>CM070661.1:16894586-18257188 GCA_036346575.1 Dendrocalamus sinicus | reverse complement strand
TGCTGAAAATCGGATGTAGCAGTTTTTACTTGTGAATATCTTATAGCAGTATTTTACTTCAGTTTACAGTATATAAATTGGTTTGGACAATTTGGAAGTATGTTACAGCCAAGTTTGTACTTCTGTTTTCTTATTGGATTCTGACATTACCTTCTTGTTGGCTGTGTAGTGGTCGAACAAATTTGGGCTCAAATATTTGCCTGGATCAATGTACAGACGTGTGCCGAGGGCTGAGGACAAGGACTAGTTACCGAAGCTTTTGACAAATCAATGTCGTTGATATCTATATGGTTGTATAAGTGTTTGTAGCTGCACTTGATTTGACCATTGCATCTAGAGGTTCAGTTCGTGCAGTAGCAATGGAGTGCTAACAAGTTGTAGATTTTTCTAGTTTTGGTTCAGATGTACGAGTTGCTTATTCTGGAGATGGTTCAGTCTTCGTGTTATAGTGTGCCTCTCCGTTTCGTTGAAGAAGCAATGCAATTGCTACAAGTGAATGACACACTGAATTGTACACCGAAATCTTTACTATTATAAAAATATGAGTTGGTGGTCATCGGTCTGTTCTCGCTTCTCTCTTCTCAGCCGTTCGATCAAAGATCAGCAGTTCAGATTCGCATGTAGGTAGTTTTTCCGCTCCTCGTAGAAAAGGTCGGGCCGACGCGTGGGTCGCGCTCCTCTTCTTCTCTTCCCTTGCATCCTTCGCCTCCCACAACCACCCTATCTCTCGCAACTGTCGCTTCCTTCTCTCCCTCGAACCCTCGTCAGTGCTGCCACTAATTCCTTCCCTGTACGGCAGCGTTTGGTTGCAGTCCCCCAACTTTCCCCAGCAGCGTCACATCCCCTCGTCGTCGTCTCCCTAACACATTTGTCCACCGCCTCCTCTTCCCATCTACCCGCCGCCGCCTCCCCACCTCCACCTCCCCCTCCCGTAACTGCCGCCTCCTCCCCTGAACCCTCGTGTCACGCCTCCTCCTCCACCTTGGCACCGCCACCAATTCCTTCCCCGCGTGACAGCATCTGATCGCAGTCCCCCAACTTTCCCCAGGGCACCACCACCAATTCCATCTTACATCACCCCTCCAACCAGCGGCATGACACTTGACGACAGCGGCCGGTGAATCGAAGAGAATAGCGCTCGGCGATAGCGGCCGGTGGATAAAAGAGAAAGGCACTCGGCAATGGCAGTGACTTCCTCTTACTACACCCGCCCACGGGGCTCTCCCCGGCTGCCGCCAAGCGGTCACTCGCCCGGTGAGCCTCTACCTCCTCCTGCTCTTCGCACGGAGCTTGTCGCGCTGTCTGGCGATTTTGGTCTCCCAAGCTGGTCGTCGAAGTTGGTGCCATGGTCGAATGGGGCCGTGGTCGAGGGCTATGGCCAAAGTTGAGGGATCGTGGTCAAAGTTGAAGCCATGGTTGAAGGGGTCTGTGGCTGAAGTCAAATATCTGTGGTTGAAGTCAAAGCCATGGTCGAAGTCAAAGAGCCGTGGTCGAAATCCATGTCGTGGTCGAAGGAAGCAGTGGTCGAAGCCGAAGGGCCATGGACGAAATCGGTCCATGGTCTAAGTCAAAGGGCTATGGTTGAAGTCAGGCCGTGGTCGAAGTCGAAGGGTCATGGTCGAAGTCCAAACCATGGTCGAAGGGTACAGTGGTCGGAGGACGCGCACGCCCGAGCTGACCCGCGCCTATGCACCCGCACATCCCTGTCGCCCGACTTCTGTCAACCATAGAGCCCCACGTCGCTCGGTTGGTTCAGCGCCTATAAATGTGCAAGCGCACTCTCATCCACCTCGCCTCATTCCCCTCTCACTCCCACCTCAAGGAATCGATCCTTGGAGCCTCACAGCTCGCAGGAAGCCCTATCTTCTCTAGCTCCGGCGAACCGACGATCCACCGATCGAGACTACCTCGGACCAATTGCTCTTGGCCAGAGCATCTCTGGACCACAACGCCGTCCCCGCCATCTGCCAGACCTCTCACCACCTGTACCTCGTCGGCACCGCGCGCCTCCCCTGCTCGTCGCCACCTGACACCACCGGACCACCACCGCCACTCCCAAGCCGCACTGACCCCGAGTAAGCTTCCTGAGCCCGCCTAGATGCTCCCCTATTAGTTAATCGGACTCTTATGCCGTACGCCGCCATAACCACTCCTCCCCTGTTCCGCCGTCACCATGGAAGCCGTCGGCTGTCGCCCTGGCCAAATTGGCCAGCGAGGCTCCATCTATGTGTGGGTGCTTACGTCCGGCCACTGGCTCTGCCGCCGGTGGCAAAGCAAGCACCGAGCGCCGTCGAGTGCTCTGGTGCTCTGTTTTGAGCTTAGCTCGTGCATCGCCTCTTCTAATTTGATACCCCCTCCGGATCACAAGCGGACGGCTGCCTAGTTGGCCAGCCGAGCCGCACGTTAACTAGCAGATCCAGTGTTCGAATCCCCAATTTTGCACCTTTTAATTTTGTTTATTTAACCCATTTGAATTAGGAAAATTCAGGAAATAAATCAAGGAAGCTAAGATAATTGATTTGGGTACAAATAAAATTTATATACACATCAAAATATAGAATTATATGCACATGAACAATTAAGTGATTACGGGAAATAATTAGGTGAAGTTTAAATAATTAGTTGTAATGTAAATTAAAATACAAGTTTAATTAGAGGTAGTGGCAAAAATATAATTCTATATTTGTAAAAAATAATCATGGTTGCTAAGGGTAAATGGCAAACAAAGTAGGACAGTCGAATTAGTTTTATGTTACTAGAATTTAATTTGAAGTGTTCGTTTTAATTAGTAATCTTGACCAAAATACAAATTTGATAGAAATAGAGGTGATATAAGAAGCCAGCCAATAAATGTGCGAGAAACTCGCATGACAGTCATAGGCTCTATTAAAACCTAATTCTTGCCATTAACATATCGTCGGTAATTGAACCTTAGCGGTAGGTTAAATTAATAATGATCTTTGGCATATAACGGTATATGTGCATAAAACTCAACCATTGCTTAAATTGTGCACGAATGAAGCTAAAATAAAATTCTTTTTATAAATAAAAGGAGTTTGCCAGCCTTAAAAAGATTCAACGATTCATTCAGAATATTGTAAGTAAGCGTATGTAAAAAGGCCGATAATTTCCTTAAGTCTGTCAAACTAAATATTACTTGGATAAATAAATAATCATGCGCTCTAACACATTATTAAGCTAAGCAAGAAAAGTTAATAATTCAAACAATCGTCCATTAGAACCCTATAAAATACTACATCTCGAAATGTTAGAAATATAAGCTATAGGATTTATTTGATGAAGTAAAAATGTACGCATTATGTGTAGAACTCAAGTTCTAACTCTCAAAATGCTAGCATTCGACAAATAAGTATTTAATACTTCTGGTGACTCATACACCAGTCCATAGGTCTAACCTGACTCATGGAATTTCCTTGATAGATATAAAATAATAAAAGAAGTTATTAAATTAAAAGATCAAGTTACAGTATTCTACTGTTGGCCATACCTAGCCATCCTTGAACCTAAAGAGGAATATTTCCATGAATATTCCTTCACTATAAACCTTTGTTGGCACCCGTCTCGATGGATTTCCCTTAGCCATTTATCACTTCGCACCAACCCCGTTTGACTCCGTCAATACTCCGTGCCCAATCAACCAAACGTCAAATCACCCATTTAATCATAATAAAAATTAATCAAGTTCAATTGAATTTATTTGGATTTTTGAGTTATTTGCCTTTATTTGAATTTAGTTTCTTAGTATGTAATTAGAAATAGGAGTCCTAAAGAATCAATGAATCAAGCGAGACCAAGATTGAGGTGAAGATAAAGACCAGAAGCTCAAGACCTATAAATGAGAAAGCTTGAGTGAGCTCAAGACCACGGTAAACCGTGCAAGGTGAGTCAGTACTTTGATCATGTTGAACCTACATTTTCTACAAATTACTTCTGTTTAAATTATCAAATTGCATGTTGTTATTTCATATGTAACCGAATCTTGTGATGACCTCCCAGTGTATAATAGTACAACCACAAGCTGGCAAATTGTGGGTAGGGCTTACTAATTTGCATCGACTCAGTATAGGTTGTGTAGGTGTGACCACGGGCGGGTAGAGGATGGCCACATCCTCCAACGTGATGGCGCAAGAGGGGACTCTTGGAAGGGTGGTCGTACCCCAAAGGGAGTGAAACCTTAGCGGACGTGGCTCTACTGGGGAAAATGCATTGTAACAGCCTTGTGACGATCTACTCAACCGCATGACTAAGGAATCGTGTGGACCAACAAGAAGATTGTCTCTTGTAGGTAAAGTGTACAAACTCTGCAGATTGAAAACTATTCGAATTACTGTGCCCACGGTCATGGGTGGACATGGGAACTTAACCAGATATAGTTCTATTTCAAAAATTATGTGGGTGGAATTGGAAAAGTGGTGGGCAGTGGAAAGCCTTGATTTGGCTTACCCTGGGTGTCATCCTAGTGATAAGGTAAGCGATTATAACGCTGAAAGGTTAGTATATAGTGTAGAAACCATATACCAGTGGATGGAATCTGGATCACTATTATTATTGCATTCTTTCATATATTGATAAAAATCTATTTTAGTTAAAACTGTTAGGTCTCAGAAGATTTCTATGTATCGTATTCTAAAAGCAATTTATGACAAATAAAATAACTCGAGCCTTCCCTTGATAAGCCATGCATGTTATCTATTTGCATCATGTGTATTGGCTCGCTGAGCATGGTGGCTTGTGCTTACTCTCGCTCACTCAATTAATCCAGAATTATGAGTTAGATCACTACGCTTCAGCAATACACCTGCCCATGATGGTGAAGAAAATGAAGAGATCAAGAACTAGGTCACGAACCCTAGTTGGCTGCCTGTGGGCACGTCCTAAGGGTCCTACCTATGTGCTTTATTTCCGCTGCTATATTTTATTGATTTCGGTTTGATCGGTCCATGAGTAAGTCTACTATTATATTTACACTTCCGCATGATATGTATTTTGATGCTCAGTACTGTATCTGTGAGCACTATCTACTGATCCAAGAAATAGTGCGGTGGAATCACAGAGGATTCTGGATTGTAAAATCTGGGTCCAACAACTATTCATCTCTGATTACTATTTATTCGACCGTACAGTTTTGACCAATCACTATAGATTTGACCATACAAAAAACCCTATAGCTTTGACTGGTCCGTGCTCTGAATCATTGATCATACCGCTCGAAGGTCATTCGATCTTCCGGTGATACTCGAACACCATCCAATCTTCTGGTGATATTCGAACGCCGTCCGATGCTTCAGTTCTACTTAATCGTCGTCTGATGCCACTTGGAAGTTGTCCGATACACCAATGCCACTTAGACACCATCCAATACTCCATTGCCACTCGAATGACGTCCAATCTTCCTATGGCACTTGAATGTTGTCCGATGCTCTGATTTCACTCGAACATCATCCGATACTCTATTGCTACTCGAGAACCATCCGATGCCACTTAGACCCGATCTCTGAAACTAGTCAAAGTAGACCAAAACCACTCGGAGCAGTTGAAAATCACTCAGAGCTGATCGAAATCACTCGAATTCAAAACCTTTGACTGCGATCGATTGAAACTTTCACAAATGCAAATTCCAAAGCAATCCAAATGTTAATTATTCATCATCACATTAATCACGACTATCCACATGATCTAACAAATTCAAAAACCGATAAATTCATACATAAGTTCAACATAAGTGAGGAGAATTGGTGGCGACTAGCTAGAGTGGTTGGACTCTGGAGTTAGGTTAGGTCTTGGGTAAAATCTATGTCGGTTGATGTCAATGATGTTGATGGGCTGGGGCGGTTGCGTGCTAACTTGCTTGTCAGATATCCGGTCGGATAGTATCCAGTTTACCATTTACTGATACTATTCGGTCGGATTTTAACTCTCCTGTTTTCTATACCATATCCGGTAATAACTTTCTGGTACTGATCGACTGGTTTCGGTACCGGATACTAGGTATTAACCGGATTCGGTACTAGATCGGTCGGAATTAACCTGTACAATTTGCACCCCTACTAATTAAGCTTAGCCTCTACAACATACAGCATACGTAGCCAGCATGCATGTCCTTAGTCATTCTTCGATGTGAACTAGCTGTTTCGATCACTTTTCTCTAGCTGATCATCACTTCTACTCATGAATCATCGTGATCATCATGCGAATGCTCTGTCATCGTAGCACAAGATTGGATGCAACGCCTCACGGTGCTCGCATGCAGGCCTGCCGATCGATCGAGCCAATAGTACAAAAGAGGAAGAAATTAATGCAGATTAAAACAATAAAAAACAAATTAATGCAGATTAAAAACCATCAAAAACAAATTCCTTTCTTGACTGGAGTGAGTACGTACCAAGTAGACGTCCTGGAACATGGCCCGGTTGATGGTCTCCAGGCAGGCGTCGCGGAAGACCGCCGTGATGTGGTCACCAGTTCTTGTGTCCGGCGAGGCCCCATCCAGGAACATGAGCGCGGTAGGTCGTCTTTCACCTTGGACCAGTACGCCAGCCGCTCCTCGATCTTGTCGAACTCCGCACACTTTCGCTTCCTACTGGCAATATTCTCCTTCCCACCATGCCAATCTCCGGCTGAGATGGCGCTAGCATTTAGCTTCACCGCCCCCACTTTCGCCGCCTTGTTAGACGACGACGGTGAAGAGATACACGCCGCATGGGTGTGCAGCTGTAGCTTGTGTCGCGTGAGCCACGAGAGCATGTAGGACAGCCCGGAGCCCCTGAGCAGGCTGGCCTCCATCTCCTCCATCTCCCTCGTGAGGCCTGCGAGGCTCGCCACGCCGGCTGCCCGCGCGTCCTCGCAGATCTTGATGCGGCCCCACCCCTCCCGCAGCTCGGCCGCAGCGCCGGCGGGTCCCATCATGTTGTCGTTGCACTTGCCCATGACACCGGAGACCATCCTGACCGTCTCCACCCGGACCAGCTCCGCCGCGACGTCTCGGGAGACGTCGGGAATCTTATTGTGCCTCTGCACGACGGTAATGTGCTCGTCCAGGTGCACGATCTCTTTCCTCCTCGGAGCGTCCAGGTACGTGCCGTAAACCGTGAGCAGCTCTGTGAAGTCCTCGCCGTCGTCCTCCCGGTCGACGTCCACGTAGACGAGGAAGTTCTTTACGTCGCCGGCGCAGAGCGCGCCGACGTAGATGAACCCTGTGTTGGCCCAGGGACTACTCACACTGCACGCAAGCACTGATGGATACACAATGTACGCGAGCTCTGATGGATATATAACGTAAGCGAGCACTGATGGATACACCTGAGGAAGAAGCAAACACAGAGACAACTTAGTTTATTTGATACTCAATACTCTACACCTTTTCTGCGTTTTTCTGCTTCTCATTTTCCTTATCGGATGGGCTACAGTTTATAGAAAAACACAGCAACTAACTAGCAACAGCCGATCCACTTTTCTAGTGCCATCACAGTCCGTAGACTAATTCTAGTCTATATGCAGCGCAACACTTGTACATGCAACTAACTCCCTGACTTAGTCCTGCATGCAACTAACTCCCTGCAGTCGTGACAGCAAGTCACAACGTGCATGTATGCACATGCAACCACTAACAATAGCTCACCTAATGCAGACAGATTCTTATTGCTTAACATGTAACTAAATGCAAATACTCAACATGCAACAAAATACTAATCAAGATTAGTGTCTAACATTTCCCCCCCTAATCTTGATTTGCCATGTTCCACACTTCATCAAAGCAATGCTGGTTCGTCGTCGGCATCTGCCTCAATGAGATATGCCTGCGCTTTCTCCCTCTTGTTGGGCTTCTTGCATTCTGAAGCAAAGTGTCCATAATCGTTACAATTAAAACACCTTACTTTTGCCTTGTCAATTCGTCGGTATCGACATCCACCGCCGCCACCAAAACCACCTGAGGAGCCTTCACCTTCACGCTTCGATGATCGAGCCTCCCACTCTGCGCGCGTCAGGAGCAAGTGCTCCTCGTCTCCGTCGTTGTTGCCGTAGCGACGTTCTCCCTCTTCCTGCGTCTTCAAGCGCCCGATTAGCTCTTCGATCGACATATTTTTTATGTCACCGAATTGCTCAATCGTGGTGACGACGGGAGAGAACTTCTTAGGCACTGCACGAAGAAACTTCCGCACGATGTAGGACTCCTCCATCTTTTCGCCTAGACCTCGAATCTTGCTGACGATTGTCGTCAACCTCATCGCGAAGTCATCGATCTGTTCGGTGTCCCTCATGCGCAAGTTTTCAAACTCGCTTTTGAGGTTTTGTACACGCGCCTCCTTGACGCGATCGGCGCCGAGATGCATTACCTTCAAGGTGTTCCAGGCCTCCTTTGCGGTCTCCTTCTCAGCTAGGAGCAGCAGGACATCTTCCGGCACCGCGAGGAAGATTGCCGCGAGCGCCATTTGATCTTGCCGCTCATTCACCTCTTCATCCACGATTGCGTTTCACACGTCCTGAGTGCGCATGAACACCTTCATCTTCACGGCCCATGTCGTGTAGTTGCTCCTCGTGAGCATGGGATACGGGAGGGAGATGCTGCCCTCGCGTGCCGACGCCTTCGGCACGCTCCCATCGCCGTTCTTCTGAACGCCCCCCTCGGTGGTGACATTTTTCGACGGGCTCAAAGACGACATGGATGAAGGTGTACACGAACACAAGCTCTGATACCAATTGTTGGCCCAGGGACTACTCACACTGCACGCAAGCACTGATGGATACACAATGTACGCGAGCTCTGATGGATATGTAACGCAAGCGAGCACTGATGGATACACCTGAGGAAGAAGCAAACACAGAGACAACTTAGTTTATTTGGTACTCAATACTCTACACCTTTTCTGCGTTTTTTCTGCTTCTCATTTTCCTTATCGGATGGGCTACAGTTTATAGAAAAACACAGCAGCTAACTAGCAACAGCCGATCCACTTTTCTAGTGCCATCACAGTCCGTAGACTAATTCTAGTCTATATGCAGCGCAACACTTGTACATGCAACTAACTCCCTGACTTAGTCCTGCATGCAACTAACTCCCTGCAGTCGTGACAGCAAGTCACAACGTGCATGTATGCACATGCAACCACTAACAATAGCTCACCTAATGCAGACAGATTCTTATTGCTTAACATGTAACTAAATGCAAATACTCAACATGCAACAAAATACTAATCAAGATTAGTGTCTAACACCCTGACATCCGATTCTCCTCCACGTGGCACTTGTAGTGCCCGTTCTCGACGGCCGAGAGCGACGCCCCTGAGTAGGCGCTGCAGGTGAGGTCCATCTGCGCCTCGAGCGCGACGACGGACGTGACGCCGCGGACGCAGGCCATTAAGGCGTCGGTGATCCGGTCGTTCTCGTCGTTGAGGACGGCGTACACGCCGAAGGTTTGGTCGGCGACGTAGTGCACGGCCCTCGCGTCGTGCGCGTTGCGAAAGCCGAAGGGGTGGATGGTCTTGTCAGATCCCGGTGGGAATCCGACTGGGGATTGGAAATCTGGATGGAGAAATCTGGAGATAAGAAAGGGAAATCGCTAGAACAGCTACACTAGAGAAACTAGGGCTACAGTATTGATAACATTTGACGGCGTAAGCCTTTCCATTCCAATCCAATAGTATATATATGGGTACATAAACAAGCATTAAGGACTAAAACTCCATTACAGACTTAACAACCAAATGAGCTGAGAATTAAGCACTAATCAGTAAAGATCATTCCCTAATTAAACCAACTGTTATCAAAAGTAGTATGAGCCGTTGAGATCCCTGCCATGAAGTAAGTGCGCATCCAAGCCGTCCAATGGAGTTAACTAGAAGCGGTGAAAGTTCTTTTCTTCAGACTTCTTTCTTCTTGGCGCCTTTTTAGTTCCTTCGAATATCAGTTCTCGAGCCTTCTTCCCTTGGCAGCATACTTGCCCTCAAGTATGGTCTTCTCTCCTCCACCCAAAGCCGCAGCAGCCTGTGCATAATACTCCAAGGCTAAATCAAGGTTGCCATTGCGCAAGTGAATAGAACCATACTGCCGTATTATACTGGAGGCTTCTGCACAAGCATCCATTACACCCATCTTTTGGCCTGATCCAACTCCATCAGGGAGAACACCATGATCAGCTAAAGCAATTGAAATATGCACAGCATCAACATGGTACCCTTCCTCTCCAACTTCTTTAGACAAGTAAAGGATCGCTGGAAGTGATTGGATGCTTAATAGAAGAACATAAGGACAGACCAAGGGGTCTTTTACACTCTTTGTGTAAGATGGTGGCTCAAATTTGTTTAAGTAATTTTGTAGATCCTCCAGCGTATGAGGAAGCAAGCCTTCGTTCAAAACATCGAAGAAGATGCATCGCGTATTCCCGCAAAGTCGACAACTTGAACCACAGAAATCCTCTATAGTATTAAAAAGTGTTGGCAGATCTTTATAATCACAATTTGCCGTCGACAACCACAAATTATGGCATAAGGCAAGAACTTCTTCCTAACAAAACCATGACGCCTGGTCGGTCACCCATTCGAGCATTTTACCACATTCCTCGTGTCGTCGAGCGATCTCGGTGATACAAAGACCACTAGTAGTAACCCATTCTGTAAGCAGAGGGGCAAAGTTGTACGCAGCACATGATGATTGAGCAACTTGTCTTTTCCACCAAGAGCAGTGATAATTGTCTTTGTTGTCCAACGTAATGTGCTTTAAGATGTTGTTGGGCTCATCCTTGACAATGTGCCACTTGACTGGAAAGCAGCCATTCCACTTGTTTTGTTGCCAATAATCCACCGTCTTATCAAAGTCAACAGGACCAACCATTTCAGAAACCCCAACGAACCGATCACTTGTGTTTACAGAGAAAAGCAAGAACACTGGACATTCACTCAATTTCTCCTGAACTTCTCGGTATCCAGCATCCAGCTTCTTGTTTCCATTAGGAGTGCTTGCCCACACATTATATTTGAAACTCTTGTACACATCATCCTCACTGTAAGATTTAATGAAAAAGAACTTTGCATCATTATATTGAACAGGGAAGTCTTCTCGGTTGCACTGTGCTCTATCAGGTACAACACTAGCGTTCTTGTTTTCATTTGAAGGAAGGCTCTGCCCTTTCAGAGCAATAGTAATGGAATGGCCAAATAATTTCTGGTTCTTGAAATGACTTGATCTTGGACCTCTGTTAAACTCAACTGTTCCATTTTCCCTGTAGACTGCGGTTTTAAGGAACCATTGTTCACCAGCAATGACAACATAGTCAGAGCTCTCATATCGACTTGTCCATGTTGAGTCAAGTACATCCTCACATCCCAACCACATCTGCTCATTACTCTCCACAGAATTTTCATTTTGGCCATAAAGTTGAGTAGACAATGGAACCATTTGAGTTTCTGACACATTGATGTGGTCTTGACATAACCTCTTTGTAATAAGAATACCAAGATCACATATAGCATGCAGAGTCTTAGTCTTATTTAAATCAACCACATCTTTAGAACATTTGACACTTCTGAATATAGATACTATTGTTGTGAAGCTCTCCTTTTCCATGCCTGGAACTCTATGCTGCAACCCTTCTTTTCCCAGGAGACTTAAAAGAAACAGATGCAATCGCCAGTAAATTGGACATCCTCATATTCCTCAATGTTAGGGCAAGCAGGATCATGAGTGAGGACGTGAACCGAATAGGAAATTATATATTCTGGGTAAGCCGTGAGCAAATTCATATCTGCTTGTACAGAAAGTTGACGCATCTTATCTTGTTGGCATATTTGCACCACCTCAATCAGGATATGCTTAAACTCTTTGTACTGTGGGAAATCGTCCTGTGAAATCCTCAGTGTAAAATAAAACACATCAACAGGCACTTTGTGATCCCATTGTCTTGATACTACAATCCTCTTCCGAAGTAAAATATGCTGGGTAGGAAGATCCCTTTTTACCCACAGTTTTATAGATGGGGGATCTCCCTTACGTTGCCCAATCTCCTTCTCATTAGTACCTTCCCTCTGTCTGAGCTCCTCAAACACTGCGAAAAAGTCATCTGTAGGTGGCGGTGGTTTGTGAGAGAACTCCTTCATCTCTTGAGACTTCATTGAGCAAATCACTTCCCTGAGCCTTTCTGCATCTCTTACTGATTCTTTATCCACACTATTGCCTCGGTGGAAATTGAGGAAATCCTCAATGTCAGACTGAAGCTTGTTCAGCTGTGCATACTTGCTGTCTAGTGTCAGCTTTGCATCAACAAGCTTTATCTGCACCCTCTCTTCACGCCAAACCCCGGCCATCTGCAACATCTTCCTTTCTTCCTCCACTTCATGTCTCATCTTCATCGATTCACTCTTGTAAACAGCCATGAGCTCTTCGAATTTGCCAGTGTTATCTAAGACGCTATGATTGTATTGTTTAACCGAATGGAAATTCACCACTACTTCATTCCCGCTATGTTGAGCAAATCGATCACAATTCATTGCACAAAAATCAGGCCAAGGTGGAAGTTTCTAAGACAGTCCAGTACATCTCAATCTCTTGCCAGCTCTTCCCACCACATACAACTGAGCTAAATCAAATTGGGCTTCATCGGAGACATCACCAGCCATTAAGTTAACCTGCTGATTTTGTTTGCACTTATACCCTAAGACCCATTTATACCCGCAATACTTGCAAGCTCCTGGAGTGAATGATTTCATTTTTGTCTCCTTTTTCTGAACTACAGCTCCCACTAAAGGTTCTCCTCCAACAAGTTCAGGGGAATCAAGAGCTTCCACTAAAAGTTCTCCTCCAACAAATTCAGGGGAATCAAGTATAGGACCTTTAGCTAGAGACTTAAAGAAACTAGGAGCCCTATCATTGCTGGAATTAGGGTTCCACTATCTTGCAGGGTATTGAAACTGAGATGGATTCAAGTGACCTCTAGGGTTCTGAAGCCACTGCTTTGCAAAGTCTGGACCCTGGCTAGGTTTTTGGTGATTCCATTGTTCTGGGGCCATGTAATCCGGAGTTCTAAACAGCCAAGATGGAATTCCAAAATCCCCCGACACAGCACCATCAAGACCATCAATAACCTCCTCGAGCCGAACCTCATGCTTCCCAAAAACTTCATCAGAATCCTCTGAGTCCTGTTCCCAACCCGTTGCGACTACTTCAGAAAGACCAGTAAGAGGAGAGTTGAGGTTACCTTCTGGTGCTCCCCTCGGTTGGATTTCTCGAGTGCTATTGAAATTAATCCGCCTCAAATCTTCACTTCTTCTGGTCTTCTCATTCTCCCATTCGGCCGGTGGAACCATATCTGGTAAATCTCTTGGCTCCTCTGATGGTCGCAAGTGAAATACACATCTTCCCACGTCGGCCTTGTAATTGGTCGTCGAAACTACTCGCCAGATAGCCGTGGGATCGGACGCATCCTCTTCGTACCTCACCATGGACTTGGTCATCTTCCCGCTGATCGACGCTGGCTTGGGGATTTTACCCGGGACAATGTCCGGAACCTTCACCACGCACCGATCTAGTCCGCCGCCAAAACCGGATGTGGAATAGGGCCTCGTCGGGGATCGGATCAGACGGGGGAGAGCCGCTGGGCGATGGAGGGCTTGGGCTCGGAGTTCATGCCAACGACGATGAATGGCGGTATGAAGCTGTAGTGCGCCGCCATAGTCCGTCGTCACAGGCCGTAAGAGATTTGGGGATTTTACTGAAACTGGGTTCCCAACCCAATCAATCCCGACCGATTCTTGCCGAGGATAGGCAAGCTCTGATATTATTTTGTCGATCCCTGGGAATCGATCGGGATTGGAAATCTAGATGGAGAAATCTGGAGATAAGAAAGGGAAATCGCTAGAACAGCTACACTAGAGAAACTAGGGCTACAGTATTGATAACATTTGACTGCGTAAGCCTTTCCATTCCAGTCCAATAGTATATATATATGGGTACATAAACAGGCATTAAGGACTAAAACTCCATTACAGACTTAACAACCAAATGAGCTGAGAATTAAGCACTAATCAGTAAAGATCATTCCCTAATTAAACCAACTGTTATCAAAAGCAGTATGAGCCGTTGAGATCCCTGCCATGAAGTAAGTGCGCATCCAAGCCGTCCAATGGAGTTAACTAGAAGCGGTGAAAGTTCTTTTCTTCAGACTTCTTTCTTCTTCAGCGCCTTTTTCAGTTCCTTCAGAATACCAGGTTCTGACAGGTCTCCCGGAAGATGGTGCGGTCGTCGCCGTCGGAGATGAGGATGACGAAGCCCTCGCGGAGCTTCTCCTCCTCTCGCCTCCCTTCCAATATCCGGACGGCCATGTTCAAGGCCGGGAAGAGCTTGGTGCGGCCGCCGATCCCCAGCGAGTGCACCTTCTTGCTGGCGGTGCTCCGGCCCTCGACGGACATCTGCAGGAGGCCGGTGGGGTCGGCGATTGACGAGTGGAACGGCACGATGGCAAGGTGGTCCTCCGAGCCGAGCATCCCAATGACGAGATCCATAGCCTTCTTGAGCAGACCCAGCCTCTTCGACGGCGCGGCGCCGGCGCCACTGCAGCTGATGTCGAGCAGCGTGACGAGGTCGACGGAGGCGTGCCGCTCCGTCGTCGTTGTCGCCGGCACCATGACGCGCACCAGCACCGGGAGGCGGGCGTGGCTGTCCCGCCGTGGGATCGCGTCGACCCTAGCGAAGGTGCTCAGCTGCATCTTGTGAGAGTAGTCACGGCTGATACCGGCGCCTGCAAGAAACTCTAAATTTCGTTGGGAAATGGCCACCTCGATACACATGCATGCATACAACTAAGGGAAATATGGAACAAAATTAGATGAACACGAGTCATAAAGCAAGTAAGCAACTATATATAGTTAGGCTATGCATGACACTCGCCAGGTTTTAGTTGGTTAATTGGATTTTGTTTTGATCTCTAACGTAAACGTTCATATGCATGGAACACAAGGAAAACAACATGTGTATGTCTATATAACACTCGACTGTTTTTGAGGACAAAAACAGTCAGATTGATCTGAGACGTTAGATCTCCATCCAACAGATACACTCATACAAGCCCTCCTCCAAAAAAAATGACCCCCCTCCAAAAAAAATGTCTATATAACATTCGACTATTTTTGAGAACAAAAACAGTCAGATTTTGAGCCGTTAGATGGAGATCCAACGCCCTAAATCATTTTTTGGAGGGGGGTCATTTTTTTGGAGGGGGCTTGTATGGGTGGATCTGTTGGATGGAGATCTAATGCCTCAGATCAATCTGACTGTTTTTGTCCTAAAAAACAGTCAGATTGATCTGAGGCGTTAGATCTCTATCCAACGGATCCACCCAATTATGTAGTACACGAAGCATTGCATGTGATTGGATAAGATTATGTAGTACAGGTACAGTTGGCCAATGCATGCATGATAAGTTTCTCTTATTTTAACGTCTTTAACTTTTGGTACCTTGAGCTTTCTTCCCTAGAACATCGCTGCCTCCCACTTTCTTCCAGTCCAAGGGCGTGAAAAAAGCAGCAGATTTTGTTATACGACCAGTCACTACATTGCGAGAAATCAATTGAATTTCTTACCGTCAGACTTACTACTGAGATACAATAAGGAGCCTGTTCAGGCTCCGGCAACTAATTTCTTCATCTGTCTCCCTTAATTTGTAGATAAATCTTTCTAAGTTGTGTTATGATCGGTGCCAAAGACGGCAAGGCTTTTTGTTCTCCGCGTCTGAGTCGGCGGCGCTCTAGGGCAATGGCAACGGGGGTGGTAAAGCAAGAGGAAGCACGGCTAGGGTTTTGGTCCGTGAGGGGGAGAGGCAGTGGGAGGGGGAGGGAAGTATAGTGGGAGAAAGGGTGAGACTGAGATCCATTAGATCCAAATCTAATGGTCCTAAATTCAACATGTTTTCTAAAGAAAATCATTTAGTGTCACATAGGTAGTCTCGTTGTTTCATTATTTCTAATCAAGCCTATCACATTACACGATTCTTTTTCACGTCATTAAACCAGGGGGAAATGTTGGAAATATAAGCACATGTAGATTCAATTTATTCCATAAATAAATCATGACAATATGCACGCAAAATAACAGAACCATCACAGGCATAAACGATCTAGACATGTAAACCAGGAAACTGTACATGAACAGATCTAATACGGAGAACATGACTGTTACATACCGATGGTTCTGTTCTGATCGATTTGCAGATGTTGACGCTGCAGGAACGGTGTGGATGACGCGGTGTCGATGACGACTCGCCGAAGCCGAACGACGAGGAAGACGAGCCAGATCTACAGCAAGCAGTCGCGCAGAGCGCTTCCCAAAAACCTTATTCGCCCTCTCCCGGTGCAGGACTTCGAAGGCGACGGTTCCGGAGACCTGCTCTCCCGAACGACAGTGCACGCCGGCGAACGGGACGGAGTAGACTACGTGGGACGGCGCAGCACAATGGAAGAGGCAAAACCCTAGATTGATTTTCGCATATGCTGTATGGAGGCGGCGACTCGGTATTTATAGAGGAATCAGGACGCGTGATCAAGACGCCTGCACGTTCTCCATAACTCGTAACCGAAACGGATTAGTCACGCGTAACCGATCCGGATTCACCGCCACTCAAAACCGCAAAAAATAAAACTGCAAAAGGAAGCCGCGTCTGCGCAAGCACCTGGCGCCGATTTTGGCGGACCATTCACGCAGTGCCGTCGTCGCGCTTGCTTCGCCCGCCCGCCCGCCCGGCCGAGAGCGAGCGAGCGCGCGTGTGATCCTCTAGTTCTCTCCCACACATGCCTCAAGTGGCTAGGAGTGCACCATTCCTTTTAAGTTGGTCTTCCTCTCCTAGAACTAGCAATGTGGTACTAAAGTTCACATGCATGCCTCCTTTGCATGAGTGGGCCTTTGAGATTTGCCTTATATGGACTTGGCCCACAAATTTTAACAATCCCCCACCAGATCTCAAAGTCCCACAGAGATTTGCCTGAATTCCAATTTACTATTTATATATCAGTGTTTCGATGGAGACCGATTAAGGTTGAACATCCACCTAGAACTCCAAGCTACACTTACTCACCACTTGAACAATGGACTACGCCTTGAATTGCAAGTTTGGTGCAAGCAAGCTTCACTTAAAGACTTAACTGATACTAGGCCGCCAGTAGGCTACCCCTCGGTTGGAGCGTATAAGTCATACTCCTTGGTCTCTTCATGAGCTTAGTAGGAGATTTTCCCAAGATCTCCATAGACTGCGACTAACAGTCGGGCTCATATAGGTGTGTTCTTTCAAGAACGTTCTGCAGGATAACGTCTTCGCTTTTGAAAGCCAATGGAACACATTAAGGCCTTAACCAACCTGCCTTGCAGTTTCTGAGAGTATTGCATCTTCACATAGAGAGGGTTGAAATTACTCTCCTCCAGTTAACTAATGGCTTGTTTTTCCCAGATCCTAATTCACGGGATCTCCGATCACATAGGTTGGGTTACTACCATAGATAACTCACATGGGTCTCATTCCCATCTCCTTCGATGCAGGATCTATCACATTCCGTGATAGTCCCTTTGTAAAGGGATCTGCCAGGTTTCTATTTGTTTGGATGTAGTCCAAGGTTATAACTCCGGAGTTTCTCATTTTCCTGACAGACTTCAATCGTCTCTTGAAATACCTAGACGATTTCATATTATCCTTAGAACTGTTCACCTTAGCGATAACAGTTTGATT
The DNA here is from genome assembly GCA_036346575.1 of Dendrocalamus sinicus. Lineage (NCBI taxonomy): Eukaryota > Viridiplantae > Streptophyta > Magnoliopsida > Poales > Poaceae > Dendrocalamus > Dendrocalamus sinicus. The sequence continues at coordinate 18,239,469 of CM070661.1, read as the reverse complement.
ATCACAGTTCATAAGAATAGCTGGCACTGGCTTTTCCACTGTAGGCAGATCCATCAATAGATCCCGTAGCCATTCTGCCTCAACAGTAGCAGTGTCTAGTGCCGCGAGCTCTGCTTCCATGGTTGACCTCGTCAAAATAGTCTGTTTGCAAGACCTCCATGAAACAGCACCACCACCAATAGTGAAAACATATCCACTAGTGGCTTTGATTTCATCAGCATCAGAGATCCAATTGGAATCACTATAACCCTCCAGTACCGACGGGTACCCAGTATAGTGAAGTCCCAAGTTCAAGGTACCTTTCAGATAGCGCAACACTCGCTCAAGCGCCTTCCAGTGATCATCTCCTGGGTTAGAAGTAAACCGACTCAACTTGCTCACAGCAAAGGAGATGTCTGGCCTTGTTGCACTAGCTAGATACATAAGTGAGCCAATTATCTGGGAGTATTCCAGCTGATTCTTAGCAATTTTCTTATTCTTACGAAGTAACACACTAGGATCATAAGGTGTTGGAGAATGCTTGCTTTCAGAATAGCCAAAACAGCTCAAGACCTTCTCCACATAATGAGATTGCAATAATGTAATACCATCCTCACCTCTAACCAATTTAATATTTAGAATAACATCAGCCACTCCCAGATCTTTCATATCAAAATTTTGAGACAAGAATAATTTGACCTCATTTATCACATTGATGTTTGTCCCAAAAATCAAGATGTCATCCACATACAAGCATAGAATAACTCCCTCACCCCCACCATAGCGATAGTATACACATTTATCTGCCTCATTGACAAAGAAAGCTGCAGATGTCGGTGTTCTATCGAACTTCTCATGCCACTGCTTAGGAGCTTGTTTCAGACCATACAAAGATTTCAACAGTTTTAACACCTTGCCTTCTTGACCTTCTACTACAAATCCATCAGGCTGTTCCATGTAAATTTCCTCATCCAGCTCTCCGTTAAGAAAAGCTGTCTTAACGTCCATTTGATAAACGAGAAGACCATGTGAGGCAGCCAAAGCAAGTAGTACTCGAATTGTGGTCAGTCTAGCAACAGGTGAGTAAGTGTCAAAGAAATCTTCGTCTTCTTTCTGAGTATAGCCCTTGGCAACAAGCCGAGCCTTGTACTTTTCAATGGTACCATTAGGCCTAAGCTTCTTTTTGAACACCCACTTGCACCCTACAGGTTTGCACCCATAAGGTCTATCTGTCAGCTCCCAGGTGCCATTAGCGATAATGGAATCCATTTCACTACGGACAGCCTCCTTCCAATAGTCTGCATCAGTAGATGCATACGCTTCTGAAATAGACTTGGGAGTGTCGTCCACAAGGTACACAGTGAAATCATCACCAAAGGATTTGGATATCCTTTGTCTCTTGCTCCTTCTAGGAGCTTCACTGTCATCCTCCTCATTGACAAGTTCATGTGTATGTTCAAAAGGTTCAGGTGGTGTGATTGAACTGGGAATTATTTCAGAAGGTTGACTAGTAGTGTTATGTGTATCCTTCATTGGAAAAATATTCTCAAAGAACGTTGCATCTCGAGACTCCATAATTGTACCAACATGCATGTCAGGTACCTCAGTTTTAACTATCAAAATCTATAGGCAATGCTATGATTAGCATATCCCGAAAAGACACAATCCACGCTTTCGGTCCAAGCTTGCTTTCTTAGTTATTGGCACATTGACTTTCGCCAAGCACCCCATGTACGCAAGTAAGAAAGTGATGGTTTTCTCCCAATCCATACCTCGTATGGTGTTTTGTCCTTATTTCTATTAGGAACTCTATTTAATACATGATTAGAGGTTAGCGAGCCTCCCCACCATGCCTTAGGTAAGCCCGCAGTTGTCTAACATGGCATTCACCAAGTCGATCAACGTGCGATTTTTCCTTTCGGCAATCCCATTTGACTCGGGAGAATAAGGGCGTCCTCTCATGTATAATGCCATGTTCCTCACAAAATAAGTCAAATTCGTTTGAGAAATACTCTCCACCACGATCTGACCTAAGTCTTTTTATCTTTCTATTTAATTGGTTTTCAACTTCTGCCTTATAGATTTTAAAATAGTCTAAAGCCTCATCTTTCGTTTTCAATAAATACACATAACAGAACCTAGTTGCATCATCAATCAATGTCATGAAATATCGTTTTCCACCCTTCGTCAACATGCCATTCATCTCAGAAAGATCTGAATGCAGGAGTTCTAGTGGTGCCAAGTTTCTCTCCTCGGCAACCTTGTGAGGCTTACGAGGTTGCTTTGATTGCACACAGCTATGACATTTAGAACCTTTGGTGATGGAAACGTTTGGAATTAAATTCATACTGGAAAGCCGAGACATCAAACCAAAATTAATGACATAGACGTGAGTGCCAAACATTGGCCTCATCATCCACACTGCCACAAATATGGTTCACAGACTTATTGCAGAAATCTGAAAGGGAAAAACGGAACAAGCCTCCGCACTCATAGCCTTTACCAATAAAATATCCATGTTTAGACACGACTACTTTATTAGACTCAAACACCAACTTAAACCCGTCTCTACATAAACGGGAGCCACTAACGAGATTCTTGTCTATAGAAGGGACATGCTGCACGTTCTTCAGCTGCACGATCTTCCCCGAAGTAAACTTCAGATCTACCGTGCCAACACCATGAACAGTAGCATGTGACCCATTCCCCATTAGGACGGAGGAATCCCGGGCGACCTGATAAGAAGAAAACAACGAAATATCAGCACACACATGTACATTAGCTCCTGTATCAATCCACCAATTGGTAGATTGACTAAGCGAAAGAACGATGAGGTAAATTACCATACCCAGTCCCATCTCCAGTCTTGCCAATGGTCACGTTAACAGACTTAGAAGTCTGTCCTACATGTGCCTTCTTTCCTTTGCGTTGTGGGCACTTCTTGGCCATGTGACCAACCTCACCGCACACAAAGCAAGTTCTATCACCCTGATTGTTGTTGTTGTTCTTCTTCTTGAAGTTGGTTGTCTGTTGCGCTTTGACAAATTTCCCTTTGTTCTTGCTTGAGGGTTTCGTACCACATTGGCACCGCATCGCCCTCCATCACCCTTAGACACGGCGTCCTTTTCCCGAGCTTTCTCCTCAATTTCAAGAGACCCAATCAGACTCTCAACAGAGTACTCTTGTCTCTTGTGTTTGAGTGCTGTTCCGAAATTCCTCCATGAAGAAGGTAATTTCGCAATAATACATCCAGCCACAAACTTGTCGGGTAAGACACACTTCAGAGTTCGAGTTCCTTAGCAATGGCCTGTATCTCATGAGCTCGATCTACTACGAACGGTTATCAACCATCTTATAGTCATGAAATTGCTCCATGACATACATGTCATTCTTGCATCGATAGCACCATATTTGGAATTCAGTGCATCCCATAACTCCTTCGCGTCTGTCATGTGCATATACACCTCGCACAGACGGTCAGCAAGAACACTAAGAATGCATCCAACAAAGAGAGTAGTGGCAGTCTCGAATTCTTTACGCTTTTCAGCATCAAGAACACCTTCAGCTTGCCATTACTAACCTGAATACATTCATAGCGAGAAGCCACGAGTGACCTTGATCGCCATCTCTTAAAGTGCACACGGAGAATTTATCCGGCCTCAGTGCATCGGCAAATCCAGCCATAGTAAAACCACAGTGCCTACAATAAGGTTTTTGGATTGTTGGAAATATAAGCACATGTAGATTCAATTTATTCCATAAATAAATCATGACAACATGCACGCAAAGTAATGTAACCATCACGAGCATAAACGATCTAGACATGTAAACCAGAAATCGTACATGAACAGATCTATACGGAGAACATGACCGCACGCATCGATGGTTCTGCTACGATCGATTTGCGATGTTGACGCTGCAGAACGGTGTGGATGACGCGTGTCGATGACGACTCGCGAAACCGAACGCACGAGGAAGACGAGCGGATCTACAGCAAGCGATCGCGCGAGCGCTTCCCAAAACCTTATTCGCCTCTCCTGCAGCAGACTTGGGCGACGGTTCCGAGACTGCTCTCGAACGGCGGTGCACGCCGCGAACGGGGCGGAGTAGACTACGTGGGACGGCGCAGCACAATGGAAGAGGCAAAACCTAGATTGATTTTCGCATATCTTTGTATGGAGGCGGCGACTCGGTATTTATAAAGGAATCGGGGCGCGTGATCAAGACGCCGCACGTTCTCCATAACTCGTAATCAAACGGATTAGTCACGCGTAACCGATCCGGATTCACCGCCACTCAAAACCGCAAAAATAAAAGCGCAAAGGAAGCCGTCGTCTGCGCAAGCACTGGCGCCGATTTTGGCGGACCATTCACGCAGTGCCGTGCGCGCGCGCGCGCGCGCCCGCCCGGCCGGCGAGGCGAGGCGAGGCGGGCGAGCGCGCGCGTGTGATCCTCTAGTTCTCTCCCACACATGCCTCAAGTGGCTAGGAGTGCACCATTCCTTTTAAGTTGGTCTTCCTCTCCTAGAACTAGCAATATGGTACTAAAGTTCACATGCATGCCTCCTTTGCATGAGTGGGCCTTTGAGATTTGCCTTACATGGACTTGGCCCACAAATTTTAACAGGAAATACGCTAAATTATCAGCAACATATTACCTTTAGATTTACAAACACGGATACGTCCCCCACAGCTTTGATAATGATCATGACGTAACTCGTCATGCATGCTTACTTGGCACATGACTAAATAACATGCATGCAGGCAAAGAACAAAGTCCTAAGGCTAGCTCCATCTCGACAGGAGAAAAAGCTGAAAAGAATACGAAGAAAAGGATTGCCGCGTGGCCGCCGGATCAGAAACGAACGGTGTTGCTTTGATCCGCTTTTCCTACCAATCAGTGGCGCCACGATGTACACGTACGGACGTATGCCGCCAGTGTGCACTTACTCGAGTCTGCCAGCCTGCAACGTTATCCCTCGAAATTCGTGCTAAAGACCACCAGTTCTGTCGGTCGAAAATGTTTTGGCAGGTGCAATTACAAATCTAGCCCTGGTTTTAGGCTTGCATTGCATGCATTGGTTGTCATGCACGAGACTTTAGGTTTCACCATTGAACTTGTGAAAATTACAAAGGGGGCTAATCACTCATGAGTTTTATTTCGACTTCTGATGACCGATATATTGATCTGGTAAAAAAATTCTCGCCAAGGATCATGATCATACGACAGTTGATCTTAGTCGGGGCAAGTTTCTCGTTCTTGAAATTAAGCTAGCATTTTGCACCATCCACTACACTTGGCGAACTGAATTGTACATCAAGCAATTATAAATGGAGTAGTTTCACGAGTAGTACATTGATTCCTATATAGGTACATACGTAAGTACGGACACACGTTAGCTGCACATGCAATTTCGTGGGTGTACTATATTGTACATACAAAACAACGCAGCAAAACAGCTATATTATACGAGATATGTATGGCGGCATGCAATGAATCCTGACGTACGCAATGCATAGTATACATATACATAGCGACCGAGCTAGGCATTCTTCATGTTTGGTCCTTATTTATTCGGTACTTATTAGGTAGTTGCAGAACGTTTGCAGATACATCGACGGCGATCTCTCTCTTGATCAGCCATAGCTCGGCCAGCCCATGCATGAATCGAGATGACGCAGGTTCTCTGTTGCTGAGTCGCTGGAACGTTCCACTGATTTGGAGCTGTAGGAGCCCCTCCGGCCGGTGGCATGCACGACGGCCTGTCCAAAAGAAAATCGTCAACGTATGGAATGTATGCTTGTATACACACGTAGGATTCATTCATGCATTGCTGTACGTACCAAGAAGACGTCGTGGAACATGGCCCGGTCGATGGACTCGCTGGACGCCTCCCGGAACACCATGGTGATCTGGTCGGGGTAGTCGCCCGCGCCGTCGTGGAGCATGGGCGGCAGCTCGTACTTCACCTTGGACCAGTACGCCAGCCGCTGCTCGATCATCTCCAGTTCCGTGTAGTGCTGGTGCTTGCGCTTCCTACTTTCACCGTCGCTGTCGGTGCCGGCCTTTGCATGGGCACCGGCCGCCACGAACGTGTCCACCGGCGTCCTCTCCACCATGCCCTTCGGTAGCGACACCTGCGCCGGCGCCGGTGCCTGCGGCGAGCGCTTCGCGGCCGACGGCGTCACAGTAGTGCTTTTCTGGTGCTGCAGCGTGTGGCACGTCTGCCACGAGAGCATGTACGAGAGGCCCGAGCACCGGCGCATGCTGGCCTCCATCTCCTGCATCTCGGCGGCGAGCCCCGAGATCAGGCACGCCGCGCCAGCCTCCCTGCCGTACTCGGAGTCCTTGAGATGGAGCCACTGCTTGCGCAGCTCGTCCACGGCCTCAACGAGGGCCTTCCCCTTGTCGTCGTACTTGCGTAGTATGTCTCCGACGATGTTGACCGCCTCCACTCGCACGATCTCCGCCGCCACCTCCTTGGATCCATTGATGCCCTTCCTGACGACAAACACCTGCCCGTCGAGGCTCTCCTGTACCCTGCTCGACGCAGGGTGGCACCTGAAACGGAGAGTGAACTGCTTCGGCAAGTCGTTGTATTCGTCCTCGCGGACGTTGTCCACGTAGACAATGAAGTTCCTCACTGCGCCGGCGTGGAGGTCGCCGGCCTCGACGTAGCCGATCTTCCTTTGGTCTTCGATGTGCCGACTGAATCTGCCGGACTCAATGGCCGACAGCGTCGCCATGGAGGAACAGGTGATGTCAACCTTCGTTTGCACCGCGACGACGGAGGTGATTTTGCTGATGCTTGCCTTGAAGGCCTCGGTGATCCGGTCGTGCTCGTCGTTGAGGATTCCATAAGTGCCGGTGGAGTTATTGGCGATGTGGTGCATGGCCCTGATGTTGTGCGCATCGCGGAAGCCGAAGGCGTGGACGGAGTAGTTGAGGTTGATGTTTTCCCGGAAGATGGAGGCTTCGTCGCCGTCGGAGATGAGGATGATGAAGCCCACGCTGCTCTCCTTCTTGTCCCGTCCATCCAATATCTACACATGTACACACTCAATAATGTTGGGATAGGCTATTGCACAGGCGACTGAAATTTTTTTATCTTTCAGTCATCTAAAGTTGTACTTTAAATCACCTGAAGTTGCACATATTTTTTTGGAGGAGGGCTGCAATTTTAGTTGATTAAGAGTGCAATTTCAGGTCACCTGAAGTTGCACTCTGAATCACCTAAAGTTGCAGCTGTTTTTTTTGGAGGGGCTGCAATTTTAGTTCATTAAGAGTGCAATTTTAGGTGACTGAAATATAAAAAAAATTTCAATCGCCTGTGCAATAGCAAAACTGTATAAACTTACATGCATGCACGATTATGTATAGGAGATCATAGATATTCTGTAGTACAGGACACGTATAAACACATATATACCCCTTTGGCCTTCTTCAAGGCCGTCGAAAGCTTCTTGTCGCCGGTGACCGCCAGCGACTTCACCTTCTCGGAGGCCTTGGTGCGGCCTGCGGCGGTCATCACCATGAGGTCGGTTTGCTCGGCGAGGGACGTCTGGACAGGGACGATGGCGAGGCGGTCCTTGTCGTTGAGCTTCCCGATGACGAGCGCCATGGCCTCCTTGAGCAGATCCTGAGTGTTCGTTGGCGGCAAGCCGCCACAGCTGACGTCGAGCACGGCGACGAGGTCGATGGGGGTACGGTCCCCCATTTCCGGCGGCGCCACGACTTGCACCAGAACGGGAAGGCCAGAGTGCCTCTTTGGCCATTGATGGATGGCGTCGACCTTCGCGTAGGCTGTCAGTTGCACCTTCTGGTCAGTCGCAGGAGGTGTTGTCTGCGGCCGCGTCACAATGTCAGTATAAAAATGAGACAGGAGAGCACGAATTATAGCACCAAATTTAGCTTCTTTTTTTTTTGCTTTGATTTGATAATATTTTGGTTGTACTCGTTTTACATGGAATGATGGAAGCTATTACATGTAAATATAAACCATTGTAAACTAGCAGTACCAAGAAACGAGGCCTCCAGATTACCGGCGCATCAGCCATCTCGGGTTCCGAACGAGGGCTCCAGGGTACCCGCTCATCAGCGATCTCAGGTTCCGAACGAGGCCTCCATGGCGCACCAGCCATCTCTGGCTAGTTCGACAGGTATGCAGCTAAGCTAGCTACCACAGTAAAACAAAGGCCAAGTGTGTTTGATTGATTGATGCTATAGATCAGGTAAAGGCTGCTCGTGGTGATATATATAGTACGTTTTCATGAACCAAATTGAATGTCTCCTTAGTGGGTGAGATTACCAAAATGGCCCTCACATGCATACATATAATCTTCCGTCTTAGGTCATGTACGATGGGCTTACATCAGCCATCTATAGTCTCTGCCATTTAAGATTTTAGCTAATATAGATAAAAAAAATAAAGAGAGAAATAAATTGTCTATAATTTAGTAGCCAGCTATATCACATGAAACAGGAGAATAGCAATGATTGAAGCTGGCACTGTATGGAAATTGACGACAGAGCTGTCTACATCATCCATTTCCCTGATCTGGTGCGGCACCCTCCCTCCTCTCTCTCTCTCTCTATCAAAGCGATCTCGCTTCGTTCTCTGTATTGCGTGCAACCGGCTCATCTTTCCCCCTTTTTTCTCCGCTGCACGCCTAATTTTTTTCCCTAGCCGGAGTCTTACGTCGGAGGAGTAGGATACTTTTGAAGCCGGTGGATGATTTGGGCATGGCCGATACTGGCACAGAAATTCGGCGTCCGGCTAGTGGTGCGTTGAGCGGAGGGGCTGCCACCTCTGATGGCCCCTTCGCTAGATGTAGAGGCGAAGGTGACATGGAAAGGGCCCAAGGCGAGGTGGAAGGGCCCCAGGGTGTGCCTCAACCAGACGCAGTTTGAGGCTACGCTGGCCGATGACAAGGACGGGGCCGCCATTGTGTCGGGGGCAGCCGTTCTGTCTATGCGCTCTTTCTGTTGGGTTTGATTTGATTGTATCATTGGATTGAGTTTGCCTAGTATATTTGAAGGGTTTTGTTAAACATCATCCGGATGTTTTCTTCCTAATTATCATCCCTTTGAGTAATGCTTGTTTGGGAATTTTTTTAGCATTTCTAGGAACTACTTCACTGAACCTAGCAGATTACACATCTGCTGCTGAAGAGGAGATCAAGATAGTCCTCTCGCATTGTTGATGCCCAACGGAGCACCTGAGTCTGCCCCATCACTTCATGTATGTCGGTCATATGATGCTATAAACCACTGACACTTTCTTGTCAAATGTCTTGTTTCATCCACTAGCATGCAAAGATTAGTTTTGGTTTCTCATTCTCAGATAGTCAATCGTTGCATGTGATGTGTATACCAACTCAGACTACAACAGCAGGCATTCCGTTTACAGGCAGAGCCACGCCAGATAGGTTGCCTCCACGCAAGTATCCAAAATAAACAAAAAAAGCAACACAAGTAGTCTACAAAGATGAAAACTAGAGTTAATCATCAAGTTTCTCAGGTCCATGCACTATAAAGACAAGCAAAAAAGATAACTCACTATACGAGCTATTCTTAGTGCTGTCTATAGATGATATGGATAGGTGTTATAGACAACAGCTGTCTATACCATTATACATATCTTTAGTTACATGTTTAGTTCCATGCATGAATAAAAGGAATGGGTTAGGCCCTGTTTGGCACAGCTTCACCAACAGCTTCATGAGCTGTTGTGAGCTGTTTTTTGCCAAACACTCTTTTTGCAAACAGCTTCATGGGTGAAGCTCCTTTTTTTGTGCTCTCACAAAGGAATGGGGAGAGGTGAAGCTGAAAAAAGTAGCTTTTCACAGCTCTCTCCCTCAGGCCCGCAGTCCTAGGAACCCACTGCCCCTTTGGTTCACCAAAATTATACACATTTGCCACTAGTCCATCCCGTTCACCAAAATTTTTATTATTTTAATTTTTTTATTATTTTTATTTTAATGTTTTAATTCATACTCATTCAAATATATTATTTTTTAATTCATATGACCATATACAAACATACAACTCCAAATGTTAGAACAAGTCAGGTAGACAGGGACATCTTGGACAATTGCCCTTTCTCAACCATGCATGAAGCTGTTGGTGAAGCTGTTTTGCCAAACAGTTTTCCAAAACAGATTTAGCTTCATCGGTGAAGCTGCTCGTGAAGCTGAAAAAAAAAACAGCTTCACTAGTGAAGCTGAGCTGTGCCAAACAGGGCCTTAATGCTTTAGTTTTTGACATAGCCTTCCCTAATAATTGTGTACCCATCTCTTAAACAGTCTAACACTACCAATAATACGCATTTAATAGGTTCATTTTGGGGGAAAATGTTACCCCGGAAACTTAAAACGCCATCTATTTGCAAACTAAAACCAACTTTCTAGCTAAAGCGTCATCTATACTGGTCTGTAGGTAGTATTTTCTCTTGCTTGTTTCTTGAGAGGATACGTACTTATTTATGCCACTTTTTGATGTCTTGCATCTTTATTCTCGATCGAGAGTGCTTTGCTCCATCTCTACTTCTCTCGGAATATTTATGTCCATACGTGAGAATAAGGTGATCAGAGAGCAAAGCATCAAGTTCTCATCAAACGATCCCTGCCTGCGAGTAGCTGGGGATTCCACTAAAAGCTACAGTAACGTAAAGGCACGTACGGTGCTGTATAACTAACTATAAGGGAATTAATGGTGCATGCCACATGTGTGTAAAATTAATCGCAATGCTGAGATACTGATTTCAGCTAATATCACAGCATTTAGGGGCGAGCGTTATATTTCTTCTGATGGCTAGGATGAAGGAAAGGCACAATGATTAATTTGCCCGTCTGCCTTTAGAATGGAAAGATAAAATGATGATCATTAGTAAATGAATGGGTAAGAGGTCGAGATGTGCTAATTAATTAGGAGGAACAAAACAGCCACGCAAGCCAAGGTCGTTGCCAATTGGGAACATTACTGAGGTAAGCAAAGAACAAAGCCCTAGTTCGAGTACTACAGTACTACTCCCTCTGAACAAAACAACCACGCAAGCCAAGGTCATTGTCAATTGGGATCATTACTGAGGTAAGCAAAGAACAAAACCCTAGTTCGAGTACTACAGTGCTACTCCCTCAGTCCACTTTGTTAAGGTGCATTTGGCTTTTGCATAGATATTAACTGTATGTACAATGGTGTAGACAACTGCTGTTAATAATATCCTTCATGTCATTTATAGATGGTGCTAAAGACGGTTCATATAATATATTATTTTTTGCATGTTTTTATAGACAGTTTCTCTATAATACAGTGTGTCTTATTTACCGTGTTACAGTCAACTACTGTATAATAGATGGCCCAATTCTCTATACTACCATCTCTCCTCCATATCATTTCGTATCCTACGTAGCCATGTTTATAAACAACTGACATCATGTCATTGTACATGGCCTAAAAAGCACATAAAAATGGCCAAATTACCCATATACTCATCATTATTCCATCCAACCAGCCCCCTATTAATGGAGAAAAGCAATGTAACTCAATACATGCATGCATGCTTTGTATTAATATGACTCTCTCCTAACTCTCTTCCTCTCACGGGAAGAATTCATTTGACAGCATGCAACCAAATTTAATTGGAACATTGGAAGCATGTATGCTACAGGATTTGATGTTAGTTAATAAGGTTAAAACAGGAAGCAAATCATTTTTTTTAAAAATCTTGATTAGTGTGTGCGGCTAATATTGTTGGACAAAATCAAAAGTAGAGTGCTCCCTAAGAAAGGACGGAGAGAGTACTAGATAAGCCTAAGAAAAGAAACAAAGTAAAGGAATACCGAATCAATGGTTACTAATTTGATCCTAATATAATAATAGAATTAAAAAAGTATGCAAATCTGTGATAGGAACTACAGCTTTAAATTGCCAACTAACTAATGATGTCTGTAAAAAAAACTATGAAAGACAAGATTCAGCAGTACGAAAAACACTAAAACCCACATAAGTGAGAGTTGACATTTCCTTTTCTTCAGAATCTATTATAATATTAAATCAAAGGCAAAAGGAGCCACATCGTTCGCTCCCAACGTATAGAAATTCCCACGTTAATCAGAGAAAAAGAGAGAAAGATCTATACCGTTCATCATAGTGGGTCTAGATTATAACAGTCTAGATTAAAAGAAAGAGTTTATGTCAAGTATAATCCAAAAAATAACTAAAAATAAGAAAAACAAATAAAATAAGAAATTTGATTTTCATATGAATTTCTAAGTAAACTTAAATAAAACTAGTAGTGTGTCCGTGCTAACGCTACGGTAAAATACAAAACAAGATAAAATTTGTAAAAAATAAAATGAACAATCAGATTCATTAAGATTCACGTCTCATATATTGTATAACCAAATATTTTTGTCACATAATGAATGTCACATAACGACTGATCCTTTAAGGAGGCGACAATATCATTGGACTCACCCACCGACGACTTTCTCCATCCCCACATTGTTTAAACTTGAGGCTAGAAAGAAAACAAACATTTTTGTCACATAAAGAAATATGAAACACAGTAAACAAATAGGTGCTTGTGGACTATTTACTTACCACATCACCATGCTAGAACGTCTTTATACACAATATTTTTGGTGCTCTTCCCTGAGGCATCTCCCCGAACACCCTTTATACTGTTCACCGTGGTCGAACACCCTTTCGACCACGTTCAGATCTCCCCGATGAAGTCACAGCTCCTTACGACCGATTACACCGTGGTCGTAGCTCTTCAACGTGGTCGTAGCTTCCTTACGACCACGTTCAAACTTTGTTGCAGTCGTACGCCTTCGGATCATCGCAAGTTTCAGCTCCAACTTACCCAACCAAGTCGTACCAACTTACGACTGGTCAAAACCATAGATCAAGACTTGCTTAAGTCCTACGACCTCATCCCATGTCGTTCCGACCGATCGAAAAGATGAACCAACAAATGCACGAGGTCTACGACTTCACCACAAAGCCATACGACCGATTCCCAGCTCACATGGTCGATCCTAGAGGTCATACGACCGGTTTCAAGATGTCTACGACCACGTTCAAGCCTCTCGGGCACAACCGACCGCCTACGAGTACTTCCTCTCGCGCTAACGAGGTCGTAAGGTACTGACTTCTCAATGTGGTCGTACGATCGAGCTCCGACTTCCGACCACCGTAGTCGTAGCTTCGACTTACGATCTCAGACCACGACCAACGTGGTCGTAAACGCCACAACGTGGTCGTATGATCGAGCTCCGACTTCCGACTGCTGATAGTGTGATCGTAAACAGCTCGGCTGACTTCCAACCATGGTCAGAGTGGTCGTAAATCCTTCTGGTGACCTTCGACCACGGCCAGAGTGGTCGAAAACCTCTCGGGAGACCTTCGACCACGCCCAAAGTGGTCGTATCCGCCACAACGTGGTCGAAAACAGTGCGCATGGCTTTAGATCACTACCAAACGTGGTCGTAAATCCTTCCGACTACTTGTTCAACGCTCTACCCGGTTCCGACCATGGACAGTAATGAAAAAAGTGAGAATCACACAACAAATGGATTTGCTATTCTTCTACCATGCATTTTTTTCTTGACAAGCACATTTCTGTGCATTAGATCTGAATATTTAAAACCTTGACTTATAACAAGAATACTAATCTCACAACAATATTGACAAAGGAGGTAGAAATTGCATTGGATCAAAATTTAGTTATTTCTAATTAATTGAAGTGTACTTTTAACCATAGCATAAGATCAGTGTCATTTTTAGGACTTTGCACAGGCCTTATTCCTTCCTAGATGTGATCAAAACATGCACAAACTATTTGCACACAAAAAAAATTGCTCTACCAGCTGCATGCCTGCACTAATAGGAATTTAGGATAGTTTGAATTCTGAAACGGAATTCTTCAGAACAAAGTTTTTAGTCTTACTCATAGAGCAAGAGCATTGGTCCATTTAACAAATAAAGATTAGAAACAGGTTAATGACAAATATAAGAAAAGAGGGCTTCCAGGATCAATCAATGATTCAACACTTGTTTTAATCGCAGGATTGACTGGCAGCCGTCATCCTTCTTTAGCTGCACCCTCACCCTCCCCACCTGGAAGAAATCTCGCGGGTACGCCTTATCCAACTACAGACAACATGACTACATGAGAAGTCCAAACATTAACACCTATACAAATCGAAGGAAGAACAAGGGGGAACTGGTAATCCAAAGCTGCAAAATTTTAAACGAAAAGAACGAAAGAAAGACGGGTACTTCGATGGCGTAAGGGATCTTGAGATAGGAGCACGAGTCGGCGATCTCGATGCGGGTGGGTCGGCGCGAGCCTTGCCGGCGGCGTCGCGGCGCCCTCGGCGACCGTCTTCTTGGAGTTGATGTACACTGGGTAGATGACGTTCCACTTCTTGATGCTGCTCCTCAGGTTGCCGCCGCCGTCCATCTCCGGGCGATTCCAAACGAACACGACACAGATCCTGGTCCAAGAACCACAGAGAAAGCGGAGAGGTCAAGATTAATGCGTTTCTTTCCAATGAGCTCCGCCACCACCGCTAACTTTCTAACCGCTACCTCCATTGCCAAACTGCCGCCTCCTTTCCCGCATGGCTAGGCCGCCTAGGCGGCAGTGCGGGGGGCGGATCTAGAAGAGAGGGGTGGGGGAAGGAGGCGGTGGCAACGCGGGGTGGGGATGAGGAGGTGACGACGGAGCGGAGGGGGGGGAGGAGGAGGCGACGGCACCGGGTGGGAGAAGCGGGCGGCATGGATGCGGAGGAGCGGAGGAGGAGGCGGCGACGGCAGCGCGGCGTGGGGAGGAGAAGGCGAGGGCGAAGCAGAGGAGCGGCGGCAACGCGGGGTGGGGAGGAGGCGGCGGCGCGGGGGGAGGAGGCGAGAGAAGCGAGGGCGGAAAAACCGAGGGGGCGCGGGGGTGGGGAGGAGCAGCGGAAAAACCGATGGGGCGCGGGTGGGGAGGGGAGGAGGAGGAGGAGGAGGAGGAGGAGGCGGCGGCGGCGCGGGGGAGGAGGCGGCGGAGGAGGAGTGAGGGCGGAGCGGAGCGTCTCGGGCGGAAATTTTGCGAGTGGGGGGAGATCAGAGAGAGGAGAGCGGGACTGCGGGAGGAGGCCCACGCGTAGCGCAAGTTTTTCAGGAGGACAGCCTAGTGGAGGCCGCACCAATCAGGAGGAGAGGTGGGGTTCTGGGTTCAATGATGTACATGATCCGGATGATTTTGGCCTTAGGATCTTCAATGAGTAAGAGAAGAAGGCTTGAGGAGAGATCCAGACCATTCATTTGTATAAAGTTGGATTACTTTGGTACACAAATCTGGGTGGACTTAGATTAGGCATGACTGTGGGGGTGGTTGAGGGGGGTGGATTTAGTAAAGAAAATTTTGGTGTATTATAGAGGGGTAGAGATAATTCAGAATAGAAAAATGAACAAAAATTCATAATTGGATTTGTATATGAATTCCAACAAAAAATAACTTAAATTCGAAATAAAAATAAAATAAAATAAAATAAGAATTTTGATTAAGAAACAATTAGTAATTGGATTTGCATATGAATTCAACCAATAAAATTGAAATTCAAAATAGAAAACAAAAGAAAATTTGCAATTTGATTCCCGTAAAATTCCAAATTAAAATCCCTAAATAACTAACACTTCAAATAAATTAAAGAAAACCACAATTTGGTTTCCATATGAATTATTAATTAAAATCCCTAAATAAAAATAATTTAGATTAAAAACTAAGTAAATATTAGCAATTGGATTGTACACAAATTCCAACCAAAAATTCAAATTCTGAATAAAAATATAATAAAATTAGCAATTTGGTTTTGATACAAATTCTAAAGTGAAATCCCTAAATAATTAAAATTCAAAATAAAATTTAACCAAAAATTAGCAGTCGGCGCGGTACTACCGCTCTGGCTGAAATCCGAAAGGTCCCAAATCTGGCGCTCTCTGGAAAAAACGTTCCGCTCTGAGTCCGGAGCTACCGGACCCCGGAAGTACTGCTCTGGATAGCTGAACTACCGCTCTCTGCGGTAGTTCCGGCGTTGAAACCGCCGGTACTTCCGCTCCGCGAAATCCCAGAAATCATCCGGAGGTGCTCTTTGGAAAAAACGTTCCGCTCACCCTCCGGATCTACCGAACTCCGGAAGTACCGCTTCAAAATGCGGAACTACCGCTCCTCGCGGTAGTTCCGGCGTTGAAACCACCGGTACTTTCGCTCTCATAAAATCTAAAATGCATCAGGGGTGCTCTCTAAAAAAAGGCTCCGGTCAAAATCCTGGAGCTTCCGCTCGCTGGTACTACCGCTTCTGGGCGTGGAACTACCGCTCTCCGGTAGTTCCGACGTTCAAATCTGCGGTACTACCGCATGTCCAGACAGAGCACAGACTTGTTTTAAATTGGATTTTTGATGATGCATGCTTCTAATGCTGATCCAAATGGCACAAGGAATTTGCTTACAAGCTACTCGCCATGATCTCTCTTTATGGTACGATTATCTACCCTATAATCCGGTCTTCTACCTTTCTCCTAAGACCGGTAAAATTAAAAGGGGATCTATACTAAGTATACCTTTGTGTTGAGCCAATTTGGGTCTTCATATATATCCTTTGGCTTGCAACTTGCCACTCACATGTGGACTAACCTTTCGCATGCTCATAAAACACATTAGTCCCATATTCATATGAATTCATTTATTATCAAAACCATTTTTAGGGGCCTAGATGCTTTCAATCTCCCCTTTTTGGTAATTGATGACAACCCAATTTTGTGTGAAGATGAAATTTTTGAATATACGACTTGCTTGGCAACTAGTTGTATATTCTATGTTGACTTTTAAATGAGAGTAGTTCTTTGCAATAAAATTTGTATTGGCATAAAATGAACTATTTCCATTTTAAAGTCCAAGAGGGGAGATAACTCCCCCTAAACATGTGCATGGATAAAAATATGACATTTTATACAAGATGCACAAGACAAAGAGATATCATGATATGAAAGTAAATTGACATTTAAGCAAAAAGATATTAAGATAAGCATCCATGACCATAAAGTTCATTACATCCAAGCAACCATAAAGATAGACAAAGTACCAAGATCATTACATCACAAAGCATAAACTCACGATGTCATCGTAATCTACCCATTTCCTCAAGCATGTCATTGTTAGTAGAAAACAAGCAAACAAATCACAAGTATATATTCCTATCAAGTACTAGGATCTGGAGGCTCAAAGTTGCTACACTCAAGCTCTTACCAAGCTCTGACAAGTTCTTACCAATGCAAACAGGTGGTGCAACCGGTGGCTGGATCATGATAAACTTGACTCAAGTGATGAGTAAAGCGATTGCAAGGGTCGGTTCGACGTGATCTGCTCGGTTAGTAGAAAAGTAGAGCTTGGATAGCCTATGTATTTGTAGCAAAGGAGAATAATCAATTAATTTTAGAAATTACACAGAATTGAATTATAGTTTGTATCTAGTTTTTAGCATATGTTGCTGATCAAGCAAGAATGAAAGAAGGCTAAAACAAGTGTATAGTAATGTGTAAGAGTGGTATACACAAGATAATTCAATATAATGCAATTTGGAATTGAAAAGCACAAGGATTGATCCAAATCTGAAAATTGAAGATTTCTATCCACTGGATAGTATGTCGGTATTTTTGCTGTAACTTTTTATCAGATGCCTCTTTTTCAATTATTATTTTTTTTGTGTTTCCCGACGTCTTTTTCTACAAATTTTGTTTTGGGTCCAAGTTCTAGAAACCAACCAAAAAATCACACAAAAATCACAAGTGCTAACTGTTGTAGATTCAATCCAGAAATTTGGGTTAACTTTTACTGCAGATATCTTTTAACTACCTTATTGGAATGAAGCAAAATTTAGGGGCAGTTAGACAATAAAATTATGGATCTAATGGCGGTGGCTCCACTCAAAAAGGATCATGAAATCAAAAGATTTGATGTTTTTTGTGGCGGCTGTAGAAGCGGGAGTGTTTTGACCGAAATTGGGAATTAGGGTTTGCAGTGTTGTTGATGGTTTTGGATGTATGATTTTTTTTGGAGTTTTATGGGACCATAGATATGACCAGCAACTAGACAAAGTTAAAACAGATGCAAATTCAACTTAGCAAACCGAAACTAATAGATTTAAAGGCACAAACGGGGTTTGGACATCGGAAATTAATTCTTTTTGCGGGGCAAATTTTCTGGACTATGGGAAATAAAAGCCAATATAGTAACTACGGATACAAAAAATCCTACCGGTTAACATTAGCTCTGATACCACCTGATGAGGATATGGAGTCCCGATCTTTCGATAGGATGATAACTTCGATTTGGAAGAGAACAACTTTGATGATGTAGGTTTCTAACTGGTCGTGACTAGAATACCAAGTAATCGCTAAATCACACTTCGAGTCATTATCAACCGTGCCAAGAACGTGGTTAACCTGACCACGAAGGTCTATTCCTGTATGCAACTAAAGAACACGCAAGAATAAGATAACATGCAATCTGATATTGCAAATATTTATGAATTATTGATAAGATGGGATTTCAAATAAGGATCTTGATTAGGTGGTCTAGTCGACACACACAGAAGATACAAATTGCAACGAAGGCAAACTAAACATAGACAAAATCCAAGTACACTAGAGGGGTGCAACCACCTTAAATAGGGGAGTGGGAGCCGCACATAGCTAGGAGATGGTGATGCGGTACTATTCACATGTGAACAGTACCACGTGAATAGTAGCCACCACATGGGCCAAGCCCGGTAAGACTAGAAGGCCCAAATTGGCCCAAACAGGTAATGCAACATCTTCTTTTGATGATTGCGACATGTTAAGAAGGAATTTAAAGGTGAGGCTGGATCTATTGGAAAGATGATAAGATAAGCTTTCCATCAAATACTTGTGACCTCAAACGGACTCCGTATGTAAAAATTATACACATTTGAATTCGATGTTGTCTCTCGAGGCCGAATTGGATTCCAAAATGTGTCCAACTTGAACTCTTGCTTGGTTTGCACAAAAAGTAACGTGGTGCTACAAAAATATACTTTTTCATCATTAAGTAGCATCATAGAGTTCATATAATATAAATGCACTCCTAAAAATATGTTCACATAATAATTTAAGTGAAGTGTACGAGCTCTTGTAATTGGAATAGTAAGTATAGTAAATATGGTTCTCCATAGGGGTCAAGTTTGCAGTGTTTACAGAACAAATTTGGAGGTGAGATCAGATCTGTTGGAAAGAGGATGATATAAGCTTTCAATCAAGTATATGTGGAGCTCAAATGGACTCGGTATGTGAAAGTTATCCATGTTTGAAGTCGGTGCTGTCTCCAGAGTGATGCAACACCTTCTTTTGATGATTATGATGTGCTCAAAAGTAATTTGAAGGTGAGGCTAGATCCATTCAAAAGATGATGAGATAAGCTTTCCATCAAGTACTCGTGGAACTCAAACGGAATTTGTATGTGAAAGTTATACACATTTGAATTCAGTACTGTCTCTGGAGGCCGAATTGGATTCCAAAATGTGTCCAACTTGAACTCTTGATTGGCCTATACAAAAAGTGACATGGTGCTACACAATATACATTTTTTATTATTAAGTAGCATCATAGAGTTCATATAATATAAAGGCACTCCTAAAAACATGTTCACCTGATAATTTAAGTGAAGTGTACGAACTCTTGTAATTGGAATAGCAAGTATAACAAATATGGTTGTATCCATGGGGGTCATGTCCTCATCATAAACTAAGATGAATGTATCCATGTACTCACTCTGCCCCAAAATATAAGTTGACATGGGATCCATGTGGGCAAGGTTTTGAAACTTTGACCACTAATAGGTAAGTGTTTCATGCATCATAGAGCCTAGGCACCCAAATGAATACCTACTCATGTGCATCAAGATTCACAATGTTTGATACGGACATCTTTTCATACCCATAAAAAATATTTGAGATTTCAAACTCTAAATAATATGTAATTCATCTTGGTTTGAACTATTTTGAGCTAGTTTCATTGTAAATAAGCATTGTCATCACATTAATTACATATGTAGATCGAATGAGCTTGAGCTAAGTTCAAAACTCACTTACCATAAAATATATCAAGAGTACAAAACATTTCATACCCAAACTTTGATTTTTCATGCTGATAATACACATGTATTGGACAACTCTTAATGTAGGTGCCTAGGCTCCATGGAGCCTTAAATAATTTACTAATTAATATATATTAAAGTATATAAATTGACTACAAGAAAATAATATCATTGGATTTATCCTGCAACATACTTACATAATATATATTTTTTGTTTTTCTAGTATATTATGACATATAACTTATAGCCAAACTCTTATGTTTGAGAATATATATGAAAAATCAAAAACAACTTACATTTTGAGATAAAGATAGCACCTTAGTTTGACTATGAAAATTTTACGCTATCTAGTCTCATGTACCCACTTCTATTCATCCACCTTAAACTAAGTAAAATTGGCAATGAACCTTAAACTGAGAATATTCATCTTTACTGTTTAAAAAAGGGACCAACTAGCTCCCAGACATATGATCTGGGCGCTTGCATCGTACGCACCTGACAACTCTTAGATCACCATAATGCAATTGCGTCTCATTCGTTAGAATCTCATACCGCTTGGTAGAAAAAAAATAGATACACATAATAAAAAGCGACCCATAGGAGTGTAGATGACCTTATCCCCCTAGCATCACCAAACCCTCGATCTAGGTCCAACCTCAACATGGCTCACTTGATCCAAAGAAAACTGACAATCCAACACCAAATCATCCATTCATGTGGTGCAATGCAACAAACAAGGCACTTCCCTTATGCAACAACAACTTTTGAAAGGGAAACAAAAATAAACAACCATTACAACAAAACAAAAGGCTTACTGCAACATACACCCCACCAAAGACAAAGTGCAACAATTAGAAATCCCAACTAAAACATTTGAAATACTGAGTGCAACAAAAAAACACTAACATGACAAATCCACAAATCTATGCAAACAAAAATGATCTCTTATTGCAAAGATAGAAAAAGGCATATTGCAACATAAATAAAATACATGCTGCAACAGCAAAGAAAAGTTACTACAACAAAAAAATCAAAGAGGCAAAAAAAGAAACTATAAGATTTTGGGGAAACTCTCATGTGATTATAAGAGTTGAAATTAGTACAAAAAATAGAGCTCCCATGTTGAGAGGAGGTGACCGGTGGCCAACAACGGCGAAGCCATCACCAACTTTGGTGGTGATTTATGGTGGCATAGCGAAATAGATGTTTCATTTGGAGAGGGAAGAGGGAGGAACGAGGAAGAGAGAGGCGGGAGAAGCACAGTGTAGGTGTGCGTGGAAACCCAGACTTCCCCTCGATGCCCTAGCACACCGCCCCTCTCACCCCCACCCTCCAACGTCCCCAAGCCCTCTCCTTGCGTTCTCTCTCTAAGCTTGCCCTCCACTCTGTCGCTCCATTTGCCCCATCTCCACTAACGATGACCATCAGAGAAGACCCTCACACATGTCATCTCCCCCAACCACCGCACTCGCCATCCCCACTGTGTGCTCGTCCTTCGTCCAAGTTTCCTTCACTTGTTCGTCCTTGGATTACAAGGGTGAAGTAGTGCCTGCTCTGACTGAATTTGAAGGATGTGGCTCGAATCCAACCGGCGATGGTGCGCTGGACTTAGGTAGCAATTAGCAAGAGGCAATAACGGCTATAGAGGCTGTGACCCATAATAGCGATGGTACAATGGGCGCAATCAATGATGCTGGCACTCGACAACGACAATGTGTGGTGCACCATTGAAAAGCATACAAAATTGCTGCTCTTGGGCTACACACCCTGATCCGAGCGTAGCGTGACAGCTTCATTAAGGCCACCATGGTGTTGCACGCTAGAGGACTACGATCAGCTTTGCTACCTCTACGGCGAGCAATACGGTACCCCAAGGCCATTGCCGCCATCAGGTTTAAGGATTTTCCTACCATTCTCATTGTCAACGGCACAGAGCATGCCTAAATTGGTGTCCACACGAAGTGAGCACACTGATTACTCTCTTATTTATTCCATTAGGTGCTACCTTTCATGTGCTCGATGAATTGATAGGGACAAGATAGTTACTTTGGTAAGAAAGAAGACAAGTGCATCAATCATTAGACTCCAAACAATGGATGCGGCAAAGGAGTTTAAAAAAAAAGGACCAGACTTATGCTATTGATCTATTCAAGAATTATGAGGTACATGAAATGCTCCATGTGAATGTTTAATTTGCAAGTTCTGCTTTTCTCTAAAGATGAAAATGATTGACGAGTAAATTTGGGATGTTTAGCCTATTTTCCACATGTATTTGGATGTGTGCTTACAACATATTGTAATGTAAGTGTACTGTAACATCCCCGAATTCGGAATGTTCAAAAATTGGGAAGAATTTAAAAAAATTTACATCTTGTCGGCATTTGAAAATTTTGCCGAAATCTCATTTGGATTTTTCTGAGTTTTGTGCTGAGTCAATAGATAAATAAAAATAATCCATGAGCACAAAATAGCGATCATAAGAATTTCAAATTAACTAAATAAGTACAAATAATTTAAATGAGGTTTAACCCTAACAACCTAAAATTCACTAAATCAAAGTCTTATTCAAAGATTAGAAATAGATAATAATAATAATTAAGGCCAAAAAATCATTTTGATATAGTTCAATCATCATACAAAAATGAAGGAGAATACGATCTAGAAATTTTAAATAAAGAATTGGTGAGTTCAACCATGAGGATTTAATTTGAATTCAAGCTATTAAATAGGCAAAAATGTAGCTTAAGAAATGTATATGTATATATATACATACATATAGCAAGGGATGTCAAAAACTCATACTTAAGTAATTGAACTAGGGTTCACATTTTAAATATGATGCAAAACTTAATAAATCCTAATGTAAAATTTAAAAGTCAAATTAAAAATCCAGATTTTAAAATGTGCCTAGCCTACCTTTCCTTTTCTCACCTTTTCTCTTCTCCCCTCTCTCTCTTCCATGTGGGCCCCGCACTCCTTCCCTCTCTCCCCTCTCCCTTTCCCTGCGGCCGGGCCCTCCCATCTTCTTTTCTTCTCTTCTCTTCTATTCTCCTCTCCTACTCCCTGCTTCCCCCTCTCTTTTCTCCCGTCACTTGCTGTCTTCTCCCCGTCAATCTCCTCGCGTCACTCGGCCCCGCCCTGACACCAACCACCCGGCCCCATGCTCCCTGCTCCTTCGTCACTCTCCCTACGCCCCGTCACGTCGCCACGCACCAGCGCCATGCCCTGCACGCGCACGTCGCCGGCCTGCACCTCTTGCGTCAGCCCCGCTCGTCGCCGTTCCATCCAAGCCCTGTGCCTCGGTCGCCGACAATAGTGCCCCGTGGAGCAAACCCCCCACTATAAGAACCCCGGTGGCCCCATTGCTCACCTGGCTATTTCCCCTTCCCCCTCTGTCTTCTCCTACGCACGGGAGACGCCGCCGCCGCCTCACGCGGTCCCGGCCGCTCCGGCGAAGCACTGCCCATTTCAACCGCGTCACGACGTGCCATTGCCTCCCATCTACCTTCCCTCCGAACCAATTGAGTTTTCGTGCACCGAGCTCGTCGCATGGCCCATCCCCCCAACACCGGTCGCTGCCGCCATTCTCACCGCCACCGTCCCCACAGTCGATGCCGGGACAATTCCCCTCGGTGAGAGCGACAACGGAGCACGCCAAAACTATCCCAACCCGCAGTCGAAGCTCTCCTCCACCCAAACTCTCCGGCCGCGGTGACCCCCACTGCGCCGCCGCCCATGCTCACCGCCGGCCCGCCACAACGCCCCCTGGCCGGAGCCACCACCTCCAAGGGCTTCCCCTCCTCGTCGGGCTTCTATTTTGATCGTCGCCGCCGCCTCCCCGGGCTCCTCTGCTTTGCCCCCAGTCCGTGGCTACTTCTTCTGGTTTGTTTCCCCTCTTCAGACCGCAAGTGGGCGGCTGCCCAGATGGTCACTAGCGCCTGCTGCCTAGCACGCTCCTTTGAAGCCTCGGGTTTGAATCCCGTTCCCTCCCTCTCACACTCTTTTTGATTTTATTTTATTTTTAATCCATTTCACTTAGGAAATTCATAAGGAAAATTTGGAAAAATCAGACATTGTTCATAGAAACTAGTAAATTTAACTAGGGCATAAATAACCTTATCTAAGATTTAATATTAGGTTAATCATCGTATGTGAATAATTGTGCCTGTATTATTTATTTTAAATCCACTTATTAGTTAAAGTTGTAATAAAGATGACTTGGGCTAAATGTCTAAATGTAATAAAGATTACCCTTAACTATAATTAAAACATATGCACTAATATTTAACATGCCATCTTAAATAAACCATAGAGGTAGATTTTGCTAAATGAAAAATATTAAAATATACCCAGCTTTGCCCAGCTAAATAAATTTAAATTAAAAACTAAAACTAAGCCTAATAATAATTGAAGTATAGGCGAAATGATAAGATTTCATAAATTAAATCTTAACATTAGGTTTAGTAAACAAAAATACAAAATATTGAGCACGATTGAACATAGCGAGCTAGGACTCGAACACATGGATCCTAACTCAAATGATGCCTATCAATAACTAGGGGTTGCATAAAGTGCTACGCATCAAATTACTAGTAATATGAATTAATCAGATGAACTAAAATTTGTATACCCCTCGTATATAGTATAAGCCCTGAATATTAACGCTCGACAAAATAATACCCAGCTGGATTTGTACGCAAACTCACAGACCTAACCTAACTCATGGAACATTCCTTGATAAAAACAAAAATGATAAAAGAGATTATTAATAAAAAGATCGAGTCATCGTATCCTACCACCGACCCTGCCTCAAACCACCCGAATCGCCCATTAACTCATAATAAAACTAAATTGAGTTTATTTGGATTTATTTGGATCTTTTGAGTTATTCGCTTTTATTGGAATTCAGTTGTTTAGCACGTAATTACAAATTGGAGTCCGGAAGAGTCAAGGATCAAGCGAGGCTGAGATCGAAGTGGAGATAAAGACCAAAAGCTCAAGATCAACATATGAGAAAGCTTTGACCGAGCGCAAGACCGCGGTAAACCGTGCAAGGTGAGTCAATACTTTGATCATGTTGAACCTACATTTTCTGCAAATTATTTTGTTTTAAATTATCAAATTGCATGCTGTTATTTTATATGCAAATACATGTTTAATTTAATAATCTAGTCATATGCCCATTATTAACTTGATTAATATTACACCTCCTTTGGAATATTTGAATATGTGAATCTTGTCGCCCTAGCAAAATTATAATAGTAACCTTTCAAAAATAAGTCCGTAATTATATGCCATGCTAAGTATTGCTTAGATACTCGGGGCGCTGAAATACCCCAAGCATCATTATCATTTTTAATCATGAGAAACTGGTTTGGAGATAGAAGTTTGTGGTAAAAACATAAAGATATTGGTGGACTCATGTCGATCATAAAAATGAAATGATAGTGTGGATTCTGGGAGAAATAAATTAGTGGAGTCTAAATGAGTATATAGGTTAGATAGATGATTTAAATGAATTTTGGAGAATTAGGGAGTGTGGAAGTAATTGCTGGATTACAATACGGATAAATAATATAGTCTTGGGATCTGTTGGCAAGGTTGGGATTAATAGAACTGATCGGTTATTTGATGAATCAATTGAATTTTTGGGAATTTGGAGATATGACACTCGCTATTTGGAGTTTTAGACAGCAATCAATATAGAAAGTGCATGATCGGTGGATTAATTAAATCATGTCAGTCGTTGTTTGGAGTTTTAGACATCAATCAATATAGAAAGTATATGATTGGTGGATTAATTAAATGATGTCACTCGCTGTTTGGAGTTTTAGACAGCAATCAATATAGAAAGTATATGATCGGTGGATTAATTAGATGATGTCACTCGCTGTTTGGAGTTTTAGACATCAATCAATATAGAAAGTGTATGATCGGTGGAATAATTAAATGATGTCACTCGCTGTTTGGAGTCTTAGACAGCAATCAATTTGGAAAGAGTATATTCGGTGGATTAAGTAAATGATGTCACTCACTGTTTAGAGTCTTAGATAGCAATTAGTAAGGAAAGTGGGTCTTTGGTGGATTAAGTCAATTATGACAATCACCGTGTGGAGTTTAGGTAGAAACAATAACAATATGATTTAATAATAGTAAGGCTACCAGAAGCAATTTATGGCAAATAAAATAACCTGAGCCTCTCCTTTGATAAGCCATGCATACTATTTATTTGCATTCTGTGTATTGGCTTGTGGAGCACGGTGGTTAGTGTGCTCACACTCGCTCTCATAACAAATTCAGAAGCAAGAATCAGATCACTACGCTTCAGCAATACTATTGGTTATGATGGAGAAGAAGATGAAGTCGTCAATGGCTAGGTCGCGAACCTCCAGTTGGCTGCCTGTGGGCATGTCCTGAAGGTCCCACTTGCGTGCTTCGTTCTTCCGCTACTGCAATTTAATGATTTCGGCCTACTCGGCCCATGAGTAAGTCTAATATTATATCTACGCTTTCGCATGATATGTACTTTGATATTCAGAACTGTAAACTGTGAGCACTATCTACTGATCCAGGGAATAGTGCGGTGGAATCACAGAGGAATCTGGATTGTAAAATCTGGGCTCCTACATGTACAAACCTGTATTTATTTGATTCAACAATTATTGCAATAAAAACATTATGATAGTTGTAGTTTGCAGGTTGAGTTGCAGTAGTGTCTTCTTTAAATTGTCACTAATGTTGCTTTTCTTCTATTGTGGGAAATAGGCCTCATTCTAGATATCACCGTGCTTGTTTGCTGATGATCATCTGCAACAAATTTATTGTTTAAGTTCATTTCTGCATATATAATCTATTTCCCTCAAATTGGTCAAATTTGTTTGTCTAATGCCCCTACATCATTTTCTTGAATTGCTCTCTCCCTTTTCTGGGAATATATGGAGATTAGAGGTAAGCAATTCATTTTGTTGCATCCTTGATGAAAAGTTAACTTTTGTTAGTTCAGTTTCATTTCAAATGTAATGACATGGCATAGTTGTAGCATCTCATATGTGATGCTACTAGATTGCAGAAAATTTGCATACATACTTGAGGGGATATATTTTCGCTTGCAAGTACAACTCAGCATATTGCCATCTCAATTTTGATAAGGTATGTATCAGTCTAGCCCTAGACATCATTGTTAGTGTATTCCCCAATGAAAGTTTTGGTTGGCTGTAGTGCTATCACGATAGTGAAATTCATCGCAAAGTTGTTCTCAATGCATGTCTTGATTCATTTTTAGCAGATGAATCTAGTCATTGTCATTTAGATTTGCCTAAATAGATTGAGATCATACTATTAATTCTTCACTTTGGATTGTAGATCTTTTGCGAGAATGCCAGTCTGGTTTGGTGACTTTGCAACCTTTTTTTATGGATGCCATTTGTTGATTATACGTATAATGGAGATATTCTCCTACTACTAAATTGACAATTGATTAGATAGTTTATCATTAGATCATGTTGTGCACGTGTGCTATATTGACGGACTTTCAATGATGTTACTAATTCTTCTATCCAACTTTATGTTGAAAAACTTGGACATTGTTGTTCTCATTGCCTACTTTTTCATTAGTAGCATCGATGCGCTATGTAGTCCTTTTTTTAAGAGCTTTTTAGCAGGTGTAAAGCCTTTGTTGCCTTTATGAGGGGAAGCCATGGAATAAATGGTATAATCTTTCTTTTGCAAGTGTTGCCACTTGCTCCACTGTAGAAAATGTGACGATGCAAGAGTAGCAGTCATCATGCATGCCAAAGGAAAGATGACAAACTATTAACAATGCAAATTGCATAGATCAATATGATCCCACTTATGAGTCTTGATGATTTCTAAAAAGACCTTGCACTTCTATAAATAAATGTTGTCATGATACTAATAGTAATTTTTTTCTTGCTAGGTTTGCATCATTCCTAATAATAAGGAGTTGTTGTTGTATAAGTGTATTGTATAGATTGGAGTATAGATTATTATAATTTTTCTTGTATTATAGGTTTGGTTATACAGTAGAGGAGTTGATACCAAGGCCCCTATGTTAATTTTGAGCTTATAAGGCGGAGCGATATAATGGATCCCCACGTAGTTCAAGTTTGGCAAAGTTTGTACATGTATAGATAGTAGTTGATTCAATTTGAAAACAAATTATCTCAGGACTGTGTATCAGCTAATAATTACGTTCACATCCATTATACAATGAAAATAAAAATCCTCCTTGACATCAATTCTGCACAATGTGAAAATCCATACATGTGCTTTGTTATCTCAGTAATGATATTTTGTTACACATAAAACACAAATGATTGACTTGCTTATACAAATTGGGTTTCTGCTGCAATGCACGGGCATTCAACTAGAGAACCAAAATAGTTCTAGAATAAATCACAGGTAGAATGCTAACTAAAACAAAAGCAACCACAAGCACACTGACCACATAAGCCATTACTTTGGCACAATTATAGTGCATTGTAATGACCCAAAATTCCTAAAATTTATTTAAATAATTTTAGACTCCTCATTTCTGCATTTTTCATGCTTTTTCAAAAAAAATTGCATCAAAGAAGATGGTTTTTCTTATTTTTCCATCTATTGAAAATGATTTTCTGTAAGTAATTACAACTTGACAAGAGATTGAAAATAATTTATTTGAGTTCTAAATAATTTTAAGTGCATCCCCCAAAAATTTATAATTATTGGAGTTAATTTGCTAATTTTAAAAATTCAAACCTAATTTCTGCTATTAAATTAATTAAGAAAATAATTAAAATTTGGTTTCCTCTCTTAGGTTGATTTCCTTCCTATTGGCTCAGCTCAGCATAGTTCCTACCCAATTTCAGCCTGCTTGCCAAGCCAGCCCGAGCCACCTCCCCTTTTCGTTTCCCCACATGAAGGTGCCATCCTGCGAACCTGCCACCTCTCTCTTCTTCTCCCTTCCACCGCAGACAAGCCGGGCCCGCTAGCAAGCCTCATCTTCCACAATGCATTGAAGCCATTGTTGAGTGCCTAGGGAAGCACTGTAGATGAGCAGTGCCGTTGCAAGAAATTTGATGTCTTTGACTTCCTCAAATGCGTCTCCATGAGGCCCGCGCTGCCCCTTCTCCAAGCCAAGCTTGGCGTCCACCCGAAGCCACCACCGCATGAGTTAACCATGATTTCTCAAGCTCAGTAGTGAGTTTTTGTCAAGCGTCTCACCCTCATCTCGCAATAAAGGCCCTCCCAAATGTATCACCTTACTCAACACTCCTCATCGATTCCATTTTACCCGGTTGCGGCTCATCACCTTCACTCTTTTGCTCAGAATACCACTGTTATCCTCAGCTCCAACGTGCGCTCTGCTATGTCTCATGCCCAATTCAATGAGTTTTGACCTTGACACCCATGTCACATTGCACCATTTTGTCTCCTCTTCGAAAGCCCCCAACCAATTTCTTGGTTCGTAAAGTACCTCATCGGATCCACATCATCATCTTCGTCTCCAATCGCCACCATCACCGATGCGCAACTCCTTCTCCAGTGAGTCTTTGGCTATGTTAGGGTCATTTTCACCATCTCCGCACCCCCTCTAAATCTCATTCCATGCTCCTTTGTAGCTCTCTCTCCGAGGTTGGCCATCACCATGAGCTCACCACTACCGCGTGCCACCATTGCAATTCTCCTTCCTCCGATGAGCCCTTGCCTTGGACACAGTCATTTTTGCTCCTTGCCACCCCCTAAACCTTATGTGTTCCTTGGTTTCAACGGTCGATTGTCATAGAGCTTTGTCACCATTTGAGCCATCATTGCTGCCCCTGTTCACCATCATCTAGACACTATAAATCCTCTCCGTTGCCACTGACCTCTGTCAAGATCAGGGTGAGGTACTAGAGCTAGCACACCCCATAATTTGACTCGATCTAGTAGTTGCCACCACCCTCATCGTGGTCATCCATGGTGCTGCCACACTTGGATGTCCATACTCCCTAATTCACCTCCAATGACTAGTGGTCTCGGAGCCACCTCTTCTCATGTCGTGACCACCCAAGAAGCCATTTCCCCTCTCAATCTTCACTCCTTTGCCTTCTTTCACTAACATTGTCGCATGCCCGAGGACCCTCACTGTTTTCCTCCACCACACCATCGACTTTGTCCACCTCTCCCTTTACCGTCACTTCCTAGAGCTTCATAGTAACCTCCTCTTTCCATTCCCAAGCTTGCCCCTTGCCCCTCTAGCACTTCTTCGCCACCAGCGAGCTCAGCAAGAGCTCGGCCATGGCGCCCAACACTAGCCTCCTCTATTCTCGTTGTATGACATGTGGGCATGTGTAATTAGAATTGAGTTAGCACTATTGGCATTGGTTAGCACTAATGAGTCGTTGACATCTAGGCCCAAGTAGGTTAATTAATTAAATATTTATTTATTGTTTCACTGACACGTGGACCCACGTGCCAGTCCTTTGTGTAAAATAATAAAACACTGGCCAATAGGCCCCACTTGTTAGCCTCACCGAGAGAAAAACGTGATTTTCCAATAGAAAGAAAATTGGAAATTAAAGAAAAAATTGATGCATAGTGCTTTCTGTCTTATTTTGTAGCATTTTTCTCTTCCCGTAAAACTTTGGATTCTCATAACTTTTGCATATGAATTCCAATTTGAGTGAAACTTATTTCTGAATTTTTCTAAAATCATGAACTTTTACAATATGGAAAATTTGAATTTTCTATCTGTTTGAATTTATTTGGTGTTTATTTGTGTTTGTGTGCTTTTGTCGTTAGATACTAACATGCCAGAAGCTTCTGAAGTTGATCCAGAAGAAGAAACAAGTGTTTAAGGGCAAGGTAAGTAAATTCCCTTGATCAAGTTGCTCCTATATTTTCATATTCTATGTTGTTTTCATTACAAATATTTTTGCATGCTTACTTTAAGTAAGTTGTTATGTTTATGCTTTGGAAATTAGTTATATCGTATATTGCAGTGAAATATTCCATAGACTTCAATGTTACTAGCCATTGTCACCCTAGGAATATGTACCCACTTGTTTAAGATATATTTTAGTGGAATTTATGAATTTTTTTTATCAAATACTTAGCCATGCTCATTGCAAACGTTCTAGAAATTGATAAGAAAATGTCTAAAACAATTATGTAAACTCTTAAGAAACTTTATGGTATATTTTGGATAGATTACCTATGAATTAATTTCAAAGTAAAATAAAAATGAAAAATGAGTTG
Organism: Dendrocalamus sinicus; assembly: GCA_036346575.1. Lineage (NCBI taxonomy): Eukaryota > Viridiplantae > Streptophyta > Magnoliopsida > Poales > Poaceae > Dendrocalamus > Dendrocalamus sinicus. The sequence continues at coordinate 18,208,088 of CM070661.1, read as the reverse complement.
TGAGTGTTTTGTAGAAACCGAGAACTGGGTTTGCGGATGTTTCACTTGAGCCAATTAAGGACCGAACTTTAGTGTCGTTGACCCAAGCATTTTAGTCTAACCACATATTTCATAATGGGATGGACTTGGCTAAATAATTTGCAATGCCTCAACTTTGGTTTCACTATTTAGATAAATGTGGGTGTCAATGATGACAATTTATTCATACACGGTCGACTAGGCGGTAACATCCTTTGGTGGTGAAACCTTAGCGGATAGAATCGGGTTGGGGGTAGCGCATTGTATAGGTCTCATGATAATCACTTGGTCGCACATCTATAGAAGAATGTATGGTTGACATTACAATATGATTATCTCATGTGGGTAAAGTTGTACATTCTCTGTAGAGTGGGATCTCAATTTATTCGAATAGTCATGTCCCTGGCCATGGACATCGCTTGGTGATACCACACTTGGTTAGATTCTTTGGTTTTATAAAATAGTTTGGGAAAGGTATGGATGAGCGGTTTCCATACTAGAGAAAGTTTGGCAAATGGAAGTCATTTATGCTAGTACTTGATATTATGATGAACATTTGGTGGTATGTGTCATCTTTGTTGATGTAGGTAATGGAGACATACACTATGCAATTTACAATATGATCAATTATGATTACTTTTAGCTATTACAATCCCACTTTTATTTATTGTTTTTGCAATACCTTTCGCAATCTACTATTTATATTGTAAATTTACACTATGCAATTTACGATATGATCAATTATGATTATTTTTAGCTATTACAATCCCACTTTTACTTATTGCTTTGCAATGCCTTTTTAATATACTATTTATATTGAAAAAGCAAAATTTTCTTTGAGCAATAAAACAAGAAGAATAGCCTTCCTTGATAAAGCCAAGCATCTAGCTAGTAATATTTGATGAAAGTCTTGTGGAGTATATTTTGTACTCATGGTTGCTTGCTGAACACTATCAGATTAAGAGGAAGAAGATCTCTCAGTTGGCTACTTTTATACCATGAGATTTGGTGACTTTGACACCAATTACTAGGTGTCAACCCTAGTCGGTTGCCTATGGGAATATGGAAAATCACTTGGACTATTATCCTTTATTTTCCATTTATTTCCGTTGCAAGTACTCTATATGTGCACTTTTGGCCGGTCAACCCCTTTTATGTAAAATTCAGTATGTATGACTGCTTAATACTATGTGCTACTCTGTTTTATTTAATTGTGTATGAATGTGGTGCAACGATGTACATGTGTCTACTAGTTACTGATCATGAGCTAGCACAGCAAACACATAGGATTCGAGATTAATTTTTTGGGTCCAACATATATAAAACAAGCCATAAGTTTTGGCACATTTTAGATCACAAGCCATTAGTTTGGCACATTACACAGGATGAGCCATAGCTTGGTACAATACATAACGTAAGCCCTAATTTTGACATGTTACATCCCAAATTTCATAACTTAAGCCACAAGAGACATTACTAGGTATTTTGGCATATTCGGAAGCTTTGGAGTTGACATGCTGCTCTTTGCTAGTGTAAGCAAGAAGGATATGGGAGAATTCACCACACTTGGGCACATGTATTGTATGTCATATATAGAGTACAATGCTTGGAGTACAAGACAAGTGCAACAACCAAAACTGCAAAATCAAGGTTATAACAAGGAAGTGATTAGCGCTCGGATGTACGATAGGAGTGTTCCCATCATTCGACTGTCTAATTTGGCGCAAACAAAAAATTGTGAAAACTTCATCTCAGGTAGCGATATCTGGCTACCGCTATCTCATTGGAGCTCTATCATGCCAGAGGAGGAGGAGGCGGTAGTGGACGACCACCCTCAAGCACGAGTGGTGGCAACCTCAGATCAGCGACCGGCACTAGAGCTTGGGATACCGTGGTCACAACCTGCTTCCAAGCTTGGAGACATAGGGTGGGAGAGAAGCTCGTCTCTAGTGGTGATCTTTGGCCACCACTGGCTTGCCAGATATCTAAATTGGCGGAGGAGTAGGGAGGGAGGAGTAGATGGAGGATCTAGATGGTAGTATTCCTGATTTGGTGCAACAAAAATTCATGAACCGCAATAATTAGTTCCCATGGTTGCAACAAAATTCTTATTCGATGCAACAAACAAAAAAGCAAACTAAAAATTAGGTAAAACAAATGAGAACTATTGTGGCAACAAATGCAAAAGTCTATTGCGACAAAAATGAAACATTGTTGCAACAAAAATAAAAAAACTACTAAATCAGCCCCAACATTTCATAAAGAGCGATGCAACATTTGAAAGTAATCACCACAACAACTTGACTTACCAGTGCCAGCTTTTTAGATAGACTCATAGTAGTAGGAGGAGAACAAACCACACACCACCACATCACCAACCGAATCTAGTGGTCCTGACACCACATCCTCGTCACCCCCGACACTGACCGTACCACTGCTGAGTTTAGCCTCAGTAGTGAGTGATGTACAATGTCTACCAGAGGAGGAGGGCATGTAAGTAATGGTGATTGCGGCTAACCTGGTGCCTCCTCTCCATCCCACAATGTTGCATCTTCACCGACCATACATTCACCATCGGCCCACCACCTCCTCTGGCCTTGGCCTTGCCAGATCTGATGAGCTCCAGATGCTCCTTGCATGGGGGACCTCCCACACAAGCTCTGGTTGTGATGGATGTCCTTGTTGAGCACGAGTGGTTGTGAGCTCTGACCAACAGCCGGTGGCCAATCTTGGGACATCGAACGGAAGTACAAGTGGAGCAGCTCATCATGGTCGAAACGACTCAGGAGAAAGTTGTTCTGATATGGCAGGAGAGAGAGAGAGAGAGAGAGAAGAATGAATGGTTGGGGTGTTACTATAACACCCTAGCTTAACTAAAGCCCAAGATGTCACCAATTACCACTACCAATTCAAACCAATAAGTAGGTAAATATAAATTTCAGCAACATGATAAATCATAAATTCAACGTAATACAAACCAAATAATTACCATAAATGTCGTAAATAAGACTGAACTAAGTAACACAACACCTCACAATATTACGGTCTATAAGAAGTTAAGGAAATGCATAAATTAACCAATTTATTACAATGGATGAAGACAAAATGTCCATGAGCAAAAGTGATATATCGCTAGGTGAAGTAAAAAACTAATTAGTGCAAATATCCATATGCTACTCCCTCCCATGTATGGCACCTTCAACGCTCACCTAAACCGACAAATAGAGTAAGAGTGAGTCCACGACTCAGCAAGTACATAATAAAATAATAGCATCAACCAATAATCAATTTATCATTTACTCAATTTTCCATCATTCTCTTTTCTCATCTCAATTTCTCTTAGTGCAATGCAATGCTCATGCTCATGTCTCCTCTGTAGCTTATACCAGTATAGCGAAGGGTACACCCGTTGATGTCACCCTCTACCTCTATCCCGTGGAGGCGCCTACCGAAGTAGGTCTTTCGGTGCCTACCGAAGTAAGTCTTATTCAAGAGCACGCCGGAAAAATCATATAGCTTTACTTATAACTATTGACTTTCTCATCGCCGTAACTCGTAATGCACATGTCATATCATGAATGCCATTATCATCATTTTATCGCATGTCACAATTGTCATCAATTTAATACCATAATGAATAGAATATAAACAAATACCGCACGACATAACAAAACAACAATTATCAACTATCAGCCATCAATTTACTATGCACTTGCCTCTTTCTTAATTATGACGATTGGATAGTTTTGATGGTGACAACACACCCGAAGCTACTCTCCTACGGGAAATATTCACTATCAAAATCAGCCATAACAGTACAAGACATCAATCAATCGACAATATTTCTACACGCTTCCCAAAACCACACTTTTTCTCTATTTATCGGACAGACCCCCCTTCCAATCCCAGAATTCAAGATATCATAACTCTTAATACCTATGTCTCAAAAATAGCAAACAAATAAGTTCTAGAACTAGAATCTACACAAAATTTTCTATATTTTATTAGATGCACAAATTTTTAGATTAAATCATCTAAATCTCCATTTTTAACCCAGAAGATAGATCTGTCATCTTCTAGACTATAGCAATTAACAATTTAATATCTTTTAATCTACATGTGCAAATATACTAAACAATGACATCTTTAAAATCTACAGAAAATTTTCTATCACTTTCTAATTATTCCTAAATTTTAATTCTAATATTAAGTTATTAAAATTAATATTTTACACAACTGAATTCAGCAGCAGCCCGGTACTAGACAACAACCTCCCAAAATTCATATCTTCTAATTTACGTATCTAAAATTATGTTCTTACACTATATGGAAAGCTTAAAAAATTACCTATAATGTTCAGGTTGCTCAAATTCTCATATTTGTACATCTACTATCTTTAATCTACTAGTTATCATAGATTATCAAAACTCTGACTAATTCTACCGGACAGCAAAACTATGAAATCATAACTCACAATCTACTCCTTCGATTACCATGAATAAAAATTCTACAGTAAGATAATGACATTGAAATTATGCAATTATGAACATACGATATCTATAAAAAATAGTATAGCAGTATCACATATCAAATCATCTACTACTTAATTTTTCCTCGAACGAACGTGCACGTCATCTCTCTAATATGAAATCTACCCTTAAAAAAAGAGAAACAAATCAATACCACCACTAATTGCATACTGTTCTAACCTGATAGATTCAATACAAACTATGAAGCATTGGAACCCACTTCTAATCTAAGACACACTGTGGAAGCACTGAAGACGTGGACCGCCGATCAACCACGCACTCGCTGGCCACAAATTCGAGTGCATGCAGCGATGTGCCCCAATTTTTACCTGCTCTCCTGGGCTGCAGGCACACTGACTGTGCCATGGCACAGCGCTAAAGAAGCAGCGTGGGCAGGAACAAGTGCGGCAAGCGACGAAGCAGCTGGCTTGGGATGGCGTCGGCTTGCGCGCTGGCTTAGCAGCGTGAGGAATCCCCGTGGTCGAGAACATGCACTGGCAACGCGTCAACACACTGGTGGCGATGGGAAGACTATGGCGGCGCTCGGGAGAACAGAAATAAATAGGTAGGGTTGTTTCTTCCGACTTTTGGGCTGATCTTTCCCCATGATTCTTAAATCATGGCACCAACTTGATCCAGATTATAACTCCTCGTACTCGTTCTAAGTGTTGAGGAACAGTCGTTGGCGATCAGTCCGATCGATTTCTCTGCTATGTAAAAACAGATCAATCACAGAAGACAGAAATAGTAGATTGAAACTCAGAGAGATAGAGAGAACTCCTGGTCTTTCTTTTATTGATTTCTTTTCTAATTCCGTATACAAAATAGATATAACATCCCAAAATTTGGCTTTCTGGAAAAAAAAAATTAAATTCAAATTAACTATTTTAAAGTAATTGGATTTTACTCGGCTTTTATATGATTTTCTGGGTTTTATTTCAAAATTTAAAGCAAGAAAATGCATTTTAAATATTTTATTAAAGCCAAAAAGGGAAAATTACATTTTTGCTAGCCTTTCCTAATTTTTAAATAATATTTGAGATTTTCTGAAATTTAAAATCAATTTTCAAAGTTAAAAAGTATTTTATAAAATTATTAAATTCAAATCTGAAATTAAAAATATTTTTAATAAGTCCAAAATGCTTCCAGGAATATTTTATGATTTTTCTGGAATTTTTAGACATTAAATATTATTTTTCGAAGTGTTTATAAAGTTTCTAGTAATTGCTGAAATTTATTCCGAAAATAAAAATCAAATTAATCCTATTCCGCCATGTGTCACTCTCAGATTAAATCAACATCTCTCCACGTTTTAATCCTAGCCACACATGATCACTTACCCCTCCATAACCATCTAAAGGCCCTCATCAACTCACTTGCCATGTGTTGCGAATCCGACGGTCCGTACCCCTTCACTAACTCTTACTCTCTATGACACATGGGACCCATATGTCATATCCTTCTTCAACCTCACCTTCTTCCTCCTCCCACCCTCTCTCTCCTCCACCATTAAAACCGAAAATGAGCTTTAAAATCCCGCGTTTCTCCCTCATAAAATCCCGATTAAAGAGTGGAAACGGATGCCCTATTACTCCCCTCCATTCCTCCGGTCGTTTCCCCTCAATTTAAGTCCCCTAATTGCGGAAGCAATAACTCCGGCGAGCTCCAAAATGGCCGGCCTCCCCCTTCCCTCCTCGCCTATAAAAACCCCCCTCCACTCCCTTCTTCGGCATGCCTCCCACCGCCCCTTCTCCTCCCTTTCTCGGCGCCGCCGCCACCTCCAAAAACCGCCGCCGCCGCCGCCCCCAAAAACCACCGCCGCCGCCACCTCCAAAGCGCCGGCCGCCAAACCCCGCGCCGCCTCCTCAAGCGCCGCCACCATTCGCCGCCCTCCCGCCGGCCGCGCCGGTCATCCTCCGCGCTGCCCGTGCGCGCGCCGCGTGGCCGGCCTCGCCCGCGTGGTCGCCCACGTGGCCGCCACCTCGCGCTCGCGTGGCGCCATGTCAATGGAGCGCCGCCTCAGCCCTAATTTTTCCCCGTGAGCTTGGTCCACGGTGGACCGGGCCCGCGTGTCATGAAATTCAAATTTTGAATTTTCGATGACGTCATAATTAAGTTTTTCCCGTATAAAAATAAATCCCAAAAATCAGCCTTTTCATTTTCTCTCCTTTAAATCTTTCGGAAGCCATAACTTTCTCATTTTAACTCCGATTTGAGCCGTTCAAATTTCTAAATTTTTCTAAAATCCTAAGCTATCCATTTATGGACTCTTTTTGAATTTTTGAATTTTATTTAAATTTTGTTTGAATTTATTTGTTTTGCTTGTCTGTCTTTTCGCGCGTAGATTCCGCCGTCGCCGAGGAATTCGTCGAGTCGCAGCAAGAAGAACCAGTCAGCACTCAAGAAGGCAAGTCTCCTTTCATCATCTTGAACCTATGATTTTGAAATGTTTTAATTATTTTAAATTATGTGCATTGCTATTTATATAAAATATTAGTTCAAATCTTAAGGCATTAGTTATATCCAACCTTGTTATGCCCTCACTTGAATTTGAATGCCATGTACCTTTGCAACCCTAGAAATTCCTTTGACTCACTAATGAGATTAATATATTAAATTGTTGGTATTAGAATGATAGAACAATGCTTAGCCATGCTATTGAATACCTCACCAATCTTGTAAATGGGAAATTATGAATTATTGTAATACCCTTGTGTTTACAAATTTAGTGGTAATTGGAGTTACCACTGTTCTTTTAAAATAAACTAAAATGTGAAAATTTGTTTAGATTAGGGTGGATGGTTGGTTTGGATTGGTGCAGCAAGCACGAGATCTTGTAAAGTGTATGTTCCACCCTAGTCAATTAAGGACCGACGCTTGTGTTTGTCCAGACTGAGCATTAACCGTACAACCATAAGTCTATATGGGTACGACCTAGCTGACTAACTTATGATAGTCTAGTTTAGGTGCCACTAGTGGAAAGTGGGTGCCAGGGATGGACTGGTTATTCACAGTGAGGGACAGGGATTTACTGTACTCATATGGCGCAAGAGGGGGCTTCGGTTCGGGCAGTTAGCCTACCTGCGGTGAAACCTCAGCGGGTGGTATCTAGCTAGATTAGATTAAGGTAAAGGCTTTGTGATATTTTATCTGGGTCTCATGCCAAAGGAAGCGTGCTGACTTTTAGGATAAATTATCTCTTGTGGGTAAAGTTGTACAACCTCTGCAGAGTGTAAAACTATTCGAATAGCCGTGCCCACGGTCAAGGGCGGGCAAGGAATGCATGCACATAGTAGATTTCTGGTTTTGTTTTAAAATCAAAAGTTTTGTATTCCGAGAGTGGAGGGAACTCTCGGAAGGGTATCCTGGCAGTTGGAGCCAGAGAGGGTGGATGTAACCCGCAATATTAAACTTGTTCAAGTTGTTGAAGCTAGTGTTGGTAGATGGAACCTTCACTAGAAAGTTAATGATAGTTTCTGCTAAAACATTTACTTTATTAAATGGATGCCTTCGGAAATAATTAGTAGTAATTGAAATTTTAAAATATTGCTTTGTGCAAAAGAACCATATAGCCTTCCTTTGTCAAGCCTTGCATCTATGCATTTTTCACAAGACTTGCGGAGTACTTTATGTACTCATATGCTACACTTAAAAATAAATCTCAGAAGATTGCGAAGCTCAAAAAGGTGGCTACGACTACTGTTTCGCCTGCGGCTGTGATGGATTCTTCCCGGAGAATTAGGTCGCGCTTCCCCAATCAACTGCCTGTGGCATCTTGATGGGTCTACTTTGAATTTGCCTTGCTTCCGCTGTGTTTTGATTGTGTGAGGTCTTGAAACCTCTAATGTAATAATGAGACCTTTCGGTCTGTACTCTTTAATATTGTAATAAAGCGTTGCTGGTTATGTATTCATTTATGTTTAACTGTGTGCACTAGCTTTGATCTGGGACTAGTGCAGTAATACACAAAGGGTCCGGGTTCGGTAATCCGGGGTCCCGACAATAGATAACATACTCCCTATTTATAGCCTAGTGGTGAGGTGCCCACTATGGGCCAAGACTTTAAGCTCAGTCCTAGGTTTCCTAACACTCCCCCTTGGGCACTCATCTGACGTGTTCATGCCGTATCAAAACTCTATAAAAAAACCCAGTGGGAAAATTTTGAAAAAAGAGTACATGATACATGTTATACCGCATTGTATGAATTGCCACATTAAAACCCTTGACCGAGAAACTTCAGGAAAACTTGTCAAAGGAAAAAGAGTACAATCCACCCAATTTCATTTAATCTTCAAGATTTATTCTTTGGATACTGTAGGATCGGAAACGGCAACAGAGGGAGGTGAATGGTGCCTTCAAAAATCGCCCCGAAGTATCCACATACTTTTTCTCCGATAGCTAAGAAAGCTATGAAGCAAGAAGTGAAAATGCTTACTGGTAGACCAAGATCAAACTGAAAGTAACTTCACTGAAGAAATGCACTTGGCCAAAGGCAGACTGATGTAAAGAAAAATTGAAACTAACTGAAAAATGCTAGGAATAGCACACAACAGGAAAGAAGACTTGAGAGCAGTCCAGGGCTGACAGAGTCAAAGAGCATGAAATGCTGCACTGCTGAACCGAAAGCAAAAACTGAAGAGACAGCCGAAAACTGAGAAACAGAGCCTTAGCCATTCGGTCTAACTGCCACAAAGAAAGTGGTTGGACTGTTGTTGCTCTGCCGGCCTAACAGAAATAAGTCAAGCGGTCTGACCGCAATAAGTAAACCGGTCTGACCGGTGTACGAAAACAGAGAAAATCGCAGGAATGAATACCGAACGCACAGCAAAAAGTCTGCAAGAATTAACCCGGTTTGACCGGACTTAATGCAGGGTTTTGACCGGACTGCATGCAGTTTCACAACCGAGAGCACAACCTAACTGATGGGAGAACAAAAGAACTGACAAATAAAGAACTTGCCGAACTGCTCTTCTCAGGAGAATTTAGCTGGATTTCAACCAAACCAGCACTGACCAAAAACAGAAGGTACTGCAGACTGCAAACTAAATTGGCCAGTTTGATCGGGTTCAGAAAAAGGAACACACTGACAAAAACAATCTCGGCTAAAAGAACTCAAACTCTGAAAACAGCAAAGGCAAGAAGCAGGCATTTGGGCAGAGAAATATAAGAGCAGGAAGCAACCATTTGCTGCAACCGAAAGATAAAAGCAGTCATTTGAACTGCCAAAACTGAAATCTACTGACAAAAACCGATAGCACAGTAAATATTGAAGAAGATAAAAACAGGAACCAAGGCTGATCGAATGCTACTCTTCTCCGGTTTCTTGTCTCCCCGGCTTGCAACCACCTCACCTGCCTCGATCATCTTCGGCGTCTCCGACCGTCTGGACCTCAATACCTCCTGTGCCTAGTCTCGGTCCTCCCACACCTCACCATGACCTAGCTCCAAAGTCCTGCAGCCATCATAGACAAGAAAACATCACATAGCACCGCTCAAAACAATATAACCAACATTAGCATTAAAAGAAGGTACTGAAGCATGAAATACCTAAATCGACTGATCGATAAAAGAACAAGTGTCCTGAACACGTCCGACCGCAATCGACCAAGTCCAACCGAACTAGACTGCACCATGCACCGACTTGGCGCGAACCAACCAAATCAAACTCAAACTTTCCAGAACACGAGTCAATTACTCATCACAAACATAGGGACACCTCCACATGGTCTCTCAATCTCCCCCTTGATGAGTATATTGACAAACACGGAAAAAGCATTAAGTTGAGTTTGTTTTGAAAGTCATACATGGTCTGAAAGAAAAACAAAGAGACTTAAGACCATGTTGACAAGAGGAGCAAAAACAGAAATGACAAGTTTTCCTCAAAAGCTCCAATTTTTCTCAAAATAACTTTTTCTCCATCAATCTCCCCCTTTTGGCAAGAAAATCATCAAGATGCGAAAGAGAGAATAAAGCATGGTGTGAGTGAAATGACTGTATCTTATTTATTCTAAGCATTTAGAGCCATGAAGATTATCCAGAATGACCATTTGAGTATTACACTAAGCCACAACACATATGAATGCTATCAAGATCATGACAAGATATGTATAAGCAAGCTAAACCAAATAAGCCACAATCTGAAATTTAGTCGAATTTCTAAGCATGTCAAGTCATTCAAGATCATAGTCTAGCTAAAGGTATTCAAAGATGATGCAAGCCATGTCAATAATCTAAGTGGAACCAAGAAGCTAGCAGTGAGGCAATTTAGAGTGCAACAAGTTTAAGAATGAATCATTTGTTCAAGTACTTGGTTCTTTTTTTGTAGTTAAGCAAATTTAGCACAATTGACATGTTTTTCTTTTGAAACTCATGGTCATTTCCAACCAAAATTTTAGTCATGTGTTAGATCTCAAGCCTTATTCGACCACTCCAAGCAATAAGCTTAAGAAGTGATCTTGGTCAACCAAAATTCCCCCTGAGTTCATGTCTAGTGCAATGGCAAGCAGTTTCATGAGAAAAAATTGGTGAGATCAGTTCTTTCGCACAAAAGAGATCTTTTTGCTTTTACTGAATTTAGTGCAAGAACAAGAAGTTAATAAAAACTCATGCTTCATAAAGAACTAGCATAGCTCAATCTAAAACTCAATAAAGATTCAAGACTCAACTCAGCCTATTTGACATGGCATAAATCATAAGAGGATAACTAAAGACAGACTAGTCTCAAGAACTAACATGACATGATTTAATTCAAGTTGTGCAGTTTTAATCAACTTATTATAGCAAAGACTAGACAACACATATAAAGTCATGATAAGTCTAGCAAGTAAGCACAGATCATGGCAAGATGTAAAGCATCGTAAACATGTCATAAAAGGATAATAGTCAAGGCTCCATGTAGATATATTACAATGCAGAATGACATGAAAAGAAATCCAGCTCCCCCTCAACAGTAGATGCACTTTTAGTTCAAGTTGAGTTATGTCAACATTAAGATCTAGAAGCTCCCAATGAACTTCCCCTAAACCAAAGCAATAAAAACGAGAAGCTGGCAAGAAAATCAGAAAAAGCAGTTCTTAAAGCATAGATAAGATATAGAGGATACTATGGCTCAGACTGACTCTCATCTACCCCATATGACACTAGGACTATCAACCGCTCTTCTAACACACTAAGGAGCAAACACGTTCCCTGTCTACCCAAGGGTGGCCCGACCCTTGCTAGAACCTATAAAAAGTGAGTGAGCTCAACCTTGTGAGAAGAGAAACAGCTAATAAGCAGCATCCTAGAATCACAAGATGATAGGAAGAAGTCTAAGTAACTAGACAAGAGAACCACTCTAATCTATGCTAGGAGGACTAACCCAATGCACCCACATGCAATGCAACAAATAGAGATAGGAGCATAATAAGCAGGATAACACATAAAGCACAAAGCTCCCCCTCACAACAATCCATACGGACAGACCACCCCCAAACTCTTTTTGATCAACTGGCTCGCCATCCTCATCTAGGTCAAATGAAGCTACTGATGTCATCGGAGTTGACACCGGCTTGCCATCACTCATGTCAAAGCGTATCAGGAGGTCACGAGTGTACTTGCCTTGATGCAAGAAGGTACCCTCCCGAGTTTGCTTGATCTGGAAGGCAAGGAAGAAGGTCAACTCGCCCATCATACTCATCTCAAATTCTGTGCTCATAACATCAGAGAACTGTGAAACAAGAGCATGAGAAGAGCCGCCAAAGATGATATCATCCACAAAAATCTGGACGAGTAGAAGGTCATTGCCATGCTTGCGAATGAACAAGGTCTTATCTACCTTACCCATCTCAAACCCATGACTCAACAAATAGGACTTAAGCCTCTCATACCAAGCTCTAGGGGCTTGCTTAAGTCCATACAGGGCTTTTGAAAGCTTGTAGACGTGGTTTGGGTATTTGGGGTTCTCGAAACCTAGAGGCTGCCTAACATAGATCTCTTCCTCAATAAACTCATTGAGGAAGGCACTCTTGACATCCATCTGGTAAAGCTTGAAGCCCTTAGACGTCGCGAATGCAAGCAAGATCCTAATGGCCTCTAGCCTAGCTACAGGGGCAAAGGTCTCCTCAAAAATCTAAACCCTCAACCTGGGAGAAGCCCTGAACTACCAGTCTAGCCTTGTTTCGAATAACTACCCCATCCTCACTCTTCTTGTTTTTGAACACCCACTTAGTACAAATGACATTATGATCTCTAGGGGGCTCAACAGGCGACCAGACCTTGTTTCTCTCAAAGTTCTCTAAGTCCTCATACATGGCATTGACCCAAGACTCATCAGAAAGAGCATGACTAACATCCTTGGGCTTAAATGAGGCAACGAACGCAGAGTGGAGACAGAAGTGAGACACGCTAGACTTTGAGCGTGTGACACGCTCAAAGAGATCTCCAATTATCTGCTCTGAAGGATGGCCGTTTTGGATATGACGGGGAGGTCCTGGATAAGATGAAGAAGTGGCCTCTACCTCATGAGCTATCGAGGTAGGAACAGAGCCACTAACTCCAGAAGATATGGAAGGCATGGGCTGATCTCCTCGAGGTGCAGTGGAAGAAGCAGGCACCTCAAGGGGATGAAGAACTAGATCAGGTAGACGGCCCTCATCTCCATCCTCCTCATCATCCACAAAGATGGGCTCGGACTGCTCTACTGAACCTGAGATATCGGGCCTAATCCCTGGACTGGCCTTATCGAAAGTTACCTCATAGGTCTCTACCATTTTGCTAGACTCACAGTTCCAGACCCTATAAGCCCGCGAAGAAGTCGAGTAACCCAAAAAGATCCTATTACAAGATCGTGACTTGAACTTATCTAGGTTTTCGGACTTCAAGATAAAGCACTTGCATCCAAACACACGAAAATACGAGACGCTGGGTTTTCGCCCATATCTCAACTCATAAGAGGTGCGATGCAAGTGTGCCCAGAGAAAAACTCTGTTTGAAATATGGCACGCGGTGGCTATCGCCTCAGCCCAAACTTCCTTGGTGTAGAGTACTCATCAAGCATCATCTTGGCCATCTCGACTAAGGTATGGTTCTTTCTCTCTACGACGTCATTTTGCTGGGGGACGTACGGAGAAGAGAACTGGTGCTCTACACCTGTCTCATCGCAAAACCTCTCAAAGTAGGAATTCCTTAACTTCGTGTCATTGTCATTGCGGATCGCTCGTAAGGCACCCGGGAGCTCAACAGAAAGCCTACTAGAAAGACCCCGAAAATGGGTAAATATCTCATCCTTCGAGGCTAAGAAAAACACTCAAGAGTACCTCGAGAAGTCATCGACCACAACAAGAACATACCACTTCCCTCCTGCTGACTGCACTCTAGCTGGTCCAACTGTGTCCATGTGGAGCAGCTGTCCTGGTGCATCGGTCATAGTCACTGTGACCGGAGGATGAGAAGCGGCAACCATCTTACCGTGCCGGCAAGGAGCGCAACTAGATCTTTGATCATCTTGAGTTTAGGCAGACCACGAATGAGATCGTGGCCGCTAACTCGAGTCAAATGGTCAAATCCAGTATGACCAAATATCCTATGCCAGAAAGTGAGGTCACGGGACTCAGAAGCAACTAAACACCTGAGAGGATCACCAGAAGACTCAACAAAATCAGCACGAAAGATCCTCCCATATCTAGAAATCCCGCAAACCAGACTCCCCGAAGAATCAAAATTTTTGCAAACATTTTTCTTAAAGCTCACCTCGAAACCGTCATCGGTAAGCTGGGAAACTGAAAGCAAATTATACTGCAGCTTACCCACTAAGGCAACATCTTTTAAAATGAAAGAATCATTAACGCGCACAGTACCTTTAGCAATGACACGTCCAGATGAGGCAACTCCGAAGGTGATCGTCTCATCACCTGGAGCACGGACTAGGAAAGAGAACCAACGGGAGTCCCCGGTCATGTGTCGAGAACACCCGGAGTCCACAAGTCAAACCTCTTCCTTCCCTGCCAGGTGAACCTGAGTCAACAAGAGAGGGATGGCTCAGTATTGGGATAAATCAAAAGAGATTTTTGGCAACCAATACTGAGTCACACGACGAGCATAAGAAGTAGTCACATACGACTGACCTCTAACTACCCTACGCTCTCCGTCGCTCAGAAAGCCAGATGATCTATGTGCAGACCTGAAACTGTTGTTGGGCTTGATTGCTGCGGAGGAGCAAGTCAAAGCACCAGCAACATGCTGATCTCGCCGCGGGTAGCTGTCTCGACGGGGGAAACGAGATCACCCCTCAGGACGGCGGATGTCACGACCAGAGGCAAATCGAGGATGAAAATCGAAAAACTTAGAAAAGCCAAGTCCTCGATGCTGCCTAAACATGTCAAGCTGATCAACCCTAGACCTCGTGTTGGTCTTAGGTGCACTCAAGGTCTAAGGCTGACCCTGAATATGCCTAAGAGCTTGAACACGATCTCTCCGCGCGATCTTGGCACGTCTGAAGCATCTCTCGATCATGTGTCCATCCTTCTGACGGAAGGTAAAATGATACTTCACCTTCTGAGAGGTAGAAGTAGCATGATGGGGCTTCGCCTTCTGAGAGGTCGAAGCAACAGGTGAAACCACCTTACTGTCAGAAATCCCTTGGACAAAGCCCGCAGATTTGAACTCAACTTTCTTGGTTTTGGGCTTGACCTCGATCACACCTGCTGCTATGGGTCTAAGAACAGCAGGTAGATGCTCCCTAACATCCTCAAAAAAATCGTATCCTAGACGTTGATTGAATCTATAAATCTTTGATTGGTCTAGAATAAGATTTAGCTTCTTCTTACCTCCAACAAATCTCTCAAGAGTATTTATAAGATACTGACACTCCTGAAAGAGAGAGGTGCAAGAAGAGCAAGGGGAAGAAGAGACAGTAGAAGGTAAGGCAGAAGAAGAGGAACCAACAGCAGAAGAACGAATGGCATGTGCACGCACAGCCGCCTCAACATTGAGGTCTTCGCAAGGAACAGGGGGGACAGTCCTACTGCTAGCCATTTGGTTCTCGTCGCTAAGCGTCTGTACCATACCCTCAGGCTTCTTCCCCACAACAGCACAAGCATCACAACATGATTGTGGCTTCTCTAGTAGGTCCTTGGTTAGCTTCACATATTTTTCATCTAATGCAATCAAATCAGATTTTAGTTTTTCACAGTTATTGCATGGTGAGCTAACAGGGTCCTTAGAAGCATACTAAGCCATTTTCTTATTGTGATCAACCATTTCTTGAAATTGTTTAGAAACAGATTCAAGATCAAAGGTTAATTTAGGACAGTTGGTATAAGAAAAAATGGGCTCTAGCAAGGATGCTTGTAATTCTGTAATTTTATGATATGCCTTCTTTAAGTTCATTTTCAAGTTATTGCAATTTTCACATGTCTCAGGCAGATCGAGAAGCATAGTGTAAAGACCTCTAAAAGCATTATTCTTATCCTCACATGAGGTGCAAGAAGTAGTCTCAATAATAGTAGATGAAAGAGCAGTAGGCCTAATCATCTCTAATTCAGCTAAAAGTCTAATATTCTCCACCTTAAGCAAATCTAGCTCAGAAGTCACACTATTATGAGAGGTCCTTAGCTTCTCCATATCACCAAGCAAAGAGAAACATACATCACATTCGTCACGGGAGGGAGCAGATATAAGTGAAGTAAGCTCCTGTGACAATCTCTCTACTTTCTTCTCCAACTCACTACACCTAGCTCTAGATCTAGCATGAAATTTTCCTACCTTGAGAAAAGCATCATTGAGCTGGTCATAAGAAGGATATACCTCATCGGAGTCAGAGTATAGCTCGCTGTCGCTGATGTCGCCCTCAAGGGCCATGAAGCACATGCCGAGGAAGTCGTCACCGTCCTTGGGATCTTGATCATCCTTCCCATCGTCGTCACTCCACCCCTCCACCTCGTTGAGGTCAATGTCGTCGAAGGCGGTGAGGACGCGGTGGAAGAGCTTCTTGGCTTTGCCAAGGTTGCGGAACTTGTTCTCTTTGCTTGGAGGCTTCTTGTTGCGGTTCTTGTTGACATGGTCATTAGCATCTTTATTCTTTCTTTAGACTATGTTTGACTTTCTTTTCAAACTCAACTTTGTGCTTTTTCTGGGTTTGTCAATATACTCATCAAGGGGGAGATTGAGAGACCATGTGGAAGTGACCACATGTTTATGATGAGTAATTGACAAGTTGTTGCAAAGATTGAGTTTGGTTTGAGTGATTTGTGCCAGGTCGGCATTTGGCACAGTCGGGTATGGTTGGACGGTCTTATTGCATATTCGTCTTCCCGATAGGTCGTTTGGGCGATTTCTTGCTTCATTAATGCTATTTATGCTTTCATGTATGGAGCGCTGCTATTTGATGTGTTTCTTGTCTGTGTTGGCTACAGGACGTCGAGGCGGAGTCGTGGTGAGACACTAGGTGACCGGACTAGACACAGGCGGTGTCGAGGTCAGAACGGTCGGGATGTGTCGAAGACGGCGGAGACTCGAGGTGGTTGCAAGGCTTGGATGACAAGGAATGCGGAAGCTTCCTGGAAGGTGCAGGATAGGCGTTTCAGTAAAAACGCAAAGCTGCATGAGTGGAGGCCGGTTCCGTTCGGGTTTAGCAGGCGTAACAGGTTGGAGACCCGTTAGCCAAGGGCTATAAATAGGAGTGAGTGGCTGCATGGATTCAATGGCTCTGGGAGAGAGTTAGGGTTTCCTAGAGTCAAAAGAAGCTTTAAGAGTTTGTTTTGGCTTTAGGCTTTAGTAGTTGAGAGTTGGTAGAGAGGGCAGAGTGTGTCCCCTCTGTGAGTGCTCCCTTCGTTGTCTCCTCTCCAGGAAGAATGTAGGGTCTTGTTTTCTTGAGTTGAGGAGAGGGAGAGGATGGATTGAGACCCTTGTAATCATTCCTCTTGTTCTAATGTCCATGCGTATGGGGACTCCTCTGTATTCCTTGTTTTCCATGAATGAAATCACTGAAGTTTATTTCTCTGCCTCCTGTGTTCTTCGTTACTCTCTGTGTGATTTTTGAGTTTTTGCGATTTGAGTGATTTCTTGATGAGAAGGGCCAAAATGGGTTGCTGTATGTTGGGATGATGCCTCAAGATCATTTGATCAGTTAAAATCCCAAGAACCCATTCTTGATTCCAGATTTTGGCTTTTAGCTTCCTCTGTTCTTCATTTCCTCTCCTAGGGTTTTGGTGCAAATCTTGTTTCCCTCTTTGAGATGGCATGAAACTTGGTACCTACTACCTAGAGTCCAGAGGCTATCTCTTAGCTATCCTCAAAGTTTCATGGCCAAAGGATCAAAGGTTGGGGAGTAATTTGAGTTTTGGTCCTGTTCTTGCAAAGTTTCAGATTTTTGTCATAATCTGAAATTCTTGCTCTTGAGTTGGATTTCCTTGTTTCCCAAAGCCCTTTTGGTATTTAGTTTGTTGTAGTGTTGCTCTGGGCCAAAAAGAATGGAAGAAATCCATTGTCTTCTCTGTTTTCTGAAGAACTGAATCTTTTGCCCGTGGTTCAATTTTCAGTCTGCTCTCGGGCTGCCTGGAATCAGGGGAGCGGTCTGACCAGAGGGGGCAAGGCGGTCTGACCGCTCCACCAGCTGCGGTCTGACCGGCCGCGTTTAACCGGTCTGACCGACGGCCGTTAACTGATCTGACCGTCGGCTCCAGAGCGGTCAGACCGGCCTCCCAGTTGCAGTCAGACCGGCCTATTGCACCAGTGGCTCATTTCTGTTATTTTTGTTCTGGGAGTTGATATTTTTCTTTTGGGGGTTTTTCTGTTGCTTCCCTTGCTCCATTTCTTCTGGCTTGTTTTTCTTTTTCATAGCTTCTTGTAGCTATTGGAGAGAATCCGTTCTAGGGGCAAGTTTTAAGAGTCGACATTCCCCCCCTCTGTCGCCAACATTGATCCAACAATTGGTATCAGAGCCGGTTAGCTCTTCTCGATAGATCTTAACCAGTCTCTAGAACCATGGCAACAGACAAGTACTCGACCAAGCCTCCGATCTTTGATGGCATCGATTATCCGTTCTGGAAAAGCTGGATGGAGACCTACATCCAGGCCCAAGGATATGCCATCTGGAGGAAGGTCAAGGTCCGGTTTGTTGTTCCTGCCGATAAGAACATTAATGCTGGAAATATGCATGATGTTGAGGCAAACGCTAAGGCAAAGAACATCATAATCCAAGGCCTGGGTCATAGCGAGTTTGACCGCATATCTCATCTTTCGTCCGCCTTCGATATTTGGGAGACCCTCGATGCTTACCATGAGGGCACCACCCAAATAAAGATGGTGCGACAGGACCAGTTCAAGCGAGATTACAACAAGTTGGAAATGCTCACTGGCGAGTCCCTTGATAAGTGCTTTGCGCGTTTTCACAAGATTCTGAGCAACCTCCGAGCCGTCGGTCTCACATACCCCGACTCGGATAACGCTCGACAGATGCTCGCTGCTCTTGACTTGCGTGTTTGGGAGATGAAGGTGACTACCATCAAGGACACCACCGACCTCTCGACTTTGACTCTTGACGCGTTGTACTCACGCCTCAAGACTCACGAGATTGACATTGTCTCTCGTAAGTCGAAGTCGCAGTCGATGGCTTTAGTCACCGATCCCAGTTCTGGACCTTCTTTCGAGTCGACTTGCGGATTCTCCCTTGCAGCTCTCTGTGACATAACTGATGATCAGTTAGAGCAGCTTGCGGATGAGCAGTAAGCCCTCCTAGCTCGGAGATTTTTCCATGCTTACAAGAGGAGGAGGGACGGAAAGAGAGGAGGACCCGTGATTTGCTTCGAGTGTAGTGGCCCCAACCACATTCGAGCGAACTACCCCAAGCTGGGGAAGGGCACAGGCGACTACGGCGGTTCAGGAAAGAACGACTACATCGACAAAAACCGCAACAAGAAGCCCTCAGCTCACGCCCAAGGCAAGAAGAAGTTCCGTGACCTTGGCAAAGCCAAGAAGCTCTTCCACCGCGTCCTCACCGCCTTCGACGACCTTGATCTCAGTGAGGTGGAGGGGTGGAGTGACGACGATGGAACGGACGAGCAAGACCCCAAGGGCGGCGACGACTTCTCCGGCATGTGCTTCATGGCCCTTAACTGTACTCCGACTCCGGCGAGGTATCCCCCACCTACGACCAGCTTAATGATGCTTTTCTTAAGCTAGGTAAATTCCATGCTAGATCCAGAACTAGGTGTAGCGAGTTGGAGAAGGAAGTAGATAGACTGTCACGGGAGCTTACTTCACTTAGATCTGCTCCCTCCTGTGACGATTGCGATGTTTGTTCTGCTCTGCTGGATGACATGGAGAAGCTAAGGACCTTGCATGATAGTGTGTCCTCTGAGCTAGACATGATTAAGGTGGAGAACATTAGTCTTCTTACTGAACTTGAGATGAGTAGGATAGTTCCTGTTTCATCTACTGCTGTTGAGACTATTTCTTGCACCTTATGAGGATAAGAACAATGCTTTTAGAGGTCTTTTTACTATGCTTCTCGATCTGCCTGAGACTTGTGAAAATTGCAATAACTTGAAGATGAACCTAAAACGGGCAGATCATAAAATTGCTGAGTTGCGTGCTTCTCTACTTGAGTCTATTGTGTCTTGCACCAATTGTCCAAAATTAACCCTTGAGCTTGAATCTGTTTCTAAGCAATTTCAAGAAATGGTTGATCATAACAACAATTTGGCTCAGTATGCGACTAAGGACCCTGTTAGCTCACCATGCATTAGCTGTGACAAACTAAAACTTGAACTCGCTAAATTGAATGAAAAATGTGTGAAGCTAACTAAGGACTTACTAGAGAAGTCACAATCGTGTTGTGATGTGTGTGCTGGTGTGGGGGAGAAGCCCAAGGGTAAGGTAGAGACGCTTAGCGACGTGAACCAAATTACTAGTAGTAGGACTGTCCCTTCCGAGCCGGCTGAGCGTGCTCAAGCCATTCATTCCACTGCTGTTGGTTCTTCTTCTGCTCCCTTACCTTCTGCTGTCCCTTCTTCCCCTGCTCTTCTTGCACCTCTCTCTTTCGGGAGTGTCAGTATCTTATGAACACTCTCGAGAGGTTTGTAGGCGGCAAGAAGAAGCTAAATCTTATTCTAGACCAGTCCAAGATTTGCAAGTTCAATCAAAGTCTAGGATACAATTTCTATGAGGACATGAGGAAGCATCCACCTCCGTGCTTAGACCCATAGCACCAGGTGTGATCGAGACCAAGCCCAGATCTGATGAAGTTAAATTCAGGTCGGTAGGCTTTGTCCAAGGGATTTCTGACAGCAAGGTGATTCCACCTGCCGCTTCGGCCTCTCAGAAGGCGAAGGCATCTCATGCTACTTCTACCTCTCAGAAGGTGAGGTACCACTGCACCTTCTGTCAGAAGGATGGACACTCGATCGAGCGATGCTTCAGGCGCGCCAAGATCGCGCGTAGAGATCGTGTTGCAGCTCTTAGGCGTATTCAGGGTCAGCCCCAGACCTTGAGTGCACCTAAGACCAACACGAGGTCCAGGTTTACTTCTGTTAATGAGTTTGGGCAGCATCCAGGACTTGATTTTTTTCGAGTTTTCTAGTTTTCGTCCTCATGCTCCCTTTGGTCGTGACGTTCACCGTTCTGAGGGTAGATCTCATTTCCCCCGTCGAGATGGCTACCCGCGGCGAGATCAGCATGTTGCCGGTGCTCTGACTCACTCTTCCATAGCAGTCGGACCCAACAACAGCTTCAGGTCTGCTCACAGACCTTCTGCTTCTTTGAGCAACAGAGAGCGTAGGGTAGTTAGAGGTCAGTCGTGTTTGACTACTTCTGCTGCTCGACGTGTTACTCAGCATTGGTTCTCGTCATACGACCGGAGACTCACGTTGGTTCTCTTCCTTAGCCCGCGCTCCAGGTGATGAGACGATCACCTTCGGAGACGCTTCATCTGGGCGCGTCATCGCCAAAGGTACAGTGCATGTTAATGATTATTTTATTCTGAAAGATGTTGTCTTGGTTAGAAAGCTGCGGTATAATTTGCTTTCTGTTTCTCAGCTTACCGATGACGGCTTTGAGGTGAGCTTTAAGAAAAACGCTTGCAAAATTCTTGATTCTTCTGTAGTCCGTTTATGGATTTCTCGTTATGGGAGGATCTTTCGTGCTGATTTTTCTGAGTCTTCTGGTGATCCTCTCCGGTGTTTAGTCGCTTCAGAGTCCCATGATCTTACTTTCTGGCATAGGAGACTTGGTCATATTGGATTTGACCATTTGACCCGAGTTAGCGGCCACGATCTCATTCGTGATCTGCCGAAACTCAAGATGGTCAAAGATATTATTTGTGCTCCTTGCCAGCACGGCAAGATGGTTGCCACTTCTCACTCTCCGGTCATAGTAACTATGACCGATGCACCGGCACAGCTGCTTCACATGGACACAGTTGGACCAGCTCGAGTGCAGTCAACAGGAGGGAAGTGGTATGTTCTTGTCGTGGTCGATGACTTCTCGAGGTTTTCTTGGGTGTTTTTCTTAGCCTTGAAGGATGAGACGTTTACACATTTCCGAGGTCTTTTCAGTAGGCTTTCTGTTGAGCTCCCGGATGCCTTACGAGCGATCAGCAGTGACAATGGCACGGAGTTCAAGAATTCCTACTTTGAGAGGTTCTGTGATGAGACAGGTGTAGAGCACCAGTTCTCTTCTCCGCACGTCCCACAGCAAAATGGCGTCGTGGAGAGGAAGAACCGTACCTTACTCGAGCGAACAGAGTTTTTCTTCGGGCACACTTGCATCGCACTTCTTATGAGTTGAGATATGGGCGAAAGCCCAGTGTCTCACGTTTTCGTGTATTTGGTTGCAAGTGTTTCATTCTGAAGTCTGGGAACCTAGATAAGTTCGAGTCACATTTTTGTGATGGTATCTTTCTAGATTACTCAGCTTCTTCGTGGACGTATAGGGTTTGGAACTACGAGTCTAGTAAGTTGGTAGAGACCTATGAGGTGACCTTTGACGAGGCCAGTCCGGGGACTAGGCCCGATATCTTAGGTTTTTTAGAGCAGTCCGAGCCTATCTTCGTGGATGATGAGGACGATGGAGATGAGGGTTGTTTACTCAATCCAGTTCCTCATCCTCCACCCAAGGTGTTGTCTTCCACTGTACCTCCAGGTGATCAGCCCATGCCTTCGGCTTCCTCTGGAGCTAGTGGCTCTGTTCCTACCTCGTCAGCTCATGAGGTAGAGGCCACTTCTTCTTCTCATCCAGGACCCCCTAGACATATCCAGAAAGATCATCCTTCTGAGTAGATGATTGGAGACCTCTTTGAGCGCGTCACTCGCTCAAAGTCTGGCATGTCACATTTCTGTCTCCATTCTGCCTTCGTTGCCACCTTTGAGCCCAAGGATGTTAGTCACGCACTATCTGATGAGTCTTGGGTCAATGCCATGCATGAGTTAGAGAATTTCGAGAGGAACAAGGTCTGGTTGCTTGTTGAGCCTCCTCGAGGTCACAATGTCATTAAGACCAAGTGGGTGTTCAAGAACAAGCAGAGTAAGGATGGGGTGGTTGTTCAAAACAAGGCTAGACTGGTAGCTCAGGGCTTCTCCCAGGTTGAGGGTCTAGATTTTGAGGAGACCTTTACCCCTATAGCTAGACTTAAAGCCATTAGAATCTTGCTTGCCTTTGCAGCTTCTAAGGGTTTCAAGTTTTACCAGATGGATGTCAAGAGTGCCTTCCTTAATGGGTTCATTGAGGAAGAATTCTATGTGAGATAGCCTCCTGGTTTCGAGAACCCCAAATACCCAACCATGTCTTCAAGCTTTCCAAAGCTTTGTATGGACTTAATGTAATATCCCGAACGTCGTTTCGGCGTAAGTTTTAAAATAATCGCGGAGTCGCCGGTTTTTCGGTAAATCGCGGGAAGGAAAAAAATAAAAAAATGTAGAACAGTATAAAATGAATAAAATAAGTTAAAAAATAATAATAAACTCGGAGTGGGCTGTAGGGAGAGTGGGCCGACCACCTTGGGCCGGAGGCCCAAGGGGTGGCCGCACCTCCCCCTCTCCCTCCCCTAAAACCCTAAGCCACTCTCCCCCTCCACCCCCACAGCCGCCACCCCCCTTTCCCACCCTCTTGGGCGCAGCCCTCTCCCTGGTTGGTGCCCCCACCTCCCCCCAAGCTGCTGTCCATTGGAGCCAAGAAGGAAGGACAAGAAAGGGAAGAGGAGGAAGAAGAAGAGAAGGAGGAGAAGAAGAGGAGGAAAGAAGAGGGGTGATCTTAAGGGATCATCTAGGTAATTTTTCCTCATCCCAAACCATCTGTTCTTATGAATAATTAGGGTTCTTAGCACGGATTTTGAAGGTAGTTAATAGATTAATTGCCCGATTAGAAATTAGCTGCGGTCTGCCAGTAGATTGATTCGCGCAGCGTGTCTGTTCGTGAGGTTTTGACCTAGTAAACGAATTTTCCTGCGGACTCTCCCAAAAGGAAAGTTGTAGAGGACTTCCAGACGCATCTCCTGTATTTGTTTCGGAATTTTGTGCCGTGAGATCTGGGAGTTACAGGGTCGGGAATACTGCTGTTCGTCAGGCGAGCAGATTGGTACAGATCGACGGTAATCTGTGAATTTGAGGTAGTAAAAGATTTTTATGGTCATGGCTGTAATTGAGAAAGTTGTATATAATTTAGATATCTAGCTGCTGTATAAAATTCAGAATTCTTAGACCCCTGTACTGTTTCTGGGACGCAATTGTATACCGCTGTCCAATCTGCCAGAACAGAGTTCTTCCTCTGTTTTGGGCATTAAATTACACCTAGCTGTGATCAAAATAAAAATATGTGTTCTTCATGAAAAATGTAGGTTTTTAAGTGATGAATCCAGAGAGGTATCGTTTGATGTATTTGAATCAATATTTTTAGAGTTACGAAAATGTTAAGCAGCGCTGCTGCACAGGGTAATTTGCTGAATTGTTGAGCGGAGAGAAGTTAGTGCGGGTTCGGGTTCTAGCGACGCCTTTAATTATTTATGTCGTGTTTGTATGCTGTGGCTTTGTGCTGAGAGATGCCTTTTGGACAGGTGGTCTTGTCCCTGAGCGCTCTTGATTTTACTTCGCTTCGTCGGATTGAGGCAAGTAAACGTAGCGGTGGTTGCTACCATTTAACTTGTTATTCCTTCTACTTTCAGTTTACATTATTATTATAATTTGATACATTATGCCATGATTGCATGAAATCTTAATTGTGGATATGGTAGCAAGTATAATGATTGTTTAAATTTTGTAGCATGGATTGTCGATGTTTGTTGGTGTTTGATCCATGTTATGAAAATGTGTGGTCTTGATGATGTTAATGATATGTTGATATTGTTTATGGTCGATTGCAAGTGAAAGAGTTCATGAGAATTTCTGATGCATAGATGTTGTGAATGCACATTTTATTTGTTAAGACATTCACATTTGTGCATCATGCTGATTGATTGAAGTCTTGGTCACGAGATGACCAAGCGTTGAGGTCCCCGTCATGTTGATAACGTGACGGGTTAAAGGTCCCCATACTTGAGGAGTATGGGCACTGGTCCTGTACTGAGGGTACAGGCATGGGTGTGCATCGACGGATGCACACTTTGCATTACCTGTAAAATGCGTAAGAGAAAGAGATAAAGAGATTTTTGACCATCTTGCATAGCATGAAAGCATTCATATGCATTGCATTGTGGAAAGATTCATTTGCATGCATATGCAATATGTTGTGGTGAAGTTATTTTGTGGAATATTCAACTTCATAGTTGCCATGTGGAATTGGCTCATGTGAGCTAATTCTGGTATGAGGATTGTGGTTGTGGTCGTGGAATGCGATTCCTTCCTTGTGTTTGGTAAGGGTTGTGATGGTGGCATGAGATTCTTTCCTCTTATGGTAATTGATGATATCAATTGTGGATGTGGGAAATAGTAAAGTATTGAAGTAAGACATACATATGTTTTATTGCTATTGGTAGTGGTAGTGGTCGAGGATTTAAAGTGGTCAAACAAGATTTATTTGCCAAATGCTTTACCGTCATTGATGGTGATTTGAGGTTGATGATTAATCTATTGTGGATTGTAGAAGATTAAATGTTTTCTCTTGCATCTAATCGTGGATAAAATGATTGCATGCTATGCCAATTAAATCTGAAATTGAAGAGGTATGAATACGGAAGTTGTGGTGGTTTAATAATTGTAGACATGAATTGTGGTTGTAGTTGTATGGAATTATAAATGATGATGTATAATTGTTTGTAGTTTGAATAGCCTGTTAAACAGTTTGCTTGCTGAGATTTTATCTCACCCTTGTTTCCTCCCCTACTGTGGACTTTGAGCATACATGGAAGGGTAGAACGGCACCACACCGATGCACGTGAATCATATTTTTATGCTGTAATAAAGTTGAAAGGATTCTAGACCTTGCATAGCCTTGTTGACACTATCTTAATAATGTTAAATTTGTGAACTATGTTTTAGATTAAAATGTTGGAGGATGTTTTAAATAGTGAATTGCTATCACTATCCTGTTATTCCTTAGTTGTGTATGCTTCCGCTTATACTATCTTGTTTAGTAATTGTTGCCAGTTTATTTTATCTTGTAAATTGGCTAGTTGTGGAGTAGAGTAGCATTCCAGGGTAATGTGGAACCTGGGGTGTTACACTTAAGCAGGCCCCTAGAGCTTGGTATGAGAGGCTTAAGTCCTACTTGTTGAGTCATGGTTTTGAGATGGGTAAGGTGGATAAGACCTTGTTCATTCACCGGCATGGTACTGACCTTCTGCTCGTCCAGATTTATGTGGAACATCATCTTTGGCGGCTCTTCTCATGCTCTCGTTTCACAGTTCTCGGATGTCATGAGCACCGAGTTTGAGATGAGCATGATGGGTAAGTTGACCTTCTTCCTTGGCTTCAAGATCAAGCAGACTCGGGAGGGTACCTTCTTGCATCAAGGCAAGTACACTCGTGACCTCCTAAGACGCTTTGACATGAGTGATGGTAAGCCTGTGTCAACTCCCATGGCATCTTCCACCACACTTGACCCAGATGAGGACGGCGAACCAGTTGATCAGAAGGAGTATCGTAGCATGATAGGCTCCCTCTTGTACCTCACTGCCTCAAGACCAGACATACACTTCTCCGTGTGTCTGTGTGCTCGCTTTCAGGCTTCTCCTCGCATATCTCACAGCCACGCGGTGAAACGCATCCTTCGGTACCTTCGAACCACCATTGACTATGGTGTCTGGTACTCTTCCTCGTCCTGTCTTTCCTTGAGAGCCTACTCGGATGCAGACTTCGCTGGCTGTAGGATAGATAGGAAGAGCACTTCGGGCACCTGTCAGTTCATTGGCACTTCTCTCGTTTCTTGGTCTTCGAGGAAGCAGTCCGGTGTTGCACAGTCCACCGCAGAGGCCGAGTACGTCGCTGCAGCTAGTTGTCAGAGCCAGTGCTCGATGGTCTCGACCCTGCGGGACTTTGGGTTAGTTATCGACAGTGTTCCACTCTTTTGTGATAACACTTCTGCGATTAACATTGCTAAGAACCCAGTGCAGCATTCTCGGACCAAGCATATCGATATTCGCTATCACTTCCTTAGAGACCATGTAGAGAAGGGTGACATCGTGCTCCAGTTTGTGGAGAGTGACCACCAGTTGGCTGATATCTTTACCAAGCCATTGGATAGCTCTAGGTTTTCACTCATGGGAGAGCTTGGGGTGGTTTGTCCTTATGGACTGTTGTGAGGGGGAGCTTTGTGCTTTACTGCTTTATTATATTGATTATGCTCTTGCTCCTTTCTGTTGCATTGCATACGGGTGCATTGGGTTAGTCCTCCTAGCATAGATTAGAGTGTTTCACCTGTCTAGCTGTTTAGACTTCGTACTCTTATCTTGTGATTCTAGGATGCTGCTTATTAGCTGGTTCTCTTCTTACTAAGTTGAGCTCACTCACTTCTTATAGGTTCTAGCGAGAGTTGGGCCACTCTTGGGTAGACGGGGTACGTGTTTGCTCCTTAGCTTGTTAGATGGTCAGTTGATAGTCCTAGAGTCATATGGGGTAGATGAGAGTCAGTCTAAGCTATAGTTTCCTCTATATCTTGTATATGCTTTAAGGACTGCCTTTTGTATTTTTTTGCCAGCTTCTCGCATTTGTTGCCTTGGTTCAAGGGGAATTCATTTGGGAGCTTCTAGAGCTTAATATTGACATAACTCTACTTGAACTAAAAGTTGCATCACATGTTGAGGGGGAGCTGGATTTCCTGCATGTAATTCTGCATTTGTAATATAACTACATGGAGCCTTGATTATTATCCCTTCATGACATGTTTACATCGCTTTACATCCTGCCATGATTTGTGCTTCAGTGCTAGATTGATCATGATTTTATATGTGTAGACTAGCTTTTGCCATGATAAGTTCATTAAAATTGCTCAACTTGAATTAAAACTTGTCATGTTAGTTTTCGAGACTAGTCTTTCTTGAGTTATCTTTTTATGATTCATGCCATGTCAAATAGGCTGAGTTGAGTCTTGAATCTTTGTTGAGCTTTAGATTGAGCTATTCTTGTTTCTTGATGACACATGAGTTAGTACAAGTCTTTTGTTCATGAAAATGCAAAAAGATCTCTTTTGTGTGAAAAACTGATCTCACCAATTCTTTCTCATGAGACTGCTTGCCATTGCACAAGGCATGAACTCAGAGGGAGTTTTGGATGACCAAGATCATCTTGTTAAGCTTCTTGCTTGGAGTGGTCGCATAAGGCTTGAGATCTAGCACATGACTAAAACAAAAATCTGGTTGGAAACAATCATGTGATTTCTAAAGTAAAATTATGTCTTTTGTGCTCAATTTGCTAAAATTCACAAGTACTTGAATAAATGTCACATTCTAGAACTTGTAGCACTCTATATTGACTCAACACTAGCTTCTTGGTTCCACTTAGCTTATTGACATGGCATGCATCATCCTTGGATACTTTTAGCTAGACTATGATCATGAATGACTTGACATGCTAAGAGTTTGCACTAAAATTTCAGATTGTGACTTCATTGGTTTAGCTGGCTTATATATATCTTGTCATGATCTAGATAGCATGTTTATGTGTTATGGCTTGATGTATTTCTCATATGCTCATTTTGGATAATTCTCATGGCTCTAAATGCTTCAAATAAACCATCTTCAGCCATTTCATCTATTCTTGTGTTCTTATTCTCTCTTTTGCATCCTTGATGTGTTTATTGCCACAAGGGGGAGAATAGCGGAGAAAAGGCCATTTCGGGAGCTTTAAGGAAAACTTGTTCTTTCTTTTGCTCCTTGTGTCGACATGGTCATTAGCATCTTTATTGTTTCTTTGGACCATGTTTGACTTTCTTTTCAAACCAACTTTGTGCTTTTTCTGGGTTTGTCAATATACTTATCAAGAGGGAGATTGAGAGACCATGTGAAAGTGACCACATGTTTATGATGAGTAATTGATAAGTTGTTGCAAAGATTGAGTTTGGTTTGAGTGATTTGTGCCAGGTCGGCATTTGGCGCAGTCGGGTATGGTTGGACGGTCTTATTGCATATTCGTCTTCCTGATAGGTCGTTTGGGCGATTTCATGCTTCATTAATGCTATTTATGCTTTCATGTATCGAGCGGTGCTATTTGATGTGTTTCTTGTCTATGTTGCCTGCAGACGTCGAGGCGGAGTCGTGGTGAGACACGAGGTGACCGGAGATTTTTGTCATAATATGAAATTCTTGCTCTTGAGTTTGATTTCCTTGTTTCCCAAAGCCCTCTCGGTATTTAGTTTGTTGTAGTGTTGCTTTGGGCCAAAAAGAATGGAATAAATCCATTGTCTTCTTTGTTTTCTGAAGAACTGAATCTTTTGCCCGTGTTTCAGTTTTCAGTCTGCTCTCGGGCTGCCTGGAATCAGGGGAGCGGTCTGACCGGAGGGGGCAAGGCGGTCTGACCGCTCCACCAACTGCGGTAAAGGTAAAATCCGACCACACCATGACTTTCTAAAGGTTGAGAAGGACTCTTTTTCAGGTTCCAAATGGATTTGGAAGCCCCTTGAACAAGAAAATGAAACATATAAAGATTTGAAACTGATTCGGACTCGGATTGGGACAGCTGGCAAGACCGGTACTAAAACGTCCATAACTTTCACAAACGGAGTCCGATTCGGGCATTCTTGGACTCGTTGGAAAGCTATTTTGAAGCCCCACACAATGGATGAGGTGCCAGTCACGGAATCCTCATGGTCAAGTCGCAAATTGAGAGAGAAACCAGAGATAGCAGTTTAGGTATTTCCTTTTTAGTTCGTATTGGAGTTTGTTTCGGCCTTAGGCCAAGTAGTGCGTGAGTTATAATCAAGGCCGTGTATTGTGCACCAATATAAGGTCAGGGCCTTAGCCCCATTGTAACTCAGGTTATGAATTGAGAAATAGAAACTAGAAAATCACCATGGTTTGGTGGACATTGTTGGCGTGTTCTTGAGATTTCCATCGAGGAATTGCTCTTGGTGTGTTGAATCCAATTGTGGTGTTGGATTCTATTCGCTGAAACTTCGGTTTCTCTACCCTTCATTCATGTGCTGCGGTGTGCGTGAGAGAAGGCTTATCTCGGAGAGGGCATCCAACAAGGCTTATCGTGAAAGATCTGGGCCAAAGCAATGGGGTTCAGCTAGTTTGCTAGGTGGATCCGCATCATAGTCTGTTTGTGGCCTTGCGGTATGCGGGTCTGACAGGTACCCAGCATCTGCATAGCCAGTCATATTCAAGTCTTGATTCTTTCTGTAGAATAATCCAAGATCCTTGCTTCCTTAGAGGTATCAGAAGGTGTCCTTTATTCCTTGCTAATGCCTTTTGGTAGGTTCTGCACTATACCTTGTTAATAGGTTTATGGAAAATGCAATATCCGGTCTAGTGAGTTTGCTAAATACATAAGTGATCCTACTGCACTTAAGTATGGGAATTTCGGTCCTAGGACTTCCTCCCCTCTTCCCTAGGTCGGTACGGATCTTTTTCTTGTTGTAAAGACCTCCCGATCATCGGTACTTTCAATGTGTATGCCTTCTCAAAGCCGAACCTTTCTAACACCTTCTGGGCGTAGACTGACTAATATACTAATATTCTTTCAGGGACATGCTCAAGCTGCAGGCGTAAGCAATATTTGGTTTTACCCAAATCTTTCATTTCGAATTCTGGCTCCAGGTAAAAATTTGCTTCTTTTATGTCTTCCATGGTCCCGATGATATTCAGATCATCTACATATACTGAGATTATACAAAATCCATTTTGGGATCGTTGTATAAATACACAGGGACAATCTTCATTGTTCGTGTAGCCTTTCTTACATAGAAAGTCGCTTAAGTGATTATACCACATCCTACCTGATTGCTTGAGTCCATATAGTGATTTCCTGAGTTTCACACTGTACAAATTTCTATTTGTTCTGTCTTGATTCGGGATAGAGATACCTTCATGTACCTTCATATAAATTTTCGAATCCAAGTTTCCATAAAGGTATGCAGTTACCACATCCATCAATTTCATTTCTAATTTCAGGTTTACTGCCACTGAGATTAAATATCTAAAGGTGATTCCACTTATGACTGGGGAGTAGGTTTCTTCATAATCAACTCCTGGACGTTGTGTGAAACCTTATGCAACAAGCCTTGCTTTATATCTTACAACTTCATTTCTTTCATTTCTTTCGAACAAATACCCACTTGTGCCTTACAGGGTGCACATAGGGAGGTGTGCGGCTTACAGGCCCAAACACCTCTCTTTTGTTCAGAGATAATAATTCAGTTTCTATTGCCTTCTTCCAATCTTCCCAATCTAATCTTTTCTTACATTGAGCGAGCGATGCAGGCTCTGGATCAAGATCGATGATTGTAGCAATTTTCTTTGCAAAGTAGATATCAACATTGGTTATTATCCTATTCATGGACTCTCCCGTGTACACATAATTTATAGCTATTTTGTCATGAGTTGCTTCTTCTTGTGCTTCTACTTGCTCATCGGTTCTTCCAGTTGCGATGGCAAGTCCCTTTAGTTTTTCGGCTCCAATGTGTGCGTACACATCCATGTCGATTTCTCCTTCCATGGGGATGTTCAGATCCGGTATGCCCTTTTCTGAAGGTGCCATACTATGTCAGGTCTCAACTAACTCCCCTTCTGGTTCTGGGGAACATCAGTGATTGGCTGTGTTAAGTCCTTCTTATCCTTCTTCACCAGGCGTCCCCGGTTACTTAGGATTCCAAGGGCTGGAGTTCTCGTCCTTTTATTCTGAGGCCTCTGGATGGGATTAGGGATACCTTCAACTTTCTTTGGTATTTCAATCCTCTCCGGTGCATTGCGTGCAGGCATATGCGACTTGGTCATGCTCTTTAAATCACTAAAGTGGTCAGGCAGTTGATTTGCTAATGCTTGCAAATCAATGATCTTCTAGACTTCACTATTTGCTTCACTAGTGCGCGGTTCATGTGCATGGATTCCTGTGGCTTGCTATATAATTTCCCGACATTTTTCATCAAGGGGTTGATTTCCTCCCCCTAATGTTGGAAAATTATCCTCATCAAATATGAAATCAGTGAAATGGGCAGTATGCAAATCTCCTATCATGGGTTCTAAATACCTGATTATGGATGATGTCTCATAACCAACGTATATCCCAGTCTTTTGGAGAGGACCCATTGCAGTACACTGTAGAGGGGGTATAGATACATAAACCTTGCATCCAAACATTCAGAGACGAGAAATTTTCGGTGCTAGCCCTTGCACTAGTTGCATAGGTGAATGAATGTTGTAGGCCGATGGTCTAAAGTTGATGAGAGCTGCTGCATGCAGGACTACATGTACCCAACATGTAGCGGGTAAATTGTAATTCTACAAAAGTAGTTGGGCAATAAATTTAATTCTCTTAATTAATGCCTCTGCTAGTCCATTCTGGGTGTGGACATGCGGTACAGAATGCTCAACTGTATTCCCATTGCCATGCAATAATCATCAAATGCCTTTAATGTAAATTCTCTGATGTTGTCCATTCTGATGGACTTTATGTGATATTTCTAATGCAAATTATCTGCGAGATCAGCTTTGCGAAAGCATGGTTTCTCATAGACAATAAACATACGTGCGACCATTTCGAGGAAACATCGATGAGCACCATAAAATATTTAAATGACCCTGAAAGTGGCTGTGTGGGACCGCAAATATCTCCTCGGATATGTTTCAGGAATGCAGGGACTTCATCCTTCACTTTCAGAGTAGAAGGTCAGTAATTAATTTCTTGGTGGCACATGCAGGGCACACAAAATCTTTAGGATTTGGGAAATTCTTTACATTAATATTATGCCCATGTGAATTGTTAATTATATTTCTCATCATAATAAGACCTGGGTGGCCTAATCTGTCATGTCAGAGACAGAAAAGTTCAAAACTTCTAAATACTGTTTTTAAGGCAGTATAGGCTACAGGTGCCTTGATATTGGTGTAGTATAGCCCAGTTTCTAATGAAAGAATTTTTTAATACCTTTTTTCCATTTGATTCGTGCTTCGTAATGAGCAGGAATTCCTTACCATACTGTTTTTCAGTCTCAACATGGAAACCGTTGGCGTGAATATCCTTAAAACTTAGAAGAGTTCTAGTCAATTCTAGGTACAATAAAGCTTTTGAATGACCACAGTTGTGCCCATGGGGAGTATGATTGTGGCTCTTTCTGAACCTATTATACAAGCATCGCTACCGGTGATTGTTGTAAGGCTACAAGCATTCTTACTTATCGACTGAAAATACTTTGTCTCCCTTAAAATGGTATTCATTGTGCCACTGTCGACTAAGCACACTTCCTCCATAGGGCACCACATGTGTTTTAATATAGGTATTTTAGATGCATTAGAAGGCAATCAATACATAAATAAAATACTTCAATATCAAAACATATCATACCATTATAAACTGAATAAATGAATGAATTGTTCAATATCATCCAACCATCATGAAAATTGTTTGAGTACTATCCATGCAGGTTCTAACTTATTCTTCCACACAAAAGTAAATGGCAATTAAATTCTAAATGCATTCTGTGCATTAGACTAAGTCTACTAAGAAGTTAGAGACTTCGGCTGCTATTTTCTCGGGGGTGCAATGTCAAAAGGGGGTGCTGCTGTCGGAATGATTTCAACCTCCATCAGCGCAGGCAGTTGCTCAGAACTCTCTCCCTCAATAGATGCAAAGCGGGTTTCACATTGCCCTGTGCCATCCTTCTTCTTCTGGCGTAGAAGGCATCGATGACATACCGCGGCTCCTTACAGATCCGCAACCAGTGCCCCCCTACTTGCCACACTTGTAGCAGGATTGGTCTTGCTGACCATAGGACTTGCCGTCCCTTTTTGACTTGCTTGCCTTATTCTCACGTGGAGCATCTGACTTGCCTTTCTAGGCTACAGTCTTACCCTTCCTTCCCCTTTTCTTCATCATGGGCTTTCGCACATTGTACCTCCCAGCATTGACTTCACGGCCAACGGAGCTCTTAGGTGGCTATGTGACGTAGTTCTTACGGAGAACTTTGTTCTAAGCCTCTGCAACCTGCATCATATCAATCAATTCAGCATACTCCTTGTAGTCATCTTGACGATAATTGCAAGCAGACTGCACTGCATGGGATGGAAGGTGGATAGAGTCTTCTCAATCTTTCTGCTCATCTGTGATCTTCTTACCACAAAGTTGAAGATTGGTACAAATTCTGTACAGAGCAGAATTGTACTCCCCCGACCATTTTGAAGTCGGCAAACCTCAGTTGGATCCATTCTTGCTCTACCTGAGGAAGAATGGTGTACTTTAGCCTCTCGAACCGCCTCTTAAGTGCAGCCTATAATGCTAGCGCGCTCTTCTCTGCCATGTACTCATTCTTGAGAGTGAGACAGAGATGGTGCCTGAGGAAGTGAAGTGCTTGATCATTTTCCTCAGGGGTGGGTTGGGCATCCTGCGGTCCACCAATCCTAATGATAGCGTGGAGCTTCTTGGCTCCAAATACTATCTCGACATCGGAAGCCCAAGTCAAGTAGTTTTGGCCATGCTGGGCCAGCTCCTCGAACTCTCGGTTCGTGATGCCTGTCATCTACATATGCATGAAAGGAATAAGGGCCTGTTATTTAAGTCAAAAGCTGGTGGCTTTTGGCTTTTGCTATAGTACCTAACTTAAACGGAGTATTTTCTCAAGACGGTGTCTACAAGTTAAACGATCTATACGTTAAAAGCCCAACATCTGTACCAGCTAAAATCGCAAGTGAATATCTGTCTCTCCATAATCTGTACCGTAAACAGCCAAAATTCAAAAATTTCAACCAAAAGCCATAAACCACAGCTGAAAAGAACAGGCCCTTAATAAGTTTACTGCCGATAAACATGCATCAAATAATTTTACTGTAGGTAAATAAATTGGATAACGGTACAAAAGATTCTCGTAATGTTCCAAAATTTTCTATGCATTTTCTATAAATTTTTACTGTTAATTTTGGTGGTTAAAGGCAATTTAAATGATTATGATTAATCAAAACAGTAAATAAATACAGAAAAACAAAGAAAATAATAATGACAGTAATAAACAAGCTTTAAATGCTAAAATTAATTCAAAATTTGAATTTCCAAGGCCCTTTTATGCTGGAATATGAATTTTCAGTGAATTCTGCAATTTTCGAGGGCCTCTACGCAAATTTTCAATTCAGAAAAATTTTCACATAATTTTCTGATTTTTTGAGCGCCTTTCTACAAAATTCAGCACCCAACTGAAAAATCTGAGGACCCTTTCAGAATTTTCAGAATTCACAGGCCTTTTTGCAATTTTCCGGTGCCCCTCCCCCTTCTGGCCATCTTCCAGCCCAATTGCACCTGGCCTAATTGGCCCACTCTTCGGCCGGCTTAAGAGATCGAGGGGTAGGGTTTCCCTTACCCCTGTTGCTTCGGTGGCGGCGACAGCTCGAGCGGTCGGCTTGGGCGGTGCGCTCGGCGAGGCGGCCGAGCCGACGGGGCTTGGCGACCCTTCGGGGCCGGTGGAGCAGCGACGGTGCTTCGGGGCCGGCAGAGCAGCGGGGCCAGCGGAGCTTGGCAACGCTTTGGGGCCGACAGAGCAGTGGGGCTGGCGGAGCTCGGCAGCGCTTCGGGGTCGGCGGAGTAGTGGGGCTGGCGGAGCTCGGCGGTGCTTTGGGGCGAACACATGAGGCGGCGCTCGGTGGCCTCTGGCCCAGGGGCAATGGTGGAATGTGTGGGGCGGCCGGCAGCGGCTAAGCCGGGCATGGCGGCGGCCATCGGGGCTGGGCACGGGTGGAGGTAGTGGCGGCAAAGTAGCAATGGCTGCCGTGTCCGAGCGCAGTTTTGGGCCAGCGCAGACCGGCGGGCCCGCACCCGAGTGGCGGCTTTAGGCCAGCGCCGAGCGGCGGTGGCCGCACCCGAGCGGTGGCTTCAGGCTTAGAGCTGAGCAGCAGCGGTGGCACAACGCGGCTTTGGACGGCAGCGCATGCTACATCTTCAGGCCGGCCGAGACCGAGTAGCAGCTGTGCGGCGGCGGTTGTCAGGG
Source organism: Dendrocalamus sinicus (assembly GCA_036346575.1). Classification (NCBI taxonomy): domain Eukaryota; kingdom Viridiplantae; phylum Streptophyta; class Magnoliopsida; order Poales; family Poaceae; genus Dendrocalamus; species Dendrocalamus sinicus. The sequence continues at coordinate 18,172,014 of CM070661.1, read as the reverse complement.
CCGTGCGCGCTGGGGAGGCCAGTGGCCGACAGCGACTTCGGGCCAACGCGTGAGGGGAGGCCGGCAGTCGGATTCACGCACAACGACCATACGGGGCCAGCCAGGCACGATTTTTTTTCCTTTTCTTCTTTTTTTCAATCTAAAGTGGAATCAACATCTACTCTTTCATGTAATCTACAGATCAACAATGTGCCAATGACTTCAAGTCTACTCATGGTATATTAGAGCGGATTTGCACCGTAGAAAAATAATCTAGAAAGCGAAATCTGTGAATTTAGAGCGATCTAGATATAGACAATTCAATCTACTAATGTTTCAATGATTACCTTTTGATTCACCTGAGCGATTCGTGCTGATAACGTGTTGAGGAACCGTCGCTGGCGACTAGTCCGTTCGATTCCTCTGCTATGCAAAAAACAAATCAATCACAAAAGACAGGAATAACAGATTGAAACTCAGAGAGATAGAGAGAACTCTTGGTCTTTTTATTTCTTTCTTTTCTGATTCCGTATACAAAATAGCCAACAATACTCCCTATTTATAACCTAGTGGTAAGGTGCCCACCATGGGCCAAACTTCAAGTCTAGGCCTAGGTTTCCTAACACTAAGAAACTAACTCCCCTCAAAATTTCTGCATCCTATTTTTTCATATTTCTTTTTCACTAATTATGTATAAGTCCTCATGAACAATTTTCAGGGTATTACATTCTACCCCTTAACAGCATTCGACCCCGAATTCTACTCCTCATGATTCTACACGAGAAATAGAACATAACTAAAAATTAAACCACACACATACTTGAAACGAACAACTCTGGTTATTTCTCATGCATGTGAGATTCGAGCTCTCAAGTTGCTTACCGCTCGGTCTAATACGTCTAAAGCACCTTGACATATTTCAATGTCTTGTACCTCAGAACTTGCTCCGACTCCCCCAAAATTCGCACTAGCTAAGACTCGATGGTAAGACCTTATTCAATGACCAACGGTTTTAGCGGAATCTCATACTCTTGATCTCTCATATATTCCCTCAACATGGAGACATGGAATATATTGTGCACACCTCGCATGGACTGTAGAAGATCCAAGCAATACGCCAACTTCCCGATTCGTGCTACGATCAAGAATGGTCTAATATACCTCAAACTAAGTTTCCCTTTAGTATTGAATAGCATAATGCCTTTTGTAGGAGACACTCTCAAGAGCATCTAATTCCCACAGCAAAATCCAATTCTCTCTTCCTCACATCCGCATAACTCTTCTATCGACTTTGAGCAGTAAGCAGATTCTGCCTGATCTTTGTCACTTGGTCAACAGTCTGTTGAACATAGTCGGGACCCAAAATTCGTTAACTCCGTCCGTCATGATGGAAGAAAAAATATGTTTCAAATTCAGAAAACTCTATGAGCAAATTTATACCTTTTTCAAACATATTGGCCTATTTTTTCTTCGGCTTTTGGTTACAACTTATGAATTTTGGGTTATTCGTAAGAGAGAGTACAGAATAATAGAAACTCATGTGTAATTTTAGTTGATATAAATAAAGTCGCTGCAACATATACTATAATCAGCTTATAAATCCTGTTTTTAAAAATACTTTATTTAAAAGCTGGTTATCGTATAAAATGTTAAAAAGCAGGTGTAAGAAGCTGAAAAAGAAGAGTCAGCCTTTTAAAAAGGGAGATTGGATCATATACCCTCCCTTTAGTTGGGAAATTGAGGATTTACCCTCCACATCTCAATGACATGTAGGGTCATCATAAGTCACTGACATGTGGGCTAGAAGGATAAATCCTCAATTTCTATCTAAATGGAGGGTATATGATGAATTTTTTCTTTTAAAAATCAGCGGGCAGCAACCAGCAGCAAAAGCCCTCGCCGCAGTTCGGCAGTTTCCAGCAATGGAGCAACAACTGCTCAAAATCCTTCGAAGCCTCAAATCCCTCCACCACCTGAGGCAAACCCACGCCCAGATCCTCGCCGGCGGCCTTGCCGCGAGCCCCCGCCTCCTCCCCGAGCTCGTCTCCGCCGCCTTCTCCGTCTCCTCGCCGCGCCACGCCGCCGTGGCCCTCCGCGCCGCCGGCGGTGCCGCCTCCACCGTCGCCCACAACACACTCATCGAGCGCCTCGCCAAGAGCGGCGGGGGCTGCAGGCCAGCGGACGCCCTCGCCGCCTACGCCGCCATGCGCGCCGCGGGGGTGCCGCCCAACGGGTTCACCTTCACCTTCCTGCTCCGGGCGTGCGAGCTCTTGAGGCTCCTGAGGCCGTGCGGGTGCGTTCACGGTCAGATAGTGAGGTGGGGGTTCGGTGGTGACATAGTTGTGCAGAATGCGCTCATGGATGTCTACTACAAGTGTAGTAGTCCAGGGGATGTCGCGGCCGCTCGGCAGGTGTTTGATGAAATGGCTGAGAGGGATGTGGTTTCTTGGAACTCTATCGTATGGGTGTACATGTCAAGTGGAGATGTTACGGGCGCAATGGAATTGTTCGAGGCGATGCTGGAGAGGAATGTTGTTTCCTGGAACACGGTTGTTGCCGGGTTTGCGAGGGTGGGGGATATGGCATCGGCACAGGCTGTGTTTGACAGGATGCCAATGAAGAATGCCATTTCTTGGAATCTGATGATTTCAGGTTATGCAACAGGTGGTGATGTGGAGGCTGCAAGATCGGTATTTGATCGGATGGACCGGAAGGATGTGGTTTCGTGGACAGCTATGGTCTCTGCTTATGCAAAGATTGGGGATCTAGATTCAGCCAAAGAGCTGTTTCATCAGATGCCTTCTAAGAACTTGGTTTCATGGAATGCGATGATAACAGGATACAATCACAACTCGAGATATGATGAAGCATTGCGCACATTTCAGCTGATGATGCTTGAGGGAAGGTTCAGGCCTGATGAGGCTACATTAGTAAGTGTTGTCTCGGCATGTGCTCAATTGGGTTGTTCTGAATACTGCAACTGGATCAGTTCCTTCATCCGTAAAAGCAACAATCACCTAACTGTTGCATTAGGAAATGCTCTCATAGACATGTTTGCAAAGTGTGGGGATGTAGGAAGGGCACGATTAATTTTCAATGAAATGAGAACAAGATGTATCATTACATGGACAACTATGATTTCTGGTTTTGCTTTTAATGGGAAGTGTAGAGAAGCTCTGTTGGTTTACAATGATATGTGCAGAGAAGAAGTTGAACTGGATGACACAGTCTTCATCGCTGTGCTTGCTGCCTGTTCTCACGGAGGTTTCTTGCAAGAAGGTTGGAGCATCTTTAAACAAATGGTTGAGAAATATGGCATTAAGCCAAGAATGGAGCATTATGGATGCATAGTGGATCTGCTTGGTCGAGCAGGTAAGTTACAGGAGGCAATTCAATTTATTGAAAGCATGCCTGATAAGCCTAGTGTTGTCATATGGGTCACTTTGCTTAGTTCTTGTATTGCACGTGGTGATGCAGAGCTCATAGAGTATGTCAGTAAGAAGATAGTTGAAATAGAACCATTTAATTCTAGTTATCAAGTGCTTGTTTCGAATTGTGGTGCCCTGGAGGGAAGGTGGGACTGTGTGATGGATGCACGCACAATCATGCGTGATCAGGGAATTGAGAAAGTGCCTGGCAGTAGCTTGATCCAGGTAGGCACAGAGGTTCATGAGTTTTTGGCTAAAGACACAAGGCATCAGAGGAGGAAAGAGATATATGAAACAGTTGATGGTTTAACAGCCCTCATCAGACATACAGAGCGTGCACCTTGGACAAGCTCTTGCAGCGCACTGTAGTTACAGAAAAAGCTTCGTTGAGTATTGCTTGCCGTACATGTAAAGAATAAACACCAGATTACCAGCTGGGCAGGATGGGTTCTGTGGGAGGCCTTGCTTTTGGTAGGGTGATCATGCCAGGTGAGCTGTCTAGCAAAGATCGTTGCTACAGTTGGTTTAGAAATGGAGATCAACATTTGATGATCTAATGGCATCCATGACCCATAGAGGACACACCCTTAAACGAGCTATACTACTTCAAGCTAATTATCTACTGAGGATCTTGCCAACTTGGCTGTGTATTGTGCACCTTACATGTAAAGGTTGGGAGTTTGGACCCTATATACCCAGCGGCAGAGAGAGGGGGCGGGCGACCAGGGCCTGCCCCACCCCACCCCAAAACTGGCCTCCCGAGTCCCACCTCCCATAGTCCGATGGACCCCAACACCAATAGCCCAATTGAAGTACTAACTACTGAACGAAGGCCCAGCCTAAATATGCAATGCGCCAGACTCTTCAGCTCCCTTTGACCTTTCAACAAATGACTGGTCGCCTGCCTGGTAAAGCCAATATTTATCCAATGGTAGACAGATTGCTAAGGTTAGTACTAACTCTTCCTGTGTCAACTGCAATCACTGAGCGAGCATTTTCAGCTACAAAACTCATCAAAACCCTTCTTCGAAATAAAATGGGAGATGACTTCCTTCGAGATTCCCTAGTTGTCTATAGAGAAAGACATTGCGTAGAAGTTTAGTTCTGATGAAATTATTAATATGTCTGATTTTCTTGGTAGCCGTAGAGCCAAATTTAAGTTAATAGAAATGTAATTTCTTTTATATTTGGCAAACAAGAAAACACAGTACTATATTTGTTAGTTGTCATAGTTATGTTGGAGTTTAAAGATATTGTTATGTGCACTCTGTTTTTTAATTGTTTATAGTTGGTCTCTATATTCAATTCCTGATTACTTGGCCCTCTCCATGTTCAATTCCTGGTTCCGCCACTGCATATACCAAGGCCTATTTTGTGTCAAATACTGCGCGATGTAATGCATGATTGGCTAATAACTCTAACAGATAATTTTTGGTGAGATAGTTTGTTTCACTGTGATTATCTGAGAAGTAAATGGGAAGAGTCTTCCGTTACCATTGTTTGCCACCATTGTAACTCAGAAAAGCAGATTCATGTCTAACCAGTGATCTGGGGCGCTTCTAGTGGACAGCAGTTGTATTGAGTTGGCCAGTCATCTTCAGTTTGAATGAAAATACGAGGCACTGTTGTGCTAAGTACAAGGCTGAGAATTTAAACTGAACTGTGCTTTTCATAATCCTGCTCAGGGATGATCAGCCTGACTCGTTGCATCTCGTTGAATGTGGTGCCATCAAATTGAGGTCATGTCTTCTATATTACTAGATTCATCAATCGAGAGCACATGTCTTGTTTGTGACTAGAATGGCATACAAGTAACAAATGTTAGTTTATAAATTGTTTTGCTATAATTGTCTGGTGTTTAATATTCTCGACATTATCACATTACTAAGTGTAATTAGTGAATCATTTATACAGCTACTTTTCTAATCTTTTTTTGAAAATGTTGACTTCTAAAAATCTCGAATAAGAGTTTGGGGAATCAGAGCTGCGTGCAACTTGCGGTTCAGTAACTAGGATAAACGGTTGATACAAGTCCTTAGCAGCTTAGCAGTTGCAAACACTTTTTTGGGATTTGAGATTGCATTTGTTGTCTTGTTGGTGCCATCCACGTGCTTCAAAATGGGCCAATTCTGTTTCAACTTATGTTTGGTTGTTTCAGGGTGCATTGACCTTTATCTCATATGACTGCTGCCAGCAACCAACCAGTGAATCAATGATGGACCTTACTGGCAAAGTGTGTAATTCTCGACCATGCTGATGACGTAGCTGCCAGCCTGTGACCTCATCCTGACCAATGGCGGCCTATGTAGCACGGACACGGATACGTCGACACGACACGACACTGACACGGGAATTCGCCGTTTTTCCAAAAATACCGATACGGCGACACGGCTATATATATTTAAATAATAAATAAATTATATATATGTATTATTTTCTCCTTGACCACCCCTGTCTAGAATATCAATATGATTCCACAATAGAAGCTTTGACCTATTGTGGCTTGTGTTTTCCTCCTCTTTAGCATTAGAATTAAAGGCTTCCATTTTTCTAGAATGATGAAACAAACAATCAAGCATAAATGTTAAACAAGCAATCAAGTATAAATGTTATTGCTAGAATGATGAAACAAACAATCAAGCATAAATGTTAAACAAGCAATCAAGTATAAATGTTATTGCATCTCGCATCTAAATGTTATTGCATATTGCATAAATATTATTGCAAACAAGCAATCAAGCAAATGTTATTGCATACTGCATAAATATTATTGCAAACAAACAATCAAGCAAATAATCAATCAAGTATAAATGTTATTATCGACTGCATCTAAACCATACTGCATCTAAATGTTCTTACCGATCATTGTGCCGATCGCGAGGCGTAGGTCGCGCGCTGTGTGGGCGGAGGCCGGACGGCCGACGCGGGAGGAGGCCGCGGCAGCCAGGCGCTGCTGGGAAGAAGCCGACGGCGCACAGCGGCAAGGCGCGCGCGGGAGGAACCGGGAAGCGACGGCGGCGCGAGGAGGAAGCCGAGAAAGCGCGGGGAGGCGCTGGCGTGCGCGAAGGCGCTTGGGAGGAGGCCGCGGCAGCGAGGCGCGCGGGAAGAAGCCGACGCGCGGGGAAGCGCGCGGTGCACGGGAGGAATCTGGGAAGCGACGCGCGCGCGAGGAAGCCGGGAAGCGACGCGCGCGCGGAGGAAGCCGGAGGCGCGCGCGCGACGGCGGCGGCGGCGCGATGCTTGAGCAGCGGAAGACGTGGAATGGCCGAATGGGTCTCGCCGTCTCGGGTAGGATTAGGGTTAGGATGGTCGCCAAGCACGGTAATGGGCCGCTCTCGTGGGCCGGCTCTAGGTCAATTGTGTCCTGGGCTGTGTCCGACTCGTGTATTTATCGTGTCCGACACGTGTCGAGAATTTTAGCAATTAAAATTAATTCCAAAATTGCTCGATACGTCGCCGACACGTGTCCGAGCCGTGTCCGTGTCGTATCCGTGTCGGACACGGTGTCGGACACGGATACGGCAGTTTGGACATGTGTCCGTGCTACATAGATGGCGGCGCCACCAATCCTCTCGTCATCTATAATGGTATGGAACATATTTCTGCACCAATAAATTTATTACAAACTATCAGTTTTCCTGACTTATTTTCATACAAACATGAAGGATAATTAATGAACAGTAATTTTGCATTACAGAAAAATATTTGTCCTCTAAAAAAAGCTTCCACTTCATGTGATGATGTAGTTCGCTACTTCTCTTATGCACCTGACACCGGGATGAACCTGATTCCCGCTTGTTGCAATGTACTCTCCTTACAATTTGGTGTTAAATATTATGTGAGAAAGTGACATGTACAAAGTTATGAGACTTCAAGTCTTATTTTTGTACTGGTAACTGTAAGTTCATTTGATGTTGCAAGAAACTCATGTCGATCTCCTAAATTTCAACTTATCTCTTCTTTCCCAGTACAGACATACTGGCTCCCACATTTTTAGTGTAACAGGAATATAGGATCGTCATCTTTATTATGATACATTGTTACTTTCTATTATGCGCATTTGAATTATTGCTTATTTTGACTGTGCTATTTTACCTTTTGTTTTGGATGGATTAATCTCCAAGTTTTCAGACTATCGGTGCCTTTTTCCGACTTAAGCACTATTCTGGGATTATTAAGACCATGTTTGCACCGCTCTTGCTTTTGACTTCTTGTTTGGATCTCGTGGAGCTATGTTAAACACTCAACTTCTCAAATCAACCTAATTCTGCTTCCCATGAGAAGCAGAGTTAAAAATGAACTAGAGAGAAGAAGCAGCCTTGAGATGGATTCTCGTGGGAAGCCAGCCTACAAGAAACAAAAATACCCTTTGAAGTTGAAAAAATTACCCGCATTTGCCATCAAACTACCCCAGTCGATTCACTCGGCACCGCCTCCCTTCCCCACCCTGAGCGCCCTTCGCCCTCTGCCCCTCCCCTCCGCGCCTCTCCCCTACAGCAGCCGCCGAGCTCCACCTCCACCTACCCCTTCCCCTCCGCGCCTCTCCCCAATAGCCGCTCTCGCCTCCTCTCATCTCACCCTAGGGCACATGCGCCGCCGCCTCCTCCCCGCGTGATCCCACCACCCCCGATCCTCTCCATCTCCGCACAACCCTGCTCCCTCACCTTACCCCTCATTATATCGGACTGGCAACTACGACTACGAATCCAGCTCCGAGTACGGCCAAGAGCTGTACGCGGCCATGGGCGGGTGGTCCGAAGACAGGGTGTACGTGTACCATGGCTGTGACACGTCGGAGCTGTATGGCACGAGGGGTACCACGCTGAGGTCGTTGAGTTCTGCGTTGTTTGATGATTACGGGAGGTCGATTGGTTTGACCAAGGAGAGAGGTGAGGGTGGGGGTAGTGCGGCGAGCCCGAAGGTGGTGAGGGTCGTGCCCAAGGTGGAGACTTCGGAGGACATGAGAAATGGGGTGCACAAGTTCCGACTGAAGCTGCTGCCCGAGTGAGCAGGCAGCCCCATGGATGTGCTGTGCCAGGTAGTTTGTTGTTCCACGGTTGCGTGAATGGATAATTTTTTGTGTACTACATTGGCATGAGGAACTTGCTAGTCAAAAGCATACTCTTTTCAGTGGCTGGTTGCCTAGTTCTCTATAAAATTGATCATCTAGTGTGGAATTGTAACACCCCCGTTTCCAGGGGCGCCTGGGACACGGCATTCCGTAACTATTCACGCTTGAACAATTATGGAACATCAAGCAAAAGTGTACCATCACATGCTTACAACAAAAGTCCAATTTTATATTACAAGATACGGGTTAACAACCCAGTTTAACTGCAGCGGGGCGTGCAAGCCCAAAGCATAATACATCACAAAAACTCCAAGGAAAGCTCGAGCGCGGCGGAGACCTAGAGCCAAGGGTCCTCGTCGAAGAAAGGCTCCTTTGGGGCTTCCTCGACAGGGAGACCTTCACCAGCGTCTTGATCTTCTGAAGGGTTTAGCAAGCCGTGAGCTAACCAGCTCAGCAAGTCACAACGGGAAAAACCCTAACATAGCTACTTGCACGGATCAACAAATGAAGGAAGTATACTTGGTTTATTAACTTTGAGTGGGTGCATTTTTATTTGTAAACATTTTTTAGAAATTCAAAAGCTGACAACTACTTAAGATTAAGGGGGTTTTCATGAAAAGATAATTAATCAACTAATCCAGTTAAAACATTTGCAAATACTAATGTTTCGCAGCTGGATCACCCAAGTGACACAGCTCCATTAACCGGGAGCACGGTGTATTCGAATACCATTGCTTGACTCTGCAAAGTTGCTCAACTTTACCCACACGCAACCTTAACCCTCATGACTGAGTTAAGGAACCGGGTCTTTTCGCTGCTCAACCCTTGGTATACACTCCACCCGATAGGATCGGACTCCGCACAACCTCGGGTATCCGTTGGCCACCACGGAACGCCGGGCCCGAGTTGTGGGGACCTATCGTTGTCTTAGTCCGGATCTACGATCCGCATCGACTCCCAATGCAGGGTTTCACTTAAGTTGAGCAGGTACTAAATCAGGTTTGACAAATCAACACCTGTTGTTGAGTGGTCACTATGTCATTTGCTCAGCGTAAGGGTCTAGTCCTTACATTTTCCTGAGGTTAGCAACCTCCAACCTAGGGTAAAGTGGTGGGCGAAGACCGTCTCGCGGTTTCCCACAACACTCTTACCCTAAACTGTGCACGCTTGCACTACCACTCTAGGGTGCGGTGTCCCATACCACCCTACCCTAACTCCGAGTTTTCCAAATCTACCAGCCCACGACCACAACCTTAGTAGTTTAAAGATTTTGCATGAGATATAAATAGCCTACAGGTAATTATACTACTCTTATGGTAATTCTAGGGTTACAAGGGCGGGGCTACAAGTTTAACATGGCATTTATCGGTGGTAGGTTTTATCTACATAGCATGTCATTCTAAACATTTATTTTACGCAAACTAGCATTTCACAACTAAAAGTAATGCAAGTAGCATAATAACATAATTAAACAACATGAGATACAATATGATCAAGGTTTTGCGACTTGCCGTGAATCTGGATGATCTCGGCGATCTGGAACGTAGCATTTCTTGGATCCTGGTCCTGCACCGAAGCTTCCGGGATCTCCGAAACTAGCGCAAACACACAAAAATAACATAAGTCCGGCTTGAGCCTAATCAAGCGAGGAAAAATAATCTATGAAAAAGGAGAAAAATGCATAAATATCCAAATGGGTAATTTTTGAAATTTTTCTGGGATGAATTTGGGGAAATGGAGGCCAAAAATGGATTTAGGGCATCAAAATGAGCAAGGTGGTGAAATTTGGGAATTTTTGGGAATTTTTGTGATTTTCTAGGATTTATTTGGATTTTCCGGATTTTTGGAAAATAATAAATCTCTGGAGATCCAGATGAATGATGTCGGGCCGCCCAAAGTCACGATCATGGCCCGCGTGGCGAACGGCGGCGCGCGACCACGCGCGCCGACGGAGCCAGCGCGCCCGCTCGCGTGCACGCGCGCTCACCCGGGTGGGATGGCAAACGCGTGGCATTGGCGGACAGCAGTGATGCGAAGAGAGCGGGCAGAGGGGATGCGGCGAGGTGGGGTGGATCGGACAGTGGCGGAGGGGGTTGAATCGGGCGGCTGAGGTTATATGGCAATGGAGGGGAAAGACAGCGAGGATGCGGCCGCATAGGTTGTCTTTTTCCTCTCGCCGCGCGCGCGCAATAGAGAAGTGGAGTCAGGGGCTTCTCCGCTCTCCGGCGGCCAGGGAAGGCACTAGGGGATAGGTTTCAGCGAGAGGAACCCATTTCTGGGCTTTGGGAGCCATGTGAACGATTAACGACGGCGTACGGCCGGACAGAAGGTGGAGACGATTTTCGGTCACCGTAGGCCAACGGCGGCGATCCAGGCAAATCGGCGGTGGTGGGAGTCTCTCTGGAGCAAGGGGAACTCGATGGTGGTGTTGGGGCCAGTCGGGAAACTCTCTGGCGAGCTGTTCATGACGACCCCCTTTTGGCCGACGGCGAGCTTCGCTGCCAGGACAGGGGAGTGGCGCTCTCGGCCGGCGGAGTCCACCATCGTGTTCAGGAGGCAAAGGGGAGCAAGTTAGCGAATGGAATTGGATTTTAATCGAATGGAGAAGAAGAAAGGCTCGGGAGTTCACCGGCGGCGGAGGAGCTAATCGCTGGCGATGCAGGGGCTCCAAACTCGATCGGTTGCTTGTGGAGTATCTTGGAAGCTTGAGGAACACAATGCCGGGCTTGGTGGGGCTTAAAAAGGAGCGGAGAGGGCTGGCGTCGAGGGAGCCGTTCGGGGGCAGCTCGGGGAGTTAAGGCGTGGCGTGGGCGGGGCTACGGCGTCGCTGGCAGCTTGGGGAAGCCGCGGGAGTGGGCGCGACGTCGAGTCCGAGCGACGGAAGGGAGTGACGTAGCCTTGCGCGCGAGTAATGGCGGGGATGGGGAGTGGGAGCAGGTGGCCGAACGCACGGCCAGAGCGCCGTCGCGCGCGGAGGAGGGAGGAGCGGGGGACTGGCAGGTGGGGCCGCGGGCTGACTGGGCGACGTGGCGCAGGCGCTGGCGACCGGTGACGGCAGCACCGCGACAGCGGAGGTGAAACCGCGGGCGCGGGTGCAGCGCGCAGCGCATGTGCGAGGAAGAAAGCGGGGAGGGAGGGGGCGCCAGCAGGGAGAGGGAGGCAGAGAAAAGAGAAGGCGCCAAGGAAAAGAAGAAAGCGGAAACACCAGAAAGGGAAAGCGGTTTCCGGGGAGACTTTCCAAAAAAGCAAAGTTGCCAAAAATCACTTAAAAATTCAGCAAAAATCCAGGAAAAATTTTATTTGAAATTTTGGGGCTTTTCAGGAATTAGGTTGCTTTCAATAGGAAAGCAGTGTAGCATTGGCTGTTCAGAGCATGAAATTTGGCCAGAAGTTTGCAGGATGGGAAAATAGTGAGCAGTAGATAATCTTTGTCAATTAACCAATTGTTGCTATCAGGGAAAAATGGAACCTTACCAAATTGCCATAAGGAACTTTGTTTTGGGTCTGCTTTTCGCAGAATTGATTGCAGAGACTCTGATTTATGGTTCATGATTGCATATAGTTTTTCACTTTTGCATCTCACAGTAAGTCTTCAGTCGCAGCTGAGTTCGATTGTGGTCTGTTCTTTGCACTGCTGGTTTGACATACCTTCAGGTTTTGACATTATTATAATGAGCCCTACCTGGCATAAAATTGACTGCTTATGCTTTACCTGTCTTGTCCCATTGACGTAGTGAAATCTTTAGCTGTTCCCTCAATATATGTTACTACGTTTACACATTTCTGAGTGTACTTCCTTTTTTATCTTGTTCTATTCATTTTTTTTTCTAATGGTATCATGTTGTTTTCTGCATATTTACTGTTAGGTCCCAGATGAAGTTGTCAGTAAATGCACAGCATGTGCACTGCTTTCAACCGCAGGGTAAGAACGGTTTGCTATTGATATGTGCAGCCTGGGAGTCCAGCTTTTAATGTTGTGCCTGTACTTTCAGAATCACTGTCGAAGCTGTGGTGATATTTTCTGCGATAAGTGCACTCAGGGAAGGACTCCTCTAACTACAGATTCTGATGCTCAACCAGTCCGAGTTTGCGACAAATGCGTGGTAATGTGTTTTCATCCTTTTCAATTGCATTTGCAATCGTAGTTATGCAGACCTTTTTGGTGTTTTACTGTGCTTAGAGGACATGGACAATGTAAAATGAAAAATAAAACTTGTCACTTGAGTAATATGATATATACTGCATAAAAGTTGTGAGACTTTGATATTAAATAGCTACGAGCTGTTCTGACTTGAGACTTCATTGCTCATTTGAAGCACTGAGTTTAGGCTTGGATAATGTCAGACATCAATGTCTGTGTTCTTCTAATTTTAATGTCTGTTCTCCATTTGCAGGTTAAGAGTATAGTTCTGAGCATTATTTCGATGTTCTCTAGTCCAAACGATGAATCGCCAGTAAATATTGAAGCGGCTGTAAGTTCACATGACATTTACCATAAAAACTTTGTTTCCCTGGGCCTCTGTTTAGGTAAATTGCAGAACATCTTATATCTTTGTTTTTTCCCCCATGAATTTAGTAGGATTTTTTTTTTGGAATGGGCACCATCACCTCAAAGTTGTGAAATGACATCAACTCTAATTTGTATTACTTGCTAATAGTGAAAATTTTAGAGTTGACAGTTCATCTTTAATTTATTATCAACATCATCCTGTTGGACACTGCATGCATCATGCATCTAGACCTTCACCTATTTTGGCTAGTGACAACCCTGAAACTTTTCTCTGATACTCTTACAAATCTTGAAACAATTTGTGAATTTACTGAAGTACTTCAACTAATCATTTGAATTATTTTTGGGCTGCGTGGAAACATTGTTGTTTGAATGGTTCATACTGTTAAGGATAGAATAGGAAATAGAATATGATTGTTATTTGTTTCCTTATATGCCTTTATATTCCTTATCTGTACACGGCATATTCCTCTGTATATCCCTCTTGTACTCTATATATATTATCCTTTGGGTACATGCACAATATTCATAATATGGTATCAGAGCCAGGGCTCTAACCTATTCTTCCGCTGCTCCGACGTTGCATGTGCCGCCACCGCCGCCCGGGCCGTCTCCGTCTAGGCGCGCGCCCGCCCGCCGTCTCCTCGTTGCCGCCGCCGCCGAAGTCGCTCTGCCATGCCGCCATCGCCACCGCTCGGGTCGTCTCTGCTCGTGCCGCCGCGCCGCTCGGATCGTCTTGAGCCGCCGCCGCTCTGGTCGTCTCCGCCCGAGCCGCCCCTGCCGTCGCCATATCCGACGCCATCTGCTCTCGCTTTGTCTTTATGCTTCTGCTCGGTCGTCTCGCCGGCCATTGCCACCGAAAGCACCGCTGATTCGACGTCGTCTAGTGTCGATCTGCCGTCGCCGCCGCCGCCGCCGCCGCCGGGTTGCCGCTTCGTCGTCTCCGTCGGCCACCACTCCGCTACGCCGCCAACCGTGCCGCTGCCCGCCGATCGCCACTCCGCGCTTCTTCCTCGCCGACGCCTTGAGTTGCTGAAGTGTTTAGCCAGAGCGTTCAGCCTCTTTTGTAGTTTTCCACAAAAAAAAAATTTAACGTTGATCTAATTGCCGCGCCGTCCAGCGCCGCCTGTTAAACTTCATTGCCTTGGTCATCACGCCGTCCAGCGCCGCCTAGCGATGGCTTCCGTTCCATTTGCTGCGATCCTATTCTCGGGAACAAAGCTCCATGGAATGAACTATAGGTTATGGTCTTCCCTCATGGAGATCACACTTGATGGTCTCCGCCTTTGAGGACATGTTATCGGTGCACGTCCTTCTCGGCCACCGCCGATTCAGCCTCCTCCTAGGCAATTTATTTCTGCACCTCCTGGAGCAGATGAGATTGCTAAGAAAAAGACAGAGGCTGAGATTGCTGCTGATGAGGCTTTTCAGTATGCTATTGATGCTTTCGAGCACTGGTGTGCTGATGAGGCCCATGTTCGTGCCATCCTTGTGGTCAGCGTCGACGACTCCATTCAGCCAAATATTGTTGGTCTGTGGTCTACTCGACAGATCTGGGAGTACTTGCGTGAGCGATACCAGTAGAGCAGTGATGCTCAGTTCTTTTCGCTTCAGCGTGAGTTGGAGACGCTTCGCCAGGGAGATTCTTCCGTCGACGACTTCTTCCGAGCTCTGGCTAGTCTCTGGCGACAGCTAGATGTGCTGGCTTCTCCACTGTGCCAGGAGTGCCACAAAGTTCAGAAGGCGGATCATGATCGTCTTTATGATTTCGTCTGCCGTCTTCGCCCAGAGTTTGAGCCTGTCAGAGCTCAACTGCTGAGCCGCTCATCACAACCGATTGTCACTTAGGCTCTTTTGACACTTCGGGTTGAGGAGCTTCGTCTCGGGTTAGCAGCACAGTCTGTTCCGATTGTGCTTGCTGCTCCTTCGACTACACCGACGGTTCTTGCTACAACTACGGTTTCTTCCCAGGTGCCTGTTTCCGCTCCTGTTTTTGCACCAACTGGAGTTCAATGCAACCACTGCTAGAACTTTGGGCATGACTACCAGAGTTGTTCGGTGCGAAAAAAGTGGAATAAGACGTGTGGGAGTGGACGATCCAAAGGGGGCAGGGAGGCCCTTCCTTCACAGGAGGACAGACCAGCTCATCAGGATCTCAGCGAGGTGACTCTGTTCAGCAGCTCTGCTAGGCTCTACTTCAGCAACTCTCTCACAGCTCAGCGGGTTTTGCCAGTCTAGCTCAAACATCTCCCCCAGGTACCTCTTGGGTTTAGATTCTGGTGCCTCTTTCCACATGACACCGGATTCCACATCTCTCACTTCAGTAGGACCTTCTGCCCTTCCTATCTCTGTACAGACTGCTGATGGTACTTCCTTGTCTGTTAGCTGTTAGAGCACTCTTTTGTCCACTGATTTTTCTGTTCCAGCTGTTTCCCATGTTCCCCAACTAACCATGCAGCTTCTTTCAGTGGGACAGCTCACTGACCTTGGTTGTAAGGTTGGTTTTGACTCTCACACTGCTTCGCTCAGATCGATGATGTGGATGATACTTGGGACTGGCCGGCGCCGTAGGGATCGTCAGGGTCTCTACATTCTCGATCGTCTTCATCTTCCGTCCACTTCAGCTACTCCTACCGCGTCTACCTCCACCGCCACTGCTGCCACCACCCCTGGAGTTTTTGCGCAGTGGCATCACCGTTTAGGTCACCTGTGTGGGTCCCGTCTTTCATCATTAGTTCGTCAAGGTGTTCTTGGACGTGTTACTGTTGACACATCCATGTTTTGTCGAGGTTGTAAGTTGGGCAAGCAGCTACAACTTCGTCCTCTCGTCCTTTTGATTTAGTTCATTCAGATGTATGGGGACCTGCGCCCATTATCTCCAAAGGCGGGCATAAATTCTATGTTATTTTCATTGATGATTACTCCCATTTTACTTGGCTTTTCCCTATGTCCAATCGTGGTCAGTTTCTTGCGATCTATCGTAGCTTTGCCATGTGGTTCATACTTAGTTTGAGTCCTCTATTTGTACCTTTCGCTGTGATTCTGCTGGCGATTATTGTTCTAGTGCGTTCAGACAATTTCTTTCTGAGCAGGGAATTCTTTATCAGTCTTTTTGTCCTGGTGCCCATGCTTAGAATGGGGTTGCTGAACGCAAGCATCGTCATCTGATTGATACTGCTCGCACCCTTCTTCTTGCTTCTCACGTTCCACCATAGTTCTGGGTTGATGCTGTTTCTACGGTTGCATATCTCATTAATATGCAGCCTTCCACTGCTCATAAGGATGTCAGTCCTATAGAGCGTCTCTACTCTAGAACCCGCCAGTACAGTCATCTTCGTGTTTTTGGTTGCACCTGTTTTGTCCTGCTGTCGCCTTATAAGCGCACTAAACTGACAGCCCAGTCAGTCGATTGTGTGTTTCTTGGGTACAATTCTGAGCATAAGGGCTATCGCTGCTATGACCCTTCTACTCGAAGGATTAGGATCTCACGAGATGTTGTCTTTGACGAATCTTGAGCTTTCTTCTATCGAGATTCGGCTCCTCACACTGCTTCCACCATCGAGACGATCTCCTGGTTGTCTCTCCCTGACTCCTCACCCATTTCCCCCCTTTCCCAGCCTTCTGTACCTTCATCTCCTATGTTGTCTCCTGCAACACCACCTTTTGCTCCAATGGCACCACCGTCTTGTTTCTCTGGGGTGCACTACTCCAGACGTCCTCATACTTCACTAGATCCCTCTCCCGGTCTCTTGCCGACACTGACGTCTGATTCATCTAATGATGCTCTTCGTTACGCCCTTCGTGACCGGGCAACCATTCGGCCTCCTGATCGTCTTGGTTTTTCTTCGACAGCTCATGCTCTCTCTGTCACTGAGCCTAGTTCTTATCGTGAGGCTGCATCTCATTCTGAATAGCAGCTCGCTATGGCAGAGGAGATTGATGCGCTTTGTTGTACAGAGACTTGGGATATTGTACCGACATCTGTGCACGCTCATCCTTATGTGCAAGTGGGTGTATAAGATTAAGACCAGGTTTGACGGTACTATTGAGCGCTACAAGGCTCGTCTTGTGCCTCGTGGCTTTCAGCAGAAGTATGGTCGTGATTACGATGAGACATTTGCCCCTGTTGTTCATATGACCACTGTTCGCACTCTTATTGCGGTTGCTTCTGTTCGCCGGTGATCTATCTCTCAGCTAGATGTTAAGAATGTCTTTCTTAATGGCGTCTTGCATGAGGAGGTTTACATGCAGCTACCACCCAGGTATTCTGTTCCAGATGGCCATGTCTATCATCTTCGTTGTGCTCTTTATGGTCTAAAACAGGCCCCTCGTGCCTGGTTTGCGCGTTTTACCTTAGTGATCACCGCTGTCGGTTTCACTGTCAGTGCCCATGACCCTACTCTATTTATCCATGTCTCACCTCGAGGTAGGACACTGCTTCTTCTATATGTGGATGATATGCTCATTACTGGTGATGATCCCTCGTTCATTGCATATGTGAAGAAGCATCTCAGTGAGCAGTTTCTGATGAGGCTTGCTTACATACTTCCTTGGGATTGAAGTTTCTTTCACGCCTGAGGGTTACTACCTCTCCCAACAGAAGTATGTCCAGGATCTTCTTGATCGGTTTGGTTTGACTGATACTCGCACTATTGAGACTCCTACGGAGCTCTCTCTTCAGCTTTGTGCTACTGATGGTGATCCTCTTGAAGATCCTACTCGGTATTGCTATCTTGTTGGCAGTTTGGTATATCTTGTGAGCACTCATCCTGATAGTGCTTATGCTGTCCATATCTTGAGCCAGTTCATGGCTTGTCCTACTCATCTTTATTAAAGTCATCTTCTTCGTGTTCTTCGCTACTTATGTGGGACCATCTTTCATCGCTTGTTTTTCCCTAGCTCCACCTCACTCCAGCTTCAGGCGTACTCTGATGCGACCTGGGCTAATGATCCTTCTGATCGTCGTTCTCTTTCTGCTTACTGTGTTTTTCTTGGCTCCTCCCTGATTGCCCGGAAGATGTATGCATCGCAGCTTCCGCTCGAGTGCGGATCGAGTTGAGAGCTATGTCAGCTATGACAACAGAGATTACTTGGTTGAGATGGCTACTTGCAGATTTTAGTGTACCTGTGGACCTATAACTCTTGTGACTAACAGTGCAGGAGCTATCAGTATTGCCCATGATCCAGTGAAGCATGAGCTCACCAAACACATTGGTGTGGATGCTTCATACATTCGCTCCTAGGTGCAGGAGGGTGTGCTTGTTCTTCAGTTTGTGTCCTCAGAGTTGCAGCTTGCTGACCTCTTCACGAAGCCACAGACTAGGGTGCAACATTTGTATTTTCTCTCCAAACTTAGTGTGTGTGATTCACCATGAGTTTGAGGGGGTGTTAGGAATAGAATAAGAAATATAATAGGATTGTTATTTGTTTCCTTATATGCCTTTGTATTCCTTATCTGTACATGGTATATTCTTCTATATATCCCCTTTGTACTCTCTATATATATTGCCCTTTAGGCCTCATGAATACATGCACAATATTCATAGCACATACTATACATTTTGCCCGCTGTTTAATGAGCCTCCTTTGTTCTGAAGTGTTTCCTGTTGTATTTCTTGCTCAGAAGGAATGGAGAGAAAAGAGGGATGACTTCAAGAAAATGGATAGGTGCATCGTACGGAAATATCAGGAAATGCTCTGAACAAAATGGGAGTACTGGGGACGTCAGTCATGCCACTGTCAGGTGTGCAAGGTTTTGTTGTCGATCTCCAAATGTCCATCTGACGCTAGCAATTTCACTCGTCCCCCTGTATATTTTCCATTCAGTGTGTCCAGTGGTGATCGTGGTTGTCTCCAGAAACAAACTGGGACGTGTCGCCTATTCTAAAGATCCAGTTGTATTGTGTGGCTTGGGCTGTCAATGTTAAGAAACTTGGAAATACTGCCACTTACCATAATTTTCTTAACGAACCTCATATAAAAGGACACCTGCTTGATCAGCTAATTGTTGAAGTCGAATGCTGAACTTATCTGTGAAAGGTTGCAATCTGTTCTTGTCTTGAAGCAATTCTGGGTCTTGTCCTGAAAAAGTTTCCTCGTGCCAATTCAGAAGCTGAAGTAATCATAATTCCTGGTAGTGTAGTCGTTCTAACTAATATACAGGTGCAACAGATCTGAGCATGAATTGTCATCTGTATAACACGGGAAGGGTTTACATGCTACAAAAGCACTTCTTACATCAATCGAGAGGATGATCTGCTTCTTACGACTTTTGATAATGAAGTAAATTTTCCCAAGTCCTTCGATTGTCTGTAACCCTTATCTTTGTTTTGATATAGTTTTCTTGGTATCGATCTTCAGTTTTGTTCATAAAAATCTGGCAAAATCTGGCTGAGCTCAACACATCTGCAGATGTTTACCCCGTGCATCACGGTAGATTTGCCATCAAAACAGATGAAGTGTTATAACCAGGGTATCATGGTCTATTTGCCCTTATTCCTCTCTTTTATGATTTCTAAATCCAACCTACTAGTTAAACGCTTTTCAGGGATAATTTCAGATTCTCTATCTCAGAGAATCAGGAGTAAAAGCCAAAAAAAAATCTGGAGCTCTATAAAACAGGCTCTAAATCAAGATAAAAAACTAGCTGTCCTTACTGTAGCGATTTCATTCTGTTGTACATTCGGAGTTATTTCTTTTTGAGAATTGAGAGGAACAGATATGTCACATGCAAAATCCTGTAATAATGTCCCCAAGAATATTAGACAGCAATAGATTTATTGGATTTTTTCAAAGGAAACTAAAAAAATGTCATTACCACGAGTTTCATTTTTTTGAAAAGAGAATCTTTAGTGTTGTGAATTTAGCACTGAAGCTAAACTAACCATTCAAAGAGCTGATTGATGATTAAATATTGATTTGGAAAATGCCAACATAAGTCATGATAGCATCAAATAGAATACTGATGGACAAACTTCTGTCTATTTTTTCCCCACTTACATTAGCATGTGGAGTCTACCTATTTATCGTTTTTCCTATCTTGACTTGTTTGTAACAATAGAGTTTACAGTACTTTCCTTCAGGAAAAAAGTGCTCACTCCATGATGAGTCTTGACCACTTTCTGAGGTAGCAGGCAAGAGAAAAAGTTTGGTCTAGTGTTGAATCTTCATGTTGTCCGGGGAGGCTCTCCTGTGGATTCCTGATTCATATTCTGTCTGTGACATGCTTTTGCAGGCCAAGTACTTTGAAATTTTCTAAAGGCATGGTGCGACCAAAATTTGAAACATCAACCTCAAGACATTGTGTTGTAATGTGCAGAGACTACAAGGTTTGAGTGCTTTGATATTGCTGCCTTTTTATTTTCCATCTTTTGATGAAACCATCCAAGTCTGATCATTCTGTCTTTCTGACTCACTTTTTCCTTTGGCTCCTTTATCACTTCCATCATCAATCATGGAATGTACGATATTCATATATTACTTTGGTTTGCTTCCGGGCTTACAACTGAGGATTAAGATTAATTAACAAGTCCTAAAAAAACAAGAACAAGTCCTTGAAACTAAGGCTAGAGAAACGATTAATTTGTGCTCCCTGAAGGTGATATAAGTTCATGGCGTCTACTGTTTCTGATGCTCTTAAAGAACTAATTAAGATCTCCAGTTTGCATCGCATCTGTCTGGACTCATGTATGCGGTTTGATGTCTTTTAATATGCTTTCCTCACAAAGCTGTAGTTACTTAATAAAATTGAACATCTGATGCTGTAGCTGTTGTAGACATACCTTATATTAATGAGATCGAGCACATAACTACATGTTTGTTTATATGGGACAGTGATCTTTTTAATCCATACAATTATCTGGAACTAACTTATAATTCATCTCCTAGTAAAGAAACTGCCAAATAGTTCAGTTGCTTGGAATATTTGCGAATGAAATTAGTGTCACATGGTCCCATAAACAATGGTACACATGTTCTGGAACTTGGAAGCATCACTCTGGGTGGGCTCAACTATTATATAATCAGAGTACTAATGTACTAAGTGCTGCTCAACTAATTGCAGTACCACTTCCTGTGTTCTTCATGTGCAGCTAGGAGCAAGGACAACCTTTAGAGCAAATTGTGGCGACCACAAGAGTTAATATTATGTTAGGCTTTACAAGAACTACAGATTTCTACAAAGCATTGATAAGGAGTACAACGCGATATTCCATTCATCCTACGGGGGATAAACAGTAACACATCAATCACTACCTAATTAACTGGTTCCTTACCAATTCATACAGAAATGGTTAATCTAGAATTGTTACCATTGATGTCACGGCATCGCCTTGGCATCCAGACGCCATGTTGGAGACGTCGAGAAGGAGCGCCACCCCTTTGGCCAGCTATGCAGGCACCCAGGTCGCTGAGGTGTTCGCGGTGTCGACGAGGCGTCCACGACGTTGGTCTAGGTAGGCACCTTGTCGAGTCCAAAGAGCATAAGACCCAAAGGCCGAAGCCGAAGGGTTACCTAGGTGCCCGAATCTAGAGCCGAAGTGCCAATTGCCAAACGTCCTAAACCCTAGCCACCGGCTAGCCGTCGCAGCCCCTCTGCCTCACCACGCCAGCTCCTAGCTGCCAGGTACGCTCTCTCTCCTCTCCGACCTCCACTCCCTCCTCGGCTCCTCCCTCCATCCCGTGTTTCGGCCACGCCGCCTCCCTCCCTCCCGTGCTCTGGCCGTGCCGCCTCCCTCCCTCCCGCACTCTGGCGACCACTCCCTCCCTCCTTCCCACGCTCCCGCCACGCCGCCTCCCTTCCTCTCATGCTCCTGCAAGCCATAGCGCCGCCTCCCTCCCTCTGCTTCCCCCTCTGCTATTGAAGTCTTTGGAGTTTGGACTGCCACGCTTTGTGCTGATGGGAGGGGGCAACACTAGGGAGGAGATGAAACAACGGCAGGATGGGAGAGGGGAGAGAAGAAGAGAGTAAGAGCGAGGAGGGCAAGGTAGCCTTGCTGAGAGAAAGGCGGTGGTAGCAGAGAGAGGCGGCGGCAGAGGAGGGCAGGGTCACTGGGTGAGGAGAAGGAAGGGCATCGTATTCATAGCTGCATGAAGCAGTTATAGGCTGATGGGCCAAACTGGGCGAACCAGCCGAATAAGTTTCACTTTTCTTTTTCTTTCATTTCAACTTTTCTTCTCTACTTCCTTCTTCTATTTGGCTCCCATCTCCTGATTCCTACATATTGTTTTTAATTTCCTACCTTAGCTCACCTAGCATCGTCTAGAGGACGACTAGGCACCTGTTTGGACGACTAAGCGTCCCGGCGCCCCTTAGGGACCGTGGTCGCCAAGGTAGTTGTGATAACCATGATTGTTACATTTGATCATACTACTACAGACCATTCTCCAAGCATTTTTGCAAAAGAGAGAGAAAATTTCTCTTTACCTGAGTAGTATATTTGCCTCTTACTTTCCTAACAACTACTCCCTTCATTTTATATCATACTATAAGGTTATTAGCCTTGCATGGTCTTCAAAATACAGTGGACTTTTTATGATAATATGTTGGCCAAGGATCTTAAAACTATAGTACTTCTACCAAACTACTTTTAAATTTTAATGCAAACTTTTTTTGTGCGAGAAGACAAACTCATTGATGTAATATTTGAAAAGTCCCCAAAAATTCAAACCAAAAATTTTCTTTGCTTTTGCTGGTCTTTTGAGTGTTTTTGGAAACTTTCCCTTTTTGGAAAGTTCCCCGGCGACCCGCTTTCCCTTTCGGGCGCTGCCGCCTTCTCCTTTTCCTTGGCGCCCTCCCTCTTTTCCATTTTCTTCCGCTCCCTGGTGCCTCCTTCTTCTTCCTCTCCCGCTGGCGCCTTCCTCCCTCCCCGCCTTCTCTTCTCCCCGGCGCCCCCTCCCTTTCCTCTTCTGCTGGCGCCCCGCTTCCTCCCTCGCGCACGCGCTAGCGCTGCGCGCTACGCCGCGCCGCACCACCTTCGCGCCCCCGGGTTTCGCCTCCACCCATGCCCCGACGTCATCCGATCGGAAGGCGGCACCGCTCCCGCGCCACGCGTTGTCGCCTCGTCTCTTTGGTCCCCCACATGCCAGTCTCTCTCTTCCTCTCCCTTTCCCCGCAAGCTCCGCCGTCGCCCATGCCATTCAGCCGCCAACTCCCGCGCCCGTTCTTCACCATCACTGCGGCTGAGCACCCGGACACAGCCCATTGCGCGGAGGAGACGTCCCAACAGCTCCCAGTCCTTCGGTTGACTGCCGTGGCCGTGCCCGTTACTTCTCCCCCACGGTTCCCCCTCCCCTCCGCTGAGGTTTAAAACCCCCACCTCTTCTCCTTTGCGCTCTCTTGCTTCTCCCGTCTCCCCACCACCCTCAATCTCCTCCCGCCACTTTCAAGAGCCCCCAAGAGCAACTAATCGAAGCATCGTTACCCCAAGCTCCGCCGCCATCTTCCCCTGCGCCGGCGACCCCGTGAGCTGATCTCCCTCTCCCTTTCCCCATTTCTCAATTGCATTTGCCCAAAGTACCACTGCTACTCCCTGACCACTGTGGTGTCTTTTGCTGGCCAGGTAATCGCTCGTGTAACCCTGCCACCATCGCTCTCCTCTGGCCGAAGCACCTCACCGTGGCCAAAGCGCTCCGAAGCTCCTCGGCAAAAACTACCGCCACTAATGTGAGCCCCCAACCCCACTGATCGTGTAACTCCCGTCGATTTGGCTCGTTCAGCCCCGTGACCTTCTTCGCCGCCATGGCACCCATTTCTCCCCTTCTGCCTCCTACCTTCACCGCTGATCCCCGCTTCTCCCAAGCCCCAAAAACAGATTCCCCAAGTCGAATCCTACCTGGTGGTATCCTTCTTTGCCGCCGGGGGCCCTTGCAGTCGCCGGAGAGCAGAAGCGCCGCCCCTCCGCCTCTCTATTG
This sequence comes from Dendrocalamus sinicus, assembly GCA_036346575.1. Classification (NCBI taxonomy): domain Eukaryota; kingdom Viridiplantae; phylum Streptophyta; class Magnoliopsida; order Poales; family Poaceae; genus Dendrocalamus; species Dendrocalamus sinicus. Next base: position 18,148,115 of record CM070661.1, on the reverse strand, counting down.
CGCGTGCCAGCGAGATGAGGAAGACGACTATCGTGGCTCCATTGTCACCGTTCCCTCTGGCCGTTGCGGTTTAAAAGGAGCCGTCAGATGGCAGCCCCTCTCTACCGTCCGATCTACTTAAACTCCATCCCTCGCAGCCACCCGATCCAGCCTTACCATTCCACCGCCTACCCCGCGCCTCAGCCGTTCGATCTCCCTCCCCACCTTTGATCCGAGCCACCCGCACCAGCCGCATCATCGCCGCCCGCTGCGCCACGCGCCCTCCATCCGCCTCGGGCGAGCGCGGTGCGCGGATGGGCGCGCCTCTCGCTCGCTCCACCGAGCCGAGAGCGCACGCGCGCGTGGGCCGCCTGGGCCGCTCGACCGCGCTGGAGATTTTTCCCGCCGGGCTGCACTGTAGCCCGAAGGCTGGCCCAACACTTTGCAAACCGATTTTCCCCGATTTATTAATTTCCAGAAATCAGAAAAATCCAAATAAATCCTAGAAAATTACAGAAAATCCCAAAAATTCTCAAATTTCACCACTTTACTCCATTTAATGTCCTGAACACATTTTTGACCTCTATTTCCCCAATTTCATCCCAGAAAAATTTTAAAAATTCCAATTTGAGGATTTTTGCATTTTACTCCTTTTTCATAGATTATTTTTCCTCGCTTGATTAGGCTCAAGCCGGACTTATGTTATTTTGTGTGTTTGCGCTAGTTTCGGAGATCCTGGAAGCTCAAGTGTAGTCTCAGGATCCAGGAGCTTCTACGTTCGAGCTCGCCGAGATCGTCCAGATACACGGCAAGTCACAAAATCTTGATCATGTTGTATCCCATGTAATTTAATTATGTTATTATATTATTTGCATTATGTTAGTTGTGAAATGCTAATTCAAAGTAAAATAAAATGCTTAGAATGACATGTTATGTAGATAAAGTCCTAACGCCGACAAATGCCATGTTAAACTTATAGCCCCGCCTTTGTTAACCCTAGAAATAATTACTTGGTAATCTAGATAACTGTAGGTTATTATTATCACGCAAAGTCTCTACACTAATAAGGTTGTGGCTGCGGGCCAATAGATTTTGGAAAACCCGACTCTAAGGTAGGGTAGTATGGGACACTGTATCTTAGAGCGGAGAGTGCGGGCGTGTACAAGTTAGGGTAAGGGTGTTGGGGAAGGAGTCGCGAGACGGTTTTCGCCCATCTCTTACCCTATGTTTGAAGTTAGGGTAAGGGTGTTGTGGAGAACCGCAAGACGGTCAGCGCCCACCGCTTACCCTAGGTTGGAGGTCGCGGACCTGGCGAGGTTGCGGACCTCGTGAAAATATAAGGACTAGACCCTTACGCCGAGCAAATGACATAGTGACCCTCAACCACAGGAGTTGACTTGTCAACACTGGTTCAGTAGCTGCTCAACTCGATTGAAACTCTACAGGTGTTGAGAAGGCAGGGTGTCAGGAAGTTAGGTTAGGTATGCCGTGCTGCGGGTACCTAACAACGGTAGGGTTCACTCAAAGCGGACGGGAGTTTTCATGTGCCAGACCTGAGTGGATTCTACCGGGTAGAGCCTATATAAAGAATTGAACAGTGAAACGACCTGGCTTCCTTAATTCTGTCGCGTGAGTTAAAGGATCGTGTGGGTAAAGCTGAGCAAACTCTGCAGAGTCAATTAAATGGTATTCGAATACGCCGTGCTCCCGATTAATGGAGCTGCGTCATTTGGGTGATTCCAGCCGCGAAGCTTAAGTAGTTTTGTAAATGTTTTAACTTGGTTAGCTGGTTAATTATCTTTTTATGAAAACTCCTAATGTTTAAGGAGTAGTTTTTATCTGGTGAATTTCCAAATGTTTACAAATAAAATTACATCCACTCAAAGTTAATAAACCAAGTATACTCCCTTTCTTTGATGATCCGTGCAAATAGTAAGACAGGGTTTCCTTTGTGACTTGCTGAGCTGGTTAGCTCACGGCTTGTTAAATCCCCCTTTTAGAGGATCAAGACGTCGGTGAAGGTCTCCCCGTTGAGGAAGCCCCTGAAGAGCTCTTCTTCGACAAGGACCTGTGGCTTTAGGTCTTCGCCGCGCTCAAGCTGGTCTTGGAGTCTTTTGTGATGTAATATAAACTTTGGGCTCGCACGCCCCGCTGTAGAAAACTAGATGTTAATCCATATGTGAAATATATGCTGGACTTTTGTGGTAAGCTTGTAATGGTATACTCTTGCGCGACACTCCATAACTATTCATGCGTAAATAGTTGCGGAATGCCGTGTTCGTGGGTGCCCCTGGAAACGGAGGTGTTACAATATTCACAAGAACAATTGAAAATACTCTTGTATATATTAGCATATTACATATTACACAGGACACGGCGGTGTAGCAGGCTAGCAGCTAGCAAGGATGGTCGTGTTTCCCGATGGCTCCACCTAAAGAATATTTCAGCCAACTGGTGCGGCACCATGCTCAACGTGTGCAGCACATATTCATCTGACCAGATGCACGGCACAAGCAACATGCTAGCCTCTGCCTGGAAGAGAGCACCAATGACTGTCCTGCAACTGCAAGGAAGGAGTGGTCAATTTTTGCATGTGGATTCACATGTGCCCTGCCATCTCCCTGCTTGATCTGTTGAAGGACCCCAAGAGGCCAAGAGCACATTGCTTGTTCGTCTTCGGCGCTGCATGAATTATGGCACTGTTTTTAGGGCTGTGACGATGGATTTTTTTTTGTTGCGGCTAATGATTTTTTGCTACGTTTTTTAAGAAGGTGACAGGCGACAGAGACACTAACATAGACGGCGCAAACACCAGCGGGCTTGGAAAGCCGTATGAAGAAATCGCTTCGAGAAACCGTCTCATTTGTTTCTACTTTCGGAGAAGCCAAAACCAAAAACCTCATAAAAAAGCCCAAAGAAAATTGGACCTATGATTCCCTTTCTGTTCCTTGCTGTAGCACCCTGCCTCCCCTACTTCCCAAAGCTGGAGCTGAGCAGGGGAGTGAAGATGGGTTGTTTGGAGGGGACGAGGATTCGCTGTAGAGGGCGACTGCATGGTATCTCGATCGTTCAATCATGCGAGGGCATAGCTCAATTATGTGGTGTGTTTTGAGCTCATCAGAAATTTTTGAGATGCTTGGTAGATCACTAGTTTCTTGCTTGAAGGTTGATCTCATTACGTGGGTTTTGTTAAAAATAGGTTTATATGAGTGAGGCTCATTACCTATAATTTCAAAGCATATATAGTTTACTATATTGGTAAAGCAAAGTGGGGTAAACCAATTTATAAGGTGGAGTATTTGCCATTTTCTTGAATCATGTAACATATGGATGTGAATGGCATATTGGCGTATTTTTGTATGGAAATCATATGACTTGTGACTTGCGCGACACTTAGCAAACCAAGTCCACATTAATTTTGCTGAACTGTATCACTCTCCCTCTCTCTCTCTATTTGAATAAGATTTAAATGTTTAAATTTGAGACTTTATTAGGTTTTGATGACAGACAGTTACATGTGGTTAAATGGTTGATTAAAAGTTAGCAGTAAGTAAATGACTACTTAATCATATCAGTTCACAGTCTGCATCTATATACATGTCTGGAGACGTCCAGAGTATAGTGTTAAGAATCACTGCTTCCATTTTCTTCCTCCTGCAAACCTATGCTGTTGTGTTGCGCCGTCTGAACTTCATCAACTTTTCTTCCGGGCATACATCATGAAGAAGGGGAACGGTATCCCTGAGCCATTGATGCTGTAAAGACCTGCACGGGTGGCAATAAGGTTTCTGGACAGCGCACATCTGTGTAAACACTCACTTTGCTACGACATCTATATTCGATGCTGCTTCCTGTTCTTCCTCACACCCAACGGTAAGTTGTTCATTTGACTGATCAACTTGTTTAAATTCTGTTTCTACATATATTTTGAAGTGCAATTATTTGCCTGTTGTTAGCATTGATTTATATATTATTAGTTATTTTATTTACGACATTTGTCTCTTAGTAAAAACTAAAATAAAAATATTATTCATATTTCTAACATGTTTTTATCTCAAATCAGTGGCGGCTTTTCTGAAACTAGGCACACCAACGGCTCTCCACCCACGCGACGTCCGGCTCTTCGGCTCACGCCCACACGACATCTAGCTCTCCGCGCACGCGAAGGGCACGGCACATAGGAAGCGTCAATCGTATCGGTCTGATAGTCATTTTATATGTCACAGAAATGGAATCCCCTTTTGGAACGCACCTTAGTATCGGCGGGAAACGTAAAGAATTCACATGGTAATTTGTGACATCGTTAATGATACTGTAATTACTGTTGTTTTCAAATTGGAGTCACAATTAGCGGAGAGCGGGTGCACACGAAATTCATGCAACTGTGGAAAAGAAGGGGATTTGGTGGTTTACCAGTCCTGCTAATATACCAGAAAGTCAGGCCAGATGGTAGCAAACAAGCAACGATCATCCCATGAGCCAACATATATAATCTGACGTTGACAAGTGGCCAATTGGGTGGGGGGAGATTCATGTGACACTTCAAGAACCAGTGTGACCACGGCTTCAGCACGTTTCCTACTCAAGTCACATGTCTGCCAGTTGTTTGTTAACTTTTCTTTTCTTTGGAACTTCTATTTTCGAGACATACTTCTATGCTTTTTTCTTTAATATAAATAACACTAACCTTAAAATACATAAAAAGTAAATAATATCTATCAATTATTTATCGTACTTTAAAAATTATACAAATCACTGTTGAGAAAAAGCATAGAAGCCTTCCCTTATTTCTTAATTTTGATAAATATGTGTAGCTGAGAAAATAGGTTAAAAATTTCTCAATATATTATTATAATTATTATTTTATATTGACCTGCACAACTAGAGTTTTTCAGAAAACCATCCGCTTTTAACAAGGTCTAAATATAATCTACCGTGTCAACTACTTAATTTCATGCTACTTCCTCTGAGTCACAAAAAAGTGGTATTCTCATTATTGATATGGTTTCTAAAATGTAACTTTCGATGATTAATTTCTATTTGCAATATATTAATACAACAAAATAATTATAATTTTATGAAAGTTTTTTTCAAGACAAACCTATGTATATGTTTTTCGTATGTCTAATCTAAATATTTCATAAATATATCGATAGTTAGACATTACAAAGGTGGCTAAATATCTCAAAACGTCAATTTTTTTACTAGAGAGAGTAATTCATTTGTTCTAGATATATTTTGCTGTTTGGATTACGCTGCTCACAAGATTGTTACGGCTACCATACTAACAGTAACCAGTAAGCGCCATCCTGTCTCGTCCTCTCCGTCCGCCACCAACACCGCCGCAGCCCACAGACGAACCGTACGGACAAAATCATCCTCGCCGCTCATCCGCATCACAAGGGCTCCCACGAGCCCGTACTCGCCTGCGCACGCAGCCCAAAAAGCCCACGTGTCACGCCGCGGGTGCCGACACTTGAGACTCGGGCCCCAACCCCGGGCCGCAGAAGATCCCAACTGCCTCCACTCGCCACGCGGTATCCGAGGCGCGCACCGGTGCACTGACCTCCAGGTGGGTCCCACGAGACAGGCGGTCCATGGACCGGCTCCACACGAGCATCTCCTTCCCTCTCCCACAGGCCGCAGTACACAGTGTCACAGGAAGAAAGCAAAGCTTGTGTCGATAGGTTGCAGCTCACTACTCCTCAAATCTCTCTCTCTCTCTCTCTCTCTCTCTCTCTCATGGCCGCCGCCTCCGCCTCCAGACCCTAGCCAGGACGGTCCCTAGATCTCCCATGGCGGACGCGTCGCAGCACCGTGGCCGGCGGCACGGCGGAGGGGCTGTGCGGCCCCGCGGTTGGTGCTGTTCCTTCGCTGGTGCGCCGCAGAGCCCCGACCACCGGCCGTTCCCCGCCGCCGCTTCTGGGGCGGCGGCCGCGTCACCCGCCGGAGGCGCGGGAGGGGGTGGTAGCAGGAAGCTCCCGCCTAAGTTGCCCTCGCTGCCGTCCTTCCACAGCTCGCCGACGTCGTCCAGGCTGGCCGGCCTCGGTGGGCTCATCGACCCCCGCCGCATCCTGTCCCCCGGCCGTGTCTCTCCCATCGACCCCGACGACTCGTTCCCGCTTCCGCTTCCGCTTCCCCTCCCGCCGCTGCCGCCCGCGGAGGAGGTGGAGGACGTGGTCCCGACGGAGCGGGAGCAGGCGGCGGTGGCGCCCTTGGTTGCCGCGGGGGAGGATGATGGGGACAATGGAGCGATGGATCTGAGGCTTTTTCTTCGAGGGAGGGACGGGAGGTGCGTGGTGATGGAGCTAGACTCCAGGGTGCTGTGTGGCAGTAGCGCCTTCTTTGCCACCATGGCACCGGGCGAGGGCTCCGCGGCCGGCGGTGGTAGCGGGAAGAGGATTGAGGTGGACGGCGTGGAGAATGTGGAGGCTTTCAGGGCGGCGGTGGAGCTCATGTACGAGCCTGATCCAGTGCGGCGGCTTGCTGCCGCTGGCGTGTCACGGGCCATCGATGTGCTCGAGGTGAGGAATGGGAAGCGACTCCTTGGTTTATCCTTGTGTAATGCAGCTGTGAAAGGAGTATTTTTTTGCTATGACACTGGTGGGATAGTAGTGAGTTGATAATGATGATTGCCATATTGCCATTGCATTATCCATCATAGGGTTGACAATTTAGTGGCATTGGCACCAAACCATCATTCGCCGCTCATAGATGTAGTGTTTTTTTTCATAATGGTGCATTGTCTGAACTCTGAAGTCATTTTGCGGTAGATATCCAAGTATGGTATGACCACATTTTACTCATCTTCGGATTTTGTTAGCATAAGTAGTCAGTGGTGTTTGATATCCTAGGGGATATAGCTAACATAATTCATTATATTTTGAGGTGTTAACTATAGCTTATGATTGAAAATAATCCCTAGGATGATATAGCTAACACAGTTTGTTATATTTTTAGGTGTTAGCTATAACTGATAATTGAAAATAATCTGTTACTGGTTCAAGAAGCATTTGAGGTGGGATAATAGTGATTTGTTATCATCTAGTTAACGCGTGCATCAAAACAATTGCTTTAATGTTTGCTAGTGTATGCCATATAACCATATTAGATGTTGCAGATTCCTCAGCTTCACACTATTTTTGGCATGTAAATTGTGCAGCGTGAATGATGGTGTTGACTGCTGGTATAAATCATTTGTGACCTGTTAACTTTGGATAAGATAGTACCATCATCTGAATGTCTTGTTACCATACACAGTTCACCACTTGATGACAGTTAGGTTGCAATTGAAAGCTATGAAAGGCAGCCACTAATGCATTTAGTGGTTTGAATGCATCTAGGTCCACAAATAAAAGTATATTAGTTATCCATAATTGCTGTATGGGCCACAATGCCAGGATCATCTTGAAACAGCCATCATTGTTGTCCAATTTCTTTGGAACACCTGTTTAAGGCTAAAACATCATAATTTACTTTGTTAATAAGTATGTTTTTTCTATTCTAGTTGATATATTTCTCAAGCGGATCAGCAATCGAGTAATATGTTAACAACTGCTTCTTGTATCAACAATGAACTCTTTTTGTTGGTCAAACTAATTTAGTTTAAAATCCCTGTCTGCATTTTGGACAGCAACAGTGATTACACAGTAATATTTAATAGATATTCGCTTTGAAAATGATGAACTCTGTAGTGCATTGTGCTGTATTTGGATTAAGTGTGACAAGTGAGTAAAAGTACTGTAAGAAGAAAGATTATTAGCATATAACTCTACCGTTTATGCAGCAGTTTATGTACCTTTTCACTCAACATAAATCAATCAAATCATCTTAGAATGTATCTTATTTACGGCGTTATATTTGATCCACAATATGTTGAAATCGTTAAGTTATTGGTGCCTGATGTTAGGCAATGAACTTTTGCCTGATGTTAGGCAATGAACTTTTACCAACTTTGTTTTCGACTGAAGTGCCTTTTGTTTTGGCATTATGCAATCGATTAAAGAGTGGTGAAATAATAATTTCTACCTGTCTACTAAGTGGCTTTGGACGCTTTACTTAGCACATTAATTAAAAAAAAAAAACTCGACCTGCAGGGGTACAAGACACCCCCCGGCATTAGCTTAAGAAGAAAGATCCTCTCACAGATCGAGAAAATCCCCGAACCCTTGCCCCACCCTGACACAGCATCACCCGTGAGAGCGCCTAGGGAGCTTAACGCTCGGCCTGCACGACTGGCCCCGACCCTAACGACCGGTGGTCGGGCGAGCCTTCGCCCGTGCTTTGGCTTATGGGGCAAGCGAGGGGATTTTTTTGCCCCTAGCCTGAGTCGAACCCAGGACCTGGGGGGTGCTACTAGAGCGTTCTACCACTACGATAGAAGCTCGTTCGCACTTAGCACATTAATGATTGATAGTCTTTATGCCATGTCATTTGATTTCTTTGCAAATTTTTCTTGATAGCTTATTCCTTGTCCGGTTAACTCTTCTGGTCAGGCTACATGAATGTCAATTAATTAATCACTTAGAGAATTTATTAAATATCAGTTAATTAACCACTTACAGAATTTACTAAACAATGTTACGCTTTTAATTGCAGGTATCTTCCTCAATCATGTTTGACCGAGGAATTGAATCGTGTTTGACATACATAGAAGCAGTTCCATGGAGTGAGAATGATGAGGAGAAGCTGAAGAATCTCTTTGCAAGATGCACTTTTGATGAGGCAATATCCCAAGATGTACTGGCCAGATTGCGGCTGCACAGCTGGAGCAGCTCAGATGACCTTACGGTGCATCTTATCCAATCTGTCACGAGCAGCACCAACAGTGGTGCAAGAAAAGACATGCAATCTTTGGTAAATGGTCTTCTAAGTAAAAGCTCAGTGTACCAAAAAGACTTGGCAGGTCTAAACAAAGAGAGCCTATACCATATCTGCTATGGATGTTTGAACTCACTGGTGGATCTTTTTGACGAAGCAACAGAGTCTACAGACCAGACAGCTCAGGTATTGGTAATTGGGGGGAGAAAACCATTGATTGAGCGAATCTCTCGGCAAACAGAGAACCTCACCTGGCTTTTAGACATCCTTGTAAACAATGACATGGCAGAAGAGTTTGTGGAACTGTGGGCAAAGCAAGACAGGCTCATTAGGATGCATGAGCAAGCATCACCAATGATCAGGTACGAGCTAAGCCGAATATCAGCCGGTGTGTTCATTGCACTTGGCAAAGGAAAAGTGCAGTGCCGTGGTGACCTGAGGAGCCTCATCTTTTACGGATGGTTCAACCCGATGTTGCTGGATTTTGGCTGGCTTCAGCGATGCTCCAAAGGTCTAGATGTAAGATCATTGGAGGAAAATCTAGGGCAAGCACTTCTAACCCTCCCACTCAAGCAGCAGCAGTGTCTATTCGAGGAATGGTTTCAGTGTTTTGCTTCTAGAGGAGCGGAGTGCCCGAACCTTACTAGAGCTTTCCAGGTATGGTGGAGAAGGTCTTTCGGTAGATCGTGGTAGAAGCTCGAAGTTGAGGTTTTGCTTTGTTTACTAGTATGTGTTGTGTGTATCCGTTTGTAAAATTTGAATTGTTGTAATAACCAGTAGAGGTGAATGTTGTCTACCATAGTTTAGTTTTTCCGATTGTATGTGGATAGCTGGGCGAATTTATTTGTGGAATGAATGGCTGCGAGTGATTTAACATCAGATGGTATCTTACTCTAGATTCATTGGAACCTTGTCTTGTCACGGTTCAGAAACTAGTGTGCTTCATTTTTTTTATTACTGGAGGATTGCTGTGACAGTCGAAGTCCACCTCTTTCTGAAATAGTTAAGCCACCATTTTGGGCAAGGAAGATAATCCTTTGGTTTTTCTTTCATGTTTGTTGCTTTCCATATTAGCTTCTTAAAAATCAGTGATCTTTAAGCTAAGTAAAATTATAAAGCTGACGGACAAAATGGTATCTAGCCTCAGGGTTTCAGTTTTCGGTTTAGGGCAGAAAAAGTAATCTGACCTGTTTAAGTTTCTCGGTGAAAATCTGGTAAAGAAACTGGCCAGTTTCCCTTTTTGTTTTGAATTTGTCAAAATATTGAATTCGATTAAAAAAACGGGCGGCCTCCTCAGCCGGTTACCGAAAATAACCGACGGTGGGACAAGAACTCTGAAAGGAAGACATGAACTCCCAACTTGATTCAAGAGATTAATAACTTCCAGGACAAGAACAATAAAGGGAGAACACCCAGAGATAAGAGATCAACCAAGGAAATAGAAAAACTAGTCCAAATCTCCAAACAAAGGGTCATCCTTTCAACTTGTGGCACGAGAAAGAAACCGGGCAAACATAAAAATCTCAATCTTGAAGTGCAAGGATGGATCCAAGCCCATGGCAGCCATGACTTCGGCCTTAGGCCTATAACCAAATGCCCATAAAACCCCCTATGGAAAACTATCAAAAATACAAAGGGACAGGTGGCAGGAGTTCGCCTAGCCTGAGGTGAGGCCCATCGTTGAACCAACCCCTGTTAAAGTGCTCAGGAGTTGTATCATCCTAAGATTTTGCATGTACATTGTACACCCATCATAGCATTAGAAAAACAAATCAAAATCCAAACTTTGCATGGTTTGCACCAAAAGCTAAAATTCAAGCCAGAACACATAAAGGGAGAGAGAAAACCAATGAAGCTACGCCGTAGGATGGATGTACCTGAATACGAGCTATCTATTCCATCACTTATTTTTTCTTGCACACCCAAAACCAAAAGCAAAAGGAGGAAGGAAAAACAAGAACTCAAGTAAAAAATCAAATCAAGCCAACACAAGGTAATTGAAATTATAGCCACTCCTTAGACACACTCCAAATAAAAGGAAGACAAAAAGCTTACAGGAACCACTCATCTCTCCCTAAAGCTCTCTCCAAGAGCACACCTACTTCTCTTAACTCTATCACTGAAAAGCCCCAAAATTTCAAACGAAAAATTTCCTTAATTTTTGCTGCATTTTTGAGTGAATTTTGAAAACTTTCCTTTTTGGGACAGTTTTCCCCGCCGCCGCTTTCCCTTTTCGGCCTGGCGCCTCCTCCCTCTCATTGGCGCCTTCTTCCTTTCCGCCTCCTCTCCTCCCCGGCGCCTCCCGCTTCCCTCCCGCGTTGGCGCCGCCCCGATCCCGCTTCTTCCCCTCGCCTAGCGCCTTCCCCTCCCTCGCTCGCGGGCGCCGGCTCTTCCTCGCCTTCGCCTCGCGCCTGCGGGCTGCGCGCTGCGCTGCTGCGCTGCGCTCGAGCCGCGCCGCCTCGGATTCGCCTCGCCGCGCGCCGTCCCGCCGTCGCGGTCCAAAACCGTGGCGCCTGCGCCACGCGCCGCCTGCGCTGCCACAGGTCCCGCCTCGCGCCCCGCTTCCTCCTCTCCGCGCGACGCGCTCGCCCGTCGCTGCGACTCACTCGCCCTGTGCCGTCCGTCGCCATTACTCCTGCAGCAGCCGGCGTCACCCCGGTCGCCGCTCCATCCCGCGGAGGAGACGGCCGACCTGCTCCTGTTGACCCCGGAGCCCGCCCGTTGGCTTCTCCTCCATGCCCCGCTCCCCTTCGCTCGGGGTATAAAATCCCCTCTTCGGCTCCTCGCTCCTCCTTTGCTTCCCGAGCCGCTCCACCACCTCCACTCACCTCCCCAGCCTCCAGAGAGTCCCCCTGAGCCACCGATTGAAGCCCCGCCGCCCGGAGCTTCGCCATTGCAGCCTTGTGAGCCGGCGGCACCCCGAAGCCAATCTTCCCCTTCCCTCCCCCATTTCTCAATTGCATTCGTCGAGAGCACCACCTCCCCTCACTGACCCCTTTGGTGCTTGCCGTTGGACAGGTGTTTGCCCGAGGAGCGCCGCCGTCGAAGCTCCTCTCCGGCCGTCGCACCTCTCCCGTGGCCAGCCCGCTCTGAAGCTCCCTAGCGCTCACCGTCGCCACCAATGTGAGCACCCGGTCCCCGTGAACGTGTAGCCTCGGCCATTTGAGCTAACTCGCCGCCGGTGATCTCCCTCGCCTCCAAGCACCCGAACCACCCCTTCTACCTCCCGTCCCCTCCGTTGGTTCTCGCTCCTTCCAACCGCCCAAAACGGGTTCCCCTCTCGAAGCCGCACCCACCGGTGCCTCGGTGGTCGCCGACGAGCTTCTAGCGCCTGACCGCCGTCGCCACCGTGACCTCGCCGCGAGGTTATCAGAAGGCTGGAGGAGGAAGACGACTCCTCCCGCGACGTGGCTTCCCCTCCGCCGTCCATCCTCCCGTTGCCATCTAACGTCGACCGTCGGATCTTCCGAACCGTTTCGCCCGCCTTCCCGTCTTCATCGCCGTCCGATCCACCCCGCAGCTCATCCCGCCCGTCCGCTCCGCCCGCATCCCGGCCGCTCGGGCCGTCCACGCGGCGGCCATCCGACCGCTTCGGCGCGCGCTGCTGCTGGGCCGCCTCCCGCGCGCCCGTTCCTGCAGCGCAGCCGGCCCGCGGCTGGCCTTCGGCCGCGCGGCGCTCTCCGCCAGGCTGCATCAGTAGCTCGGGCGGCCCTTTATTCGTTCACACCGATTTTCCCGAGTTTATCAATTTCTAAAATCCCAGAAAATCCAAATAAATCCTAGAAAATCACAGAAAATCCCAAAAATTCCCAAATTTCACCACCTTGCTCCAAATAATATTCCAGACCCATTGGTGACCTCCATTTCCACAGATCCATCCCAAATAAATTCCTAAAATTCCTCATTTGGAGATTTATGCAATTTACTCCTTTTTAAATAGTTTATTTTCCCTCGCTTGATTAGTCTCAAGCTTGATTTAATTTGTTTTATATGTTTGCGCTAGTGTCGGAGTCTCCGGAAGTTCAGTTGCAGCCCCAGGAGCCAGGAGGTCCTTCGTTCGAGCTAGCGGAAATCATTCGGATTGACGGCAAGTCCCAAATCCTTTGATCATATTGCAACCCATGATGTTTATTTATGTTAATATGCTATTTGCATTATGCTAATTGTGAAATGTTAGTTTGAAATAAAATAAAATATTTAGAATGACTTGTTATGTAGTTAATCCTACCACCGTTAAATGCCCTGTTAAATTTGTTGCCATGCCTTTGTAACCCTAGAAATAATTATCTGTTAATCTAGATAAACTGTAGGTTATCATCATCATGCAAGTCTTACACTAATAAGGTTGTGGCTGTGGGCCAATAGAATTTAGAAAACCCGACTCTAAGGTAGAGTGGTATGGGACATCGTATCTTAGAGCGGAGAGTGCCGGCGTGCACAAGGTAGGGTAAGGAATGGGGAACCGCGAGGCGGTCTTCGCCCATCTTTACCCTAGGGTTTGGAGTAGGGTAAGGGTGAGTGGGAAATCGCGAGACGGTCTACGCCCACCGCTTACCTTAGGTTGGGTTGCGAACCTGGCGAGGTTGCGGACCATGAGAAAATATAAGGGCTGAAACCCTTACGCTGAGCAAATGTCACAGTGATCGCTCAACCAAAGGAGTTGACTTGTCAACACTTGTCTAGTAGCTGCTCAACTCGATTGAAACTCTACAGGAGGTTTAGCAGTGAGGTTAGGCAAGCCGCGTTGTGGGTGCCTAACAACGGTAGAGTTCACTCGAAGCGGACACCGTTTTTCTCTTGTGTGTGTGTGTGTGAGAGAGCCAGACCCGAGTGAATTCTACCGGGTAGAGCCTATATAAAGAGTTGAGCAGTGAAACGACCTGGCTTTCTTAACTCTTTAGCGGGAGTTAAGGGATCGTGTGGGTAAAGCTGAGCAAACTCTGCAGAGTCAAATAAATGGTATTCGAATACGCCGTGCTCCCGGTTATTGGAGCTGTGTCACTTGGGTGATTCCAGCAGCAAAGCTTAAGTAGTTTTGTACATGGTTTAACTTGTTTAGGTTGGTTAATGAACTCTTGTTGAAAACCCCTGAGTTCTTGAGAAGTAGTTTTTGGGCCGTCTTATCAAAATGTTTGCAAATAAAACTGCATCCACTCAAAGTTAATAAACCAAATATATTTCCCCTCCTTTGATGTTCCGTGCATGTAATAAGTTAGGGTCCCTTTGGGACTTGCTGAGCCGGTTGATTGACTCACGGCTTGCTTAATCTAATCTTTAGAGGATCAAGACGAAGGTGGAAGTCTCCCCGTCGAGGAAGTCCCGGAGGATCTCTTCTTCGACGAGGATCCATGGCTTTAGGTCTTGGCCGCGCTCAAGCGGATCTTGGAGTTTCTGTAATGTAATTATACTTTGGGCTTGAACGCCCCGCTGTTGAAAAATGGATGTTAATCCGTATGTGAAATATATGCTGGACTTTTGTCGTAAGCATGCAATGGTATACTCTTGCGCGACATTCCATAACTGTTCATGCGTGAATAGTTGCGGGGTGCCGTGTCCGTACGCGCCCCTGGAAAATGGGGGCGTTACAATCACCTATAGGTTTGGTCTTATAAGAAATCTCCTCTTCTCCTTTTTGTAGTAATGGCCAAGCCAATTACTCTCACACAAATATCTCCTTATGGTAGACTACAAACCCACTTACTCACTCAACACTTAACCCAATTTCGAGTTAACCCGATACCGCTTACAAAACCGGTCATATCTTCCTCATATGGCATTCGAATCATGTGTTCTTGGATGCATTTGAGAGACCATGTGGAGGTATCCCCATGTTTGTGATGAGTAATTGACAGTTGGTTTAGAGAGTTTGAGTTTGTTTTGGGTATTCTAGGGTTGAGTACCTTTTACTTATGCTATTGTTGATATGGTGTTTCGTGCAGTGCTATGTGACGGTTTGCTTGTCTGTGTGAATGCAGAACTTCAGAGCTAAGTCATGGTGCGACGAGGAGGACCGGGACTAAGCACAGGAGATGTTGAGGTCCAGACGGTTGGTGATGCCGAAGATGATCGAGACTGGTGAGGTGGTTGCGAGTCGGGAGACAAGGAACCGGAGCTGGAGCTACTGGTGGAGGACACGATGGGCAATGACGAGCGAAACGGGACTAGGCTCAGGGAGGAGTGAATAAATCTGCAAGATTCTCACATGACTTAGTATGCAGTACCTTAATTTCATCCATCTTTTGCAATTCATGAGCATAGAAGAACTTAGGATTGATATGCTTTGTGAGATGACTCTTCACGTAGCCCGTCTGCACTTGTGCAACACAAGCTGCATTATCTTCATAGATAATTGTGGGAGCTTACATAATATTCATCCCACATGACTGCTGGATGTGGCAAATCATTTGTCGAAGCTAAGCGCATTCTCGTGCGGCTTCATACAGTGCTATAATTTCTGAGTGGTTCGTCGAAGTCATTACAAAACTTTGCTTAGACGATTTTCAAGAGATTACAGTTCCACCACATAGGATTACATAGCATGTTTGTGACCTTGCGGTATGTGGGTCCGACAGGTACCCAACATCTGCATAGCCAATCAAGTTCAAATCTTGATTCTTTCTGTAGAACAATCCGAGGTCTTTGCTTCCTTGGAGGTATCGGAAGATGTCGTTTATTCTCTACCAATGCCTTTTGGTAGGTTCTGCATTATGCCTTGCTAACAGGTTTACAGCAAATGCAATGTCTGGTCTAGTGTAATTTGCTAAATACATAAGTGCTCCTACTGCACTTAAGTATGGGAATTCCGGTCCCAGGACTTCCTCCCCCTCTTCTCTAGGTCGGAATGAATCTTTTTCTTGCTGTAAAAATCTCTCAATCATCGGTACTTTTGATGGGTATGCCTTCTTAAAGCCGAACCTTTCTAACACCTTCTGGGTGTAGCCTGACTGATGTACTAATATCCCTTTAGGAACATGCTCGAGCTCCAGGTAAGAATTTGCTTCTTTTATGTCTTCCATTGTCCTGATGATATTCCCTGATGATATTCAGATCATCTATATACACTGAGATTATACAAATCCATTCTGGGATCGTCGTATAAATACATAGGGACAATCTTCATTGTTCGTGTAGCCTTTCTTGCATAGAAAGTTGCTTAAGCGATTATACCACATCCTAACTGATTGGTTTAGTCCGTACAGTGATTTCCTGAGCTTCACATTGTACATATTTCTATTTGCATTGTCTTGGTTTGAGTCAGGGATTCCTTTAGGTACCTTCATAAAAATCTTCGAATCCATGTTTCCATAAAGATATGCAGTTACCACATCCATCAATTTCATTTCTAGATTCAAATTTACTGCCATTGAGATTAAATATCTAAAGGTAATTCCACTGACTCCCCTTCTGGTTCTTGGGAACTTCAGTGATCGGCTATGTCAAGTCCTTCTTATCCTTCTTCACCAGGCGTCCCCGGTTACTTAGGATTCGAGGGGCCAAAGTTCTCATTCTTTTATTCTGAGGCATCTGGACGGAATTAGGGATACCTTCTACTTTCTTTAGTATTTCAACCCTCTCCGATGCATTGCGTGCAAGCACATGCAACTTGGTCATGCTCTTCAAATCACTAAAGTGGTCAGACAGCTGATTTGCTAATGCTTGCAAATCAATGATCTTCTGGACTTCTCTATTTGCTTCACTAGTGCGTGGATCATGTGCATGGATTCCCGTGGCTTGCCACGTAATTTCCTAATATTTTTCATCAAGGGGTTGATTTCCTCCCCCTAATGTTGGGAAATTATCCTCATCAAATATGCAATCAGCGAAGCGGGCAGTATGCAAATCTCCTGTCATGGGTTCTAAATACATAATTATGGATGTTGTCTCATAACCAACGTATATCCCAGTATTTTGGAGAGGACCCATATTGCAATACGTTGTGGAGGGGGTATATGTACATAAATCTTGCATCCAAACCTCCTGAGATGAGAAATTTTCAGTGCTGACCCTTGCAGTAGTTGCATAGGTGAATGGAGTTGTAGGCCGATAGTCTAAATTTGATGAGCTTTGCTGCATATAGGACTGCGTGTTCCCAACATGTTGCTGGCAAATTACAATTCTGCAAAATTGATTGGGCAATAAATTTAATTCTTTTAATTAATGCCTATGATAAACCATTCTGGGTATGGACATGACGTACAGAATGCTCAACTGTAATTCCCATTGCCATGAAATAATCATCAAATGCCTTTGAAGTAAATTCTCCGGCGTTGCCCATTCTGATGGACTTTATGCGATGACCAGGGAAAATATTTCTGATACGAATTATCTGCGAGATCAGCTTTGCGAAAGTATGGTTTCTTGTGGACAATAAACCTACGTGCGACCATTTTGAGGAAGCATCGATGAGTACCATGAAATATTTAAATGTCCTTGAAAGTGGCTAAATGGGACCGCAAATGTCTCCTTGGATGCGTTCCAGGAATGCAGGGACTTCATCCTTCACTTTCAAAGTGGAAGGTCTAGTAATTAATTTCCCGGTGGCACATGCAGGGCACAAAATCTTCATGATTCGGGAAATTCTTTACATTAATATTATGCCCTTGGGAATTGTTGATTATATTCTCATCATCCTAAGATCTGGATGGCCTAATTTGTCATGCCAAAGACAGAAAAGTTAGAACTTCTAAATACTGTCTTCAGGGCAGTATAGGCTACAGGTGCCTTAATGTTAGTGTAGTATAGCCCAGTTTTTAATGAAGGAAGTTTTTCTAATACTCTTTTTCCATTTGTTTCGCGCTTCATAATGAGCAGGTATTCCTTACCGTACTCTTCTTCATTCTCAATGTGAAAACCATTGGTGCAAATATTCTTAAAACTTAGGAGAGTTCTAGTTGATTCTGGGTACAATAAGGCTTCTTGAATGACCAAAGTTGTGCCCATTGGGAGTATAATTGTGGTTTTTCCTGAACCTATTATACAAGTATCGCTATCGGTGATTGTTGTAAGGCTGCCAACATTCTTACTAATCGACTGTAAATACTTTGTCTATCTTAAGATGGTATTCATTGTGCCGCTGTCGGCTAAACACACTTCCTCCATGGGGCGCCACACGTGTTCTAATATAAGGTATTTTATTAATATACATTAGAAGACAATCAACACATAAATAAAATACTTTAATATCAGAACATATCATGCCATTATAAACTGAATAAATGAATGAATTATTTAAATATCATCCAACCATCACAAGAAAATAAAATTGCTTAAGTACCATCCATGCAAGTTCTAACTTGTCCTTTCACACAAAAATAAATGACAATTAAAGTCTAAATGCATTCTGTGCATTAGACTGAATCTGCTAAGAAATCAGAGACTTCATCTGCTATTTTCTTGGGGGTGATATGCTCTTCAAGAAAAATCATGGTGGTGGCAGTTGCTAGGTCAAAAGGGGATGTTGCAGCTAGGATGGCTTCAACCTCCATCAGCGCAGGCAGCTACTTAGAACTCTCCCCCTCAATAGATGCAAAGTGGGTTTCATACTGCCCTTTGCCATCCTTCTTCTTCTGGGCTTGGAAGGCATTGATGACATGCTATGGCTCTTTACAGATCTGCGACCAATGCCCCCACTTACCACACTTGTAGCAGGATCGGTCCCGCTGACCATAGGCCTTGTCATCCCGCTTTGGCTTGCTTGCCTTATTCTCACGTGGAGCATTTGACTTGCCTTTCTGGACTGCGGCCTTACCCTTCCTTCCCCTTTTCTTCATCATAGGCTTTCGCACCTTGTAACTCCCAGCGTTGGCTTCATGGCCAGCAGAGCTTTCCAGGTGGCTGTGTGGCGTAGTTCTTGCTGAGAACTTCGTCCTGAGCTTCTACAACCTGTATCATATCAATCAATTCGGCACACGCCTTATAGCCGTCTTGACGATAATTATGTGCGGATTGCACTACATTGGGGTGGAAGGTGGATAGCGTCTTTTCAATCTTTTGCTCATCTATGATATGCTTGTCACAAAGTTGAAGATTGGTACAAATCCTGTGCAAGGCAGAATTGTACTCCCCTACCGTCTTGAAGTCGGCAAATCTCAGTCGGATCTATTCTTGCTCTGCCAGAGGAAGAATGGTGTACTTTAACCTCTCAACCGCTTCTTGAGTGTAGTCCAAAGTGCTAGCACGCTCTTCTCTGCCATGTACTCATTCTTAAGGGTGAGACAGAGATGGTGCTTGAGGAATTGAAGTGCTTGATCATTTTCCTCAAGGGTGGGTTGGGCGTCCTACGGTGCGCCAATCTCAATAGCAGTGCGGAGCTTCTTAGCTCCAAGTACTATCTCGACATCAAAAGCCCAAGTTAGATAGTTTTGGCCATGCTGGGCCAGCTTCTCGAACACTCGGTTCGTTATGCTAGTCATCTACATGCGCATGAAAGGAATAAACAAGTTTATTGCTGGTGAACATGCATGGAATAAATTTACTTCAGCTAAATAAATTTCATAATGGTACAAAAGATTTTTCGTAATGTTCTAGAATTTTCTATGCATTTTCTTTAAATTTTACTGCTAATTTCGATGATTAAAGGCAATTTAAATAATTACGATTAATCAAAAATAGTAAATAAATACAGAAAACATAGAAAATAATAATGACAGAAATAAACATTCTTCAAATGCTAAAACAATAATTCAAAATTTGGATTCTCGAGGCCTTTTATACCAAAATATGAATTTTCAATGAATTTTGCAGTTTCCAAGGGTCTATATACACATTTTTAGTTCAGAGAAAATTTTTGCGTAATTTTCTAATTTTTCGAGGGTCCTTCTGAAAAATTCGGGACCCATCTGAAAGTTCTGGGGCCCCTTCTGTAATTTTCATAATTTTGGAGGCTTTTCTGCAGAATAGCCGACGCCTCCGTCCGGGTCGTGCTGTCAGCCCGATAGGCGTTTTCGGCCCATCCGGCCCGCCTGGTCGACACCAAAACCAGCAGGGGTAGGGTTTCCCCTTACCCCGTTCACACGGCGTCGGCGGCAGCCCGAACTTCGGCTTGGGTATGAGCGAGGTGACAGCAGCCAGCGGAGCTGGTAGTGCGGCGTGACTGGCCGGCGCGGCAACGGATCCGGCTTTGGGCCGTGCTAGCGGCGGCAGATCCGATGGTCGTCCTCGGCGTCGGTCAAAGCGGCGACTGAGTTGAGCTCGGCAAGGCCGGTGGAGCTTGACGGTGCTTCGGGCACGGAAACCGAGCGGGCGGCTTCTTCGGGCGCGACGGCGGTCGTTGCTTTGAGCGCGGAAGCCGAGCGGGCGGCCTTCTCGGGCGCGACAACTAGTGGCACGTTCGGTCGTGCGGGAACCGAAGCAGCACGGGCGGCCGTGCGGCGGCGCGGTCGGTCGTGCGGGAACTGAAGTATTGGCGTGGTTGGCTAGTCGGGCGGGGCTATGCGGAGACCGAGGCATCGGCGTGGTCGGCAGGGCCGTGTAGAGACCGAGGCGACGGCGCCGGCGCCATGCGGGAAGCCGGCGGCGGCGTCCACCGTTGCCGCTTAGCGGCAGATCACATCCGGCGGTGGCGGGCGCAGGTGACCGGCAGCCCCGAGCGGCGGCTTTGGGCCGCGACCTGTGCAGGGAGGCCGATGGCCGGCGCGTGGGAGGGTGGCTGGCGGCCGTTTTGCGTACGGCGGCTGTACGGGGCCGACCGTGCGCAGATTTTCATATTTTTTCTTTTTTCAATCTAGAGTGCAATCAACATCTATTCTATGATGTAATCTACCGATCGACATTGTGACGGTGATTTCAAGTCTGCTCGCGGTAGATTAGAGCGGATTTGCACCGTAGAAAATAATCTAGAAAGCGAAATCTATGGATTTAAGGCGATCAAGATACAGGCAATTCAATGTACTAATATTTTGATGATTACCTTCAATTCACCGGAGCGATTCGTGCTGATACCATGTTGAGGAACCGTCGCTGGTGACCAGTCCGATCAATTCCTTTGCTTATGTCCGTATACAAAATAGCCAATAGTACTTACCTATTTATAGCCTAATAGTGAGGTGCCCACCATAGGCCAAGGTTTTAAGCCCAGGCCTAGGTTTCCTAACAGTACTTATCCCTCTCTGGTCCTCCACCAATAAATAGTTTTTCATCTGTAGCTTAAATCGATAATCCAATTGAACTGTTAGATCCTTTTTGCCCACCAAGTAGATTAAACCTACTACATCAAGTAGTAATAGCAAATGCATAACGTTCAGCGTGTCGATCTAATCGCATGGACACAAGGGATGCGGTAGTTCAATCGGACTATTAGTTAGATTTATAGATGAAAAGTAATTAATTAGGAAAGATCATAGGTGGATTAGTACAATAAAGATTAGTACGATATAAAGTTGTGATGCCATTGTTGCCCAACCATTTGACGATTGGACAAGATCCTATCGCCATAGGATCTTGCACAGTGGTGGAGTCAGAATTTGGTTACGCTCTAGCCTCATTGGTGGAATGATCTAGGTTATCTGGGTTGGACCATGAAAATATTACCCAGGCTGACTGAATTTACCTAAACTATACATTAGATATTTTTTTATACTCTAAATTGAAGTCTATTATGTCCAAGGTGTAGCTCCGCCCTGAATTCTTGCGGCATGATCAAGTGCTGGTTTCAGATAGCAGTTTTATCAGAGAAGGTCCAGAAAAACGAGACCTGACCAGAGCAATATGCAGCCTTATAAGAGCCCCCATCAATTTTTAAAAACAGTTTTGCTATTGCACAGGCGACTGAAATTTTTTTTATCTTTCAATCACCTGAAATTGCACTCTCAATCAACTGAAATTGCAGCCCTCCTCCAAAAAAACAGCTGCAACTTTAGGTGATTCAGAGTGCAACTTCAGGTGACCTGAAATTGCACTATCAATCAACTGAAATTGTAGCCCCCCCTCCAAAAAAACACCTGCAACTTTAGGTGATTCAGAGTGCAACTTCAGATGACTAAAAGATAAAAAAATTTCAGTCGCATATACAATAATCACTCCCTTTTAAAAAAGACGAGAACAACTACAGTCTCGGGCAGCAAATACCCCGTACATTGGGGCGTCTCCCGAGTTCGGCATAAGCATAAAGTGCCTTGTCATCTTCGATCTTCGTAGAATCCGTAATCAAGAAAAATTTAACGACCACGATGCAGCACAAATTAATTAGAGACCCTAATTTATATGTAAATTGTGGCCCGATCTTCACACGTATCCAAGCCAAAATTCAACTATCAACTCTTCTGATCAGCCGAGCAGTTGAAGGACGCGATGTCCCTTCTGTGCCTTCATCCACGCAAACCTACACAGCAGGAGCAGGAGCAGCAGCAGTTGTCGATCACAGCTCTCCTCTTCAATGCCAGAACGCCAGCAGCTCTGGCGTCCTCCTTGCCCCGGTCTCCCAGATGGAACCGGCAGCAAACAGCCTTGAATCCCTAATTCAATCTCTCCGGCCACCCGTGTCGCACATGATGGCACACGGACCGGTGAAAGAGATCCCAAGGATCAGCACGCAAGCCTTGACCCTCGATGGGATTCACAAGAACAAAGAATACCGTATGGCCGCCGACATGGCGTATTTTCTGTGTATTTTCCTTCTCTGGCCTAAGGCCTCGATCGGCTCTTATAGTACTCGGACGCGCACAACGCCGACTCAGAACGACTCCCAACTCAAGACTCACGCAGGCTAATCACACGCACATGCACGTGCAACTCGGCTCACATGCATGCACGTCCTAACTTTAGACCAGTAACCCCCACACACATACGCATACATACAGAACTCGTATACGAAGCATACACTAAATTAATTAGAGTCATACTAGGACTCAACCTGGACCGGACATCAATCTGACTCAACTCCAAACTTAGTAAAAAACAATCTCTTGGCCAGGGGCGAAACCAGCGTCGACCCAAGCCACGGGCTGGATGGGACAAAATCTAGATAGGTTTTTCGTTGATATAACTGGGCTAGAGAAATTTACGTAAACTTTGAATCTCAGGCCTTGGGCTACAGGTCCGGTAACCTGAGGTTTAGTTTCGCCACAGCTCTTGGCCTCTATAGATGCGATAGAACTAGGCACCGTATCACCTTAAAACTCACAACTCATTGGTTACATATTCAAATTGTAGAAACACAACGGAAAATCAACACAAAATAACATATCCAACATATGGTTGATAAGAATCAAATTCTAGTCCTCAACCAGAGAGACAAGATGGCAGACCCCAAGGCTATTTGGCAAGCCCCCATCAAAATTGATGAGCGCAATTTACACAACGCCCTTGACAAGAATGGAAATCGGATGGAATTTGTTTGTT
This sequence comes from Dendrocalamus sinicus, assembly GCA_036346575.1. NCBI lineage: Eukaryota > Viridiplantae > Streptophyta > Magnoliopsida > Poales > Poaceae > Dendrocalamus > Dendrocalamus sinicus. Next base: position 18,124,979 of record CM070661.1, on the reverse strand, counting down.
TGCACAAGTTACTCGATGAAGAGTTTGAAACCGACGAACAGATGAGTAGACTGGTCGAGAACGAAAACCAGTCCACAAATACATCACAAAAAAGATTCGACATAAATATTCTTCTACTTAACAAAAAGATTGGACAGAAATATTATGCCAATAAAAAAGACTCATTCAGGAACCTGGATAATCAATCCATGCACTCAAAAAATATATGAATTGCATCAAAATAGTTTGCACCTGATTTGCCTATGTACCATAACTGCCGCAAAACGAAAACAACGTTAAGTGCCCCCCATCACGCATTAGTTGACTATATAACACATGAAGATACCAGTGAATGACATTTCATCATCAGCAGTAGTGGATGCTATCAGCAGCACCTTCCGTTCAACGCTAACAAGAAAGGTAGCAGTTTTGCTTGCATGGATACTACAGGAGAATTCGATGTACAAGTCTTAGCTTCATGAATATGCAAATACTTGATTAGAATTCTGATAGTTTTATTTTTAATTATGACTTCCTACTGCTGCAATCTGTATCCTTCCCAGCAGCAGTATTGACTTGTTGGTTGAGATAGGCTTCATAGATCTCCACAACGAGCCTTGGGTCCTTCTCAACAAGCTCCTTGTATTCTTCCCGGTCTGCTAGTGTGGACATGCTGCCCATGATTATTGACAGGGAGGCCTCAAGCAGCTGCTTCGCACTGTGGCGATGTGCAAAGGCATAATGGGTAATGGCATTATCATTGTTCACTTTGGATGTAATGAACTTTTCACAGTAGGCCTTCAGGTGCTTTACTTCATACTTCTCAGCCAACACCAAGAGATCAGATGCCATTTGCTCATCTAGGAGAGCTTCTGCTGTGTACATGTAATGAACAAAAGCACGAAGGACATCATAGGACACATCATAGATTTTGATGATGCCACTGCGGCTCTCTTCCATCTCATTCTCAAGCATTGCTCTGAAAACGGGAGATCTGCTGGCCTGTTCGAAAGACAAACTCGGTTCAACGTATAATACATTATACTGCAGCAAACCAGTCCAAGCAAGTCAGCAAGATACAAGTAATTCACAAATGCGAAATATCCTGAGCAAACCAACTACAGAACTAGTTGAGGTGAAACTAAAGTAACTGGAGAAATTAGAAGAATAGTGACAAGATTGAAAATCTGTCGAAAATTCAGAGTTAAAGCTACTTGCCTCTTGCTGAACTTTGCTAGATTAGCCATGTATCTGACTAACATATGCTTAAAAGTAAGAACAGCATCGGAACAGTTGATAGATCAAGCATTCTATACAAAAAGTTGTGGCAGGTCGAAAAAGAAGAAATTTTCACAGGCTATATGAATTTACTCTAAAACCATCAGGAGCACAATTCAAAATCTGTATATCAATGCAATTATGCCATGTCGTTTACCAGCACTAACATCTACTGTGTGGTACCTACTCAAGCATGATGAGAGTTCAGGTTTGCACATCACGTCCTATCTCGAGAAAAAGAGAAGATCCAAGCTCTCATTATGGCTCAATTGCAACTGAGAATAATGCTTCTATTCCCCACTCCCTGGACCTTATTCTACAAGAGTCCAATTCCAACACAATCTTATCTCATCAAAATTGCAAATGACCAATATATGTATGATTTGTTAGCTGTTACAATAACTGAACAAAGTATTAGCTATTTACCAAAGTTACAAAAAGGAGCATAGTTATCAAAGTTATCTCTCTACTGCTAGCAATACGAAAATTAACTTTTGAATTCTTCATTCCATCTGAACATGCCAAAAGAATAAGAACAAGATGAATGGACACGACAAAGAAACAACATGCAATCATGTAATTTTTCCAATGCAACCAATGTCAAGATGTCCAAGTTAAAAGCAACTTTAAGCATTGTCCTAAAGTCCAAACAAAATTTAAAAGAGTTGAACTCTAGCAGCCATAAATTTAAATTCTAAAAAAACCATTGCCATTCAGATTGAGATTATAATTAGACAACTATTAGTCTATTATCTAGAATTGAGTTCTAAGGGTAAAACTAAACAAAAAAAGATAGGGGATCGCTATACAAACATGTCTTAGCTAAAAACAATTCTCTCAAGTTTTTTACTTCCCACACAATTTTTGCCTCTCCCCTGACCCCCACTTGTTGGGTGAGGAATGGATGGTGATAAAAAGTGTATATAAAGTGCATAAATACAGATACATGTACCATACTTACTTTCAGAAAGATCAATATTTCATCTTTTGCGTCTACGTGTCATAAGAGGACGTCAAAGCCGAACTGAGCCACACCGAGGCCAAGCCATCAAGGCGTGTTGGAGCTTGCCGAGATAAGTACGTCGAACTAGGGGAGCCCCTAGTCGAGGAGACGCCATCGAGGCAAAGCAAACGGCCGAGGCTAAGCCATCGAGGCGTGTTGGAGGCTGTTGAGGCGAATCCATCGAGTTAGGGGGGGGGGGGGGGAGCCGCTAGTTGAGAAGACGTCATCGAGGCGAAGCGAGGACCAACTGAGGCGAAGGCATCGAGGCTGAGTTGAACCACGCCAAGGCCAAGCCATCGAGGCATGTTGGAAATCGCCGAGGCAGATCCATCGACCGCCGGGGGGGGGGGGGGAGCCCCTAGTCAAGGAGACGCCGTTGAGGCGAAGCGAAGTCAAGCAAAGGTGAAGCCGCCTAGGCCGAAGTGAACCACGCCAAGGCCAGGCCATCGAGGGGTGTTAGAGCTCGCCGAGGCACCCAAGTGTTGGTGGTGCAGAGGGGATCCGGACACAACACCGATGTCGATCCAAAGCAAGCAAGGCCGGGCGCAGTCCAGGGGACCGTGGCGAGGTCCCGGATGTGGTCCAAGTGACCGAGAGGTGGGGTGGCGGACGCAGTTAAGGAGGCTGAGAGTGGAGCAAGTCCAGGGGAGCTCGGGTTTGAGTCCCGGGGAGGCTAGGGCCAAGAGCGAAGTGAGTCCGAGGGGCCCTAGTTTGAGTCCTGGGGATGCCGGGGCCAAGAGCAGAGCGAGTCTCAGGGAGCCCAGGTTTTGAGTCTCGGGGAGGCCGGGGCCGAGAGCGGAGCGAGTCCGGGGAAGCCCGGGGTTGAAGTCCTGGGGAGACCAAAGCCGAGGGCGGAGCAAGTCCAGGGAAGCCTGGGGTTGAAGTCCCTGGGAGGCCGGGGCCGAGAGCGGATCGAGTCTAGGGAAGCCTGAGGTTGAAGTCCTCGGGAGGCCGGGGGCCGAGGACGGAGTCCGGGGGAGCCAGGGTCTTGAGTCCCAGGGAGGTAGGGGCCAAGTGTGGGGTGGAGCTGGGGCCGAGAGCGTGCCAATTCCCAGTGTAGTCCGACACGGCCCAGGGTGACAGCGAAGATGCGAGATGCCCGGGGTGATCCGGGGGGCAGCGAAGGGAGATCCCCGGAGTGCCCAGGATGGAGGGGTGACGGCGGGGTGAGACGCCCAGGGCGATCTGGGGCAGCGGAGTGAGGACCCCGTGGTGGTCTGGGGCGAAGTGAAGACCCCGGGTTAGTCCAGGGCGGCAACATCCCTATAACTAGACTCTGAATTATATCAAGTACCGACTACGGCGACTACCACCCTATATAAATCTGACAGTAGGCCGGTAAGTTACTTCAACTATTCAGTCAGCTCCTACGGATTGGGCCTATCAAGATATATGAAATGGAAAGCCAAACAAGAATGACATCAAGAAACCGAGAGAGAAATTTTGATATTTGACACTGAATACATGCGCCTCTCAACTTTTAACCCCCAACTCGCACGCCTTTGGAAATTTAACCCTGTCACTGCGAATTCTTTTGATTCAAGGGATTCTCCTACGATTGTTCAAACTACGATTGTTCAATCAAACCTCAGCATAAATCTTTTTCAATCAGACTACGATTGTTCTAAACAGCATCGTTCTCTACCATCGTAGAGATATCTCACATTAGGTTGATCCTTGGACTATTCAGTCTAGGGCTATTCAGAACTGGACCATCAAGAAACATGCGAATGAAAGAACCAAACTTGAATTGAATCGCATCAAGAAATTATCTGTCTAAACGGCGGAAAGAGAGGGCAAGGGGGAAAGACTCACGAGGATTACGCGGTGGGCGGGGACGGCAGGGGTGTCGAGGCGGCCGGCGTCGGCGTCGCTGCCGCTGCCGGCGCTGGAGGGGGAGGGGGAGGGGGAGGGGGAGGGGGAGGACGACGACGAGGGGATGGCGTGGAGGAGGAGGTCGGGGTGGCCGGTGGCGGAGGCGTCGAGCGTGGGAGAGGGGAGGCGGAGGAAGAGGAGGCGGGAGCGGAGGTCTTCGATCTCGCGCTTGAGCTCCTCCTCCGTCTCGCTGGCCTCCTCGTAGCACTCCTTGCACGTCCCGGCGTCGTCCTCCTCGTACTCCTCCTTGCACGACTGGCACCACATCTCCTCCTCTCCCCGCCCGCCCTCCAGGCCGCGCGAGAGCTGGTCTGAGGCGGGCTGCTTCCTCCGGCGAACTTGCCGGCGCGCTCGCTCGCTCGCTCACTCTTGGGTGCTTTCTTTTCTCTAGGGTGGACGGAGGGGCGGCGGTGAAGTGGCGGTGCGTATGGGGGATTTATTCATCATATACCCTCCTCATAGATGGAAATTCAGGATTTACCCTCCTGACCCACGTGTCAGTGACTTATGATGACCCCACATGTCATTGAGGTGGGAGGGTAAATCCTGAAATCCCCAATTCAAGGGAGGGTATATGATGAAGATCCCCGCGTATGGGTGGTGGAATGGAGGAGGGCTGGGCTGGGCTGGGAGAATATTAGAGGGGATGGGTGATGGGCAGAGAGAGAATTACGGAGGTTTTGAACCGTTTCTCGCGGAGTTCCGACATAACTCGTATAAGGGCCGTAGGCAGCCCGAGGCCCAGCCTCGGGCCTAGCCCACTGTAAAGTCCAGTGTACAAAAAAAAATAAAATCTTTACTGTTTATTACTACAGTAAAATTCATTGAATTTCTTAGCTGAACCTTGGGCCATTGTCCCGGCGGTCCGAGGCCCAGCTCCACCTCTGACTCGTATGAAATTTATGTCACATCACATCCTTAGTCACGTTCCTTTAATATTAATGTTTTTAGTTATGTTTTCTAAGACTACAATTAAAAATAAAGATATGAACACAGGTAGTATATGTATCTTTGGCTAAGAAAAAAACTAGGTGTGGTGCAATGGGCCTGTTTTTTCAGTTTCTAGTTTTTGGTTGTTCTATGATATAGCTAGCTTTTAAATAGAGTTTTTTAAAACGAGATCTACAAATCAACTGTAGTAGATATTGTAGTGACTTTATCTATATAGACTAAAATTACATACGAGTATATATTTCTCCGTACTATCTCTTGTAAACAACTAAAATTTAAAAATTTTAATTAAAAGTTATAAATCATATATGAAAATAAAAATCCCAATATTATTAGCCTGATGGGCGGGCAATGTGGTAGTGCACAATAGCCCACCGCATTACTCCTGTTAAGAAACCTGGGCCTGAGCCAGCAACCCGCGGCCCATGGTGGGCACCTCATTGTAGTCTATAAATAGGGAGCCATACCAGCATATTATGTACACATGAATGAAAGCAATAAAGAAAGACCAGGAGTTCTCTCTATCTCTCTGTGTTCAATCTATTATTCGCAATTCAGTGATTGATTCGTTCTTGTTCTAAGCAGAGGAATCGATCGGACTGGTCGCCAGCGACGGTTTCTCAACACGTTATCAGCACGACTTCGCTCCAGTGAACGAAGGTAATCATCGAAGCACAGATTGAATTTTCTAGATCGCTTTTGAATCTGTATTTTCTTTTCGCGCTCTAGATTGAATCTCTACGGTGCAAATCCGCCCTAATCTACCGCGAGCAGACATGAAGTCACCGACATAATGTCGATCGGTAGATTATGAAACGGGGTAGATGTTGATTGCACTGTAGAACGATCCAAATCCGCCCCAAATCTACCGCGAGCAGATCTGAAATCGCCGGCACAATGTCGATCGGTAGATTGCGAAACAGGGTAGATGTTGATTGCACTGTAGATTAAAAACGAAAAATAAAATGAAGAAATAATGCATTGTTTTGTTTCCCTGTTCGGTTACTGCATGGAAAGAAAAATTGCATCGTTTTCTTGTTGCTCAGCCTATGCACAGAACAGGGAGATCGGACACTGCCGCGGTGCCTGTATGCGCGTCGCTGGCCACCGGCCAGCAGCCGGCTGTGAAGCACGAGATGATCGCCGCGCCTGAATGCGCGTCGCCGGCCGCCGACCAGAAGCTGGCCGAGGAGATTGAGGCGCCGCCACACCAGCCGTCCGAAGCAGGCCACTCCCCACTGTGCTTGCATGCGCGTTACCCAAGGTAGCCACACCCGGTTGTGCACCGCCGCGCGCGCCCGTCCTGAAGAACAGGGCAGACCGCACCACCACACGACCGATAGGTGGAGCTGCCGACTTCCCCGCAAGGATGGCTGCCCGGCTTGGCCCGAAAACCGACGCCGCTCGGTTGCCGCCGGTTCGACTCCCCGAAGCCGCATGCGCGCTCCGCCCAAGGTCTCCGCGTGCTCCCGCACGGCGCCGAGACCGCTACCATCGGCCGCCGCTAGCCTCTCGCGCGCCGAACGCGCGCCGCCACTTCACCTCCTGCGCCCGAACGCGCGCCGCCGCGCCGCCGCCTCCGCGCGCCGCGCGCGCGCGCCGCCTCTTCGCCTTCGCGCCCGACGCTGCGCGCCGCTTCGCCCGCTGCGCTCTCGCCGCCGCGGCCGCTTCGCCCCGCAGTGCCGCCGCCCGCCGATCGCTCGCCCGCGCGCACCCGCCTCGGCGCGCGCGTTCGCACACCGCCGCCGAGACCCGTGCGCCGCCACCCGTGTGAATAGGGATAGGGAAACGTAAAATATTTGCTTTTTAGCCAAAAATTTGAAAGTTTTTTACATATGGACTCCTAGAGAAAAGATTTGCAAAAATGGACCCTTAGCACGGCGCCAAATCATATGGCGCCCATGGTACATAGCACGCCGCCATATGCTTTGACGCTGTGCGTGGACACGTAGGATCCACGGTGGCACAGCACGGCGCCAAATCATATGGCGCCGTGCAATCCATACACGGTGCTAACGGCCGTGGCGCCGTTTCCTGGAACTTAAGACCGAGCGCAGCCCCCGGCCCCCTCACTCCACTCCTCTATTTGAACAGACCGACACAGAGAACAGCCGCCGCCGCCCCTCTCTCCCCCCTCCAAATCCACCCCAATCCATCAATTTTTTCGCGATTTTGCTTCCAGACTGAGTAAGCAAGGTGAGCTCCCTCTCCTCCTTTGATTTTTTTGCAGTAGATATGGATTATTTGAGGTACATTTCGTAGGGCAAAATTTGAAACCCTAGATGAAATTAGTTGGATTTGGCTCGGTTTTAGGTTCGATTCGCAATAGATATGCGTAATGTATTAGTAGTAATGTGTATAGATCCGTTTTTAGGTTGAAATTAGTTGGATTATGGTTTGATTTGGGTAACTAGCTAACCTAGGGTTAGAAACGAGAAAAATTATAAATCTTATTCATTTCGCATTTTAGGTTGTCATGGGCTTCACTCGTTTGCCATCTCCACCCGGTGTTCCCATGCCGATGTGTTATTGCGGCGATCCTTGCAAGGTCGAAAGGTCGGATGATCCAGATACATATAGGTAGAGGTACTGGATGTGCGCCAACTGGGCGTTCGATCCGCCACATGCCACCGTTGTCCTCGGCAAGATGGTATGTTGTATTGTCGATTCATCGACTTGGTATTAATTCTGTTGGTTTAACGAATGCGTACATTTGCAGGAGCCTCCACCGCTTTGTGATTTTGAGCAGTGGATCGACACTGCGATCGCTGAGGATGACAAAACATATCTTGACGCCAATAAGAAGTGGGATGAAGAACAAAAGGAGAGGTGGGAAAGGGAGAAGAAACAGGAGGAGGCCGCGAGGGAACACCGTGAGGAGGAGCGTAGGAGGGCCGCGGAAAAACGCAAGGGAGAAAGGCAGAAGAAGCTAGAGAGAGCGCGGCGTGCCAAGGCAGCCCTTGAGCAGTACCCTGATGCTCAGAGGAAGGGGAAGTGGCCTCGATGCACTCAGTAAGTTATTGCTATGTATATTTAATGTTTAATGTATGAGGACGTATGTATTTTCTGAAAATTTATAAACTATGTATGTGGACTATGTATGTATGTGGACGTATGCACTCAGTATGTTATTTTGGGTTGTGCTTATTCATTTGGTGAATGTCAATTAGTATTGTTTGTGCGGATGGAACGAAACAACTAGGCCGAGCTTGCAGTTTAATGCAAGTGCAGTAATCACGGTGCCAAACACCCTGGCGCCGTATGTAAGTAGCACGGCGCCAAACACTCTGGCACCAAGATATTGAACTACGGCGCACAAAACTTTGGCGCCACACCCTGGCGCCAAAGGTCCTGGCGCCGTTTTTCAATACCTCAGCGCCGGCGTGTTTGGTGCCGTGCTACGCAAACTCTGAAAAAAAAAGAAAGAGTCATGCTTTTTCTGCATATACAAAACACATACACACATATACATACATTCACATATAAAACACATACGCATAACTCTCAATAAAGTCTAGATGCATACATTCACATATAAATCTCAAATCATACATACATACATATATGCACACATACACATATAAAATACACATACACATACACATCCACATACACACAACTCTCATCATCATGGGTTGGAGGTCGCAGTATGGGAATCATCGTGAGCTTGCCGCGGTGCTCTCTGTCGTAGAACTCGTCCACCAGCCGGTACCTCGCCATCCTATGCATCCAAAATTACGTTAGTGATAAGAATAACAAAATATCTAAAAATTATGCTCTCTAGACCTAACGCCGCTAACCTGAGTCGAACGACGTTGACACGTCCGTGAATTGTGACCCATTAGACCACACATACCGCAGTGTGTCTCCTGTAGGTCCTCAACGAAGGGATTTGCCCTACCCCTCTTGGTGCGACCAGGTATCCGATCCATGTCCATCTTGTACCTTGACCGCTTCCTGCTGCCCCTCTTGTGCCAACGTAACCCCTCGTCCGCTATGTACCTGGGACCCGAGTAAAGTGGCCGCTCGCTTTCATCACGATATGGCTCGAACCGTGGGGCCCATGTCCTCACCAACACATCCAAGCTGGATAGTCTCGGGATTTTGGTCTCAACATCGACATTCCGGGCCCTACATGCGGTCACCATGTGGGAGCATGGAAAATGGAACTTGTCGAGAACACCGCATGTGCATGTGAAGGATGTAATCACGACCTTATGCTTTTGGGCCTCTCGGAGCTCTCCATTCTCGGTTGTTCCTCCACCCTCAACAACCTCATACGTGCCCGTCACATGGTCAAAACAGTGGTACTCCTGTTCATTGGCTTGCATATTCGCTTTGGTAATGAAGCCGTGAGGACGAGGTGGCCAACGTGCTTGTGCCTTTAACATGTCTAAGGCTTCCCGGTGCCGGTTGAGCCCTTGAAGCATTCTGCCATGTTGCTAGTCATGAACCCATTCCTCCTTCCCAATGGGTCATGAGCCCTTGACCATTTGTGCACATCCCTCATTAAACCCCTTATCCAATCACGACCCTCGGCATTAGTTTTCGTTTTCAACTCCTCTAACTTCTCATCGAATAGCTTTACCTCCCTATGGCGACATACCTCCTTGAAAAGTGCAAAGTTGGCCTTCACCCCATCTTTTTTGAACAAGTTCTCTGCGAGGTACCTTGTGCACCAACGATGATGCACAGGTAAATGTCCTGGTATCACTTCCTTAACGGCGCTCAAGATCCCAGCGTGCCTGTCAGACAACACACATACCTCCCTCCCCGGGCCAACCACATGGATCCGTACAAGCCGTAGAAACCAAGCCTAGCTAGATTTGTCCTCCTTCTCCACCAAAGCAAAAGCCAACGGCACAAGCGAGTTGTCCGCATCATAGCCAATAGAAATCAACAGCGTTCCCTCATACTTGTCCAACAGGAACGTCCCATCAATTGATAGAACAGGCCTACAATGTTTGAAAGCCTCGACACACTGACCAAAGCACCAGAATGCTCGAAAAAAAATCTGTCTTCCATTAACCCATACATCGGGCTTAGGCACGTACTCATACTGCATTCCTACATTGGACGCTTTCATTGTGTTCAACATGGCCGGTAAACGCTCATACGCCTCCTCCCAATCACCATAAATCAACTTCAAAGCACATTGTTGCGCCCTCCATGCTTTCCCATACTTGATTGTGTAGTGCCACTTTAGTTTAACGGCCTCTATCACTGCTGCCACACGCATCGTCGGCATGTGCTTTATCATGGGGTACAGGCGGGTTGCAATGAACCAAGAAGTCAACTGACGATGTTTCTGGCTGGGCTCGGAAGACCCACAACTGTGCGGTCCATCCACAGTTGTAATCTTAAACCTCTCCGTACCCTTCACCTTCCTGGCACAGACTTTCCATGCGCACCCTGTGCTCTCACATTTGATGATGTACCGACGTTTGGCGTATGAGTTCTTAACCCGGTATGGACGGTTGTGCACGATCGAGTACTCTTTCAACCACATCTTCAATGCCGACATATCCTCAAAGACATGACCCTTCTGAATTATGATACTAGCCCCAGGCCTAGGTACGTCCCTCTGCATTTGCCCTCCATCTGCGACAGCCCTATGTGCGTTGCTTAGGTCATTATAATCGGACACTAGTGGATCACGGTCAGAAAACATTCTTCTCAACATCTCAATTTCGCTAGACGTCAAACTTGTGACTGGTCTGTCATCATCCGAGTCCACAGCCCTCGCATCCTCATAAGCAGCCTTGTCTCCTGCAAGCTGTACATCCACCCTGTTAGATGCTACACAAACCACGGGTTCCTCAAACATTGTCTCCTCGTCGAATCCACCAACAAAGCGGTCATCGACATCCTCAGAGTCAACTTCTACCTGAGTCAATGGAACCTCACATACTTGAGCCGAGGATACAACCTGCACCTCGACCTCTTCATGATCCGGTGACCCAACCAACGGTGAGTCATTGGGATCCAATGCAGCCCTAGGAGGTGATTGATCTCTCACCACCCTCTGCACAAACAAGTCAGGTGCTCTGACCTCTGAGTCCAAAACAATGGCCACATAGTTATCCCATTCACCATCGCTGCCAATCGAAACCAATCTCTTTATACGCGGCCCCTTTGACGACCCAACATCAATCAATCCTTGCATAACGACATCACCATGCTCATCTGTCCATCCCAACCTCTCTTTCAAGCGATAAATGACCTCACCATACGACGACGTGAACTAAATAGCAATGTGGTCTCTTCCATGCCCTCCAAATCAACACCCCCATTGTCATTTCTCTTCACAGTACCACCATGGTGCAGAATCACAACCTTATCCATCTATAGCACAACAAACATACATACCTCAGTCATTACGTACAGTAATCAAACCCTAAAAACGAATCTATACACATTACTACTAATACATTATGCATATCTATTGCAAGTCCATCCTAAAACCGAGCCAAATCCAACTAATTTCATCTAGGTTTCAAATCTTGCCCCACAAAATGTACCTCAAATAATCCATATCTATTGGGAAAAATCAAAGGAGAGGAGGGAGCTCACCTTGCTTGCTCGGTTTGGAAGCAAAATCGCAAGAAAAATCGATGGATTGGGATGGATTTGGGGAGGGGAGAGACGGGCGGCAGCGGCGGCTGCTCTCTGCTCGGTCTGTTCGAACAGAGGACTGAGGGGGTGGTGGGGGGGGGGCTGCGCTCGGTCTTAAGTTCCAGGAAACAGCGCCACGGCCGTTAGCGCCGTGTATGGATGGCACGGTGCCATATGATTTGGCGCCGTGCTGTGCTACCGTGGATTTTCTGTATTTATTTACTGTTTGGTTACTTGTAATTACTGAAAATTGCTTTTAATCACTGAAATTAGTAGTAAAATTTATAGAAAATGCACAGAAAATTATGAAACATTGCGAGAACCTTTTGTACCATTTATTTACCCGCAGTGAATTATTCTGTGCATGTCTATCAGCAGTAGACTTATACACATTTAGATGACTAGCATCACGAACTGAGTGTTCGAGGAGTTGGCCCAGCATGGCCAAAACTATCTGACTGGGCATCCGATATTGAGATTGTGCTTGGAGCCAAGAAGCTCCGCACAGCTATTGGGTTAAGCGGACAGAAAAACGCCCGACCCACACCTGAGGAGAATGATCCGGCACTTCATTTTCTCAAGCACCACCTCTGCCCGACTATCAAGAATGAGTATATGGCGGAGAAAAGCGCGCTAGCACTCTGGACCACACTCAAGAAGCGGTTTGAGAGACTAAAGTACATCATTCTTCCTCAAACAGAGTAAGAGTGAATCAGACTAAGGTTTGCCGACTTTAAGACGGTCGGGGAATACAATTCTGCCTTACACAGGATTTGTACCCCAATACAGAAAATTGAGAAAATCCTTCCACCCCAATGCAATATAATCCGCACGCAATTATCGTCAATACGGCTATGAGGAATATGCCGAATTGATTGATATGATGCAAGTTGCGAAAGCTCAAGATGAAGTTCTCCGCAAGAACTAAGTCACTCAGCCATCTAAGAGCTCCGCTGGCCATGAAGCCAACGCTGGGAGCTACAAAGTGTGAAAGCCCTTAATGAAGAAAAGGGGAAGGAAGGGTAAGGCCACAGCCCAGAAAGGCAAATCAGATGCTCCACAAGAGAATAAGGCTAGCAAGCCAAAGCGGTATGGCAAAGGGCAGCCTGAAGCCCACTTTGAAGCAGTTGAGGGGGAGCATGTTGAGCAGCTGCCTGAGTTGATGGAGGTTGAACTCATTCCGGCAGCAGCACCCCCTCCCGATCTAGAAACAGCCACCGCCATGATTTCTATTGAATATAATGTCACCCCCGAGAGAATAGCAGAAGAAGTCTAGTGAATAGAATGCATTTAGACTTTAATTGTCATTTATTTTGTGTGGAAGAATATGTTAGAATTTGCATGGATGGTACTTAATAATTGTTATTTTCTCGTGATGGTTGGATGATAGTTGAAGAATTCATTCATTTATTCAGTTTATGATGGCATGATATGTTCTGATATTGGAGTATTTTATTTATGTATTAATTGCCTTCTCATACATGTTAATAAATACCCTATATTAGAACACGTGTAGCGCCCTATGAAGGAAGTGTGCTTAGCTAGCAGCGGCACAATGCATATCATCTTAAGAGAGACTAAGTATTTTCAGTCGATTTGTAAGAGCACTGGCAGCCTTACGACAATCGCCAGAAGTGATGCATTTATAATCGGTTCCGGAAGAACCACAATGGGCACAACTTTGGTCATTGAAGAAGCCTTATTGTACCCAGAATCGGCTAAAACTCTCCTAAGTTTTAAGAATATTTGCGCCAACGGTTTCCACGTTGAGACTGACGAAGAGGAATACCTGCTCATCACGAAGCACGAAAAGAATGGCAAAAGAATATTAGAAAGACTTCCTTCACTTGAAACTGGGCTATATTATACCAACATTAAAGCGCCTGCAGCGTACACTGTTCTGAAGACAGTGTTTAGAAGCTCTGAACTCTTCTGTCTCTGGCATGACAGATTAGGTCACCCAGGTCTTAGGATGATGAGAAACATAATCAATAATCCAAGGGCATAAAATTAATGTGAAGAATTTTCCGAATCATGAAGATTTTGTGTGCCCTACATGTGCCACCGGGAAACTAATAACTAGACCCTCCACTCTGAAAGTGAAGGATGAAGTTCCTGCATTCCTGGAACGCATCCAGGGAGACATTTGCGGTCCCATTCAGCCCGTCTTAGGGCCATTCAAGTATTTCATGGTGCTCATTGACGCTTCATCGAAATGGTCATATGTGGGTTTGTTGTCCACAAGAAACCAAGTCTTTGCAAAATTGATCTCGCAGATCATTCGCATCAGAAATGTGTTTCCTGATCATCATATCAAGTCCATTAGAATGGACAACGCCGGAGAATTTACTTTAAAGGCATTTGATGATTATTGCATGGCGATAGGAATTGCAGTTGAGCATTTGGTACCGCATGTCCATACCCAGAATGGTCTAGCAGAGGCTTTAATTAAGAGAATTAAATTTATTGCCCGACCACTTTTGCATAATTGTAATTTGCCAGCTACATGTTGGGGACACGCAATCCTGCATGCAGCGAATCTCATCAACCTTAGACCTTCGGCCTACAACATCCATTCACCTATGCAACTAACGCAAGGGTCAGCAACGAAGATTTCCCAACATTACGGGGAGGAAATCAACCCTTTGATGAAGAATGTCGGGAAATTACGTGGCTTGCCATGGGAATTCGTGACCTGCGCAATAGTGAAACAAATAGAGAAGTCCAGAAGACAAGAGAAGTCCAGAAAGACAAGAGAAGTCTAGAAGACAATCGATTTGCAAGAATTAGCAAATCAACTGCCTGATCACTTTAGTGATTTGAAGAGCATGACTAAGTCGCATGTGCCTGCACGCACTGCATCGGAGAGGGTTGAAATACCAAATAAAGCAGAAGGTATCCCTAATCTCGTCCAGAGGCCTCAGAAAAACAAAAAAGAGGATGAGAACTTCGGTTCCTCGAATCCTTAGTAACCGGGGACGCCTGGTGAAGAAGGATAAGAAGGACTTATCACAACCGATCACTGAAGTCCCCCAGAATGAGAAGGGGAGCCAGTTGAGACCTGGCACAAGTGTGTCACCTTCAGAAAATGGCATACCGGATCTGAATATCCCCATTGGCATGGATGTGTGCGCACACATCAGAGCCGAAAAACTAAAGGGACTTGCTACCGCAATTGAAAGAAGCGATGCGCAAGGTGAAGCTCCAGAAGAAGCAATCGCTCCAGAAGTAGCAACTCATGAAGAAATAGCTATAAATTATGTGCACACGGGAGAGTCACTAAATAGGACAATAGCTAATATCGATATCTACTTCGCAAAGAAAATTACCACAATCCTCGATCTTGATCCCGAGCCTGCATCGCTCGCTGAATGTAAGAAAAGATCAGATTGGAAAGATTGGAAGAAGGCAATAGCAACTGAATTGCTATTTCTGAACAAAAAAGAGGTGTTTGAGCCCGTATGCCGCACTCGTCCCCATGTACACCCCGTTGGGCACAAGTGGGTATTTGTTCGAAAGAGAAATGAAAGAAATGAAGTAGTGAGATACAAAGCAAGGCTAGTAGCCCAAGGTTTCACTCGACGTCCTGGAGTTGATTATGAAGAAACCTACTCCCCAGTCATGAGTGAAATTACCTTTAGATACTTGATCTCAATGGTAGTGAACTTGAACTTGAACTTAGAAATGAAATTAATGGATGTTGTGACTGCATACCTTTACGATAACTTGGATTCGGAGATTTATATGAAAGTTCCTGAAGGAATTCCTCTCCCGAACCAAGACAGAGCAAATAGAAATTTGTACAGTGTGAAACTCAGAAAGTCACTATATGGACTGAAACAATCAGGAAGAATGTGGTATAATCGCTTAAGCGACTTTCTCTGCAAGGAAGGCTACACGAACAATGAAGACTGTCCTTGTGTATTTATACGGCGATCCCAGAATGGATTCTGTATAATCTCTGTGTATGTAGATGATCTGAACATCATTAGGACAGCCTAAGATATTAAAGAAGCAAGCTCCTATTGGAGTTAGAATTCGAAATGAAAGATTTGGGCAAGACCAAGTTTTGTTTAGGCCTACAGCTCGAGCATGTCCCTGAAGGAATCTTGGTACATCAGTCAACCTACACCCAGAAGGTGCTTGAAAGGTTTGGCTTCGAGAAGGTATTTCCCTCGAAAGTACCGATGATCGGTAGGTCTTTACAGCAAGAAAAAGATCCTTTCTGACCTAGGGAAGAGGGGGAGGAAGTCCTGGGACCGGAATTCCCATACTTCAGTGCAGTGGTAGCACTCATGTACTTAGCAAACTGCGCTAGATCGGACATTGCATTTGCCATGTACCTGTTAGCAAGGTACAGTGCAGAGCCCACCAAAAGGCATTAGCAGGGCATAAAGGACACCTTCCGATACCTCCAAGGAAGCAAAGGCCTTGGATTATCTTACAGAAAGAATCAAGATCTGAACTTGACTGACTATGCAGATGCTGGGTATCTGTCTGACTCGCATACCGCTAAGTGGCAAACAGGCTATGTATTTCCATGTGGTGGAACTGCAATTTCCTAGAAATCGTCTAAGCAAAGCCTTGTAGCTACTTCGATGAACCACTCAGCAATTATAGCACTGTATGAAGCCGCACGAGAGTGCGCTTGGTTCTGCTAAAGGGTTCACCACATCCAGCAGTCATGTGGAATGAACATTGTGCAAACCCTCACAATTATCCATGAAGATAATGCAGCTTGCGTTGCACAAGTGCAGATGGGCTATGTAAGCATATCAACCCCAAGTTCCTCTATGCTCATGAATTGCAGAGATGGACAAGATTAAAGTACTGCACACTAAGTCA
The DNA here is from genome assembly GCA_036346575.1 of Dendrocalamus sinicus. Lineage (NCBI taxonomy): Eukaryota > Viridiplantae > Streptophyta > Magnoliopsida > Poales > Poaceae > Dendrocalamus > Dendrocalamus sinicus. The sequence continues at coordinate 18,108,433 of CM070661.1, read as the reverse complement.
TGTAGACTTGTTCACTAAGTCACTCCCCGCATCTAGCTTTGAAAGGTGCGTGTGAGGGATTGGAATGACGAGACTTAGAGAAGTGCAGAATTCAGGGGGAGAATTCTCTCAAGCCCGTTATTAAATCTTGATCATGAAGATTAAGTACCCAAAGGAATAAAGTCCTGAAGACCAAATGAAATTGGGTGAATTGTACTCTTTTTCCCTTGATGAGTTTTCCATGAAGTTTCTCGACCAAGGTTTTTAATGAGGCAATTCGTGCATCGCAGTATCACATGTATCATGTGCTCTTTCTCCAAATTTTCCCACTAGGTTTTTATGGAGTTTTAGTGAGGCATGAACGTGTCGAATGAGTGCCCTAGGGGGAGTGTTAAGAAACCTAGGCCTGGGCCAGCAGCCCGCAACCCATGGTGGGCACCTCATTGTAGTCTATAAATAGGGAGCCATACTAGCATATTATGTACACATGAATGAAAGCAATAAAGAAAGACCAGGAGTTCTCTCTATCTCTCTCTGTGTGTTCAATCTATTATTCTGTAATTCTGTGATTGATTCGTTCTTGTTCTAAGCAGAGGAATCGATCGGACTGGTCGCCAGCGACGGTTTCTCAACAACTCCATCCCATCGCACGATTAAAGACTTGGGCAGCAACCACTGCCATCTTCCTCGGCCCGTGCGTCAAGCCCACATGTGAAGCCCAATGGAACACAGAATATACCACTTGATTAAGATGAGATGGCCTATTTGTTGGAAATAGACCCACGTGACTATGAGGCCAGTTTTCTATAATTTTAAAGTATATAAAGTTTAATACCATATTGCTAAGATAAAATAAAGAAGATTAATTTATAAGATGAGATTCTTATTATTTCCTAAAAGCTTGAGGCATATGGCTTGAGAGGACTTTAGCTAAACACACGCACGTGTGCAGGTATGTGACTTATGACGCGAAACCTTGCCGTGACATGGCGCACCACTTGGCAGACTAAATCCATCTTATTTTTGCTAAACGGTGCATCTATTAGTGTCTGAATGAGAATTCAAATGTATGAACTAATTTGGTTAATAGCGTCAGTCACTAAGGGCCTGTTTGGCAACGGCTGTGGCTTATGGCTTTTGGCTGTTTACGGTATAGATTATGGAGAGATAGATACTCACTTATGATTTTGGATGGTATAGATGTTGGACTTTTAACGTATACATCGTTTAACTTGTAGACCCCATCTTGAGAAAATACTCCGTTTGAAAGTTAGGTACTGTAGCAAAAGCCAAAAGCCGCCAGCTTCGGAGGAAAAGAACAAGCCCTAAATTAATTCGATTTCATTGAATTAATGGTGTCAGTTACTAGAACATCTATGAAAGACCCGAAGACATTCAGGCTAGAGTGACCAAAAAACTCTTTCTTTCTACTTTCTCCTTTGCTGATCTATGCTGATGTGCTGTACAACCAAATCTCACCGGCCTTTCTACTCGGTGTGCACTGAGAAGGAGGGAGAGCGGCTATCTCCAAGCCATTGCCACAGAGAGTACCTGCACGGGGTGGCAATAAGGTTGCGGAGCAACACAACATGCATGGCCACTTCTGCTCTACTTCATCTACGTTTTGCACTATATCGAGTATGTACTGTTTTCTGTTCTTCATCAAGCCCAATTGTAAGTCATTCGTGCAATCGATCAACTTTATTATACTATTTTTCATATGTATTTTTTGAAGTACAATGAGTAGCTTGCTGTTAGATTCATTTGTTGCATCACTAGTCTTTTACTATATTTATCTTCTAATAAAATTTGAAATTAAAATATTGCCCATATTTTCAACATTCCAGAGATCTTATTGTGAACTTTGTCAAAATACAACAATGGTTGGTGTTTCTGATGCTAAAAAACCTGAGAGATTCTCTAGTCAGAACTTTCATAGATGACTAACTAGAGTCAAATATTGACTCATGTCTTTGGGACTATGGTGGGTTATCCACCCTTAGTATCCATTTACGATTGAACAGCACATGCAATTCAACAATGCGAACAAACCCCTCTATTGGCTGCATTCTTACCATTCTGGTAGATCAGCTCTACGATGTGGAATATGGACTATAAATCTACCACAAAGTTGTAGGATATACTAGAACATAAATATGTAAAGGTAGAGCCTAGTCACTGGCTGTACATGTGTGAGCAGTTCTTCGATTTTAGCGTGGATGAGGCTAAGTCAATAGTTGAAAAAATTCGGGAACTTTAGCTGCTGGTTGGTGAGATTGCACCCTTGAGATGTGTACTACGACCTAATTTTGTGGCTATGGGTATTGTTGCCAAACGTCTTGCTAGTTGGTGAAATTTCGTCATTAGCTTGAAATATAAGACGAAAGAGATTTCCGTTAAGGATCTCATTGCTGCCCTCGATGTGGAAGAAAAGGCTAGAACAAAAGACACACCCATCACTTCTGGTCAAAACAATGCCAATGTTGTAGAGAAAAAAGATAGCTGGAAAGAAGTACAAATTCAACAAACTAAACAAGACAACTAGCTTTAAGAAAAAGAAAACCGAGAAAAAGGATTTGAGAGACATTACCTACTTTGTGTGCGGAAAAGACTGTCATATGGTGAAAGATTGTCCCTTTCGCAAGAGCAGAGATGGTGAACAGCCAAAGATGAAGGCTGTCAACGTGATCATAGACAAAGCCTCAACTTCAGGAGGGTATGGTAATTCACCTTTTATCTTTTTAGCATATTAATCCACTTATTGGTGGGTTGATACCAGTGTTAATGTTCACATATGTTCTGATATTTTCTTATTTTCTTTTTACCAAGCAAAGGGGGCTTCCTCTGTCATAATTGAAAATAGGTCACATGCTTATGTTCTTGGTGTTGGTATGGTAGATTTGAAGCTTATTTCAAGGAAGATTGTTCACTTAAAGAACATGCAGTATGCTCCTACAATAAACAAGAACCTCATTAGTGGCTCTCTCTTATGCAAGGATGGTTATAAGCTAGTCTTTGAGTCAAATAAATTTGTAATATCTAAGTTCGTGAGCTTTGTTGGAAAAGGCTATAAGAGAGGAGACTTGTTCCGCTTGAATACTTTAAAGTCTTGTTATCATATGAATGTTGCAACTAGTTTAAATAAATACAAGGCTAATATTTGGCATTCTCGTTTCTATTATATTGGTTTTGGTAGTATTGCTAGAATGTACAGATTAGATTTAGTTCCAAAATGTGAAATTGTCAAAGAATCAAAATGCCAGTCATGTGTGAAAACAAAGTAGCCTCGAAAACCCTTCGAGGGATTAGAGGGCAAAAAGAACTTGGCACCATTAGATCTTATTCATTTAGATTTGTGCAAAATGAATGGGTTGTTGATAAAAGGTGGTAAAAGATATCTTCTAACTTTTATTGATGATGCAACATGATACTGCTATATGTATTTGCTAAAAACTAATGATGGAGCTTCAAACTACTTTAAGACTTATATGGCCAAGGTTGAGAACCAACTAGAGAAGGAAATAAAAAGACTAAGGTCTAATCGTGAAGGAGAGTATATCTCTCATGAATTCTCTCAATTCTGTTTTGAACATAGAATAGTCCAAGAACTTACTACATATTAATCCCAATCTAACAGAGTAGTTAAGAGGAAAAATCGGACACTAACAGATTTGGTTAATAACATGTTAGAGAGTGATGGTATGCCTAAGGCATGGTGGGGGAAGCTATATTGATAGCAACTTTCGTCCTAAATAGAGCAATCAGAGTGAGATTACTCCATATGAGGGTGGAAGGGGAGAAAACCTAATGTTAATTTTCTGTGAACTTAGGTGTATTTGGCAAAAGTTAACATACCATTATAGAAAAAGAGAAAACTTAGACCTAAAATAATCGGTTGCATTTTTCTAGGATGTGTTAATAATAGCATATCATATAGATTTTTACTAGTTAAATTAGAAACTCCTGAGATTATTGCTAACAAAATACTGAATTCTAGAGATGCTTCATTATTTGATAATATTTATCTTATGAGAGATGTAGGTAGTACTTCATAAACTAAGAATGTTCAAACTGAAAATATTAGAGTGAGAATAATCAAACTTCTGAACTTCGCATCATTTTTAAACCAATATGTGATATCCCTGAGGAGAATAACAATCTAGTCGTAGATGCTCCTTGCAGGATTAAGAGACAAAAAGTTGAGAAAACCTTTTTTGATGACTTTATTGTATACCTCATGAGTGATGCCCCAAAGACTCTTTCAGAGGTTTATGCATCTTTTGATGCTGAGTATTGGAAAGCGGCAGTCTATAGTGAGATGGACTCTGTCATGGCTAATGGGACTTAGGAGATCACTGATTGTTCTAGTGGGTGCACACCTGTAGGGTGTACATGGGTCTTCAAAAAGAGACCAATGCTTGATGATGCTATTGGGAAGTACAAGGTAAGACTTATGGCCAAAGGTTACACCTAGTAAGAGGGAGAAGATTTTCTTGATATGCATTCTCCTATCACCAGACTAACCACCATCAGAGTGCTCCTTGCGTTAACATCTTCTTATGGTTTACGTGTCCATCAAAATGGATGTGAAGACAACTTTCCTTAATGGAGAGTTGGAGGAATAAATCTATATGGATCTAGATGATTTTATGATTTCTGGATAGGAAAACAAGGTGTGCAGATTATTGAAATCTTTGTATGACCTAAAACAAACACTTAAACAATAGGACGAGAAATTTGACAAAACTTTGACATTCGTTGGCATTATTGTGAATGAAGTTGATAAATGTGCACCTTACCATTATGGTGGGGGTCAAGGAGTGATCTTTTGTATGTATGTGGATGAAATATTTATATTTGGAATAAACACTATTGTAATTGACGAGATAAAAATCTTTCTTATCTTGATACTTTGATATGAAAGACTGGGAGAGACATATATCATTCTAAATATTAAATTGATCAAGAATAAGGATAGGATCACTTTGATATGAAAGACTTGGGAGAGACAGATATCATTCTAAATATTAAATTGATCAAGAATAATGATAGGATCACTTTGAACCAATTCCATTATGCTGAGGAAATATTGAGTCGATTCAGCTTTGAAAATTACAAAGTTTCTCCAACGCCCTATGATGCGAGCATTAAGCCACAAAGTAATCAGGGGCTAGGAAAAGATCAATTGAGATATTCACAAATTATTGAGTCACTTATGTATTTATCTGGTGCCACAAGATCTGACATTTCATTTGTTGTGAGTAAATTAAGTTGGTTTACATCGAACTTAGGAGATGATAACCGAGATGCATTTAAAAGAGTATTGCATTACTTGAGAGCTATAACATCTTTTGGAATTCATTATACTACATACACTTCTATATTGAAGGATATAGTGACTCCAATTGGATCTCTGATGCAGATGACATCAAATCTACAAGTAGCTATGTGTTTACTTTAGCTAGTGCTACAGTTTCATAGAGATCTTACAAACATACCATATTAACGAGTTCAATCATGAAAGCAGAACTTGTAGCACTTAGCATAGTCACTGTTGAGGCTGAATGACCAAGAGAGCTTCTGTTAAACTTGTCATTGGTTGAGAAACCAATACCAACAATCCTGATGTACTATGATAATCAAACAGTGTTGATAAAGTCACAAGTACTAAGGATAATATGAAGTAGCGTAGGCTTAAATCTATCTGAAAATTAAGAAACACTAGAGTAATTGCTGTGAATTATATTCACACTGAGAAAAACCTGCCAGGCCCTTTTACAAAGGGTTTAGTGTGGAAAGTGATTTCAATTGCATCTATGAACATGAAATGAGGCCCATTTGAGTTACATCACAATGATAACCATACCTTCTTAATTAGAGATCCCGTGACTAAGGTAATGAAAAAACAAGTTGATATTGTAATAAGAGAGTCCACATTCATTGTACATATGTCCTAACAGATAAAGTACTCTCAACTGTGTGGAAGGTTGGCATAAAGCCTTAATATATTCTGTTGTCCATGTGAAAAAGGTATTAGCCTACAGCATACCTAGAAAGAGTTCATCTACTTGAGCCTAACTGTGTGGTCGCAGCCATGAGAATAGGATATTCTCCAGAAAGCTCATGAGCAGATTAGGGAGCATGACCTTTTAACGCTCCGTTTAGGCAGGGTTCATTAGCAGCCTAATATTAGTTGAGATTTCAAGTGAAGTTTGATCACGAAAAGCTATGAATTCAAGGCACAATCCATTCATCGACCGTGGGAAGAAGAATCTTGTTATTCTAGGTATAAATTCAGCCTATACGGGACTTACACTAAAAACTGTTATATTAATAGTACATGAAAACAATATCTTTGACATATTTTGCTACTTGCTTAATTTAGAATTGGTGTGGGATTGTTAGAAATAGGCTCATATGAGTGTGAGGCTCATTTCCTATAATCACAAAGTATGTATGGTTTAGTACCATATTATTAAGGCAAGATGAAAGAGACCAATTTATAAGGTGTAATTTTTGTTATTCCCTAAAAGCTTGAGACGCATGGCATGAGAGGGTTTTGGTTAAACACACACGCGTGCACACACGCAAATGCACGACTTGCATCATGCGACTGTGCTATGATGTGGTGCGCCACTTGGCAAACCAAATCCACCTTATTTTTACTGAACCATGCATCTCTCTTTGTGTTTGAATGCGAATTCAAACATTTGAATTAATTTAGTTAATGGCATCAGTTATTGGATTAATTCAATTGAATTGAATTAATCATGTCAGTTACTGGAAACATCTATAAAAGGCCTATTGACGTCCAGGCCAGAGCGACCAAAAAATCCTTCTTCCTTTCTTTCTCCTTTCTCCTCTGTTGATCTGCGTTGGTGTACTGTGCAACTGGACCTCGCTAGCCTTTCTTCTTGACGTGCACCGGGAAGGAGGGAGGGAGACTATCTTTAAGCCATTGCCGCAGAGAGTACCTACACAGGGCAACAATAACGTTTCTGGGTAGCGCAACACGTGCTACCGCTCCTGCTCTGCTTCATCTACATTCTGTACTATATCAAGTCTGTGCTGCTTTCTGTTCTTATTAAGCCCAATAGTAAGTCGTTCGCGTAATCGATCAACTTTATTATAATATTTTTCTTGTGTATTTTCTGAAATACAATGAGTAGCCTGCTGTTAGATTCATTATTGCATCATTAGTCTTTTATTGTATTTGTCTTCTAGTAAAATCTGGAATTAAAATATTGCTCACATTTCCAACACAATTAGTTTAGAACCAAAACACGCTATGTGCCTTGTTTTCTAGATTACACAACATAAAGAAAGCTCTTGTTTGAAAACACATTTGATGCCTCAAGGACTTCCCATACCCTTCCATCCATTGCCCAAACATATGGGCGATGCTTAAGGGAGAGACAGGGACAAAACTGGAGGAGGCAGCAGCCAAAACAAGCTAAGCAAGGGGGCACTTGATAAACAAATGTTCAATTCTTTCAAAGATGAATAGAAGCAACACCAGTTATCTTTTTTCCTCCAATTTCTCTTACGAAGGTTTTCTTTGGTTAGAGCTATCCCTTTATTAGGGTACCACAAGAAAACCTTTATTTAAAGGGGCAATCTGGTCTTCTAAATATACCTATGAGGAAAAGAGAAACTAGAATTAACCAGAAAAAGGGCACATAGAATGTACTGTGAACATTCTATTGTTATGCAACTTCCATTTTATGACATCACTTAGATCAGAAAGATGAACATTAGAACAAATTTCTACAACATTAGTCCAATTCACTAGATCACCATTGACCAGAATTCTTCTAAAAAAACTCTGAAAGCCATTTTTGAAAGCTTCAGCAACATAATTGATTTTACTAAAAGCAATATTATGCAACAAAGGATAATGTCGATAGATAGGGAATATTATCAATCACAACATATACAAAAAAATTTGTAAACAATGGAATTGGAGACGGCATATACTGATGTTGTACTCTACTCAGTGCTCAGTCCCATAATCAGGTCATCAACTGACATTTGTGAAAGTCATTCCATCCTACGTGTGATCCTACTACCATCTTTGGCTAATATGCGAACTCATACAACTGCCTCGCTTACAATTAGTTAACTCATCAGCTTGGATAAAAGAAACGTAATTATCTAATTATCAAGGTCATAAACTGTAGGACCCGAGATAGCAATCAGAGAGAGCGAATAATGCTTCAAATTCAACATCCCCAGACTGCATTTCAAAACCTTCACTCTACTAGCCACTAGAAGCTAGGAAGATCATATTAGCTTACTAACAAAGAACTCGCACACACGTGGAAGCAAAATAGAGTTCAACTCCAGGCAACCGGTCAAACTGCTATGGACATAGCGGTTGGACCGGCTGGTGGTTTGACAGCATGGGAGCATCGGTCTGACTAGTCTCCAATCTGATCGCTAGCATGGTGCGGCTTGACAGGCCCCTTTTACAGAACAAGCAAAATAGCACGAGCCAACACCCAAAAAGGTGCAATATCTAAAATACAATTCCTAATAACTTAAACCTCTGCACACACCTTACAAAAGATATTAGGAATCTAATCCATCTAAGAATCGCATGGATATTGGCTAAAGTTCCAATTTTTCTTGAAACAAGCAAATTTAAATCAAAATCAGAAAAAACATAAAAACTTGGCTTACGACTTGTTCATGAGTTAAGGATGCCCAAGATGGCTCTAGATAATTTCCCACGTCAAGGTAAGCTTGAACACCCAAGATTCGAGGATAAAACTCTAGGATCGCGATTTCACAAGAAATGCTTGAAATCAAAGCAAACTGGGCAAAATTCGAGATCTTACTACAGCTAGTCCCTAGATGGATAGCATATGATCCTCATGAGATATCTTTATCAAGATCAAGAGAGAAGAAAAGAGGGCAAAAACTCCAAGAAAGATAAGTGCAAAATCAACAAGATCAAGAACACACCATGGAAGATAAACTAGATTGATCTATTGCAACTTGTAGGTGAATATTTTAGAGCCTCTTCATCATAGAAGATAGAGCTCTCCCTCTCTCCCTCTCCCAAGAGCACTCATTCAAAAACCTTCCTTCCCAAGGAAGCCCCTCTCACAAACCCTAGAGAATGATTGGGTTGGTTGGTTGGCTAGCCACATGCCTACAACCTTCTCCCATTCAAATAGATAAGGCAACCGATCCACATCTAATCATTAGTACAATTGGTGAACCCGTTAACCTTACATACACCGGGTTTTACACTCAATGCATGACTTATGCATGTTTTTCAAAGTGCATAAGCCTAAACCCGCTACGAAGCAAGCTTCCATCCACTTGGCCTCCTCAGTGCCTCTTTGACATAAACTGCTCTCCAAACACACTCTAAACACTACTGTTTTGGTCTATTTGTTGCTTCCAGTATTTTGGATTCCTTGCTAAAACACGTTCGCCTTGACCGTGGACCCACCTCTTCCCTAAGCCTAATCCATGGTCATCTTTTTCCTTTGTGTTAGAACATGTGGTGGTCGTGGACTTATTGATGATGAATAATTGACTTTTGGGTTGCATTGAAATTTGCGTTTGGGAAAGTTTCGGTCAGTGCTATTTTACAAAACTAGAATAGGCATACTACGACCACGGCAGTACGAGCACTACGACTACAGAAGAACGGCCACGTTTAGTTTTGAGCATGGTAGACTTTGACCATGTAAGATTTTGACCATGTCCGACTTCGACCACGTTTGGTTTTGACCACGGCAGACTTTGACTATGTCCAATTTTGACCACGTCCGGCTTCGACCACGGTAGAATGACCACGCTAGGTAATCGATAGGCTTCAATCTCGACCAACGAACTGGTCGTAGCTACAGTACTTTTTTATGGTCGTAGCTACAGTACTGGTCGGTACTTAGTCGTCGTAGACTTTACTGGTCGGTGGTCTTGGACTTTGTGATCGGTAGTTGTAGACTTTGCGGTCGGAAGTCGAAGGTTTTTACGATCGGTTTCCATAGGCTTCACGGTCGTTACTCATAGACGTCATGGTCAGTACAAGCGCTTTATTTCTTGTGATCTTCAAGTACCTCAAGTACTCATGTTAGGCCAGCGGTATGACTAGCTAGTGCATGGTGGTTGTTGATTGGTGAACAGTGTTTAGAGGAACAGTACTTGAAGGATTTGGTACTCGAAAGATGGAAGTACTCGGTGGGCAGATGGCTGGTGCTACAGTATCAGGTAGGTACTTGGTAGTTGGCGTTTTAATACTCATGCATGGTAGTCTATGCGATACTCGGTGATCAATGGTGCAGCAAATAGTTGGAGATCGGTAGTCATAGACTTATCGATTTGGTGTTTTAGTCATAGCGATTGGTACTCGGTAGTTAGTACTGATGGTTCTGTAGTCGGTAGCAATGTTGCTATTCCTGAGTGTTCTGAGTGATAGTATTTTCCATGTACTTATGTTCGAGTACTCTATGAACTAGTAATCAGTCTTGAATAGCGGTTGTAACCAATCGTAATGAGTGATCTGGAGTTGGTGATTTCTGCAAAGCGTGGAAATTGTGGCCATGAACTACTTGGTTGGTATTCGTGATTGGTTTGGTTCTTGTCTATGGATAGACGAGGGTGAGTTATTCGTGTATGTGCTAATGTTGGTCAAGTTGTGGAGAACTTGTGCTAGTGGAAAATGTTCTTTGGTCTTTGCATGTGCAGGTGGGCGTGGAGATGGTCATGGTCGGTGATGAGGAGGACTGGGACTAGGATGGGAAAAATCTGAGGTCCAGGCGGTCGAGAATTTCATGCGAGGTGGTCGAGTTCACGCTGGAGCATGTGGAGATCAAAGGTGGTGATTCGTGGAGAAGCTACGGGCGGTGTAGTCCAGGAGGCTTCGACACGAAAGGTGATGGTGCGTGTTGAAGATGTAGGAGGTGCTTTCTTGGTGGCTTCGTCACATGTTAAGTTAGGAGTAGTGGATGGAGTCCATAACTTTGAAGCGGTAGAGTTTGGTTAAAACCCATTTTTGGAAGGGTTTTAGATCCCTTGGTTTTGGTAGAGATAAGGTTTTGAGTCCGTATTTAAGATAGACATGGTTTGTGATGTTGTGCTATAAAAGTAGGGAGAGGCTATGGGTTAACACACGATGATTTTAGAGAGTTTTGAGAGGGCTTTGGCGAGAAGGTTTTTATGGGTGCTTGTGAGGGCACTCTATGAATCCATAAAATTCTAGCAATAAAGATAGTCTTGAATCTATTTGGTTCTTGATTTGCTTGAAATGCGCTTGTGATTGCTAGTGGTTTGGATCATATGACAACGAGCAAAGCGATCGAGCGAAGCAGATTGGTTGGTCAAGCAGGCGGTCGAGCAAAATGGTTGATCTAGCGGTTGTACACCGGGTATTTGATTAAGCAATTGATCACCGAGTGTTGAAAGCATCATCGATCGTCAGGAGACACCAAAAAGCAGCGTCAATCATTCACCCCCCTCTGGTTATAGTAGTCAATCCTGCAAATGGTATCAAAGCCAGGTTGTGATGGAATCAGAGAGGTATGCGAATCGTCCCTCCATTCTAGATGGTATTGATTTTGCCTTTTGGAAGTGTCGTATGCAAGCTTACATTGAGGCTCAAGGTAGTGATGTCTAGAAAAAAAGTTTCTCGACCTTATATGGTTCCTACTGATGTTACTACCGAAAATAAAATACATGTAGATTTGAATGCACGTGCTCGTAACTTGCTTTTTCAAGGAATTTCTCACAAAGAATTTGATCATGTCGCTCATATTGCTTGTGCTCACTTAATTTGAGAAAGTCTTTGTGATTATCATGAAGGAACGACTAAGATTAAGAAAGTGCGTAAGCATCTTTATCAAAAAAGAGTACTCAAATTTTGCTATGAAACCTGGTAAATCTATTGATGATTTTTTTGCTTGTTTTGAGAAGATTCTTAGTAACTTGTGTGGAGTTAGTGTTATACCTGCTGATGGAGATAATGCAACAAAATTTTTGAGGTCTTTAGGTTTAGAGCTGATAATGGTCATCACGACTATTAATCAAACCATCGATCTAGATACTCTTACCATGGATGATCTATATTCTAGATTGAAAACCTATGAGATGGAAACTTTGCCATCTAAAGACCGATAAATCTTCATCTTTAGCACTTGTGACTAACCCCATGCAGACTACTTCCTTGAGTGTTTTGTTTTGTATTTCCTTGTCTGCCTTGGCCTCTTTTTCAGAAGATCAGTTTGAGCAGCTCCCTAAAGAGGATTTGGTCTTAATCTCCTCACAAGCATATAACGCTGTCAACAATCTAAGGATGAGAAAGTGAGGTGGAGCTCTAGGTCCGATCAGGTGCTTCGAGTGTGGTGAGCCAAGCCACATAAAGACTGATTGCTCCAAGCTTAAAGGGAAGGAGATCAAGGAAGATAAGAACTATCATCATCGGACATCCAAGAACATCCACACCAAGGGTGGCAATCTCCATCGCAAGATTGCTAAAAAGGTTAGGTCAACACTTGAGCATCTTGATTTGAGTGAGGTAGAATATGAGAATTATGATGATGTTGACCATGATGATGATGATGCTAAAGGCAAGAAAACGAACACCAATGACGTCATGGGCACATGCTTCATGGCAAGCAACAACAACGATGATGACTACAATGATCTTGATGAGGTAAGACCGTCATACGATGAGCTTGAAGAAGGTCTAGTTAAACTTGTTATTGAATTGAAAAAGACTAAAAAGAAATCGAAAGAAAACAATTTTGTAGTCAAAAGTTTGAATTTTGAGGTTACTATAGTTAGAACATCTATTCCTAAAGATGATTCTTGTGAAGCTTGTTAAGTCTTACACTCTGAGTTGGAAACTGCTAGATCTGTTAATGCAACATGCCTAGTTCAACTTAGAGATGCAACTGATAAATTTGATCAACTAAGAATGTTACATGATTCCTATGATGGAAAACTTAAACTTGCTAATGATGAAATTGAAAAGTTTAAGTCTAACTTATCTAAAGTATGCTCTAAATGTGATTTGCTCCAAGTTAGACTTAACCCATCTCAGAAATCAATTCAACAAATGCTTTATCATAAGAATCTTTCTTGCTCTAACTATTCTAAGCTTAACATTAAAATAGAAGTATTGACTAGACAACTTAATGAGTTTGCTGAAAAAGATATATTGGCTAAGTCTAGTGCTTCTAAGAATTTTAGTGAATGAACTGGTTAAGTACACATCATGTTCCACATTGGCTAAAGAGAATGAGTATCTTAGGGACACTTTAGAGAGGTTTTTTTGGCAAGAATAATTTGAATATGATTCTAGACAAATCAAAAACAAGTGTGAAGAATCATGGTCTAGGATTTAATTTTATTGAGCATGCCATGAATAATGCTCCTAAGATTGTTAAGCTTCTTGAATATGAAAAATTTGAAGTAGAATCAGAACCAAAATAGATTATCTTTAAATCTGCTGGTATTACAAAGGGATTCTCTACCAAAGTGGGTGTGTGAAATCAACAGATTTGACTTCTCATCAAGTCAAATATCAATACACTCATTGTACTAGAGATGGTTATGTGGTTCAATTTTGCTTTCGAAAAGCCAAGAAAGAAAAGAGAGATAGGTTAAAAAGTGTTCTCGAATGGGATCTATGCATTGCAATCACTTTGCTCACTCTAACAATCATCTATAGGCTGTTAGTTTGTGAGAGACCATGTAGAGGTAACCCCATGTTTGTGATGAGTAATTGACACTTGCTTTAGGAAGTTTGAGTTTGTTTTGGGTATTTCTGCTTGAGCCCTTCTACTGTTGCAAATGTATGATTACAGTATTTCGAGTGGTGCTATGTGATGTTTTCTTGTCTGTGATGGTTGCAGGACCTTGAGGCTAAGTCGTGGTGAGGCATGGGATGGCCGAACTATGCACAGGCGGTGCTGAGGTCGAAGCGGTCGGGAGATGCCGAAGACGGTGAGGGTTCAAGGTGGTTGCATGGCTTGGACAGTAAGAAAAGAGGAAGCTTCTAGGAAGGTGCAAGATTGACATTTTGGTAAAATGTGCAATGCTGCAAAGTGGAAGCGGTTTTGGTTTGTGTTAACGGGTAAAGATGGATGTAAACCTGGTATCTTGAGGCTATAAAAGGAGATGCTAGAGCTCAGGTGCAGTGTGTGTGTTTTTGCCTTTGCCTTTTGTTTCCTACATGAGTAGTTGGGCAGCCTTGGGCTTTAAGGTTTTCATTCTTGTGTGCATTGCTCAGTTTGTGGAGGTGTAATGAGATGGCTGTAACAATTACATTATGTAATCATTTATCTCTTTGAATCCTTTTGAGAAATTTTGTGTCTGAGTTGCTCTGGTTTCCAGTTCGTTTTCTCTATGTCTGCTTCTGTTCTTCGCTACTCTCTGCTCTGTTCTTCTCTGATTTTTTTATTTTGAGGTGAATCTTTGCTCGAGTAGTTGCAAAATGATGTTGCTTTGAACTGGGAATCTTCTCAAAGCCCCTTGGCTAGTATATTCCTGAGAGCAATCATTTTATCAGCCGAATTCTCTCCAAGAAATGGATCGCTACACTTCCTCTGTTTTCACAATTTCTAGGGTTTACTATTCATCGTAGACAGATGATTCTTGTTCTTGTTGTCTCGGCAGGAAATTTGTGTTAGTTTTGTGTTTTCTTGTTCATAGGTTGATTCCCTGCTGTGATCAAAAGATTCAAGATTCACAAGCTTATGAATTTGGCCTCCTTTTCTGATTGGGGGTTCAGTTTCTGGCTCAGAGTTTTAGTCAAATGATTGCCATGCTCAGTTGTGTTTCTTTGTTAGCTGAGCTTGCTCCCTATCTGTGTTTTCCAGTTTCTGAGGTCATCTTGATGTTTAGGTGGAAGTTCTAATCAGTTGATCTGATAAGAGAAGTGAATGTTCATCATTTTCTATTTTTTGGTTGTGTTCAGTATTTACTGTGCTGGCAATTCTTGGACAGCAGCTCTCTATTCTCTTCAGGGTAACTAATCCTTTTCTTTTTAGTTTTGTTTTTCCTCTTTGCTTGCAGCAGGTTGTCCTCTCTTCTTTAGGCCAAATCTGTTTCTTCAGAAAAGCCGTTGTCTGTCACTGTTGTTTTAGACAAAAGTCTGTATTCTGCTTTTCTGCTCGCCTCTGTTTTCAAGTTCTCGGTCAGACCAGAAATACTTCAGTAGTCTGACCGCTCTCCGTTTGTCGGTCAGACTGGCGGTGGTTTTGCTGTCAGACTGGCAGCTCTTCGATAGACAGACTGGCTATTCTTGAGCGATCAGACTACCATCTCTCTTGCGGTCAGACTGCCTTCAATCTTGCGGTCGGACCGCCCCCTTCACTAGGTTTTGATTGCTGCCTTCTGAACTGCTTCTATCTCTGTTTTGCTTTCTCAGTTGTCTGGTTCTGTTTTGTAGCTTTTGATCTTTTTAGTCTTTGGTAAGACCTGTTTGCAGCAGCTGGTTTTCCTGGTTTTAGGCAAGGACTGTTGTGTTCTTTTGTCAGCAGGCTGTCCACTGTTAAGCCTTGTGTAGCTTATCTCTGCTCCGGTATGTTTCTTTCTGTCTGTTTCTGTTTCTTCAGAGAAAATTTTTGTCAGTCTAGCTTGCTTGTCCAATGAGCATTCTCAGTCTTTGGGCAAGATTGTTTTTATGGCATCCAGTCCTTTCAGTGTTTGGCAAAATTGTTTTCGGCTTCCAGTGAGCAAATTTATCCAGTCTTCCTAGCTACTATAGCTATCGAAGAGGAAAAATTGTGAGAATACTTGGGGAGGTTTGAAGGCAACATTCACCCTCCTCTATTGCCATTTTGGTTTTACAAGTGATATCAGAGCCGGTTAGCTCTTCCATATAGATTTTAACCAGCCTGTGAGCCATGGCGATAGACAAGTATTCCACCAAGCCCCTATCTTCGATGGGATCGACTATCCCTTCTAGAAGAGTAGGATGGAGTCTTACATACAGGCTCAGGGCTATACCATCTGGAGGAAGGTCAAAACGCGCTATGTTGAGGCGAATGCTAAGGCGAGGAACATCATAATTCAAGGTCTTAGCAGAAGCGAGTTCGATCGCATTTCTCATCTCTCATCGGCCTATGACATCTGGGTGACCCTCGATGCATACCATGAGGGCACCATCCAGATCAAGACCGTATGACAGGACCAGTACAAGCGAGATTACAACAAGTTTGAAATGCTCGCTAGTGAGTCCCTGGATGAGTGTTTTGCGAGGTTTCACAAAATCTTGAGCAACCTCCAAGCAGTCGATCTCACATACCCTGACTCGGACAATGCTCGACAAATGCTTTCTGCTCTACCCATTTCAAACCCATGACTCAACAAGTAGGACTTAAGCCTCTCATACCAAGCTCTGGGGGTCTGCTTAAGTCCATACAACGCTTTGGAAAGCTTGAAGACATTGTTTGGGTATTTGGGGTTCTTGAAACCTGGAGGCTGTCTGACGTAGACTTCTTCCTCAATAAAGCCATTGAGGAAGGCAATATTGACGTCCATCTGGTAAAGCTTGAGACCCTTAGAAGCTGCAAAAGCAAGCAGGATTCTAATGGCCTCAAGTCGAGCTACAGGGGCAAGGTCTCCTCGAAGTCTAGACCCTCAACCTGGGAAAACCCCTGAGCTACCAGTCTAGTCTTGTTTCGAATGACTACCCCATCCTCACTCTGCTTGTTTTTGAACACCCACTTGGTTCCAATGACATTGTGACCTCACGGGGGCTCAACAAGCGACCAGACCTTGTTTCTCTCGAAATTCTCTAACTCCTCATGCATGGCATTGACCCAAGACTCATCGAAAAAAGCATGAGAAACATCTTTGGGCTCAAAGGAGGCAATGAAAGCAGAATGGAGACAGAATTGAGATAAGCCAGATTTTGAGCGGGTAACACGCTCGAAAAGGTCTCCAATAATCTACTCTGAAGGATGAGCTTTCTGGATATGTCTAGGAGGTCCAGGATGAGATGAAGAAGTGGCCTCTACCTCGTGAGCTGACGAGGTAGGAACAGAGCCACTAGCTCCAGAAGAAGCAGAAGGCATGGGCTGATCGCCTCGAGGTGCGGTGGAAGAAGGCACCTCAAGGGGTGGATGAGGGACTGGATCAAGTAGACAACCATCGTCTCCATCGTCCTCATCATCCACGAAGATGGTCTCGGACTGCTCTAACGAACCCAGGATATCGGGCCTAGTCCCCGGACTGGCCTCATCAAAGGTCACCTCACAGGTTTCTACCATTTTGCTAGACTCGTAGTTCCAGACCCTATAAGCCCGCGAAGAAGTCGAGTAGCCTAGAAAGATCCCATCACAAGAACGTGACTCAAACTTATCTAGGTTTCCGGACTTCAAAATAAAGCACTTGCAACCAAACACACGAAAATGAGATACACTGGGCTTTCGCCCATATCTCAGCTCATAAGAAGTACGGTGCAAGTGTGCCATTAGAAATACTCGATTTGAGACATGGCACGCGGTGGCTATAGCCTCAACCCAAAACTTCCGCGGTGTAGAATACTCATCAAGCATCGTCCTGGCCATCTCGACTAGGGTACGGTTCTTTCTTTCCACAACGCCATTTTGCTGTGGGACGTGCGGAGAGGAGAACTGATGCTCTACACCTGTCTCAACACAGAACCTCTCAAAGTAGGAATTCTTGAACTCCGCGCCATTGTTATTGCGGATCGCTTGTAAGGCACCAGGGAGCTCAACAGAAAGCCTACTAAACAAACCTCGGAAATGTGAAAATGTCTCATCCTTCGAGGCTAAGAAAAACACCCAAGAATACCTTGAGAAGTCATCAACCACGACAAGAACATACCACTTCCCTCCTGCTGACTGCACTCGAGCTGGTCCAACTGTGTCCATATGGAGCAGCTGTCCTGGTGCATCGGTCATAGTAACTGTGACTGGAGAATGGGAAGCGGCAACCATCTTGCCGTGCAGGCAAGGAGCACAAACTAGATCTTTGACCATTTTGAGCTTCGGCAGACCACGAATGAGGTCGTGGCTGCTAACTCGGGTCAAATGGTCAAATCCAATATGACCAAGTCTCCTATGCCAGAACGAAAGGTCGCGGGACTCAGAAGCAACTAAACACCTGAGATGATCACTAGAAGACTCAGAAAAATCAGCACGAAAGATCCTCCCAAAACAAGAAATCCCGCAAACCAGACTACCCGAAGAATCAAGAATTTTGCAATTGGTTTTCTTAAAGCTCACCTCAAAGTCGTCATCGGTAAGCTGAGAAACAGAAAGCAAATTATATTGCAGCTTACTAACCAAGGCAACATCTTTCAAAATGAAAGAACCATTAATGCGCACAGTACCTTTGGCGATGACGCGCCCAGATGAAGCGTCTCCGAAGGTGATCGTCTCATCACTTGGAGCACGGGCAAGGGAAGAAAACCAACGGGAATCTCGGGTCATGTGTCGTGAACACCCGGAGTCTATGAGCCAAACCTTTCCCTTCTCTGGCCGGCGAACCTGAGTCAACAAGAGAGTAAAGTCTCAGTACTGGGGTAAATCAAGAGTGATTTTGGCACCCAATACTGAGTAACACGTCGAGCAGATGAAGTAGTCAAGCACAACTGAGCTCTATCTACCCTACGCTCTCTGTCACTCAACAAGCCAGAAGGTCTACGTGTAGACCCGAAGCTGTTGCTGGGTCCGACTGCTACGGGCGAGCGAGTCGGAGCACCGGCAACATGCTGAACACGCCGCGGGTAGCTATCTCGATGGGGGAGACGAGATCTACCCTCAGGACGGCGGAAGTCACGACCAAGAGCAACACAAGGATGAAAACCAGAAAACTCAGAAAAACCAAGTCCTCGATGCTGACCAAATCCATCAAACTGAACAACTCTAGACCTCGTGCTGGTCTTAGGTGCACTCAGGATTTGGGACTGACCCTGAATACCCTAAGAGCCGCAACACGGTCTCTCTGCGCGATCCTGGCGTGCCTGAAGCATCGATCGATTGTATGTCCATCCTTCTGACAGAAGGTGCAATGATACTTCGCCTTCTGAGAGGCTGAAGTAGCATGAGATGGCTTCGCCTTCTGAGAGGCCGAAGCTGCAGGTGGAATCACCTTGCTGTTAGAAATCCCTTGGACAAAGCCCGCAGACTTAAATTGGACTTTCTCAGTCCTGGGCTCAGTCTTGATCACACTTGGTGCTATGGGTCTGAGCACGGCAGGTGGATGCTTCCTCATGTCCTCATAGAAATCATATCCTAGACCCTAATTAAATCTGCAGATCTTAGATTGGTCTAGAATAAGATTGAGCTTCTTCTTGCCTCCTACAAATCTCTCGAGAGTGTTCATAAGATATTGACACTCCCGAAAGAGAGAGGTGCAAGAAGAGCAGGGAGAAGAAGAGACAGCAGAAGGTAAGGGAGCAGAAGAAGAACCAACAGTAGAGGAAAGAATGGCGTGTGCACGCACAGCCAAACCTGAGGGGACAGTCCTACTACTAGTCATTTGGTTCACGATGCTAGGCGTCTCCATCTTACCCTGGGGCTTCTCCCCCACCTTAGCAATCACATCACAATAAGTTGATGGCTTCTCTAGTAAATCCTTAGTTAGCTTCACACATTGTTCATTCAAAGCAACGAGTTCAAGTTTTAGTTTATCACAACTAATGCATGGTGAGCTAACATGATCCTTAGTCGCAAATTGAGCCATTTTCTTGTTATGTTCAATCATTTCTTGAAACTATTTTGAAACAGATTCAAGGTCAGAAGTTAATTTAGGACAGTCTGTAAAGTACAACTTGGCCTAGTAAATTTACCGAACCCTGAAAATCACCGTCATCGGTGGAGGAGGTGAGGTAGTGCAAGTGGCGGTCTGTGTGACGGCTTGAATGGGGCATCCGCAGAGCGTGAAGTTCTTCTGCAGCATGCTAGCAGTGTGGGTAGCCAGCTGCTAAGCGCATAGGAGGGGAACATCCCGCACAACCTATGAGACCTGTCGCAAGCGGGACAAGCTTATAGGGGTGAGATGATGGAAGGGGCGAGGTACTTTGAACGGTTATTGTGATGGTTGGCTCAACCGCATGACTAAGGAATCGTGCGGGGCAACGAGTGAACTGTCTCTTGTGGGTAAAGTGCGCAAACTCTGCAGAGTCAAAACTATTCGAATAGCCATGCCCACAGTCAAGGGCGGACATGGGAACTTAACCAGATATAGGTCTAATTCAAAAACTTTGTGGGTGGGAATAGAAAAGTGGAGGGCAGTAGAAAGCCCTAATCGGTGTTGTCCTGGGCGTTGACCTAGTGGTAATGTAAGCGGCTATAACACTGAAGGTATAGCATATGGTATAGAGGCCATGTAAAGGTGGATGGTCTCTAGCTCACTGATAATAAAGCATTCTGATACACACTTTACGCTTTGGTTCAAACTGTTAGGTCATAGGAAATTTTCTAAGTATAATATATTCCTAACAGCAATTTCTGGCAAATAAAATAACCCGAGCCTTCTCTTGATAAGCCCTGCATACTACCTAATTGCATTTTGTGTATTGGCTCACTGAGCACGGTGGTTTGTGCTCACACTCGCATTACCAAAATCAAATTCAAAAGCCCAAGACCATTATGCATATGAAGATGCCCCCGCTGCAGAAGGAGGGAACAACGCCGAGAACTAGGATGTCTCTTGCGCTTTTGAGTCCTAGGTAGTTAGACTATGGTGTTGTGTGCCTATAATTATTGCTTTAGCTTAGGTAATAATCATATGGCACATATTTACCCCCTGTCGCTGCCTGTGGATTAAAGGCTCTACTGTGCTTTTGCTTTCCCTGTCCTGCTTTTGTAATGTGAACATTTGGCCTGACCGGCCCTTATGTAAACTAATTGCCCGACGTGGCATAATTCAAACCCTTGTTATGTAATATTATTATGAGTTGTTGTTATCCATGCGATGTATGAAATGATGCAGCAATGTACCTGTGAGCACTATCTACTGATCCAGGGAATAGTGCAGTGTTTACACAGGAGATTCCAAATTGAAATATCCGGGTCTGACAGCGCTGGTATCAGAGCATACGACTGTAGGGTAAAAGCCTTAGAATGGTCGTAAGGAGGGACTTAGGACTATAACTTTGGAAAACTTATAAAAAGAACTTCTAAAAATATAGCGTATTACTTCTTTTCGTATCCTTCCTAGATCTGCTCTACTCTACCTTTCAGTTGTTATTTTTAAAATTACTAACGCTAGTATTGTAAACTGCAGATGGCAGGAGCCGCTGACGAGGGCCATTGGGACTTCTTGGCACACGGGGTTCGGGAGGAAGAGTTTTCGAGCCTACTTCACAAACTATTGCACTACATGGGCTACAAAAGCCAGCCCATCTACCGTGGTTAGAGGACAATAGTCGGAGGAGATGAGTCGTGGTTGGTGGAGGTCTTTATATATGCCAAGGACGAGAGAGACCCACCCCACGTCTTCCAGACCACCCACAGGAGGAGCACTGTGATGACAGCTCTCCAGGACGCCGCCTGCTTGGCCGCGGCCCGGCTCTGCGACCTTCACGGACCCTTGCTGCGCCAGGCTCCCTTCCGCTACTACCCGTCACATAGAGAGGGCGCCAGGTATAACGAGACCCTCATGCCCGAGATGGAGGACGACCCGATGCTGACGCATCAGGTAGACCTCACCCGGGCTATGGAGACAACCCACGTTGCTATGCAGGAGGAGATCTCGGCGCTGCGAGAGCGCCTACACCCCACCACAGCGAGGTGGAGTCGCTACGAGAGCAGATCGCCCAGTGCAAGAAGGCCTTGGCGGAGGCCAAGGCAGAGGCGGCCGCCGCACACGCTTAGCTCCAGCAGGCCCCTGCACCCATCGCGGCACCAGCACCACCCCCGCCAGGTTCAGGAGGACTCCGCACGAGACTGACCGCGCACAGGAGCGTGCGGCTTTCAGGGCCACAGTCTGCTCTTCGTCGAGGAGAGACTCGCTACAGCCGTAGCAGTTCGCGTTCCTACTCTGACTCCGACCCTTCAGAGTTTAGCGGCAATCGGTCCTGTTCGTAGTCGCCAGATTACAGCCCCTCTTGCCCAGGTGCCAGTTTTATGGAGGAGTAGGTGGATTAGTAGGGTGCTTGCTGTAGTTGGTTAGTATCAGCAAGCACAGGTCCCTATCGTAGTAGTAGGTTGTGTTAGTTTCCCAGTCATGTACCTGTATTATTATGAACTTTAAGTGTGTAATGTACTCGTAAAGTCCAGCATGGCCTAAGGACCACAAAAGCTGGCTATGTGATGTGTTATTTATGTTTAATGAAATGGCCTTGTGTTCGAAAATTGTTTTGTCGTTTATCGTATTCGATATTTTATATGGATCTTCTATGTGGCTATCTTGGATTGATGTTCTCTTACATGATTAGAGCTAGAATCTAAAGTGTACCGCAATACCTGCAGATGGTCAGCCACCGAGTCACCCACGCCTAGGCCGGTGCCAACCCCGATATACAAGCCGAAGTAGAGGCCAATCAGGAGTCGCATGCTGCTGGTAGGGGTAGAGGCCCAAGTCAAGGGGTGAACCTCCCACCCCCACCGGCCAACCCATCGATGGCACAGGTGATGGCGCAACAAACGCAACTCCTGCAAGCCATCTATGCAGGCCAGCAGCCCAGCGCCAACACTCACAACTCCGACCTTGGCGACTTCTTAAGGACTTGCCCCCTTACTTTCGCTGGTGCAGATGAGCCCCTAGAGGCGGAAGTCTGCGGAAGTCTGCGCTTGGCCAAGTCTGCGGAGAATGACCAAGTGATCTTTGCTACCCACCAGCTCCAGGGTGCCGCAGCTGCCTGGTGGGAGAATTACCTGGCTGCTAAAGGATACGAGGACACCCCCACTGGCGTTGGCACCGAGATTATTTCATGGGCAGAGTTTAAGGCAGCCTTCAAAGCCAATTTCATCCCGACCGGTGTAATGCAGATGAAATAGAATGAGTTCCGTACACTCAAGCAAGGGAGCATATCCGTCAGTGAGTACCTCACCAAGTTTAATCAGGTAGCCCACTACACCCGAAAGGGCGTGGTGGAGGAAGAAGAGAAGATCGACATGTTCTTTGTAGGAATGAATGAGGAGCTAAGAGTACAACTAATCGTTCAAGACTTCACTAGTTTTCATCAGCTGGTGAATAAGACTTTGATCCTGGAGAATGAGAGGAGAACCCTAGAAGCCAGCCGCAAAAACAAGCAAGTGGCTCAGCGCCCCCAGGGGAGGTTTATTCAGAGGCTCTTCGACAACTCCTCCTTCTCAGGATCAACCCAATTCAATAGTCCCGCTCCCACACCCCGCCCAAGTGGCAGTTCATTCCAAACCCTGCGCCCCACGAGCCAGTCCACGAAGCCGAACCCAGCCGTGGGTAGAGGCTGTTATGGGTGTGGAGAAATGGGGCACTTCATCAGTTAGTGCCCGCAGCGGTAGAATTCTCCGGTGAAGTTCAATTTAGGGGCCACTCCTGCACGAGGTCAAGCATCAACGCCTAGCAAGGGGAAACAAACCCCTCAAGCCAACAAGTTGGCCTCAACCCCCAACCGCAGGAGAGTCAATCATATCACCATGGAAGAGGCTAAGGAGGCTGTCAGAGTTTTGATGGGTACGTTCTCTGCCAAGTCCATACCAGCACAAGTTCTTTTTGATTATGGGGCTTCGCACTCATTTATAGCAAGGAGATTTGTGGATAAGCTTGGGCTACCCACTTACCCTCTAAAGAAACTATTGGCACTTAGCTCACCCACGGGAGTTATTAATGGCATGAGAGACCATGTGGCTGAGACACCATGTGTGTGATGAGTAATTGACATCGGTTTAGGAGAGTCGAGTTTGATTTGGTTGGTTCAACGTTGCATGGTGCAATCGGGCTCGGTCGGACTTGGTCAAACCTGGTCAAGGTGCTTAGGTTGCATATTCTGCTGTTTCGATAGGTTTGGACTTTATTATGCGTAAGTATGACTTACTGATGCTATTTATGCTTTCATGTATCGAGCGGTGCTATTTGATGTGTTTCTTGTTTGTGATGGTTGCAGGACGTCGAGACGGAGTCGTGGCGAGGCATGGAGGACCGGGCTAGGCGCATGTGGTGCCGAGGTCAGAAATGTCAAGGTGTGCCGAAGACGGTGTGAACTCGAGGTGGTTGCGAGTCGTGGACGACAAGGAACGCGGAAGCTTCCCGGAAGGTGCAGGAGGGGCGAAATGGTAATTTCGCAAGGCTTCATAGCGGGAGTAGGCTCCGTTCGGGTTTAGCGGGTGTAACGGGTTGGAGACCTGTTAGCCAAGGGCTATAAATAGGAGGGAGTGGTTGCATGCCCCCTCATGGCTTTGGGAGAGAGTTAGGGTTTGCTAGAGTCAAAAGAGGCTTTGTGAGTTTGTTTTGGCTTTAGGCTTTAGTGGTTGGAGAGTTGGTGTGGGCAGCAGGGAGTGTCTCCCACGTTCATCTCTTCTCTGTGTTGTGTCTCCTCCAAGCATGTAGTGAGTGGGTGAGTTCTTGGCTTGGGGAGAGGGAGAGATTGGAGTGATGAGCATGTAATCATCCCTTGTTCTAATGTCCATGCGTATCGGGACTCCTTGTAATCCTTGGTTCTCTGGAAATGAATCCTTTCAAGAAATAATTTGAGTTATTGCCTCTCTGTTCTTCGTTCTTGCTCATGACTGATTTTAGAGTTTTTCGATTTCTTGTTGTTTCTTGCTGGTAAGGTGCAAAATGGGTTGCTCAGTGATGGGAATAGGTTTCAAGATCATTTGATTGGGTTTTCCCACGAGCAAAGTGAAGGAATCAAAGATTTGCACTTTTCAGCTTCTCTGTTCTTCATTTCGTGTTTCTAGGGTTCAAGGTAGATTTTGATTCCTTTCAGGAAAGGGCTTCATTTTTGGTCTAAGAAGTCCTTTAGTTATAGCAAACTTGATTGCAAAATCTCATAAGCAAAGGACTTAAGACCATTGAGCAATTTGGGTTTTTGTGTTGTCCCTGTTCAGTTCTTGCTCTTTTCAAGGGTTTTGATGCCTTTCTTGATTCCTTACTTGAGATGACCTGAATCTTGGCATGAAGAGTCCAGAGGCTATTAATTAGCTATCTGCAAAGTTTCATGGCCAAAGAGTCATTGGTTAGTTGGGAATTTGAGCTTTCGTGGTTGCACTCTGTAATTTTCAGATTTTGCCCGAAATCTGAAATTTATGATCTTGAGTAGGATTTCTTTGGTCTCCTAGGTTCCTCTGGCTTTTGTGGTCATTTCCTGGTAGTTCTGGGCCAAAAGGATCAAGGAGAAAACCCAAATTGCTCTGGTGTTCAAAGTCTGGAAGCTCTGCATTCTGGGTTCTTGATTTTCAGTCCCTGTTGCTCTGAAAATTTTGAGGGGCGGTCAGACCAAATGCTTAAAGGCGGTCAGACCGGCATTTGAGGGGCGGTCAGACCGGCACCTATAGGGCGGTCTGACCGGCACCTATAGGGCGGTCTGACCGGCCCTGGGCAGTTCGACCGGCCCTGGCTGAGATTTCGTTTGTGTATTCTCTTGATTAGCTTTGTTCCCTTTTGCTGACTCTTGCCTAGTTGTTTTCCCTTCTGTATTTGAAGGTTCCAGAGCATATGAGTCATCTCTTTCATAGCTTTTCATATCTATTGGAGGAGAGATTCGAGTGGGCACGTTTTGGTGGCAAGTTTTTAAGAAGCGACATTCACCCCCCTCTACCTTAGTGTGCCCTAGGGTAGAGGTTACCATGGAAAGATGTGAGTTCCTAGCAGATTTAATAGTTTTGCCCTCCCAGACCTTGGATATCACACTAGGAATGGACTGGCTTGCAAGGTATCAGGGGGTCATAGACTGTGCCACTAGGAAAGTAAGGCTAACCAAATGCCCTGGTCTAATAATAGAAGTGAAGGTGGATCGTCCGTACCGATGGGGTCGTGCAATATATGATTTTGAAGATGTACTGCTGGAAGGGATGCTGGTGGTACAAGACTACCCTGAAGTATTTCCCGAAGAGGTACCAGGCATGCCGCCAGACAGAGACCTGGAGTTTATCATCAACCTAAAGCCCGGTGCTTCCCCCATCTCTAAGAGGCCATACAGGATGACTGTGGACGAATTAGAAGAGTTAAAGAAGCAACTCCACGAGCTGCAAGACAAAGGATTTATCTGGCCGAGTTCCTCACCTTGGGGATCCCCGGTAATCTTTGTGAAGAAGAAGGATGGCACCGCCCGGATGTGTGTGGATTATGGGGCCTTAAATGAAGTGACCATCAAAAACAAGTACTCTCTGCTTAGGATTGATGACCTATTTGACCAACTTGGAGGAGCCACTGTATTCTCCAAAATTGACTTAAGGTCAGGTTATCATCAGTTGAAGATTAGGACGGAGGATATTCCAAAGACTGCTTTCACCACTAGATATGGACTGTACAAGTTTACGGTCATGTCTTTTGGTTTGACCAATGCCCTAGCCTATTTCATGAATCTCATGAACAAGGTCTTTATGGAATATTTCACCGTAGAAGAGCATGCTGAGCATTTACGCTTGGTGCTGGAAAAGCTAAAAGAACACCAGCATACACCAAATTCAGCAAGTGTGAGTTTTGGTTTGACCTTGCATGGTAGTGTGTCCTCTGAGCTAAACATGATTAAGGTGGAGAATGTTAGTCTGCTTGCTGAGCTTGAGATGAGTAGAGTAGCGCCTATTTCATCTACTGTTGTTGAGACTACATCCTGCACCTCATGTGAGGATAAGGACAATGCTTTTAGAGGTCTTTATACCATGTTGCTCGATCTGCCCGAGACGTGTGAAAACTGCAATAATTTGAAAGTGAACTTAAAAAGGGCAGATCATAAAATTGCTGAGTTGCATGCCTCTTTACTTGAGCCTGTTGTTTCTTGCACCAACTGTCCAAAATTGGCACTTGAGCTTGAGTCCGTTTCTAAGCAATTCCAAGAGATGGTTGATCATGACAACAAATTAGCTTAGTTTGCGACTAAGGATCCGGTTAGCTCACCATGCATTAGTTGTGATAAACTAAAACTTGAACTTGTTGCTTTGAATGAACAATGTGTGAAGCTAACTAAGGATTTACTAGAGAAGCCATCAACTCATTGTGATGTGATTGCTGAGGTGGGGAAGGAGCCCAAGGGTAAGGTGGAGATGCTTAGCGACGTGAACCAACCGGCTAGTAGTAGGACTGTCCCCTCAGAGTCGGCTGTGCATGCACAAGCCATTCTTTCCTCTACTGTTGGTTCTTCTTCTGCTCCCTTACCTTCTACTGTCTCTTCTTCCCCCTGCTCTTCTTGCACCTCTCTCTTACGGGAGTGTCAGTATCTTATGAATACTCTCGAGAGATTTGTAGGAGGCAAGAAGAAGCTTAATCTTATTCTAGACCAATCCAAGATTTGCAGATTTAATCAGGGTCTAGGATATGATTTCTATGAGGATATGAGGAAGCATCCACCTGCCATGCTCAGACCCATAGCACTAGGTGTGATCAAGACTGAGCCCAGGATCGAGAAAGTCCAATTTAAGTCTGCGGGCTTTGTCTAAGGGATTTCTGACAGTAAGGTGATTCCACCTGCAGCTTCGGCCTCTCAAAAGGCGAAACCTCATCATGCTACTTCTACCTCTCGAAGGTGAAGTATCATTGCACCTTCTGTCAGAAGGATGGACATCTGATCGATCGATGCTTCAGGCGCACCAAGATCGCGTGTAGAGACCGTGTTGAGTCTCTTAGGCGTATTCAAGGTCAACCCCAGACCTTGAGTGCACCTAAGACCAACACAAGGTCTAGGTTTGTTTCAGCTGATGGGTTTGGGCAGCATCGAAGACTTGGTTTTTCCAAATTTTCTGGTTTTCGTCCTCATGCTCCCTTTGGTCGTGACTTCCGCCGTTCTGAGGGTAGATCTCATTTTCCCCGTCGAGATGACTACCCGCGGCGTGTTCAGCGTGTTGCCGGTACTCCGACTCGCTCGCTTGTAGCAGTCGGACCGAGCAACAGCTTCTGGTCCACACGTAGACCTTCTGGCTTGTTGAGTGACAGAGAGCGTAGAGTAGATAGAGGTCAGTCGTGTGTGGCTACTTCTTCTACTCGACGTGTTACTCAGTATTGGGTGCCAAAATCACTCTTGATTTACCCCAGTACTGAGACTTTACTCTCTGTTTGACTCAGGTTCACCAGGCAGGGAAGGGAGAGGTTTGGCTTGTAGACTCCAGGTGTTCACGACACATGACCGGAGACTCCCGTTGGTTTTCTTCCCTTGCCCGTGCTCCTTGATTCTTCGGGTAGTCTGGTTTCATCGCCAAAGGTACAGTGCGCGTTAATGATTATTTCATTTTGAAAGATGTTGTCTTGGTTAGTAAGCTGCAGTATAATTTGCTTTATGTTTCTCAGCTTACCGATGACGGTTTCGAGGTGAGTTTTAAGAAAAACAATTGCAAAATTCTTGATTCTTCGGGTAGTCTGGTTTGCGGGATTTCTCATTTTGGGAGAATCTTTCGTGCTGATTTTTCTGAGTCTTCTGGTGATCCTCTCAGGTGTTTAGTTGCTTCTGAGTCCCACGACCTTTCTTTCTGGCATATGAGACTTGGTCATATTGGATTTGACTATTTGACTCGAGTTAGCGGCCACGACCTCATTCGTGGTTTGCCGAAACTCAAGATGGTCAAAGATCTAGTTTGTGCTCCTTGCTGGCACGGCATGATGGTCGCCACTTCCCATCCTCCGGTCACAGTCACTATGACCGATGCACCAGGACAGCTACTCCATATGGATACAGTTGGACCAGCTTGAGTGCAGTCAGCAGCAGGGAAGTGGTATGTCCTTGTCGTGGTCGATGACTTCTCAAGGTACACTTGTGTGTTTTTCTTAGCCTCGAATGATGAGACGTTTACACATTTCTGAGGTCTTTTCAGTAGGCTTTCTATTGAGCTCCTGGGTGCCTTACGAGCGATCCGCAGTGACAATGGCACGAAGTTCAAGAATTCCTACTTTGAGAGGTTCTGTGATGAGACAGGTGTAGAGCACCAGTTCTCTTCTCCGCACGTCCCACAACAGAATGGCATCGTGGAGAGGAAGAACCGTACCTTGGTCGAGATGGCCAGGACGATGCTCGATGAGTACTCCACACCGCGGGAGTTTTGGGCTGAGGCTATAGCTACCGCGTGCCATATTTCTAATTGAGTTTTTCTTCGGGCACACTTGCACCGCACTTCTTATGAGTTGAGATATGGGCGAAAGCCCAGTGTATCTCATTTTCGTGTGTTTGGTTGCAAATGCTTTATTCTGAAGTCCGGGAACCTAGACAAGTTCGAGTCACGTTCTTGTGATGGGATCTTTCTAGGTTACTCGACTTCTTCGTGGGCTTATCGGGTCTGGAACTATAAGTCTAGCAAAATGGTAGAGACCTGTGAGGTGACCTTCGACGAGGCCAATCCGGGGACTAGGCCCGATGTCTCAGGTTCTTTAGAGCAGTCCGAGCCTATCTTTGTGGATGATGAGGATGATGGAGATGAGGGTTGTCTACCCGACCCAGTCCCTCATCCACCCCTTGAGGTGCCTTCTTCCACCGCACCTTGAGGCGATCAGCCCATGCCTTCTGCTTCTTCTGGAGCTAGTGGCTCTGTTCCTACCCCTTCAGCTCATGAGGTAGAGGGCACTTCTTCATCTCATCCAGGACCTCCTAGACATTTCCAAAAAGACCATCCTTCTGAGCAGATTATTGGAGACCTTTTTGAGCGAGTCACTCGTTCAAAATCTGGCATGTCGCATTTCTGTCTCCATTCTGCCTTTGTTGCCTCCTTTGAGCCCAAGGACGTTTGTCATGCTCTTTCTGACGAGTCTTGGATCAATGCCATGCATGAGGAGTTAGAAAATTTCGAGAGGAACAATGTCTAGTCGCTTGTTGAGCCCCCTCGAGGTCACAATGTCATTGGGACTAAGTGGGTGTTCAAGAACAAGCAGAGTGAGGATGGGGTTATCATTCGGAACAAGGCTAGACTGGTAGCTCAGGGGTTCTCCTAGGTTGAGGGTCTAGATTTCGAGGAGACCTTTGCCCCTATAGCTAGACTTGAGGCCATTAGAATCCTACATGCCTTTGCATCTTCTAAGGGTTTCAAGCTTTACCAGATGGATGTCAAGAGTGCCTTCCTCAATGGTTTTATTGAGGAAGAAGTGTATGTGAGACATCCTCCAGGTTTCGAGAACCCCAAATACCCAAACCATGTCTTTAAGCTTTCCAAAGCACTGTATGGACTTAAGCAGGCCCCTAGAGCTTGGTATGAGAGGCTTAAGTCCTATTTGTTGAGTCATGGTTTCTAAATGGGTAAAGTAGACAAGACCTTGTTCATCCACCGGCATGGCATTGATCTTCTGCTCGTCCAAATCTATGTAGATGACATTATCTTTGGCGGCTCTGCTCATACTCTCGTTTCACAGTTCTCGGATGTCATGAGCACCGAGTTTGAGATGAGTATGATGGGCGAGTTGACCTTCTTCCTTGGCTTCCAGATCAAGCAGACTCGGGAGAGTACTTTCTTGCATCAGGGCAAGTACACTCGCGACCTCTGAGACGCTTTGACATGAGTGATGGTAAGCCCGTGTCAACTCCCATGGCATCTTCCGCCACACTTGACCCAGATGAGGACGGCGAGCCAGTTGATCAGAAGGAGTACCGCAGCATGATTGGCTCCCTCTTGTACCTCACTGCCTCAAGACCGGATATACACTTCGCTGTGTGTCTTTGTGCTCGGTTTCAGGCTTCTCCTCGCGTATCTCATCGCCAGGCGGTGAAGCGCATTCTTCGGTACCTTTGAGCTACCATTGACTATGGTATCTAGTACTCTTCCTCTTCTTGTCTTTCCTTGAGAGCCTACTCGGATGCAGACTTTGCTGGCTGTAGGATAGATAGGAAGAGCACTTCTGGCACCTGCCAATTCATTGGCACTTCTCTCGTTTCCTAGTCTTCTAGGAAGCGATCCGTGTTACACTGATCCACCGCAGAGGCCGAGCACGTTGTGCGGCCGATTCTTTGTGAGCCGAGTGCTCTGGATGGTCTCGACCCTGCGGGACTTTGGGTTAGTTATCGACAGTGTTCCACTCTTTTGTGATAACACTTCTGTGATTAATATTGCTAAGAACCCAGTGCAGCACTCTCGGACCAAGCATATCGATTTTCGCTATCACTTTCTTAGAGACCATGTAGAGAAGGGTGACATCGTGCTCCAGTTTGTGGAGAGTGACCACCAGTTGGCTGATATCTTTACCAAGCCATTGGATAGCTCTAGGTTTTCAGCTCTACGGGGAGAGCTTGGGGTGGTTTGTCCTTACGGACTGTTGTGAGGGGGAGCTTTATGCTTTACTGCTTTATTATATTAATTATGCTCTTGCTCCTTTCTGTTGCATTGGATTCGGGGTGCATTGGGGTTAGTCCTTATAGCATAGGTTAGAGTGGTTCTCTTACCTAGCTGCTTAGACTTCTTACTCTTATTTTGTGATTCTAGGATGCTGCTTATTAGCTATCTCTGTTCTCACTAGGTTGAGCTGTAACATCCCAAATTTGGCATCCTGGAAAAATTTAAATTCAAATTAATTAAAGTATTTGGAATTTATTTGGCTTTTCTGAATTTTTTGGAGTTTAAAACCTATTTTTAAAAATTTAAAAGGTAATTTAAAGTATGAAAATAAAATACCAACAGTAGTTGGAAATAATTTTGTTTAGTCCAAAATATGTCCAGAAGCTTATGTGAAGTTTTCTGGAATTTTTGGAGGTATTTTCATATTTTTCCAAGGCCTAATAAATTTCCTAACCTTTTCTGAAAATCAAAAATCAAATTCTAAAAAAATAAAAATTCCTCCCCTCCCTCTAGCCGACGCGTAGACGGCCCAGGTCCGCCCACGTCGCCGACTGGCCCATCCAGGCCGCACCCTCCTCTCTCTCGCTGACTCGCGGGCCCGGCCCGTCAGCCACCCGCCTTCCTCTTCCCTCGGGCCGACACCTGGCCGGCCCGATGTGTGCCACGCCGCCCAGCAGTCCATCCGGCCATCGCCTCCCACTTAAGCTCACCCGCCGCCCGATCCGTCTTCGGACCATGTGGCTGCAATCCGCGCCGTCTGCACCCCGCTCCCCTCTCCTCTCTGACCTGCGGGCCCCGCCTCGATCGCTTCGCGCCGATCCAGCGCCACCGGGCCCCGCTGTCGAGTCCTTCATCCCCGCGGAGCGCCTCCTTTCCTTTCTTCCTCTCCTCTTTCCTTTTGCGCCGGCCGACCGAGACCGCGCTGGATCCCGCCTTGCCTTCCCTGGCTCTCCCTGGTTTTGGAAACCCCGGACGCCGCCGCGCCCGAATTCCCGATCTCCCGTGCTCCCCTTCCTTCTACGGCCCCCTATTCCCTTTTTCCCCGCCCCTTCCTTTTTCCGGCCGACACCCCGGCGAGCAATTGCCGCGCCCCTGCCCCCTCCTCCGCCCTATAAAAGCCTCCCTCGGCTTCGCCTCCCTCCGCCCAACACACAGACGCGCTCCACCTCCTTTCCCGAGCCCCGTAGCACCCCAGCACCGTGCGCCCTCTCTCCCCGAGCTCCGCTGCACTTCGGCGAGCTTTTGCCGACGCTTCGGTCATCCCCGGAGCCAGCCACCGCCACCCCGAGCATCCCCGTGCCCGTGCAATCCTCCCCGACGCCTCGGCCATCCCTTCCCGCCGCCGGAGCACCGTCGCCCCGGAGGACCCGAGCTGCGCCACCGTCTTCCTCGTCGCCGGCCGCCTCTGCACATCCCCGAGCTTCGCCGACCCCTCCAACCGAACCCACTCCGCACCGGGACTGCATTTCACGCATCACCCGAACACCTTTGGCCTCCCCTCGCCGCCGACGACCCTGCCTCCGTCCACTGCTGCCGGACCCCTCCAGCAGGTAACCCTCAAAGGGATTACCTACCCTTATGGGGTAGGCAATGCCTCCCCGCCCGACTGGTTACCCGCGCTACTCCTCCCTTTCCCCGGCTCCCTCGGCGCGCGTTCGAGCCCCCGGCTCCGCACGCTGAGGTTGAGCCTTTCTATTATTTTCCGCGCTGACAAGTGGGTCCCACTCGTCAGCGGCCGTTGGTCTGTGCAGGCCACTGCCGTCTAGGCCCCCCCCTCTGTGTTGGTCACTGACATGCGGACCCGAAGTCCAGTGGGTCCCACATGTCAGAGGCTAAGCCGGTGGGCTCACGGTCCAGTGGGTCCCACGTGTCAGAGGCTAATCCCGTGGGCTCACTGACCAGTGGGTCCCACCTGTCATAATCTCAGGATGAAAATAAAGGATTAAATTTAATAATTCCAGTGGGCCCCACCTGTCAAAAATTTGGGAATTTCTAGATTTATTCAATCTGAAATTTTCAAATAAGCATAACTTTCTCATTTTAACTCCAAATTCAGTCATTCAAATTTCTAAATTCTTATAAAATCATGATCTATCCAACTATGGCCTCTATTTGAATTTTTGAGTTTATTTGAATTTTTGTTTGTATTTATTTGTTTTGTGCTCTGTCTTTTCTCGCGTAGAATCCAACGTTGACGAAGACCTCTCCACTCCCCAGCAAGAAGACCCAGAGACCCTGCAAGAAGGAAAGTCTCCTTTGATCATCTTGAACCTATGATTTTAAAAAGTTTTAATTATTTGAAATTATGTGCATTGCTATTTACATAAAATGATAAATCAAATCTTAAGGCATTAGTTATATCCAACCTTGTTATGCCCTCACTTGAAGTTGATTTCCATGTACCTTTGCAACCCTGGAAATTCCTTTGACTCATTAATGAGAGTAATATATTTAATTGTTGGTATTAGAATAGTAGTGCAATGCTTAGCCATGCTATTGAATACCTCATAAATCTTGCAAATGGGAAATTATGAATTATTGTAATACCCTTGTTTCTAAAAGTTTAGTGGTAATTGGAGTTGCCACTGTTATTTTAAAATAAAATAAAGTGTGAAAATTTGTTTAGATTAGGGTGGATGGTTGGTTTGGATTGGTGCAGCAAGCACGAGATCTTGTTAAGTTTATGTTCCACCCTAGCCAATTAAGGACCGACGCTTGTGTTTGTCCAGACTGAGCATTAACCGTACAACCACAAGTCTATATGGGTACGACCTAGCTGACTAACTTATGATAGTCTAGTTTAGGTGCCACCGATGGAAAGTGGGTGCGAGGATGGGCTGGTTATTCACGATCGGGGGCGGATTTCTTGTACTCATATGGCGCAAGAGGGGCTTGGTTTGGGCGATTAGCCTACTGCGGTGAAACCTCGATGGGTGGTATCTAGCTAGATTAGAGTAAGGTAAAGGCTTTGTGATATTTTATCTGGGTCTCATGTCAAAGGAAGCGTGTTGACTTTTAGGATAATATATCTCTTGTGGGTAAAGTTGTATAACCTCTGCAGAGTGTAAAACTATTCGAATAGCCGTGCCTACGGTCAAGGGCGGGCAAGGAATGCATTCACATGGTAGCTTTCTGGTTTTTGGTTTTAAAATCAAAGTTTTTGTATTCCGTGAGTGGAGGGAACTCTTGGAAGGAATCACGCGGTTGGAGCAGAGAGGTGGATGGAACCCGATTTTAAACTTGACCAATTGTAATTGGTTGGCTAGTGTTGGTAGATGGAACCTTCACTAGAAAGTTGATGATAGTTTCTGCTAAAACATTTACTTTATTAAATTGATGCCTTCGAAAATAATTAATGGTAATTGAAATAAAATTTTGCTTTGTGCAAAAGAACCATATAGCCTTCCTTTGTCAAGCCTTGCATCTACTGCATTTTCCCTAAGACTTGCGGAGTACTTTATGTACTCACATACTACACTTAAAAAAATAAATCTCAGAATATTGCGAAGCTCAAGAAGGTGACTACGACTACTGCTTCGCCTGCGGCTGTGATGGATTCTTCCCGGAGAACTAGGTCGTGCTTCCCCAGTCAACTGCCTGTGGCATATTGATGGGTCTTCATCGAGTTTATCTGTTGCTTCCGCTTTATTTTGTGTGTGCGAGGTCTTGAAACCTCAATTGTAATAATGAGACCTGATGGTCAGTACTCTTTATTATTGTAATAATGTGTGGTTGGTTATGAATCATTACTGTTTAACTGTGTGCACTAGCTTTGATCTGGGACTAGTGCAGAAATACACAGAGGGTCCGAGTTTGGAAACCCGGGGTCCCGACATGAGCTCACTCACTGCTTATAGGTTCTAGCGAGGGTCGGGCCATTCTCGGGTACACAGGGTACGTGTTTGCTCCTTAGTGTTTTGGAGGTTCAGTTGATAGTCCTAGAGTCATATGGGGTAGATGAGAGTCAGTCTAAGCCTTAGTATCCTCTATATCTTGTCTATACTTTAAGGACTGCCTTTTCTGATTTTTCTTTCCTAGCTTCTCAATTTATTGCTTTGGTTCAGGGGGAGTTCATTTGGGAGCTTCTGGAGCTTAATATTGACATAACTCAACTTGAACTAAAAGTTGCATCACATGTTGATGGGGAGCTGGATTTTCTTGCATTATTCAGCATTCTGCATTGTAATATAACTACATTGAGCCTTGATTATTATCCTGTTATGACATGTTTAGAATGCTCTACACCTTGCCATGACTTGTGCTTATTTGCTAGATTTATCATGACTTCATATGTGTAGACTAGCTTTTGCCATGATAAGTTGACTAAGATTGCTTAACTTGAATTAAAACTTGTCATGTTAGTACTCGGGACTAGTCTTTTTCTAGTTATCCTTTTATGATTCATGCCATGTCGAATAGGCTGAGTTGAGTCTTGAATCTTTGTTGAGCGTTAGATTGAGCTATGGTAGTTTCTTGATGTAGCATGGTTTAGTGCAATCATTTAAGAAAGCAAAAAGATCTCTTTTGTGCGAAAAAACTGATCTCACCAATTCTTTCTCATGAGACTGCTTGCCATTGCACTAGGCATGAACTCAGGGGGAGCTTTGGATGACCAAGACTATCTCTTTAAGCTCATTGCTTGGAGTGGTCGCATAAGGCTTGAGATCTAGCACATAACTAAACAAAAATCTTGGTTGGAAACAATCATGAGTTTCTCAAAGTAAAAATATGTCAATTGTGCTCAATTTGCTAAAATTTTAAAGGTTACGAGTACTTAAACGAATGTTTCACTCTTGAGCTTGTAGCATTCTAATTTGACTCAATACTAGCTTCTTGGTTCCGCTTAGCTTATTGACATGGCTTGCATCATCCTTGGATACCTCTATCTAGACTATGATCATGGATGACTTGACATGCTAAGAATTTGCACTAAAATTTCAGATTGTGACTTAATTGGTTTAGCTGGCTTATACATGTCTTGTCATGATCTAGATAGCATGTTTATGTGTTATGGCTTAGTGTAATACTTGATGGTCATCTTGGATAATTCTCATGGCTCTACATGCTTAAAATAAACAAACTTCAGCCATTTCATCTAATAGCATGTCATATTCTCTCTTTTGCATCCTTGATATGTTTATTGCCAAAAGGGGGAGAATAGTGGTAGAAAAAGCCATTTGGGAAGCTTTCTAGAGCTTTGGAGAAAAATTTGCTCTTTCTTGTGTAGCTCTAGTGCTCCTTTGTCGACATGGTCATGAGGCTCTTTTGCTTCTTCCTTCGGACCATGTTTGACTTCTTTCTCAAACACAACTTCACGCTTTTTCTGGGTTTGTCAATATACTCATCAAGGGGGAGATTGAGAGACCATGTGGTTGAGACCCCATGTGTGTGATGAGTAATTGACATCGGTTTAGGAGAGTCGAGTTTGATTTAGTTGGTTCAGACCTTGACGTTGCGTGGTGCAATCGGGCTCGGTCGGACTTGGTCAAACCTGGTCAAGGTGCTTAGGTTGTATATTCTGCTGTTTCGACAGGTTTGGACTTTATTATGCGTAAGTATGACTTACTGATGTTATTTATGCTTTCATGTATCGAGCGGTGCTATTTGATGTGTTTTTTGTTTGTGATGGCTGCAGGACGTCGAGACGGAGTCGTGACGAGGCACGGAGGACCGGACTAGGCGCAGGTGGTGCCGAGGTCAGAACGGTCGAGGCGTGCCGAAGACGGCGTGAACTCGAGGTAGTTGCGAGTCGTGGACGACAAGGAACGCGGAAGCTTCCCGGAAGGTGCAGGAGGGGTGAAATGGTAATTTTGCAAGGCTGCACAAGCGGGAGCAGACTCCATTCGGGTTTAGCGGGCGTAACGGGTTGGAGACCCGTTAGCCAAGGGCAATAAATAGGAGGGAGTGGCTGCATGCCCCCTCATGGCTTTGGGAGAGAGTTAGGGTTTGCTAGAGTCAAAAGAGGCTTTGTGAGTTTGTTTTGGCTTTAGGTTTTAGTGGTTGGAGAGTTGGTGTGGGCAGCAGGGAGTGTCTCCCACGTTCATCTCTTCTCTGTGTTGTGTCTCCTCCAAGCATGTAGTGAGTGGGTGAGTTCTTGGCTTGGGGAGAGGGAGAGATTGGAGTGATGAGCATGTAATCATCCCTTGTTCTAATGTCCATGCGTATCGGGACTCCTTGTAATCCTTGGTTCTCTGGAAATGAATCCTTTCAAGAAATAATTTGAGTTATCGCCTCTCTGTTCTTCGTTCTTGCTCATGACTGATTTTAGAGTTTTTTGATTTCTTGTTGTTTCTTGCTGGTAAGGTGCAAAATGGGTTGCTCAGTGATGGGAATAGGTTTCAAGATCATTTGATTGGGTTTTCCCACGAGCAAAGTGAAGGAATCAAAGATTTGCACTTTTCAGCTTCTCTGTTCTTCATTTCGTGTTTCTAGGGTTCAAGGTAGATTTTGATTCCTTTCAGGAAAGGGCTTCATTTTTGGTCTGAGAAGTCCTTTAGTTATAGCAAACTTGATTGCAAAATCTCATAAGCAAAGGACTTAAGACCATTGAGCAATTTGGGTTTTTGTGTTGTCCCTGTTCAGTTCTTGCTCTTTTCAAGGGTTTTGATGCCTTTCTTGATTCCTTACTTGAGATGACCTGAATCTTGGCATGAAGAGTCCAGAGGCTATTAATTAGCTATCTGCAAAGTTTCATGGCCAAAGAGTCATTGGTTAGTTGGGAATTTGAGCTTTCGTGGTTGCACTCTGTAATTTTTAGATTTTGCCCGAAATCTGAAATTTATGATCTTGAGTAGGATTTCTTTGGTCTCCTAGGTTCCTCTGGCTTTTGTGGTCATTTCCTGGCAGTTCTGGGCCAAAAGGATCAAGGAGAAAACCCAAATTGCTCTGGTGTTCAAAGTCTGGAAGCTCTGCATTCTGGGTTCTTGATTTTCAGTCCCTGTTGCTTTGAAAATTTCGAGGGGCGGTCAGACCAAATGCTTAAAGGTGGTCAGACTGGCATTTGAGGGGCGGTCAGACCGGCGCCTATAGGGCGGTCTGACCGGTGCCTATAGGGCGGTCTGATTAGCACTTATAGGGCAGTCTGACCGGCCCTGGGCAGTTCAACCGGCCCCAGCTGAGATTTCGTTTGTGGATTCTCTTGATTAGCTTTGTTCCCTTTTGCTGACTCTTGCCTAGTTGTTTTCCCTTCTGTATTTGAGGTTCCAGAGCATATGAGTCATCTCTTTCATAGCTTTTCATAGCTATTGGAGGAGAGATTCGAGTGGGTACTTTTTGGGGGCAAGTTTTTAAGAAGCGACATTCACCCCGCCCTGTGTCGCCATTTCGGTCCAACATGCCACCTAAGTGTGCCCTAGGGTAGAGGTTACCATGGAAAGATGTGAGTTCCTAGCAGATTTAATAGTTTTGCCCTCCCAGACCTTGGATATCACACTAGGAATGGACTGGCTTGCAAGGTATCAGGGGGTCATAGACTGTGCCACTAGGAAAGTAAGGCTAACCAAATGCCCTGGTCTAATAATAGAAGTGAAGGTGGATCGTCCGTACCGATGGGGTCATGCAATATATCATTTTGAAGATGTACTGCTGGAAGGGATGCTGGTGGTACAAGACTACCCTGAAGTATTTCCCGAAGAGGTACCAGGCATGCCGCCAGATAGAGACCTGGAGTTTGTCATCAACCTAAAGCCCGGTGCTGCCCCCATCTCTGAGAGGCCATACATGTTGACTGTGGACGAATTAGAAGAGTTAAAGAAGCAACTCCACGAGATGCAAGACAAAGGATTTATCAGGCCGAGTTCCTCACCTTGGGGATCTCCGGTAATCTTTGTGAAGAAGAAGGATGGCACCGCCCGGATGTGTGTGGATTATCGGGCCTTAAATGAAGTGACCATCAAAAACAAGTACTCCCTGCTTAGGATTGATGACCTATTTGACCAACTTGGAGGAGCCACTGTATTCTCCAAAATTGACTTAAAGTCAGGTTATCATCAGTTGAAGATTAGGACTGAGGATATTCCAAAGACTGCTTTCACCACTAGATATGGACTGTACGAGTTTATGGTCATGTCTTTTGGTTTGACCAATGCCCCAGCCTATTTCATGAATCTCATGAACAAGATCTTCATGGAATATTTCACCGCAGAAGAGCATGCTGAGCATTTACGCTTGGTGCTGGAAAAGCTAAAAGAACACCAGCATACGCCAAATTCAGCAAGTGTGAGTTTTGGCTGTAAGATATCAACTTCTTTGGTCATATAGTGACTGCTGGAGGAGTATCTATGGACCCAGCTAAGACTGCAGCTGTAATGGAATAGCAACTGCCCACCAATGTCACAGAAGTGCGCAATTTCCTCGGATTGGCAGGATACTACTGAAGATTCATAGAGGAATTTTCCCGGGTTGCCAGACCTTTGACGCAGCTACTCAAGAAAGAGCAGAAATTTAAATGGACAAGGGCTTGTGAATAGAGTTTCCAAGAACTAAAGAAGAGATTAACCTCCACCCCTGTGTTAGTCTTGCCAGATGTACGCAAGAATTTTGAGGTATACTGTGATGCCTCACATCAAGGCCTTGGATGCGTACTCATGCAAGGAGACAAGGTTGTGGCATATGCATCAAGGCAGCTTCGCCCTCATGAAGTAAATTACCCAACCCATGATTTGGAATTGGCCTCGGTGGTGCATGCGCTAAAGATTTGGAGGCATTACCTCATCAGAAACCATTGCGACATATATACTGATCACAAGAGCCTCAAGTACTTCTTCACACAGTCACACCTCAACTTGAGGCAGAGAAGGTGGTTAGAGTTGATCAAGGACTACGACTTAAGTGTTCACTATCACCCAGGCAAAGCTAATGTGGTAGCTAATGCTCTGAGTGAAAGGCTTATTGCAACAATCTCATGGTTTTGGAGCAACAGCCAGAGTTGTACAAGGAGATAACGGCGCTAAATTTGGAGATAGTGGATCAAGGCACACTGACGGCCATGGAAATTCAACCAAGCATAGAAGAGCGGATTATGGCCACACAGCAAGAGGATCCAACTGCTTTGAGGCTAAAAAGATTAATGGAAGCAGGAAAGGCTCCCGAAGTGACCATGGATCAGGAAGGTGTCCTGTGGTATGGAACACACATCTTTGTGCCACACCAAAAGGACCTTAAGGGCCTGATATTTAGAGATGCTCACAGCTCTGCATACTCCCTCCACCCTATGATGAGGACATCCTTTCCATAGATACAACTATGCCAACTCCACAACAAAGTCAACAAACTAAAACTATGATACAAAGACCAATGACTCGAGCGCGAGCACGTCAACTTAACCATCAGGTGAATGCGTTCCTAAGTTTACATACAAATGTTTCAAAGAATGGCATACTACTTAATTCTTGTGATGATTTAATTGTCCTTAGGAACCATGGTGAAGAACCACGCGAGCTCAAGTGTAGAAGTGGATCCGTCAAGCACAATCCAAGTTCTGTTCGCGAGTTTGATTCAGATTCGGCCTTTGTAATAGCGTCTACTTCAAACGGCCATAACTTTTGATCCAGAAGGCTTCTTGGGGCCTATGAGTATTTGTTGGAAAGCTCTTGGAGTCTACTTTCAGATGGATCTAGTCTCACCTCCAAAATCCATCCGAACAGATCAGAAACTATGAAAGAAGACATATTACTTTTCCAATCCGAGTCAAAGTGGGCCGAGGGCCTTGTAATTTAGGCTATTTGGGCCGGTATTGTTCACAGGAATAGTACCATGGCCACATGAATAGTAAACATGAATAGTACCATACCTCTTTTCATTAGATAAGTGCGGCTCTCCCCTTCCCTATTTAAGGAGGTCGCACCCTTTAGTTTTCCTTGGTTTTCTTAAGAGATTATTCTGCTTAGCAGTTTCACCGCATGTTCGGTTGAGGAACCCCAACTTGTGAACTTAAACATTATTTGCAATACAATTTCAGATTGCATCTTAAACTCTCTTGCTTGTGTTCTCGATTCGCTTGCAGGAGATAGCCTTCTTGGCGAGGTCAATCGTGTTCGGCACGGTTGATAACCAACGGAGCAGTGGTGTAGTGATTGCGAGGGGTTTGATCTGTTTTGGTCGGAGCCTTTGGATCATCAACGTCGAGATCTCCACAATCGACTTATCAGTACCTTTCGGAAGATTGGGCCATCGTCACATTACCCTGGGAGTACCAAGATGTATCAGGACATGAAGCAGTGCTACTGGTGGCCACCTATGAAGAGAGACATCGCTGAACATGTGGCATGTTGTGATGTGCGCCAAAGAGTTAGGGCAGAGCACCAAAGACCAGTAGGGTGTAACAGCCCAGCTGTTTATTTCAAAATTTCAGTAAGAAAAAATAATTAATTTAATTTAATTTAAAATAAAGTGTTCTTTGGTTGCCTAAATTTTGAAAATTTTATTTGTCTGTTTTCAGCTTTGGAAAAAAAGCTTTTATAAAAAGTAATTTAACTAAAAACATAAAATTACTATTAAATAAAAAGATATTTTGAATTTATGTAAAAATATCATTTCAAATTAAGTATTTAAAAGCATTTGGTTTTTATTTGGATTTTCTGTGTTTTTCTGGAGTTTATTTGGATTTTTCTGGAGTTTATTTCAAATCCTAAAGCAAGAAAATGAGTTTCAAATATTTTATTAAAGCCAAAAAGAGTTTATTTTATTTTTCCTAGCCTTCCCTAAATTTTTAACTAGTTTTTGAGGATTTTCTGGAATTAAAATCAATTTTAAATGTTAAAAAGTATTTTATAAAATTATTAAATGCAAATCTGAAATTAAAAATATTTTTCCTAAGTCTAAAAGAGCTCCAGGAATATTCTATATTTTTTCTGGAATTTTTAGACATTAAATATTATTTTTCTAAGTATTTGTAAAGCTTCTAGTATTTTCTAAAAATTTATTCCGAAAATAAAAATCAAATTCATCCAAGCCCGCCACGTGTCGCTCTCAGATTAAATCAATCTCTCTCCACGATTTAATCCTAGCCATACAAAGTCACTTACCCCTTCATCTCCATCCAAAGACCATGAAACACTCACTTACCACGTGTCAACAATCCGACGGCCCGTACCCCTTCACTTCCTCTCCCTCTCCATGACATATGGACCCCACATGCCATATGTTTCTTCAACCTCTCCTTCTTCCTCCCCTAACCCTCTCTCTCCTCCACCATGGATGACAATTAAAAGCTTCGAAACTCCGCCGTTTCTCTCTCTTAATTCCCGATTAAAGCATAAAATATTCAAATAAAATTCTGCACCCAATGACAACCGGGCCCCACGTGTCATACACTCCAATATACCCAAAAATCATCCAAAAATAAGATTCCAGATAATATTCCCTCGGTTTTGCATTTTCTGGAATTTTCAGTTCATCCAAACTTCCAATTGCTCGTTCTCCGTCGTCCAAACTCCGAATCCAGTGATTCAAATTTCTAAATTCTTATAAAATCATATTCTATCTTCCAGTATATATTTTATAATTTTTGTATTTTATTTGAATTTATTTGGTTGGTTCTTCGCGCGTAGATTTCGACGAATTCGGAGAGAACGACGCCGACGATTTGCACCAGGTCTTCGAGCAAGGCAAGTTACACCTTTGATCATGTTGAACCTAATATTTTAAATTAATTATGTTGTTTTTAAATTATTATTGCATGCGTAATTTTATTCAAGTTAGTTTAAATTCAGTTTTGAACTCTAGTTACACCCAAATTCTTTGGACAGCCAAATTTGATATTGCTTACCAATATACCTTGTCAACCCTAGATAAAACCTAGTTAGTACAATAGCACTAACTAGAAATTTTGTAGAAATGCTTAGCCATGCTTATAATACTTATGGTTTGGGATGATCTTTCACATAAAATGATAAGCTTTTGAAATGTATTCTTGACTTTGGTGAGTCAAGAAGGATTATGAAATATTTTGAAAACAAAATATAAAACCTGGTTTAGACTTAGGCAATTGGTTAGATTGGTGGGTGCAGGCATGCCCTGTTGGTTGGAGCCGCAGTGGTTGATTGTCGTGCATAGGGGTACGTGGTTGGGCCTAAGTCAAGTTAAGGACCGGTCTGTGAGCTACTATTGCAAAGCCCTATCGTACTACCACAAGTCTGGTATGGGACAGACCTGGCTGAATAATTTGTGAAGTTCCAACATGAACTCGCTATAGGCTGAATGTGAGCGCGGCGTAGGTTGTGAGAAGTCTCACACGGCACAAGAGGGGGCTCCAACATGTGGATTCATGTTGTGGTAAAACCTTAGTGGCGGCGTGATTATGTTGACAACAGATCATTGTAAAGGCCTTGTCATGATCTCCTCGCCGCACACCTAAGGAAGTGTGTAACTCGCGTGGCAAACCGGGATGATCATGTCTTGTGGGTAAAGCTGTACAACCTCTGCAGAGTGTATAACCTATCCTGGATAGCCGTGCCCACGGTCATGGGCATGCTAAGTGAAGTTTTTCATGGATTAGACTTTGGTTTTCAAAATGGTTTGCAAAACCTTGTGGATGGATGGAATCCATGAGAGATTTTAAAAGTGGATGGATGGAATCCTTATGGTATCTTTTGGAAAGATGGTCCGGGTGGGATGCCCGTGGTTAGGTTGGTGTGGGGGATGGACCTGCACTAACGGTATCTATTTTGTTTACAACATTGTTTTACTTAATGTATCAAATTCAGCTTTTGCACTTACTTATGATATTTACTTCAATGTCGCCTTTTATGCAAATTAACCATATTATGCCTTCCTTTGATACTCCATATGCATGCATCAATTCATTAATCTCTGGTGTAACTTGTGGAGTACTTTTTGTACTCATGTTGCTCAATTTAACTCTTTCAGAGGAAGCCTTCGACGACTTCGGTGAGGATTGCGACAAGGCCACGTCTTACAGTCATTCGCCTTGTGGGAAGGCTGGATGGGCTGCTACATTGTTTATCTTCC
The DNA here is from genome assembly GCA_036346575.1 of Dendrocalamus sinicus. Lineage (NCBI taxonomy): Eukaryota > Viridiplantae > Streptophyta > Magnoliopsida > Poales > Poaceae > Dendrocalamus > Dendrocalamus sinicus. The sequence continues at coordinate 18,064,163 of CM070661.1, read as the reverse complement.
GCTGTCTTCTTTTGCTGTTATTGTAAAACTTTGGCCATCAGGCTCATAATAATTAAATAAGGTTGTCATTACGCATGATATTTGTCTTTGTTATTACTGTGTGCACTAGCTTTTCCTGGGATAGTGCGATTTACACAAAGGGTTCTAGAGTTGTTCCTCCGGGTCCCGACACAGGGTTACTACAACCATTGCAAGTCCCTCAATGGAAATGGGAAGAAGTCGGAATGGATTTTTATCACTGGACTTCTGTAGCACCCTCACAAAAATCTGGCCCTAACTAACTCCCTCACTCCCATTACCTCTCTCCTATCCCACATCTAACTTCTTCCTTTTATCTCTCTCTTTCCATAACCACCCTCCCGTGAATCTCTCTCTCTCTTTTAACTCTCTCTCCTAGGGCTTTTAATCTCTCTCTCGTTCAGTCATTCTCACGCATGGGCCTCCATGGGCGACAGCTGCGGTGGCGACGACGGTGGCTCACGTTGTGGCGTCGCATCACACGCCCGCATGCGCCTTGCGCGCTAATGGTTGCCATAGCCGGCAGTTGCAGTGGCGGCAGCGGCCCGAGGGGGCGTCGGTGGATGCGGTAGGTAGCCGGCCGGTGCACGGCAAGAAGACGCCCGCCGCCACGCACACGCGGCGGCCGGACTCGGCGGCGGCGGTGGCTGCTGCTGCGGTGGCGGCGGTCTTGGCGCCGGTGGTCGGCGGCGGTGGCTCACGCGGTGGCGTCGCATCGCGCGCCGCATGCGCCTCTGCGCTCATGGCCGCCATAGCCGGCGATTGCGGCGGCGCGGCGGCGTCGGTGGCGGCGGCGGTGGCGGCAAGCGCCGCGGCAGCGGCGCGCTTCGCCGCCACCGCGCGCGCGCGCGCGCGCGCGAGCCGAACTCGGCGGCGGTGGTGGCTGCTGCTGCTGCGGCGGCCGCCAGCGAGGCGGTGAGCGGTGGCAATCGGTGTGGGGCCAGGTTGGCTGCACGGCCGGGTGGTGCAGGTGGCGCGCGGCGACTCGCAGCAGTAGCACTGGTGGCGGAAGCGCATGCACGGGCACTCGGGCAGCACTGTGCAAATATGGAGGTTCCAGAAAGAGAGAGCATTCGAGAGATGAGAGAGGAGGCTTGGGAAGGCCAGTTGCTGCCATCGCCGGTCGGTGCCGTCGAGCTCCCTCATTGCCACACAGCCGAGCTTTGTTGTTGCTGGAGGAGTTGGATTTGTGGCATGAGAGCTTCCTCATCATCGTCGGTGACACTCTCCAGGTCATCACTATTCGAAAAAGTTCTGAGAGAGAAGGCATCTGGAGGGCGTGATGTGGAGCGTGTGAAGCTGAAGTTGGAAGTTGTAGTTGAGGATCTCACATAGCTGTGAGGGAGCGTTCGTGCAGCTGTACATTCCAGGCCCTTCGTGTAGGGCATCCGTCGAGCCTGCTCAAGGCAAGTACCTCGCGGCCGTAACCCCTGCATTTCACATTTTACATCTCCCATATTGGTTGTTACCGTTGTTATTGAGTACCATTACCATATTGCTAAAGCTGGTCTGTCTATTATCATATCACCCAACGCTCACCTATCCACTATCATGTCACTAAAGCGTACCTGTTTACGATCATATCACCAAAACTTACCGGGCTTTTATCATATAACTAATGTTACCTGATTAATACCGTACCATGAAAGTTACCTGCTTGTTATCATATTACTAACGCCTGCTGATTGTTGTCACATGTTAATGCTTGCTAGTTATGTACTTTTAATATTGTATGCATACCATGATGTTCTAGGTTATCTTATTTTCCATGTTTTATGTTAATTAATACCTTAGACTCTTAGATGTATTAAAGTGCTATGGTTAATGTCTAAGTTGCAAGCTTTAATTATTAATTATAATTGTTGCTTAAATTGTGGTTGGGATAGTATAGGAGTGACTTCAACTTAAGGTTAACCACTAGTAATCTTTAGCTTCGGAATGATATATTGAATTACCGATTCCCTGATTCATTACTTGTATGTTATTGCTTGATTGGTTTCGATAGAATTATGTATGATATTGTGAACCTGACTAATAACAACTTATCACATAATAAAATCTAGTTGTTTGACAACCCCTTGGTGTGAGTTAATTTGTAATGCTGGGTGAGAATCATTCATGGATCCCTACCACCGTCGTATTATCCTTCTTCATCTCCCATCTGATTTTATCTCCTGTCCTCAATCTCAGCAACCTTTTCATTCCTTGTAATCGTGCATGAACTTATCTCCAATTATTTTAGTTCCACATTTCACATCTTTCATGTTTGCTCGTTACCATTATCATTAGGTACAATTGTCGTATCAATGAATTACCTGGTTATTATCATATCACTGAATTTACCTGGCTAACATCCTGTCACCAAAGTTATCTGGTTATTATCATCTCTCTAGTGCTTGCCTGGTTGTTATAATAATATTTATGCTTGCCTAGTTATGATCATATTGTTAATGCTTGTCTACTTCTTATCATATTGTTAATGCTTGTCTGGTTATTGTTAATGCTTGCTGGTTATATACCCTTAATATTGTATTCCTGTCATGATGTTCTAGATTATCTTATTTCGCATGGCTTTAGGTTTGTGATAATACTCTGTTAATAATGTTATAAGATTCATGCTTTTAAGTAATGTTTAGTGTTCATGCTTAAACCGTTAATGGGGGTAGCAGGTGATCATGTTGTAGACTTAGGTTAAAATCATTAGCAGTCCTTAAGTATCACGCTTCTGTGTTTAATCCTCTCAATATCATGATGTATTGTCGGTACAGTTCCTTATGTGAGTCATGATGGTTATACCTTAATAAATGTTAATTTGACTAATAATTACTTCTCACATAATAAAACTTGATTGGTTGATAAACTTGTGTGAGTTACAGTATAATACCTCTTTAGGTTGATTATTATATCACTATCATCTTATCATTATTCCACATCGCCCTCTTATCAGAAACTATGTCTTCCATTTTCAAATCTAGCACATCTTTTCACTTCTCATAGCTTTATTATAGCCTTTTCCTCGCCATGTCTTAGTTACCATAATTTTGTTCTATATAATCTGTCCATGATGTATCAGTTACTTTATCACCTAGTTTCACCAATCCTGTCTCTGGCCACATCGTATCAAACCTTTACTCTCATAACTTTACCTTAACTCAATTGCAACTCTCTAATTATATCATGGATAATTCACTAAATAACAAACTAAGGGTTATCACACCGGGGCTACCCACATATAGGGGTCATTTCCACCCAACCTGGTAACGTACGGGGGGCCGTACATTCTCGTTACACAGGATATTACACCCTGTCTGCGGTTATACGGTCGAGGACAAGTTGTGTCTGGCTATTCTCGTATAACCGGGTATGTGGGAGGAGGTCATCGGCACCCTTGCTATCACTTACTATAACTTGCTATAACTTGTCACATAACAAATATCTTTAATAAACAGTTCTCATAATATCTGTCTTCCATTCCTGACAGTATTTCCGATATCAGTTGTTCATTGTTGGCCTTATGTCCATTGCTTACTTGTCATGCTTGCCCTTTATTTCATGTGGTTGCATTACTTGTCTTTACTCTTGTGTTGCGACCGTTGTTGGGTACTTGCTGAGATTTCCAAATCTCACGCTTGCTCTTTTTAGTCCCAGGTAAAAGGCCAGTGGAGTGATAGCATCATGCATGGGTGGGAGCACTCAAGTTTTCAGCACCGTGGTTTGCCACTGTTTTGTTGTTTCATTCGTTCTTTATTTGGTTAGAAGTGGACCAGTCCCATGTTTTAAATAATTATTCCAGCTTCCATTGGTTCTCTATTAAAGTGTTAATAAAGTTTTAAATTCTTTGTGATTTCTTTTGTTGTACTTATTTATTCTTCACTTTGGCGATGACGTTCCATAGTAATATCCCATATGGTTACGTGGGGTGTTACAGTTGGTATCAGAGCTCAGGCTGTAGTTTCTGGAAAAATGTTTTGCACATACATGGGGCTTTGGGTGATACGGGGTCGCCCGATCTTCTCGTAGTAGGATGGATACTCACGGGAGTCTTGATGAATCGTAATGATCCTCCAATGCCAATGCAAAGGATGAACACTCTTTAATCCGCCAAAACACACTCGTGTTGATTTCGCCGACCACTAAGCGAAGATCTATCGTGCACCCAATTCCCAGCGGAAAGGCTGAACGATCTTGATTGAAGAGAACGCTCCTAATTCCCTATGGAACTTCGGCAGCAATGCTAAACTCAAACAAACTTTAGTAGATTGATTTTTCTCAAACGTGGTCTTAGCCCTAAAGGCTGCCAATACAAGGCTTATATAGCTCTTTGGGACGTCCATATGGTCCCCAAACCAATTACAACTCAACCCTATATGGTTTTAGATACGAATTCTCACAAAAAGGAAACTATATTTTTCACCTATCATATTGTTTCGGTCATAACTTTTTATCCGTGATGAATTTGAATGTGGGACCAGATCCGTTGCGTAGCCCTTGAAATTATCTTTCCAACGAGTACAAGAACACCTGAATCGGACTCCGTTTGTGAAAGTTATGGCCTTGTTAGTAACTGCCTGTCAGGCTGTCCCGAGTCAAATCCGAATTGAATCCTGAGTTGAATCCAAGTTTGAATTGGGTTGAGCACGTGGGAAGTCTGAATTTGGCTTGAAAATCTTATCCAAAACTTGTAGTTTAAGTCCTTGGGCTTCTCCCTTTTGCTCTCCCATTGCATGGGCTTCTTTCCTCCTTGATCAACTGCATGGGCTGCTTGGTTTTCTCCTTTCCATTCCCATGGGCTTTGAGCTTTTTGTTCTTGGTAGTAAATATGATTAACCTCCTTGTGCTTCGCCATTGCTTTGGCCCTGGAATCATCATAATATTCAAACCTAATAATAAACAAGAATTTGGCATAAGGTTGTATGTTGTTCCCACGAATAGAAAGAAAGTCATTAAGAAACAAATTCACCTGACAATATTTAATGCGGCTCAATACTTCTTTCCAGTGAAATAATGTATTTGATTGAAAAGTACTAATCGTGTCTGTATCCACATCATCCTCCCCTTCTTCAAGAAAAGCCGTCCTCGGCTTTTGATAGCCTGAAATTGTACTAAACAAAGCATACAATGTGTATGCATGGTATATGTATTGGTCAGTTACACCCCTTGCGTCTTTCACATTATTATTACCTGGAGGTGTAGTAAGCAAAAAGAACAACACATATGCGTGGTATATGTATGAATCAATTATTGTGTCATTCTCATTCTTACTGTTTTGCACAAACCAATTGATACTACAACAGCTATCAAATGCATACATTGCAATGTTTTCATTCACACCATTCTCCCTCCCATAAAAAAAAGTCGTCCTCGACTTTGAGAAGTACGTGGACAAGTCATTAATGGGCAAAACCAGATCAAACGGTTCAAATATGGAAGAGAAAATTTTAAGTGCCTTCCATGCTTCAACTGCGCTACTCTAATTATTTGTACATGATTGTTCATTGAAAGAGGAACAAGTAGGCACAAGAACTCTTTGTAAACAGCAAGCACTATTGTTAAACCTCATCTCCTTGTGGTCATGATATGGCACAAAAGTTTGTTTATCCAAAATATGCAAGTTCAATTCAGCAAGCTTATCACATGTAATGCATATTCGGTAAACATAAAACTTGTCATCTGCACCATAATATTCGATCAAATTAAACTTATAGGTGTAGGCATAAACACTAACTAGTGATTTTAAACATGAAATTTCAGCAAGATTCTCAACCACACTAGATAGCTCTCTAGGATCATCAAACATGATATAGTACAAAGAATCACTAGGAGATATTCGAGTAAGAACTTCCTTATGAGTAATCAATTCCACATTATGTAAATTGAGTAAAGAAATTTCAGAACATGGAATTTTCATTCGCACATATGAGTTCTCACAAGTACTCACCGTTTCACAATAAATTTCAACACCAATATTGTTACCTTTGTTGTTCTCCTCAGTTGATGTAGGTGTTGTAGGTATTAAATCATCTTGATGTAACAACGGAACAGCAAGTACTTCATCTTCAACCGTGGTTATCTCCTCATCTTTGACTTCCAATGATGCCGGTTGTTGAATGTTTAATTCCTCATCTTCAATTTCAACCTGCACAATGTGAGAAACAACACTAGAAGTAGACATTAATGTGTTAGTTTCAAAATCAACCTCACTTTGTCTATCTTCTACTTTTCTCTTTTCTTTTGGTGTATCTCTCACACTCTCAATTTGGATGCTCTCAAACTCACATATGGTGGAATCACACAGCTCACTCTTTTTAATACTCTCACTCAATTTGGCTATGTGGCTCTCATTCTCACATGGGTTTTGATGCATCTCAATTGTTGTACGTGTCATTGGGGCAGCACAAGATGTCTCCTTTACCGGTCATCTTCTCACATGACACACCAATAGCAGCATAAGAATTGAAGAATGGACTTGGATAGAATTGTGGTGTATGCCTCTCCAAAAGTCTCTTCTCCTACTCAATAGCGCAATTCACAAGGTCATGCATGCTACAAAAATATTTACCATGAAGTGCAGTGGCGATCTCAAAATTCAAGCCTTCTTTGAAATATGCCTTCTCCCTTAATGCACTTGTGACACCGACACGACGCAATGCATGCTTCAACTCATAATAGTAATCTTGAACGTTATTACTCCCTTGGGTGATATTCTCCAGATGGTGAAGCAATTCCTATGCATAACAGGATGGCACAAACTCGCTTATCATGAACGCCTTCAAATCTGACCAAGATTTAATGAATTGCTTTCCAATTAGTTGTTGCCACCAACTATAAGCATAGTCTTCAAACTTCCTCGTGGCACGCATCACCTCTTGGTCTTTGGAAAGTTTCTGAAATCTAAACACTTTCTCCATTCGCCATTCCCATTCAAGATACTCCTCTGGATCATCACCGCCATAGAAAGGAACAAAGCTATCTTCTTCTTGTTTTGGATGAAGTGCTTGCACAATATCTGTTGGTGATATGCCCTAGAGGCAACATGGAGATGTTGAATATATCACATACTATGTTTATGATACATTGCTTTGTTCCTTGAAATAGACATTATCATTATTGATCAATGAGTATGTGACTTATTCATGAGACTCTTAATGCCAAAATGTTGCTATTTTTAAATGATCCCTGATTATATATCATATGAGGAACAAATATGATTCAAAGATCAGCATATGTATTGATTGATGATCATGTCTCATGGATCATGGTATGGTGATACCAAATCAATAATATGGATATGTGTTAGTGAACATATGTTGGATAGACCCGCCATGAGACACTGCAGAGATTCCATGTGTCATCAGTTGGTCTCAAGTAGTGTTTATGTAGAATCCTTAGACTTGAGATCATCATGGTTCCCAACATGCGTAGTAGCTTATTTTGGGACTACTAAACACTACTCCGTAACTGGGTAGTCATAAAAGTAGTCTTCGGGTTTGCCATGAAACATGTAGTGGGATGTGAATGATCAAGATAGAATTTGCCCCTCCTTATGGGAGAGATATCTCTGGGCCCCTTGATGTAATGGATTATGAAAGTGCATGACCATGACAAGGTGATTGAGGAGTCAATCACGAGTTTATAATCCATCACGGAATCGAGAGAGCGATTGAGCTATTAAGAGGATGACACAGGTCTCGCCTTGAGCTTAATCTATATCGTGAGGCAAAGGGATTCATACATGAGAACATTACAGGTTCAGCCGATATGATCTTTACGTATACTTTGGGGTTAATATGTCTTACTAGAGGCCGCTATTAACAGGGTGACCGGAAAGGCATTTCCGGGTCGCGACCAAGTATACGTGAACCTACAGGGTCACACACTTGACGGGTTGGAACACTAATTCGAATGTGATTCGGATGTGGCTCAATTCGGATAGACTCCTATTGGGCCTCGGTCCACGAGGCCCAAGTGAGGAGGTCTATATATATGGAGGCGAGGGGCTGAGGGGTGCATGCTTCTGTTAATCCCGAGCCAAACCCTAGCCGCCACCTCTCGAGCCAAACCCTAGCCCCCGACATGTGGATACCTTGTCCGATAAGAATTAATTGAGTTCATTCAAATTGGTGGAACCAAAATGATGATTATGAAGAGAATGATGTTGGTGGACTAATGAATATTAAATTATGGCTTAGATGATCTTAAAATTGATTGATGATTACTAAAAGGTTGTATTAATTTTATATTATTTGATCAATGTTATGAATCTGTCGGATTAGATAATGATCATAAAACAATTGGTGGAAATCACAAACTACAATGTTATTGGATTCTTGTTAGAAAAATTCTATGGTTTGACGTCGATTCAAATTAGAGCAGAGAGAGTAAAAGTTAATGAGATTACTTGTCGAAATTAATAAGGTGCATTTGTGGTATATGATTTTGGAATCAAGAATTTTTGAAGAGTTGAAATAATTATGTCCTTCTCGGATGAACACTTGCGGAAGTTAAGCCCTTTTGGTGGAATACTGAATTAATCGATATGATAAGGGCAATTGAAGTTAACCCAAAGCTTGCAGGCGACTAAAGATGTACCAATCCGATTTGTTGTTGTCTTCCATATTTCTCAGTTAAAGGAATACCTCAGAGCATTGAACAACAAGATAGAATCATGAAGGAAGCTTAGCGCCACGCAAGAAGCATGACCATAAAGTTCCACAAAGTGCAATAGAGCAACCATTCGAAGTCAAGCAACTTGGGAGTGTGAAGAGGATCTAAGAGAAGAGTTCCCCGACCTTTTTCCCAGTCCGTCCGAATCTCGGGGTCGAGATTCTTTCTAAGGGGGGTAGGTTTGTCACATCCCAAATTTCTCCTTTCTGGAAAAAATTTAAATTCAAATTAATTATTTTAAAGTAATTGGATTTTACTTGGCTTTTATTTGCCTTTCTGGATTTTCTGGAATTTAAAACCTATTTTTAAAATTTAAAAAGTAATTTAAAGTATGAAAATTAAATACCAACAGTAGTTGGGAATAATTTTATTCAGTCCAAAATATCCCCAGAAGCTTCTATGAATTTTTTTGGAATTTTTGGAGGTATTTTCATATTTTTCTGAGGCCTAAATCATTTCCTAGCCTTTTTTGAAAATATAAATCAAATTCTAAAATCAAAATTTCAAATCCTTTCCTCCAGTAGACACGTGGGCGGCCCGGCCTGCGTTGCCGCTCGGCCAAATCCGGGCCACTCTCTCCTCTCCCACCGCCTGCGGGCCGGCCGTCGGCGGCGGCCCGCCTTCCCTCCCTCCTCGCCTCGACGCGTGGACGGGCTCGGATGAGCCGAGTCTCCGCGCGGGCCATCCAGCCGCCCGCTCTCGCTTCCTCCCTCACCTCGCTAACCCGCGGGCCCCGCCCGTCAGCCGCACGTGCTCTCGCTCCCGCTGCCACCCGGCCCCACCTGTCAGATCTGTCGTCCCCGCGGAGCGCCACCTTCCTTCTTTCTCCTCCCCTTTCCTTTCTTCGCCGGCCGAATCCGAGCCAATCCTGGCCTTTCCTTCCCCGTTCCTCTCCGGTTTTGGAATCCCCGAACTCCCCGCGCAACCAAATCCCGAACGCCCGCGCCTCCCTTCCCTCTCCGGCCTCCCTATTTCCTTTTTCCCCCAAACCTTCCCTGCCGGCCACCGAGATCTCCAGCGAGGAATTAAGCGCCGTGTTCCTCTCCTCCGCCCCTATAAATACCCCCATCGCCTCCTCTCTCCCGCACCACCTCCCGGCGCTCTCGCCTCCTTCCCGAGCCCGTAGAGCCACCTTGTGTGCCACCTTCCCCCGAGCTCCGCCCAACTCCGGCGAGCCTCCCTCGCCGCCTCGGACCTCCCCGTAGCCTGTAGCCGCCACCCACAGCTTCCTCGTGCGTCGGTGAACCTCCCCGACACCTCGGCCACCCTTCCCCGTTGCCGGAGCGCCGTCGCACCGGAGCTCCCGAGCCGCCTCCGCCGCTACCTCGTGGCCGGCCACCTCCGCTCATCCCCGGGCTTCGCCGACCCCTCCAACCAAACCCCCACCGCTCCGGGATTACATTTCACGCACCGGCCGAACCTCTCCGGCCCTCCCTCGCCGCCGGTGTCGTCGTCTCCGACCACCTCTGCCCATGCCACCCGAAGGTATCCCTCAAGAGGGTTACCTACCCATTATGGGTAGGCAACGCCTCCCCGCTCACTTGGCTATCACCGCTCGCTCTCCCTTCCCCCGACTCCCTCGGTGCGCGTTCGAGCCCTCGGCTCCGCACGCTGAGGTTGAGTTTTTCTCAATTAAACCGCACTGACAAGTGGGCCCGGAGTCCAGTGGGTCCCACGTGTCAGAGGCTGAGCCAGTGGGCTCACTGTCCAGTGGGTCCCACATGTCAGGGACAGCTCTCTGTGGACTCACTGACCAGTGGACCCCACCTTTCATTCTCTCAGAATAAAAATAAAAATTAAAATTAAATAATTTCCGTGGGCCCCACCTGTCAGAAATTTGGGAATTTCTAGATTTATTCAATCTGAGATTTTCAAATGAGCATAACTTTCTCATTTTAACTCCAAATTCAGCCATTCAAATTTCTAAATTCTTCTAAAATCATGATCTATTCAACTATGGCCTCTATTTGAATTTTTTTTGAGTTTGTTTGAATTTTTATTTGTATTTATTTGCTTTGTTTGCTTCGTCTTTTCTCGCGTAGATTCCAACGTTGTCGACGATCCTTCTTCACAGCAACAAGAAGACCCAGAAACCCTGCAAGAAGGCAAGTATCCTTTGATCATCTTGAACCTATGCTTTTAAAAATGTTTTAATTATGTTAAATTGTATGCATTGCTATTTACATAAAATATTAGTTCAAATCTTTAGGAATTAGTTATTCCAACTTTGTTATGCCCTCATTTGACATTGATTGCCATGTACCTTGTCACCCTAGAACTTCCTTTGTCTCAATAATGAGATTAATATTAATCTTTGTGAATATTAGAAGGGTAGGATAATGCTTAGTCATGTTATCTAATATATTTACAAACTCTTGAAAATGGGAAATTAAGATTTATTGTTGAGCCTTATGTTTATAAAGTTGTGGTGAGTGGAGTTGCCACTGTTCTTTTAAAATAAAATAAAATGTGAAAGTTGGTTTGGATTAGGGTGGATGGTTGGTTTGGGTTGGTGCAGCAAGCACGAGATCTTGTTAAGTGTATGTTCCACCCTAGTCAATTAAGGACCGACGCTTGTGTTTGTCGGTGAGCATTAACCGTACAACCACAAGTCTATATGGGTGCGACCTAACCGACTAACTTATGATAGTCTAGTTTAGGTGCCACCGAGTGGAAAGTGGGTGCCGAGGATGAACCGGTTATCCACAGTGAGGGACAGGATTTCTTCAGACTCATATGGCGCAAGAGGGGCTTCGGTTGGGCGGTTAGCCTACTGCGGTGAAACCTCGTGGGTGGTATCTAGCTAGATTAGAGTAAGGTAAAGGCTTTGTGATATTTTATCTGGGTCTCATGCCAAAGGAAGCGTGTTGACTTTTAGGATAATTTATCTCTTGTGGGTAAAGTTGTACAACCTCTGCAGTGTAAAACTATTCGAATAGCCGTGCCCACGGTCAAGGGCGGGCAAGGAATGCATTCACATGGTAGATTTCTGGTTTTGTTTTAAAATCAAAGTTTTGTATTCCGAGGGTGGAGGAACTCTCGGAAGGGTATCCTGGCAGTTGGAGCCAGAGAGGGTGGATGTAACCCGCAATAGTAACTTGTTCAGTTGGAAATGATTAAGCTAGTGTTGGTAGATGGAACCTTCACTAGAGAATAATTGTTAGTTCTGTTAAAATCATTTACTTTATTAAATTGATGCCTTCGAAAATAATTAGTAGTAATTGAATTTAAAATATTGCTTTGTGCAAAAGAACCACATAGCCTTCCTTTGTCAAGCCTTGCATCTATTGCATTTTTCCCAAGACTTGCGGAGTACTTTATGTACTCACATGCTACACTTAAAAAAATAATAAATCTCAGAGGAAGTCGAAGCTCAAGAAGGTGACTACGACTACTGCTTCGCTTGTGGCTGCGATGGATTTTTCCCGGAGGACTAGGTCGCGCTTCCCCAGTCAATTGCCTGTGGCGAATTGATGGGTCGTCTTCGAGTTATCTTTTTCTTCCGCTGTGTTTCATGTGTGCGAGGTCTTAAACCTCTATTGTAATAATGAGACCCTGTGGTCAGTACTCTTAATTATTGTAATAAATCATTGATGGTTATGTTTTCCATTCTGTTTAACTGTGTGCACTAGCTTTGATCTGGGACTAGTGCTGTAATACACAGAGGGTTCGGATTTGGAAATCCGGGGGCCCGACAGTGTGCGCGGTACAAAAGTTTTGTTTTCTGCTATCGTAGCCTACGCGTATTCCTACAGTGGTATCAGAGCCATCTTGCTTAGTTTGCGATCTGGATCAGTGCATATGTTGATATGCGGTTGTAGTAGATTGGATCTATTACAGTCTAGATCAGTCGGTTCATGTGATGAATCGATTGTAGCACGGGTTGATGAGATCAATCGGTGGGTTAGATGAGGCGCAGATTGTATCACTACTAGTGCCCTAGAGATTGTCTCAGATCGGCATAAGGTGGTTATGTCGAATACTAGTAGGATATGAATCTGATAGCCTCGGACCAATGGAAAAACTAGTGTCCTAGAGAATGTCTCGGATCGGCATAAGGTGGTTATGTCGAATACTAGTAGGTTATGGATCTGATGGCCTCGGCCCAGTGGAAAAACTAGCGTCCTAGAGAATGTCTCGGATCGGCATAAGGTGGTTGTGCCGAATAGTTTTTCCATTGCGATTTCATAGATTGGATCTGTAAATTTCGTAGGGTGTATAGCGTCATGGGTTCACATCGTTAGGTAGAATGCGATTCTACGTCTAACTTATTTTTGCAGGGAATGGTGTGAATAGTATGGCCCTATAGCTTATTGGAATGTATGAGATGTATGTGATGCATGTAACATTCGTTCATGGCCTGCGTGTCATGATTATTTCAGCTATTGTTAGCTGTCTATATTGTATTTAACGACCTGCGTGTCGACCTTAATGCTTGAATCTATCTTTGTAATCTTCAATTTCTAGCTATTATAGGTAGTAGCCTAGTTTTGAGGTTACAAGCTTTCAAGCATGGTGGCCTAAAGGAGTGATGTGGAGGATGGAGATCGTGTACACCTACATGGAGATGGAGATCACCATTTTTTGGGCCATAATACTTCACAGTTCAATGTGTTTATCTGTGATGTTATCTATCTTATTCTTATGCAATGATATATGTGATATGTTGCTTTGGTAGGATAGAATCCCTCATAAAAATTAGGTGTTAATGCCCTTCCATATGTTGCACCAAAAGATAATGATCACCGCATGGTAGGTCTACCAAAGTAGAGTTCCGTCGGTTATCATCATTATTTGGGGTAGATGTCGGACATCTACATGCGGAAGCATTTGGTTTACTTAACAAGGTTATCAAAACAGTTTTGGACCTTGGGGCATAGGTTGGGGCCGGGGCATATTGATGTCACCCAACAAGCAAGAGTCACATAGGGATGTGATTAACAAGGTGTTGCTTACCCATGTCACTAGTTTTCTAGCCGTGATGCCAAAGCTCACTAGCAATTAGTGAAATGAGGATCTTGACCCACTATGTAACTTAGAGGGAGTTTTGTTGCAAAACACATAGTGGGAGTCTTTTGTTAAATAGTTTAATAAAAGATGAACATAAACATAGAGCTAAACTTTGCATATTCTTTGTTGTAGATCATGTCAGCTAATGCCGCATCCAGGTCTTTTAATTTGCGATCTATTCTTGAGAAAGAAAAACTCAATGGAACGAACTTTATGGATTGGTATCGCAACTTGAGAATTGTTCTCAAGCAAGAGCGCAATGAGTATGTCCTTGAGTCTCCTTATCCTGATGACTTGCCTGATAATGCTACTGCGGCTGCACGGAGAGCTTATGAGAAGCAAATGAATGATTGCCATGATGTGAGCTGTCTCATGCTTGCCACAATGTCCTCTGAGCTTGAAGCAATATGAGAACACAGATGCCTACAATATCATTGTGGGGTTGCGTGGTATGTTTGAGAACCAAGCAAGGGTGAGAGGTTCAACACTTCAAAGTCCTTGTTTGCGTGCGAGCTTGCGAAGGAATCCGTCGACCCTCATGTGATTAAGATGATTGGCTACATTGAGAGTCCGAAAAGCTTGGTTTTCCCTTAGCCAAGAGTTGGCTACGATGTGATTCTCCGATCGCTCCCCGAGTTTTGAGCCATTCATACTAAACTATCACATGAACAACATGGACAAAACATTGGCTGAGTTGCATGGGATGCTAAAAGCTGCCGAGGAAAGCATTAAGAAAAGCAGAATCATGTGATGATGATGCAGAAAGGCAAGGGCAAGCCCAATGTTAAGAAAGGCGCGGTCAAAGAAAGTTAGCTCCGATGAGATCGCGAGCGGTTCTAAGGCCAAGCAAGTCAAGAAGGGCGCTGCTCCTAATGCGATTGTTACTCTGTAAGCAATCGGGACATTGGAAAAGGAACGCCCAAAGTACTTGGAGGATCTTGAGAAGAAGAAGGAAGTACGACTTCCACTCTGGTATAAATGTTATAGAGATCAATCTTGCTACTTCATCCACTGATTCTTGGGTATTTGATACCGGATCGGTTGCTCACATTTGCAAATCGTTGCAGGGGCTAAGAAGAAGTAGAAGTTTGAGGAGGAGCGAAGTGGAGCAAAAGTTGTTGCGGTGGCTGTTGGCACCATGCCATTGTCTTTACCTTCAGGATTAGTTTTGGAATTGAATAATTGTTATTGTGTTCCATCTCTTTCCAAGAACATTATTTCTGCTTCATGTTTGCAAGCAGAAGGTTATGACTTTATATCTGTGAACAATGGTTGTTCTCTTTATTTCAAAGATATGTTCTATTGTCATACTCCATTAGTGAATGAGTTATATGTTCTTACTCTTGAAGAGTCACCGGTCTATAACATTAATGCAAAGAGGCAACGTCCGAATGATTTGAATCCCACGTTTATTTGGCACTGTCGCTTAGGCCACATAAATGAGAAACGCATGGAGAAGCTCCATAGAGATGGTATTCTACACTCATTTGATTTTGAATCATTTGAGACATGCGAATCTTGTTTACTTGGCAAGATGACAAAGGCACCTTTCACCGGTCAAGGTGAACGGGCAAGTGACTTATTGGCACTCGTACATTCTGATGTATGTGGACCAATGAGCTCAACAGCCAGAGGTGGTTTTCAGTACTTCATAACTTTTACTGATGACTTTAGTAGACTAGTTAGATGCCCGTGCGTTGCTACGGATTAAAACATAATCGTAATATTTAAAAAGTCTAATTGCAAAATGATAGGCACCCGCTTCTTCGCCTCCTCCGGCCCCTTCTCGCATCTCCGCCCCATCTCGCATCTCTGCCTCCTTCGCCCCTTCTCGCATCTCCGCCGCCCCCCCCCCCTTGCATCTCCGCCTCCGCCCCCCACCCAGGGGCGGATGTAGTATAGTTCATGGGTGTTCAGCTGAACACCCAAATTTTTTGACAAAAAATCTAGTATATATAAGGTATAATACATGTATATATGTATAATTAGGCTAAATTAGCTGTTTATATTCAAAATTTGGCCCGAGAGGCTGAGTGAAATGCCCGCAAGGCCGCAACTTCGCGTGCAGCCCAGCTGGCCCATCTTCTGTCGCGTCATCCCCCGCCCCAGGTCCCGGTCCCCCCTCCCCCCGATCCAATTGGCAAATCGTGCGGAGACCCTAACCCTAGCCTTGCCGCGACGCCGCCTCCGCCCTCCACTCCGCCGGCGACCGCCTCGCCGCCTCCGCTCTCCGCCTCCGCTCCGCCTCGCCGCCTCCGCCCTCCGCCTCCGCTCCGCCTCGCCGCGACGCCGCATCCGCCCTCCGCCTCCATCTCCTCTCCGCCTCGCCGCCTCTGCCCTCCGCTCCGCCGGCGACTCAGTTGTTAGTCTGGGCATATGTGGTCAAGATGTTAGTCTTGTATGGCTGTTTATTTTATGTTATGCAATATAATATGGTGACTCAGTTCGCGGGTAATCAGATTGATGTTTTAGTGGGCCGGTGAGATGGATCATAGGTGTTCTTGCCGGCCGGAGGTGAGGCTTGAGCCTTACCAAGCCTCACCCTTAGCTTCACCCCTACTATAGATCCCCATATAGAAAGACTTTCACTTCCAAGGATGATATTCAATTATGATATAACTCCATTCCACAGATACATAAGAAAGTTTCTTGATACTACAAATGCTACCACTAAAATTAGATAGAATGGCATGAACACATGTCCAATTTGCTATGCGTCAAATTACACATAGAAGCACAATCATCTAGCAAGCATGATAGCTAGAAGTATCTTAGCCACAACATTTGCATCTACTTCTAGCAAGCATCCTAGCTATGAATATCCTAGCCAAAAGAATTGCATCAACTTCCTTCATGACAAATCACATCTACTTCCACAAAAATGAGTCTTGCACTTCTAGCAATTATATAGCTAGAGGTCCCTTAGCCAAAAGATTTGCATTTACTTCCCCTTGTAATGTCATGGAGAAGCATTTCCAATAAGCTCGTTGTTGAGCCTACAAAAGAATCCATAAATGATAAACCATGTAGCTAAAACTAATTACTAAAATATTTATAATCAAAATTATGTTTACCTCCGTCTCAGATCGCGTGCAACTGCAACATTAGGTTCAAAGTGCACCCTACTGAAGCATGTAGTGTGCAGGCTATGGTCTAAAAAGTAAATAAGTATATAATATAATAAGTATAAAACATAGAGTAGATCAACACAAAATGAACAAGGAACACACATCAACTCACCTTGTTCACGCCTTGCTCTAAGCATAGTTGCCACAATGATAGCTCGATCATCAGAGCAACTCGTCCATTTAGTCAAATGGCTGGTAAGTACTTTGTCCTTAACAACTAACTTCACAGGTTTGAAGCTACAGGAATATATAAACATATAAACATGGGCTGAGTTTCCATTTTGTCTTATAAAAGCTCTATAAACATGGCACTTTATCCAACATATGAACTTAGCAGGTTATTCTACTTTATAAAAAATTTGCGAGACTCAAGAGGAAAACATTTTCTGATTCATATATTATCACTATTATATAAAAAACTGAGAAGGTATTCCATCTGTTTGAAAATGTAATCACTAAACATGATTATATATTCTAACCAGACAAGTCATGAAGGGAAGGGAAATTTTATAAGGCAATTAGCATGTATAGATTAGTTATACAGGAAAGGCCATTAGCATTTATAGATTAATTATACAAGAGGGGTTCCATTCTATGCAAAAACAACCAAATATAGCACCAAATCGTAATGTTCTAAGTGGCAAAGAAGCAAACTTAGGGGGCCATGGACAATAATAATTTAGACGTGCAACCATAAATTCAAGAAGATACTACAACAAAGTACATACCTGCCATCAATTATAAGAACATTTCTAAAAGGTATCTTTCTATTGTAGTAGCCTTGCACATAGCCTCAATTAACACAAACATGACCATTCCAATAACATCTGACATGTGAAAAAATGTTAGTAAAACTTTGATTTATTACAAAGCAGTATTACTTGGGTGGTCAACTGAAATACATACCAACATAAATGTCATTATGATAGGTGAATTCAAAAACTTCACTAAGTGGCATGAGCGGCGGAAAAAGCGGCAATGTCTTCTCACTCATATTTGGTATCTCACTCACAGTAGTGACACGTGTGAAAACACACCCATAAGCATGCTCTGCAAGCCACTTATGCTCGATTCTCCTCATAGGCTCTACGGACAACCTTGACACATAATATGCGCAGCCCTCTCGAAGTAGGGGATCTAAACGATCCACCTGGTCATCATAAATAGTGGCTACCATTTTTTTGCCCTATTGACAGTAGGCAAAGTCAGACACCATTAAAATTCAACAGAATGTAACTAAGCATCTAATAACATTTCCAGGAGTGGAATTATATTGAATATCAAACCTTTACCTGCAGGTTGCGATGTTTTGGTTTCTTTGTCGATCTGTTTTCCCATAAGATTTTGTTAATGCTAGGAAATAAGGATGTCCAATTACAGATAGAAGAGAGTGGTTTTAAGGTTGTCGAGAGGATGTGTTACTTTGCTGGCTAAAGTTGTATAAGGGTTAAGCAAATGCATGATGCCTTAGAGAAAAAAAACTAATGTTGACAGTATTATGCATGGTGTTGCTGATTGCTGTGCTATTTAAGCTATTTTATTTATCATATCAGATTGGAGGAGCTCCACTAAAAAGGGGACAAAAAAGACGGAAGAATTAAGTGCATACTTTCCCTGTTTCCATTATATAGAACCAGGTTATTTTGGGAGATAATGAAGCCTAAGTTGGTCTACAAATCAGATTCCTGGACCAAGGTTAATTTGATTCAACCTATGCATCTCTCTTTCTCTATCCCATGAACAAATTGATGCAACTTGTTACTAATTGATCCTTAATTTGCACATTTCAGGTGAGCAATGTAAGTTGGCGAACAGTTTGGATCTGTATTTCCTCACTTGATAACACAAGTAAGAATTTTTCTACTCTTCCTCCACACGTGATGCTGGGCAGTAGTACATTTCTTTGTATTAGAATTAGTGTTGGCTTCATGTTGATCTCTTTTCATTTCACAGGACCTGCCAAATTTGGTTGCAATAAAAGATGCAGATTTTTCAGATGTTGATGCAGTTTTTTGTTGCTTGCCACATGGAACAACCCAGGTTGTTTATCTTCAGCATGACTATTCTGATTTTTTCCCTATCAATAGCTGAATTGTTTAAAGGAATACGGTTGTACACTCTGTTGTGTATTGGAGGACAAGATTATGTTGAAAATTTTAGCAATATCTGATTGCAATTTTTTATCAGGAAATTATTCAAGGTTTACCCTAGCATCTGAAGATTGTTGATCTCTCTGCGGTATGCTCTACACAAACACATGATTTATTTACGTTATTAACAGCCAATCGTTCTTATGAGTGACTTATCATGTTTACAGGATTTCCGATTGTGTGATATCAATGAGTATCTTGATGGTATGGCCATTCTCATAGGGCACCAGAACTTCAGGTTTTCTTGACTACTTTCCCCTACGTACTTGTTTAGTAACTATCATTTGTCATGTACTTTTGCTATTACTCAGTTCTTAAGTTCCAATTTCAGCATCGGCATGTGATTGCCAACTTCGATTCGTATTGATATGCTTCTTCAATTTCTTTTTGGTATAATACTTTTTGGGGTTTGAATTGGACTCATATATAGTCATATGGTATTTTTGGATTATTCCTTTGTGTTATTATGTTTGATTCTGTGAACTCATTTTCTCTGTTGGTTGTTTCTCTGTTTATTCAGCAAGAAGCTGTGTATGGCTTTGATCAAGTTCTTCGAGATGAAATAAGAAATGCACGTCTTGTTGCAAATCCAGGATGTTATCCCACGTCTATTCAACTTCCTCTTGTTCCTCTAATGAAGGTGAGGATCAATAGAAATTCGATAATTCTAGTCTATGATCAAAACAACAAAGTTTAGACATAATAGTCATCGGTTGTGCCATACCCATATATTTGCAAATGTACAAAGAATATCCATTTTCTCAGAGCGGAAAGTATATTTGTAAAAATGTTGTGCTTCGAGTCATGCTCCTTTATGAAAATATTCTAAAATGTCACTTATTAACATTCTTAGTATCTATGTCTTTCTTAGCATATTTTGTTTTACTGCGAGCAAAACTGGTCAAGATGAGCAACAATATCATTGATGCAAAATCAGGGTTAGCGGGCAGGTCCTTATTTTACTTGAGATACTATGACTTTAAAATATAAGTATGTATCTGCAATATTTACTTGAGATTCTACTCCTATGCATCTCTCTTTCTCTATCCCATGAACAAATTGATGCAACTTGTTACTAATTGATCCTTAATTTGCACATTCCAGGTGAGCAATGTAATATTTATTGATTCTCCAATAGGAAATGGGTTTTCATATTCCCAAATAGAGCAAGGATACAACTCAAGTGACACCAAAGCTATCAACCAAATCCTTATCTTTCTCACAAAGGTCAGACTTCCTGCCTTTCGGTCCCAGATCCCAACCACTAATGTTGTACACAAACTGACAACAAATGTGTATCAAAATAAGCCCTCAGTAATCATGCTACAATTAGTTCTATGATCTTCCTTTCTAATTTTGCAATGTGTGTTTACATATCGGGAATCTTAGTTCTTTTGTAAGATTTGGAGATTATGACAAATATTTCGTGTAGCTTATTAGCATATGAACTTACCAACCATAGTTAACATTCTAGTAGCTAAAAATGCATGTGTGAACATTACCTGCTCATCCAACAAAATCAAGGTCAGCCTCTTCCTACCAGGAGCGAATGTCTCAACATGATACTTGTGATAAAGTCGAACACCTATGCTCCATTTTGTTGAAGGATGAAAATCACCAAAGGTTGGAACACGTGGAGCTTCAACTCTAAGACGCTTCAAGGGCCTCATCCTAAATCCCCCGAAAAATAAAAATCAGCATACAAGCAACTATGCTTGGCATTCCAAATATAAATTGTGCTAGTACAGGATAGTATAAAATCTAAATTGGACAGGCATAATAATAATCTCATGAACAAGTACAAATAAATCTGTTTCTCCCATGACAAATCATTTTATCAATTAATTGTGCTGCTACAGGACACAATCAAGCACCTCTGGAAACTATGTTTAGTACAAGAGAAATGGAGAGTGTGGGAAATAGCCTCGCTGAACTATATCTAGGACCAAAGAGTATCGTCTGTTGTTGTTTTGCACAAGAATCTCTTATCTGATAATGATGGAGATCAAGGAAACATGTAATCTCAGGAATCACGGGTTATTTGTTGCTACTGTTTATATGCTCAAGTTCTATAAATTACTATAATTGTTGCTATTGTTTATATGCTCAAGTTACATTCCTGTCAGTAATCAGTAGCTAACATGCATAACAGGTTCATGCCTAGAATTTTTGCTTAAAGCAAAATAAGCATGAAGTCTAATTGAAAACTCAAATATAAACATGAAGTTCAAAAACTCAAATTTCAGGTTGAAGTGGTATGAGTCATCTGACATTATTTTGTTTCCTATCTTTCCTATCAGATCTGTTGGAACACTTGATGGAAGGGTGAATGTTTGATGACGACTTTTTCTTCAATGGACATGTGAGGATATAAACAATCAATTGTTCCAAATAGAAACCTAGTAAAGAACAATTGCAATTGACTCATACCTGGTCTGATATTATGAGGTATAGAGCACACTGGTCTGATAACAACAATGGAGCAAGGCCACACAGAATGTTTATTTATAGCTGCAATCACAAAAATATTGGGCGCCAAAAGTTTTAACCCCTGCATCTCTTCTCCCATATTGGCGCCATATCCAGCTCTGTGTTGTCCATCGTACTGCAATTTCTTACTGCAGCACGTTGGGGAAGAAAGATGGGGAGTAGTCTATCTTATACCCTTTCTTACTGCAGCTCTGTGTTGTCCATCGTAGCTGCAATTTCTTATAGCCTTTTTGTCCTGTAGGCTGAACAGTAGTGGAGGGGCATTTTGACTCTAGTGCAAACGAGTAGTCTATCTTCTAGACATATTATACAATCTCATAGCTTGTATTTTGGGTTGCAATCTGTGAACCTCCCAAGAAAAAAAAATCCCTGACAAAAGAGAGTTAAGTAGAGGACAAAAAAAAATAAAGAGGAAAGGTATATCGGACACAGCTAGACACCCCACAGCCTGATGTATTCCAATTATATCACAGAAAAAAAAGCCAGCTAACATGAGAGATGGGCAATCATTCCCTTCACACAAATCTTGTATTTACTGGTAAGTGGCGATGGTCACTGGTCAGTGACAACACAGCGCTAGCTGCGACGTACGAACTGTGATCCAAACCAGATGTCTGGCACCCAAGCATGCAATGCAGATACACTGATCCAAACCTCAAAGCATGGTGTAAGGCTGCAAGCACATCACAATGCTACCTACTGTGCTGTCTAATACACCAATGAACATGTGAGGTTCTTGTTTTTTTTTCATATCCAATTATACAATCTCATAGCTTGTAGTCATGCTGAAGATTTATAATATTAACACGAATAACTACTCAATAATTAGTTGTGTTGATCCCTATATTGAGAAACAATACTCTACAGCGCGTACGAATTACGAAAGTTAATTTTAAAAATTTTCAGAATTTGTGTATCGACCTTTCCTGCCAGTAAACTTGTTTTACAAGTTGTAACTTTCTAAAATTGCTCATCAAGCTGCATCTATATATGTCTATACATTTGCTGAAATAAGGAACTTTCACGAATCAAGGAGATGTTAGGGAATAGTCAAATCGGCCGGCTGATGCATAGCAAAACAACAAACACGTGGCCATGATGACCATCCTTAAATTCACGAGGTATTGACAGGTTCGTTTGGTCCAACTCAAGGCAATAACCTTTTTCTCTCTACTATTCATGAACCTGTACTATCGAGCCTCTGCTAGCTCCATCTGATTTGACGATGCAATAGTAGTGTGATCAAGCTGTTGACACGGGCTCGTCGACATAGCTGGAAAGGAAAATGGAGCATTTCTACTTGATTGTCTCCCCCATCCCAAGATCCATCAAACCTGTACCCTGATGGCATTTTTGTCATGGAATTAACCAGAATCAGTCACAAAGGAAACAGTGCCTCCTTCTTTAAGGTGATTATATATTCAAGGTTTGTTGCTTAACTCCTATATATGCTCTTTTCCTTTTGATTCGCAAAAAAAGATATTCTTTTCTTCAAAATATGTTTTTCTGTACCTGTACTTGACCTGGTCTTCAAACCCAAGTCAAGCACTTGCGACAGATCCAGACGGTCGACACGCACAGATATATAATCTCTCTCTCTCTCTCTCTCTCTCTCTCTCTCTCTCTCTCTATATATATATATATATATATATATATATATATATATATATATATATATATATATATATATATATATATATATATATATATATATATATATTAGAAATGAAGCATCGTATGCATGACGAAAGGAAGACGTCGGTATGTACGTGCACAATGAAAGGGAGTATACATGAGAGAACTTGCATGGAGAGGGTTTTAGACTTTGAAGGCAAAGGTTAAACTTCCTTGGAGGACCACATCGGTAAAAAAAAGGAGTACCCATTTCTTTCTACTTCTGCAATGTCCATTCGGATGGCACTTTGAGCAAGATGCTGAACATTTATCTTTGCAATATTACTCATCACAACTTGACGCTCGGTTCGAGCAGTTCACTAAAAAAAACGTCATCATCCCCCAAAAAAAGAGAGGAGTCAAGATAAATCAGCGTGAGAAACAGTAAGTAGTTCAACATTTAATCCAATGGAACATATAGTAAGAATCCATGTATACACCGTGATTATCCTAAACATGGACGACGCAGCTCCTCCTTTTCTAAGTTTGGTATATGCTCAACTTTACAGCCCATTGCACCTAAAACCCGCTTTGCATAGGATACCAACCCAACATCATAAGCCATGTTTTTTTATTAATAATAAAAATAAATCACAAATCTCAAAACTAAGCAAGGGTGATTTAAATTCTATTGAAATCCGAAGTACCATGATAAAGGAATCCGAAGTACCATGTTTCATCTCCGAGCTAATCGGCAACTCCGAAACACATATATATCTCTCTTTTATTTTTTTCCACCACTTCCTCTTCTTTTAAAAGTCATTTCTTTTAATCATTACTATTTATTTTTAATAAAAAAATTATAAGACAACTAAAACCATAATACAAGCTAATACGGACATCCTGTTTCGTTTGCTGGTTGCTACTGTGGACGTTGGCTCCTTGCCTTTTGATCCAGTGATCCTCTTGATACCCGTGATAGGCACCTTTCAAAAAAGGTTCTTGATTCTGAAGATGTAACAATAATATATTGACAATGATGTATGCAACAATAATATATTGAAAAATATGACATTTTGCAAAGTTCATATTTAGCCGAAAATACAATACAATGCCTATGAAGTGAGTACTTCTTTATAAACAATGTTTTTTGTGAAGATTCCGCTGGTATTCATCACTTGGTTCTGTGTGGCCTTATCTTTCTTTGCAACGACAAGAATTTTTATGTTCCTCCCGTATGGCCCTTGATAAAGCGACATACAACCGCCGTGAGAGAATACCGGATCAGGGAGGTAGACACCGACATTTGGGATGGTCTGCCCCTGTGCCTTATTAATTGTCATAGCAAAGCTCAGCCTAATCGGGAACTGCTTCCTCTTGAATCTAAAGGCAAACATCTCATCATCGGATGGGCACAAAGGTATCCGAGGGAGAAATACCCTGTTCCCAGCATGCTGTCCTAGCACAATCTCAGCATCTATAGCATTCCTTTGGAACCCTCGGACAACCAACCTTGTCCCGTTGCATAATCCATTGGCGGGGTCAATGTTCCGTAGTAGTATGACAGGACAATTTATCTTGAGCCTCAGTACATGCGGCGGTAGCCCATTAGGTGTCAATGAGTTCAAAAATTCAGGAGGGTAGTAGTTGTGTGGGTCATCCTCCGCACAATCGAAGCTATGGTATACCATCTCCTCCCCATGAAACAAGTCAATCATCTTCGTATTAATATCATCAACGTACTCATTTCGTGTCGATAAAATGGCCCGAGATGTGATGTAGTTTGAATCTGAAAGATTCTCATCCAAGGTCGGAAACACACTTTGTATGAGTGTGTCAAGGTCGTTTTCGTTGCCGGTACACATGGAACACATATATCATCAGGAAGACGTACATAGCTATGCTCGTCAACCTCCTCGGTGCCGTTCCCAATGCGGAGTAGGTATTCTGCGAACCATGGATCGCTTTGGGCCCTCATGTTACGGACAAGCCTAAGCTGCCGCATGCAACCCCAAAGATAGGATTTACGAAGTGTCGCATCAGTAATTTGAGGCCTTGATCCCTTCCGAACAACCGGTAGCACTTGTCTAAAGTCCCCACCAAAGACCACCGTCTTACCCCCAAATGGCACATCCCTTCGGCCCATGATGTCTCGCATGCTACTGTCTAGCGCCTCAACGACTTGTCGCTTTGTCATCGAGGCTTCATCCCAAATTATTAGTGACGCCGCTGAAGGAGCTGGGCAGTCCCACTCTGCTTTGTGAAGCTACAAACAGCCCCATCTTCAATGTTCAGTGGGATCTTAAACCTTGAGTGTGCGGTCCTGCCTCCAGGCATTATGGATGCAGCAACACCTGATGTTGCGGTTGCCACGGCAATCTTTCCCTCACTTCGAACCTTTGCAAGGAGTGCTTTATATAAGAATGTCTTCCCTGTGCCACCTGGACCATCTACGAAGAAGACACCACCATCACAATTGTCCACTGCAGCTAATATCTCGTCGTACGCAGCCCTCTGCTCAGTGTTCAAGAATGATGGAAGAGACAAATGCTCATGGTCAACCTGGATTATTGACTCCTCCATGATCTCCCTAGTCTCATTGGTGTTGAGCGAATCGTCAATCTCGGGTAGAGGAAATGTTGTTATGTCCTTCCCCATCGATTGGAGCATATTCTTGATATCCAACAACACCATTTGCTCAACCATGCGTGAGCATGAGTGCACATGATGGTAATCTTCCGCCATTCCTTCAAAGTGTTTCTCCCAAAGGCCACGCACGTTATTAGGCTCACAAAACACTAAAATTGTTGCACAGAGTCTCCGAAGAGCAGATGGCATCTGGAACAACTCGGCCTCACTAAGGCACTCGTCAAGGGTGTTGTCTGCCTCAACAAGCCCTCTCTTTTCAGCAGCTTCACGAAAGAATGGATATACCACCCCATCTACCGTTCGAAGGTCCTCAAATGACGTGGCACCCATTACATGGTTAAGGAGAACCCTGAGATAGTATAACTCCCCTTCTGCTGGATGTGCTGACACGATTCTGCCAACCTGTGTTCTTTCTTCCCTTTCCTTCCACCGTTTTGGCCCCGCCTGCCAAACAAATGCTGATGGGAAATCCTTATACAGGATGCCACGAGCTCCTTCATTAACTTTATTCATCTCAAAATACTCAGTCAACATGGACCTTTCAGAGCCATGTCGTTCGACAACATCGTGGAGATCTTGTCCAGCACGGAATGAGACCATGTGCATGTTTGGGAGGTGTAGTTGTAGCTGCATCACAGGTGGGGAGACCTTGCTAAGTTCAAAGCTATAGATCCTCCATAATGCTTCAGGTGGGGTAACCCACCTTGCATCCCTGAACTGCTTGATCTCATCAATATTACCATTGCTATCGAGCTCATCAAGAGAAACTGATGCTCGATCATGCCCCTTGTAGATGTACTTGAAAAGATACTTCACGGCTTTTATGCTCGAGCAGACCTCCACATTGATGTGGCAATTGAACGTCTTTAGGAGGTAAGGATTGTATGGCACAACCCATCTATTATCTAGCATTTGTCCACGAACCTTTGCTCGACGGCCATCATCTCTTCTTCTATAAATAGGGTATGAGTCCTTTCCCTGTAAAGTAGTACTATTGAAAGGACGCGGGTAATGGCACTTGCATGTGCCATCTTGCATGCACACATTCTTGGGATTTAGGACCCCACAAGGACCATGCATCATGTGTTTGACAACCATCTCATATAGCTTTGGGTATTTGTTTTTGTTTGGTAGCTCAGCAGATATGACACAATCATATTGTTCTAGACAAGTGAGCTTGTACCGTCCCTCCATGATTAGAAGGAAGTGCACGTGTGGAAGACCCCTCTTTTGGAACTCAACGACGTACACATAAGCAGCCACCTTACCAAGGATGTGCTTCTTGAATAACTGTTCCTTGAGGTGCTCTAGTTTGGCTTTGAATATACGTACAATGAGATCTGGGCGGTCCTGTGGGCATTGACCTGGTTCTAGCTCACGTATTATCTCATCCCAGTTAGGATTACATGTCATTGTTAGGAAGATGTCTGGCTTCCCGTACTTCTGCACTAAGGCCATAGCATCCCTGAATCTTCTTTTCATATCTCTCGGGCCCCCAATGAATGATGCTGGAAGAACAATGCGCTTTCCCACCGCATCGGCTCGACTCTCTCCAGCTTGTATGCTATCAACCACGCCTTTGTACAGGTCGGCACGTAACTCCTTTTGGTGATGCCTAATGTAGTCCAACCGGGTACTCTCAACCTTGATGTACATGTCAACCGCATATTGTTGGAATAGGCGTTTGCCGTACAGTATGGCATTGAAAATCCCATGACGCATTTGGAATTTATAACAATAGTAGTCTCGCGAGACGCACAACCGACTATTCAAATCTAAACACAAGATTGAGCCACATAATATTAGGCCGTGAATAAGCACAACAAAAAGGATGTGTCATGGAAAGTTAATAGAAAACTAACCTGGATCCTCAAAACCATAATCATTACCATGTTCTCGAATTATATCTTCAATGGGCACACCATCCTTCGGGATCTGTGGATGCCAACCAAGCTCCCCTCTTGGGAAGAAGAGTCGATATGATAGAGGGTCGTAGCATCCATAGTACGGTTTGATGTTGTATTTTTCATTGTTGTTCCCATATAGGATAATGCTACGGTCAAATTCCCTACGTAGCTCATTACCCTCGACCCACACAGCAGCCACCTCCGATGTTATTGGTCTATTATATACTCGTTGGTCCATCCTTATATCGATGTTTAGTGAGACACGATATTCCTCAAGATTTTCAACCTTGCCAAGGCTGCAGAATGTCTCGGAGTAGGGATTTCCCCGAAGGATATTGACTAAACTCCTCATGATTGCTTGGTCAAGGTTAGGTGAGTGACGGAATCGATGATTGAGGTTGGGATCATCGTCATAGAAATAGAACTCCAAATGATTTGGACCAGAGTCGCTTTGGCCAAATGAATGTACATTATGGTAAATCTGGCCATGTGCCCTGAAAGTGTAAACCCCTGATCTCATGTTGGTGTAGTTCTCATCAAGTCTAACGCCTAAGGTAGTGAAGGAGAAGTGGCCGTTGAAAAATCTAATGTTATCTCAAAAATGCCTTGCATCAGGATCTGCACTCGACCAAAGCCTTCTAAGTTCAGGTGGAGGTTCAGGCGTAGCCAATTTTATTTTCCCATTTCGGCAACAAAACCCCTTCGACTCATATTGAAATTTCTTTGCACCGCAATGGCTGCAGTCTGCTACGGTCTTTAGCACATGTGTGCTATTTGGTATGTTACTGTAAACATGTTCATAGGGATCATGTTGGACAGATGCGTCTTCTACATCGTTCGAATCTATGTCTTCTCCCACATCCAAGTCTGAATGGGTTAGAGTATAAGCATCCAGCTCGGGCTATCCATGATTAAACAATGATTGACAAAAATAAAAATAATACCTCCACCGGCGAACATGTAGTACTCCTCGTCCATGTCCTCTTCAAGAATTGTATCTAGATCTACAATCACTTTTAGATGTGAATACATGAGCAGAATGGCATTTTTCTTTGTAAATGAGTGCTAAAATCAAGCAAAGAAGGTTACCATCATCCATATTTGAAATATTGTGGGTTTGGCGCCATAGTGATGAATTTTCCATGGATGAGGTGCCACCCTCCGGGCATTCCATGGATGAGGTGCCACCATCTGGGCATTGCATTGCGAGAGATTCAAGACATGGTGTATCTCGCCTAGTTGCATAGTTTGCATTCATTTTATCTAGGAGTGCTTGCCTTTCCTCTGGTGGTAAACATTTCTTAAGTGCTCTACGGCGTGCATTCTTCTCTTTTATCTCCTCTTGTGTCAAACTCTGCCTATGAGCTCTTTGATTGGCGTTCCTCTCCTCAGGTGGTAAATTTTGTCTACGTACTCTTCTATGAGCATTAATCTCTTGTCTCTCCTCAGTTGTTAAACTCTGTCGACGTGCCTTTTCACGATCTCGCTTTGCTTGCCTTTGTTCAGGTGTAAGTTTTGCATACCACCTGTTTTGTCGATCACGTCGCGCTTGGATTCGTTTATATGCAGCTATTTCATGTTGGATATTTTGTTCACCAATGCTTGCTTTCCCTTGCTCACGAGAACGCTTTCGTCCTAAGATATAACCAAAGTAAATTTTATTGATGCATATTAAAAACATGTTTTCCCATATATATAATGTGTAGCTAAATGTGGTACCCTTTGAGCTCTCTCCTTCTTCATGCAAGTTAGTTGAAGTGAGAGTACTATGAGCAAGAAAAGTCATAGATGCTTCGTTCAAAACTTCCTTATCTAAGGAAGCATAATTTGGGCTTACACCATCCGATGGTTCATGTATTACGAGCCTTGTTGGAGTTCGTGGTATAACAATGGGGTAAGATCTCATTCCCTTTGCCAAGTTTTCATCCAGCACTGTTCGAAATATTCATTTAAAATATTAATGCAAGCTCATGTTTTATTTTGAAAACTTGCACTTCAAGAATTACAATATAGGAACTTTTTTTCCCTTTGAGATCTTGGCTTGATGGCTGTGACATCTTGCTAAAACACCTTTCCCTAAAATGAAAGGTGTAAGATAAAAAAATAATATGATACAAATGGCAAATTTAGCCTCGTCGCAAGGACATGGTTGTTCAAAACATAATTTCATCCCCAAAGAAAATAAATTATACTGGCATGTACAACTTTACAACATTCAAGATAATTAAATAGCACAAATTCCATTATCATGGTTACACGAAATAAGTAATAAGTGGTACAATAAATGACATGTACAACTTTACAACTTTGAGTCTGGCCAGATGGTGGATCTGCTATAAGAACTATGTTATCTTGAATATGCTTACTTCTGCAACTATTTAGTGCATTTGGAAAGAAAGAAATGAAGCTTTTTTTTAGAATAAGAAATGGTTTGGTGTGTAAGTTATTTTGATGAGAATAGCATCGACGTTAAAGAGCTAGAGGGTGCTTTGCCAAGATACACAATTACCGGCGATGGATCAATGTACCTCGTCAATTGTCAACAGAGCAATGCAACCGGAGTGCCTGAGAATTTCGTTTAACCTAAAAATAAGCTAGACTTTGATTAAACCGATATAACGACAAGCTACAAAACAGATGAAAGTCGAGCTCAAATATAACATAAAAAATTAACATAAAAGATTGACAGATGACAATGACTTTCGTCATTGATGAATCGGATTAAGGGTATGTATATTGAGAAAAATACAGCCTTAGAACACTTCTGGATCTAAATAATATCAACCCAGGAAATACAGCCTTAGAACATATGCGCTCAAGACTTCCTATCAACCAAACATTGCTGTTCTTGCATTGCCTAACTATGGTAGATGCCAATGACATGACTATACCGTCTATTCATTATCTACACAAACAACCATTGTTGATAAAGTATTAAAGAAGAAACAACATATGCAGACATGGTTGTGTTCTTTGGTTAGCGTAATGAGGGGCTTGTGGAATCACTGGAATGTGCAATAACGAGTCCAATTATATTGCAACCATGTATGTTAACTCATCTCTGATTTTCAGGACCAGCAATGATGGCCTTATGTAAGTCTCAACGGCTCAAGCAAACAATACACCACCATACAAAAGGTACATTACTACTGTTGTTATGTGTACAACTACAGATACAACAGTATTTGGTTGGTTCATGGCCAGATTTAGATTGAAATAAAGTTTTTTATCAAAGGAAAAAACATTGACCAGAATAATTGCACAGAATGATAGTGACTGGTGAAACGAACATATCCATCATAATAAGAAGTTTGGCACTGCAAGTACACCATACGCATCACAATTCACAAGTAATAATCCTAAAACAACAAGCGATTGATCTCTGCAGATTATAATTCTAGTAAATGTCTCAAAAGAAGTTTGGCACTGCAAGTACACCATACGCATCACAATTCACAAGTAATAATCCTAAAACAACAAGCGATTGATCTCTGCAGATTATAATTCTAGTAAATGTCTCAAAATCCCATGTAGCGGGGCGTTTCACCAGTCAAAGCCACCTGGCGGCAATTCATTATGTTCTGAACTCTTGGGAAAAAAACTGATTTGCTTCAGAAAGAGGCTCTAATACTGCAATGCATACCGCCACCAGTAAGGTCATGCTAATGGAGGTTGCAGAGTTGGAGCCAACCGCTGTATTTCATCCAGACAATTCATGAACAGGCTACCTTAGGCATTTCGTCAAGCATCTAGTACGGAGCAGTCATGACTCACGGGGTTGGGAGTCGCCATTGCCGCCGGAGCGAGATCGGGATGGCGTGCCGCTGCACGGGGGTGGGCCGCACGTACTTGCACCGGTGGATGTTTTCGTTGAGCGCCTCCCCGAGGTCGATCTCCGCGAACGTGCCCATAGGCCGGGGCACGTCCCGGCCGCTGGTCTCGACGGGGATGTCCTCGTATGCGCCGGTTGATCCCGTGTTCGGTGCTCGCCGAACACCCGGCGGGCTCCTCGGCTGCTGCGTCCTCGTTCGCGAACGGGTTCGGCTCCGTCCCACCTCGGGCGCAGCCTCCCCCGCCGCCGCCGGGCGCCAGCGGGTGAGGCGCGCGGGCGGGGTGAAGGACGGGGAGCGCGCGGCGGCGGCGGCGGAGGAGCGGGTGGGGCGGGCGGCGGGCCGTTGGATGCGGCGGTGCGGAGGGGTGGGGGAGGAGGAGGCGAGGGCAGAGCGGCGAAGGATGGAGGGTAGGAGGCGAGCGCGGAGTGGCAGAAGTGGGAGGGTAGGAGGTGAGGCGGAGCGGCGAAGGTGGGAGGGTAGGAGGCGAGGGCGGAGCGGCGGAGGAGGGAGGGGAGCAGGCGAGGGCAGAGCGACAGCGGAGGAGGGAGGGGAGGAACGACGGCGGAGGGCGCGGTGGAGGAGGGAGGGGAGGAGGCGCACGGGATTCGGAGGGGAGGCAGGCGCCCGGTCGTGAGGAGGGCGGAGGACTGTGGGGAGGAGGCGAGGCGGAGGTCTCGGTAGGGAGGAGCGCCGGAGGACTGTGGGGAGGAGGCGAGGACGGAGGTCTCGGCGGAGGATTCTGTGGGGAGGAGGTGAGGCGGAGGTCTCGGTGGGGAGGAGCAGAAGCTGCGCACGCATTCGGTTTTGGGGGAGGAGAGAAGCAGAGAGAGGCCCACATGTCGGCGCTTATTTTTGTGAGAGGGTGGGAGCGCGTAGGACGAACCATCACATGGAACTCGTTCTTTTAAGAGTAGAGATATGGGTATATCTACCTGATGAAGCATAAGTCAGAATCCTTTGAAAAGTTCAAAGAATTCCAAAATGAAGTGCAAAATCATTTAGGCAAGACAATCAAGTTTCTACGATCTGATCGTGGAGGCGAGTATTTGAGCCATGAGTATGGCAATCATCTGAAGGATTGTGGAATTGTTCCACAATTGACTCCGCCAGGAACACCTCAATGGAATGGGGTATCTGAACGGAGAAATCGCACCTTATTAGATATGGTGCGCCCATGATGAGCCAAAGTGATCTTCCGTTGTCTTTTTGGGGTACGCTCTTGAAACAGCCGCCACACTAAACGAGGTTCCATCAAAATCGTGAGAAAAGACACCATATGAGATGTGGACAGACAACGTCCTAGCTTGTCTTTTCTTAAGATTTGGGGATGTGAGGCTTATGTAAAACGTTTACAATCTGATAAGCTCACTCCTAAATCTGATAAATGCTTGTTTATCGGGTATCCTAAGGAAACAAAAGGATATCACTTCTATAATCAAGGAGAAGGCAAAGTGTTTGTCGCCTGCATGGTGTCTTCTTAGAGAAAGAGTTTCTCTCAAGAAGGGATAGTGGGAGCACGGTGCAACTTGAAGAAATTCGAGAAACACCAAAACGTTTCAGCTCCTACGTAACCACAACAGGATGAACAAACTGTTGAAGAACCTGTTGTGGACACACCGCACCACGTGAGGTCGAGAGGTCACGTCGTGCACTGAGAGGTACATGTTCTTGACTACTCAACAACGGGACATATTGTTGTTAGACAACGATGAGCCTAAGACCTATGAAGAAGCGATGGTGGGACCAGGACTCGAGAAATGGCTTGAAGCCATGAGATCGAAATTGAATCCATGCACATAATCAAGTTTGGAACTTGGTTGATCCACTGATGGTGTTAAAACCATTGAGTGCAAATGGGTTTTCAAGAAAAGATAGACATAGATGGAAATGTTCACATCTATAAAGCGCGATTGGTGGCCAAAGGTTTCAAACAAATTCAAGGTGTTGATTATGATGAAACTTTTCGCCCGTCGCAATGCTAAAGTCTATTCGGATCATTCTAGCGATTGCTACATATTTCGACTATGAAATATGGCAAATGGATGTCAAAACAGCTTTCCTTAATGGAAATCTGAGTGAGGATGTGTACATGACACAGCCCACGGGTTTTGTCGATCCGCAATCAGTGAAAGATATGCAAGCTGCAAAGATCCATTTATGGATTAAAGCAGCATCTCGGAGTTGGAACATTCGTTTTGATGAAGTAATCAAAGGGTTTGTTTTCATCAAGAACGAAGAAGAGCCTTGTGTTTACAAAAGGCTAGTGGGAGCGCACTCATATTTCGGTCTTATATGTGGATGACATATTACCGATCGAAATGACATTCCTATGCTCGAATCTGTTAAGTCTTCATTGAAAAATAGTTTCTCTATGAAAGACTTAGGAGAGGCGGCATATATTCTGGGCATCAAGATCTATAGAGATAGATCAAAAAGGCTTATTGGATTAAGCCAAGATATGTACATTGACAAGGTGTTGAAAAGGTTCAACATGCATGATTCCAAGAAAGGCTTTCTACCTATGTCACATGGTATAAATCTTAGCAAGAATCAGTGTCCTAGTACACCTGATGAGCGGGATAAAATGAATGTGATTCCATATGCTTCGGCTATTGGGTCTATTATGTATGCCATGCTTTGTACACGTCCAGATGTCTCGTATGCTTTAAGTGCTACGAGTAGATACGATCGAGATCCGGTGAAGGTCACTGGATTGCCGTAAAGAACATCTTGAAGTACTTGAGAAGAACTAAAGATGTGTTCCTTGTCTATGGGGGTGAGGAAGAGCTCGTTGTAAATGGTTACACCGATGCTAGCTTCCAAACTGACAAAGACGATTTTAGATCGCAATCTGGATTGTGTTCTGCCTGAATGGCGGTGCGGTGAGCTGGAAGAGTTCCAAGCAGGAGACGGTTGCTGATTCTACAACAGAAGCCGAGTACATAGAAGCTTCTGAAGCTGCTAAAGAGGCTGTTTGGATTAAGAAATTTGTTTCTGAGCTTGGTGTAATGACTAGTGCCTCCAACCCAATGGACCTCTATTGTGACAATAGTGAGGCCATTGCACAAGCCAAGGAGTCTAGATCGCACCAGAAGTCCAAGCACATTCTACGGCGATTTCATCTCATCCGCGAGATTGTGGAGAGAGGCGATGTGAAGATATGCAAAGTACAAACGGATTTGAACATTGCAGATCTGTTGACAAAGCCGCTTCCCAAGCCAAAGCATGAGGCTGGGCAATGGGTATTAGATACCTACATGGTTGACTCTAGTGCAAGTGGGAGACTGTTGGTGATATGCCCTAGAGGCAACATGGAGATGTTGAATATATCACATACTATGTTTATGATACATTGCTTTGTTCCTTGAAATAGACATTATCATTATTGATCAATGAGTATGTGACTTATTCATGAGACTCTTAATGCCAAAATGTTGCTATTTCTAAATGATCCCTGATTATATATCATATGAGAAACAAATATGATTCAAAGATCAGCACATGTATTGATTGATGATCATGTCTCATCGATCATGGTATGGAGATACCAAATCAATAATATGGACATGTGTTAGTGAACATATGTTGGATAGACCCGCCATGAGACACTGCAGAGATTACATGTGTCATCAGTTGGTCTCAAGTAGTGTTTATGTAGAATCCTTAGACTTGAGATCATCATGGTTCCCAACATGCGTAGTAGCTTATTTTGGGACTACTAAACACTACTCCGTAACTGGGTAGTCATAAAAGTAGTCTTCGGGTTTGCCATGAAACATGTAGTGGGATGTGAATGATCAAGATAGAATTTGCCCTCCTTATGGGAGAGATATCTCTGGGCCCCTCGATGTAATGGATTATGAAAGTGCATGGCCATGCCAAGGTGATTGAGGAGTCAATCACGAGTTTATAATCCATCACGGAATCGAGAGAGTGATTGAGCTATTAAGAGGATGACACAGGTCTCGCCTTGAGCTTAATCTATATCGTGAGGCAAAGGGATTCGTACACGAGAACATTACAGGTTCAGCTGATATGATCTTTACGTATACTTTGGGGTTAATATGTCTTACTAGAGGTCGCTATTAACAGGGTGACCAGAAAGGCATTTCCGGGTCGCGACCAAGTATACGTGAACCTACAGGGTTGCACACTTAACGGGTTGGAACACTAATTCGAATGTGATTCGGATGTGGGCTCAATTCGGATAGAGATCCGGATAGACTCCTATTGGGCCTCGGTCCACGAGGCCCAAGTGAGGAGGTCTATGTATATGGAGGCGAGGGGCTGAGGGGTGCATGCTTCTGTTAATCCCGAGCCAAACCCTAGCCGCCACCTCCCGAGCCAAACCCTAGCCACTCGCGAGTGCTGGTACACTCGCGATCGGTGTTCCAGCCCCGGACATGTGGATACCGGTGGAGGCGCTGCTTGTTGCGGCGTTGATCGGCATCAACAACCTACAGATTGGATCTGCTCGTGGTGTGGTTGATCGCATGGAGGAGACGATCTGTTCGGGACGATCGGCTACTTCCACTACTACCTCGACGCGCGTGGTTGGATCGGCTTCTCCAACTCTTCTTCCGCTGCGCTGCGCGTCTAGTGGTAACGATCCATGATCCCTCCTTAGCATGATGTCCTAGTGTGCGCGGTAGAAAAGTTTTGTTTTCTGCTATCGTAGCCTACACGTATTCCTACAATATCATTCACGATGTTTTTGTGTAACACCTTCATTTGTTGATTGAGCTCATTACGGAAATCCTGCATATCCGCCTTAAGTTGTACATGTTTAGCAGTGGTGCCTGATTGGAGCTCTTGTTGCAATGTACTTTTTGATGCCTGATGTTGAAAGCGAGCCACCGGGGTATTAAGATTAACTTCCTCTCCTATGTTGTCGTCTCCACCTGACATGGTTAGTAGCACAAGAAGACACAAAAAGCCACAAATATATGGGTAATATATGGAGTTCACTCAATCTCACTTTTCTTCTCTCAAGTAAAGTTCTTACCTTTCCGATGTGAATTGAGGCTAAAAGAAACTTACACTTGGTGGTGGCTTACAATAACAAGTGATGATCAAGCGGATTTAAAAGTGACTCACAATTGCACGGCAAAGGATATTTTGTGGAGCTTGGTTAGGAAGTATTTATCCTACACGATCTGAATTTCACGATGTTGTAAAATTAAGTAATAATCCAAGCTAGAAAATATTGTCTATGTGCTGATCCAAAAGATATAAGTGAAGTGTATGAATGCACACGCAAAGATCAATGTGACTCAATGCAACAAAGGAATGAGCTAGATGGGAACAAATAGGAACAATAGCTCGTTTGCATCAAGTACTAGGAGAGACGCTAGCCAATTGCAATAACAAGAATAGAGGGCACAAGATTGCACAAATCTCTCACCCAAATAGGAGCTAGAATCACTCACCCAAATCAGCCTCCTCACTTTTTTTTTGCTCTCTTTTTTTTTTGCTCGCCTCTTTTTTTTTTGCTACCGAGCCACTGACCCAAATTGTTCAATTCACTGTTCTGAATCTATTGAGGTATATGGGTCACGAACTTTGAATTTTTTTTTGATCGGTCGGGATGAGTGATGCACAAGCCCAAAGTTCAATTAGGAGTATTCAGGAGCAGCCCTCAATGCAATATCAATGACTAGTCTCAAGTATTCAAAGGATATAAGTGAAGCTCGTATGTGTGGTGTTCGGCCGTATGGTGTTCAAGGAAGCCAACGCGAACACTAACACCTCCTTAGAGTTGGTTTCGGATGGCAACTTCCACACGGATTTGGATGTGGACAGCTAGCCAAAACCGACTAGGATTCTAGGATTGCACTCATATTGATCTAGGAGGAGTTATGGACACGGACTCAACTTCAAGAGTAAATTGAATCTACCTTTTTTTTATGGGGACACAAGATCAAGTTACGCGAAGGAACACAAAGAACAGCACGCAAACAAAATTTCTAATGGATCAAGACTTAATAAAACTCACGAAAATAACAGATGTGAAACTAGGGCTTGGATTTTTTTTGTGTTTTCGATTTATGGACTATAGGACATCAAGTAATAAACTGAAATTTAAAGGGATAAGATCCTATCGAGTAAACCGCGCTCTGATATCAAGATGATACGGGGTCGCCCGATCTTCTCGACGTAGGATGGATACTCACGGGAGTCTTGATGAATCGTAATGATTCTCCAATGCCAATGCAAGGGACGAACACTCTTTAATCCGCCAAAACACACTCGTGTTGATTTCGCCGACCACCAAGCGAAGATCTATCGTGCACCCAATTCCCTATGGAACTTCGGCAGCAATGCTAAACTCAAACAAACTTTAGTAGATTGATTTTTCTCAAACGTGGTCTCAGCCCTAAAGGCTGCCAATACAAGGCTTATATAGCCCTTTGGGACATCCATATGGTCCCCAAACCAATTACAACTCAACCCTATATGGTTTTAGATACGAATTCTCACAAAAAGGAAACTATATTTTTCACCCGGTATATTGTTTCGGTCATAACTTTTTATCCGTGATGAATTTGAAGGTGGGACCAGATCCATTGCGTAGCCCTTGAAATTTTCTTTCCAACGAGTACAAGAACACCTGAATTGGACTCCGTTTGTGAAAGTTATGGCCTTTTTAGTAACTGCCTGTCAGGCTGTCCCGAGCCGAATCCGAATTGAATCCTGAGTTGAATCCGAGTTTGAATTGGGTTGAGCACGTGGGAAGTCTGAATTTGGCTTGAAAATCTTATCCAAAACTTGTAGTTTAAGTCCTTGGGCTTCTCCCTTTTGCTCTCCCACTGCATGGGCTTCTTTCCTCCTTGATCAACTGCATGGGCTGCTTGGCTTTCTCCTTTCCATTCCCATGGGCTTTGAGCTTTTTGTTCTTGGTAGTAAATATGATTACCCTCCTTGTGCTTCTCCATTGCTTTGGCCCCGGAATCATCATAATATTCAAACCTAATAATAAACAAGAATTTGGCATAAGGTAGTATATCGCTCCCACGAATAGAAAGAAAGTCATTAAGAAACAAATTCACCTGACAATATTTAATGCGGCTTAATACTTCTTTCCAGTGAAATAATGTATTTGATTGAAAAGTACTAATCATGTCTGTATCCACATCATTGGGTTAATTCATTCATGCATGCATACCCACTCACTGGCATATTACCATGATCCCATATCCAATTCCTGTTTCCCTTATTTCATTGTTAATCCATGACATTAGTCCAATCCTATACTTCCCTGAATCTTAATTCCATTGTTTCACCTGGGCTGCTCCTGAAGTGCAAGGCCCTGGCTGGCACTACAAATCAACTTGCTTTCCACGTTCACCCGCTGGCAATCAGAACGTGGCTCCAATTTCTTCTCCAATTGCTACCGTACCAAAGGGTATTGTTGGGCATCTCTACGCATTACCGACTCTGGAGTGGTGTAGTGGTCATCACACCTTACCTTCCCATTGTTATCCATTCCACCATTTACTTTCCTCGTTTCCTGACCTTTTATGTTTTGTTACCTTGAATTCATGCTCTGCTCTAGCATTGTTGATTCGGGAGCTAGTTCCTTCTTTATGGCATCTCGCTTCTTTCAACGGTATCCTATATCAGTCAGTACCGTGGCACTCCCTGTGGAGGTCACCACCACCACGGACCTTTACCAGAAGAGATGCCAATTGTTTGAGGATTCCTTGATGCCTTTCCAGTTGAGTTGTCGGGCTTGTCTCTAGCTAGGGTGGTTGAGTTTGCGAAGGGCCGAAGCCATGTTGCCGAGCCCTTTGGCCCCCTCCGTCCCTGCGGCCTGTGAGCTTTCCCAACGTTCGGCGGAGCCTTACTGCTTGGGTGTAGTGTTCGTCCTGCCGCGAGGGTATGGCGCTGGGCGGTTGGCGAAGTGTTCGTCGTCCACAGGGCGACGTCGGCGTAGGAGTCAGAGTCGAAGTCGGGGTCGAAGTCAGAGTTGGTGCGGAGGAAAACCTCGCGCCAATGGCTTTTCCTGGGGCGAGGTGGGTGCGGCTCCGCAGTCCAGTAGTGCGCCTTAATGGCTCCTGGAATCGCGCCAACCTCTGGGCTGGCAGGAGTAGGTCGCTGCAGTCGTACATGCTTTTGCACTTGGGGTGTATACGCGGCATGCCATGATTGGCACGTCGTGGGCTGTCAGCGGTCACACGACCGCGGCCGTTCGGCCCTTCCCTAGGAGGCGGGACATGTGGCGGGGTGTTATGGGCGTGTCGTGTGCCGTCTGCCCACCTACCCGCGTGTGCCCCCAGTTGCCAGCGGTCGCGCTTCCCAATTGTGGGTAGCCGAACCACTGGTCTCCCGCCGGTTGCGCCGCGCTGGTGGGGGGGTTGAGCCAGCTTTATAAGGCGTCGCCATCAGCATGGGTATGTTTCTTCGCATTGGTCATTTCGGTCTGTCTTCTTTCTTCTGCCGCCCGCGCAACCCACCATTGCTCCTACTGCTTTAGCGCTCTATCTTGGAGAGGAATGGCTTGCCGCGATGATCCCACTCGCCGGCTCAGCGGTAGCGCCTCGTCCGACCAGTACGATCTGTCGCCTCCCCCGGGGAAGTACTCGCTGGTGGTGCGAGGAAGAGCGCACGTCAACAAGCGGTGGGACGCCATGGAGCACTCGGGACGCCGCTTCTCCCGCGTGTTGGGGCGGAGCCGCGTTTACTGAAGAGATGCTCCAGAGACTCGTCTGGGAGGGGAAGATCGTGGAACGTGACGGGGCTCGTCTACCCGGCCCCACCGAGATGGAACCGCAACCGGTAGAGACAAAGGCTATTGTCTTTGTCGCGTTCTTTGATGCCGGCCTGCGGATGCCCTCGACACTCTTCGTCGGTGAGGTCTTGCGGGCGTATGAGCTGGAGCTGGCGCAGCTGACCCCCAGCGCGATAGTTCGCCTGGCTGTGTTCGCTTGGGCACGACGAACAGAGGGTCGCCGTCCCAGTGTGAGTCTGTTTGCTATTATGCATGACGCGCGTCCGTCGACCAAGAAGCTCGAGGGGAGCGAATCGAACTTCGCAGCGTCAACCGTCTTGAGGAAGCGGCAGTGCGGGCTCTTCCCTGCATGGGCCGCGCGAGGGAAATGGGAGTCCGGTTGGACGCCTCGGTGGTTTTACTACCTCGTGACGAGCAAGAGCGGTTTGTCATGCCGGGGACAGCCGATATCGTTCAACAGCTCACCAGATGTGGAGCCGATGTCCGACAACGCGTAGAAGGCACGAAGGCTTGCCGGTATGGCCCACTGGTTCAACATGCGCGACCTTGCCGAAGATTTTATCATGTATGGGGTGGTGTCGCTCTCCGGCCGGTGGTAGTACGATGTACGGGGCAGTATCCGGGAGGATGGCGTCCACCCGACTGTGTCCTACCTTCTGAGACCCTCCGCTCCTTGTAAGTCCCTCGACCATCGGATATGCACATGCTCGCATAATCACGTGACTTCCTATGGATGACGTTCCATTTTTGTGCGTAGTGCCCCGGCTAGAAGATGCAAAGCGCATAGTCGTTGCGCTCCTCGGGCCATACACGGCGAAGGAGCACAGGCTGCGCGAGGCCGCGACCACCTCGGCGAAACAGGGGCGGATAAACCGGGTCTACGAGGTCTTGGGGATTAGTGTGCCCGAGCGCGCGGTGCCGGTGGAGACCCCGAGCCGTAATGATGACGATGGCGAAGTGGAGACGCGGCCGCCACAGCGCAAGGCTCGATCTGAGGCCACCAAACCCGGCCCGTCGGTCGCGCTGCTGGGAGGTATTACCAAAGCGGGAGGCGCGGCTGGCGCCGGGTCCGAGCCGGCTGGTTGGGGGGGGGAGTTGCCCCTACTGAGGGTTTAGATGGCGGCGAGGTGGCAGGCCTTGGTGCTGTTGACCCTGGAGCTGAGGTGGCACCGCCAGCAACGACCACCAAGGGTCTGCTGCCTGCGACGACCATCGGGGATTTGCCACCTACTACCGGTGCGGCTAAGGAAGGGTCGTCTGCGTCCCCAAGGGCGAAGCGCCCCCGGGTACAGTTGTCTCCGCCTGTGAGGGGGCGATTCAGAGTTGCTGGCGCGGTTACTGGGATCCTGGCTCCCTGTGAGGAGGTCGGCGAGGTTGGGGGAGAAGGCACCACTCCTCGGGTCGACGAAGCCCCCATTCCTTGTATGGAGGCTGCGCGAGCATCCTCCCGCAACGTCGCAGAGGGTGTCGAAGGTAGGCGCGATTCCTTTTCCTCTCATGACTTTGCGAAACTCTCTCCGATTTGCTCGCTCATTCCGCCGTCGACATCAGGCGGGACGAGGTCTCCTAGACGCGGCACGCAAAGTCGCGAACCTTGCTATGCAGGACTCGGCGCGGATGTCCAGTGCTGCGGAAGCTGCTGGGCCAAGGCCCATCATCTTTGACTTCATCCCGCGATCGTAGATGCTTCGCGTTCTTAACCAGGCCGCGGAGCGCGTCGGCAACAGTTTGGATGTGCCGGCACTAGCGACATGCGGGGAGACCTTTTGGCGCTCGCGTTGGGTGCCTCGGAGATAAGGGTAAGTGGTTTACAGCTTGAGCCACTATTTGAGGTCGTTCTAACCCGCGTGGTCCTTCCCAGAGTCTTGCCCTGAGCCAAGCCTTAGAGGAGACTTGCGTTCGCGAGCGAAGAGCGCTGCAGAGTGAACTTTGTGCTGCGGACGATGCTCACGCTGCCAAGGACAAGCAGATCCGCAGGCTGGAGGCAGAAAAGGCGATGATAGCTTCCAACGCGGAGGACGCCGTGGCAACGGCGCGATGTGCCACAGCGGAGGTCCAGCGCGCTGCGACGGAGGAACGCACCACCTTTCTTCAGCAAATCTCCGTGCTGGAGGAGGAGAAGACCCAACTCGCCGCATCCCTTGCAGAGAGGACCGAGGCCCTGGACAACGCATCCCTGGCGGTATGGAGGGCGATGGGGTCGTTGGAAGGGGCCCTCCGGGACCTCGTCGTCGACATACCCGAGGTTACGCATGGCCCTAGGGTAGATTTTCGCGCTCGGCTCCGCCAGACTTGTAGATAGTAACGTCTGAGGTAGACTCGTGAAAAGGACGGCTGTGGGGCTGGCGCCTAGTCGAAGTAGACGCGTGAGCGCTCCGTCCCCTACCTTTCGAAGGGGTGGCAGCGGAGCTAGCGCCTAGTCGAAGTAGACGCGTGAGCGCTCCGTCCCCAACCTTTCGAAGGGGTGGCAGCAAAGCTAGCGCCTAGTCCAAGTAGACGCGTGTGCGCTCCGTCCCCTACCCTTCGAAGGGGTGGTAGCGGAGTTGGCGCCTAGTCGGAGTAGACGCGTGAGCGCTCCGACCCCTACCTTTCAAAGGGGTGGCAGTGGAGCTGGCGCCTAGTCGAAGTAGACGCGCGAGCGCTCCGTCCCCTACCTTTCGAAGGGGTAGCCGTGGAGCTGGCGTCTAGTTGAAGTAGACGCGTGAGCGCTCCATCCCCTACCTTTCGAAGGGGTGGCAGCGGAGCTGGCGCCTAGTCCAAGTAGATGCTTATTAGAGCTTGGGTGCGTGGGAACTTCGACCATGTCTTGTTTATACTCCAGGGAGTACACGCAAGGACAATGCCTGTGCGTGCACGGGGATGTCCGCCTCTTGTTTATA
Organism: Dendrocalamus sinicus; assembly: GCA_036346575.1. Taxonomy (NCBI): domain Eukaryota; kingdom Viridiplantae; phylum Streptophyta; class Magnoliopsida; order Poales; family Poaceae; genus Dendrocalamus; species Dendrocalamus sinicus. The sequence goes on along the minus strand of CM070661.1, from coordinate 18,021,090 downwards.
CTCAGTAGAGTGCGCAGGAACAACATCTGCGTCTTATTTATACTCCGTAGAGTGCGCACGGAGATAGGCCTCACGGTGCATCTTCTTTATACTTCGTAGAGTGCGCCAGAGGTGTCCCCCCACTGCGTCTTATTTAGAGTCCGTAGACTGCGCGCGGAGGTGAGCCTCTACGCGTTGCGGGCGGTGAAGGTGCGTGCGGAGGCGGACCTCAATGCTACGCCTTATTTATACTCCGTGGAGTGCGTGCGGAGGCGGACCTCGACGCTACGTCTTATTTAGAGTCCGTAGACTGCACGCGGAGGCAAGCCTCCACGCGTTGCGGGTGGTGAGGGTGTGTACGGAGGCGGACCTCAACGCTATGTCTTATTTAGAGTCCGTAGACTGCGCGTGGAGGTGAGCCTCCGCGTGTTGTGGGCGGTGAAGGTGCGTGCGGAGGCGGACCTCAACGCTACGTCTTATTTATACTCCGTGGAGTGCGTGCGTTGCGGGCGGTGAGGGTGCGTGCGGAGGCGGACCTCAACGCTACGTTGTATTTAGAGTCCGTAGACTGCGCGCAGAGGCAAGCCTCCGCGCGTTGCGGGCGCGTGCGGAGGCAAACCTCAACGCTACGTCTTATTTATACTCCATGGAGTGCGCGCGGAGGCATCCCCCCACGCGTCTTTGTTTGTACTCGTACCCGTGTTTTTCACAAAGAGTGAGCGCGCGGACGCATGTCTTTGTTTATACTCATGCCCGTGTATTTCACAGAGAGTGCGCGCGTGGACGCGTGCCTTTATTTATACTCATACCCGTGTTTTTCACAGAGAGTGCGCGCACGGACGCGTGTCTTTGTTTATACTCATGCCCGTGTTTTCACAGAGAGTGGGCGCGCGGACGCGTGTCTTTGTTCATACTCATGAAGAGTGCGCGTGAAGGTAATCCTTCGCGCGCTTCTTGCAGGAAAGAAGACAATTTTTGCAAACGGTGAACTTTATTAAATTCCCGTTTGCGCGGGTAAGCGTTTACAAAAGGTGAGGGACTAACCACTGACCGCTTAGATGGAAACAGCCGCAGCTGTCATTACCCGGTGAAGAGGCCGTGCTCGATCTGAGCCTGTAGTGCTGGAGGAGTCCACGCAGGAGCCTGGCATGGTATTTCCCGAAGCCGCCAAGGATCCTCGCGCTTGCACCCCCGGCTTAAGCGTAGTACCGCCGTAGCATGTCTGCATTCCACGTATGGCGAAATGTCTGCCCTTTCAATGTGGCGAGGTGGTATGCTCCCTTCTGGAGGGACTCCATGATGATGTATGGGCCTTCCTATCTGGATTCCAGCTTGCCTACCGTCTCCGCGTGGAGTGCTATCTTGAGGACAAGGTCCCCCGGCTGGAATTCGCGTGGGTACATGGAGCGATCCCGAGCGTGTACCATCTGCCGCGCATACTTTATGACGTGCTGGGTTGCACTTGCCCGGTCTCCATCAAGGAGGTCCATGGACAATTGGTGCTCCTCTTCTGGTGCCTGGACGAGGACCCTTCTCGAGCCTACCTTTATTTCCTCGGGTGTTACCGCCTCATCGCCGAAGAGGAGCTTGAATGGCGTGAACCCCGTCGGGCGTGTCACTGTTGTGCGGAGGGACCAGAGGACGCTATGGAGCTCGCCTGGCCACTTGCCCTTTGGCAACTCGACAAGGCGCTTCTTGATCGAGGTGAAGATGGCGCCGTTCGCCCGCTCTACCGTGCCGTTGGACTGCGGGTGTCCAACCGAGGCGAACCAGCGCGTGATGCCCATGCTGTCACAGAATTATTTGAACGGGGCTGCATCAAATTGCAGGCCGTTGTTGACGGTGAAGCGGCATATGATATTCTGCCAGAGAAAGCGCTGCACGGCTGCCGAGGTAATCTTGGCCAGAGCTACCGCCTCCGGCCACCTGGAGAAGTATTCCAAAGCGACCGCTATGAACCGTAGGTCGCCTGGAGCCCTGGGAAGAAGTCCCACGACGTCGATGCCCCACCGTGCCAGCGGGCACACCGGGGGTATAGGGTTGAGGCTCGTCGGGGGCCTGTGGATGGCCCGCCCCATCCATTGGCAACCTTGACACTGGCGCATGAGATCTTGGCCGCCGGCGATGGCTGTTGGCCAATAAAAACCTTGCCTAAATGCCTTGCCGACTAGCGATCTCGGTGCAAGATGCGAACCGTAGAGGCCCACATGAATTTCTGCAAGGAGTTGCTTTCCTTCTTCGCGCGAGAGGCATCGCAGAAGCGGTGCACATACCCCTTTTTTGTAGAGCACCCCGTCAAGCACCTGGAAGGACCTAGTGCGGTGTTATAAACGCCGGAGCTCGGCGGGGTCGTCTGGCTCTGCGATGCCCTGTAGAAAACCGAAAATGGGTTCTCGCCAGTCACTCTGTTGGGTGATCTGGTGGACGAGGGCTGCATCGTGATTGTCCTGCGTGATGGTTGCCGCTGGCAGGACTTCGTAAAATGCCCCCCGGGAGTTGAGAGCTGTTGGCTGGCGGCCTTTGCAAGGACATCGGCTTGTTCGTTGTCCGCCCAAGGGATGGCTTTCACCATGACACCCAAAAAATGCGGCTCCTTCGCTCTTACGGCTGCCAGGTATTTGGCTAGTTCCGGGTCCTTGGCTTGGTATGACTTGTCCACATGGTCCGCCACCAGTCGTGAGTCGGTGTGGATGAGGACGCGCCTTGCTCCCAGTGCTTTGAGCTTCCCGAGGCCAATGAGTAATGCCTTGTACTCGGCCGTGTTGTTGGTGGCAGGAAATGCGAGGCGCGCCGAGTACAACAGGCGGTGCCCCTCAGGTGTAGTGACGACTGCGCCGACGCCCCACCTGCGACGCCGTAGGCTCTGTCAGTGTTGAGCATCCACACTGGGTCCTCGGGCTGGTGGACAGGCTGAGCTGGGGGGGTCCATTCCGCGAGGAAGTCTGCCATAACTTGAGACTTAATCGCCGCTCGGGAGGCGTACGTTAGGGAGAATGGGGCAAGCTCAGCTGCCCATTTTCCGATTCGCCCTGTGGACTCCTTATTGTGCAGCATCTCCGCCAGGGGGAACGAGGATGGCACTGTTATCGGGTGGGCCAGGAAGTAGTGTCAGAGCTTTCTTGAGGCCATGACCAGCGCGTAGGTGAGCTTTTCGAGTTCCGTATACCGCGTCTTGGCGCCCTGGAGGGCTTCGGAGACAAAATACACGGGTCGTTGGAGAGCACCCTCTTCGAGGACAAGGACGGCGCTGACCGCCATCGCTGAGGCGGCAAGGTAGAGCAGGAGGGGAGCCTCTGGCGCTGGGGCAACTAGAGTGGGAAGGCTTGCGAGGTGTTTCTTGAGGTCGTCGAAGGCCTTTGCGCAATTGTCATCCCAATGAAATCCGTCGCAATCGCGGAGAGTCTTGAAAAATGGCAAGCCTCGTTCCGCTGCCTTAGACAAGAAGCGGCTCAAGGCCGCCATGCGGTCGGCCAGCCTCTGGACCTCCCTCATCATCTTTGGTGGTTCCACGCCCAGGATGGCGTCGACCTTGTCGGGGTTGGCCTAGATGCCTCGTCCGGACATGAGGAAGCCCAAGAGCTTGCCCGCTTGTACGCCGAAGGGCATCCTGACGAAGCAGAACGTCCCAACCGGCGTAATGAAGCTGGTTTTTTCCTCGTCGTCCTTGGCCATGTAGATCTGGTGGTAGCCGGAGTAGGCGTCCAGGAAGCTCATGAGCTCAAACCCTGCGGTGGTGTCGACCAATTGATCTATGCGCGGCAAAGGGTAGTCATCCGTCGGGCATGCCTTGTTGAGGGCGGTGAAGTTGATGCACATCCGCCAGGCACCGCTGGCTTTCTTGACCAGCACCGGATTGGCAAGCCAGTCCGGATGCTGGACTTCACAAATAACTCCAGCCTGGAGAAGCTTCGCCACCTCCACCTTGGCTGCTTGTTGCCGGTCCATGGACATACGGCGAAGCTTCTGCTTGATCGGCTTGGCATTGGGGCGGACCGCCAAATTGTTGAAGGATTGCGTGTAGGCTACAAAAGCAGAAAACAAAACTTTTCTACCGCGCACACAAGGACATCATGCTAAGGAGGGATCATGGATCGTTACCACTAGACGCGCAACGCAGCGGAAGAAGAGTTGGAGAAACCGATCCAACCATGCGCGTTGAGGTAGTAATGGAATTAGCCGATCATCCCAAATAGATCGTCTCCTCCACACGATCAACCACACCACGAGCAGATCCAATCTGTAGGTTGTTGATGCCGATCAACACTGCAACGAGCAGCGCCTCCACCGGTATCCACACGTCCGGGGCTGGAACGCCGATCGCGAGTGTACTAGCACTCGTGAGCGACTAGGGTTTGGCTCGGGAGGTGGCGGCTAGGGTTATGCTAGAGGTTAACATTAGTGTGTACCCCTCAGCCCCTCGCCTCCATATATATATATATATACCTCCTCACTTGGGCCTTGTGGACCGAGGCCCAATAGGAGTCTATTCGAATCTCTATCCGAATTGAGCCCATATCCGAATCATATTCGAATTAGTGTTCCAACCCGTTAAGCGTGCGACCCTGTAGGTTCACGTATACTTGGTCGTGACCCAGAAACGCCTTTCCGATCACCCTGTTAATAGCGGCCTATAGTAAGATATATTAACCCCAAAGTATACGTAAAGATCATATCGGCTGAACCTGTAATGTTCTCATGTACGAATCCCTTTGCCTCATGATATAGATTGAGCTCAAGGTGAGACCTGTGTCATCCTCTTAATAGCTCAACCACTCTCTCGATACCGTGATGGATTATAAACTTGTGATTGACTCCTCAATCACCTTGGCATGGCCATGCACTTTCATAATCCATTACATCGAGGGGCCCAGAGATATCTCTCCCATAAGGAGAGGCAAATTCTATCTTGATCATTCACATCTCACTACATGTTTCATGGCAAACCCGAAGACTACTTTTATGACTACCCAGTTACGGAGTAGTGTTTAGTAGTCCCAAAATAAGCTACTACGCATGTTGGGAACCATGATGATCTCAAGTCTAAGGATTCTACATAAACACTACTTGAGACCAACTGATGACACATGGAATCTCTGCAGTGTCTCATGGTGGGCCTATCCAACATATGTTCACTAACACATGTCCATATTATTGATTTGGTATCACCATGATCCATGAGACATGATCATCAATCAATACATATGCTGATCTTTGAATCATATTTGTTCCTCATATGATATATGATCAGGGATCATTTAGAAATAGCAACATTTTGGCATTAAGATTCTCATGAATAAGTCAGATACTCATTGATCAATAATGATAATGTCTATTTCAAGGAACAAAGTAATGTATCATAAACATAGTATGTGATATATACAACATCTCCGTGTTGCCTCTAGGGCATATCACTAACAATTGTGCTCGATGAGGGCGCGGTCCACACCTTTGATGTCCTCTGGGGACCACGCGAAGACATCTGCGTTACTCCGGAGAACCTGGAGTAAGTCTTGCTCCACCTCTGGAGGGAGACCTTCGCCGATGGACACGAACTGCCCTTCCGCTTGGAGAGGCACCCTTTTGACCCCGCCCTCCGAGCGAGGCTTAGGTGTCCATCCTGGAGCGGATGGCGTGTCCGCCTCGGATATGTCAGTGAGGGCGTGTACCTTGCGGTGCGGACTTCTGGCACCAGCTTTGACACGCCTAGCGAGGTCCTGGTTGTCGAAGATGGTGATGACACCCCGTGGGCCCAGGAGCTTCATACATAAAAAGGCGTGGTGCGGCACCACCTCGAAGGAATTAATGGCGGGTCGGCCCAGTATGGCGTTGTATGGGTGCGGGATGTCCACGACATCAACGACGATGTCCTCGCTTCTGGCATTGTCGGCCTGGCACAAGGAGACTCGGAGGCGCACGTGACCCAAGGACTTCAGGGGCTGGCCGCCGAAACCTTGGAGAGGGGTCTCCGATGGTCTCAAGCGACTCCGAGGTATTCCCATGCGATCGAGGGCCTCTACGAACGAGATGTTTGCAGAGCTTCCTCCGTCGATGAGAGTGCGCTTGACGTCGCGGCCTGCAATGTCGGCCTGGATGACCAAAGGATCTTGATGGGGGAACTCCATGCCTTGGGCGTCAGCTGGTGCGAAGGTGATGTTGCAGTGCGGCATCCCCTGGGGTGGCTGAGCCGAGGAGGTTCTCGACGAGGAGCCTCCGGAGATGATGCTAATGATGCGGCGCTGGGTCCCTCCTGGGGTCCTGGCTCGCGGGGGACTTCCTTGCGGCGGCTGCACGTGGGCTGCTGCAACGGTCGACGCTCCCAGGGCCCAAACTCGAGCTATTGGTTGTCGTAGCGCCATAAGTTCGGTGCATGCCCACGTGGTGTGGTCACCATAGCCATGCACTTCGCACCATCTGCCGTAGTCCAGGATTTCCTGCTCCGCGCGCGGTCTCGCTTCGCGGCTTCCTCCGGGTTCCCTACCCAGTCGCGGGGCGAGGATAGGTTCTTGGGGAATGCCCTGTGTGGCGAAGACATGGCGAGCCTTTTGGGACCTTCGCTGGTTACACCGGGGCTTGTGCCTGCCGCTTGACGAGTTCTCGTACGCCCCGGCGTCAACGCGTTTGGAAGCGTCTCCCCCGGATACTTGCTTGCGTTTTGCTCTCGAGTCGCCCTTCGCGTTTCCTTTTTGCAACAACTCCTCCGCTCGAGCAGTGTCAGAGTCGTCACCCTTGCGCCTTTGCTCATCTTCCTCTGCCTGGGCGTACTCTTCCAATTTGTCAAAGAGCTTCGCCACCGACTTGACTAGCTTCCGCGCGATATATTCGGCAAGCGGCCCTGGGCGAAGACCCTGTATTGCTGCATTGATGATGGTTGTTTCGTTGACATCCTTGACCTGGCAGCGTACCTTAGCGAAGCGTTTGTAGTAGTCGCGGAGTTTCTCCGATGGTTTCTGCTTGTCGGCGAAGAGCTGCTCCGCGTCGACGCGCTCGACGTAGTTTCCTTGGAAGCTGTTCCAGAGGCGGTCGCGGATCTGCTCCCAGGCGTAGATAGAGTTTGGCTTGATGGTGAAAAACCAAGAAAGCGCTACTCCCTGCAGCGCGAGGGGAAGTCCCTTCGCCTTCGTAGTGTCGTTTCCGCCGGTGGCTTCGATAGCGGTCTCGTATAGGCGCACGAACTTCCGAGGGTCCGTGTCGCCTTTGTACGGGTCGATGGCACTAGGGAACTTGAAGTCCTCCGGCCACATCGCCTGCTGTAAACCTGCAGAAAATGGAGACTCCGGGTCCACGCGTCGCCGGGGGGGTCTGCCGACTCCGAGCCTCTCGCATATCCTGCATGGCCCCACGGAGATCCGCCAGCTCTCGTCGGAGCGTGCCGAGGGCTGTCAGCAGGGTGTTGGCGGTAGTCACGGCTTGCGCTCCTGGGCTGTCTGCTATGGTGGCGTGGTGGACTCCGAGGTCGATGACGGGATCGGACGTCGCAGCAACGGTGGTGGGATCGAGCGTCGCGGTGGTGGTGGTGGGGTCAAGTGTCGCAGCGGTGGTGGCGGGGTCGAGCGTCGCGTCGTGAACACCAGTGTTGGCGACTGTCACGCCTGCATCGCTACCCACGCCTGCAGCTGCCAACGCCGAAGCCCTGGTATTGACGCAAGATTTCACCGCTCCCACCTTTTTCTTCTTTGTCGCCGACGATGAAGCTTTCTTTGGTGCCATCCTTCTTCGGATCTGGGGGCTTGCTCTTGTCCTCCCCACGGACGGCGCCAACTGTTGTGGTTACAGACCAAACAGAGAGAGAGAGAGTATGGTAGTGGAGAGTTAGCTGAGCAATGGCTTAGGGTTTCTCCCCATGGCCTGTGTTGTATATATATGTCCATATGGGGAGTGCTTTTACAATTATACCCTTACATCCGAGTACTCCCCTCAGGGGTACTTATGTCATTACACATGTCCCATTTTGGGCCTTACATTCCTCTACCAGGCATGTTGGGCTTAGGTGGGGGTCACCCCTACAATAGTACCCATTGCCAAGGCACCCTACCATCTGTCCCGGACTGAGCTGGAAGAGTTAAAGCGTCAATTGGACGACTTGGAGGTTAAAGGCTTCATCTGGGGCAGTTCATTAGAGTGGGTTTCTTCAATTACCTTCGCTGGAAAGGAAGGATAAGAGTTTGCGTGTGTGCATCATTTATTGAGCTCTTAATGTAGTAACTACCAAGAACTGCTATCCTTTGCCTCGTATTACTGATGTCTTCATTTAGCTCAAGGGTGCCAAGTTCTCCTCCAACTTAGACCTACTGTCTGGCTATCATCAAGTTTGAATCAAGGCTTCTGATATTTCAGAGACGGCTTTTCGCACTTGTTATGGCCTTTTCGAGTTTCTAGTTGAGCCATTTGGGCTGACCAATGCTTCGATGGTATTAATGGATTTGATGCATCGGGTGTTCCACGAGTACCTGGATCAGTTTATCATCATCTTTATCGATGACATTCTGATGTATTCCAGTACCGCAGAGGAGCATGAGCAACACCTTCGCCTTGTACTTGATCTCTTTCAGAAGCATTAACTCTTTGCTAAATTGAGGAAATGTGCTTTTGGGCCTTCTTCTGTCAACTTCCTAGGGCATGTCATTAGTGACTGGGGACTTTCCGTGGATCTTTCCAAGATTGCTGCAGTAGTAGACTGGCCGAGACCTAGTGATGTTGCAGAGATCCACAGTTTCTTGAGTTTGGCCGGGTTCTATCGCCGTTTTGTCTAGGATTTCTCTTTCCATTTCAAAGCCTTTGACCAAGTTGACTCTGAAGGGTGAGCAATTTATTTGGATAGAGGACTATGAGTTCAGCTTTCAGACCCTGAAGGAGCATCTTGTTCCCGCTCCCATTCTTGCTTTGCCCAAGGGCGTGGTTCGTTTTGGGGCAAAAGGAAGGTTGAACCCTCATTTTGTTGGCCCATTTTCCTATCATTGAGCGGTTGGGAAGCTTGCCTATTGTTTGGAGTTACCTTCTTCCTTGTCTGGTGTCCATAACCTTATCCTTGTCTCTGTTGAGGAAGTTCTAAAAGATCCTGATCAAATTCTAGAGTTACCCAACTTGGAGGTCCTAGAGGATCTGACTGTCATTGCACAGCCAGCTCGTACCCTGGATCGTTCGGAGCATCAACTACGACGCCAAAACATTTCTTATGTCAAAGTGATGTGGTCCCATCAGTTGGATCTCAGGCTTCTTTCTTAGGATTCCCTGCATCTAATTAATCAACTCAATTCCGTTTGCCCTACCTTCCGAAGCTAATCGATTCGAGGCCGAATCTTCTTTTATAGCACCCTCACAAAAATCCGATCCTAACTAACTCCCTCTCTCCCGTTAACTCTCTCCTATCCCTCAACTAACTTCTTCCTTTTATCTCTCTCTTTCCATAACCACCCTCCCATGAATCTCTCTCTCTCTCTTTTAATCCCTCTCTCTCCTAGGGCTTTTAATCTCTCTCTCTCTCGTTCAGTCGTTCTCACGCATGGGCCTTCATGGGCGGCGGCGGCGACGTCGGTGGCCGGCGGCGGTGGCTTACGCGGTGGCGTCGCATCGCACGCCCGCATGCGCCCTGCGCGCTCATGGCTGCCATAGCCGCGATTGCGATGGCGGCGATGGCGGGTGGCGGCGGCGCACGGCAGCGAAGACGCCCGCCGCCATGCACGCGCTTCGCGCACGCGCAGGCCGGACTCAACGGCGGTGGTGGCTGCTGCTGCGGCGGCGGCGACGATGGCAGCGGCAGCCAGCCGAGGCGGTGAGCAGTGGCAATCGGTGCGGGGCCGGGTTGGCTGCACGACCGGGTGGTGCAGGTGGCGCGCGGCGACTCGCAGCAGTAGCACCGGTGGTGGAAGCGCATGCATGGGCACTCGGGCAGCACTGTGCAGATCTGGAGGTTCCAAAAAGAGAGAGCATTCGAGAGACGAGAGAGGAGGCTTGGGAAGGCCAGTTGCTGCCGTCGCCGGTCAGTGCTGTCAAGCTCCCTCATCGTCACACAGCCGAGCTTTGTTGTTGCCGGAGGAGATGGATTTGTGGCATGAGAGCTTCCTCATCGTCGTCGGTGACACTCTCCAGGCCATCACTATTCGGAAAGTTCTGAGAGAGAAGGCATCTGGAGGGCGTGATGTGGAGCGTGTGAAGCTGAAGTTGGAAGTTGTAGTTGAGGATCTCACATAGCTGTGAGGGAGCATTCGTGCAGCTGTACATTCCAGGCCCTTCGTGTAGGGCATCCGTCGAGGCTGCTCAAGGCAAGTACCTCGCGGCTGTAACCCCTGCATTTCACATTTTACATCTCCCATGATTGCTTGTTACCGTTGTTATTGAGTACCATTACCATATTACTAAAGCTGGTTTGTCTATTATCATATCACCCAACGCTCACCTATCCACTATCATGTCACTAAAGCGTACCTGTTTACGATCATATCACCAAAACTTACAGGGCTTTTATCATGTCACTAATGTTACCTGATTAATACTGTACCATGAAAGTTACCTACTTGTTATCATATTACTAACGCATGCTGATTGTTGTCACATGTTAATGCCTGCTAGTAATGTACTTTTAATATTGTATGCATACCATGATGTTCTAGGTTATCTTATTTTCCATGCTTTATGTTAATTAATACCTTAGACTCTTAGATGTATTAAAGTGCTATGGTTAATGTCTAAGTTACAAGCTTTAATTATTAATTATAATTGTTGCTTAAATTGTGGTTGGGATAGTATAGGAGTGACTTCAATAGAATTATTTAGCTTTGAAATGATATATTGAATTACCGGTTCCCTGATTCATTACTTGTATGTTATTTCTTGATTGGTTTCGATAGAATTATGTATGATATTGTGAACCTGACTAATAACAACTTATCACGTAATAAAATCTAGTTGTTTGACAACCCCTTGGTGTGAGTTAATTTGTAATGCTGGGTGAGAATCATTCATGGATCCCTACCACCGTCGTATTATCCTTCTTCATCTCCCATCTGATTTTATCTCCTGTCCTCAATCTCAGCAACCCTTTTCACTCCTTGTAATCGTGCATGAACTTATCTCCAATTATTTTAGTTCCACATTTCACATCTTTCATGTTTGCTCGTTACCATTGTCATTATTGTCATTATCGTTTAGTTGTTGTATCAATGAATTACCTGGTTATTATCGTATCACTGAATTTACCTGGCTAACATCCTATCACCAAAGTTATCTGGTTATTATCATCTCTCTAGTGCTTGCCTGGTTGTTATAATAATATTTATGCTTGCCTAGTTATGATCATATTGTTAATGCTTGTCTAGCTCTTATCATATTGTTAATGCTTGTCTGGTTATTGTTAATGCTTGCTGGTTATATACCCTTAATATTGTATTCCTGTCACGATGTTCTAGATTATCTTATTTTGCATGCCTTTAGATTTGTTATAATACTCTATTAATAATGTTATAAGATTCATGCTTTTAAGTAATGTTTAGTGTTCATGCTTAAACTGTTAATGGGGGTAGCGTGTGATCATGTTGTAGACTTAGGTTAAAATCATTAGCAGCCCTTAAGTATCACGCTTCTGTGTTTAATCCTCTCAATATCATGATGTATTGTCGGTACAGTTCCTTATGTGAGTCATGATGGTTATACCTTAATAAATGTTAATTTGACTAATAATTACTTCTCACATAATAAAACTTGATTGGTTGATAAACTTGTATGAGTTACATTATAATACCTCTTTAGGTTGATTATTATATCACTATGATCTTATCATTATTCCACATCGCCCTCTTATCAGAAACTATGTCTTCCATTTTCAAATCTAGCACATCTTTTCACTTCTCATAGCTTTATTATAGCCTTATGCTCGCCATGTCTTAGTTACCATAATTTTGTTCTATATAATCTATCCATGATGTATCGGTTACTTTATCACCTAGTTTCACCAATCCTGTCTCTGGCCACATCGTATCAAACCTTTACTCTCATAACTTTACCTTAACTCAATTACAACTCTCTAATTATATCATGGATAATTCACTAAATAACAAACTAAGGCTTATCACGCCGGGGCTACCCACATATAGGGGTCATTTCCACCCAACCTGGTAACGTACGGGGGGGCGTACATTCTCGTTACACAGGATATTACACCCTGTCTGCAGTTATACAGTCGAGGACAAGGTTGTGCCTGGCTATTCTCGTATAACCAGGTATGTGGGAGGAGGTCGTCGGCATCCCTGCTATCACTTACTACAACTTGCTATAACTTGTCACATAACAAATATCTTTAATAAACAGTTCTCATAATATCCGTCTTCCATTCCTGACAGTATTTCCGATATCAGTTGTTCATTGTTGGCCTTTTGTCCATTGCTTACTTGTCATGCTTGCCCTTTATTTCATGTGGTTGCATTACTTGTCTTTACTCTTGTGTTGCGATCGTTGTTGGGTACTTGCTGAGATTTTCAAATCTCACGCTTGCTCTTTTCAGTCCCAGGTAAAAGGCCAGTGGAGTGATAGCATCATGCATGGGTGGGAGCACTCAAGTTTTCAGCACCGTGGTTTGCCACTGTTTTGTTGTTTCATTTGTTCTTTATTTGGTTAGAAGTGGACCGGTCCCATGTTTTAAATAATTATTCCAGCTTCCGTTGGTTCTCTATTAAAGTGTTAATAAAGTTTTAAATTCTTTGTGATTTCTTTTGTTGTACTTATTTATTCTTCACTTTGGCGATGATGTTCCATAGTAATATCCCATATGGTTACGTGGGGTGTTACACTTGGTATCAGAGCTCAGGTTGTAGTTTCTAGAAGAAAAAAAATGTTTTGCACATACACGGGGCTTTGGGTTAATTCATTCATGCATGCATACCCACTCACTGGCATATTACCATGATCCCATATGCATACCCACTCACTGGCATATTACCATGATCCCATATCCAATTCCTGTTTCCCTTATTTCATTGTTAATCCATGACATTACTCCAATCCTATACTTCCCTGAATCAAATATTGGAAGACATGCTTCAGGCTTGTGCTTTGGATTTCTCCAAGGATTGGGACAGGAGTTTGCCATATGCTGAATTCGCCTACAACAACAGCTACCAAGCCAGCCTGCAAATGTCCCCATTTGAAGCTCTATATGGGAGAAAATGTTAGACCCCTCTACACTGGTCAGAAGTAGGAGAAGGCTATGTCTTTGGGCCAGACACTCTAAAGCAGGCTGAAGAAAAAGTCAGTCTGATCAGGGACAGATTGCAAGCTGCTCAATCAAAACAGAAGAGCTATGCAGATAAGAGGCGTAGACCACTAAGTTTTAAAATTGGGGACCATGTCTACCTAAAGGTGTCCCCCTTGCGAGGAGTTAGAAGGTTTAAAGTCAAAGGCAAGCTCGCCCCACGCTATGTTGGGCCATTCCCAATTGTGGCCAAGAAAGGAGAAGTAGCTTACCAACTAGAGTTGCCCGCAAGTCTAGCAGATGTGCATGATGTTTTCCATGTATCCCAACTTAAGAAGTGCCTTAGGGTACCAGAAGATCAAGCCCCATTGGAAGCAGTCGAGCTTGAAAGTGACCTGACTTACAAGGAGCGGCCTATCAAGATTTTGGATATGGTAGAAAACAAGACCAAAAATCAAACTATCCACTTATGCCGTGTCCAATGGAGCCATCATACTAAGAAAGAGGCCACCTGGGAACGTGAAGATCAACTGAAGAAGGATTACCCACACTTGTTCACAGCTTAGGCTGAATCTCGGAGTCGAGATTATTTTTAAGGGGGCTAGATTTGTAACACCCTAGAAATTGGAACTTTGGAGAAATATGTAAGCCATGAATTATTTTGAATGTATTTGTTTTGGTAAATGAGTTCTGTTGAATTTTCTTGAAATTTTGGTTTAAAGTCTAAATAAAGGAAAGATAAAAACCAATAAGAATTAAGGGAAAATATAAAAGTAAATATGTAAATGAAAATATAAAAGGATGATAAAAATAAAAGAAATAAAAAGATACCAGAATAATAGAGATCGAGGAAATGTATGCAAATAAATTTCTCATACAAAAATATGTACAAAAAATGGGCAAAGAAGTATATATAAATATAGAAAAAAAGAAAAAGAAAAAGAAATGGGCCAGCCGGCCGGCCAGACCGGCCCGCCCCGCGCCCTGTCTCCTTCCCCACCCCACCCCACCCCGCAACGTTCGGACAGAGGCCGAAGCCCCTGTCTCTGCGTGACCAGGCCACCTCCTCGCTCGGACAGCCCGCGGGCGGTGCCCCCCCCCTTCGGACCGTTGGTCACCGGCGCCATCCCCGCTTGTGTCACCCAGGCCCACCGCTGTCCCGTTGCGGTCGCGTCCCAGGCAAAGCTGCACACGCGTCATCCTCCTGCCGCCATTAAACGCCCATCACCGCCCATGCCGAAGCCCAGAGGATCCACACCGGTCATTAGCTCGCAACCACAAGTACAACCACAAGTCTGTAAAGTACAACTTGGCCTAGTAAATTTACCGAACCCTGAAAATCACCGTCATCGGTGGAGGAGGTGAGGTAGTGCAAGTGGCGGTCTGTGTGACGGCTTGAATGGGGCATCCGCAGAGGGTGAAGTTCTTCTGCGGTGTGCTAGCAGTGTGGGTAACCAGCTGTTAGGCGTATAGGAGGGGAACATCCCGCACAACCTATGAGACCTACCGCAAGTGGGACAAGCTTATAGGGGTGAGATGATGGAAGGGGCAAGGTACTTTGAACGGTTACTGTGATGGTTGGCTCAACCGCATGACTAATGAATTGTGCGGGGCAACGAGTGAACTGTCTCTTGTGGGTAAAGTGTGCAAACTCTGCAGAGTCAAAACTATTCGAATAGCCGTGCCCACGGTCAAGGGCGGACATGGGAACTTAACCAGATATAGGTCTAATTCAAAAACTTTATGGGTGGGAATAGAAAAGTGGAGGGCAGTTGAAAGCCCTAATCGGTGTTGTCCTGGGCGTCGACCCAGTGGTAATGTAAGCGGCTATAACGCTGAAGGTATAGCATATGTTATAGAGGCCATGTAAAGGTGGATGGTCTCTAGGTCACTGATAATAAAGCATTATGATACACACTTTACACTTTGGTTCAAACTGTTAGGTCATAGGAAATTTTCTAAGTATAATATATTCCTAACAGCAATTTCTGGCAAATAAAATAACCCGAGCCTTCTCTTGATAAGCCCTGCATACTACCTAATTGCATTTTGTGTATTGGCTCGCTGAGCACGGTGGTTTGTGCTCACACTCGCATTAGCAAAATCAAATTCAGAAGCCCAAGACCATTATGCATATGAAGATGCCCCCGCTGCAGAAGGAGGGAACAACGCCGAGAACTAGGATGTCTCTTGCGCTTTTGAGTCCTAGGTAGTTAGACTATGGTGTTGTGTGCCTATAATTATTGCTTTAGCTTAGGTAATAATCATATGGCACATATTTATCCCCAGTCGCTGCCTGTGGATTAAAGGCTCTACTGTGCTTTTGCTTCCGCTGTTGTGCTTTTGTAATGTGAACATTTGGCTTAACCGGCCCTTATGTAAACTAATTGCCCAACGTGGCATAATTCAAACCCCTGTTATGTAATATTATTATGACTTGTTGTTATCCATGCGATGTATGAAATGATGCAGCAATGTACCTGTGAGCACTATCTACTGATCCAGGGAATAGTGCAGTGTTTACACAGGAGATTTTGTACTAAAAAATCCAGGTCTGACACCCATCGACCATGGCTACCTCCAACATCCTGCACATCAATGACTAATAAACTATGTTTCGAGTACAAGTTCTTTACAACTTGACCTATGTTAGTCTAAACATACTTTATACATCATAAATGTAATGACATAGACTACACAACTCAACCCATGATCAAAACCCATAAACCACAGTGCACTCACCCAGTACACTATGCCAACACCGGTTAGACTGCCAAGCTCAGGCTGGTCTGACCGTCTCGTTCCACCCTGGGAACAGGGGAGCGGTCTGATTGTGGCCACCAGCTAGTCAGACCGCCAGCACTTCAACTGGTCAGGCCGCCAACCAAATATCTGTCTGCTCACCGCCACCGCCGAGCGCAATATTTGAAAAAAATACTCTCTAAAAAATAGCTACCGCTAACTATTTCTCTGTTGCACCGCAACCCCGTTATAACCATCATCATGGCCCGTCACACTGGCGGCTGACCATTGGTCAAACCGCTGACACTCGGTTGGTGTAACTGCGACTTTCATGCCGGTCTAACCGCCGCCTGGCCGGTTTGACCACCAACTCTAGATTGGTCAGACCGTTACCTGGCAAAGATATTTGAGAGGTAAAACGTAAACTTTTGCAAATGCAAATCTCAACTAGACATAATTAACAATTATTCAATACACATGAAACAACGACATTCTCAACATGGTTCTTCGTAAACATGCATCATTCTTATTGTAAAAATGGTAGCTAAACGGTCTGCTCATTGTTGTTGTCCTTGCCGCCGTCGTTGGCAACCTTTGCATGTTCCGTGTCGACGGCCTGCAGCTCGCGGTGAGACACGAAATTGACGGTGTCCTTCCTGAACGTCAGGTAGATCACGGCAGCGACGTAGAGCAGCATAAGCAGGAACAAGGCGATGCTGACAAGCACGTCGGCGTAAATCGGCAGGGAGTTGTGGAGGATCCAGCCAACTAATTTTGTGCTGAGGAAGTAGATGTTTATCCCAATAATAACGAATCCCAGCACCCACGAGAACCCAACGATCTGTATGTGATAGATACATAACTAATTAAGCCGAGAATTTCATTTCATACGCGTAGCCAAGAAACAAGATTAGGTGGTGTGTGCTTACATAGATGGAGTTGCTGTTTTGGCCCATCTTCTTGCTGCTGCTGCTGAACTTGAGAAGAGGGATGAGAGCAAATGGTAGCTCAAAGGACAGTATCATCTGCATGCATGAAAAATCACATCAAACAAAGCCAATCACTAAATTGATCATTAGCAGTAGCATGATCAGAACTTGTTAGGCACACTAAATTATTGTGCACTTTTAGATCAAACAATAGCCTTGGTTCACGATCAAAATGTGCTTCTCTGGGCAGCTGATGGCACGCGCATATATTTTCAGTGGCGAAAGCAGTGTACCGACGCAATGATGATGAGGCGACCGGCGCCGCTGGAGCCTCCGATGATCGAGACAATTAGGCTTGGCACAATGGCGATGCTGCGCGTCATCAGGTTCCGCAGCCACTGCTTCATCTTGATGTCCAGGAACCCCTGCACAACATAAATATACGCTTGATTACTTGGTTGTGTTGTCACCAGTTTACCATGTGAAATGCTCATTAAGAAAATAATGCACTGGATAGATCACTACCAGTCTTTAATCTATCGGTTTAAATGCGATAATTAAAGGGAATGAAACTTGTAACAGGTTAATTAGTTGACAAGGCTAGAGTTTACAAAAGTATACCTGCATGATATATTGCCCGGCGTATGTGCCGGTGATGGTCGAGCTCTGCCCAGAAGCCAAGAGCGCCACACCATACACGATTGCACTCGACCTCCCTAGCACATTCTGCAGAAACAATATAAAAAAATAAATATGTAATAGATCATGATAGAACACTAACCATAAGTCAGTACCTTGAGGAGGAAGGACGAGGAGTCCAAGGTGAGGTCACTGCATTTTTCAGCGTCGTCCGGCGAGAGGTGGCTCGCGTTACAGACGGTTCCGGACACAGAGATGATGGCGATGTTGACGAGCAGCGCCACGAACAGCGCTATGCCACTCTCGAGGAGGAAGAACCTGCAAGCATCCTGAAGTGCAAAGAATCAAAGAACATATGTTAGTTAATTGGTGCCATGTTTATGCAGGGAGGAACAGCAGCGTCCTGGATTGTTTTCTGAATTCTGAACAATCTTTTCTGGACAGTATCAAGAAATATAGTTAGTATCTGATCACCTTCATTCCTCTTACTGATGCGGGTGTGTTCCTCGACAGCACCAGGGCAGAGTGCAAGAATAGATTGTGCCTATAATTAATTATGGAAAAATATTTACTGTACTTGTAATTAACAAGAGTTGCACTATTTCATGCAACAACTAACAAACATTGTGTGTGGCGATTGGCTCTAAAAAACATTGTGTGTGGAGACCAAAACTGTAATTTGGTAATTCTGGAATTTTTCAGGTACTAGAAAAATTTACACAAGTTGATAGCTATCAAAAACACAACATCCTCGGGAGGCAAAAGAAAAGATATGCATCGCGCAAACACATAAACAAACGAAGCATATATATATATATATATATATATATATATATATATATATATATATATATATATATATATATATATATATATATATATATATATATATATATTTGGTTGCTTACGGCATTACAAGAGCCCCAAGAAGGGCAATGGCGTCTCCAGTGGCGCTGGACCCGCTGAGCCTAGGGATGAATAGTCCTTTGATGACCTCCTTCGCAGGAGGCTTCGCTATGCTCATCTCCACGAAGAAGCATGCTGCCATGACAAACACTAATAGCGCGACAAAAAACTCCAGCTTCCTCACCTAGTTACATATAAGAAAAAGGTCTACATGTCAGGAAATGTGCATGAAAAAACCTTCTGTGAATAGTGACTGACTAGTAATGAGCCCATTCAGTACAGGGTGTAGTTTAGAAAATCCATTTGTGTGTACATGCAATCCATATATCCAGTTATAAAAAATAGTTGATTACCCCATATCTTTGCAGCCCAAGAATAAGAAGCGTGCTGAAGCCAGCAATAAGAACCCCGATCCAAACAGGGATGTTGAACAAGAGGTTGAATGCGAAAGCTGTTCCTATAACTGCAAAAAGATATATTTATAAGAAACAAATGGTGCAGCACCAAAAATATGATTAGATTGTTGCTACCTTCTACTGATAAGACAATTGTACACAACAACAGATTAAATCATTGTTTATATATATACACCAAGGGCAAGTAATCACACTTCACAACAAAAAACTACCATTCTTAGTGCATAACAAGTGGTATCTAGAACCAGAGTGAGTTTTTCTTATGAGTAAAATACACTTTGGATCCCTAAATTTATCAAGTTGGATCACTTAGGTCCATAAACTTTAAAACTGCGGATTCATATACCTAAACTTGCTTAAGTGGATCACTGCAGGTCCCAATGATGATTCACTGTCTTGACCGTTGACGTGTAGTCTTGATCGATGCTAGCATGGCGTAGGGGACATGTGTGGGTCACGTGATCAGCCGAGTAGGAGATAAAATTGACATTTAACCCCCTATACTTAGGATCCTTTGCATTCCCTTACCTTATGTTCCTCCACGTCGACATCCCTATCGTTGTTGTCGCCAGATCTGGCTATCTCTGACCCCTCCACCACCATCTTCCTCCTCCCCGATGGCGGTTGTTTTCCTCCATGCCAACATCCCTATCGCTGCTATCACAAGATCCGCCCATCCTCGATCCCTCCGTGACTGTCTTCCTCTATGCCAGTATCCCCATCGCTGCTGTCATTGAATCCGCTTGTCACTGAACCCTCCGCTGCTGTCTTTCTCCTCCCTAGCCATAGGCCGTCTTCCTCCACGCCAGCATCCCCATTACCGCTGTCGTCGGATCCACCTATCCCCAACCCCTCCGCCATTGTCTTCCTCCTCCCCGGCGGCCGACCAGATCTGAGTTGTGCTGTACAGATGCAACCGTCGGATCCCTCACCTCCAACCGCCTGATTCGGTCATCGTTGTCGGTGCTTGGGGTCACACGGAGTCCAACAGGGACGACGATGTGAGGGATGTGATAGTGGAAGAGGGGGAGAGGTAGGCGAGCAGTGGCTTGAAATCATAGCAGAGGTAGAGCAGCTAGAGGATGGGAGGCAAAAGCGGTGGTGGGGGAGGAAGCTCAGGGGGAGGAGGGAGGTGGGCATGGTGGCAGAGGAGGAGATAGAGAGAGCGAATGGTGGAGACGCATGTGACCTCTATGCCATGCTGGTATCGATCAAGGCTACACATTAGCGGTCAAGCCAGCGAATCATCCTTGGGATCTATTGCGACCTACTTAAACAAGTTTAGGTACATAAATCTGTAGTTTCAAAGTTTAATGATCTAAGTGAACCAACGTGTGACAAGTTTAAGGATCCATAGTGTATTTTACTCTTTACTTATATCGATCTACTCTCAGTGAGCTTAAACTTAGTTAGGTGAAAATAAAACATGACAGTTAAACACAGATTTTATTTTATTTTATTTAGGACTATCATGCTAATTCCAACCTTCAGGGATATCTGCCGCAATCACAGCAACCTCAGCCAGCAGCCATAGGCAGGTTTTCACCCATAATGGATACTCCGTCTTGCACAGCTCGGCAAGATGTCGTCCTGTAGTGTTAGTTAACAATCATTAACACCAACTTAGCTTGTTAAATTATGTACGCAAATACATGGCAATTTGTGTCTCTTTATTACCTGTCACCACTCCAAGATTAGCTGACAGTGACTGTATAATTAGTGCAAAGATGAGGCCGATCAAAATCACCCAAAGGAGCTAGGAACACAACACAAAAGCAAAGTAGTTAGTTCATCTCTTCGTGTTGTACAGGATGACATAGCTAGGTATGGTGAATGGCGGTCAAAATGGAAAGTAAATATATATAGAAAAGCCACAAAATGTACTTCATATTTGTGATTGGCGCCGGCTTGCAGATCAGTTTCCACTGTTTCAGTTTGACAAGCGTGAGAACCAGATGTGTATACATGTGAGAGGGAGGTTTAGTTAGAGAGAGAATGTTACAATTTCCCGGATCAAGGTAGGCCAAGCAGACCATAAAGCCTGGTCCAGCGTGTCGCAAAAACTTTTTCCATGCCGACTCCTGTCTCACACAACAAATAAGAAACTAGTGAGCGTGCATTGCATGCCACACAAATTAACTAAATATCACAAACCAAGCCAGCAACCATGTTCGGACATGATAATCAAGCAACAAGCTTAGTATTTGATGTAAACTCAAAAGTTCTAACTTGTTATGACCATCTCTGTGAGGTGGATAATGGCAATTGGCAAGCTACGCAAATCTGGAGTAGAAGTAGGCAAGTAGCACCAGCATAGATCGATGCAAACCATACAAAATAGCATATATGTAAGGGGGGCATTTCTACAAACACCAAGAGCGCACGCCAAAAGGCTCCACCTTTTCTGCACCTCCACAGCACCAGGAAGCAAGCAGCGATTTCTCAATCAGTCAGGCTCTGAGACGTGCGTGAAACAGCAGGCGGAGACCGAAGGAGGAGAGCTTCCGGCGGTTGATGGCAGCGGGCGGGACGCGGCAAGCGCAATGTGAGTGACGGGGCAGAGCTGGCTCCGATGCCGCCGCATGCGCAAAGGCCGCCCTCTGCGCTGCCCACGCGCCCCAACAACTACACGACTCGTCATCGCCGCCGCCGCCGCAAAACCGCAACCAGATGGTGGATCGTGGATGCACTCGACCGGCCGGATGGATCAGATGGCCAGGCCTTGGACGCCACGCGACATCCCATTCCTCCCCAACCGGAGCTCCGACGCCCAGGCCGCCCCAATCGTATCTACGTAGGCGGATGTACAGCGGTCGTAACAAGATACATGCAGACGAGTAATTAATCATAACCTTCGTAGGAGCATCATCGCCGTTCCCTCTCCAGCCAGCGAGTGCCTCGATGTCGACCACCACGCCGGCGGCCGCCGGTGCCTCCATCTTGTTCGCCTCCATGCCTGGTTTCTT
Organism: Dendrocalamus sinicus; assembly: GCA_036346575.1. Lineage (NCBI taxonomy): Eukaryota > Viridiplantae > Streptophyta > Magnoliopsida > Poales > Poaceae > Dendrocalamus > Dendrocalamus sinicus. The sequence goes on along the minus strand of CM070661.1, from coordinate 17,999,333 downwards.
CGCCCTAACTCAGCTGGCTCGGTGTGTCAATGCGATCAGTTGTCTAGGAAAGTGTTTATATACATGGCAGCTCAGCGCTGCCGCCGCCGCCGCCGCCGCATGCGACGAGATCGATCGGTTTCGGGGGAGACTACGCGCGCTGGCGCGGGCGTGCGCGGCGCACGGTGCTGCTGGCAGCGTGGCACGCGGGGACGCGCGGATCGATGGAGGCGGCCACGCGCGTGCTGCGTGCGCGCACGTGCATGTCGCGCGCGGTACGGTCGAGCTAGCGCACGTACATGCATGCGCGCAGGCCGTTGTGTTCTGTTCCCTTTGTTTGCTGTAAACCGCGCGACTAACCGATGCAGCCATGCGCGCACGTACGGAGATATCAATGCCACCGGGACGTCGATCGCATGCATGCGGTGTGTCTCTCGTTCCCTTGTTGCTTGTTATTCTTGGCTCGTGCGCTGCATACGAATGACTGTACGAGCTAGCATTATGTACTGCTTTTGTTATTCTATAGGCCTCGTTTAGAACGTAGCAATTTTTTTTCCGATTCTTGTAGGAACCGAACCGAACTGTTTCTGTAAAATCCTTGCATTCTAAATAATACCTTATGTTGAATCTGCACAAAGAATAGATCACAAATATACTGTTATTCACATACAATTTGTGCAGAAACACCTTCAGCTTTGTGCATATGGAAATAGACACTATCACAGAATAGGTCATCACAGATGGATTAAAACTGTCATCACAGACAGTTTCTGACCCGTCTGAATCTTTGTGTCTGTGATAACAGGTGGTTATCACAGACAACTCTCGAATTATCTGTAATAAGTTACAACACGGACGATTTTAGATAAGAACCATCTGTAATGGTCTAATATCACAGACAGACGGTTCTAGTTAAGAACCGTCTGTGATTGCGTTCTCACGTCCTCAAAAGTTGGTCTCATTTAGTTTATCAACATTCTCTAATTGCGCTATGAACAGCGTAATCAGAGAATGCAAATAAATCAAAGTAGACCTATTTATAAGAAGAAGATCGTCGTACAATAAACTTTGCGCCATGTCTTCATTCTGCAATAAAACATGAATTTCAACAAGGACCAAAACCCTAGCCATCTATCAATTATCACAAGAAATAAGGCATCAACGATTAATTCACACGTATGAGCATCATAGACGGTTTTTAACCGAATCGTATGTGATAATATCACAGGCGGTTCTTAATAAGAAGTATATCATAGACAGCTCACTACTATAAGAAGGTTTATATTGGACGTTTCATTATAGACGGTTGACCTAAACTGTCTATGTTAAATGCAATCTGTGTTGCTGCCAGCGCTAAAAACCGTCTGTAAAGAGATAATATCATAGACGGTTTATGATGAGAACCATCTATGAAGTATCACAGACGATTCTTACCAAGAATCGTCTGTGATATTGCGAAATATCACAGACGGTTTTTTATTTAAACCTTCTGTGATACTTCACAGATAGTTTATATTGATAAAATTATCATAAACGGTTTGTATTAAAAATCATCTGTGATATGTTACCCACCTCGTAATCCCCTAAAATTTCATAATCTCCCACCTGAGTCCAAGTAGGATTCCGTTCTAAGACACCTTTTATAAGAGGGGCAAAACTTTTGCATACAATATCCGTTTTTGATGTTCTTATACTCGTTGGAAAACTAACGACGAGCCGATCCAAAAGAAAAATAATTTGCTTGCGCCTATCACCCTCGAAGACACCCAAAATCGGCCATCTTTAGTCTAAAATCTGCGTTGCAAGTTTTTCGTTTCTGTTTTTGCCAAAAATTTTGATCTTCTATTCGGAATTTGGGGTTTGTCTCAACTGCAAAGTTGTAGATCTTGTCGAAACCTTTCAAACGAGCATATATAAGCCATATAATACTTTGCTATTTTATCTTTTGAAACTAGTTATTTAAATTGCACCGATATATATAGTATAAATAACAGGGGCACTATGGTGTCTGGGCACCAAACCTCCCTGCCTTTGGATTGCTTTTAGATGCGTGCTAGTGTGATTAGACTTTTCATCCATGATTGATTTAGCATGCATGGTATATTATATATCATTGCATTAGCACGCATCTAAAAGCAATCAAAAGGCAAGGAGGCTTGGTGCATGACACCATGGTGCCCCTATATATATACATACATATATATATATATATATATATATATATATATATATATATATATATATATATATATATATATATAGTATAAATAATAGGGCACGATGGTGCTCAGGCTCCATGATTGAGACTTTCCATCCATGATTAAGACTTTCCATCCTGATATATTATATATCATTGTGCTTGCACGCATCTAAAAGCAATCCAAAGGTAGGGAGGCTTGGTGCCTAGACACCATGGTGTCCCATTTTAGCATCCTATATATTGTCTCTGTGCTCTAATTCATAGACGGTTGGTGTTGAGAGAGTATCATAGACGTTTGTATATAGAACCGTCTGTGATAAACTGACCGCTAGGCCCATCGATCCTCCCCAACCCATTCCTAGCCTATAGAAACTCATCAAACCACACCCCACAGATCATAGCTCCACCTCTCCCTCTATAAATACTCATCCAAACCCATCTCCTACCTACCAACTGTTTGTGATGGAAAAGTATCACAGATCGTTCTATATACCAACCATTCGTGATACTCACCCATCACAGACGGTTGGTAGCTAGAACCATCTATAATGTTTGAGTATCATAAACGGTTTTTGGTTCGAGCCGTTTGTGATAGTATTCTTTACAAACGATTCTAGTTACAAACTGTCTGTATTGTATTTATCACAGACGGCTCACAAACCGTCTGTGATAACCTCCTATTATCATTGACCCATAAATTCAGACGGTTCAGAAAACCATCTGTGATGGCAATTCCGAACCATCTATGATGATCTTTTTTGTAGTAGTGGTTCTAGCCATCGCTAGTAATATAGACAGTCATGCTTTTAAAACCGTCTATGATAATTGCAACACTGATGGATCTTTGGAACCATCTGTAATGACGTATCCAGTATAGCCCTTTTTTTAGTAGTGGACCTTCATGAGATGCTGCTACATCTATATGCTTCCATTTGCAGTTCATAAATTGTCAACGTAAACATAATCACAGATAATTCATAATGTATTGCACAAGTCTATATTTGTTTTCCACGAAAGTGAAAAAGAAGGTCCCGAAAATATTTTTCCTGCCTCATGCGTGCACTTGGAAGGCCCTTATATTTAATTTATCTTGTACTTTGATTGACTGAAACCGAGCAACTCCATCTGAACTCTCCTTAAAAATAAAAGAAATATTTATGATGAAAATTGCGAAATGGCATCTTCCATGAAGTTTAAGATCTTTTATATAAACTATTATATATGAAAAGTAAATCTCATTGTATCAAACTAACGACAGTTAGTGAAATGATCAATTCTTGTGGACACTAAGAACAATATTTCTGTAGGACCAGAAAGCCAATAAAGTGGAGGTGAATGGTACCGATTAAAATCCAAGTATTCTAGAACCTTTTCTCAAATAACTGCAGAGTTACTGAGAATCGAATCCAAAGCCAAAAGCACAGAGCAAAAACACTCAAAAACTCAAAATCTTGAAGAACTTAGTCCCTAAAGGTCTGACTACTAACCAGAAGATTGTCTGACCTCTCCTTGATGGTCTAACCTGAGCCATGTAATTGACACAGAACTCCATGATCTCTTTGGTGAATATTACATCCATGGCACACAAGCCAAAATTAAATATAAGCAACGGAAGCAAAAACCGAAGCGGAAGAAGTCCAACAAGCCTTCCCACAAGCAAACGACAGTAAGATGCAGCCTATACGTCCAGATCCTCACCGAAGCTGAAGTTGTTCTCTGGCAACAGAATTAGCAAGGTGAGCACATAAAATGTACTACGCAAGTTACATGGGAAAATGCATAATAATGCAAGGCTGACAAGTGATAGTTTATAGGATTATTTCAGCATAAAATAGCATTTAAGAAATACGGTAAATAGATTAAAATTGCTGAATTTAATACAGTAAGTAAAAACAACATTGTAAGAAAAATAGGTACCATTAGTACAGGTCCATCCCCCCACACCAACCTATCCACGGGCATCCCACTTGGACCATCTTTCCCAAAAAGATCTCATATGGATTCCATCCATATAATTTTTAATCTCTTATGGATTCCATCCATCCATAAGCTTTTCGTAAACCATTTTGAAAAACAAAGTCTAATCCATGAAAAACTTTACTCAGATTATACACTCTACAGAAATTGCACAATTTTACTCACAAGACATGATCATCTCATATTGCCACACGATTGACACACTTCCTTGTTGTGTGGTGGAGAGATCATGACAAAGCCTTTATAATGCAAAGCCTTAAACTTGGCCAAGCCAACACTAAAGTTTCACCCTAGTAAGGAATCCACCAGACCGGGACCCCCTCTTGAGCCTAGTGAGACTTATCATGGCGTACGCCATGCTCACTTTCAACATACAGCGAGACTCAGGTTGGGACTTGCAAATTAGTCAGCCAAGACTGTCATATACTAGTCTTGTCGTAGTACGATAGGGCTTTGTAACAGTAGCTCATAGACTGGTCCTTAACTTGACTTAGGCTCAAACCACATACCCCTCGTGCCTGGCAATCAACATTGTGTCACCGAACAACAATGCATGCCAGCAAGCACCCACCACCTAACCATTTGCCTAAGTATAAACCAAGTTTTTTTTATTTTGCTTTAAAACATTTTGTATACCTTCTTGACTCATCGAAGTCAAGAATACATTTTAGAAACCATCATTTTCTTAAACAATTATTTCCCACCATTATTCTTAGCATAGCTAAGCAATACTTTAAATTTCTAGTTAATACTAGTGTACTAACTAGGTTTTTCTCTATGGTGACAAGGCATAAGATTGTTCAAAGCCAAGTTTGGTTGTACACAAGGAATTTTGTGTAACTAAAGTTTAAATCAGATTTGAACTAATTCGAAGAAAAGTACGCATTCATATCAATTGAAAATAATATAAATAATTTGAATTAATGGGTTCAATATGATCAAAAGTGTAACTTGCCTTGCTCTAAAGCTTGCTGTTGAGGATCGTCGCAAAGGTACTCTCCGGAACAGTCAAAATCTACATGTAAAAATAACCCAATAAACTCAAATAGAATTCAAATAAACTCTAGAAATTCAAAAAGAGTCTAGAAATAGGTAGTTTAGGTTTTTTTAAGAATTTAGAAATTCGAGCGGTTCCAATCAGAGTTAGGATGAAGAAATGCGGACTTATGGAAGTATTTTTACTATGGTCGGAAATAGCAGTAGTCGGAAGTAGGAGTGATCGAAGATTACCGAGTGATTAGAGGCATAGATGTCAAAGGATATATGTGGTCCAAAGCTTGCAATAGTCGGCAAAGCAATAGTGATCGAAAAAATTTTAGTGGTCGGAGAAGCTTTAGAGTGGTCGAATGGATAGAAGTTCTTTAGAGTGGTCGCTGATTGAAAGCTCTATAGAGTGATCAGATGGGGTGGTCAAAAGGATTAGAGGTGGTCACAAGGTTTAGAGGTGGTCAAAAGGGGTGGTCGAAAGAATTGAAGTAGTCAAAAACAACTGCGGTCGAAAACAAGTGTGGTCGAAAACAGCTATGTTCGAAAGCAAGAGAGTGGTCAGACAAGAGTAGTCGAAAGCTAAATGATCAAAGCTTGGTGGTCAATAGCTATATGTGGTTGATAGGCTTTGGGTAGTTGAACAGCTAAGAGTGGTCGGATGGAGTAGTCGAAAGGATTAGAGTGGTTAGAGGCTATAGAGTTTTGAGAGTGGCCGAGGGCTTTAGAGTGTTCAGGGTGGTCGGTGGTTGCAGTGGTCGAAGCCGAAGGTCGGAGGTAGTTGGAGACAGCAGTGGTTGGCAATGACTGAGGTCGTGAGAGGGTGTGGTCGAAAGCTAGAGATTGGTTGTATAGACTCTGGTAGTGGTCGTACACGACCAGAGCAGTCGTAGTAGACCATAGTGGTCGTAACTCGATCAGAGTGGTTGAAGGATGCTTCTGTGGCAATGCGAGGTTGCGGTCGAGAGTGTCCGCGGTCAAAAAGGTGCAAGAGAGCAAATATACCGGGGGTTCTTTTATACCTTCTGTAGAGGCTGAAGACGAATGGAGGCGGTCGATGGCGTGGAGGAGGCAGTGGTGATGGTCAACTCCTGATGATGGCACTCCTGGTGGCAAAGATACTCAGTCGAGGGAAGACCACTCGGCGAGCTTACGGCAAGGAGGCACTCCGGGTGCTCAAGAGAAGAGATGGGAGTGGCATGGAATGCACTGGTGCTGAAGGCTTCTTTATATAGCTCCGAGAGGGAAGGGGAAAGGCCGAGGAAACTTTGTGAGTTAAACGGCCGAGTGCAGTGCAATGCTTTGGTTTAATCGGGGTTTTAAATAGGTGTTAATATGGGCGAGGTGAGCGCTGAGATTGAGGAATCCGGCGCGAAGATTGAGGGGTTGGCGCATGGAGCGTGACGAAAGAAAAAGGGAAACGAGAAAGGAAGGCAGGCGAGGGCGATCGGTCCGAGACGGCAACGGTAAGTGGAAGAGAAGAAGGAGATGAGCGGGAGGAAGAAGACGGTGGGGTGTTTAGTGTGTGAATTAGGGCCACTAATTGCCATGAATGCCCGAACCAACGAGTGGTAACAAAAGCTTTAAAGAACTTCAAGCAGACATCAATTGCAGATGGCTAGTGAAAGAAGAAAGGGAGGAAGAAGACCCGATGGGTAGGTCCCCTCTATCGATAAGCGATAGGAGAGAGGCGGGCAAGCGTATGAGCGACACGTGGCAAACAAATGAATCCAGACCATCAGCCAAAGAAAGAGAGGATAAGTGGGAATGAACACATGAGATTAGATCAGTGGTGGAGGATGAAATCCCAGTCGGACACATGTCAGTTGGAGGAGGAAGAGGGATTTAAAATCCTTTTTGATTTTCAGAACTCCAGAAAATAGAATAAATGCTTGAAATAGTAAATAGAGTCCAAAATATTCATAGAAATTCATAGAAATTCCTGAATATACTTTGGACTAAGAAAAAATATTTCCAACTTAAAGTTGGTCTTCTAATTTTTACAAAATAGTTTTTAGCTTTGAAATTGATTTCAAAATCTAGAAAATATAGAAAAATCCAGATAAAAGCCAAATGCTTTAAAATAATTAATTTTAAATATAATTTTTATAGAAATTTAAAATACATTTTATTTAATAATATTTTCATCTATTACTTAAACTAGTTTTTAAAAGAAAAGACTTTTAAAAGTTGAAAACTAGCAAATAAAATCTCCAAAATTCAGGCAACCAGATAACACTTTATTTTATTTTAAATTAAATTTATTTTAATTTTTTCATTGAAAATTTTAAGATAAACAGCTGGGCTATTACATATCTGCTCCGGTGCCAATTCCACAGGGGCGATCCGCACCAAAGCTACCTGCACCGGTGCCAAGTCCATGGGGCTATTCGCACTAAAGCTACCTGCAAAGACACAACGAAGGTGCAGTGCATCTACATCTCATGCCCCATCGACTACTGTGAGGTCGACCTACAGCTGAGGCAGAAAGGGCAAACCGAAGAAGATCGATAATGAGATCCCCTACCTGCCATTGACCCAAAAATTCATGCTAGGCATGCCATTAGTCATCCCGAAAGAGCGTCTCCTAACCCTAGGACTGGATTGGCAGAGATTGCATACATGGTACATGGAACAGGCCAACAAGCTGGAGGAACAATGGTGCTCGGGTGTCACCGTTAAGTTCAGGCCACATTATCTTCAGCAAGATATTCATAACTGTATCTTCAAAGTGATCTTTGAGAACTTATTTTTTTCTCTTCACACTCAACACCCTCGACGTCTCACTCATTCGATGCTGGACACTGTAGGTGTGTACAATCACAGTCTACATTTATGTAATACCAATAAATGTCATATATAACCCATTGCTTTTGTATGTGTGTGTATATATATACATGGTGACTAAAACCAGATTAAATAAATCACTGGTTGGTTTTCTCGACCCACGCTTGGTCTCCATGGATACCATCAACAAGGGTGCATCCTTCATCGGGGATTACATGACGACGGCATTAGTGGCTTACCACAACAAGGAATTCATACTTATGCCCTATAACCAGGAGTAAATGCTACACTAGTGACTATACTTATTGATTGTATTTTATAAGCAACACGAACTTATCTTTAATGACTATAACATACTCGTGTAGGTTTCACTAGATTCTAATTGTAGTTATACCAAAATGGAACAGGGTAATATACTTTGATTCCCTAAAGAAGAACAAAACCGACTACACAGTTATCAATAATTAATCGACAAGTAAACATATTTCCTCCATAGATAACTCTATTGTAGTCTTTCCTTCATTTCCAATGACTAAAGCTAACTTTTTGAAATCATGTAGGTCATTCGTCACGTACGTTGCAAAGATAGGGAAATCCAATGAAGGGATCGACACCTTGCGATACGATCTAGATTTCTCGATATTTGCTAGTACACATTAATCCTATATAACACTACATAGTAATGCCTCTCAAACTAACAAATTCTATTTTTGCAGTGCCACCAGCAGCCGCTGGGCAACACCTATAGATTCTATGTTTGCCACAATATGCAACTACTCCTCGATTCCATGAAGACCAATGATTCTCAGGTTTGTCAATTTTGCGATAATTATTTTATACTTATCAATACACATACACGACATTGATCTTCCTATCGACAGGTTGCGTCTATCGCTACAGCTCCGTTGAAACTGGCCGACCTCCAACATATTCAACGACAGTGTGCGTACTTCTTGATGTCTCAAGTCACAAAAGAAGATGGGGTGTTCCACAATGTAGAATGAATTTTACTAAGATAGGATTGGGCTTAATTGTTCATATATGGATAAATTATGTCATTTCAGTTAATTGATTTGTGAAATGAATAAATGTGAATTGGATGTATATATACTATGTTGATTCACTTGTTTCAGAGGGCATGGCTAGCATTTCCTAGGCTAGCCAGCAAACAAAAACAGATTTGTGAATAGAAAAAAATATCATAAACGATTATTAACTTATAACCATTTATGATAGTAAACTATCATAGACAGTTTTTATCAGAAACCGTCTATGATATATAACTTATCACATACGGTTTCTACTACAACCGTCTGTGATAGTTTAACATCACAGATGGTTTGTAGTTAAAATCATTTGTGATAAATCATATATCACAGACGGTTTCTACTAAAAATTGTTTGTGATAGTCAACTATCACAGACAGTTTTTTTTGTAGAAATCGTACGTGAACGTTTCCATCACAGAGGTTCGAAAGCCGTTTGTGATGACCTCATGTCATTACTGACCCATAAACTCAAACAGATCATAAAACCGTCTGTGATGCTATTTTGAACTGTCTGTGGTGATCTTTTCTATAGTAATGGTTACTGAAGAAAATTCCGCCCCTCCTATATCCGTTATCTGCACATGATATTGTTAAGCAATAATACGTCGTTGATATTCAAGAACGGGAAGTATACAACCTGTAAGGTGTCGGACCCAGATTTTAACATCCGGCATCCTCTGTGATTCCACCGCACTATTCCCTGAATCAGTAGATAGTGCTCACAGGTTACAGCTCTGAACATCAAAGATACATATCATGCGGAAGCGTAAATATAGTAGTAGACTTACTCATGGGCCGATTAGGCCGAAATCAATCAGATGCAGTAGCGGAAATGAAGCACACAGGTGGGACCCTCAGGGCATGCCCACAGGCAGCCGACTGGGGGTTCGTGACCTAGCCCTTGACATCTTCATCTTCTTTGCCACCATGACCAATAGTGTTGCTGAAGCGTAGTGATCTGATTTCTGATTCTGGATTTGTTGTGAAAGCGAGTGTGAGCACAAACCACCGTGCTCCGTGAGCAATACACAGGATGCAAATATATAGTATGCATGGCTTATCAAAGGAGAGGCTCGGCTTATTTTATTTGCCATAAATAGATTTTAGTAGCATTATTATGATTTAATCATAGTGTTATTATTGCTGCCTAAACTCCACACAACGATTGCCATAATTGACTTAATCCACCGAAAATACACTTTCTTTATTGGTTGCTGTCTAAGACTCCAAACACCGAGTGACATCATTTACTTAGTCCACCAATCATACTCTTTCTATATTGATTGCTGTCTAAGACTCCAAACAGCGAGTGACATCATTTAATTAATCCACCGATCATACACTTTTTATATTGTTTGCTGTCTAAAACTCCAAACAGCGAGTGACATCATTTAGTTAATCCACCGATCATACACTTTCTATATTGTTTGTTGTCTAAAACTCCAAACAGCGAGTGACATTATTTAGTTAATCCACTGATCATACACTTTCTATATTGTTTGTTGTCTAAAACTCCAAACAGCGAGTGACATCATTTAGTTAATTCACCAATATCATTTCTAACAATTCAATCCTTTTGTTATTGATCCAAAACCATAATTTGCTCTTCCAATAATCAACCTTATTTTCCATTATCTATCTCTAACTAATTCACTAGTATACCTCCACCAAGAATATCATTGATCAATTTTGTGATTCACTACTATACATCCACCAAGAATATCATTGATCCAGTTTATACTCCAAGAATTGTTATCATACCTCCAAATTCCCAAAAATTCAATTGACTCATCTAGTAACCGATTCTATTAATCCCGATATTGTCAACATCTTCCAAGAAATCATATTAGTTATCAGTATCGTAATCCAGCAATTACCTTTGCACTCCCTAATTCTTCAAAAATCATTTAAATCATCTATTTAGCCTATCTATTTATTTAGGCTCCACCAATTTATCTTCCCAGCATGCACACTATCGTTTCCTTTTTATGATCGACATGAATCCACCAACATCTTTATATGTTTACCACAAACAACCATCTTCTTTTCTTACGGCTCTATTTATTTTTCCTGACATTTTATTTTGTGAGAAGTATTATCATTATTTAAAACACATAATACATAGAAATTTCCTGAGACCTAGCAGTTTTGAACAAAAACATAATGTGTAAGAAAATGCAATAATAATAGTGATCCAGATTCTATCCACCATTACATGGTCTTTGCACCATATGCTAGACCTTGAGTGCCATAGTCACTTACATTATCTCTGGGACAACACCTAGGGCAACTCAAAACAGAGCTTTCCACTGCCCTCCACTTTTCCATTCCCACCCACAAAGTTTTTGAAATAGAACTATATCTGGTTAAGTTCCCATGTCCGCCTATGACCGTGGGCACGACTATTTGAATAGTTTGACTCTGCAGAGTTTGCACACTTTACCCATAAGAGACAGTTCACTCGTTGCCCCCACACAATTCCTTAGTCATGCGGTTGAGCAAACCATCACAGTAACCGTTCAAAATACCTTGCTCCTTCCATCATCTCACTCGATGGGCCGCTCCCACTTGCGGTGGGTCCCATACGTTGTGCGGGATGTTCCCCTCCTATGCACCTAGCAGCTGGCTACCCACACTGCTAGCACGCCGCAGATGAACTTCACCCTCTGCGGGTGTCCCATTCAAGCCAGCCACCCAGGCTGCCACTTGCACTACTTCACTCCTCCACCGATGATGATGACTTTCAGAGCTCGGTAAATCTACTAGGCCTAGTTGTACTTTACAGACTTGTGGTTGTACTTGTTTTACACAGGAGGTCATGACAAGATTTAGTCCTTAGGGTTATCTGGGCGGTTCTACCACAAACCACACTCTCGTGCACCCCTGCACCATACCCCCGAACCATCCGCCCAGATAGATAAGCAATTTGAGGTTTTTGGGAGTATAAAATAATCATATCCAACATATACCAGTCATTAGCACCATGACTGCCCAACCAAATTTTCTCATGATTAAAGTGATGCTTGGGCATTCTTGCGCCTACGAGTATCTAAGCAATACTAAGCATGACATATAATTACGGACTTATTTTCGAAAGGTTACTATTATAATTTTGCTAGGGCGACAAGGTTCACATATTCAAATATTCCAAAGGAGGTGTAATATTATTCAAGATAAACAATGGGCATATAACTAGAATCTTAAATTAAATATGTATTTGCATATAAAATAACACCATGCAATTTGATAATTTAAACAAAAGTAATTTGCAGAAAATGTAGGTTCAACATGATCAAAGTATTGACTCGCCTTGCGTGGTTTACTGCGGTCTTGACCTCACTCAAAGCTTTCTCGTTTGATGGTCTTGAGCTTTTGGTCTTTTTCTTCATCTCGATCTTGATCTCGCTTGATCCATTGAATCTTCACGACTTCCAATTTGTAATTATGTGCTAAGCAACTAGATCCAAATAAATGCAAATAACTCAAAAAGATCCAAATAAAATCCAATTGAAATTAATTTAGCTTTAATTTGAATTAGGATCTATTTATACAGGTCGTAGCTTGCTACATTCAATCATGCTCGACATTATTATTCACTAAATCTAACGTTGATATTTTAATTTCTGGCACCATTATCATTTTGTCTACACCTTTGTTGTTGTTATTATTAAGCTTAGCTTTATTTTTAGTTTAAAATTTATTTATCTAGCAAGGCTTGTCATGTGGGTTTATATTTTAATATAGCTACTTAATTAAATCTACCAAGGAGATTTGTTTAACGCCGGTATGTTAAATGTTAGAGCATATTATAATTAAGGGTAATCTTTATTAAGGTTGAATATTTAACCAAAGTCATATTTCTTCATTATTGCTTTGAATTAATAATTAGCTTTTTTTAGATGATTGCTCAAGCCATATTAATTATGCATACATGAACTAGTCCAAATATAAATCTTAAATAATCTCATTTACACCCTAATTAAATTTTTTAGCTTTTCTAAATTATTTCCAAATTTTCTCTTAATTTTATAGAATTAAAATGGATTATAAAAACAAAATAAAAAAGGGGTGTAAATGGTGCGGCCGGCTAAGTTCGAACCTCAGATCTCGGGCTGGGATGTTTAACACACGAGCTGCTAGCCAAATGGGCCAAAGGCTTGGGCTGACAGGGGACGTGCAGGAAATGTGAAGAGTCGTGAGAAAGGGGGGGTCAAAACAGAGGACATCTGGTAGCGCTCGGTGCAGGCTTGGCCGACGGCAGGCGGCGGCCGGGGAGGCTAGGGCAACCGGGAAAATGAGTTCCGTCGGAGGTGGGGAGGCTGATGGGGGAGGTGCCGCGGCCTGAGGTGGCACCAGGAGAGGTCGGCGGCGCCGAGAGCGGCCAGCAGCGCCGGCCTGGAGGAGGGCAAAAATTGGTGGGTGTAAGCACTAGGGCACACAGGGGAAACTCACCTTGCAGTTGTTCGAACAAGAGAGGGCTTGAGACGGGCCAGCACCGTGAGCCTGCGGTGGCGCGGAGGAGTTCATGTCGCCGGTGAGCTACAGTGGAGGGGAGAGCGGGGCGGTGCTCGGGGAGGCTCTACGGCGACCTGGGGATGCTCCCGGCAAAGGGAATTGAGCCGAAGTGCAACAGGCAAGAAGCGGAGGTGGCGGCGGTTTTGGCCAATTTCAGGGAAGAACGGGAGTCTAATTAGTGTGGGAAGGGGGTAGAGGGGAAGTGTTGACGCAAGGTGGAGCGATTGTATTGAGGATGGCATCGCCGAAGGGCTGGACTGGTGAGGAAGCGGTCAGGCTGCTCACGACGACAGAAAAAGAAGAAGGTGAGGGAGGAAGGCGTGGAGTACAGGCGCAAGGGAGGCCGGGGCTCTTTATAGCGACGGGGAGAGGGGTATCGTAGAGCTACTGTTCCCGCGACCGGAGCACAAGGCGTGAGATGGACCAGGGTGTGGCCAGTGATGTGCGAGTAGTTGGCGGCAGGGCATGGCCGACGAGGGTGCTGTCGACGTGAATGAGGCGACGCTGCTGATGCGGAGGCAACGGGCGTACAAGGTGAGCGGGGCCGGGTGACACGATGGAGATGGAGGGGACAGGAGGAGGAGAATGGAGCTGAGTGACGCGGGCGCACGGCAGCAACACAGAGAGGGTAGGAAGAAGAGAGAAGAGGGGGAAAAAGAAAGAGAGCAGGGAACCTGGCCTAGTCGGCAGAGAGAGGAAAGGAAGGGTGGGAGGAGGGCCGGCTGTCAGTGAGGGAAGAGAGAGAGGAAAAGGGGGAAAAGAAAAAGGAGGGAGACCCACATGTAAGAGAGAAAGAAGGGAATGAAGGAAAAGAAGAGAGAAATACTTAAGCAAAAATTTAGAATTTTGGATTTGTAATTCAAACTCTAGTTCTCATTAAGATTTGTTAGTTTTGAGTTTTGCTTAATTTTAAATGTAAAATTTTGGTTCAAATATACCGATACAAAAATCTAATATTCCTTTTGCTTGCATTTTATTGACTTGAATTTTGTACTCTAGATTTTTGGTATTTTGATTCTTAGAATTTTAAACTCCCAAAATTATTTCGTATCTTTTATCGCCATAATTCTTATTTGTACTTGAGATTTATTTCCCGTTATTTATTTTGTTTAGCGCAAAACTCAGAAAAATCCAAATAAGATTTTGAACAAAAATTCAAATGCCAGTAAGATGCAAATAAAAGTTTTAAATTACTCAAAATTTCAAACATCCAAAATTTACGATGTTACATAAGGCAAGACACTTCTCTGGTTCAGTTGTTTGCATTGCAAATATTAACTACTTATCGTATACTTCTTTTTAAGTGCATATTTTTATATCTGACAGTACTACTCTATAGTCTGAGGTCACACTTTACTGGTAGTTACTTTTTGTAATCATTGTTAAGGAGCCAAGGTGGTGGCTTCTTTGCTGTGCATATTTCTAGTGGAAAATGAGCCAAAAATGATTTTTTTTATAAATATATGTCTTGACAGTTTGATGTTGGTTTTAAGCTACATGTTGAACATTCATCGCATTATGAAAATTTAGGCAATGGTTGGATCAACAGTTGCTCCCGAGGGTCATGCTGGAGATGAAGTTTTTGTACGGATAATCCATTCTTTATTCGAAATTACATAAATATACCCGCGGGAAATTTTTTTACAAAAATAGGCTCCAGTCGCCCCCCATTGGGCGACTGCCGCCTTTCGCCCAACCAGGAGGCGACATTTAAGGAATGTGGGAACCGTTGAGCGAATCAATGCTGTCGCCTGAGCGTTGGGCGACTTCTTCCAGCATTGTACGGTTGGACGACTGGAATTGCAATCGCCCAACGGCAGGGCGACAGGGAGGGGGGTTTTTTAAGACAGCACAGTCGGCCGCCCAGTACCACCTACCACTTTTTGCACTCATTCTGCGCACAGAGAAGAAACGAGAGAAGAAGAGGAGAGGAGGAAGGGGAAGAAAAGGAGGCGGAGAAGAGAGAAAGGAGGGGAAGAAAAGGAGGGGAGAAGAGAAGGAGAGGAGGACAGGGTTGGAGGAAGGAGGAGTGGAAGCTATTCCATCCATTTGGATCCAGGTATTTTTTGATTATATTTTATTTGCACTATTAGTTATATGAAATGTTGGTGTTAGTATAAATTTTAGATGTAGAAAATATAGTACAATTTTAGTATGAAAATATTAGTGCCGAAAAGTTGTAGTATGAAACATTTTGTAGTATAGAAATATTAGCACCCTTTTTAGTATAGAAAGTGTAGTTTAGTGTTGTACGATGTTATTTGACATGTCGTAAATTTCAATCATACATGCAGGCCTACATCATCAATGGCCACTACATTGAGAGTGTATTACGGTGCTGGAATTATTCGTGAAGGTCCGAATTGTATGGATTTGAGTGATTTTTCGCAAGTCACTCTCGTACTTCCGAATGATAAGAATGCTCGAATGACAGATGTACAGCATTGGCTGACCCAGAGTTTTTCATTGGACCCCGAGGTGTGCAGCGTCGTCGTGCAAGGGCTTTGGAGCCGGTCTCCCACGGACATCAGATGGGAGTTGAAGACTTTGGTGCGCTCTGCTTCATGGAAGGGCTTTGTGCAAGGGTGCCGGCGCCGTGGATACGAGTGTGTCCTGCTTGTGCAACCGTGCTCACTACAAGCAGCTGCGCAAGCTCGTGCGTCCGCCCATGCTTCGGGAGGTGCTAGCAGCTCGGGCGGGCCGCACGTTGGCGGAGATGATGAAGTTGCTCGTGATGAAGTCGATGTGGTACATGGAGGAGAGTTACATCCGTCAAGCCATAGAGGGGGAACTGGGCAAGCCGATGCGGTACATGGAGGAGAGTTACAGCCATCAAGCCATAGAGAGGGAACTGGGCAAGCCGATGAAGGAGAGTATAATGAGTATATCGTGCAACAGATGGACTCTGATGACCAGAGGGCATGGGAGGACAGTTCCGATGATGAAGAAGTTCCTATCCCCCAGGAATGGAATCGGTTTAATGCAGAGGGTGTTTTCGCACATGATGAGCATGAATCACCATAGGAGTATTATGAGACAGAGGTTCGGTTGCATGCCATGTTTGCTGACAAGGAAGCGCTGCAGGATGCCATCAAGCTTTGGGCCCTTTCAATGCAGCGGACATTTCGCGTCGTCAAATCAATCCAGGAGCAGTACACTGTGAAGTGCGAGCAGGCTGGTTGTCCTTGGAGGGTGCACACACATAGACCCAAGTATGAGACTCACTGGATTGTGTTCAAGGTGGAGCCGCACTCCTGCATTCTAAACACTGTCTTAGCGAGGCATCGTAACCTGACGTCCGGATTTATAGCCAATTTGATGTATGGGGAGATAGTGGAGAAGAAAGACATTGCAGCCACGCATATTGTGGTAGCTATCGAAAATAAATTCAAGTATAAGATTAGCGATGCGAAGGCATGGGTGCCAAGCAAAAGGCGTTGGAAAAATATTTTGGCACTTTCGAGGCGGCGTACGACAACCTTCCTCGTATGCTTAAGGTGTTGCAACAAAGGAACCCGGGCACGTACATCGCCGTGCACGACAAGTCGTCCATAAGTCCACCAGGATTTGCAGTGTTGCAGAGAGCATTGTTTGCATTTGGTGCTAGCATTGAAGCATTCAGCCACATGCTGCCAGTGATCTCAGTTGACGAGACCTTCTTGATATGCAAATACAAAGGGCAGATCCTGACGGCCATAGGCGTTGACGGTAACAATCAAATATTGCCGCCGGCCATTGCATTTGTGGAGAGTGAGAATTATGAGAGCTGGCTGTAGTTTCTCAGACATGTGAAGGCTGGAGTTGTAGGCACCCGTCCTGGTGTGTGCATAATCCATGATCTCCACGCCAGTATTATAAAGGCTATAAGAAAACTTCAAGAAGACCCTGAGGAGACCTTTCTGAGAGACCATGCGGAGGTCATCCCATGTGTGTGATGAGTAATTGACATCGGTTTAGGAAAGTCGAGTTTGGTTTGGATGGTTCAGACCTTGACATTGCGTGGTGCAATCGGGCTCGGTCGGACTTGGTCAAACCTGGTCAAAGTGGTTAAGATGCATATTCTCTTGATTCGACAGGTTTGGGCTCTTTCGTTTGTAAGTATGATTTGTTGTTGCTAATTATGCTTACATGTTATCGAACGGTGCTATTTGATGTGTTTCTTGTCTGTGATGGCTGCAGGACGTCGAGACGGAGTCGCGGCGAGACACGAGGTGACCGGACTAGACACAGGCGGTGTCGAGGTCAGAACGGTCGGAGGTGTCGAAGACGGCGGAGACTCGAGGTGGTTGCGATGCTTGGACGGCAAGACACGAGGAAGCTTCCCGGAAGGTGCAGGAGGGGCATTTTGGTAAAAATGCAAAGCTGCATTAAAGGAAGCAGATTATGGATAAAGCACTAGAGTTGGTGAGGCTTAGCGGGTAAAGAGAGAGGCAAATCCATTAGTGGAGAGGCTATATAAGGAGGGTGTCTCCTGCATGGTCTTCAAGGCTTTTGGAGGTTGTTTTTGCTTTCCCTTTAGTTGTTGAGAGTGGGTGAAGGAGGCAGAGGGCTGTGTCCCCTTCGATGCCTTTCTCTCTCTGTGTGTGTGTGTGTGTGTGTGTGTGTGTGTGTGTGTGTGTGTGTGTGTGTGTTCTTGAGAGATAGGAGATGGGTTCTTGATCTTTCAAGCATGTATGGGGTTGTAGGTATGGTATGAGTTGATACTCTATGCAATCATGTATCTCTCTTCCTCATTATCAATCCAAGATGATTTTATTTGAGTTTGATTGAGTTCCCAGGCTTTCTGTGGTTTTTGCCCTTCGATGCTTTCTAGGCTTGATTTTTGAGATTTTGTGTTTTGGCTCGATTCTTGCTGGGGAGGGCCAAAATGGCTTGCTGTATGTTGGGATGATGCCTCAAGATCATTTGATCAGTTAAAATCCCAAGAACCCATTCTTGATTCCAGTTTTTGGTTTTTGGCTTCCTCTGTTCTTCATTTCTTCTCTTATGGTTTTGGTGTAAATCTTGTTTCCCTCTTTGAGATGGCATGAAACTTGGTACCTAGAGTCCAGAGGCTATCTATTAGCTATCCTCAAAGTTTCATAGCCAAAGGATCAAAGGTTGGGGAGTAATTTGAGTTTTGGTCCTGTTCTTGCAAAGTTTCAGATTTTTGTCAAAATCTGAAATTACTTTTCTTGAGTTGATTTCTCTTGATCCTTTGAGTTCCCCTTACTATTTGGTAGGTTATCTTGCAGTTCTGGGCCAAGAAAACCAGAGGGAGATCTCAATTTTTACTGCTGGCCAAAGTCCATAGTTTGTCTGAAAATTGCTCCCTGCTGTCTGCCCTGAAAACCCGAGGAGAGGTCTAACCGCCGTTAGACCTGCGGTCTGACCGGTCAGACGCTAGCGGTCTGACTGGCCCAGGGTAGCCGGTCTGACCGGCCCAGGCACAGCGGTCAGACCGGCCTGTTATGTGCGGTCTGACCGGCCTGTTGTTGTTGCTGCTGTCTTGATGCCTTTTCTAGTTTTTATTTCAAGCAGGTTCTCCCTTATGTTTCTTCTCTGAGTTCTTGAGTTCCAGTAAGCCTTTTTGATCTCTTCTCTCAGTTTCACATAGCTGTCGAAGGAGATCTTCTAAGTGGTACTTTTTGGGGGCAAGTTTTTAGTTGATCGACATTCACCACCCCCCCCCCTCTGTCACCATTTCGGTCCAACACTTTCCTTGGCCAGCTTTTCGCAATGACATGACAACACGGGGCAGCTTTATTCAGTGCTACGACCACGCGGACCAGCTTTACACGTTGGAGTAGAGAGAAAATGGACTCTATAAATTGGTGTGCATCCCATTTCATAGGCCACACTGCACTTCCAAACCCCACACTACACCGCGCTTCCTTCACCCCACCGGGATGGACAAAAACCAGAAGAAGCAATGGGACAAGATGATGAAGGATTGGGAGGAGACCCGTGACCTAGCACGGTTAGCTGCCGCCCGCGATGAGAAAATAAGGGCTATACAGGCCCGGGTAGAACAAGCCCAGCGTGCTACGAGGTCAGCTCCCCGCAATGAACGGCCGCGTAGCAACAACCCCATCCCGAACGTCCCCACCGAGCGTTCGCCGCAACTCCCACCTGAGGGGGAGACACCCCCCCTTTGTTGGTGCGGGGACATGTGCAAGTTTTTCAAGTCTAAGCATCGCATTAGCCTAGGCATGTGTTACTGGGGTTGCGCAAACTACTCCAATGACTACCCCGACCGCCGTTTTGACACCGCAACCTATCGGCAGCCGGTAACGACCACATGCACCATTTTCCCCTACCTTTTCTCCTTCACAGCACGCATTAACAATATCTCCCCTTTATTTACAGTCTCCAGAGCTCCTATGTGGCTACCGCAAGTGGATCGATCTTGAGATCCACCCTGCAAACCAATGGACCCTCGACTTCGAGGAGTAGAATGCTACAAGGGAGAAGGAGTTGCTGGAGGAGGAGAGCCGCAAGAACAAGCACACCCTGCGTATACAACACGAGACGCAAGCTCATCTCGAAGCGTGCACCCGTAGGGAGCGGGAGGCTCGCGAGAGGGAGCGCAAGAGAAAGAGGAAAATGGAGGCTAAGGCAAAAGAGGCCGCGGAGGAGTTCAGCGCCGAGCCGGCAAGGAAGGGAAAGTGGCCCCAGTCCACATAGTAGGTCGTACGAGCAGTTGGGTGGGTTAGTCGCATATCATGCTATATGTTATGCATGTAATAAAAATGTACGCGGCATGTTACTCCCAACTGTATTACGAAGTTTATTTCTATTCACATAAGGTTATTATCTCGTCTGTTCACATTCAATGATTCAGATAGCAAGTCATTTAACAATATTAACATACCAATTCTCTCCGTACACTAATTCTCAGTAACATCAAAATATTACTTACCACTGTATGTATCGAATGTTCTATAGTCAATCGTTCTTAAAACAAATTTCCTAAAATTTTTTATGCATCTACAACATACAGTGAACATAAACTTTTATTACAACTACACCACATTTTTTTCCAGTTTAAAACTACAAAATTGACAAAACTCTAAAAAATCACGAGGAACAGAGTAAAGTCGCCCCTCCATTGGGCGACTGCATGGCAGTCGCTCAATAGGAAGGCGACTGGTTGCAGTCGCTCGAGCGTAGAGTGACAGAAATTTTGTCGCCTCACGGTTGGGCGAAAGGCGGCAGTTGCCCAATGGGGGGGCGACTGGAGCCTATTTTTGTAAAAAAATTTCCCGTGGGTATATTTATGTAATTTTGAATAAATAATGGATTGTCCGTACAAAAAATTCTGCTGGAGATGATATAGGTGTTTGTAGCCTAAACCAAGATCATGTGGATGAGTCCATCATCGACAGGTCGGTTGAAGAGTTTGTCGTCCAAAAATGTGAGACATTGCTACTTTCTCTAATTGTCCTTAATTTTTCTGTGATGTTCTAATTGTCCTTAATTTTTCTATGATGTTCTAGCTCAAGGACCCACCCAGCTGTTGCTTCATCTCTAAATTTTTATATAGCTGTACACGTTGAATTTTGGAAAGTGTTGAATCTGTTAGAAATATGTATCATATTTTAATTCCAGATTTTACTATGAGATAAATATCGCAAATAACTAGTGATGCATAAATTAATACTAACAGCAGACAACACATTGCACTTTGAACTATGCTCAAGAACGTTATGTAACAGAGTCGATCAGTCACATGAACAACTTATTAGGCTTGATGAAGAGCAAGAAGTAACGCAGGCTCAATATAGTGCAGAACGTAGATGAAGCAACGAAGCGAATGGGCACGCATATGTGCACTATTCAGAATCCTTATTACCGGCCCCTGTGCAAGTGTTCTCTATGACAACGGTCTAGAGATCATGCTGTCCTTCCCTCATGTGCATGCTGAGAGGAAAGGCTAGTGAAGTTCGACGACTCAACACTCTAACACAGCTCACCAAAGGAGGAAGAAGATGTGGGAGGGGAATGGAAAATTTTGGGTGTTGAACCTGGACATATCCAGGCCCTTTTAAGGACGTACGACAATTACTCTCTAGTAAATGACGTCATTAATATGAATTAAATTGAATTAATCTAACCATTTTCAATCACAATCAAACATAATTAAAAGAGAGATAATTGCATGATTTAGCAAAATAAAAGGTGGATTTAATGTGCCGGGGGCGCACTACAATACAACACGGTTGCTTGTCGCAAGTCACAAGTCATGCAATTTTTCATGCAAAAATATGTGAATACGCGCATGCGTGCATATGTGTCTAGCCAAAGTCCTCCCCATGCTATAACCATTCCATGTGTCACATATTTCATATGGTGGTAAGGACTTCACCTTATAAATTGTATTCCCACCACTTAGCTAAGGAATATGGTACTAAACTATGCATGCTTTAGAATTTCTAAGAAATAGATCTCAACTCATGGACCAATTTCTAATAATCCCCCATCAATTCCAAAGCAAAAGGCAAAAAAGATGACAAAGATCATTATATTGAAGTGTTGTTAATATACCAATATTTTGGTGTAAGTCCCGTACAAGTTAAAATTACACTTAGATTAGCAGGATTCATCTTGTCATAGCTGATGAAAGACCATATCTTGAATTTACAGTTTTTTGTGATCAAACTTCACTTGAAATCTCAACTAATGCTAGAGTGTCAGTGAACCAGGCCTAAACAGAGTGTTACATGGTCATGCTCTCTTATCTGCTGACGAGCTTTCTAGAGAATGCCCTGTTCTTGTGAAATGCGACCTCACAATTAAGCTCAAGTAGATGTATTCATTTGAAATATTGTGTAGGTCAATACCTTTTTCTCTCATTTGGACACTAGAATATATTAAAATTTTAAGCCAACCTTTCATAAAGTTGAGAGTATTTTATCTGTTAGAACAGGGTATGGTTAATAATATGTATTGTCTTGTTTCAACATCAACTTGTTTTTTCCTAATATCCAATTCGCGGGATCTCCGATCAGGAAGGTATAGGCCATCATTGTGATGTAACTCAAATCGGCCTCATACTCATGTCCATAGCTAAGTCACAAGTAACATGATTTTACACATGAAAATGCATGAATATGGACAGATGTGCATACGCATGTGTGTCTAGCGTAAGTCCTCATGTCATACCCATTCCATGTCATATATTTCATATGGTGGCAAGAATGTTACCTTATAAATTGCCTTCCCACTACTTTGCTAGACAATATATATGGTACTAAACCATATATGCTTTGGAATTTGTAAGAAAATGGGCTCAACTCATGGGCCAATTTCCAACAGAATCAATGTTAATTGGAAGGGATCTACAGGTGGATGTAAAAGAAATATTCATCTATTCCTAATATTGGCCCTAATGTCATTTTGATGAAAATAAACTAATAGGAAAAATAAGCTGAGCATTTAAAATGCTGTGAGAAGGGCAATACTTTAAGAAACAAGTAGGGAAAAAAACTTGAATGCTTCATATTTGCTCCTTGAATGAGTATTATCAGACTGTGAATGAACAGTATTAGAAATTCAGAATTGCGCAGTTCAGAGCTAAGTGAAATTAATTGAGACAAACTAAGTGTTAATTCCCTTGACCTGATACTGTTCATGAACCTGATGTATTAAAACTTAAACACGGCATCAGAAGGTGCATCTGTAGCACACATAAACCTGAATCTATGACTGGAGGAGCCATCGCCATTTTCCATGTACTTTGAGAATCTATGAATGGACAAAGTTATTTTCATTGTCATTGTAGTGTCTTGCTGCTATTTTCATTGATTGAGTAAACTGTGACAATTAAATACATGAACAATATCAGGTTTGAAGTTGAGCTGCTGTCTGATTGCAAAATGAGTTTGTGAGTTGAGAACTGATCCATGATCTATAGATTCTTTGCAGCTGAGCACTAGGAGTGACAAATGGAAGGTTAACTCATGCACCTCGACAATTGATGTATCATGCAATCACTCGATAGAAATGAACTTTTCTTGTTGAACTAATTGTTACTGTCAGATGTATCATGCCTTATGCCTAGCTTTTGGAATTTGAACTCGAATATGTTGTGGATGTCGAATCTGTCTAATGGTATGTGGTTTGTATTTGTGATGTGAACATGTTGTTGTCGAATCTATATATGAAATGGTTTGTAGATGTAGTGTATGTCGTATGGTTTGTGGTTGTGTTGTTGTGAAAATGCATGATATAAAATGGTTACTATATGTAGAAAATTGGGCTGGATAAAGCAGGAAAATTAGGTTTCCCGAGTGCCTAACAAACACTAGGGAAATAGTAGTAATTCCCGAGTGTCCTCTCTAGGTCGGCGTCAGAAATAAAATGCCATGTGGCATGATACAAGGCATGGATCGTAGCAAGCCAACACAGGGCAAGTTTTCCCGAGTGTTGACACTCAGGATACCAGCTGGGAGCCATCCGGAAATATATACCACGTGGCGCAACACCAGGCATGCAACGTGGCAAGCCAATACGATGTCTCATCTTCCCAAGTGTCTACACTTGAGATAATATTCCCTTATGGTGGCTTAAACCACTATGGAAATCTTCCCCCTAGTGCAAATCTGACCACATGGCGAATCTGTGTTTCCTGAGTGGTTTTTCTCGATGGCTGACCTTAGGAAAGTTTTTCCTGAGTGTTTTTTGGCACTCGGGGAACTTACGGGATTCTGGTAGTTGTCTAAGAATATATATATGTGGTTCATGTCTATGTACAGGGTGGGTCTATTTTTTTTACTTCGGTTTATAGCTTATAACTTTTGGGAGAGTACGGAGTAACAGAAACTCACGTGCAGTTTTGACCAATATAAATAAAGTCACTATAGTATGCACTATAATTAACTTGCAAAACCCGCCTTAAAAAGACAATTTATTTGAAAGTTAGTTACTGTAAAAATAGTCGGAAAACAACTTTTAAAAACTGAAAAGAAGAAGCCCGCAAGCTTTGCACTGCCCTGCTCCAATGGGCTTATTTAAGCTTCAGCTTCTGGCTTTTTTTGCACTGTAACTGTTGTTAATTTTTCTGTGTAATTAAATAGAAAAGATTAAAAAATATTATATCATCATAGATAATGCAAAGGAATAAGGGAAAAAGAAAAAGCAAAAAAGACTAAAAAAAATTAAGAAGCCAGAAACCTATTGTTGAAGTCTGTTGCTGAAGCCTTTAGCAGCGGGGCTATATATGTCAACGAATTGAAGGGGACTCTGTCAACAGAGGGAATTGCATTACAAACAAGCCCAAACAGACAGCGGGGCTATATATATCGTATCTTGTCAGCAGAGGGAATTGCATTACAAACAAGCCCAAACAGACAGCCACACAGCCCACCTGGTGTACCACGTACGTGATGGCCGGCCCATGCTGACATGGGCAAAAGCTCGCGCGCGCGGGATGAGGCAAAGCGGGAGCGCGTCACGTGAAACAGTGGACTTTCTTGCGTTACAAACGGGGTCTTAGAATTGATTTAGGGCTGTCTAGCCTTCAGCCCTTGGTGTAAAATCAAAAATCCATTATAAAATTTATATATATATATATATATATATATTGAATACAATCTATAAAGCTCTAGTTCAGTCCAAGATATTACTTTAACCTGGCTTCTTCCCTTCATTAAGGGGGAAAAGTAGAACCAACAAATTCAGGGGATTTAATTTCCTGTTGACTTTTCTTACTAGACATGCATGTACAACTTTTCTTACTAGACATGTACTCTACGCACGGAAAACTTGATGTATACCTATATTGCCTGATCCGCTCCTTGGGTAAATTGTGATGCTGGACCTGCAAGCTTTAGTCGAGGACAAACGGAATGATTGAAAAAGATGGAAAGCACCTAGGTCTAGCATGGCTAGGGTTGGCAATGGGGATCCGATCCCCGATCCCTGACGGTGAATTCATCTATTAGGGGATGGGTTTGGCGGATTTTATTCCCCGCGGGGATGTTCGTGGGCAAAATACTGTCCCCGTCGGGGATGGCGGGGCCGGGGCCGGGGAAGTCATCCCCATCCCCGTTAACCGTTGGGGATCACTGACATGTGGGTCCTCTATATTTCATATAAAAGCCAGCCAAAAACCCTACCCTCCCAGCCCAACACCCCAGCGCCGCCAACACCCACTGACCCAAGCCCTTGCGCCTGAGTCCCCTCCCCGGTGAGTCCCCGCGCCTCGCCTCTCTCTCCGTCGCCCCACCGCGCCCGCTTCCCGCCGCCTCCCCGCTGCCTCTTCCCCTTCCCCGCGCCTCCGCCTCCACCGCTCCCCACGCGCGCGGCTCCCCGCCGCCTCTTCCCCCTTCCCAGCGCCTCGTCACCTCCCGCCGCTTCCCCGCGCCCAGCCTCCCGCCGCTCTTCCCTTTCCCTTCCCGGTGCCTCCGCCTCCCCGCCGCCCCATCGCGCCGGCTCCCCGCCGCCTCCCCGTCGCCTCTTCCCCTTCCTTCCCTTCCTCGGCGCCCGCCTCGCCGCCCACCGGCCCGCTCCCCGCCGCCTCTCCTTCCTTCCCCGCCGCCGCCTCGCCTCCTCCCCCACCCCGCCCCCCCGGCTCCCGCGCCCTCTTCCCCTTCCCCTTCCCCGGCAGTTCGGCCCTTCCCCAACGGTTCCTCTTCTCCACCGAAGCGACGCCACCTTGGATCTGAGACCGGCGACGTCCTCCTCCACAGATCTGAGACCAGCGCGCCCTCCTCCACAGATCTGCGACCGACGACACCATCCACCGAGCCGAGCTTCTACTGCTCCTCTGGTACTCAATACTCATCCTCTTCCTTGCTGGATAATTGAAAACTGATGATAGTTGGTACTGCAAATTGATAATTTTGAATATGAGTAATGAGAATATGTGAATGTGATGTACTGCAAATTGATATGCAGCATCAGTTTGATGTGAGTTAATGTTGCTTTAATGTTGTGTTGTGGTCTTGTGGATTGATATGTAGCATCAGTTTGATGAGAGTTGGTGACAATGTTGTGTTGGATTGATATGTTGTCAAGTTGCTAATTTAGTACCCTTGTAATTGCTATTATGCTGAATTGCTGCTTGTATATGCTATTCTCTGTTAACATGTTGTCGGGGAATTTTGCCCCGTCGGGCCCCCGAAGCCCGTCGGGGAACGGGGACGGGCCCAACTTGGCCCCGAGCCCGGGGTCGGGACCGGGGTTCGGGGAATTTTCATTTTGCGGGGATCGGAGACGGGGATTCGGTCCCGTCGGGGATGAGCCCCGTTGCCAACCCTAAGCATGGCCGTCCAAACACAAGGAACAAGGTTGCATTCCATCGCTGTGGATTTTGTACGGCCACTAGTTGGCCCATCTCCTCTCTCCCTCTCTCTCTCC
Organism: Dendrocalamus sinicus; assembly: GCA_036346575.1. Lineage (NCBI taxonomy): Eukaryota > Viridiplantae > Streptophyta > Magnoliopsida > Poales > Poaceae > Dendrocalamus > Dendrocalamus sinicus. Next base: position 17,972,502 of record CM070661.1, on the reverse strand, counting down.
CGAAACCTCCAAGAAAACATCCATATATAACCCATTCAGGGCTTCAGGCCGTTTCATTTTGCAGACATTTTTAAAGTCAAGATACTCAATTCAAGGTCCTAGCTAGGTCCTAGCTTGTCCTCTAGTAATGATGCATGCTCTCATCATGGTATAGCTGTCTTTGGAGATATTTCGTACGTACTACTATCAAGCCTCTACTGGCTTAACCATACAAATTGAAATTATCATCATACGAATTAAAATCATGTATGTTAAGACTCCTAGTTTAATAGCAACCCTACAGAACCAATGGAAAGGGATCTATATGTTGGGAATTTTTTTTCCAATAAACTATCTTTGAAAAAAAATTACACAAATAAACCACGCTTTATTTTTTATGAAACAACCCACAATCACTGATAAAACTAAAACGTGGTTTATTTATGTAATTTTTTAAAAATTTTATTTCAAAAAATTATATATGTTGGTGCATACTTGGCTGCAAAAGTCAAATCATCTATTGGGACGGCTGTATTCCGGCTGGGAGTTTGGAGGGATCCTCCTATCCTGGGTTAGAAGATTGCAACACTGATATGGACAATTAAACTTTTTTTTTTTGCGAGGGAACTCACTGGTTGTTGAAGTGATAGATTTAGTTTTGATTTTCTTTTCTGTTCAAAGTTTGAACATTCTTCATCTGGGTTCAGTCGTAGGAGTTATTTGTAAGAAGCCTGAGGGGTATATGAACTTTTGTCTATTAAGGGTCTGTTTTTTTTGTTACAGATTATAACTTTTGGCTGTTTATGTTAGAGAGTACGGAGAGATAGAAACTCGTGTGCGATTTTGGATCATATAAATAAAGTCTCTCCAATACGTACTATAATCAACTTGTAGACTCTATCTTGAAAAAACACTCCGTTTGAAAACTAGTTATTGTAAAAAAGCACTTTACTATAGAAAAAAGCTTTTAGAAGCTAAAAAAAGAGTCCCATACACTAAGATGAGATGGTCACAATCTGATAACAAAGCCCCAGTGGTCTAGCCTGTTTTTCTTTCTCTCTCACTATGCATGGTGTCACAGCAGCCAAAGATAGGGATAGAAACAGATCAGATACGATCGAATAATCTCAAATACGAATACAGATCTATATTTTTAAAATGAATATGAATACAAATTTGAATGTTCTCGAATATGAATCAAATATGGTAACAGATACGAATTTGAATTGAATATGTACTTAATTTGGTCAAATACGAATATCTTCCTATAACATATATAACAAATCTTGGTAGAATAAATTCCTAGCAGTTTTGCTAGTTTTTTACCCCTTTTTGACCGGTTACAGGTTTCAAACTGCCCAAATTCAAATTTCTAATCACAAAATTCATCCAGATTTTTCCCAGATTCTAGAAACAGATCGAATATGAATCGAATAGTCTCGAATATGAATGCGAATACAAATATTCTCAAATACAGATACAAATATTCTCAAATACGAATATGAATATTTTTAAATACGAATATTACTTACTACATTCGTATTTTCTTATATATAATATCGGATAAAACGGATTATCCCTTACTATTATACACCCCCTAGCCAAAGATCATGAGTACGTTTGAGACATTGGCTAGCGTGATTTTAAGAAAAATTCTAATTATATATGATGATCGAACGGTCCAGCGGTGAGACCGGTAATGTTCAAAGGATGGACCAACTATCCTGCCCCACGTTGATTTCAGGCAGTGGCGGACGCAGGATTTTTAGAATGGGTGTTCGAAGTTATAAAAATATTTTGCAGTATAAAACATAAAGATCTACAGTAGTAATAGTTAACATACAATTATTCATACAATTAATTGTGGGTAGACCTCTTCATTTTTTAAAAACTCAAAGATCTACAAAATCATAAAATACAAGTCAACAAGTGTTACAAGATTCATTAAAATTATCAATTGGACGGCGAAGTGGCGAACAATATGTGATCATTGATGAATAATATGATGCACATACCCACATTCACAGAATCACATACAAGTATACAACTATACAAGCATTGCTCATTCTCATTTTCATTTTTCAACACATAACCATTATTGAGACATCTAAAGTCAACATTTCCCATTCTGAAATTGAACAATAATTCAACATTTTATCCAAAGATGTAATCTTGATACAATGAGACATCACCATTCACCAGTCTAAACTGCCATTTTCTCTCAAATTTAACAACAATTCAACATTTCATCTAAAGTGTCAACCGATTCAGACATTCAGTCATCATTCATCAATAATCAATTCAACATTCAACAATTCAACTCACTGTCACTGGCCGACTGCCGACTGGGCAACTGGCGGACTGGCGGACAGGCGGAGGCGCGGTCGCGCGGAGAGGAGGACCGGTCGGCCGGAGCGGCGGAGCGGAGATCCGGGTGATGACGCGCGCGGTGTCGCGGTCGGGCCCGCCGCCGAGGTGCCGGCGAGCGGAGGCCGGACGGCCGATCTGGCGGTGTCGCGGTGCCGCGCCGGCGAGCAGAGCCGAGCACCGGCGGAGTGGCGGAGCGCCGGAGCGGAGCGGCGGAGCCGAACGGACTGGAGGGGCGGAGCCGCGGAGCGTAGGAGCGGAGCGGCGGCGCGGAGGGCTGGAGCGCCGGAGCGGATCCCAGATCGATGCGGGCGGCGGGCCGGAGGCATGGTCGGCGCCGATTAGGGTTCTCCGCCAGTCTGCCTCTGCGTCGCCGCGTCGGGTCGGGGGAAACGGGGGCTGGGGTTTGGGGGTCGGGGGAAACGGGAGCCGGGGTTTGGGGCCCGGGGGAAATGGAGGCCAGGGGAGTAGGCCGCAGGCACACGCCGTAGCAATGGGCTGGGCTGGCGAAGTGGCGGACGCGCGCACGCGGATTCCCTCGGGAGCGACGGGAGATCGAGCCGGGCTGCAAATTAGGGCTTGAAAATAGATAAACCGGCCCAGTTATATATATACATATGTAATATACCCTATATATACTAGATTTTTTGTCAAAAATTTTGGGTGTTCAGCTGAACACCCTTGACCCACTGTTGAAGCTTAAACTTTTCTATGGACTGTTAGTTGATACCTGCATATACCGCATTGTAGACATGTATAGCAGACTATGTAATTCCATTTTCCTTTTCTTAAATGTAAATGATAAATTGATGTAAGCAACCGGCCACGTTCTCAAAGAAATGCTTAACATCTGTCGTGTGAAACATTTTGTTTTGCAAAATTATTCAAATTTCCACCTTTCGATTGCCCCCGCGTGCGAGTACTGCCACCAGCGAAGATGGCTCGTCGCGGCCGCACAATGTCCCTCAAGCACCCTTTTACCGACGTGATAACCAATTTGAAGACCAAAAATTCGACAGATTTGTACAAAGAAAACAGACAAACGTTGGATAGACGATTCCTTTTTTTTTATTAATTTTACTAGTACATTATGACAAAAAATCACGATCAGAATCTTGCATTGAAGACTACCAAAAGTAAAAAAGCGACATATTTACAGATTACTTGAATCCATACGTATCGACCTAGTACTACACACGACAGTCTGTCTGTAAAAATGACCCAGATGAAGTTATCAGCTGTGCCTGTCATAATGTTAAACCAGAGGAAGTTATCCTGCTGTTGCCACTTGAGATTCTTGCTGTTTGATTAAGACATAGCAATAAAGTGCCTAATACAAACTATGAAGCATCACCACCAACAATAGTAAGAAATTGTTTTTATCGGGAGCACATTCATGCATGTTCAAGAATGAAACTAAGGCCACACAACAACGAAACTGATTGTGCGCGTCCTTCGAATATGAAGTAGCTAGATAAATGGTCTGAATCAGGGATATAAAACCATAAGAGCTTTTATTGCGAGGCTAGATATAAAACATAAGAGTGAGAACCATGCATTTTCCACTAATTTGTGTGAACGCAGAAGGCAAGCAAGAATCTGTGACGGGGAAGGGAAAGATTTTGTACAAAGCTAGACAATAACTATATATATATATATATATATATATATATATATATATATATATATATATATATATATATATATATATATATATATATATATATATATATATATAAACACACATGTACACATACATATACATACATGCATACGTACCTATGTACATACATACATACATACACACGCACGCATGCATATATATATTCGGCAGTAACTAATACACGCGAAATTACCATGATACAAACATAAAGTTACTTATGACTGGTATAGAAAACATGAATTTCACAGCGTCAAAATATATTTAACATGGATCTTGTTTTATTAAGCTCATAATTTCAAACATAATAGCACAAACGGATCGTAGATTAGATTTTCCATAAAGAGTTGTTGTATTTTTAGCTTGTAAACAAGATAAAAAAAAGTCATAACGTCAACGGTACTGTTGCATGCATGTGATAATTTAGTAGATTTAGCCGTAAGAATAGTTATTGCCTATTGTGAATGAAGTTACTGCCTGTTGTGAGGAAAGTTATTACCTGTTGTATACTGTGAGCGTTCGGCAGTAACTTCACTTTCTACCGATAATAACTTCGTTCACAATGGATGATAACTTGATATGCATAGATAGTAACTTCATCATGAAATGATAACTTCGTATGGTAATGATAACTTTATTTCATATGGATGATAACTTCATGCGTAACCGAAAGTAACTTTTTGGAATAGGGTGGGTTGGTGCAGCTTCACCATAGGAATGGTAACTTCATTCCATATGAATGATAATTTCATGCGTAACTAAAAGTAATTGTAGGCATTACAGATGATAACTTGGTGTACATTCGATAGTAATTTTACCATAATTAACAAACGCTAGTAACTAAACATGGGGCGGGATGGTGGAGCGGTTGGCTGGTTGGATCAATTAGGGTCACACGCTTATTTTACACACCTCCGCGTTGTTCAGTAATACACACACACGGAGGGAAGTATAGTGTGCAATCACTGTTACTGTGCACTCATGCACTCAAAGGAATCCCGTGCATCGACGCTAGAATTAGCAGCTCGGATGGAGCGGCCAGCAGCGCACTCAATCGAAATCGGCTTTTGCGTGGAGGCCCGTGCTTACCCTGTCGACTCCCCATTTCAGCGTCCCTCCGGTGACTCCCCCACACAGGCTGCTCCTCCTGACCATATTCCGCAAGGCGGTGGTGGGAGGCCACGCGGCGCGCATGGGGAGGCGGCCCCTGGTGATTCCCCGCTTTCAGCCACGTCCTCCCGACCGTAATCCGCGGCGCCCCGGCTGGCCACCTGCTCGCACGGCGATCCCCATCATGGCGGCCCCCCGGTGATTCCCCTTTTGCCCTCCTCCCCACGTATTTTTAGGTGAAAGTTCGTGAGATTATATGGAATGACAACAACAATGAAGAGTAAATGTTCCTGAGATTGCCCTGTTGTTATACTGTCATAATGTTAATCCAGAGGAAGTTATCTTGTTGCAAATTGAGATTCTTGCTGTTTGATTAAGACGAAGCAATGAAGTACCTAATACAAACTATGAAGCATCACCACCATCAATAGTAAGCAATTGTTTTTATCGATAGCACATTCATGCATGTTCAAGAATGAAACTAAAGCCACACAATGACGAAACTGATTGTACGTACGCATCCTTCGAGTATTAAGTAGTTAGACACACTCCTACAAGAAGAATCATCACAGACAGTTTGAAACTATTATCACAGACGATTTTCTGAACCGTCTGTGATTATGTGTCAGTGATAATCGGAGGTTATCACAGACAGTTTATGAGCTGTCTATGATAAAAACAACACAGATGGTTTGTAACTAGAACCGTCTGTGAAGAAAACTATTATAGACTGTTCGAACCAAAAACCGCGTCTGTAATACTCACGCATCACAGTACTAACCGTCTGTGATTGGCGAGTATCACAGACAGTTGGTATATAGAACCGTCTATGATAGTCCTTCATAGATGGTTTATAGCATAAACCGTCTATGATAGTTCATTTTATACCTAAAATTTTTCTGTTTTTTGGCTAGCCTCAAGAAATAATGTTACTCATGCCCTTTGAAAACAAGCAAATACAGCGGTAAACACAACAACACATTTCATTACAGGATAACAAGATAATGAACCCAACTCTTTAACACGATACAGTGGCAAACACAGTCGCCCATGGTGCCACAACAGAGGCGCTAGCTTACGGCGGTAGTCGGCGTCGTCGAGGAACAAGCTGAATGCATCGGATGGCGATAGCACCACCTTTGTGGCATGACGTGAGACTGCATAAGGCACTCTTATGACACTTACGACAAGAGTATATTATGCAGTCGACCGTGGTGTCACAACGGAGGCACTAGCTCGCGGCGGTAGTCGGCGTTGTTGAGGAACAAGCTGGATGCATTGGATGGCAGTAGCGCTACCTTTGTGGCAGATGGTGAGACTGAAGAAGAGAGACTTACGACACTTACGACAAGAGTGTTTTTTCAATCCGCCATGGTGTCAGAACAGAGACGCTAGCTCACGGTGGTAGTCGGTGTACGTCGTTGAGGGGAGGATGCAGGAAGCTAGCTAGTGGATGAACTCACGCGTAACTGCCGGTGGAAAGGTAGATAAGGAGTAATTAATAAGGGCCGAGCGGTGGGAGGAACCGGTGCCTGCCATTCGATGTGGAGAGAATGGACGGGTGAGATTAAAATCCTGGGGTATACGCACGGATCGGTGATGTGTCATTATCAGAGACGATTTGTTATACAAACTGTCTGTGATAATGAATATCAGAGACAATTTGTTACATGAACCGTCAGTGATAATGCGCATATCAAAGACTGTTTGGTATACAAACCGTTTGTGATAAGTCACATATCAGAGATAGTTTAGTATACGAACAGCCTGTGATATTAATATCAGAGACGGTTTGGTATACGAACCGTCTGTGATAAGTCACATATCAGAGACAATTTAGTATACGAACAGCCTGTGATATTAATATCAGAGATGGTTTGGTATACGAACTGTCTGTGATAATGCTTAAATATGCGCGCCCTAATCCAGCTCTTCTAAACTGTCGTCTCCCTCATCTTCTTCACCAGATTTCTCAATAATGACATCCAATATTCTTTTGATCTCCTTCCTCTCATCTATCCATCATGAGTTATTCAGCCGCAACCTTACACAGGCGGCCAACAATTTACGTCTGGAGCAGCTCCTTCACTCATGCCCTGCTCTCCTTCCTCGACTCGCTTCCATTCGTCAGCTAAACCTCATCATCCGTCATCGACGGAGGTGTCTCGTTGTCGCTCAGGAAAGGGAAACCGCCCTCAGCCTCGTTCTTCTCTGCAATGTGCATAAAGCGAAGGAAGCTCTTGGGGCAGTGGAGAGACACATGGATAACCTTGCCGATCAAGTAGAATCAGCTGATTCTGAGGAATCTTATCATGGTACTCTCTTTGAGATTATGGGTTATGCTAATGATTTGCCCAGACTAGAGGAGGAAGTGGAGAGGGTAAGGACAATCTTCACGGCATTTGAGAACTCAGCGGCATATCCTCAAACTCCAAAAGTCAAAAAAGAAGCATATGAAGCCTAGAAGATTAAGATCTGAGAATCTCTTTTTTCGGACTTTTGTAATAAATTTGTCTTGAATTTGACTCTCGTCTTAGTAGTTTCTGTAGTTCATACGACAAAGGACAAAACACAGACAGCTTCACATGAACTGTCTGTGGTGAGACATCCAGTATATAGCTTGTTTTGTAGTAGTGAATATCAGAGACGGTTTTTTATATGAACCGTCTGTGATGTCTCGATTATCACAGACGGTTCATGTTAAGAACCGTCTGTGATGTCTCAATTATCACAGACGGTTCTTATTAATAACCATATATAAAAATACCATAGATGGTTGCTATTATAAATCGTCTGTGATAATTTAAGCATAGACGGTTTCGTATAAATCATCTGTAATATAGCCGTCTAATGTAGCTTTTTTTGTAGTAGTGACAAATGGTCTGAATCAGAGATATTAAACCATAAGAGCTTTTTATTGCGAGGCTAGCTATAAAACATAAGAGTGAGAACCATGCATTTTCCAGTGCTTCGTGTGAACGCAAAAGGAAAGCAAGAATCTGTGACCGGGATAGCGAAAAATTTTATACAAAACCAGACAATAACAATATATACATGCATACATACGTGAATGCATACATATATACATACATACGTATGTATGTATATGTTTATATATAGGGAAATAGTTCCATACGATTTACCACTTAAACAAACGTATTATATTTATTTTATCACTTTTGATATACTTAAATATTAATTATAAGATATTACAATATAATTTGGTTGAAAAAGTTTATCGGGATCTTTATTTTTGCTATATATCATTTTCCATATATAAAAAGAGTATATATAAATTATACTATAAAAAGTGGACTTTGTTAAAAGTTTTCATGGAAACTCACTTTGGAGTATATTATAATCATACCTATACACACATATACATACACACAGACATATATAAATATATATACATATATGTATGTACATGCAAATACCTATGGTAAATTATTGTGGGCCAGTTATTTATGTAATATATATATGTGTGTGAGAGTGAGAGAGAAATCGAGGCCAGTAGGGTAGGCATCGCTCACCCCGGTTTCCGCTGTTTCCGCCTGCTCTTGGTCAGGGGACCATCATGGATGACCTCAGATGCTTTTGGATATAGGGCCAGTCTCAGTGAAGGTTTCATGTCCCAGTTTCCAACACACCCATATTTTGGAAACAGTGCAGAAGAGTTTCATCCCTATGAAACTCTCTACTCCAATGAAATTTTTATCATCTCTCTCTTCATCAATACAGTGCTATGTCAGCGTATTTAATGCCCATGAAACTCTATAAAACCCCCACTGAGACTGGCCTAATAGTTTGAGGGGTATTTTTAAGGCAATATAGACATGGTAAGACCTGCACAAATTCAAGAATCAATAATGTATGTAAACTCGAGATCGATGGTTACATCCTCCAATAATATAAACCTGTCCAAGTCACTCGTTGTATTGTACAAAAGTCAATATCTGTCTTAATTAAGCTGTTGTATCAATAGTACATGTCAAGCTTTGTACGGCCACAAAGAGATTTTGTTTATATATGTGCAGCTCCTAGTGGTTTTCTCATTGGTTTTGGGAGCCTCTAGTCAACAATAATCACAGCTCAATTTTGTAATTTTTATGCACGAATAAGCATCGCGGTTTGCTTCAAAGACAAAAGCCACGCGGTTATGTTGTTATCTTCGTGTATGTTAACTGTACGTAATGCTTTCATGAGTCAAAAGTCAATGCTTCACGGTTCTTATTACAGTCGAGCGCTGGGACGTGGTGGCGGCACGGTAGACCTCGCCGGCAAAAAGGAGAAACAGCTGGCCAGAGCACGGTGAGAAACTTGACTGATTTTGCAAAAAGAAACTATGAGACACTTTCCAAAAATACATTACTCAACACATGTTTAAATTTTCCATAAAAAGTATTTTGAGGTCTTTTACAAGACAAATATAATGATGTTATTTTCATATCATCAGTCCATATTTTTTTTATATAGAGAACATCTATTTAATTAGAAGGTGTATGGTCGCCAAAATGGAGGCATCAGGGACGAAGGAAGAAGGGAATGGAAACTTGTCAAGTCGCGGACAGCTTCATACCCCCGGGTGGGTCAATCAGCGGCGGTGGTCGAGCCTAGCGCCCGATGGACGGCGGATGCTGTTTCGATTTTTCTCAAAGCACAGAAAAGGTAAATAATCAACATCTACCATTCAGTTCTATTTTAAAAGTTGTGCAGATTATTTTAGAAAAGTATAGAAATATATCCCACTTCAAAATATTGATTGCACGGATCACACAGTGACGTACAAGAAGTTATTATTTTTTAGGAATGAAACATCAATTATACATGGTTGAAGACTTTCACTAGACTATAGTAGTTTTGAAGGCTGGAACTGAGCCGCTTACGGCCGTACCGTGCACAAGGGTGGTCTGTAGGGGTGGAAACGGATCGGATACGGTCGAATAGTCTCAAATACGAATACGAATTCATATTTTTAAAACGAATACGAATACGAATTCGAATATTTTCGAATACGGATACGAATATTCTCGAATACGAATACGGATATTTTCGAATACGGATTTTCTCGGATATGGATATCGGATAAAATGAATTCCTAACGGTTTTGCCGATTTTTCATCGGTTTTTGACTGGTTACCAGTTTTAAACCGCCTAAATTCAAGTTTTGAATCACAAAATTTGTACGGATTTTTCATGGGTTCTAGAAACGGATCGAATACGAATCGAATAGTCTCGAATACGGATACGGATACGAATATTCCCGAATACGAATGCGAATACGAATACTCTCAAATACGGATACGAATATTCTCAAATACGAATACGGATATTTTCGAATACGGATTTTACTTACCATATTCGGATTTCTCTCGGATACGAATATCGAATAAAACGAATTATCCGTTACCGTTTTCCACCCCTAGTGGTCTGCATTGACTTTTTGTTACAAAACGCAAGAACTCGTCAGATAGTATGATAAGCTAGCTTTGCTACAAGTTCGTTGGCCGTTTGCCACAGCAATTGGGAGCGAAAGGATGCAACATGCAGCTTAGTCATGCCGGTTATTCTGCAATTCGAGCTGTTCACATTCTGCCGACCTGGCAAACAATGCGAGTGAAGGCGACATATATAGAAAGCATGTGAAGCCGGCCATTCACAGTCCGGCATGCATGATATGCATAACTTAATACTAGGGATGGAAACGAATTGGATACAATTAAATAGTCTTAAATATAAATACGAATCCATATTTTTAAAATGAATATGAATACGAATTTGAATATTCTTTAATACAAATACGAATCAAATGTCGTAACAGATGTGAATTCGAATCGAATATGTACTTAATTTGGTCGAATATAAATATCCTTCCGATAGAACAAATTCCTAGCAGTCTTGCCGGTTTTCACTGGTTACTGGAACGGTTACTGGTTTCAAACCGCCTAAATTCAAATTTCGGATCACAAGATTCGTTCAGATTTTTCCCAGGTTCCTGAAACGGATCGAATACGAGTATAGTCTCGAATATGAATACAAATATTCTTGAATATGAATGTAAATAGGAATATTCTTAAATGCGAATACGAATATTCTTGAATACGAATACAAACATTTTTGAATATCGATTTTACTTACCACATTTGTATTTTCTTATATACAAATACCAGATAAAACAGATTATCCGTTACCGTTTTCCACCCCTACTTAATACTGATTGACCATGCTTACATGAAAATGTTGTAGGAATCTTCTGTGTAAAACTGATGACATTAATTGAAACGTGGGCCCGGCAAAATTCCTTTGTGCGTGGCCCGCTTGTCAGACTCGGTATATATGTGAACTTGTTAGTGCAACTGCATACCCAGCATTTGCTGATAAGAAATCTAATTGCAAGAGTCATTCAATAAATATATGGAGGAATCATCAAAGTTCTCTTTACTTGTAGTATATTATGAAACTAAGTGCTACTTGTTTTAATCAAGTTGTACATATATACTGAGCAAGTTGACGAGCAGTATTTATAGTCTACCTTCCGATGACAAGTTGAAATCCATTGGATTGATGTGGACTATTCTTATGCACACTACCGCACATAGAGTCATCACAGACGGTTCATAACCTTTTGTGATAAGTTACAACGCAAACGATTTTTATTATGTCCGTGATAATATGTGGTTATTACATACGGCTCTCAAACCATCTGTGATAAGTTACAATGCAGACGATTTTTTATTATGAACCATCTATAATATATCAGATATCACAAATGATTTTAGAAAATAACCATCTGTATTGTTAATTATCACAAACAGATAATACAAAAAATGTCTATGATGGTTCTTGGTGTAGCTAAAGAATTTTCTGTTTTTGGGCTAGCCTCTAAAAATGCTAGCCATGCCCTCTGAATACAAGCAAGCAGATCACAGATAATTACAGATTTTATAGCACACGATAATTATTACACAGATCTCACAAATGAATTACAATTGAGTTACAATTGAATGAATTTTAATTGAATGACTTACAATTGAATCAAATGTTTGAACATTTATTAATTGTTGTTATCGGAGGTGAACTCTCCCTTCGAATCAATGACCTCCATCATCAAGAAGGTGAAGAGCCGTCTTCAAATGTCAAAGAGTTTGTTAACATCTAATGTACTTGAGTTGATTGTGTCATACCTGGTCGTTAGGAGGATTAAAGTTGTAAACTAGATAACATAAAGTCGCAACTTACAACTTGTTCTTGATTTAGATCAATGATATCCCATATTTCACGATAATACTAACATAGTCTTGCACACCACACAATTTAAATGAGTTAGGGACAACGTACACTTGATAGCTAAAACTATGTCTGTCAGAGTAGTAGTTGTTTTTAAAACAACATTCCTATGAAATCTTATAGCAATAAGATATGCCAAGATGAGAAAAACAAAATCAATTGTCCACAATTTCTTCTGGAAAGTAGTCAAGCTGCTCATATTGGTATTTCTCAACAACTACAAAAGGAACATTAAAACACTATACAGTTGGGCTTCAAAGGGCATGAAGCAAATCACACATTCAGTGTGTCAGATTTTATGAAGTAGGTCATGGCTATTATCTCTTCCTCCTCATCATGTTGTGTGTTGGGTTTGGTTGCTGTCTTAGGTGTACTCGCCGTCTTCTTTGCGACTCTCCATCGACTTCTTCACACTCCTTTCCTTCATCTCTAGCCTTAAGAAGCTGGTGGATAATCGCGAATAATATGGGGAGCCGAGGAGGAGGCGGCGGCACAGTAGGTGGAGAAGGGGGAGATGAGAAGGGACGCAGGTTGTTGAAAAACCTAAGTGTGCGTAGGAGTACAATGAGTTAGGTTTTCGCCCCTGTATATAGCGAACATTAATATCACATACAGTTTTTGAAAAATAACCATATGTGATATGTAGGATATCACAGATGATTTTTATTACGAGTCGTCTGTTATGTATCATAGACTATTTTTATTAAGAACTGTTTGTGATAATTGCAGACATCATAGACAATTTTTAATACGAACTGTCTATGATAATTATGTATCACAGATAGTTCTAGCCATCGCTAGTAACAAAGATGGTTATGCTTGTAAACCGTCTGTGATAATTACAACGCTGAAGGATTTTAGGGAATCTTCTATGATAAGGTGTCCAATATATCCTTCTCTATAGTAGTGGCACATGTTGTATCAAAATTGTATATATACACTAAACATTAAGTCTTACAATTATTCATTGTGATCATCATGTAGTGTATATACAACATGTTGTGGTTAGCTACTATATTTTGTAGGGATATATTTTCAGAAACATTGCATTTTGTAGGATAGTTGCTTAGAACACCCTTATAATTTCAGACCTGATATAGCCAATATAGAATTCTCTATGAAACCACTGCACTATTCTCTATATCAGTAGATAGTGCTCATAGATACTGAATCATTTCATATATGATGTATACCATACCACATAATAATATTATAAATCAGAGTTTAAATAAACTGTATCGAGTCAAGTTTACAATAAGAGTCGTTCGGCCAAATGGATATATTACAAAATACGAAAGCAGAAGTGAAAGGAAAATGGGAGGACACATCTCGCCACAGATAAGCAACTGAGAGAGAACATGTGCAACTGATATTAACCAAGAGCTTGGATAATATTAGTGCACGCAAACAATAACTTAGTCAGCATGACTGGGGTAAGACGTAGACTACTAGAGACTATCCTAAACTCCTCCATCTTTTCTCCATCGGCTCCTAGAGTGTTGTAGTATGTGTAATGTCCTTGGTCCATAGGTTCTGAGAGATTTAGTGAGCTAGGGTAAGTACAAACAATCGTGCTCCGTAAGCCAATATACAAAATGCAATAGTACTCATGCAAGATTCAACAAAGGTAGGCTTAAGTTCTTTTATTTACTAAAGGCATTATTTGAGTACTACAATAATTAGAAATTCCTATGACTTAACATTTTAACCAAATGATGCTTTTATTAAAGATAGTAAAAGTGTATAATATTAATAACAGTGTAGGTTCTATCCAACTGTTACATGGTTCCATCCACCATATGTTAGTTTTTGCTAATAGGGTTACATCCACCCAATATCATCACTGGGTTGCATTCACCTAGGGCAAACCAAAATTAGGTTACATCTACTCAATAAGTTTTCATCCCACCCATAAAGTTTTAGAAATATACACTAACTCAAGTAAATTCTCATGCTCGCCCTTCACCGTGGGTATGACTGTTCGAACAGTTTACACTTTGTAAAGATTGTATACTTTACCTATAAGAGATGATCAACATGTTATGATTCACATATTTCCTTGAATATGTGAATAAAGAAGATCACCACAAGGTCTTTACAATACATCACCCAGTGTAAATTACACTCGCAAAGGTTTCATCTTAGTAAGGTTGCGTCCACCATACCAAAACCACCTCTTGCGCCACATGATGGATTAAATCAAGCAACACGACTCATATCCACTACGGCTTAAAACCAATGACACGATCTCTGGGTCACTCCAATAGTGCCACTCGCACTGGTGGATGCAAATTAATTAGCCAGATCGTACCTATTATACACTTGTAGTTGTACTATTTTACATTGAGATGTCATCACAGGATTTAGTTCTTAGAGTTATCTGGGCAGTGCTACCATAAACCACAATTTCTCATGCTACATCCGCACCAACCATCTTACCATCCGCCCAGATATAGTTACAACAAAATTTAGAGTTTTGAGAAGCATAAAACTAAGTATCTTAACATACTAGTCATTTCCCTCCACTGACTATTTAAAACTAGTTTCATGAATAAAAGATAATGATAAGGAAACTTAATATCCCGATAGTTAAGTAAAACTAAGCATGATGCTTAAGTACAGTTTATATCTAGTATGATGATCATTATATTTTATAGAGTGACAAGGATTATGTGATTCAAGTGTTGAAAGGATGGTATAATATAGTGCAATGTTGAATAGGCATGTATTTATAACCTAAGCGAACATAAATTTTCATAACAAATAATAGCATGCAATTTAATAACTTAAACAATTATAATTTGCATAAAGTGTAGGTTCAATAAGATCAAAGCATTGACTCACCAAGCTCACATGTGAGTTGGTCTTAAAAATCTTGAGTTGTTTCGAACTTTGGCTCTTTTGTGTCCTTGTACTCTATTTGGACGATCGCATAAGAAAGCAAATAAACATGTGAGAAAAATAAATAAATTCAAATTCAAATGAACTCTAAATTGAACAATTACATTGCAATTAGATAGATCTCAAATTTAGAAACAAGTTTCATAAAATTTGGAGATAAAATGAGTGAGAACGAGCTCACCAAAGTTTAAATTAGGATTAAATCAAGAAATAAACAGAGTAGAGAGTGTACTCTCTCACTGATAGGTGGGGGTCCATCGAAATTAATTGATTTTTAATTATTTGTTAATTAAAAAAGGTCACCGAGACTGATAAGTGGGCCCCTTGAGTTTTAATTTAATTTCAAAATATTTCTTAAAGGAAAAGGCTCGAGGGGCTGACAGGTGGTACCATTTACTGTTTAGCACAGTGAACTTTGGCCCACTTGTTAGTGGCTCTTTTCAATAAACTATGTTTTAAAAAGGTTTTAAATTGACGGGAACCACATGTTATAGAGTCAAGGCTTAACTTAATAAAATGGGGTAACTAACACTTATAACTACAGTCATTACCTAAACTAATCATGTGGTTTAAACAAACCTACATGCTACAGTGGCTTTCTCTTCCCGCCAAGGAGAGCATAGCTCATCGTCGGCCAGAGGAGCCACGACGGCCGACGGGGAGAGTAAAAATGGGAAGCCAAGGTGGAGCCACACCTAGTGGTGAGGATGGCGTGGCCCAATGACACTATAGCAAGCTACGGCACTAACATCCAATTAAATGCTAGAGGAGCATCTAGGTGTAGACAGGGACTCATCGGAGGTGGGAGCGAAGCTCGAGAAAGCAAGGGGTGGGCTATTGACATGAACCGGGTCAGCGGTGAGGAGGTTGATGCGGGTGGCTTGCTGGAGAGGGAGGGGTGGTCAACGTGGCTTGGGACGTCTTCAGGACATCCACGTGATGCTCTAGGCATGGTGAATCGAACGGAGGTGTGGTGAATCGAGATTAGCGGTGACGGCGGCTCGAGTGACCAGAGATGAGGAAGAAGGAGGTCCGGGAGTGCTCGGTGGCAACTGGAGTAGAGGGGGAACAATTGGGGTCAAGTGGAGGTGACTCATGGGGTTTATAGCTGAGGGGAGGAGGGTTAGCCATTGGAGCGGAATTATGGCAGGTGGAAGCCGAGGGCGGCGGAGCTCAGTGCTCAGCACGGTGCAAAGCGAGGAGGGGCGGAGCCAACGTGTGGTGTGGGAGTTATGGTATGGAGAGACAACGCAATGGTCGAGCGTGACACGGGGTGGTGACGGCAACAACATGGCATGGAGAAGAGGAAGGAGAGGAAGGGGGTCCAGGCACATGGACGCGGCGGAGGTGCTACGGAAACAGCGTGCCCGGAGAAGGAGGCAGCACACAGAAGGTGTGCGGTGTGCATGACAGCGGCACTGGAGCGGGAGGCGGTGTTGCGGGAGCACGCTGCTTGGGCTGGGTGTGCACAACACAGGTCGGCATGCGTCCAGGGTGCACATGACGCGAGGGAGGGGCGGCATGGGCCAACTTTGGCCGGGCCAAGGGCCACTGGGTAGAGGCGAGGGAAAGATCGGGTTGGGCCAAGTCAAAGCAAGAGTTTCGGTTTCAAAATTTGAAGACTCGGTTTGAAAATCGAGTTTGAATTTATATTTGAAATTCAAATAGGCAAATTCATTCAAACACTTTTAAACTCCCAAAAATAGGATGTTACACTATGTTAGTTTTATAGTAGAAAAATATTGTGTATCTGACGTGGTTAGCTGCCATGGTGCGGATCATAACTTGAATACACAAAACACAAGAGCCAGAATCAAGTTCCTGTCTTTGGAGGGGTGATTTTGTAACCTTCTATGGTAGTAATTGATACAGGTGATACCGTGATACTGCATTGGAGCATTGCACGTCCTGAGAATCCAGCCTGACAACCAGCAGTGAAGACATGCTTAACGACGCACATGACCTGCACAATTATTGGTGAAAAGGAAATCGACGGTGCGACCAAAGCATCCAGTGAAATCCACTAATTAATCCCTACGTGTCTCGGTGCTTACATTCGATTGGAGCCGGGCAGGTTGGTTTCCTGATCGACGACACGACAAGAGCCAAAAATTAATTTTTTTCGTAACGGAGGCAGGGGACTGCCAAGCTTAATTTAGGAATTAGGAGGAGAGGAAGGTTCGAATTATAGTTAAGATAGGGAGCGGCGCGAGTCACCGCAAAGTAAATTAGGGTGTTACAGAAGTTAGCCGAAACTCCACGAAATGCTTGGCTCCTGCGTGGATCCATGCTCCAACCTCATCCTTTGTGCAGGAGATGAGGTGTTCTGGTGTAGAAACCGTTGATCGGAATATTCGAGCATTTCGTTCATTCCATATCTCCTATGTCACCAACATAATGTTGAACATCACCACTTGCCGTGGAACACCAAGCATTTGGGCGACCGACTCCTACTAGAGTCGTACCGATTGCGTGGCGGCCAATTTGCTAGGTTCAAGGAGCCGCAAGCTGTCCATTGTGATATAGCTATCTAGATTGTCTTAGAGTAACGGCATTCCGTGAGGATATGGTTGGCAGTTTCTAGTGCTTGAGCACAAAGTGGGCATGATTATTGGTTCATCTATCCCCGTCTAGCAAAGCGATCCGTTGTCCAAATTCTATTTTGTATCGTTAGTTAGACGAAGATTTTGTATTTCTGGGAGCCAAAGCCTAAGTTGTTGTCGTGGCAAATGATACTTGGTAACCTTTATGCATGATGGTGAACCTGTGATCGATACAGCTGGTCACTTGTACTTGCATTATTGGAGCATTGCCTTACATTTGTCCCTGAGAATCCAACAGCAGATTGTAAACAGCAACAAGTACACGAAACGACAGTACAAGGCTACAGAAAACTAACCTATCAATTTGGAATGGGTTTGCTTGCACGCTGCAAATATTACACAGGTTTTTTTTTAATAAAAAAAGCAAATGCATAAGTTGTATCTAGAAATGCAACCACTCGTGTGGACCGTCTGGTCGCTCCAGCACCACTGATCAACATTGCTCACTGGCAGATCTATCTAGAGAATCTGGTTTCGTGAGCCGTAAAAGGCCTCGGCGCACATATCTCGGCGCCAATTAACTGACATTGAAAAAGGTGCATATGTAACACTAGAGAAATAATCAACTACATGATAGCAAACCGGCTAAATTAACCAATTAGTATTGTTGAAGCGATGGCTCTATGTATAACTATGGAATAATTAAGAGGCTCCGGCAAGGGAAAAAAAAACTCGCTTGTGTTTTTGAGGTGTTATAGGCAGTCAAGTATAGGACCAGATAGGTAATAGAGTGGGGATGAATGATGCCTTAAAATTTTCTCCCAGTATTCACTTATCTTTTGCTCCGATAACTACAAAGCTATGAAGTCTCGAACAGAAACTCTACTCTACTCAAAATATGAAGAAACAAAGAGCCGAGCCATTGTGAAAATCAGTAAGAGCGGTACTACCACTGTCGCTCCTGCGGTACTACGCAACTGATTGGAAGACCGAGTGGTCAGAAGACGACTCGAGTGGATGACGTTCAGTAAGTGGTCAAAAACCAATGTGGTTGAAACCAACGTGGCCAAAAGTCAACGTGGTCGCAATTTGACTCAAGTGGTCAACGATCAGAGAGTGGTCGAAAACCAACGTGATCAAAATTCGAATTGAGGGTCAACAACCAGAGAGTGTCGAAAACCAACGTGATCGAAAGCCAACGTAGTCGAAATTCGACTTGAGTGGTCAACGACCAGAGAGTGGTCAAAAACCAACGCGGACGGAAACCTAGCTTGGTCAAAGCCAACATGTGGTCGCAACCTACGTGGTCGAAGACCAATGAGTGGTTGAGACCTACGTGGTTGATGACCAGTGTGCGGTTGAAAGACCAATGTGGTCGAAGATTAATGAATAGTCAAAAACCAACGCGGTCGAAACCTACGTGCTCGAAGACCAATGAGTGGTCAAAACCTACAAGGTTGATGACCAATGTGTGGTCGAAAAATCAACGTGGTCAAAACCAACATGTGGTTGAAAACCTGAATGCTCGAAATAGTTCAGATAATGACTAGTGTGGTCATCAACCAGTGAGTCGTCGAAACCAAAGTGGTTGAACAACATTAAAATATGACTAGAGGTCAATAACTAGTGGGTGATCGAAAACCCAAGTGGTCGATGGTCAAAATACGACCAGAGGTCGATGGCTAGTGAGAAGTCGAAGACCAAGGACTGTGGTACTACCGCTACGAGGCTTGCGGTCCTACTGTTTTTATCAGAAGAACAGGGTTTTCAGCATGACCGCGAGAACCAAAATCGATGGAACTTTTGATCTGTAGATTCAAATGATATGAAATTTTGCAGGATTCTTTTCTAGGGTATTATAAACCTATTCTAGCAAACGATTGAGAAAATCATGGCCAAAGTTGAGACTTTTTCTGTTTGAATGAAAGGCGCACCAAAATCGAGTCAAAATCAAAATCGGTGAATACAAGTTGCACATGAGTGAACGATGACCAAGATAGATGTAGATATATTTTCACATATCACAGCAAGTTAGAATACTGAAGAAATCAAATAAAAAACTCTTGGATTACGAAATGGACCAAAGAGGGCAAAGTCAAGAAAAAAATGGGTTTCCTCAAGAACTTTCTCTAGATCATGTCTAGATGGATGAGATCTTGTCTTTAAGAGACATCTCCACCTCTTACACGTCCTTGGCTCTAGAAAGACTCAATAGGAGGGAAATCCAAACAAGAAAGCCAAGAAAATCAAAAGTACATGAGAGGATTTATGGTACAACTCATTTAGGCAAAGTTTGGATGTCCATTTCACTTGAAAATGAATATTTGTAGAGCCAATCCCTTATGATAGCAGAGCTTTAAGCTTAGAGTACGTACACACCCTCTAACCTATCTTCCATGGGAGTGAAGAGGTGCTTACCACCAAAAGGCTTAGCCAACCTTCTCAAATCCTAACCCTTGCCTCTCCTCCCCTTATATAGGCTCACAACTTGAACCAAAACCTAATGAATCCATCCATTAGGCCAAACCGAAGATAACTTGTTGACCCCACCTAACACCAGATTTTACTCTCTCACGCACGCTTCTCAAAGCGTATTACAACCATTAACTCATTAATGAATAAACACCCAATCCACTTCACATTTTTAGCACATACAAGACCTAAACCACTTAGACCAACACCGCAGTTTCACACACCGCCACTTTACCGGTATTATGCAATTTTACCTAAATGCCCATCTACCACTTTCCACGAAGCTTCCCGCTTCCTTTTCCAAGAAGCATTGCCCATGGTTCTCCATCTTCCATGTGGCGTCAATGACTTGCCACCAAGCCTCTTACACATTTGCAGAATTGTCATCGCTTGCAAACAACCCAAGTCACTTGGCGCACCTCATGCCTCTTCCCGCACATAACGGCACCCGGTTTCCTTGATCGCATAGGTTGTCGACTCCTTCCTAAGCCTAGTCCCAATCCACCTTGCTATTGCCCGTCATGTCCACCACCAATAGCTCCTACTTTGGTTTCTCATCGTGCTAGTTTGCAATCACTCCACGAGCCTTAGACATCTTCAACGTCTCTCTGACCGTTCTGGACCTCAGCACCACCCTATGCCTAGTCCCGATCCTCCTACGCCTCACCATAACCTATCTCCAAAGTCCTGTAGGTAAACAACAATAAGCAAACCGTCACGTAGCATTGCACAATATACAAAGACATCATTTAACATAATTAATCCAAACAATGTACCATGCAAAATATATGCAACCTTAATGCGATGACCCAAGTCACCCCAACTCAATCCATGACTCAAATTCCATGCATTCCAGAAAACAACTTCAGACCTCCGAGAGAGGCCAGTCTAACTACCATGTACAGGCCGGTCGACCGCTGGCTGGTCTGACACGAGTACTTGAGGTCTACGACAGCCAATCGCAAAACCTATGATTACGACAACAAATTGCAAAGTCTATGTTTGCTAATCGCCGACCAGGCACTGAAGCTACGACCATCGACCAGCCACTGAAGCTACAACCATCGACCAACCACTGAAGCTACGACCATCGAGTACCGAGTCCTCTCGACTACCGAGAACCAAGTCCTCTCGACTATAGAGTATCTTCGGACTAGCTCTTTGGACTACTCAGCACAAGGCAGTTTGGACTGCCCGACTATAGATCAAGGTCCATGCCTCCGACTACTGTCAACGGTCGAAGCCTATCGGTCAGACCGTCAATACAAAATGGTCAGATCGCTTAACTCGAAGATTTCAATAAACAGGCCAAACAAAATACAATCTTTGGAAATCCCTCAAATGCCAAACTCAACATCCGCAGATGCTCTAATCTAAAAGTCAATTACTCATCATAATCATAAGGTAACTTTTACATGGTCACCCAATTTTTCAGAGGAGCCAAGAGCATATATTAGTTTGGATTTACCAAATGGAATTTCCACGCGGTTTACAACGAGAAATATTTATACTGGGAACACAGAACAACTACTCCAGTTTGGAAATTAACCACTCAAAATCAGGGCTATCAAAACCGGTTTTAGATTTTTAGGGGTAGGATCAGTAGCACTGCTTTTTAGAAAATTTGGTAGTTTTCGGACCAAAAAATTTAAATGAAATTCAAAATTTGAATAAAAATTTGTCTAAATCGATGCAAATTGGAGAAAATTGGAGTAACTCGGAGTAAAACCAAATATTTGAGACCGGTTTATACTCTAATCAGGGTGCTCTTTAGGACTAATTTTCATCGATTTTCGACTATTTTCGGCTCATTTTCACAACCCTTCTCCAAACATACTTAGCACGAACCAAATATACTTAGCACGAATAACTAAGCAATTAACTAAGTTCAGTAGTATGAGTCTCTGTCATGAGGCCAAGCTTAAACTTTAACAAACAATTGGCCCTACTGCGAAAGTGGAGTACGTAATTGCATCAATCGTGCCGTGCTGATTGTGTCGTTGCGTGACGACAGCTCGATATATAATTTAACAAAAACGCCAGTCTAGAAGTAGAACTTGCTTAGTCACCTGTCTCGCCAAGAATATTCGAGGACTGTCACTATTTAGGTCCTGTTTGGCACGGCTCTACTTCACAGGTGAAGCTGTTTTTTTTTACTTCACAAGTGGAGCTGGGTGAAGCTACTTTTTTCAGCTCCACCCAAGGAGCTACTTTTGTCTCAACAGGTTTTAAGGGACTCCTTGGGTGGAGCTATTTTGTTGTACCCTGTTTGACACTAAACAGCTCCAGAAGTTGGTGGTGGAGTTATGCCAAACAGGACCTTACACACACACGTATCTATACAGATCAAATCACTTTTGGCACTTAAAAACATTGCCACTAGTTAATACGCGGAACTGTCTACACCATGCATCATCGCATCCACACTCGGGGGGAAAAAAGGAGAGAATGTAGTATAGTACATATGCTCCTATACGTTTGCTCGTTAATCATTATTCAGGTTATTGGATGGCTTCTCGTCTCTGCAAGCTAGCTACGTTTGTTCATTAGCATTATTCATGTTGTTGGATTTTAAGAGATTTTTATCACTAAAAGCTGGTTTGTAAGATTGAGTATTTTCTCACTTTTAAGTTAGAATTTTGCTTCATAATCAATGTGAGACTATTTTAACAATTTTCTTCACATAGAGTCCTTCAGTCGTTCACTGCTATCATCACCGTACATCGATGGTCTCTCAGGGTCACAGTTGTTCACACATGAGTGCCTATTGAGCTAGAGATATTATAACCGAGCTCTGATACCACTTGTTAGATTGTAAAAGTCTTCTTATTTTTAAAAGCTAGACCGTGAGGTGAGATATTCTCTTACTTTTAAATTAAGCTTGTCCATCCGCAGTCGACTATTCCAACACATATCCAAACGATGAGTAAGCTAGCTTGGACGGTCAGATCATTACATCACCGCAATATATTATATCTTCTCTGAATAGCTTTCGGAATAGACAGATCAATAGATCAGGTTGCGTAACTGGGTGTTACGATCCAAGAGGGGATCAAGAAGCGAGCAGACGACTTGGTAGCAGAGCAAGAAGTTGGGGAGGAAGTTGATAGAATTGTTGAGGAAATAATCCAGAGATTACAATATTCGACACCAACTCCTGCTCATGACTGTAGCTTATAAACTCTCTCCCTCGCTCACTGACTTCGGGTCCCGCTTGACCAACTCCTCCGGGGCTAAACCACCCTGTTACAGGATCCATTCTGCCGGATCATGTTTCCTATTATCTTTCTTGATCTGCTTACCTCGCAGGTCCGGCCAAGGTCTCCCGCTCGGGTTGCCACCAGTGGCGAAGCCAGAAAGCCAGAAAGAAAATAGAGGGTAAGCTCAAAGCATACTGGTGGTGAGAAAGATTAACGAAGTCATACTCGGAAACATCGTAGTCTACACGTGAAAAGCGACCCAAACAAAATAAAATCAAATGAAATAAAAAGTATAAAATAGGTACTTGGAAGTATAATATAAATGTAGATGAATTTCAAATTTTGAACCACTTGATTCAGAGTTTGGATAGCAGAGAATAGGTTATTGGAAGGTTTACCCAAGGAGACAGTATGGAACAAGATGAAGGAGACAATGTGCAGTGATGCTGTTTTTGTGGATGATGCCTATTGATATGGCTGGGCAATATAATTTTTTAAACAAGTTTATTATGATTTTAATTTGATTCGACAAGCGGGAAGGAATCGTGCGTGAAATCAGCAGCAACTTTTGCTCTCGAGCAACGAAAATATTTAGAGCGCAGAGAAAAGTAAGAAGTAAGCAAGTAGCAAGCAAAATGGCAAGCATTACTAAAAGTAGGTTGTTGATTGTTACCAATGGCAGAAGGCTTTTGATTGCTTTGCTTGTTGTTTTAGTTTACTTTGCTCAAGCAAAATGGCAAGCAGCAAACAATATGAAGGCAACAAGTAAATATATAAAATCGCTTCTGCTTTGCTTGTTGGTTGTCATCGGGGGGAGGTGAGGCTCAAGCCTCACCAAGCCCCCCTACTGGCTACGCCCCTGGTTGCCACTGCTTCCCGCCTCCGTCCTTCTACAGCTGTCCGGCTGTAGTCGATGCCGTGACACAGGGTTATTGGGTTGTGTTAACTTTTGAAATGTTAGGACAGTTCCGCTAGTGAAGTTTGCATGTTCAATACTTATTGGCTCCTTTATTATTAAAGAATCATGTGAGAAGGTACTGTTTACTGTTGTGATGAACTATTATAATATTTGTGGATTGGATATTTGGTTTTACAAAGATAACATCTTATCTAGACTGTTCTCTAAGCTTGTCAGGAAAATCAGTAGTTCCATATGTTTTGGCATGGTCATACCGCATGGTGGTAGTACCGGATTTAGGTTTCAGTCATACCACGGGGCGATGTATCTGTTTTGGGTTACGTCATACTACAGGTCGGTAGTTCCAATAGTATCTGTTTATGGTACGAGGTGCGGTAGTACCGACCCAACGAAGCGGTAGTACTACAGTGCAATAGTAACGATCTGATGGATGCGGTAGTACCGTTTTGAGCAGAAATTGAGGATTGTAGGTTTTGAGTCATAGATTGAGTTGGGGTAACCTGGATTAGTGCATTAAGGTTGTATGATGTATGTTTTGACTAACTTGAATCATGTGAAGAACTTGCACCCGAAATTAATTATTTTGTCTTTAGACATGTAAGGACGCTTCGAGTCACCATGGTCAATGGCGAGGATTGGGGCTGTGTTCAGGGAGGAGCCAAGGCTCAGAATGATCAAGAATGCCAGGTGAGATGGTAAGCTCAAGCATGGCACGAGAAAGATGAAAAATGTTGAAGGCAAGATCAAACGGTGGGTTTGCACTATGTGGCTTGGTCTGTCCAAGTGAGGCGTGGTCCGGTAGAACCGGAACGGGAGAGACTTGCCGACGAGTGGTAAGCTAATGGTGAATTTACACGTGGTAAGTATGGCGATTGCTTGTATTGGAAGGAGATGACCTGGTCAAGAAAGGATATTTTCGTAGTTTGGCCAAAATACTAGAAACTGCCTTGGATCAAAACCGTGGCACTTGGGAGAGCGGTTTACGTCAAGGAGAAGCTAGTTTGATCGAGATAGATCAAGACTAAGGACTTAGTGGATTTGAACTTATACGCTTTGAAAGTGTGTATGAGTGAACATGTACGAGTAAAACTCGTGTATGTAGGATTGTCCGGTTTCCACCATTGTGCTAAGTGGATAGTATCTACCAAGGGCTAGGTGTCGTTGGTTAGCTCACCTATATAAAGGGAATGGGATGGAGACTTGTGTCAACCATCCAACCTATCTCTCCTGTGCTCCTATGTTTAGGGTTAGGGTTTGAGAGTTGAGTGCTTTGTGTGCTCTTTGACCTCCAAGATAAAGTGGATGTAAAACCTTACTACTCAAGAAGCAATAGAATCAATCTTTGATCATCTCTATGGCTATCATTTGTTTCGATTTGCTTTTGATTTGGTTGGTTTTGATCTCTTCTTTTTCCTCTTCTTGATCTTGCTATTTCAAGGACATGTAAGAGATGGAGATAATATTAGGAAATCAATATCCACACATCTAGCCATTTCGGTAGCAGGTTCATCAAGAGACTCGATTCTGCACGTTTTTGGTCCTTCTAGTGATTTCTTGATCCGATGATTTTTGGCTTGATTTCTTTGGTGTTCTATCTTGCTGTTACATGTGAGAATACATCTAGAGCCATATTGGCCATCATCACCCACATGTAAGTTATATTCACCGTTTTTGGTTTTTGCTCGATTTCAGTGAAACCTTACTTCAAACTGAAAAATATCTCAATTTTGACCATGATTTTCATGATCGTTTGTTAGAATAGGTTTATAATATCCTAGAGAAGATCTCTATAAAATTTCATATCATTTGAACCTACAAATCAAAAGTTATATTGATTTTAGTTTTTGAAATCGTACTGATTTTATTGTTCACACTGATTTACTGTAGTAGAGATAGTACCACAGTTACTATAGTGATAATACCGTAATTACTACAGTAACGGTAGTACTGTTTTTGCTAATTTTTTCAGAATGTTCAGGTTCTTGTTTCTCTATTTTTCGTGTTGGTTTTCCATTTTAATCTTCATCACTTTGTAGCTATTGAAGTGAAGAATTGGTAAATACTTAGGGAAAAATTTTTAAGACACCATTCATCCCCTCTGTTGTTATCTTCGGTCCTGCAAGTGGTATCAGAACCCGGTTAGCTCTTGTCATAGATCTTAACCGGTCTTAGAAGCCATTGCAACAAACAAGTATTCAACCAAGCCACCTATGTTCGATGAAGTGGATTTCTTGTATTGGAAGTCTCACATGCATGCTTACATTGAGGACCAAAGGCACGCAATTTGGCTTAAAGTCAAAAACTCTTATGCTGTGCCGACCGATGACAATGTAATTTCTCTTGATGTGAAGGCAAATAGTAAGGTACACAACTTCCTGATTCAGGGGCTCAGTCGATTAGAGTTGAGCGAGTCGCTCACTTGAGATATGCTCATGAGATCTGGAAGACCCTCTCTGATTACTATGAGGGCTCTACCACAATCAAGAAAGTGAGACAGAATCACTTCAATAAAGAATACTCTAAGATCGAGCAAAAGCTCGATGAGCCTTTGGATGAGTTGTGGGGAAGGTTCAACAAAATTCTCTATGACCTCCGTGTTGCTGGCTTGACCTTCTCGGATTTTGAGAATGCATGATGTTAAGGTCTTGGGGATAAAATCACATCCATTAATGACAATACTGTCATGAGTGAGCTTACCATGGATAAGCTTTACTTGAGGTTGAAGACGCATGAGATTCACTTCATCACGCGTCTTCCCAGGACAGAGTCGATGGCTCTTGTGATGGACCCTTCTCGAAACAGTTCTTCATATTGTGTATGTTGGTTTTTCCTTGTCCGCCTTACATTCAGTAAGTGATGAGTAACTTGAAAAATTACCTGAGAAAGATTCTGCCCTCCTGTCCACCAAATTTACTAGAGTGTACAACAAAGTGAGAAACAAGAGGATAGCTTGTCCGGTGACGTGCTTCGAGTGTGGTGAGCCAAACCACATTCGGGCCAAGTGCCCCAAGCTGAAGGGCAAGGAGAACAAGGGTCTTTGAAGGCGTCCTCAAGCTCGAGACACAAAGGTTGAGAAGCCCAACTACTGAAAGTTCGTTAACCGGGTCCTTGCTACTTTTGAGTCTATGGACATGAGCGATGTGGACTCGGGGACGAAGGATAATGATGACACTGATGGCAAGAAGAAAGCCCAGGACTTCACTAGCATGTGCTTCATGGCCAAGGGCAGCCATGACGTTGGCTCCTCTGACTTTGACGAGCTTTACAGTGACTCTGACGAGGTTCACCCCTCCTCTAAGGCTATAAAATCAGCTCTTGTTGTAATTGAATAACAACTAAGAAAGAAAGCCAAAATGATTTCGGGTCAGGATATGTTGATTGGTAACTTGAATTTAGAGATTGTTAGGCTCAAGTCAATTAATCATGAAAATTGTGAATCTTGTATGTGCTTGCATGATGAATTGTCTACATTTAAATCTGCTCATTCCTTTGTTGTAGACCAACTCAAGAATTCTCTAGATTATCCAAATTCTCTCAAGTAAAGTCACGATCAAGTTTGCATAGATGTTATTGCTCTTGATGTTATTCTTATAGATGCTATTCCATCTTCCTATTCGAATTGTGCTTTGTTAGATTTTAAGTTGGATAGTGCTCCTAAGGATAACATAATAAAAATGAAAGAAGTGACTAAAATAGTTATGCATTCAAGGACTGTATCATATGAAAATTGTCCTAGACTCACAATTAAGATAGATGTATTTAACAAGACTCTAAAGGAGAAAGCTAAAATTGAAAGACCAAAGCCATGACTGCATCTAAGAAAGTCATTGATTTCATTTCTTGCGTATATTGTGTTGAGATTGGGAATGATATAGATAAAATGCAAGAAGCCTTAGGGTCAAGTATCAAGAGCAGTTGGCTAGAATTAAGAATGGCCCCTGTGTGTCTTGTGAATCTCTAAAGCTTGAGGTAGTCATTCATAAAGAGGTGTATGCTAGGGCAACCAAGTCAAAAGAGTGTGTCCCATATGAGAACTTAGCTAAATAAAATGACTACCTCAAAAACACACTTGAGAGATTTTCTAGTGGGAAGAAGAACTTCAATATGATTCTAGATCAATCTAAAATGAGTGTGAAGAAAAGAGATTTAGGATTTAACTCCGTAGAGCATTATAAGAATCATCCACTTAAGGTTGTAAGGGTTATTAAGAGTGGCAAGTTTGAGGTAGAACCCCTTGAGCCATCTAAGATAGTTTTTAGATCCGTAGGTTTTGCTCAAACTACTTCTAGTAAGATAGGAGCTTCTTCCTCATTGTGTTAGACCTTTCAAAAAGTCAAGTACCATTGTACCTTCTGTAAGAAGAATGTCCATATAGTTGAGTTTTGCTTCCGTAGAGCGAAAGTTGAGAGGAAAAAGAGAGAGCACACTTTGAGGACCATTAAAAGAGTTCCTTCACCCTTGACTGTCTCTAGAGCTAGGTGGCCTATCTTTCCTTCTAGACATAGGCCTAGATTTGTAGACGACTTCTTTGATTCCTTTGGTGGCTCTAGGCAGTGCTTTTTGTTAGAATATTGTGAGAGTAGACCATGGGTAGCACCTAGTCAGGGGGAGTACCGATCTTTTGGTAGGTCGATTTGGAGAGGGCTAGGTGGTTCTCGTGTGCGTTCTCATGATCATTTTTCTAACCATTTTGTTTCTGCTTCTACTGTTGTCCGTAGACATCATGTGCCTCAGTATTGGATTCCTAAGTATTTGCTTACTAACCCATTAGGATCTAAGACTTGAGAACCTTATTCTCATGTGTAAGTGCCGGGATGCAGGATGGAGAATATGCGCTTGATTTGGTTCTGATCTTTTGCTTCATCACGCGATTGGAACACTTGATGGTTCTCCACTCCCTTTGACAGCCTCCAAGAGGTCTCAGGTTTGGCATTTCCACCTACTTTATGAGCTATCCTATACCTTCATGTCCTTATATTCATGTGTTATTATAATTGGCATGTCGTGTTTATACATATGTTCACTTGTATCATATTGGTATGAATTACTCGTAGTTCATTTTTGTCATGCCGTTATGTGTATTTTGCTTGTATATCCTTGTGTTAACTAATAGTTTATCTTTTGTGAATATATGAGTTTTATCTTCATGAGCATGCATTATTCTTGCAACATTATGTATCATGCTCTTGTTGTGTTTCATGTATTCATGTGCTTGCTTGATGTCATTGTACCATGCATTTGCATGATTTGTTCCATGTCATGTTTTCTGTATACTTGGTATTATAATATATCAATTGTGGATACATGATATTTTTCATATTGCCATTAGCATGTGCTATTCTAGTCTCATCATTTGTCATCCTTTTAGCTTGCTCATTGCTCATAGGCTAAAATTTTGATTATGATTATCATGTTTACTTGAGCTTGTCTTTTCATCATGAGCGTGTGTTATCTTGATTATTCACTATCATGTTTTGCGATATCTTGCTCTAGGTATCCATGTATTTTATAGATATCCATGTCAGGATATCCTTGTTTTGATCCTTGTTAGCATAACTTAAGTATGTTTTATTCCTTAACATGTTTTATGCTTACATGGTGTTGATAATATGAGTAGTTTTGCTAATTATGGATAGATGAGTTTTGCCATAACATGTTTTGTCCTTGATTATGTGCTTACCATGCTATGTGTCTTGTTGCTTAATTGCTTCAATATCTATCATGGATATATATAGAGAGAGAGCCTAATTTATCTCTCTAGCATGTAGTATTTTTATTTTGCTCATTGCCATGCTTTGTACATTCATGTTCATGCTCAAAATTGTTTGCTTATGTTTATGTGAGCATTGAATTTTTTTGCCTACCTCTCACTCTGTATTATAGTATTCTTACGTGTCATTTGTCTTGGAAGTGGATTTGTATGTCATTCTTCACTAACCCAAGTTCCAAAGCACAAATGACTTCTTTTATGGTGATATAGACTTTACATGAGAAATAGGAGACCAAATATGCAACATTGCAGCTGAGTACTAGCGTAGCGGTTAGAACCTTGGTTCTGAAGCTTCTGAGTCTTCCTCTTTCTCATTCCAGCATCTGGTGATAGCTACCTATCTTGGGATGCAACTTGGCTCAGATTCTACTCCTTCAACTACATCTCACCGCCAAGCAGTGCAACACAGGTTTTGTGTTCTACACTTTACTTTTGCTTTTGGTTCATGCTTTGCATTTTATTTGGGGGCTTTTTATAGTTCGAGGATTGGTTGGGCTAAGGATAGGATCACTTCTTGCACGAGTCCTTCTTAGGCACATTTGGGTTTTCTAGGCTGTGCTTTCATCTAGTCTAGGTCAAGCTTGCTTCTTCAATCACTAGTGTCTAGTAGTGGGGATTTCTAGTGTTTTAGATTCATTCCTTAGCTATAAGCCATCCCTCTCCTAAAGACCATGTGGAGTATAGAGCCTAGCTCTCTCTTCTTTTAGCCATTCTAGTCATTTCCTTAGAGACCATGTAGAGAATGGTGATGTTGTGCTTCACTTTGTAGAGTCCAAGCAGTAAGTTGCGGATATTTTTATTAAGGCTCTTGATTCTTCTTATTTTGCTTCTTTGTAGGGAGAGTTAGGGGTTATTAGTCCTTTTGGCCTGTTTTGAGGAGGAGTTTGTCTCTTTTGCATATATTGTATCATATTACGTTTTAAATTCAGAAATATGCATTGTAATATAAATATATAGAACCTTGACTATTATCCTTGTGTGACATGATATATCGTGTTACATCTTGCCATGTCTTGTGCTAGTTTGCTAGATTTATCATGACCTTCTATATGTAGTTTAGCTTTTTCCATGCTAGCTTTATTAAATGTGAGACATTTGAATTAAATCATGTCTTGTTGGATCTTAGGATTAGTTTTGCTCTAGCAATCCTTTTATGATTCATGTTATGTTAAATAAACTAAGTTGAGTTTTGGATCTAAATTGAGTTTTAGATTGAGCTATACTAATTCTTTATTAAAGTATGAGTTAGTATTAGCTCTTTGTTCTTGAACTAAGCCAAGAAAATAGAAAATGATTTCTTTTGTGCGAAAAACTGATCTCACCATTTATTTCTCATGAGACTGCTTGCCATTGCATTAGGCATGAACTTAGGGGATGTTTTGGATGAGCAATACTACTTGTTTAAACCTCTTGCTTGGGATGGTCGCATAAGGCTTGAGATCTAGCACATGGATAAGAAAATAAAAATTATGAAAAAGGTTGAACTTTAGGAGGCAGTTATAGATGGCACCTAGTCTAGGACATGCTTTGCTAAGATAAAACCAAAAATAAATTTCAGAAAATGCCAAATGTGTGAAATTTGCTCAATTACAAGTGGTATCAAATGCTTGAACAAAATATTTCAACTTTGAACTTGTAGTACTCTAAATTGACTCAATTGTAGCTTCTTGGTTCATTTAGAGTATTGACATGCCTTGGCTTATTTTTGAATACCTTTGGCTAAACTATGATCTTGAGCATTTAACATGTTAAAAATCCATTTAAATTCAGATTATTGCCTATTTGGTTTTAGCTTTGCTATATATAATTTGACATGATGTAGATAGTGCTTTCACACAATATGGCTTGGTGCAAGATTTGTAGAGTCACTTTTGGATGATTTTCGTGCTCCTAATGCTAAAAATGAATAAAATACAGCCACTTCATTTGATTCATGCTTTATCTTTTTTATACATCTTGAGGCCTCCATTATCAGACGAGAGAAATATTGGTAAAAATGCATATCTAGAGCGTGATTTGGAGTTTTTATCAAAATCTCGCTAATTTGGAGCTTTAATTTTTTTGTTGTATTTGAAGCTTCCTATGGAAAATTTGCCATTTTCAGTAGCTTCACTCCATTTCTACCTCACATGGTCATTTCTAGTCTTTACATTCTTATTGTGACTATTTTGAGTCTCTCTTTGCAAAATTCCTCTTCTATGTCTAAAATCACCTCCTATTTGTATTTTGAGAGATTGCCAATGGGTTCATCAAGGGGAGATTCAAGAACCATATGAGAAGGTCTTGATTGATGTTGTGTAAACCATTCCAATGATTGCAGAGTGGGTATCTAGTTTTGTAAAGATAGCATCTTATCTGGACTATTCTCTGAGCTTGTTAGGAAAATCGGTAGTTCTATAGGTTTTGGAGCAGTCATACCGGA
Source organism: Dendrocalamus sinicus (assembly GCA_036346575.1). Taxonomy (NCBI): domain Eukaryota; kingdom Viridiplantae; phylum Streptophyta; class Magnoliopsida; order Poales; family Poaceae; genus Dendrocalamus; species Dendrocalamus sinicus. The sequence continues at coordinate 17,939,872 of CM070661.1, read as the reverse complement.
TTTAGGTTCTGGTAATACCGCATGGTGGTAGTACCGGTTTTGGGTTCTAGCCATACTGCATGTCGATAGCTCTGATTTCTACTTAGTGGTACATTATTTCCAAAGAGGTCCAGTTTTAAGGTGTGAAGTGCGGTAGTACCGATCCAAGGGAGTGGTAGTACCGTAGTGTTGTAGTACTGACCTGATGGAAGTGGTAGTACCGTTTTCGGTAGAAATTGAAGATTTTAGGTTTTGAGTCGTGGATTGAGTTGGGGTGACCTGGATCAGTGCACTAAGGTTGCATGATGCATATTTTGGCTAATGTGGGTCAAGTTGCGAAGCACTTGTGCTTGAAAATAATTTCTTTATCTTTAGATATGCAGGGACGCTTGGAGTCACTATGGTTGATGGCGAGGATTGGGGCTATGTTTAGGGAGGAGCTGAGGCCTAGAACGATCATGGATGTTGGGTGAGATGGTGAGCTCAAGTATGGCACGAGAAAGGCGGGAAATTTTGAAGGCGAGTTCAAACAGCAAGTTTGCACCATGTGGCTTGGTTGGTCCAAGTGAGGCATGATCCGGTGGAACCAAAATGGGAAAAATTTGCTGATGGCAAGCCAATGGTGAACATACACATGGCAAGTGTAGCGATTGCTTGTATTGGAAGGAGAAGACCCGGTCAAGAAATGGTATTTTGGCCAAAATACCGGAAACTACCCTAGATCAAAATCTTGGCGCTTGAGCGGCGCTTGGGAGAACGGTTTTGGTCAAGGAGAAGTTGGTTTGATCGAGATAGATAAGGTTAAGGACTTAGCGAATTTGAGCTTATATGCTTTGAAAAATGTGCATAAATGAATATGTGTGAGTAAAACTCATGTGTGTGGGGTTATTGGGTTTCCCCATTGTGCTTAGTGGATAGTATCAACTAAGCTTTAGGTATGGCTGGTTAGCCCACCTATATAAAGAGATTGGGATGGAGACTTGTGTCAACCATCCAAACCATCTCTCTTGTGATCCTATGTTTAGAGTTAGAGTTTGAGAGTTGAGTGCTTTGTGTGCTCTCTATCCTCTAAGGTGGAGTGGCTGTAAAACATTCCTCGTCAAGAAGCAATAGAATCAATATTTGATCATCTCCATGGTTATATCTTGTTTTGATTGATTTGCTTTTGATTTGATTGGTTTTGATATCTTTTCTTCGCTCTTTTTGATCTTGTTGTGCTAAGGACGTATAAGAGATGGAGATAATATTATAAAATGAATCTTCACCCATATTGGCACTTTGGTAGCAAGTTCATCAAGAAATTCAGTTTTTGTATGTTTTTTATCCTTCTAGTGACTTCTTGATCCAATGGTTTTTGGCTTGATTTCTTTGGTGTTATAACTTGCTGTGATATGTGGAAATATATCTAAAGCCATCTTGGTCATCATCTATCCACAAGCAAATTGTATTCCTCGTTTTTGGTTTTTGCTCAGTTTTAGTGCAACTTTCCTTCAAATTGAAAAAGGTCTTAACATTGGCTATGATTTTCACAATCGTTTGTTGGAATAGGTTTTTTATAATATTCTAGAGAAGATCGCTGCAAAATTTCATGTCATTTGGATATGCGAATCAAAAGTTCTATCGATTTTAGTTTTTGATATCGTGTTGATTTTACTGTTCTCCCCGATTTTATTATAGCAGCGGTAGTACCGCAGTTACTGTAGCAACAGTGGTACCATAGGTATTGTAGCAGTATCATTTTTGCTGATTTTTCAGAATGTTTAGGTTCTTTTTCTCTAGGTTTCGTGTTGGTTTTCTATCTTAACATAATCTTTATAATTTTGTAGCTATTTAACTGAAAAATTAGTGAATATTTTGAGAAAATTTTTAAGACACCATTCGCTCATCTTTGTTGCTATCTTCTATCCTACAATTATCGTAGGGCGTCTTCGGTGCGAGTTGGCGCAGTTTTGCATCGTTTAATCCAACCATATAGTTACGCTACGTAGCTCTTTGTGGTATGGTATATATACGTATGGTCTGGTCCAACGATTGAGCCTAAGGGCATTATTATTGGTAGAATTACTTACATATAACCGGTTCTAAACCAGGCATGCTTTGGGTCAAAACAAGCTGTGACTCCCCTAGATAACCCTAAATTTATTGACTGTGACGTTGAATAAATAAAATTTTGCAGAAAAAGGAAGCAGGTACATAGCTTGGCATCCCTAGTTTCATTGTTTGTGTTTGGTCAGGGCAAGAGATGCCAAATGGAGCTTTCTCGTGTACGTTTATCCCACGAACGGAGGACCACATTATCTTTTACCTATGCACATCAAAATATCACATTTGGTTGCATGGTGTGTGTATAAGTAGGACAAGAGGGCGGCGAGAGAGGTCACCAGCAAATCTTCTCGTAACCAAGCTAAGCTACCCTGAGAAGAAATAATGGAGATTGACAGGGAAACATTGGCCGGCAGCGAGAGAGGAAGGAGCTGGAGGGCAAATGTGGAGCAAGAAGATGCTAAGAAGCTTGAAGACGGTGATCAACTGATCAAGGTTAATTTTCTGTAAAGTTATCTATTTATCACTCCACTGAGTTCTGGATTGGATCTCTGAAGTTTGAAGTGAAATTTTTTCATGGTTCTCGGTAATATGTAGTACTGTGGACATGACTCTGACTGTAATGGAAGCTAGAATCTAAATCTGCAGTGTTCTTTGGCTCCTAGATAAGCTCATGTTCTTGCATGTCTATGTAGCTATAGGAAGATTTGGATTGACGGACCTTCGTTTCTTTTTCCCTTTAATTTCTGCAATTTTCTTTGGTTGTGTGAAACAGGAACCTGCATGGAAAAGGTTCCTAGCCCATGTTGGACCAGGGTTCATGGTGTCGTTAGCCTACTTGGATCCTGGCAATTGTGAGCATCTCTCTCAATCTCTCTCTCTCTCTCTCTCTGTCTATCTCTCTCTCTCTCTCTCTCTCTCTCGGTTCTCACGGTTGACAAACTATGAAACAGTGGAAACGGACCTGCAAGCCGGCGCAAATCACAGATATGAGGTACATTTTCAGTTGATTATACTTTACAGTAAAAGCAGGGAATATTTTCTTGCTTTTCTGATATTGTCCTTTTCTTTTTGCACGCCATTTACTAGCAAATCTCCAACTTTTTACCCTTTCCAGTACATCACAAAAAAAGATGCAACTAACTGGAAGTTTGGCTTTTGCTTTGTGCTCTTTCCTGTGTGTTCCTAGCTCCTTTGGGTGATTCTGATTGGGCTCATTTTCGCACTGATCATACAATCACTAGCGGCTAACCTTGGAGTGGTAACAGGTACTAAAGCGACACTAATCGCGACGTTAATCGTGACATCTTTGCATACAAAATATGTAACAAGCTTGTGCTAATGACCATTAATTTTAACTCATCAGGGAGGCATCTTGCTGAGATATGCAAAAGTGAGTACCCAAAGTTTCTGAGGATCTGTCTATGGCTCCTTGCAGAGCTAGCCGTGATCGCTGCAGATATCCCAGAAGGTTAGAAAACAAGAATGTGATAATCCTGGATTACAAAAAAATGGTGCTTAACTGTCATATTTGACTTTGAGCTAATTAAGTTTAAGCTCACCGAGAATAAAAAAACATAACTCCCACTGTCTGAGCCCACATTCCAATTGTTAATCCACAAGTACGGCAAATTTTTGTTCTAGTTATCTGTCCTTAGTCAACCGTTGCTTTCCATATAAATGTTAATTATACCCCTTAAAAAATTGTAATACACAAGGGTGAAGTCAAGGTCTTACGATGATGCAAATTTTATATATACAAAAATGTAGTCTGCCATTGCCGTGCTAAGTTGTCTTATCATCTGAACAATAGCAGCAGCGGCAGCAGCTGCAAGTAGAATCTAACCACACTTTTTTCTTACAGATCTTGGTTTTTTTTTTCTTTTCTTGCAGTTATAGGGACAGCCTTCGCTTTCAACCTCTTGTTCCACATCCCCGTGTGGGTCGGTGTTCTCATCACCGGCTCCAGCACGCTCCTACTGCTCGGACTGCAGAAATACGGGGTAGGATATATTTGCGAAGGAAGCGTAATTTCACACCTCGCCAAAAAAAAGTTATAATTTTACGAAATTCTCACAAACACCCGCAGACAAATAGGTTCCCTAAACTAAATAACCCACTGAATCAGTTGGACCATCAGCAGTTAGTCACTGTTCATACATCTATCGCATATGACATGTAGACTTTTTCTGTATGTTCGTGTAACTAGGTGCGGAAGCTGGAGTTTTTGATCGCGATGCTGGTCTTCGTCATGGCGGCGTGCTTCTTCGGCGAGCTGAGCATAGTGAAGCCTCCAGCGGTGGAGGTCGTGAAAGGGCTGTTCATCCCCAGGCTCAACGGGGCCGGCGCCACCGGAGACGCCATTGCCCTCCTTGGAGCTCTTGTTATGCCGTAAGCCATATAGCGTGCACAAATACTTCTTGTTTTGACATACATGCACTTACTGTACCTGATGGAGTTCTTGGTCATGGCAAAAGGGGCCAGCTAGCCGGCCAGGTCAATGCTTGAAGAAAAAGATCGAGTGGTTGATAATGAAATTGCACTAGAGGCCACAAATGCGCATATTAAAATTTCGTATTGGCTATAAGTGCTCCGAATTTTCAGTATGAATTGGTATATTTATTGTGTCAAAATAAATTTTGAAAAAATTATAGTTATGAAATTGCTTTATTTTCTAAATTAAATAATTCTAGTCCATGTGGCCCGATTGATATACATGAAATGTCTCCCTCGCTAGTAGCTAGCAAGTACATCTAAAAGTTACTAACACCTGTCCCAAATGCGCACACGCACGTAACAAAAAAGTTGCCATCACCTAGTTAATTGTTAACAACTTAGTACATAATTAAGTACGTACATACATACATATGCACTATGGTGTTAGAACACTATGATTTTAAATAGGTGAATTCAATTTAAACTCGGGTATATTTTCAAAAATATCAATTTTAAGATATACACCCATCTATAACAATTCAAATAAAACGTGTATCTTTGAAAAAGTATACTCAAATTCAAAGATTTTGAACGAATTTAGATAACATACTTTGCTGATTTTATATAAAATCAGAACATACTTACAATCAAATTATTAGCAGAAAAGGTAACTGTAGTTCGAATTTCAGCTCAAACTTGTTTGAGCTAGTTAGTAAGCTACTTAAACTCGATATCCAAAAATTCCAAATTTTTTCACACATGATACATAGGGGAAATGTCTATTTTAGATCAAGGTCTAACACCATAGTTTCCTAGTTAATTATACATACATTAATTATATACACATGCATACACATATATGTATAGGTAAATTAAAAAAGGTACCTAAAACATGTTCCCAACAAAGACCCTCTAGATGCTGCAACAAATTATAACATTGTTTTCTAAATCTCTGCAGCCTCCAAAGGTCGGTGGCTAAAGGTGTACTTTTAAGTAACAATGCATGCTATAACATGTATAAAATTTTCCTAGCTGCTAATTCATGCTCAATCATGACCGTTGAGCGAGTCACAATTTTCAGTTGCCACGTATAATAATTGTAAGCCATTGAAAGAAATTATAAAATTCCTTCGTTTTGTCCTCGATTAACTACAGGCACAACCTATTCTTGCATTCAGCATTGGTGCTCTCGAGGAAGACTCCGCCATCCGTAAGAGGAATCAAGGTCGGATTATATTAACGAGAAGAAGAAAAGTCAATTCAACTATGCACTATATAGTATGAACTATATTAATATGTGCTCCCTTCAATCAGGATGCCTGCAGGTTCTTCCTATACGAGAGCGGCTTCGCGCTGTTCGTCGCGCTGCTCATCAACATTGCCGTCGTCTCTGTCTCCGGGACCGTCTGCTTCTCTGACAGCCTCTCGCCGGAGGACGCCGAGAAATGCGGCGACCTCTCCCTGGACACCTCATCATTCCTCCTCAGGGTACTATAAATGCACTAAAACAAACACAATTCAAACCATAAGATTACGGAAAGAATAGTTGTTACTGTTCGAGTGATTCATTACCATCTTTGTTTTTCTTCTTTCTGCGGTTCAGAACGTTCTAGGCAGGTCGAGTGCGATCGTGTACGGCGTGGCGCTGTTGGCCTCCGGGCAGAGCTCGACCATTACCGGCACATACTCTGGCCAGTACATCATGCAGGTAGCTTTGCCTTTAATTTCCAATTATATAGTAGTTATCTTCGGTTGACTTACTTATCACCTTTTTATATATGTGCGAAGCCTAGTAGGATTTCACCATCACGACTTTTAGCCCACGCATGCATCTTTGATTTTCTTAGTTGAGTATTTCACGTGGTAAACCATAAACCAAATAAGCAACTAACCACATGTTTCAATTTGACCTTTTCTCCATGTATGTGAAGGGGTTCTTGGACATCAAGATGAAGAAGTGGCTAAGGAACCTGATGACGCGCAGCATCGCCATTGCGCCAAGCCTAGTCGTCTCCATCATCGGCGGCTCAAGTGGCGCCGGCCGTCTCATCATCATCGCGTCGGTGCGTCCAATTCCACCTCAAACTCTCTTTCCGAACGCCACACTGTTTTTGCTGCTGAAAACTACGGCCGCATATGGCGGCAGCACTAGCACCGGCGAACTCCGGTCACCGGCGTTGCTCGTGATCAGAAAATATGTCACACATGTAGTGGCGCATCCACTAAATCCATGTATAACTAGCCCCTCTATTTAATACGATTTTTTAGTAATTAACAAACGCTTAACTAACAAAGGCACTAGTTTTGTGACCTAAAAGAGCACAATAATTAAGTGTGCCTTCTAGACATTCTAACTAGAGCAAAGCAGTGATTGGTTCTTGGTTTGCTGTGATTTCCTTGCAGATGATACTGTCCTTTGAGCTGCCATTTGCTCTCATCCCACTTCTCAAGTTCAGCAGCAGCAGCAGCAAGATGGGACCCCACAAGAATTCCATCTATGTAAGCACACACCGGCTCAAGAAAACTACGTCCTTGTCGCATGTTCTTGGATACACGTATACATGCATGCACTTCAATAATTGTGCATCCCACACATCATGAGCTAGCCTAGTTTGCACAAAATGATGCACTGATCGATCCCTGCATGCCATGTTCGCGATCAATGATACGTCAATGTCTGAACTAGACCAAGCTGAACCAAACAAATAGTTACATGCATGAGGACTGACATATGGCAACAACCATTCAACCGAGTTGGACGCATGCTTTCTTGCACAGGAAATGATTTGGCATATCATAGCACTGCTTACAGGTTGACAACCAAATGTCTGGATTCACATGGTAGTGGCTCCCTTCTTTTCAGTTTTAAAAGTTACTTTTCGATTTTTTTATAATAACTAACTTTTAAACGAATTATCTTTTTAAGATAGTATCTACAAGTTAATTGTGATATATAGTGATTTCATTTATATCGACCAAAATCGCACGTGAGTTTCTGTTACTCTGTACTCTCTCACGAACAGCCCAAAAACTATAAGTCACAGCTGTTGTAGCAGGGCTACAATAGTGGGTACAAGGTACTCTTCTCTATAGGAGACATAGCACCAAGAGAGCTAGAGAGAGAGAGAGCTAGCGTAAGTGGATCTGGCCATCTCCTACCCCCCTTGGGGGTTTATATACATGAATGGGATAGGATGGAAAATTCCCATCAAACCCCTTGATAATTATGAAATGTAAGGGTACACTAGTACATTTCTCTATACTACTAGGCATATTACATATTGGGCCAGTTGTAGTGCCTAGTATCACGGGGGGAGGGGGTGGTTGGGACACCCCTACAACAGTACTCCCTCAATAGCAAGCGTGGAGGTCCCGATGGGCGAGCTAACGTGGAAAACTGTCCTAGCCCCCTGTCCCCGTCAGCAAGCACAGAGGTTCTGATGAGCGAGTTGTGCAATTGGTAGCTCTAGCCCCTCTGACGCCAAGGCTAAGGCCGTGTCGTTGAGGTCCTATTCTGACGTGGGCGGCACATAGAGGCGGAGTTGTGGGTCGGACCGCCCCTCTAAGGCGATCCTGTGAGGAGGGTGGCGAAGTTCCGCGACGCAGCCGAAGGTGCTCATCAAAGTTGAGCTTTCCAAGTGGAGTCGTCAGAGTCTCGACCTTGAAGTGGTCGGAAGAAGTCTGGATAGTGAGGCGGTGTGACAATGTCTGGACTGCGAGGCGATTAGACGAAGTCACGACCGTGAGGTGGTGGGACGAAGTATATATGACAACGAGGTGGTTAGATGAAAGTGTCTACGACTACGAGGTGGTTAGATGAAAGCCGACAAAGTCGATGGCAGGACGAAAACATGAAGCGCACGCGCTCTGTCCCTCACCCTTCGGATAGGCGTTGACGGAGTCCACGGAGCCTCGACCACAAGGCGATTGGACAAAGCGTCTACAACCCCGAGGTGATCGACCGGAGCGTCTATGACCACGAGGAGGTCAGATGAAGGTCGACAAAGTCAGCGGCGCGATGAAGACTTGAAGTGCATGCGCTCTATCCCCCACCCTTCGTACAGGCGTCGACAGAGTCGACAGAGCCTCAACCACGAGTCTGTTAGACGAAGCGTCTACGACCACGAGGTAGTCGGATGAACCATCTATTACCACGAGGTGGTCGGATAAAAGTTGGCAGAGTCGATGGCGGGACAAAGACTTGAAGTGCGTTTACACTCTGTCGAACAGGTCACGATGGAGTTGGCGGAGCTTCGATCACGAGGCGGTCGAACAAAGCGTCTGTGAGCACGAGGTGATCGAACGAAAGTCTCGACCGTGAGGCAGTCAGATGAACCGTTTATGACCACGAGGTGGTCGGATGAAGTGTATACGACATGAGGTGGTCGGACGAAGGTCGACAAAGTCGGCAGTGGGACAAAGACTTAAAGCGTGTGCGCTCCGTCCCCACCCTTTGGACATGCGTCGATTGAGCCTCGACTACGAGGTGGTCGGACCAAAGTCGACGAAGTCGATGGCATGATGAAGACATGAAGCATGCACGTGCTTTGTCCCCCACCCTTTGGACAGATGTCGATAGAGTTGACGGAGCCTTTTCCACCAGGTGGTTGGACAAAGCGTCTATGACCACAAGGTGGTCGGACAAAGTGTCTACGACCACGTGGTGGTCAAACAAAGGTCGACGAAGTCAGCGGTGGGAAGAAGACTTGAAGTGCTGACATACTATCCCCCACCCTTCAAACATGCATCGACGGAGCTTTGACCACGAGGGGGTCGGACGAAGCATCTGTGACCACGAGGTGGTCGAACGAAAGTAGACGAAGTTGGCGGTAGAACAAAGACTTGAAGCACGTGCACTCCATCGCCCACCCTTGGACATGTGTCAACAAAGTCAATGAGGCCTCGACCATAAGGTAGTCGGACGAAGCGTCTATGACCACGAGGTGGTCTAATGAAAGTCGACGAAGTCAGCGACGGGACGAAGACTTGAAGCATGCATGCTCTGTGCCCTATCCTTTGGACAGGAGTCGATGGAGCCTCGACAAGGAGACGGTCGGATGAAGCGTCTATGAACGTAAGGTGATCGGACGAAGTCTCGACCGCAATACGTCAGACGAAGCATCTACGGCCATGAGGTGGTCAGACGAAAGTCAATGAAGTTAGCGGTAGGACAAAGACTTGAAGCGTGCGCGCTCCGTCCCCCACCCTTCGGACAGGTGTGGATGGAGTCGACAGAGCCTCGACCACGAGGTGGTCAGACGAAGTAGCGCAGTGAACTCTCTGGTGAGACACATGAAATGTGCGGGGCTCCTTGGGGTTGTGGTACATGCCAGGGACTCCCTAGTGAGATATGCGAAGCACGTGATGCACGTGCAGCCACGTGTGGTGTCCCATGCTACTATCTATACTCCGTAGAGTTCACGCAAAGGCTGTGGACTCCGCACGACCATTTATACTTCGTAGAGTTGCCTCGGGCAGCTAAGTTCTCGACGCTTTATATTCCGTAGAGTACGCTGTGGTGTGAGGCCACTGTGTGATTTTTTATACTCCGTAGATTTTCCTAGGATGGCTAAGTTCCTAGCGCTTTATACTCTGTAGAGTATGCCAGGGTGCAAGGCCATCGTGCAATTTTTTTATACATCGTAGAGTTACTTGAGACGGTTAAATTCCTAGTGCTTTATACTACAAAGAGTACACTGGGGTGCAAGGCCACCATGTGATTTTGCCTCAAGCGACCTAGAAACAGCCAAGAGATGGGGCTACGATCATGAAGAGGTCGTGGCAAGGCACACAACCAGTTCATGTTCACACAAGGGCTTACGATCATGCGGTGGTCAAGAGTACACTGGGGTGCAAGGCCACCATGTGATTTTGCCTCAAGCGACCTAGAAACGGCCGAGAGATGGGGCTACGATCATGAAGAGGTCGTGGTAAGGCACACAACCAGTTCATGTTCGCACAAGGGCTTACGATCATGCGGTGGTCAAGGCAACGCACATGGCCAATGTACATTCGAAGGGGCCCATGACCACGAAGTGCTCGCAGCAAGGTTCATGACCATATCATGGTCGTATAAAGGGCGTACGATCATGAAGTGGTCGTGACAAAGCTCATGACCCTATCGTGCTCGTAGAAAGGCGTACGATCATGAGGTGGTCATGGCAAGGCACATGACCATAGCATGTTCGTACAAGGGGCCTACGATCACAAGGCGGTCGTGGCAAGGCTCACAATAATATCATGGTTGAAGAAAGGGTTTACGATCAAGAAGTGGTCAGGGTAAAGCCCATGACCCTATCGTGTTCGGTGAAAGGTGTATGATCATGCAGTGGTCATGGCAAAACACACAACCATAGCATGTTCATACAAGGAGCCTACGACCACGAGCTTGTCATGGTGAGGCTCACGACCATATCATGGTCGAATAAAGAGTCTACGATCATGAAGTGGTCAGGACAAAGCTCACAACCCTATCGTGTTTGTAGAAAGGTGTACGGTCATGCAGTGGTCATGAAAAGGCACATGGCCATAGCATGTTCATACAAGGGGCCTATGACCATGAGGCGATCGTGGTGATGAAGTCACGATGAGGAAGTGGTCGTAAAATACCCAACGGAGCCAAGGCTAATGAAGTCAGAGGCGCAGAGCCAAGGTCGATGGAGACCGGAGGCCGCGAAGGCCGGCGAAGGCAACACGATGTCTGGCGGAGGCTAGCGGAGGCCACGCAAGGTCGAGTGGAGGCAACACGAGCTCCGATGGAGGCATGCGGAGGCCACACGATGTCTGGTGGAGACTGGAGGGCGTGAAGGCCGGAGCCCATCTTCACTGGTGTAAGGGTGAAGCCGGGTGAGCAGAGGGCATGCAGATGCTGGAGCCATCTCTGCCGCGTGGGGAGGCCGACTCCCTAGTGTCCAGATGACGGCGCAAAGGCTCGACGCGGAGGTGGCCGATGATGAAGGATGTGCTGCAGATATCGCTTAGGTGCAAGCAGGTGCATCAGAACACCATGGGTGAGAAGGTTGCTGAGTACGACGCCACGCCACTTCTGCAAATCGGAGCTGGTTTACATTGCGCACAGAGGCCTACTCCCGGGTGTCTGGCGACGAGAAATGCCACACACCAAAAGTAACTCCAAATATGGTAGCATCTGGTACGATACATGTAGTACTGAGACTTGCAAATAATTTAGGAGAGCAGAGCCGATGGCGCTGATGGACACTATGCACTTTTAAGTGCATGTGTATCACTATGAGGCCATAAACATGCACCAAGCCAGTCATACACTTTGAAGAAATCAAGCTATCCTTGTGGCAAGACAAACTTATCTAAGGTGCTCGTAGTACGAGTACTCTAATGGTAGCCTTCTCTAGTGCCTTCTCTTACGTAGTTTCTTGCGCGTCCCCCACGGACGGTGCCTGCTACAACAGTGGGTACATGTACGCTTCTCCATAGGAGACATAGCACCAAGGGGGCTAGAGAGACAGAGAGAGCTAGTGGTAAAAATGAGTAGATCTGGCCATCTCCTACCCTCTTGGGGTTTATATACATAAATGGGAATTCTACCCTTTGATAATTACAAAATATGAGGGTATACTGTTATATTCCTCTATGCTACTGAGTATATTATATATTGGGCCAGTTGTAGAGTCCAGTATAGGAGTTGGGCCACCCCTACAACAGCAGCTAAAATGAATAGTCCTAGTGAACATTATATAATATAGTAACATCTTTTTCAAAAAAAATATAGTAACAATTTGAGTTTTGTCTACTATTGAAAGTACGCTACTAACATGTTACTCTTGCAGATTATCGTCTTTTCGTGGTTGCTGGGTTTGCTCATCATCGGCATCAACATGTACTACCTGAGCACGAGCTTCGTCGGGTGGGTCATCCACAACTCGCTGCCCAAGTACGCCAACGTGCTCATCAGCGTCGCCATCTTCCCCCTCATGTTCATCTACCTATTCGCCGTCGTCTACCTGACCTTCAGGAAGGACACTGTCGTCACATTCGTCGCTGACTCTTGCCACCTCGACGCCGAGAAGGCCAAGGAGGCCGGCGAGGATGACGACGACCAGCCAGTGCCGTACCGTGAGGACCTGGCCGACATACCGCTCCCTCAGTAGCTAGAGGGGGTCTGATGCTACGCATTATTGTGAGTGTATATAGTCGTAGTTGCTGTATGTTTACGGCACGGCACGTACGTGTCAACCGTTCGTTCATCTTTGTACGGTTCTGATTGCTCGTAGCATTTGAGGGGACACGTAACGGTGGCGCTTATTTAGCATTTTGCAATCAGATGCTTCGGAGTGTGTAATACATACGTATGTACATTCATACATACATACATGCATCTTAATTTCATGCAGAATGGATTAATTATAAAGAGTGTGTGTATGAATGTGAATCGATTCATGGAGTCCCAATCCGAACGAACGAATCCAAACGCTTAACGTCATTCGTAAATAGATATGTAATGCTATAGTGACAACGACCATGACCGCCCTTCTTCATTTGTGGACATGAAGTAGTTGTTGAGAAACCTGGGCTCAGGCCAGGAGTCCTGGTCCAATATGAACACTCCACCGTAGGCTATAAATAGAGATCTATAGCTGCCAATTATGTACGCCTAATGCAATTGAAACCAATAAAGAAAGATCAGGAGTTCTCTCTACCTCTCTGTGTTCAATCTATTCTTCTATGATTGATGTGTTCTTGTTCTAAGCAGAGGAATCGCTCAGACTGGTCACTAGCGACGGTTCCTCAACACATTATCAGCACGACTTCGCTCCGGTGAACGAAGGTAATCATCGAAGCACAGATTGAATTTTTTAGATCGCTTTTGAATCTGTATTTTCTTTCGCGTTCTAGATTGAATCTCTACGGTGCAAATCCGCCCTAATCTACCGTGAGCAAACCTGAAGTCACCGGCACAATGTCGATCGGTAGATTACGAAAAGGGGTAGATGTTGATTGCATCGTAGATTAGAAACGAGAAAATATTGGCATTATTTTGCTTCAGTTTTTGTTTTCTCTGTTCGGCCATTACACTGCATGAAAAAAAGAAAGGGGGAAAATGCAGTAGCATGACCGGCCCCGTACGGCAACCATGCATGCATCCGGCTGGCCCTGCACGCGCCGGTCACTGGCCTACCGCCGATCGCCGGCCTGCAGCCGGCGCCATCCCGCGACGCACTTCGGCTCTCGCGCGCGCAAGACGCTGCACGGCTGCCGCATCGGCTGTCCCGCCACACCGCCGCATCGGCGCCGCCACGCGCCGTAGCTCGCAGCCGCCGCCGATTCTTTGCTCGCCGTCGGGCGCCAGCAAGACGCCGCCGCCGTATCGACCGCAGCCGCCGGCCTCCGTGTCCACACTCGCACGCGCTTGAGCCGCCGTACAACGCCGCCGCCGTCCATGCTCGTGCGAAACCTCCCAGCGATCCCGACCGCCGCGCCGCGCGGCGTCGCCGCCGCCGCTGCCTCGCCCGCACGATGTTGCCGTCGTCGGTCGCCGAGCCCGCGACGGCGCCGCCGCCATGGGCCACCTCGCCCGCAGCGCGCGCACGCCGCCGACCGCACGCCCAGCCGCCTGGCCCGCCTGCCTCACCTCCACCCGAGCTACGGCTCGGGCTGCCACCGCCACCACGCAAGGCCGGCAGGGGGAAACCCTAACGACCGGATAAAAGCGGCCGGGTGGGCCACCGGGCCGAACGGGCTTTCCAGCCGACGGGCCGGTTCGGGCGAGAGAGAGAGAGAGGGGGGGGGTACTGCATGGGCCGAATTGTGGTGGGCCCGGCGAAGAAGAAAAAAATAAAGGGGGGAGTGGGCCGGCGCCGGATATTTTGCGAAAAAGGGCCCAAAAACGTTAGAAATTACCGATGAGCCCTTGGGGTTTTACTTTTGAGTCCCGAATTTTGCATAAAAGGCTTCGTAATTCTAAAAATTACTGATAGGTCCTTAAATTTACGAGCAGGTCCAGAATTTTGCAGAAAACCCCTCTGTAAATCAGAAAATTGAGCGAATTTTTCTCTAAACTGAAAATTTGTGTAGAAACCCCTAGAAAATGCAGAATTTGCTAAAAACTGATATTCTAGCATAAAAGGGCCTCGAGAATCCAAATTTTGAATTATTGTTAGCATTGAATCTTATTTATTTATGCCATTATTATTCTCTGTATTTTATGTATTTATTTACTGTTTTTGGTTAATTGTAATTGCTGAAAAATTGCTTTTAATCACTGAAATTAACAGTACAATTATAGAAAATGCACAGAAAATTATGAAACATTATGAGAACCTTTTATACCATTGTAAAATGTCGGGAAGTTACGTGGGAAGCCACGGGAATTCATGCACATCACCCGCGTACTAGTGAAACTGAAAAAGAGGTCCAAAAGATCATCGACTTGCAAGCATTAGCAAATCAACTGCCCGTTCACTTTAGTGATTTGAAGAGCGTAATTAAGTCGCATGTGCTTGCACGCAATGCACCGGAGAGGGTTAAAATACCAAAGCAAATTAAAGGTATCCCTAATCCCGTCCAGAGGCCTCAGAATAAAAGGACGAGAACTCCGGCTCCTCGAATCCAAAGTAACCGGGGACGTCCGGCGAAAAAGGATAAGAAGGACTTATTACAGCCGATCATTGAAGTTCCCCAGAATGAGAAGGGGAACCAGTTGAGACCTAGCACAAGTATGACACCTTCAGAAAAGGGCACACATCGGAGCCGAAAAACTAAAGGGACTTGCCACCGCAATTGAAAGAAGCGATGCGCAAGGTGAAGCTCCAGAAGAAGCAACTCAGGAAGAAATAGCTATAAATTATGTGCATACGGGAGAGTCCCTGAATAGGACAACAGCCAATATCGATATCTACTTCGCAAAGAAAATTATCACAATCATCGATCTTGATCCCGAGCCTACATCGCTTGCTGAATGTAAGAAAAGATCAGATTGGGAAGATTAGAAGAAGGCAATAGCAACTAAATTGCTATCTCTGAACAAAAGAGAGGTGTTTGGGCCCGTATGCCACACGCCTCCCCATATACACCCCGTTAGGCACAAGTGGGTATTTGTTTGAAAGAGAAATAAAAGAAATGAAGTAGTGAGATACAAAGCAAGGCTGGTAGCACAAGGTTTCACTCAACGTCTTGGAGTTGATTAGGAAGAAACCTACTCCCCAGTCATGAGTGGAATCACCTTTAGATATTTGATCTCAATGGCAATGAATTTGAATTTAGAAATGAAATTGATGGATGTTGTGACTGCATACCTTTAAGATTTATATGAGAGTCCCTGAAGGAATCCCTCTCCCAAACCAAGACAGAGCAAATAGAAATCTGTACAGTGTAAAACTCAGAAAGTCACTGTATGGACTGAAACAATCTGGAAGAATGTGGTATAATTGCTTAAGCGACTTTCTCTACAAGAAAGGCTACACGAACAATGAAGACTGTCCTTGTGTATTTATACGGCGATCCCAGAATGGATTATGTATAATCTCTGTGTATGTAGATGATCTGAACATCATCGGGACAGCCGAAGACATAAAAAAAGCAAGCTCCTACTTGGAGTTAGAATTTGAAATGAAAGATTGGGCAAGACCAAGTTCTGCTTAGGCCTGTAGCTTGAGTATGTCCCTGAAGGAATCTTGGTACATTAGTCAACCTACACCCAGAAGGTGCTTGAAAGGTTTGGATTTGAGAAGGCATTCCCATCGAAAGTACCGATGATCGGAAGGTCTTTACAGTAAGAAAAAGACCCTTTCCGACCTAGGGAAGAGGGGGAGGAAGTCCTGGGACCAATTCCCATACTTGAGTGCAGTGGGAGCACTCATATACTTAGCAAACTGCACTAGACCGGATATTGCATTTGCCGTGAACCTGTTAGCAAGGTACAGTGCAGAGCCCACCAAAATGCATTGGCAGGGCATAAAGGACATCTTCCGATACCTCCAAGGAAGCAAGGACCTTAGATTGTTCTATAGAAAGAATCAAGATCTGAACTTGATTGGCTATGCAGATGCTGGGTACCTATCTGACCCGCATACCGCAAAGTCACAAACAGGCTATGTATTTCTATGTGGTGGAACTGCAATTTCCTGGAAATCGTCCAAGCAAAGCCTTGTAGCTACTTCAACAAACCACTCAGAAATTATAGTACTGTATGAAGCCGCACGAGAGTGCGCTTGGCTCCGCCGAATGGTTCATCACATCCAGTAGTCATGTGGGATGAACATTGTGCAAACCCCCACAATTATCTATGAAGATAATGCAGCTTGCATAGCACAAGTTCAAACAGGCTATGTGAAGAGTCATCTCACAAAGCATATCAACCCCAAGTTCTTCTATGCACATGAATTGCAAAAGATGGACGAGATTAAAGTACTGCATACTAAGTCGTGTGAAAATCTCGCAGATTTATTCACTAAGTCACTCCCCGCATCTAGCTTTGAAAGGTGCGTGCGTGAAATTGAAATGATGAGACTTAGAGAAGTGCAGAATGCAGGGGGAGAACTGGCCCAATATGGGTACCCCACTGTAGGCTATAAATAGGGACCTATACCTGCCAATTATGTACGCCTGATGCAATTGAAAGCAATAAAGAAAGACCAGGAGTTCTCTCTACCTCTTTGTGTTCAATCTATTCTTCTGTGATTCTGTGATTGATTCATTCTTGTTCTAAGCAAAGGAATCGCTCGGACTGGTCGCCAGCGACGGTTCCTCAACAGTAGTATCTATACTAGCCTATATTTTTGTTCAGCTGTTTGCTAAGTGTGGATATGTTCATGGAGTAGATTGTTCCTACCATTTTTTATTTACGGTACAGTTGTTGAGTGGTTTGATTAGTCAGATTATGTGTACACTATTGCAAATGATTAGTTAGATTATGTGTACACTATTACAAAAGATTATTTATACGAACCGTCTGTGATAATGCAAGACATCACAGACGGTTCTTATTAATACTCGTCTGTGATAATTCACAGACAGTTATTGATAAAAACTGTTTGCGATAATGACAGACATCATAGATGGTTATTTATTTAATCTATCTGTGATACTTCACAGATGATTTGTATTAAGAACCATTTGCGATATGTTTCCCGCATCGTAATCCCTCAAAATTTCATAATCTCCCGCCTGAGTTCGAGTAGGATTCCGTTCTGATACACCTATAGTAAAACGGACATAACTTTTACATACAGTGTCCATTTTCGATGTTCTTGTACTTGTTGGAAAGCTAACAACAGTCCCGATCCAAAACAACAATCGGCTTAAGCCTGCCACCCTCTAAGACCCCCAAAATCGTCCATCTTTGGTCCCGAATTTGCGTCGCAAGTTTTCGGTTTTTGTTTTTGCCCTTTTTCTTGGTCTTCCCTTCAGAATTTGGGTTTTGCCTCAACTGCGAAGTTTTAGATCTTGTTGAAACATTTCAAACAAGCATATATAAGTCATATAAAACTTTTCTATTTTATCTTTTGAGACTAGCTATTTATATTGCACCGATATATTGTCTTTGTGATCTACCGTTTGGCCATTATCACTGATGGTTTTTAATAAGAACCATCTATGATATCTTCCGTTATCATAGATAGTTTTTGTTATGAACCATCTGTGATGTCTCTATTATAGATGGTTTGTAATTCGAACCGTCTGTGATGCCTCGCCACGTCACCAACCCGCGGCATATCCCCTAGGATCCCGATCTCACCTGTCCATTCTCTTTGCATCGAATGGCAGACACCACTCTTCTTCCCACCTCTCGCCCCTTATTAACTTTTCTGTCCCTACTCGAAGAACCAACACCACTAGTACAACTCCAACTCGTTTGTATGCGGCAAGGCTGAGAAGGGTTCGGCAAGGGCGGCTAAAATTCGCTTGAAGCAAGATGGAAAGGAAAAAGGTAATGGCAAATATATACTATTCCAAGTCACTAGCATTGTAGCTGTTGATTTTAGCTTAGAAGCTAAAAATGGTGTTCGTTGTCTTTTTGTTTTTGCTATTTGAAAATTTCCCATACCACTTATTTTAGATTGTAGTTTAATGAAGGATATGTAAGTCTAGCTTGTATTAACCTGCAGTTTCTTGTAGTGTAAATATCTTTCTGAATTTGTAACTATGAAGCTTATATTTGTAAAATTGTAAGTGTCCTTTTGCGTATGTACGTAGTGCTATAAATAACCTATTCGTTATGTTGTGATGTTGTAATGGTGGATTCTAATCTTAATGAAAATGAAATGTGTTACTGTATTTGCTTGTTTTTAGATAACGTAGTTAACATTTCCTGAAACTACCTGAAAAATAGAAAAATTTATGTACAGAATGAACTATCACAGACAGTTTTGTGGTATGAACTGTATGTTAAGGATTATTACAGACAGCTTGAACAAAAAACCATTTGTGATACTCGCACATCACAGATGATTCTATCTATTAACGACCTATGATACTCGCTCATCACAGACGGTTGGTACCAACTGTCTGTGATGAGCGAGTATCACAGACGGTTGGTACCAACTGTCTGTGATGAGCGAGTATCACAGACAGTTTTTGGTTCGAGCTGTCTATGATAGTGTTCTTCACAGATGGTTCTAGTTATAAACTGTCTGTGTTGTATTTATCACTGATGGCTTACAAACCGTCTGTGATAACCTCCGATTATCACTGACGCATAAATTCAAATGGTTCAAAAAACCGTCTATGATAACAGTTCCAAACCGTCTGTGATGACTCTTTTTGTAGTAGTGGTAGGTAATTGCATCTAATATTATGTGTGAGAGAGAGTGTATTACAAAAAACTGCAATTTTGTATCTATTACTTTATTAAATAAAGTTAAAAGGAAGTCATCATGTTGGCTCTAAAGAGCTAGAAATTACCACATTAACGATGAAAAAGAGAAAGATCTACACCTAAATATATATCATGTTGGCAGTGATTAGTTAACATTTATCTACTTTCTCAATTAATTTTTTTACTTTTCAAAGTCAACAAGATACAACTTTCACAATTAGATTTTTACTGCTATTTGTTTCGGAAAATAGAAAATAATAATCTTATGTAAGTGCTAGCTTATGATGGTAAAAGTTATGTAAGTACTAGCTTATGATGGTAAAAGTTATGTAAGTACTAGCTTATGATGGTAAAAGTTCTCACAAAAAAAAAAGCTTATGATGGTAAATTTACCCATGGCACTGAGGCTTGCACTTCAACCTCATCTTGCACCAACAAAATGCGCCACACGGCGCTATGCCTTCACGACTGTGATAGATTTGTGACTGTCATTTTCTACGGTACTATTTTCATAAAATAATATGTTAGGATGTCATTGAGAAATTTTCCTTATTTTGGAATAACCAGGTTCTGAGGTTTCTAGATTTTTTTTGAAAAAATTTCAAGTAGTACACACACCTGATCTTTTGAACAAAATAATTTCTTTTGAATCGAATTGAACAAAAAAAAAAGCACTTCTCCAGCCGTTTGATATGCTCCGATACTTTGATCTTTTTACAAAGTTGGGCTGAAAAAATGGTTTATGGCTAAAATTATAATGTAGTTGGTGGTGGCTTATTTAACGCAATTAAATTTTAAAAAATTTAAAAATAGAAAATCAGATTAGCTAATTACGGACAATGCAAACAAATACGGGGAAAAAGAACCGGTAAAAAACTCAAAAAAGCCAAAAAAAAAAAAGAAAAAGATGAAATTTAGCAATAATAAAAAATAAATCAGAAGCTCAAACTGAAATAAGCGGAGTACCCTAAGAGAGGAGATATACTTTGATCTCATCCTATAAGGTCCACGCATCCAACCCGGCCTCGGATTCCATATACATGCGCAGCATAGTAAACCCAGTTGTGGGGTTTCCATGAATTAAGCTAGCTAGCACCATGAATCCCAAAAATAGCCATGGATTTTCCTGTCGCGTGGCCAGCGACATTATTTTTCTTTTCTAGTTTTTACGTAAAGAGTATTACTACTACCTGTTGCTGCGTCACTGTCTTCTTGTTCACAAATTCGTGCAATCCTACATCACCCCTTTGAAACGATTGATCGGTCACCACACAAAGTTTATGAAAAGAGTACGTTCGTACGTGCAAGCATGATGTGTGCATGTGCGTAAGGTGGAAACGTACATTGGGCATTGGTACTTGTATGGTCGTTAACCTACTAGATCGGATGGGCCATTGGAACTACAGACGATAATTGCTAGATTTTTCCTTCTCTTGCAGAAGATGACTGGTATATTAATTTGTTGGCAACGGAATGGCGCAAATAACCTCAGCGAGCTAAGGGGAGCACGGCAGGGGGCAGACCTTCCTAATGGTTTGATAAATTTATACTATAACTTTCTATATTTTAAAAAAATTTCTTATCGCTGGTGCTATTTCATCTCTTTATTAAATATAACTATATTATATAGATTATTTGACCCCCTTATTTCTAAATCCTATCTCTGCCCCTTGGCTAAGTATATGTAAGTTCGACACGCTATGGGGGTGCGCGGCACCTCACAATATTGTTACTAGTATTATTTGTGAAAACTAAATGGAAACTAGCCGGCCACAATGTGTGTATGGCAGGTAGACTTGTGCTTTTCATACTTTTTTTTTGTTAAATTGTTATATATGTCTTGCCAGCGGGTCAGAAATCTAACATTAACTAAACAAGAAGCTGCACACGAGCAAAAATAAGGTGAACACTACAAGCTCGTCTCATCATCTTGAAGACCTGAGCAAACAAAATCCACATCGAACTAGCTAACTATAGCTAGAGAGTATTGATGAGCCAGAAAGTTGTGATCCTAGCTGTTAGCCAAGCTCGAGCCAATCTTGAGTAGAAACACTGACAATTAATGGAAAGTTTTAATTTGAGATCGTCTAATTTATGAACACCAAAACCACAATACGAGGACTACCATGAGTTCGGAAGCGAGCCGTTTCTCTTTGCTGGCCCCAATTTCAGGCATTCAACGTGCACGCCAACTCCGATTTTTTTTAAAAATAAACTAATTTTTATTCCGAATTATATTAATATACCTGCGTTTTTTATTTTATAATAATAGCCATATGTCACTCCACCGTTGAGCGACTTGGGCTAATTGCCCAACGGTTGAGCAACATGTCACCAAATTGCGTGACCATTAAGCAATTGGACCTAATTGTGTTGTGCGATCTTCCTGATTTGCCTCACCAACATCAAAATCCGCCTGTCCGGTGGGCTCAGTGTGCAGTGTCCGATATTCCAGTTGTGCCTCCGCAACATCGGCCACCACATCCTCTTCATGAACCACACGCTGCGCGCTCGAGCTGCTCCCACCAACTGGACGATAGTCGTCGGTAGGGCCTCATGTGACTCCCTTCAGACATAGTTGCACGAGTAGCACACACTCGTATACATGTCTCTAGTAGCCTTCCACAAAGCCCTTCCATGCAATCGTGCGCATCAGTCTCTTCAACTCCCACCGAATGCGCGTGGCAGACTAACTCTAAAGCCTGTGTGGGACAACACTGCACACCTCGGGGGTCTAAGGAGAAGTTGCGTGTGAGCCAGTGCAGGACATTTGATTAGAGCATTCTACACGTCCGGATGTACCAAACTGACTTACGAGAAACCACTTAGGTTAATTCTGTATGGACCTTCACGAATGGTACCAATAGCATATTACACTTTCAATCTTATGGGCTCGGACATGGCTGATTTCTCACCGCAAATATTATCTTTTGTCAACATACATTCACTAAATACGCGCTAAATCGATAAGTAGCGACACGTTGCATACAATTGGATAAGAACAAGAATGGATGAGACTATTACCTTCACGTAAAAACCTTCTCTTCTTCCTAACGAGCTTCTTTTGTCTTTCTCTCTTACCTCACAAGCACCTCTCCTCTCTCTCTCTCTTAAGCTCCTCTGCTTCTCTCCCTCTCATGACCTTCTCCCCCTCTTCACTAACCCTCTCCTTCTCTCTCTCCCGAGCTCCTATGCTTCTCCTCCTCTCGCGACCTTATCCCCTTCTTCACTTCCCCTCTCATTCTTTTCCTCTTTTCTCCTCTCTCAAGCTCCTCTCGTTTTCTTCCAAGGCAAATGGTGAGAGACCATGAGGGGGTCAGGTCAAAGAGAAATAGACGAGCTAACAGTAAATAGTCGCTCCACTGTTGAGTGACTAGTACTAGTCGCTCAACGGTTGGGCAACTAGAGGGCCAAATCGCTCCACGGTTGAGCGACTTAGGCTAGTCGCTCAACGGTCGAGTAACTTGGCCACGTGTCGCTTCACCATTGGGCGACTAGCCTAAGTCGCTCAATGGTGGAGCGATAGATCACTATTACTGTAAAAAAACATAAGTATATTACTGTAATTCGGAATAACAATTATATTATTTTAAAAAATCTGCCAACTCCTACAGACGGAAATGGATGATCATCCTATATATGGTAACTTTCATGGAATTAAAATGAACAAAGATGAATATATGTATTGTCTCTACTACTTAAAAAAGGGAGCTGATGAGTGGTATGTTCTTCCCCTTCCTCCTCAAAAAATGATTCTTGTATGGACCAACTACTTCGCTCCAATATCAAAGCATATGCACCGACGGTGGGACCAACGCATGGGTGAAGTGTTCTTTGTCTTGTTTGCCCTTCCCCAGCCCCACGAGCTCCCATGGTTTCCCCTCTAAGAAAACTCAGTGCCGACTGGCGGGCCTCTTCCTCTCGTGCAATATGAAAATAAACCGAGGAAAACTCGGATCTCTGGATGGCGCCACACCACACTTGTCATCGCCTTCCTCTCCTTGATGCTATCCCACCACACTAGCTAATGTTGACGACCTTTGTGGCCCTCATCTCACACCACGGCACACTGGTTGCCGCCTTACCGGCTGGTGCAATCCCTTCACGCGTCCTCGATTAGGCTGATGCAAATGGTCATCCATGTCATACTATTTTGGTGGTACATGGTGGACAATATCCTTGCCATGCTGAAGCTAGCTAGGCTGCACAACAAGCTTAGCGTCGGTAGCACTGACGACATTGCGGACCTCATGCTCCTCCCCTGGACATCATGAAGCTGCCCATGCTTTGTGATGTGCCACACAGGTACCACCTCCTGTTTCCTCCACTGTGGTCGTCGTCTCCTATGTAACAACCCATTGCCCCAAATTAGTGCAACAACGTGCTTTTTTACTTACTACCACCACATGCTCGGCAAAATGCTTAGCCCATTCTTGGTTTGTTGTTTTTCCCTTTTTTTAGTTGTTCTTCATCATATGAAGTTCTTGAATTTTTAATCTTCTATTTTAGATTTTGATAAGTGACATAGGTGATAGGAACAAGTAAAATAAGGTTATTGTCCAAATTGGTGCACCATCGCTGTTTCCCACAAAAAAAATGGTGCACCATGCATATGCACTTGAGCAAGGTCGACCCATTCTGAGTAGTTTGTTACATGCATATATTATTATGCTAAGATTTATTAAGATTACTTGACGTTGTTGTTATTTGTTTTAGATATCTGAAAGATTTTTGATGCAAATCGATGATATAGAAATTGAAGGAGAGTAACAGGTGTGGCATCACAGCATTGCGTCATTCAACTTGGTGAGTATTTTCTATATTTCGTTATGTTCCCTTATATCGAGGACCATGGAAATGCTATTTTGGTTGAATTCTTCTACAATCGTTGCTTTACATGAAGTATGAACTATATTTGGTAAGTTGCGGGTATCATCAACAACTCAAGGGCGTCGGTAGAGAGTCAAAACAAACTTTCAAAAGTTCCTTATTTCTTCCTCTTTAATCTCTCATTGGACAAATTGATCGGTGCTTTGAATGATCGGACCAAAAGTAAGTGGTGGCAGCGGAATGCAACCATGCCAATGTAGCAACTAGAGCAGTTTTAGAAAAGGATTTTTGTGTTGTTGGTTCTTTCTCTAGTTAAAATTTTCATTACACCATTTTGGTTAATTTTTGAATAGTTGAATGGATGGAAGCAAGGGTGGACATAACAGGGGGAGCCGGGGCGGGAGTACCCCTACTACCGGTCGAACCATAGGTACCCCTGTAGCATTGGCATCCACCCGCCATTAGAATGGGAGTGAGGTTTAAAGGTTGAAGAAGAATAAGGCTCTGTAAGCACTATTTTATTTTAAAACTATGTCTGTCACTAGACAAAAGATTGCACATATATGATGTGTATACCATGGACTGAAGCAATAAATATACAGGTGTAGTAGGATGCCTTTGAGCTTGTGTTTTGTTGAAATGGTGCTAGGTTATCCACTCATCACAAGATTTTGTTAGTATGATGGTATTGGCCTGCAACTTGTACAATTGTAGGATCTATGTATTAACAAAAGAAATTCCCTAAGTCAGAGTTTGTTTGATAGAAACTTTTTGTGGGTGAGCAAGCATCATTTAATGTTTCCTTTTAAAAAAACTAAATAGTTTGCTTTTTTGGAAAGTTGATATATTGATGAGGATATCATTATCAAATAGGCTTCATCTACATCATCATCACCTCTATCATTGGATATAAGGAACAATGACAAGACTAGTGTTGGTCCAACAGCTGAAGCTTTGCAATATTTATACAAGAGACCAATCACTCGATAGGTGCATCTGATCCTAAGTTCCTTTGATTTTACTGGTAAGGACAACTTGCTATCTAATACTTCCACTTTGTGCATTCTCAGGCTATTAGATGAGCAAGAAATTAGTGCTACCAAGCGGGAGGTGAGGGAGACCAACGCACTAAGAGAAGATCCAAAGGAGGAGAGGATGACACTTCACTTATAACAGCAAGAAAAGACACCAAGTTGCTGAAGTCGAGTTTCTAAGCTCTAAATTGAAGATTGGAGAAGACTACGCTTTGGAAGCTCGATTGTGTCTAGTCTTC
The DNA here is from genome assembly GCA_036346575.1 of Dendrocalamus sinicus. Taxonomy (NCBI): domain Eukaryota; kingdom Viridiplantae; phylum Streptophyta; class Magnoliopsida; order Poales; family Poaceae; genus Dendrocalamus; species Dendrocalamus sinicus. The sequence goes on along the minus strand of CM070661.1, from coordinate 17,914,520 downwards.
AATTCTGAGTTCATTTGAGTTTTTGGCCAAGTCCCATGTGCCATGGGCTGGTTTGTATCTATAATAAGACATTAAGGGTGTTTTGGGTTTTAGTGTTCGTTTTGGTTAGTTTTGATGTGATGGCAATGCTAAAACTTCAACAGGCTGAAAACAAATACTTAGACCACAAGGGAAGTTAGGCTATTGTCAAGGGAGTTGTGCAACACCCTCATGGACTAGCAACCATGTGGGGCCCACCTCCTGGGCGCACAAACCAAGCCAACCAGCTAGCCACTTCTTATTGTTGTCAGTTTAAGCTAGGCAAGAGTTATTTAAATTAGGAAGAAAGAATTATAATCGAATTCAAGTTGTTTTCCTTTTATGAGTCTGGCTAGGCTAGTATGATGCTATAAAGCATTGACCACCGTCCCCTGTAACCCTCGAACATTAATTTTGAGTCAAAGCAATTTCTTGCTCTTTGGTTTATACATTGCGCTGCAACCAGAGTTGGGAAGCCAACTAGTTAACATTCCACCAAATTACCAGTTACCAGTGTTCCTGTTGTTCCTCACGGACTAACAAAGTCATCTATCTTGGTGTGGTGAGAAGATTGAGATCCAGAGCGTGTTGCTAGATGCATTCCAGTACATGGAAGTCTGTAATCGAGACAGAAAATCATGTGCTTCCGTTCATCAGAATTAATAGGATTTCAAGTTAGTCACATATTTATCCCTCAAGAGATATCCTACGTTGTGAAGATCGGACACCCCTATATCATCTTGGTATCAGAGCGCCGGGTTGACACAGTAGAATCAATCTTTTACCCTCGTTTAGTTTTTATTTTCTGTCTTATATACAAGCTAAAAAAAATTCCTAGCCTTAGTTTTCAATTTGTTTGCATCTTGTGAGTTTTGTTAGTTTTCAATCTGTTAGCTTCAATTGCATAGTTGTTATCCAATGCATCTCATGTTTCCTTCACGATGCTTGATCGTTCTTAGTTTTTGCATCTACAATAGAAAATTCATGGGTTAGAACTCCTCTAATCCGCACCACAAAAAAATCATAATATGAATTTGTGGTTTAGACTCCCTAAATCACAACCAAAAAAATCTCCTTACCCTGTTTGAGTTGTTAGATCTCCTAAAATCCAAATCCGTTGTAGTCGTTCTCCCCAACTTTGCATCTATGACCATGTTTTCGGCTAGGGCTTGCGTTTTGAGAGTGTCCATGACGTGTACAACACTTTTACAAGACCTAATATTGAGTTTGTGTAACATCCTGAAAATTTTGAAATTTAAAATGTGAATTCCTTGAATTATTCTTGCAACATATATTTTATTTGAATTTGGAGTTTATGGCATTCTTCTGAAATTTGGGTGAGATTCCAAAAAATGTTATAAGGTCAAGAAAGAAATAAACATGTTTAAATAACAGAGAAGTAAAATTTAAAATAAGAATTTGAAAAGATGATCCAGCATAAGTGGGAGAAACTTAGGATAAAATGTAAAATTCTATTTTGGGCATAGTAGGGTAAATAACAACAAAAGTAGATGCATAAAATGTAACACTAAATATATATACATACATACATACATACATATATATATATATATATATATATATATATATATATATGTAGAAATGCTTGGGTATACCTACAAAAAAATTTTGGGGTCAGGCCGGCCGAAGGCCCGGCCCAACCCCCTCTCTCTCTCCCCGTTCCTTTCCCGTGCGCCAGCCCACCCCTTTCCCTCTGCCGCTCGCTGCGCCGTGGGCCGCTCCCACTCCCGCCTCCCTTGTCTGCCACGCGGGCCCCGCGTCTTCGCTCCCTGCCCATGGACCCGCGCCATGCCCGCACGCCCTTCTCTCTCTCCCACGCCCCTCCCTCTCTTCTTCCCCAGTGCACCCGCGCAGCTCCTCTCTGCTGCGCTCAGTTTCCTTCCTCCACGCGGCATCCATGCACTACCGTTGCCCACGGTTTTCCCCCGCACCGCCCACCATTTCCATAGCCTCCCCGTAGCCATCATCATCGCGTGCCGCGCACCTGTGCCCTGCTCCACCGCCCTCATGCCTGCTGCACCTCTGCGCTCCCACGCCACTGCCCACGCCCCTGCTCTACCCCTCCCCATGCGCGCGCACGGCTATAAGCAGCCTCCCCGGCCTCCCCCGCGCTACTCCTCTCCCTTCCCCTACCTCCTTCTCCTCCCCCGCCCGTGAGCAAGCCGCCTTCGCGCCAAATTTCGTCGCTCCGGTCATCTATTCCCAAAATCAAGAACATCACGGCGGGCCTCCACTCCTCAACCGCCTTCCCTCCGAACTAATTTGAATATCGCGCACCATAGCTCGTCGCACGGCCGTCTTCCCCGTCGTCAGCCAAAACCGCCGCCACCGCCTCTGTTTCCTGCCCACAGCACCTCGGCTCGATTCCCTTCGCCGGTAGCATTCCCAGGTCGCCGCAAATCATCCCCGAGCGACGCCCCGCTCTCCCCTCCACCGTGGCCCGCCGGCGACGTGAGTCCACCCGCGCCGCCGCAGGCCGTCGTCGCCAGCCCGCCACGGCTTCTTCCCCGCTCGGCTGCCTCCATGGGTGAGTTCCTCCCGACGCCCTACTGCTCGTGCGCTGGCCAATTTTGCTTTGCCTCCACCACGCCGCCGTCGCCTCGACCTCACCTCACCACCGGCCGCTTTGCGTTGCCGCCTGGCCGCCTCGCCGACGCTCCAGCCAATTCGCCGCTACACCAACTTCCCCGACCCCCATGCATTCCATTTTAGTGGTCGCCGCAGCCTCCCCGGCCACCGTCCGCCGCCGGCGATACCAACACCAAGCGCCGGCCAGCTCCTCTATTTAGACCCTGCCCAATCCTTAGCTCTTATGTTTTCCTGCCCTTGTAGCATTAGCCCAAGCCTTCGGCCTACTTGGCTCACTCAGCGCGTTTAAGAATCACAGCCCTCAGGTCCCCTGATCGAACTCGGCTGGCCGCACCCTTTTCTCCCATTTGTGATTTAAATTTTTGTAGTCCCTTCCAATTAAGAAAAATCAAAAAAAATTAGGGAATAATAAAGGGAATGTAATAAATTCAATTAGTAGGTAAAATAAGGTTATTTAACATTTGATATCTGATTATTTGCTACATGAACAACTAACATAGCTTAAATAGTTAATTGAGGTCTAATTATTAATTAAAGGCATAGTGAGACATTGATTAGGATTACTGTGTATATTTAGGCTCTCATGAAACGATGATGTAGTAAACACATATTATTCTTAATTATAATATATATACATGTATGCTATAACATTTATCATGCCACCATGAAATAAATATTAGTGGTAAAAATTTAGCTAAATAGCAAATACTGAAATGAGACCTTGAAAAGTAAGCTTTGCCAGATAGCTAGGTTTAAACTAAAATTAGAAACAAAGCTAAGCCTAATAGTAGCTAGAGAATAGGGAAGATAAAAATAGTGTCATTAATTAAATTTTTACACTAGATGAAATACATAATAATATTGAGCATAATTAGATATATAGCAAGTTGGGGCCCATAAAAATAGACCCTAATTCAAATTAAACTTAGCCTATCGATGATTGTAAGTCCATAAAATGTCACCCAATAAAATACTATACACCTAGACTCTACAGTTAATTCGATAAGTCAAAATGCCCTGAATAATAGCGCTCGATAAAGTAATACCCAGCTAAACTTGTACGTCAATTCATAGGTCCATCATAACTCATGGAACTTCCTTGATAAATATAAAAATAATAAAAGAGATTATGAGTAAAAAGATCAAGTCATCGTATTCTACCACCGACCCTACCTCAAATCACCCAAATCACCCTTAACTCATAATAAAACAAAAGTTGAGTTTATTCGGATTTATTTGGATCTTTGAGTTATTTGCTTTTATTTGGGTTCAGTCGTTGTCCGTAGTTAGAAACTGGAGTCCTGAAGATTCTATGGAGCAAGCGAGGATGAGATCGATGAAGACCAGGAATTAAAGATCATCACATGAGACAACCTTGTGTGAGCTCAAGACCGCGGTAAACCACGCCAGGCGAGTCAATACTTTGATCATGTTGAACCTACGTTTTCTGCAAACTACTTTGGTTTAAATTATCAAATTGCATGCTATTATTTTATATGCAAATACATGTTAATTTAAGATTTTAGTTATATGCCCATTGCTTGCTTGATTAATATTACACCTCCTTTGGAATACTTGAATATGTGAACCTTGTCGCCTTAGCAAAATTATAATGGTAACTTTTCAAAAGTAAGTCCGTAATTATATGCCATGCTTAGTTTTGCTTAGATACTCATGGGCGCGAGAGCACCCAAGCCTCACTTTTAATCTTGAGAAAAATTGGTTGGGCAGTCATGGTGGTAATGACTGATGTATGTTGGATATGGTTATTTTACATTCCTGAAAACCTCTAATTGCTTATTTATCTGGGCGGATGGTTCGGGGGTATGGTGCAGGTGTGCACGAGAGTGTGGTTTTGTGGTAGAACCGCCCAGATACCACTAAGGACTGAATCTTGTCATGTCAACCCGTGTAAAACAGTACAACCACAAGTCTGTAAAATACAACTTGGCTTAGTAGATTTACCAGACCCTGAAAGTCATCCTTCCAGGAGGAGGTGTGGGGTAGTGCAAGCGGCAGTCTGTGTGACGGCTTGAATGGGACACTCGCAGAGGGTGAAGTTCTGCTGTGGCGGGCTAGCAGGGGATGTAGCCAGCTGCTAGACGTTCAGAAGGAGAACATCCCACACAACATATGGGACCCACCGCAAGTGGGAGCGACCCATAGGGTGAAATGATGGAAGGGGCGAGGTACTTTGAAAAGTCACTGTGATGGTCTGCTCAACCACATGACTAAGGAATCGTGTGGGGCAACGAGTTGATTATCTCTTGTGGTGAAAGTGTACAAACTCTGCAGAGTCAAAACTATTCAAATAGCCGTGCCCACGGTCAAGGGCGGACATGGGAATTTAACCAGATATAGTTCTATTTCAAAAACTTTGTGGGTGGGAATGGAAAAAGTGGAGTGCAGTGGAAAGCCCTGATTTGAATTGTCCTGGGTGTCGTCCCAGTGGTAAGTTAAGCGGCTATAATGCTGAAAGATGCTATATGGTGCGGATGCCATGTAACGGTGGATGGAATCTGGATCGCTATTATTATTGCATTTTCTTGAACATTATGTTTTTGTTCAAAACTGCTAGCTCTCAGGGAATTTTTATGTATCATAATTCAAAAATAAAATGTTTTCCCTTCTTACAAGATGAAATATATGGAGGAATATATAGAGTCATGAGTAGAGGAGATGTGTGTTTGTGGTAAATATATATAAAGGTATTGATGGAATCATGTCGATCATAAATAGGAGACAATAGTGTGGAATCTAGGAGAAATAAATTGGTGGAGCCCAAATGGATTTATAGACTAGATAGATGAATTATATGATTTTTGGAGTATTAGGAAATGCAAAGGTAATGGTTGGATTACAACACCGATATTTGTTATAAATTCTTGGGAGATGTTGACAATATTGGGATTGATAGGATTCGAAAAATTTCTAGATGGATGAATTGAGAATTTCTGGAAAATTTGGAGATATGAAAATAACTATGGGAGATTAATCTTGATCAATGATATTCTTGGTGGATGTATACTAGTGAATTAATTAGAGACAGATAGTTGAAAATAAGATTGATTATTGGGAGAACAAATTATGGTTTTGGATCAATAACAAAAAGTATTGAATTATTAGGAAGTCCCGATGCGAATGATTGGTGGATTGCATAATTGATGATAATCGCTGTTTAAGAGTCATAGATAGCAATCAATATGGAAAGAGCATGATCGGTGGGCTGATTAAATGATGTTATTCGCTGTTTGGAGTCTTAGACAGCAATCAATAAAGAAAGTGTATTTTGGTGGATTAAGTCGATTATGGTAGTCACTAGGTGGTGTATAGGCAGTAACAATAACACTATGATGAAATAATAACAAAGCTACTAAAAGTGATTTTTGGCAAATAAAATAACCCGAGCCTCTCCTTTGATAAGCTATGCATACTATTTATTTGCATTCTGTGTATTGGCTCGCGGAGCACGGGGTTGGAGTGCTCACACTCGCTTTTGCGACAAAATTCAGCATCAGGAATCAAATCACCTCGCCTCAGCAACAAGATTGGACAAGCTGGCAGAAAAGATGAAGATGTCAAGGGCTAGGTCGCGCACCTCCAGTTGGCTGCCTGTGGGCATGTCCTGAAGGTCCCACATGTGTGCTTCGTTCTTCCGCTGCTGCAATTTATTGATTTCGGCCTAATTGGCCCATGAGTAAGTCTATTACCATATTTACGCTTCCGCATGATTTGTATTTTGATATTCATTGCTGTAACTGTGAGCACTATCTACTGATCCAGGGAATAGTGCAGTAAAATCACAGTGGATTCTGGATGGTAAAATCTGGGGTCTGACAGATAGATATGTAAAAACTATGAAGAAGAGAAACTTAGGCTTACAGAAAATCAACAAAGATCAAACAACTTGAGTGGAAGTCACGGCATGAAACCAGCAGAGAATTGCTACCACAGCAAAGAAATTAGCAAAAACGCTACCATGGCAAAGAAACAGCAGTAAAACTTGTCATGACAGAGAACCAACAAGAAACGCTGCCACGGCAAAGAAACCGAAGCAAAATGTTGCCACGACAGAGAAAACGACTGCTTTTGCTGCCAGCCAAGAGGAACAAAACAGAATAAAAGCTTCACTCAATATTCCGAAAAGCAGACCAACAGCAGCAGCAAGAATGGTACCCAAAACAAGCTGGCATCAAGCTTGAATGCTGCAGCTATTGGCCGAAATAAAGATCAATAAGGAACAGCTACTGCCAAGGCTGTTTGGCTGCACAGGACAGCAATTAAAAGGCTGTCGTGAGCAGCTTTGCTGCTAAAAAAAATAGGCTGCCGATCCTGCAAAAAGAAGTGCTAGTAGCTGCAGCCGAACATGCATGCTAGTGCAATGGATGAATCAAGCAAACAGCAGCATATAACATACATTTTGCTGGCCAAAAGAAGGAAACAAGAGCAGATTGGCAACAACTAAAATACCCTTTGAATCACTCTTTTTGCTCATGGGGATGAAAAGGTCAAAAGTGACTATCCCAGTTCATAGCAAAAGGATTCAGCTTCAAGAACACAAAAACCCACTCAAATCAACATGAACTAAGAGGGACTAAGAACGGCAAAGAAAGCACATAAACAAAAAGATAAAATAGAAGCCATAGCACCTCAACCAAGGATTTCACAAGTGGACTAAAAATGATACAAAGATATGAATGATTGAAAATCAAGTGTGTTTACATGTTGTCCACTACTCTCAAGAACTCAAACTAAGTCCCCATACGCCTGGAGAGCATAGAAAGCAGCTCACACCTCCTCTCTTTCTCTCTTTCTCAATTCATACATGGAGAGAACCAAATAAAACCCTAACTCTTAAACCCACTCTCTCAAATTTCAGCACAACCTCTCCATCTTCTTTTATAGCCTCCCACTAATGGGTTTGCACATGCTTTACCCATTAGGTCACTACCTACTCGATGCTTTATCCAAACCCGCTTCCTTTAGTGCAGCTTTACGTTTTTACCGAAACACCCCTCGCGCACCTTCCAGGAAGCTTCCTCCTTTCTTGCCTAGCAAGCCTCGCAGCCACCTCGAGCCCTCGCCGTCTTCGACACCTTCCGACCGTTCTGACCTCAGCGCCACCTGCACCTAGTCCGGTCCATCGTGTCTCGCCACGACTCCGCCTGATGTCCTGCTGCCAACACAGACAAGAAACACATCAAATAGCACCGCTCGATACATGTAATCAAAATTAGCATGATAAAGCCCAAACCTGTCGAATCAAAGGAATACGCGTCCTAATTTATACGACCAAGTTTGACCAAGTCCGACCGAGCCCGTTGCACTACGCAACGACATGGTCCGACCACACAAACCAAACTCAACTATCCTAAAACAATGTCAATTACTCATCACCAACATGGGGTCACGACCACATGGTCTCTCAATCTCCCTCTTGATGAGTATATTGACAAACCCAGAAAAAGCACGAAGTTGAGTTTGTTTGTGAAGAGTCCAACATGGTCCAAAAGAAGGCAATGAAGTGAATGACCATGTCGACAGAAGGAACACTAGAGCAACAACAGAAAGAGCAAATTGTTCTCCAAAGCTCTAGAATGATCCCAAATAACTTTTTCTCCAAAATTCTCCCCCTTTTGGCAATAAACACATCAAGGACGCAAAAGAGAGAATATGACATGATATTGGATGAAATGGCTGAAGTTTGATTTATTCTAAGCATTTAGAGCCATGAGAATTATCCAAAATGACCATAAAGAATTACATCAAGCCATAACACATAAACATGCTATCTAGATCATGACAAGACATGTATAAGCCAGCTAAACCAATTAAGTCACAATCTGAAACTTTAGTGCAAATTCTTAGCATGTCAAGTCATCCATGATCATAGTCTAGCTAGAGGTATCCAAGGATGATGCAGGCCATGTCAATAAGCTAAGCGGAACCAAGAAGCTAATATTGAGTCAAATTAGAGTGCTATACGCTCAAGAATGAAACAATTGTTCAAGTACTTGGTTCTTTTTGTAGCTTAAGCAAATTGAGCACATAAAACATTATCTTTTTAAAACTCATGGTCATTTCCAACCTAATGTTTTGTTATGTGCTAGATCTCAAGCCTTATGCGACTACTCCAAGCAATAAGCTTAAGCAGATAGTCTAGGTCATCCAAAACTCCCCCTGAGTTCATGCCTAGTGCAATGGCAAGCCGTCTCATGAGAAAGAATTGGTGAGATCAGTTTTTTCGCACAAAAGAGATCTTTTTGCTTTTTAACATGTTGTACTGACTTATGCATCATCAAGAGACTAAAATAGCTCAATCTAAGGCTCAATACAGATTCAACGCTCAACTCAGCCTATTTGACATGGCATGAATCATAAGAGGATAACTCAAGAAGGACTAATCTCGAATGCGAACATGACAAGTTTTAGTTCAATTTGAGCAAGTTTAATTAATTTATCATGATAAAAGCTAGTCTACACATATGAAGTCATGATAAATCTAGCAAATAAGCACAAGTCATGGCAAAGTGTAAAGCATTGTAAACATGTCATAACAGGATAATAATCAAGGCTCAATGTAGTTATATTACAATGCGAAATGCTAAAATGTAAGAAAATCCAGCTCCCCCTCAACATGTGATGTAACTTTTAGTTCAAGTTGAGTTATGTCAAGATTAAGCTCCAGAAGCTCCCAAATGAACTCCCCCTGAACTAAAGCAATAAATTGAGAAGCTGGCAAATAAATCAGAAACCAGACAGTCCTTAGAGCATAGATAAGATAAAGAGAATACTATGGCTCAGACTGACTCTCATCTACCCCATATGATACTAGGACTATCAGCTGCCCACCTAACACACTAAGGAGCAAACACGTACCCTGTCTACCCGAGGGTGGTCCAACCCTCGCTAGAACCTATAAGCAGTGAGTGAGCTCAACCTAGTGAGAAGAGAAACAACTAATAAGCAGCATCCTAGAGTCATAAGATAACAATAAGAAGTCTAACCAGCTAGATAAGTGAAGCACTCTAATCTATGCTAGAAGGACTAACCCCAATGCACCCATATGCAATACAGCAGAAAGGAGTAAGAGCATAAACAATATAATAAAGCAGTAAAGCACAAAGCTCCCCCTCACAATAGTCCATAAGGACAAACCACCCCAAGCTCTCCCCGCAGAGCTGAAAACCTAGAGCTATACAAAGGCTTGGTAAAGATATCAGCCAACTGGTGGTCACTCTCCACAAACTGGAGCACGATGTCACCCTTCTCTACATGGTCTCTAAGGAAGTGATATCGGATATCAATATGCTTGGTCCGGGAATGCTGCACTGGGTTCTTAGCAATGTTAATCACAGAAGTGTTATCACAAAAGAGTGGAACACTGTCGATAACTAACCCAAAGTCCCGCAGGGTAGAGACCATCCAAAGCACCTGGCTACAGCAACTGGCTGCAGCAACGTACTCGGCCTCTGCGGTGGACTGTGCAACATCGGACTGCTTCCTCAAGGACCAGGAAACGAGAGAAGTGCCAATGAATTGGCGGTGTCGAAGTGCTCTTCCTATCTATCCTACACCAAGAAAAGTCGCATCCGAGTAGGCTCTCAAGGAAAGACAGGACGAGGAAGAGTACCAGATACCATAGTCAATGGTAGCTCGAAGGTACCGAAGGATGCGCTTCACCGCCTGGCAGTGAGATACGCGAGGAGAAGCCTGAAACCGAGCACAAAGACAGACGGAGAAGTGTATGTCCGGTCTCGAGGCAGTGAGGTACAAGAGGGAGCCTATCATGCTACGATACTCCTTCTGATGAACTGGCTCGCCATCCTCATCTGGGTCAAGTGTGGCGGAAGAAGCCATGGGAGTCGACACAGACTTAATATCACTCATGTCAAAACGCTTCAGGAGGTCACGAGTGTACTTGCCCTGATGCAAAAAGGTACCCTCCTGAGTCTGCTTGATCTGGAAGCCATGAAAGAAGGTCAACTCACTCATCTATGTCGAGAACTGTGAAACTAGAGCATGCGAGGAGCCGCCAAAGATGATGTCATCGACATAGATCTGGACGAGCAGAAGGTCATTGCCAAGCCTACGGATAAACAAGGTCTTGTCTACTTTACCCATTTCAAACCCATGACTCAACAAGTAGGACTTAAGCCTCTCATACCAAGCTCTGGGGCCTGCTTAAGTCCATACAATGCTTTGGAAAGCTTGAAAACATGGTTTGGGTATTTGGCGTTCTCGAAACCTGGAGGCTGTTTGACATAGACTTCTTCCTCAATAAAGTCATTGAGGAAGGCACTCTTGACGTCCATCTGGTAAAGCTTGAAACCCTTAGAAGCTACAATGGCAAGCAGGATTCTAATGGCCTCAAGTCGAGCTACAGGGGAAAAGGTCTCCTCGAAGTCTAGACCCTCAACCTAGGAGAACCCCTGAGCTACCAGTCTAGCCTTATTTCGAATAACCACACCATCCTCACTCTGCTTGTTCTTGAACACCCACTTAGTCCCAATGATATTGTGACCTCGTGGGGGCTCAACAAGCGACTAGACCTTGTTCCTCTCGAAATTATCTAGCTCCTCATGCATGGCATTGATCCAAGACTCGTCAGATAGAGCATGACAAACGTCCTTAGGCTCGAATGAGGCAACGAAAGCAGAATGGAGACAGAAGAGAGACATGCCAGATTTTGAACGAGTAACTCGCTCAAAAAGGTCTCCAATGATCTGCTCAGAAGGATGGTCTTTTTGGATATACCGAGGAGGTCCAGGATGAGTTGAAGAAGTGGCCTCTACCTCGTGAGCTGACGAGATAAAAACAGAGCCACTAACTCCAGAAGAGGCAGAAGGCATGGGCTGATCACCTCGAGGTGCGGTAGAAGAAGGCACCTCAAGGGGTGGATGAAGGACTGGATCAGGTAGACAACCTTCGTCTCCATCGTCCTCGTCATCCACGAAGATGGTCTCGGACTGCTCTAAAGAACCTGAGATATCGGGCCTAGTCCCCGGACTGGCCTCGTCGAAGGTCACCTCACAGGTCTCTACCATTTTGCTAGACTCGCAGTTCCAGACCCTATAAGCCTGCGATGAAGTCGAGTAGCCTAGAAAGATCCCATCACAAGATCGTGACTCGAACTTATCTAGATTCCCGGACTTCAAAATAAAGCACTTGCAACCAAACACACGAAAATGAGATATACTGGGCTTTCGCCCATATCTCAACTCATAAGAAGTACGGTGCAAGTGTGCCCTCAGAAAAACTCGATTTGAGACATGGCACGCGGTGGCTATAGCCTCAACCCAAAACTTCTGCGGTGTAGAGTACTCATCAAGCATCATCCTGGCCATCTCGACCAAGGTACGGTTCTTTCTCTCCATGACGCCATTTTGCTGTGGGACGTACGGAGAGGAGAACTGATGCTCTACACCTGTCTCATCGCAGAACCTCTCGAAGTAGGAATTCTTGAACTCCGTGCCATTGTCATTGCGGATCGCTCTGTCCTGGTGCATCGGTCATAGTAACTGTTACCGGAGGATAGGAAGCGGCAACCATCTTGCCGTGCCGGCAAGGAGCACAGACTAGATCTTTGACCATCTTGAGTTTCGGCAGACCACGAATGAGATCGTGGCCGCTAACTCGAGTCAAATGGTCAAACCCAATATGACCAAGTCTCCTATGCTAGAACGAAAGGTCGCGGGACTCAGAAGCAATTAAACACCTAAGAGGATCACCAGAAGACTCAGAAAAATCAGCACGAAAGATCCTCCCAAAACGAGAAATCCCGCAGACCAGACTACCCGAAGAATCAAGAATTTTGCAATTGTTTTTCTTAAAGCTCACCTCAAAGTCATCATCGGTAAGCTGAGAAACGGAAAGCAAATTATACTGCAGCTTACTAACCAAGGCAACATCTTTCAAAATGAAAGAATCATTAATGCGCACTGTATCTTTGGCGATGACGCGCCCAGATGAAGCATCTCCGAAGGTGATCGTCTCATCACCTGGAGAACGGGCAAGGGAAGAAAACCAACGGGAATCTCCGGTCATGTGTGGTGAACACCCGGAGTCTACGAGCCAAACCTTTCCCTTCCTCGCCGGCGAACTGAGTCAAGCAGAGTAAAGTCTCGATCTCGGGTAAATCAAGAGTGATTTTGGCACCCAATACTGAGTAACACGTTGAGCAGATGAAGTAGTCAAGCACGACTGACCTCTATCTACTCTACGCTCTCTGTTGCTCGAAGCAGAAGGTCTGTGAGCAGACCTGAAGCTGTTGTTGGGCTTGACTTCTACAGAGAAGCGAGTCAAGACACCAGCAACATGCCGATCATGCCGCGGGTAGCTATCTCGACGGGGGAAATGAGATCTACCCTCAGGACAGCGGAAGTCATGACCAGGAGCAGTATGAGGACGAAAACCAGAAAACTCAAAAAAACCAAGTCCTCGATGTTGCCCAAACCCATCAAGCTGAACAACTCTAGACCTCGTGCTGGTCTTAGGTACACTCAGGGTCTAGGGCTGACCCTGAATACGCCTAAGTGCCTCAGCATGGTCTCTACGCGCAATCTTGGCGCGCCTGAAGCATCGATCGGTCGTATGTCCATTTTTCTGACAGAAGGTGCAATAATACTTCGCCTTCTGAGAGGCTGAAGTAGCATGAGATGGGTTCGCCTTCTGAGAGGCCGAAGCTGCAGGTGGACTCACCTTACCATCAGAAATCCCTTGGACAAAGCCCGCTGATTTGAATTTAACCTCATCGGATCTGGGCTCAACCTCGATCACACCTCCTACTATGGATATGAGAATAGCAGGTGGATGCTTCCTAATGTCCTCATAGAAATCATATCCTAGACCCTGATTGAATTTGCAAATCTTGGACTGGTCTAGAATAAGATTTAGCTTCTTCTTGCCTCCTACAAATCTCTCGAGAGTATTCATAAGATACTGACACTCCTGAAAGACAGAGGTGCAAGAAGAGCAGGGAGAAGAAGAGATAGCAGAAGGTAAGGGAGCAGAACAAGAACCAACAGTAGAGGAAAGAATGGCTTGTGCACGCATAGCCGACTCTGAAGGGACAGTCCTACTACTAGCCAGTTGGTTCACGTCGCTAAGCGTCTCCACCTTACCCTTGGGCTCCTTCCCCTTCTCAGCAATCACATCACAATGAGTTGGTGGCTTCACTAGAAGGTCCTTAGTTAGCTTCACATGTTTTTCATTCAAAGCAATGAGTTCAAGTTTTAGTTTATCACAACTAATGCATGGTGAGCTAACAGGGTCCTTAGTCGCAAACTGAGCCATTTTCTTATTAGTGTCAATCATTTCTTGAAACTGTTTTGAGACAGATTCAAGTTCAGTAGTTAATTTTGGACAGTTCAAACATGAATCAATAGGCTCAAGTAAAGAAGCACTCAACTCAGCAATCTTTTGATCTGCCCATTTTAGGTTTATCTTCAATTTATTGTAATTTTCACAAGTCTCGAGCAGATCTAAGAGCATGGTATAAAGACCTCTAAAAGCATGATCCTTATCCTCACATGAGGTGCAAGCAATAGTCTCAACAGTAGTAGATGACATAGGCGCTACTCTACTCATCTTAAGTTTAGCTAAGAGACTAAGATTCTCCACCTTAACAATGTCAAGTTCAGAAGACAGACTATCATGCGAGGTCCTTAATTTCTCCATATCACCCAACAGAGCACAACATGTATCATAGTCATCACGGGAGGGAGCAGAAGTAAGTGAAGTAAGCTCCCGTGATAATCTATCTACTTCCTTCTCTAACTCGGTACACCTAGCCCTAGCTCTAGTATGAAATCCACCTAGCTTATGAAAGGCATGATTGAGTTGGTCGTAGGTGGGGCATACCTCGTCGGAGTCGGAGTACAGCTCACTGTCGCTCAGTTCGCCCTCAAGGGCCATGAAACACATGCCGGAGAAGTCTTCGCCGCTCTTGGGGTCTTGGTCACCTGTCCCATCGTTGTCGCTCCATCCCTCCACCTCGCTGAGGTCGAGGTCGTCGAACGCGGTGAGGACACGGTGGAACAACTTCTTGGCCTTCCCAAGGTCACGGAACTTCTTCTTGCCTTGAGGGTGCACTGGGGGCTTCTTGTTGCGGTTCTTGTCGGTGTAGTCATTCTTGCCCGAACCACCGTAGTCGTTCTTGCCCTTCTCCAGCCTGGGGCAGTTTGCCCGAATGTGGTTGGGGCCACCACACTCGAAGCAAATCACGGGTCCTCCTCTCTTTCTGTCCCTCCTCCCCTTGTAAGCATGGGAGAATCTTCGAGCAAGGAGGGCTAGTTGCTCATCCGTAAGCTGCTCTAACTGATCATCAGTTATGTTACAGAGAGCAGCAAGGGAGAAACCACAAGAAGACTCAGAAGAAAGACCAGAAGCCGAACTGGGATCGGTGACTAGAGCCATCGACTGTGACTTCGACTTGCAAGAGACAATGTCAATCTCGTGAATCTTGAGGCGTGAGTACAGCGCATCAAGAGTCAAAGTCGAGAGGTCCGTGGTGTCCTTGATGGTAGTCACCTTCATCTCCCAAACATGAACATCGAGTGCAGCAAGCATCTGTCGAGCATTATCCGAGTCGGAGTATGTGAGACCGACGGCTCGGAGGTTGCTCAGAATCTTGTGAAAACGCGCAAAACACTCATCAAGGGACTCGCCAGCGAGCATTTCAAACTTGTTGTAATCTCGCTTGAATCGTCTGTCGCCTCGTCTTTATTTGGGTGGTGCCCTCATGGTAAGCATCGAGGGTCTCCCAAATATCGAAGGCGGACGAAAGATGAGATATGCGGTCAAACTCGCTACGACTCAGGCCCTGGATTATAATGTTCCTTGCCTTAGCATTTGCCTCAACATCAGCCATATTCCCGGCATTGATGTTCTCATCGGCAGGAACAACAAACCGGACCTTGACCTTGCGCCAGATGGCGTACCCCTGAGCCTGGATGTATGTCTCGATTCAGCTCTTCCAAAAGGGGTAATCGATGCCGTCGAAAACGGGCGGCTTGGTCGAGTACTTGTCCGTCGCCATGGCTCTTGAGACCGGTTAAGATCTATTGATTAGAGCTAACCGGCTTTGATACCAATTGTTGGGCCGAAATGGCGACAGAGGGGGGGTGAATGTCGACCACTAAAAATTCGTCCCTCTTAAGTACCCACGATGAAACCTTCTTCAATAGCTATGAAGAAAAGCTATGAAGAAAAGTTCTCAAGAAGAGTTCACTTAAGGGTACTCTTCTTCAATAGCCACAGGGCTATGAAGAAGGATCAAAGGCCTACTGGACACTGGAACACAAAGAAAACAAACATCCAAAACCAAATCACAAAACCCAGCTCGGCGGTCGACCGCTGGGTAAAGCCGATCGACCATTGGGTAATAGCCGGTCTGACCGCTAGGTAATAGCCGGTCTAACCGCTGGGTAATACCCGGTCTGATCGCTCCAAGAATGGCGGTCTGACCGCCCCTCGGGATTTCAGATAAATAGAGAGCAATTTTCAGGCAGCAAACACAAAACCCTTCACAGCATCAAAATTGATGGTTTCCCTTTGGATTTCTCTGCCCAGAAAGATAAGGATATACTCAAAATAGCCAAAGGAGCCTTAGAAACCAATAGAAACCATCTCAAAAGAGGGAAATTCAGATTGAGCCCAGAAAACTGAAAATACAGAACTGCAGAGACAAGAATTCAAATTCCCATCTAACTATTGATTCTCTGGACATGAAACTTTGCAGATAGCAACTTTATAGTCATAAGACTCTGCATGCCAAGTTTCATCTTCTCTCATGAAGGAAGACAAAGATCTTGCCAAAACCCTAGAAAATGAACACTAGAGAGAGCCACAACACAAAACTTCAAATTGCCATCTCCTCATTGATCCCTTGGCTACGAAACTTTGGAAATAGCTAAAAGATAGGCTCTGGACCCTAGGTACCAACTTTCAAGCCATCTCAAAGAGGGAAACGAGATTTGCACCAAAACCCTAGGAATGACAGAATGAACAGGGGAGGCTCAAAAGACCAAATCTAAAATTAAACAAAGTTAGCTCTTGGAAAAAAACGATCAAATGACCTTGAGGCACTATCCCATCATAGAGCAACCCATTTTGGGCCTTCCCAACAAGAATCAACAGGAAATCAAGAAACTCAAAAATCACCAAAAAGAAGGAACGAAGAACAGAGAGCCAGAGACTTGAACTAAATCAACCAAAGCATCTCATATTGATATATAGGATCATAGAGACGTCCCCATACGTGATTACAACCAGAGGGATGATTACAAGGTAGCTCAAACCATCTCCAACCTCTCCCAACTCAAGAACACAAGCACTCTCTACATGCTTTCTTGGAGAGGAGACAACACAGAGAAGCCACGATAGAGACAACTACTGCTGCCCTCAACCACTCTTCAACCACTAAAGAGCAAAGGCAAAACAACCTCCAAAGCCTCTTTTGACTCACTAAAACCCTAGATCTCTCCCAAAGCCATGAGGAGGCATGCAGCCCCTCACATCTATTTATAGCCTTTGGCTAACGGGTTTCCACCCCGTTACGCCTGCTAAATCCAACAGAGCCTGCTCCCGCTTGTACAGCCTCGCGAAATTACCATTTCACCCCTCCTGCACCTTCCGGGAAGCTTCCGTGCTCCTTGTCGTCCACGACTCGCAACCACATCGATTCTCCGCTGTCTTCGACACATCTGACCGTTCTGACCTCGACACCGCCTGTGTCTAGTCCGGTCACCTCGTGTCTCACTACGACTCCGCCTCGACGTCCTGCAGTCACACAGACAAGAAACACGTCAAATAGCACCGCTCGATACATGAAAGCGTAAATGCATTAATGAAACCACATTAAGCATGAAATAGCCCAAACCTGTCAAACCATCATAATAAGCATCTAACCACTTTGACTAGGTTTGACCAAGTCCGACCGAGCCCGATTGCACCATGCAACGTCAAGGTCCGAACCACCCAAACCAAACTCGACTCTCCTAAACCGATGTCAATTACTCATCATAAACCCGAGATGACCTCCACATGGTCTCTCAATCTCCCCCTTGATGAGTATATTGACAAACCCAGAAAAAGCACAAAGTTGAGTTTGTTTGAAACTGAAAAAGAGTCAAACATGATCCAAAAGAAGATAATGAAGCTAATGACCATGTTGACACAAGGAGCAAAAAAAAGAGCAAGTTTTCTGTAACATCCTGATTTTCAGAGCCTTTTTGAAGCTTTTAAAATAAAATTTACCAGTTGAATTTTTCTGGAATTAATTAAAGCTTAAATGAGATTTTATGAATTAAAAAGGGATTTAATATGATTAAGTTAAACATTAATATTTGCCAAAATTATTTTATTTGAGTTCTTTGTGTCTTGAGGAATTTATTGGAATTTTTCTGGATTTTTCTGGATTTATTTGCTATTTTCTAGAGCTCAAAATGATTTATTTGAATTTTTGGAAATAGAAAACCCCCCAAAAATCCTTGAACCGGTCGGTGGGCCGAAACCCACCGAACTGGCCCAATCCAGCTGGCCCAGCCAGTCGCCCGCGCGCGCACTGGATGGTGGCCACGCGTCGCCTATCCAGGGAGGCGGTTCCGCCCGCGCTCGATCGCAGCCGCCGCTCTCTCCCCGTGCCGCTGACAGGTGGGGCCCACCTGTCAGGCGTCGTCTCCGACCCGGACTCGTCCCCGTCTCCGAGCAGGACTCTACGCCGCCGCCGCCGTCTCCGTCGCGAACTCCTCCGCCTTCCTTTTTCCTCGCCGCCGCAACCGTCGCGGACACCTCGGGACCGGAGTATAAAAGGGGCCCCGACCCCAAGGCTCTCCTCGTCCCAAGCCGCCGCCTCCGCCGCCGCCTTCGCCGCCGTGCGCCGCCGCTGTCCTCAGGGGCCGCCGCCTTCGCCTCGTCGGCTTCGTCGCCGTTCGCTGCCGTCCGTCTGGCGTCCGCCATCCTTGCCGCTGTCGTCGCCGTTGTCGTCACCGTCGATGAGCCCCCGCCACCGTCCCAGTCGCTGTCGCCGCCGTCCCGAACCACCGCCTCGACCGCACCCCGCGCCTCCTCGGTCCCCGCGCCCGCCACGTCAATCCTGACATCAGCGCCGCGCCCCTTCGCCTCCCCGTGGACGCCGTCCACCGTGCACCCCGCTGCCGCCATGTGGGTCCCGCCCGTCAGCTCGAACCATAAACCCGTGAGCCGATCTAGCCACGTCAGCGCCCAGTCAGCCTTGCCACGTCAACCCTAGGGCTTGCGCGTCACGACCCGTCAGCAGCCACGTCAGCCCTAGCCGCTTGCGCAAGCAGCCCCGCCTCCGCACTGTTCCGTGCGCCGGTTCCACCGTAGACTCAGCTCCCCGTGCGCCCGGTCCACAACACAGTGCAATTTCTGAATTTCCCCGATTTTCTTTAGATCCAATTTTCCAAGAGCCGTTCTCCCTCGTCCTAGCTCCGATTGACCCGATTCTTTTTCCTAAATTCATCTAAAATTGAGCTCTACCTTTTGGTTCAGGTTTGAAAGTTTTTGGAGTTCATTTGAATTTTATTTGATTTTATTTTGTCTTTTTGATTCGCTTTCTCTCTCGTTAGATCACGTGTTCGAGGGAGCGGACGTTGGATTTGAAGATCAAGAGCCCTCAGCTAAGCAAGGCCAAGGCAAGTCGTATTCTTTGATCATGTTGAACCTAGATTTCAATCTATTATGTATTACTTTGATTTAAATTATCATGCATCGCTACTTTATTATAAAACCCTTGTATTGGTAGTTATCATCCCAATTGGTTAATTCCCTCCTTGATATTTTGGAATACCTTGATGCCATTGTCACCTTAGGTTGGGAATTTAATTATTGATGCTATGTTATTTGTCACATTGGGTTGGTACGATTAGAATGCTTAGCCTTGCTTATTTTGCGAAAGGGTTCATCGTCACATGTGATTAATTAATTTGACCTAATGAGATATTGAATCGTGGTTGGTGCCACTGTTATAAAACTTGTGCCGTGACGTTGGTGCGTCATTGGCGGTGGTTATACAAACTTGGTTTCCACTTGGGCGAATGATCGTGCAGTAAAGGGGGTGCTGGTTGCACATTGGGATGTGGATGTTTCGCCTGGGTAATTCTTAAGGACTTAACTTTGTGCGCCATTGATCTGAGCTTAATCGTGCAAACCACATGTCTAGTATGGGATAGACCTGGCATAATAATTTGTGAAGTCTACACTCTGGTTTTACTACCGATGTTGTTGTGGCGCAAGAGGGGGCAATTATCGACTAGGGGGTTACCCTACTCGACGGCGAAACCTTAGCGAGTGGGATCAGGTGGAGATAGATCATTGTAAAAGCCTTGTTGTGATTATCTTTAACGTGAGGATTATCACATCGTGTGGGTACAGTTGTGCAACCTCTGCAGAGTGTAAAACTATTCGAATAGTCGTGTCCTCGGTCATGGACAATGCTCGGTGATTTCACACGAGGGGTAGAGTTTTTTATGAAATCTGGTTGGGTTGAGCTGGGAAGTGAATGGTCAGTTCACTTGTGATTATATTCAATTCCTTTGATTATTTATTTAACGTCTTTTGTTAAAGTTGCTTTTCAATCTATGTATGATATTTACTTCAAATTGTCGCTTCTTGCAAAACTAACCATTCGGCCATCCAATGATAAGCCTTGCATACTATATTGCATTCATTTGTTACAAACGGCTTGCTGAGTACCAAAGTACTCACGGCTTTATGCCCCTGTTGCTCAGTTGAGGAGGAAGGGCCAGATCAGCAGGAGCTGCTAGAAGGAGGATACTACGAGGACTTCACGGATTAGGACTTCGCTCCCCAGTCGATTGCCTGTGGGCATGTCGAATGGCTACTATGTTTAATTTTGGTTTTCCGCTGTTAGAATCTTTAAAGCCCTTCAGGCTAATAATTGTAAGCTTGACCATAAGGTCGTACTTTGATGATTATCAATATAATTTGGATTTTCCTTAGAATATCGTGATGTGGATGATATTTATCTTTGTACATACTGTGTGCACTAGCGTGATCCTGGACTAGTGCAGAATACACAGGAGAGTCCGGATTTGTATATTCGGGTCTCTACATTTTCCCCAAAGCTCCCAAAAATGGCTTTTTCTCCCACTATTCTCCCCCTTTTGGCAATAAACACATCAAGGATGCAAAAGAGAGAATAAGGTCACAAAAATGGATGAAATCGCTGAAGTTGTTTATTTTAAACATTTAGAGCCATGAGAATTATCCATAATGACCATAACGAATTACACCAAGCCATAACTCAATAAAAGACTATCTAGATCATGACAAGATATATATACGCCAGCTAAGTCAAAGAGATGACAATCTAAAATGTAGTGCAATTTGTGAACAAGTCAAGTCATCAATAAGCAAAGTCTAGCTAGAGATATCCAAGGATGATGCAGGCCATGTCAATAAGCTAAGTGGAACCAAGAAGCTAGTATTTAATCAAATTAGAGTGCTATACGCTCAAGAATGAAACATTGGTTCAAGTACTTAATTCTTTTTGTAGCTTAAGCAAATTGAGCACAAATGACATATTTCCTTTTGAAACTTATGGTTGTTTCCAACCAATATTTTTATCATGTGCTAGATCTCAAGCCTTATGCGACTACTCCAAGCAAGAAGCTTAAGAAGATAGTCTAGGTCATCCAAAACTCCCCCTGAGTTCATGCCTAGTGCAATGGCAAGCCGTCTCATGAGAAAGAATTGGTGAATTCAGTTTTTTCGCACAAAAGAGATCTTTTTGCTTTTTAAACAAGTTGTACTAACTTATGCATCATCAAGAACTAACATAGCTCAAACTAAGGCTCAATAGAGATTCAACGCTCAACTTAGCCTACTTGACATGGCATGAATCATAAAAGGATAGCTCAAGAAAGACTAGACTCAAATGCTAGCATGACAAGTTTTAATTCAAGTTGAGCAATTTTAATTCACTTATCATGGCAAAAGCTAGTCTACACATATGAAGTCATGATAAATCTAGCAAATAACCCTAGGTCATGGCAAGATGTAAAGCATTGTAAACATGTCATAACAGGATAATAATCAAGGCTCAATGTAGTTATATTACAATGCGAAAAGCTAAAATGCAAGAAAATCCAGCTTCCCTTCAACATGAGATGCAACTTTTAGTTCAAGTTGGGTTAAGTCAATATTAAGCTCCAGAAGCTCCCAAATGAACTCCCCCTGAACCAAAGCAATAGAATCGAGAAGCTGGGAAGAAAATCAGAACAGGCAGTCCTTAAAGCACAGAAAAGATATAGAGGCAACTATTGCTCAGACTGACTCTCATCTACCCCATATGACTCTAGGACTATTAGCGATAATTTAGCACACTAAGGAGCAAACACGTACCCTGTCTACCAAGAGTGGCCCGACCCTTGCTAGAACCTAAAAGTAGTGAGTGGGCTCAACCTAGTGAAAAGAGAGAAGCGGCTAATAGAGCAGCACCCTAGATCACAAGATGAGAGAAAAAGACTAAGCAGTTAGACTAGAGAAACACTCTAACCTATGCTAGAAGGACTATCCCAAATGCACCCCGAATGCAATGCAACAGAAAGGAGCAAGAGCATAATCAATAATAATAAAGCAATAAAGCACAAACTCCCCCTCACAACAGTCCATAAGGACAAACCACCCCAAGCTCTCCCCGCAGAGCTGAAAACCTCGAGCTATCCAAAGGCTTGGTGAAGATATCAGCCAACTGGTGGTCACTCTCCACAAACTGGAGCACTATGTCACCCTTCTCTACATGGTCTCTAAGGAAGTGAAAGCGAATATCAATATGCTTGGTCCGAGAGTGCTGCACTGGGTTTTTCGCAATGTTAATCGCAGAAATGTTATCACAAAAGAGTGGAACACTGTCTATGACTAACCCAAAGTCCCGCAGGGTTGAAGCTATCCAAAGCACTTGGCTACAGCAACTGGCTGCAACATTGTACTCAGCCTCTGCGGTGGATTGTGCAACATCGAACTGCTTCCTCGAAGACCAAGAAACGAGAGAAGTGCCAATGAATTGGCAAGTGCCAGAAGTGCTCTTCCTATCTATTCTACAGCCAGCAAAGTCTGCATCCGAGAAGGCTCTCAAGGAAAGACAAGAAGAGGAAGAGTACCAGATACCATAGTCAATGGTAGCTCGAAGGTACCGAAGAATGCGCTTCACCGTCTGGCAGTGAGATACGCGAGGAGAAGCCTGAAACCGGGCACAAAGACACACAGAGAAGTGTATGTCCGGTCTCAAGGCAGTGAGGTACAAGAGGGAGCCGATCATACTATGATACTCCTTCTAATCAACTGGCTCGCCATCCTCATCTGGGTCGAGTGTGGCTGATGTGGCCATCGGAGTGGACACCGGCTTATCATCACTCATATCGAAGCGCTTCAGAAGGTCTCGAGTGTACTTGCCTTGATGCAAGAAAGTATCCTCCCGAGCCTGCTTGATTTGGAAGCCAAGGAAGAAGCTTAACTCGCCCATCATGCTCATCTCAAACTCCGAGCTCATGACATCGGAAAACTGGGAAACGAGAGCATGCGAGGAGCCGCCAAAGATGATGTCATCCACACAAATCTGGACGAGCAGAAGATCAGTGCCATGACGACAGATGAACAAGGTCTTGTCTACTTTACCCATCTCAAAACCATGACTCAACAAGTAGGACTTAAGCCTCTCATATCAAGCTCTAGGGGCCTGCTTAAGTCCATACAAAGCTTTAGAAAGCTTGAAGACATGGTTTGGGTATTTGGGGTTTTCAAAACCTGGAGGTTGTCTCACATAGACTTCTTCCTCAATAAAGCCATTGAGGAAGGCACTCTTGACGTCCATCTGGTAAAGCTTGAAACCCTTAGAAGCTGTAAAGGCAAGCAGGATTCTAATGGCGTCAAGTCTAGCTACAGGGGCAAAGGTCTCCTCGAAATCTAGACCCTCAACCTGGGAGAACCCCTGAGCTACCAGTCTAGCCTTGTTTCGAATAACCACACCATCCTCACTCTGCTTGTTCTTGAACACCCACTTAGTCCCAATGATATTGTGACCTCGTGGGGGCTCAACAAGCGACCAGACCTTGTTCCTCTCGAAATTTTCTAGCTCCTCATGCATGGCATTGACCCAAGACTCGTCAGATAGAGCATGACAAATGTCCTTAGGCTCGAATGAGGCAACGAAAGCAGAATGGAGACAGAAGAGAGACATGCCAGATTTTGAACGAGTAACTCGCTCAAAAAGGTCTCCAGTGATCTGCTCAGAAGGATGGTCTAGTCTGGTCACCTCGTGTCTCACCACGACTCCGCCTGGACGTCCTGCAGTCACATAGACAAGAAACACGTCAAATAGCACCGCTCGATACATGAAAGCGTAAATGCATTAATGAAACCACATTAAGCATGAAATAGCCCAAACCTGTCAAATCATCATAATAAGCATCTAACCACTTTGACTAGGTTTGACCAAGTCCGACCGAGCCCGATTGCACCATGCAACGTCAAGGTCCGAACCACTAAAACCAAACTCGACTCTCCTAAACCGATGTTAATTACTCATCATAAACCCGAGATGACCTCCACATGGTCTCTCAAAGAGACAGCAGAAGGTAAGGGAGCAGAAGAAGAACCAACAGCAGAGGAACGAATGGCTTGTGCACGCACAGCCGACTCAGAAGGGACAGTCCTACTGCTAGCAGGTTGGTTTGTGTCGCTAGGCGTCTCTACCTTACCCTGGGGCTTCTCCCCCTCACCAGCACACACATCACAACAAGATTGTGGCTTCTCTAGTAAGTCCTTAGTTAGCTTCACACATTTATCATTCAAAGCAACGAGTTCAAGTTTTAGTTGAGTACAACTATTGCATGGTGAGTTAACAGGATCCTTAGTCGCATACTGAGCCATTTTCTTGTTGTTGTCAATCATTTCTTGAAACTGTTTGGAAACAGATTCAAGTTCAGCAGTTAATCTAGGACAGTTCAAGCATGAAGCAGCTGGTTCAAGCAACCAAGCATACAACTCAAAAATTTTATGATTTGCCAGTTTTAGGTTCATCTTCAAATTATTACAACTTTCACAAGTCTCAGGTAGATCAAGGAGCATGGTATAAAGACCTCTAAAGGCATTGTCCTTATCCTCACATGAGGTGCAAGAAGTAGTCTCAACATTAGTAGGTGAAGCAACAGCTATCCTACTCATCTCTAACTCAGCAAGCAGACTAACATTCTCCACCTTAATCATGTCAAACTCAGAAGACAGACTAGCATGAGAGGTCCTTAATTTCTCCATGTCACCAAGCAAGGCACAACATGTATCACAATCATCACGGGAGGGAGCAGATGTAAGTGAAGTAAGTTCCTGTGATAGTCTATCTACTTCCTTCTCTAACTCAGTACACCTAGCCCTAGCTCTAGCATGAAAACCACGTAGCTTAAGAAAAGCATGATTAAGCTGGTAAGGCACCGTGTCTCATCGCAAAACCTCTCAAAGTAGGAATTCTTGAACTCCATGCCATTATACGGATCGCTTGTAAGGCACCCGGGAGCTCAACAGAAAGCCTACTGAAAAGACCTCGAAAATGTGTAAACGTCTCATCCTTTGGAGCTCAACTGAATTATCCTATTTATGACAAGGAGCTCAATGCACTGGTATATGTTCTTGAAACTTAGCAACATTACTTATGGCCTAATGCTTTTGTCATACATTCTGACCATGAATCTCTCATGTACTTGAAAGGCCAATCTAAGTTGAACTATAGACATGTTAAGTAGGTGAAATTCATAGAAACTTTTTCATATGTTGTTAAGTATAACAAGGGCAAAGATAATACTGTTGCTGATGCTTTGTCTCGAAAGAGCATTATTTTAACTCAATTGAATACTAAGGTGTTTGGTTTAGAGAGTTTGAAAGAGTTATATGCTACTGATTGTGACCTCGCTGAACCCTTTGCTCACTATTCGCATGGGAAGGATGGGATAAATTTCATGTTCATGATGGTATCTTATTTCGCGCTCACAAACTTTGCGCTCCAAATACATCTGTTCATTTGTTTCTTGTGTAGGAATCACATTGCGGAGGATTGATGGGATATTTTGGGCATGAGAAGACATTAAGCATGCTGGCTGATCCACATGGTTTGTATACTTCTCTTTTGGTTCCTACAATTTCTTGGGAAGACATTAGTATGGATTTTATGTTGGGATTTCCCCGAACTAAGAGGGGAGGGATTTTGTATTTGTTGTTATGGATAGATTCTCAAAAATGGCATATTTTATTCCCTTTCATAAGAGTGACAATACAGCACATGTAGCCGACTTATTTTTCAAGGAGATAGTGCGTTTACATGGCATACCTAAGACTATTGTTTCTGATAGTGATGTCAAATTCATGAGCTACTTTTGAAAGATATTGTGGGCTAAGCTTGGCATGAAGTTGTTGTTCTCCACAACTTGTCATCCACAAACTGATGGGCAAACTGAATTGGTGAAATGAGCTACTTTGGTTAGTCTGTCAATTACCATCCAAATGGATTCATAACCGGATTGAGTTATGGGAAGTCCAGTTATGAAATCCATGCCTATTTCCTCCCATTTCCAATCTGGTATAGGCAAGGGTTGCAAAAGTCCTACTGGTCTCTGATGCTCTGTTTTAACCCTTTGGCAGGTGTCACATGCTTCCACAAACTCTGCAATTTCCCTTTTCATACTAACCCACCAGTATCTTTCTCTAAGGTCCTGGTACATCTTGGTACGACCTGGGTGGATTGAGTATAGAGTTTCATGTGCTTCTCACAGAATCATATTCTTGATTTCTTGGTTATTGGGCACACAGATGTGATTCTCATACCGAATAGTACCATGCTTATCCTCACTGAATCCTGTGGCCTTGCCTCTTCTCATATTCTTCTTGATTTCCTGAATATTCTCATCAACCTTCTGCGAGAACACCTTGCTCTATCAGATTTATACTCAGATGGAGACTCCCTCCTGAAGTCGGGTCTGATCTTCTTCTGCCAAAATACTCTTCACATAGGACTTTCTACTGAGCGCATCGGCCACAACATTGGCTTTGCCTGGGTGATAATGGATTCCAATACCATAATCTTTTATTAACTCTAGCCATCTTCTCTACCTTAAGTTGAGTTCTGCCTTGGTCAAGATATACTTCAAACTCTTATGGTCCGTGTACACTTCACAGCGATTACCAATGAGGTAATGACGCCAAATTTTCAGAGCATGCACTATAGTTGCTAGTTCCAAATCATGAGTAGGATAGTTGCATTCATGAGGTCTCAACTGACGAGATGCATAAGCTATCACTCGGCCTTCTTGCATCAACACACATCCAAGACCTTGTCGGGAAGCATCACAAAAAACTTCAAAGTCCTTATGCACATCCAGTAGGATAAGTACTGCTGTTGAGACTAACTTGTTCTTAAGAGTCTGAAAACTTTGCTCACAAGCTTTTGTGCATTCAAACTTCTTCTCTTTCTTCAGAAGTTGAGTCATCAGCTTGGCTAACTCTGAAAATCCTGCTATGAAGCGACGATAGTAACCGGCTAATCCAAGAAAACTTCTGACTTCGGTTACTGACTTGGGTTGCTTCCACTCCATCACTGCTTCTACTTTAGAAGGATCCACTGTGACTCCTTTGGCTGTCACAATATGGCCCAGAAATGCGACTTCTTTTAGCCAAAATTCACATTTACTAAACTTGGCATAAAGCTGATGCTCTCTAAGCTTTTCCTAAGTTATTCTGAGATGTTTCTCGTGCTCTTCTTCACCTTTGGAGTAGATAAGGATGTCATATATGAAGATCACAATGAACTTATCCAAGTACTCCATAAATACACTGTTCATCATACTCATGAAGTATGCAGGCGCATTTGTCAATCAAAAGGACATGACAGTGAACTCATAATATCCATAACGAGTGGAGAAAGCAGTCTTGGGGATGTCCTTAGCTCAAATCTTTAACTGGTGATAACCTGATCTCAAGTCTATCTTGGAGAAGATGTTGCTCCTTTCAGCTGATCAAACAGATTATCGCACACATCCTCATACTTCCATCCTTTTTCTTAACGAACAAAACAGGTGATCCCCATGGTGAAGAACTTGGACGGATATACCCTTTCTCTTCTAACTCCTGGAGTTGCTTCTTTAACTCGACTAGCTCATTTGCTGGCATTCTGTACCGTCTCTTGGAGATTGGGGCTGTGCGGTCAATCACAAACTCAATTTCCCTATCCGGCGGCATTCTTGGTAACTCTTCCAGAAATACATCTGGGTATTCCCGCACAACTGGTACTTCTTCTAAGGCTTGAAGCTGATTAAGAACACATGTTCTTTTCTCAGGGATCTTAGGGGTGAAGGTTTTCTCTATTCCTTGATCATTGGTGAGAGAAATGGATCGGTTAGCGCAATTAATTTGCCCATTGTTTTTGGCTAACCAGTTCATTCCAAGAATTATGTCCAACCTTGGGATTCCAATACTATGAGGTCTACTAGGAATAGGGTCCTATCTATGAGCAACTCTACCTTTGGACACAAGTGCTTGCTCTCATTTCCACTCTAGGGGAGTGAACTACCATAGAATTGCCCAAAGGCACCATCCTTACCCCATTCTTAACCATAAAAGCCTTTGAAATGAAAGAATGGGATGCTCTGGAATAAAAAAGAACTGATGCTGGTACTGAATTCACAAGAAACGTACCTAGCACAACATCTGGTGCAGCCTGAGCCTCTTCAGCGGTGACATGGTTCACGCATCATTTGATAAAGTTCTCCGGCTTCTTGAACTGCTGCCTTGGGGTCTGACTTCTGGATGCACAAGTATTTGCTGCAACTTGGAGCTTCTTAGGACAAGATTTGGCGTAATGCCATGTTTCCTTGCAATAGAAGCAAGCCACTCCTTCAGGCGAAGCGGTACTCTTTGGTACTTGACCATGACTCACTTGAGGGCTAGGGCGATTAGCTTGCAGAGGTGGGTGGCTCACTGCTGGCTTGAAGTTGCTTGACTACGGCTTAAAGTTGTTGGAGTGCGCCTTGAACTGGCTGTTCTGCTGTGGAGTGCTGCAGGCTTTAGGAAATCCTCCTGGATTAACCTTTTGCACATCCATTCTTCTTTTCCTATTCTCCATTTCCACGAACTTGCCCTCTTGGTGAATGGCCTTGCTAACCAACTGGTGAAAATCAGCATTGTCGCCTGAGATCAACTGAACAGCAATGTTATCATTTATCCCTTCCAGAAACCTCTCTTGGTTGGCTTCATTAGTGGCTACATCTTCTGGTGCGTAGCTCAATAGTTGGTTGAATTTTTGCAGATATTCATTGACTGTGCGGTTTCCTTGGCGCAAGCTCTAAATTCTTTCTTCTTCAAAGTGATGGTGCCCGATGGTATGTGAGCCTTGCGGAAACTTTGCATGAACTCATTCCTTGAAAT
Source organism: Dendrocalamus sinicus (assembly GCA_036346575.1). NCBI lineage: Eukaryota > Viridiplantae > Streptophyta > Magnoliopsida > Poales > Poaceae > Dendrocalamus > Dendrocalamus sinicus. The sequence continues at coordinate 17,885,441 of CM070661.1, read as the reverse complement.
AGCTTGGGGTTGGCATGAGAGGCGGTTAGAGTATCCCACCACTTTGACGCTGGTCCATTTAGCTGATGGGTACCAAATAGGACTCTTTCATGGTCAGTGCACTACAAGATGTCCAGCTTCTTTCCAATTGCTTGGAGCCAATTGTCAGCATCCATCGGCTCTGAGCTACTTGAGAAAGTTGGGGGCCTTATTCTTAGAAACTCGTTTAACCGGTCCTAGGGAGCTTGAGCTGGCGGCTGATGAAACTGCGGGGCTGGGTTGTTGATGGTCTGACAAAAGCTGAATTAATTGAGTCTGATTAGCCATCAACTAAGCCCAATTTGGTCCGATTGCTGGCGGAGGCGGAGGGATGGGAGCGGACTGACTTCCTTGAGCTCTGGTGTTGTCGTTGGGATTATTCTCACTAGCATTCCTTCTTGTGTTCACCATTTGCCAGTAGGCTCCAGATTTAAAGGAAAGAAAGAGAGAACTAAGAGAAGGTCTATGTAACATTCCCACCACAAAGCGCAGAAAAACACAAAAACTCAAATAACATCCAGCAAAATATATTCATTAATAATAATAATCTTGAGGCTATTGACAAGGGGATAACAACTCACAAGTAGCGTTTGAAGACTATAAACTTAAGCTATGGCCCCTAAGAGCTAGTGCTACTGCCACTCAACTGGGTCCTACGCTTCTTCGGGGGCAGCCCGGTAACATAAGATCCCTCGTCTTCAGCCTAATACTTGGCCAACTCCTCCTCTGCGGCCTGAAGTCTCTGCGCCATAGAGCTCAACTCCTCTAAGGTGGCCTGGTACACATTGTCCAAGGACTTGGCGTACTGCACCTGCTAGACGAGTTGGGGGTTGCTCTCGAACTTCGTGGAGGAGAAGGTGCTGCTGGTGCTGATAGGGAACCGACTGGGGTAGTATCGCAAGGAGGTGCGCTGAAGCTCCTGAGCGTAGATGTCCCTCAGTTGGCAAATCACCTCAAGAGCAGCGTCCTGGATCTCGTTGAAGAAGGTGTCCCGAGGCATCGGAGCGTCGAAGGTGTGGAAGGTTGCCTCATCTCCGATGTTGGCGTATATCAACACCTCAACTCTCCAGCACTCTTGGTCTCCATAGGCGCTCAGATACCCCTGGTATACAGGGCGTGCCTGAAAACCCAACTGTCGAAGAAGATCCCAAAGGCAGTCGGCTAGGTGTCCGGCCAGGGTTCCGTGTGTGATTGGGTGGGACGTTCGGCCATCTACAATTTAGATAAAGGAAAGAAGTTAGTAAACAATTTTTTATAATGGAATATAGTTGAGGGAGAGAGTGAAGGAGACTAGATTTAGAAATTTTCAAATATATATATATATATATATATATATATATATATATATATATATATATATATATATATATATATATATATATAATATATCCTTATAGTTTGCTCTAACTCCATCTCTGTCGGTCACGTCTTAGGGTCAATATGCTCTGATACCATCTCTGTCAGGACCCGGAGCAGCAAGTTCAGGACTCTATGTTAATCGCACTATCCTAGGAAAAGCTAATGCACACAGGGTCTACAGTGATGCATATCTCACATACAGTCACATTTTATTATATTACAAAGGTATGACCATACGGCCAAAGTTTACATTAATAGCAAAAAGGAGACAACAGAAACATAAATATAGCAGCAGCCCATCTAGCCTTCCCACAAGGCGAATTGACTGTAAGACGTGGCCTAGTCGCAATCCTCACTGTAGTCGTTGAAGGCTTCCTTTGGAAAGAAGTTAGATAGAGCAACATGAGTACAAAAAGTACTCCACAAGTTACACCAGGAATTTAACAAAACTCATGCATGCATAAGGAATATCAAAGGAAGGCATAATATGGTTAATTTGCATGAAAAGGGCAACATTTGAAGTAAATATCATAAAGTATAACAAAAACTGAATCTGATACAATAATTAGAAACATAATTTAACAAAATAATAACGTTAGTGTGGCTCCAACCAACACTAACCTATCCACGGGTATCCCACCCGGACCATCTTTCCAAAAGATAATCAAATTTTTCATAAACCAGATTTTATCAAAACCAATGTCTAATATGTGAAAACCTTACCCAACATGTCCTTGAACGTGGACACGGCTATTTAGGATAGTTTATTACTCTGCAGAGGTGTATAACTTTACCCACAAGATATGTCCTCTCGTTTTGCCACGCGATTTACACATTGCCTTAGGTGTGCGGTCGAGAGTTCATGACAAAGCTTTTACAATGCTCAGTTGTCAACTAGATAACGCCGCCACTAAGGTTTCACTACAACATGAATCCATATGTTGGAGCCCCCTCTTGTGCCATGTGAGACTTCTCGTGGTCTCCGCCAAGCCCACATTCAACCTATAGCGATATCTAGTTGGAGCTTCACAAATTAGTTGGCTAGGTCCGTCCCATACCAGACTTGTGGTAGTACGATGTGACTTTGTAAAAGTAGCTCACAGACCAGTCCTTAACTTGACTTAGGCCCTACCTCGAATCCCTTGTGCCTAGCAATCAACATCGAGTCAACAAACTATGATGCATGCCAGCAAGCACCCACCACCATACCATTGCCTAAGTTTAAACTAGTTTTATATTTTGTTTGAAAATAATCTCATAAGCATTCTTGACTCACCAAAATCAGAAATCCAGTTTTAAAGTTCGTCATTTTATGTGAAAGATCATCCCAACCCATAATGTTCTAAGCATGGCTAAGCATTTCTACAAAATTTCTAGTTAGTGCTAATGTCCTAACTATGTTTTACCAAGGGTTGACAAGGTATATTGATATCCAAAGTCAAATTTGGTTGTCCAAAGAATTTAGGTATATCTAGAGTTCAAAACTGAATTTAAACTAACTTGGATAAAATAACAAATGAAATAATAATTTAAAAATAATATAAATAATTTAAATGTTAGGGTCAACATGGTCAAAGGTATAACTTGCCTTGTTCAGCGTCGTCGAACTCATCGTCGTAGTCGTTCGCTCCGGAATCCACATAATCTATGCGTGAAGAACCAAACAAAATTCAAATAAAGTTCAAAAGTTTAAAAAGAGTATAGAAATGGATAATTTAGGATTTTAGAAGAATTTAGAAATTTGAACGGGTCAATTTAGAGATAAAATGAGTGAATACAGGCTTTTGGAAGTTTTAAAAAAGACTAATTTTCTGATTTATTTTTGTATTGAAAAAGGCTAATTATGACGTCAGCAATATTTTTAATTTTGGCAGGAATTATTTTTGGGGCGACGACTCCAGCGGTCGGGGGCGTTGGTCGAGGGGTGGAGGAGGGGCGGCGAGGAGAGGTGGTGCGGGTAGAGCGCCCCAGAGGGGGGGTTTATAGGGGGAGTGGCGCACATCTCGCCGAAAACCGCGAGTGAGGGCAGCAGTTTCTGGTGTGAACGCGGCAGCGGTGCATTTATGGCGGCAGGGGTGCACCGGCGAGGGGGGAAACCCGAATGGGCGGCCATCGGGAAGAGGGGCGTGATGCTTCGGAGCTCGTGTGGGGTAATAATGGAGGGGCTTGAGGTTGAAGATGGAGGGAGGAAGAAGAAAGAGATGACAGGTGGGGCCCACCCGTCGGTGAGAGAGGAGAGGAGAGGAGATGAAGGGGTGGACGGCCGTATTTGAGACATGTGGCAAGGAGAAAGATCTCGACTGTTCGATTTGAATGAAGGGTAAGTTATGGTGGACGGCTGAGATTAGATCCGGAAAAAAGATGGATTTAATCCGGGCATGACACATGTCAACCTAGGATTAATCCGGATTTAATTTTCGGATTAATTTTTCAGAAAATACCAGAAATTTTATAAACACTTAGAAAATAGTAAATAATATCTAAAAATTCTAGAAAATTCATAGAAAATTTCTGGACCAAGTTTAGACTTAGGAAAAATTATTTTTAATTCAATTTTGGCCTTTAAAATTTTATAAAATACCTTTTTGACTTTTAAAAATTATTTTTTAGTTCCAGAAAATTTTTAGAAATTCTATAAAATTAGGGAAGCTTGGGAAAAACAAAATAAACTCTTTTTGGCTTTAATAAAATATTTTAAAAAAATTTCTTTCTTTAGGCTTTGAAATAAAATCCAAAAAATCAAATAAAGGTGAATAAAATTTTGGGATGTTACATCTCTCAACTTCAATGAGGCAGTTGCACATCTATTGGAGGCAGGGTCCTCGAAATAGCCATCAGATTCTTCATCCTAGAGTGATCAAGTATTGGCTACCGTAGGTGTTGCAAGGAAAAGGAAAAGTCACAGAAAAAAGAAGGATAAAGGTACACGTGTATGCTATCTATTTTACGAGGAATGTCATATGATAAAGGACTGTCTAAGTTTGAAGCAAATGACGAGTGCGTGCTTAGTAGAGTAGCAAAAGATGATTCATACATAATAATCATCAGTCAATCAAATAGTTCTCATGGATAGATATTAGTTTCAGGTTGTTACTTCCATATATGTTCAGTGAGAGAGTTGTTCGATTAAGGATCTCTACGTCTGAGTATGGAACTATTCACTTGGCAGATTGCAAGGAGTATGCAATTACTGAGGTGCAGACCATTACATTGGAGATGTATGATAGAGCACATCGCATATTGATGGGAGTTCGCTATGTTCCCAGCTTAAATAATAATATAATATCTGTGAGGTTGCTTAAACTAGAAGGTTGTAAGGTATCACATCAAGGTGTAGTCATGCAAGTTGCTTGCAACGGACAGGTGATCATGAAAAATATCTAGAGTATCCAATAGGAGATCTAATACAAATCATACCTAGGAGAATTAAATTATGTCATCAATAGCATGTACTCAGATTTCTTATATAGTTATGTGTGGAACTGTAAACATAGCTGCAAACTCTAACCATCGCAGAGGTGAAGGTACGAGCTATTAGAAGAAGGAAGACAAGGTGGAAGCAACCACACAGTATCATCAAGTAGGTAGAGCTCAGAGGTAGTACAAACATATAGCATTGAGGGCTGTAGAAACAGGAGGTATGGTTAAACAAACTACAAAAACAATAGAGCTCTTAGGTGGAGGGTCCATGGACACCAACATACATATTGCAGTGATGTGCATGAGTCCATGTGGTTCCGGCATTCCCAAAGGGAGGAGAAAAAACAAAAAGGGGGAAGGCGAAGCCGACTTAAAACAAGTTCTTTGAGGAGCATGTTGACTACAACAAATAAGAATCAAGGTAAAGATTATTGAGTAAGGTAACTTGTATCCTAACTTACTAGGATTTGGAGAGGTGTGCTACAAAAATTTCTACACAAATCCTAATTCGATTAGGATTCCAACTTTTCTTTAGGGTAGGTTTTCTACTTCACATTAGAGAAGGACGTGGGGACCATATAAAGTCATACAATGTATCATAGAGAACCCAAGTAACAAAACAACTTACCTAAAGCAAGAGGTTTACGATAAAATTAGAGGCTAGGTAATTTTTTAGCACTAGACTCTTGTATAGGGTAAGGATCCGAAGGTCCTAAAAGGATCAAAAGGGTTGTGAGAGAGCGACAATCCCTAGCACTTTTTTAAGATCATGTTTAAAGAATTTACAGTCGGCTTCGCCAAATCTGTCTCTCATCGTGATTGTTTCAATGTCATTATTTTAGTTTTTTCTATGAAATTCATCTATTTTGTTCTTGATACCGTATATGCTCGTGTCTAATCTCATAAACTCTAGTCCGATCCGGGGGCGCTACTGTGCATTAAGAGGGTATCATACTGTAACAAATATCATTTTCATACCACATATGCAGTAATTTCTTTTTTTCCGAACAACCTATGTTCAGTAAATTCTTTTTTCAGACCAACGTATGCAGTTAATACAATCATAACGCAACAGTCAAACAATACTCTCCACGTTTTATCTACCTATTATGGAAAACCCACAAAATTACAATTAAGGGAAATTATTTTAGTGGCTTATAGTTCATGGGAGAACACCTACCAGAACTATGAACAACTCATCAAAAAACCAAAGAAAACGCTGCAAAGTTGGACAAACAATAAGATGCTTTATAGTCCATACCTGCAAGAAGTGAGAACTGCATTAGGTAAAGCAAAAGAACTAATGCCAATGAATTAGATCCGCTTTGCTAAACAGGCATCGGCTAGAGAGCAAGCTGGAAGATCAAGATAGAATCTGCTGAGAGAGAGAGAGAGAGAGAGATTTTCTCAGCAAATCTCGGTTGGCATTCTCACAATTATTGCCTATAGTTCTCCATGTTGATGAGCTGCAAACAAAGATGCCATGCTAAAAGGAGAGAAAGAGCATAGTGATAACTGTAAAAGAGATTCAAATATGAAGAGTAACAGAGGAAACAAGCAAGGGATGGTCCAGCCTCGAGAGTCCAGACCCTCCGACTGACCACCGATCGATCAGGCTTCGCAGTTTCATGCTTCACTTTCACTCCCCCTTTTTTCTTTGATATTTCTTCACTTCAAACATTCACACGAAAAACGGTGGAGGAAGCTATTTCTGAGATTTAGCTGGAGGAATAGGTTAAATGGGGAGATATTTTGGTATATATAGGAAATCATTATTATACATCAATCAACGAAATTGATTTACCAATATAGATTTTGCAACTCAATTAAACAAAAAGAAAAAACGTTATATATAGTACCGAGACCATGTATAGAGTTTTAAGTCTTGCTTTTATGGAAGTAGAGGAACCAATGTGCTCTTGCTCTGAGCATAGGGGACTTCAATTGAACTATAAATATGGAACCTCATGATACATACCACACAACATCGCAAGCAAACTGCTCAACTCTTGGTACATGCAAACCAAAATATGGATCCTCACCAACTTCACATGCGCATGTTATATTATCTCACGACATTTACCACATCACTAAACTATAGCCACACTGTTGCAAAAAAAAGACAAAATGCTTTAAAAAACAAAAACACAATAACTTATATCAGCACACTGCACATCAATTCTCAATAGTTCAAACAAGAACTACGAGAAAGTTTGCTCCAAGAAAAGTTGAGGTTGCCAGAACAGAGTGGCTGACGGCCCTGCTCGCGGCGCCGCGGTGGTGGTGGCCCCGGGTGGCGACATTGTGGGGATCTACGGTCGGTGTGCCGCTGCCGCCCTCATCAGGGCCGTTCGGGTTGTGCGCACGGTGGCTGCTGGAACTGTGCCCATGGCCGGCGACACCCGTCCTCACCGTGATCGGCTTGCCGTCGGTGCCTGCAGTACATATCAATTTACCAGTGAGTTACTGTTTTTTTTCCCACGTGCCATAGAATGCCAAGCCGATTAATAATAATTCTGCTAGTTATTTCTTGTTTGTTCTTGATCGATCAGGTTTTTTTTCTGGGGTAGTACAATGATGCCATGTTAAATTATTGGGTGCCTGATCGCTTTGTGATATCATGAGGCATTAGGAATAAGTATCCTTAACGTGTTGTGACTTGTGCGTCCTGAAATGCAGGGAATAATATCTGATTGAGCTATATATTTCCCACATGGACAGGACAGAGCATCTGTTCTTGGGATGGGGTCTCACATGTCAGATCCGCATTTGTACACCGTATTCAAGAAATATATATTCTTACTTTTTTTATTCCTTTATGGCTGGAATTAACATTCTAGAAGATGTTAATTGGCTCAAAGGGCCTGAAGGATTTTTTTTTATGAATGGGGAAGGGCCTGAAGGATTCTTGTGTACTCTACAGAATTGCTTCTTTTCTACAAAATAATCTCTTGAAATTTCTACGTTCTAACAAGCCCAGAAATTTTTAATTAATCCCCCAATACCATATCAGGTGTATACTTTTTTAATACATATTTTAGGTGGATGTGCAACTCAATTAGAGAGGGAGAGACCAGAAAATATTTAGTCTACCACTGGGTTGTGCCCAATTGCCCATTGGGCAATGGAATGGGCAATAGCTAGCAACTATAACCATGTCTCAAGTACTTGTTCTTCGACAAAATCATCACTTCATTTATAATGTTTGCAAACAAAGAAAACCATTTGTCGGCTGTCTTTTCCCTGAAAAATCAAGTTGGTTTTCAATCTATGCTTGAAAGTTGGGATTAAACTCTATCCAACCACAAATTGGTGATACCAGCAGGACAGCAGTTTTACCAACATTAATAAACTTGATTTGCTTCAGTCCAACTGGTGATACACTGATTTCATCAGTGAAAAGAAGCGCCTTAATATCGGTTCTTACCACAGGAACTAAGATATTTGTTGACTGTTAACTAAAGAAACCTATAGGTTGCTATTTCCCCAGGCCAATATTCATGTCTTAGCGCATAACTGCATATAATCCGAAGGAGTGAACAGTCTCTTTAAAGTTTCAAGAATGAGGACACTAAAAGAGTAGTCGTCCTTTGATTCATAGCTACAAAAAAAACATGAATTGAAGCCTAGAAATTTGCAATTGTATATGAAAGATAAGAAGGACATGGAAGACAGATGAACATAGTACATGCAGTGATGAGCATTACAGACCGGTGTCCTTGGCATCTGCAACAAGCCGAGCTCCATGGACGATTGACACAAGGATCAAGAAGAGGAGAACGGAGATGAGAAGGCAGGATTTCTTTGTGCTCGCCATGGCTGCCCTGCACAGAGTGACACTACAGTGTAGTAGACAAAGAGCAAGAACTCCTCTGCCTCTGGTACCAACTCTCATCACCCTTCCCTTAAAAATCCCTCAAAAAGGAGACAGAATAAGTTCCTCGAGGAGCTTTCCACGTGGCCTTCAAAAGATGGCCACCACCAAGTCACCAACCATACAATTTATTTGTGTAGGATCGTATGGCACACTAAAAGAGGGGTGAATGATTATCTCCGCTTTTTACCACCTGAAACCAAAACACAACGCAGAGAAATAAAGGAAAGTAATTTGAATTACCGACCATAGTTGCTTGCTTGTACGTGGCCATAAGACCTGTCGCCCGACTGCTCGTTATGACCACTCGTTATGACCGCTCATCTTGAATGCTCACTTCGACCGCTTGCTTACGACCGCTCGCTCTGATCGCTCGCTTACAACCGCTTGGATCGATTGCCCAATTGTTCCGATGGCTCGGCACGATCTCGGATCGACCGCCTGCTCGTTCCGATCACTCAGCACGATCTCAAATCGATCACCTACTCATTCTGTTCGCTTGGCATGACAACGACGCATGTGGTCGTGACCTCATTCCGCCTGATGTCCCCAGCTATTTGACCACCGCCCAAACGAGTGCAAGCCGAAGACAAAACATAGCACATAAAGCGAAGAGGAAAACAAGTTGTCAAGAACCTTTTTCTAGAAAAGATCTGATCCACTATTTCTTCATCAAGTTCTTGGCTATAAAGCACCTCACGGCACCCCTAAAAATCTTCTCTTTGAAAGTCCTAAAACTCTGTACGCTAGCCTATAGCCTCCCCTGCTTTTATAGGCCAGTGCATAAAGCGTGTTCCACTCGAACACCTCAAAACCATGTCCTTAACCACCTGGACACGAGATCCTATCTCTTCCACAAATCAAGGGATCTGAAAACCCTTCCTAACACGGATTTTAACCACCTTGTACAAATCATGGACTCCATCCAAAACTCATATGACACACACGACAAAGCCTCCAGGATATGCCCTCCTATATCTCCATCGTGCACCACCACTGCATGCTCTCGCGTGAGCCCAATCACCTCGCATGACCACCTGACCGCCTAGACCTCAGATTACCCCCTCCTAGTCCCGATCCTCTTCGTCACCAACCGTAACCGTCTCCACAATTCCACGCAGTATCCACCTTTGACATCAATGTGCTCCAGCATGAGCTCGACCACCTCGCGTGACATCCCAACTGCCTGGACCTCATATTACCCCCTCCTAGTCCTGGTCCTCCTTGTCACCGACCATGGCAACCTCCATGCCCACCTGGACATGGAAAGACCAAAGAAACTCTCTCCTGGTATAAGTTCTCACCAACTTGACCATAATCAACACACATTAGCAAAACACACCCTTATCTATCCCCAAACAAGAACCAAACCACCTACGACCACCTTCCAGATCATTTATGACCACGTAGAGTATATCGCTCATTGGAACAGACCTTCAGACCACTCAATATGACCGCTAACTCTAAGTACTCGTAACCCACAAGTAATCGAAAACCACACCGACTATCGAGTACCGACTACCGAGTATCGATAAGAAATCACAGCCACAACATGTACTCGAAGCCTACGAGTACAAACACACGCCAACACACGATCGCTTACCACGATCGTGAAACCTCTTCTATCGAGTACTGAGTCCTCTCACTACAAGTACCTCAATGTACTACAGCAATGACCATTCATCATCGACGACCACACACCGACTAGTCAACCACTGGTCCAACATGAGTACTCGACGTATTCAAAGATCTCAAAAATGTAGTACTCATATCGACCATGAAAGTCTACGAGTACTGACTGTGAAGCCTATGGTAACCAATCACTAAGCCTCTGACTACAGAAAATAGAACAGCAGACTGAGAAGTCTACGAGTATTGATAAGACTGCCAAATCTACAACCAAGAAAGCGGTCTGCAAAACCTACGACCACCAACCACAAAGCCCTCGACTATCGACCAGTAAAACATTTGACTATCGAGTACGACCAGTAAAGTCTATGACTATCGAGTACTATAGCTACGACCATGAAAGCAGTCTAAAAACCTACGATCACCGACTGCCAAGCCCTCAACTATCGAGTACAGCTAGTAAAATCTATGACTATCGAGTATTGTAGCTACGACCAGAGAGAGTACTGTAGCTATGATTACCTGCCATGGTCATAAAGTCGAAGTCGTACTGCCGTGGTCAAAAGATCAAAGTCATACTACCATGGTCGAAGCCAGACGTGGTCGAAAGCTACCGTGGTCGTAAGGTCGAAGTCATACTGCCGTAGTCGGAGCTAGACATGGTCGTAAGCTGCCATGATCATAAGGTCAGCATGGTGAATGCTACCGTGGTTGAAGCCAGCCATAGTCAAAAGCTGCCATTGTCGTAAGCCAAACGTAGTCGAAAGCTGCTATGGTCAAAAGCTGGACATGATCGAAAACTGTCGTGGTCGTAAAATCAAAGTTGTACTGCCATGGTCAAAAGGTGAAAGTCATACTACCATGGTCGAAGCTAAACGTGGTCAAAAGTTGCCGTGGTCATAAGCTAGATGTAGTTGAAAGCTGCCGTGGACGTAAGCTAGACATGGTCAACAGTTGCTGTGGTCTAAAGTTGGACGTGATCGAAAACTACCGTGGTTGTAAAATCGAAGTCTGCCATAGTCGTAGTCGTGTTCATGCTATGGTCGAAGTCTGCCATTGTCATAGTCGTGTTCATGCCGTGGTCGAAGCATGCCGTGGTCCGAGTCTGAAGTTTGAAGACTATAGTTGAAGTCTGAAGTCTGAAGACTGAAATCACTCGAAGGCAAAGTCTTGAACTGCATCGACCAAGTCTTTCACAAATGCAAAATCCAAAGCAAAACAAATGTTAATTATTCATCATCTGTTTATTTACGACTATCCACATGGTATAACAATCTCCCCCTTGATGAATACATTAACAAAACTTTGAAAATTCTCAAATGATTTGTGTTTTGAAAGAGAAGCAAAATTCGCAAACACAGCAAGACTCCAATTCAAAATCTCTTCAAAAAATCTCTCCCCCTTACTTCAATTTCTCTCACTTTGGCAATGTAATCATCAAGAAAAAATCCCATCTTAGAAAAAAAAAACAAATTGAGAAGAAGCAAGAAGTTTTGAGAGAGATCAAGAAAACCAAAAAGAGCTCAGAGACCACTTGAAAAACACCACTTGTAAAATAACATTACCTTTCCACATGGTCTAACCTAAGGTGAAGTCTCATGGAAACTCCTAGAGTAGGTAAAGAACCATCCAGTGTTCCAATCAAGCAATGATGCAAAAGACTGGAGCCAAATCAAGTGCCTATTCTCCACCCTGTGTTCACTGGACTCAAATCACAGTAGATGTTGGTCTCACAGTACTGTGGTTAGTCAAGTAAGCTTTAGTAATCCAATACTGTGATACTTAACAAAAAGAACCAGTAGTAGACAATGATAAAAATTTAAGTGAAGTGTTAGCCTTTGTCAATTTTTGGTCTGACTACTGTTGAGTTACTAGTCTATCTGCCGACTTGTCTGAGCGCCTCTGTGACAAGTCGTAACTCATCTAAGCTCCGCTGTACAGCTGGTTGTAACTCACCTGAGTGCCTCTGTACAGCTGGTCATAACCCTAGTCCAATCACGCTGTAATGACCATGGGAAGAAGCTAATCTAAACTCTAGTCTGATCACTCTATTACACCATGGATGAAGGCCGGTCTAACTCCCAACTAGTCTAAACGAGCAAAGACAATAGGTCAAAAATCTCGTAAGTATCTTGACTGACTATAGTGACCAACTGACGGATGACTCTGTTTGATGACGCTAGTCCGACCACGAAGATCGGCTGGTCGAAACCCTAGTCTAATTGTGGGACATTTGACCGCAGAGCACCCGACTTCACGGCAGACTGGTCTGATCGTGGGACGTCCAACCACTGGGTGTCCGACCACACGGCAGACTCATTTGACCTCCGATCGACCACTATGACCAGTTTTAGTAGCTGAAGTTCCCAGGGCTGTAGAGAACAACTTAGAGGGTGCAGAACCAACAGACGATTGGTTAGCTTGTGCAAAGAGACAATATACTCCTGAGTCTAGAGAGGACTGATTAGAGGAAGCACAATGACAGTTGGGAGCTTGCACAATCTCCACTTGGGAACATTTTTTAGCCTGTCTTTCTTCTCCTTCTTAGCTTTCCAAAAATAGAACTGAACCACATGACCATCTCTACCACAATAAGTGCATTGATACTTGTCTCTGGACTTCACAACACCCACTTTGGTAGAGAATTCCATTGCAATACCAGCAGATTTAAATATAATCTATTTTGGTTCAGGTTCTACTTCAAATTTCCCAAGTTTAAGAAGCTTAACAACCTTAGGAGGATTATTCTTGGCATGCTCGATAAAATTAAATCCTAGACCATGTTTCTTTACACTTGTTTTTGATTAATCTAGAATCATGTTCAAATTATTTTTACCAAACGAGAATCTCTCTAAGGTGTTCTTTAAATACTCATTCTCTTTGGCCAATGTAGGACAGGTTATGCATTTAACAGGATCATTGGTAAGACATTTAGAAGCAGTAGACTAAGCTAACCTTTCCTTTTTCAGCAAAATCATTGAGTTGTCTAGTCAAGGTTTCTATTTTAGTGTTAAGTTTAGCACAATTTGAGCAAGAAAGAGTCTTATGATAGAGCATTTGTTGGATTAACTCTTGCGATGAATTAAGCCTAGCCTGAAGCAAATCACACTTAGAGCAAACCTTAGATTGAGCAGAAGAACTAGACTTAAGCTTTTCATTTTCATTATTAGCAAGTTTTAACTTTTCATCACAAGAGTCATGTGACAATCTTAACTCATTAAGTTTAGCAGTTATATCACTAAGTTGAGCCAAGTTTGATGTATTAAATGTTCTAGCAGTCTCTAACTCAGTATGTAAAACTTGGCAAGACTCACAAGATTCATCATCAGAAATAAAGGCTCTAAGTCTGTTAATTTCAGAATTTAGCTCTCAACAACAAAATCATGACTTTTAATTTTCTTTTTATACTTTTGAGCTCTTCTGTCAATCTAAGCATAGCACGAGATAAATCAGTATAACAAGGTTTTACCTCATCAAGATCACTGTAAAGATCGTCATCGTTGAGCTCCTCACTATTGGCCATAAAATACATCCCTGTGAAGTCCACCTCCTTTGCCTTCTTGCCTTTGTCCTCATCATCGCTCGCAGAATCAACATCACTCAAATTAATCTACTCAAGTGCTGCAAGTACTTTGTTGACCGCCCTGTGATAGTTGCGCTTCTTACTTGGGTCAATCTTGAATTGAGTGACGAGTTGGAGCTTGTCATCCTTAATCTCCTTGCTCCTCAATTTGGGGCAATTCATCTTAATGTGACCTGGCTCATCGCACTCATAACATCTAATCGGCCCTGACACGCCACCTCGCTTCTTCATTCTCACATTATTGAGTGCCTTGTATGCTCGTAACGAGATCAACACCAACTCCTCTTTAGGAAGCTGCTCGAATTGTTCTTCTGAAAAAGAAGACAAGGCAGACAAAGAAACACAAGACAAAGCACTCGATGAAGTAGACTGCACGGGGTTAGTTATAAGTGCTAAAGGTGAAGATTTATCAATCTTGGATGGAAAAGCTTCTATCTCATATGTTTTCAATCTAGAATAAAGATTATGCATGGTTAAGTATCTAGATTAACATTTTGATTAATAGGTGTGACAACCATCAACCACTCAGAACCTAAAGATCTCAAAATTTTAGTTGCATTATCTTCATCAGCAGGAATAACATTAACAGCACACAAATCACTAAATATTTTCTCAAAATGAGCAAAGATATCATCAATGGATTCACCAGGCTTCATAGCAAAATCTAAATATTCTTTTTGATAAATATTTTTATGCACTTTCTTGATTTTAGTGGTTCCTTCATGATAATCACAAAGAGTTTTCCATATTAAGTGGGTAGAATTAATATGAGCTATATGATCAAACTCTTTGCGAGAAATCCCTTGAAATAGCAAGTTACGAGCTTGAGCATTTAAATCAACATCTGCTTTATATAAATTACTAACAGCAGCAGCATCCTCATATGGTGTAGCAACTTTATTCCAAATATCACTACCTTGAGCCTCAATGTAAGCTTGCATCGGACACTTCAAAAAAACAAAATCAATACCATCTAGCATGGGGGATGATTCACAGACCTCTCTGATGCCATAGCAACCTACTCTGATACCACTTGTAGGATCGTATGGAACAATCAGAGGGGTGAATGATTGTCTTCGCTTTTTACCACCTAAAACCAAAACACAACACAGAGAAACAAAGGAAAAGCAATCTGAATTACCGACCACAGTTGATTGCTTGTATGTGGTCGTAAGCCTCTATCGCCCGACTACTTGTTATGACCACTCGTTATGACCGCTCGTCTCGAACGCTCGCTGACAACCGCTCATCCTGAACACTCACTCTGACCGCTCGCTCACGACCACTTGCTTACGACTGCTTGCTTACGACCTCTTGGATCGATCACCCAGTCATTTCGATAGCTTGGCACAATCTCATATCAACCGCCTGCTTGTTCCAATCACTTGGCATGATGTCAGATCGATCACCTGCTCGTTCCGATCACTCGGCATGACAGCGATGCACGTGGTTGTGACCTCCTTCTGCCTGATGTCCCCAGCCGTTCGACCACCGCCCGAATGAGTACAAGCCGAAGACAGAACAGAGCACGTAAAGTGGAGCGGAAAACAAGTCACCGAGTACCTTTTTTCGGAAAACATCTGATTTGCTATTTCTTCATCAAGTTCTTGGCTACAAAGCACCTCACGGCACCCCTAAAACCTTCTCTTTGAAAGCCCTAAAACTCTATATGCTAGCCTACAACCTCCTCTGCTTTATAGGCTAATGCACAAAGTGTGTTCCACTCGAACACCTCAAAACCGTATCCTTAACCACCTAGACACGAGATCCTATCTCTTCCTCAAATCAAGTGTCTTGAAACTCTTCCTAACACGGGTTTTAACCAACTCATACAAATCATGGACTCCATCCACAACTCATACAACACACATGACAAAGCCTCTAGGATATCCCCTCCTGTATCTCCATCGTGCACCATCACCGCATGCTCTCTCATGAGCCCGATCACCTCGCGTGACCACCTTACCTCCTGGACCTCAATTTACCCCCACCTATTCCCGGTCCTCTTCGTCACCAATCGTAACCGTCTCTACGCTTCCACGTAGCATCCATCTTTGACCTGCATGTGCTCCAGCATGAGCTCAACCACCTCACGTGACATCCCAATCGCCTAGACCTCAGATTACCCCTCCTAGTCCTGGTCCTCCTCGTCACCGACTATGGCTACCTCGATGCCCACCTACACATGCAAAGACCAAAGAAACTCTCCCTGGTATAAATTCTCACCAACTTGACCATAATCAATACACATTAGCAAAATACACCCTTATCTATCCCTAGACAAGAACCGAACCACCTACGACCATCTCCTAGATCGTTTGCGACTACGCAGAGTCTATCGCTCATTGGAACAGATCTTCAGACCACTCAATATGACCGCTAACTCTGAGTACTCGTAACGCACAAGTACTTAGAAACCACACCGACTATCGAGTACCGACTACTGAGTATCGATCAGAAATCACAGCCGCAACCTGTACTCGAAACCTACAAGTACAGACACAACCACTTACCACGATCGTGAAACCTCTTCTATCGAGTACCGAGTCCTCTGACTACGAGTACCTCAATCCTCAAGTACCCACCTAGTACTGCAGCAATGACTATTCATCATCAACCACCACACACCGACCAGTCAACCACTGGCTCAACGCGAGTACTTGACATACTCGAAGATCTCAAGAGTGAAGCACTCGTATCAACCATGAAAGTCTACGAGTACCGACCAAGAAGCCTATGGCATCCGATCGCTAAGCCTCCGACTACCGAAAATAGAACAACAGACTGAGAAGTCTACGAGTATTGACAAGACTGCCAAATCTACGACCATGAAAGCAGTCTACAAAACCTACAACCACTGACCGCAAAGCACCCAATTATCGACCAGTAAAACCTTCGATTATCAAGTACGACCAACAAAGTCTACGACTATTGGGTGCTGTAGCTATGACCATGAAAGCAGTCTGCAAATCATATGACCACCAACCGCAAAGCCCTCGACTATCGAGTACGACCAGTAAAATCTATGACTATCAAGTACTGTAGCTATGACCAGAAAGAGTACTATAGCTACGATTATCTGCCATGGTCATAAAATCAAAGTCATACTGTCATGGTCAAAAGGTCGAAGTCGTACTATTGTGGTTGAACGCTGCCGTGGTCGTAAGGTCGAGGTCGTACTGCCATGGTCGAAGCAAACATGGTCGTAAGCTGCCATGGTCATAACGTTAACGTGGTCAAAAGTTGCCATGGTCGAAGCCAGCCATGGTCGTACGCCAGATGTGGTCGATAGCTGCTGTGGTTGAAAGCTAGACGTGATTGAAAACTGTCGTGGTCATAAAATCAAAGTTATACCGCCGTGGTCGAAAGGTCGAAGTCGTACTGACGTGGTCGAAACCAGACATGGTCGAAAGCTGCCGTGATCCTAAGCCAGACGTTGTCGAAAGCTGCCGTGGTCCTAAGCCAGACGTGGTCGACAGCTGCTATGGTCGAAAGTTGGACATGATTGAAAACTATCGTGGTCGTAAAATCGAAGTCTGCCATAGTCGTAGTCGTGTTCATGCTGTGGTCGAAATCTGCATAGTCGTAGTCGTGTTCATGCTATGGTCGAAGTCTACCATAGTCGTAGTCGTGTTCATGCCGTGGTCGAAGTTTGAAGTCTGTGGTCACAGTATGAAGTTTGAAGACTGTGGTTGAAGTCTGAAGTCTGAAGAATGTGGTCGTAGTCTGAAGACTGAAGACTGAAAGCACTCGAAGGCAAAGTCTTCAACTGCAAACGACCAAGTCTTTCACAAACGTAAAATCCAAAGCAAAACAAATGTCAATTATTCATCATCTCTTTATTTACGACCATCCACATGGTCTAACAATTTGTTTGTTTATTTTGTAACAGCCAGCACTAATACCTGTCTTCCTTTTTTATCATCAACTTTATTTTTTTCAGTGAGTGTATATTATCAAGCAACAACACAACGAGGATGGGTTGAACAAAATTATGTGTACCACGGAGTTTGTTTTTTACGGAGTATATTGCACATTTCAAATGTGATATATTGGCCTGTTGTGTATGGGACTTCCAATACAGGACAGTATGCAGTGCATTTTTTTATATGAAAACTGACATGTTCCATGCTTCTCTACAAGGACCAGACTAATTCAAGCAAGCTATCAGATAGGCAATATTGAAACATGGAATATAGATCACTAATTTCTATTGTTTATGTGGCACATCTGCACTTGCAGGTTTTTGCCATTGTAGGGTATCTCAATTCCGAAGTCCAACGCCCGGATCGAATCTGTTTTTACATCTGCATCTGTAGGTTTATGCATTTCGGGATGGCCAGGGGAAGGAATTCTTCCACGGGTTTTGTTAAACATCATCTGGATGTTTTCTTCATAACTATCATCCAGATTTAGGACTGTTGGATTAGAAATCCAATAGTCATGAATTCTCTCCCCCCCTTAAATTTTACCCTCTCCCCTTAAAAAAATTTCCCCTTTTAAAAACAAGAGGTCGCTTGATCTCTAATCCAAGAGTCACAAATGTGAATAATTGTTAAGAAAACAACATCTGAATGATGCCTAAACACTCCCTTCTTTCAATTGTCCAAAAAGGCTGCTCCTGTACCCTAAGGCACCTTGTCATTTGTGCATGTTTGTTGGTCGTTAGATTATGAGCTTTGTTACTGGTTTTTGCCAAAACACACTTTTCGATAAGTTTTAGCAATGCAAATTCTCCTGTTCTTTGATAATTTTGTTCACGCTTAAAAGGCTTCTTCTTTTGCTTAGCACTGCACATATACCAGTCTTGATGCTTGACCAATGACATCATATCGGTTAGAACATTCCTTACTCTGTACTGCTTCATTCCAACAGGATCAAGAGTTATTCCCCCACGAAGGCTTCTCTGAGGCAATGGCGTCCAGTTTATTGTCCTCCCAATTCCTTGTATGGCTGTAATACCCCGTTTCTTCCTTAGAGAGAGAGAGAGAGAGAGAGAGAGAGAGGAGAAAGGAAGGGAACGAAAGAAAAAGAAGAGGTTAAGGAAGGCCAAGTTCGGCGCGGCTACGGCGTGCGTGCCGACCCCATCTCGACTTGCTGCATGTGTGCGTAGGGGTATAAAAGGAAGGCAGGGCCGCCACAAAACCCTAGTCGTGCGCTTGCGCCATCTTCTATCGCTGCTGCCCTGCCGCGTTGCTATTGTCACCAAGGTTAAATTTTTGGCCTCAAAAAATTTCGGAGGTCACCGGGGGGAACAAAAGGACGAAATTTCAAATTTTTGATGAATTGGACAAAATTTAAATGGGAATAAATTTGGCCAAAATTTGACCGAACTAGACAAAATTTTGATATTTCGACAAAATTTCAGATGAAAATTTTAACCCTAATTGTCACTGCCCTAGCACCGTGCGCCCTGCCGTGTGCCGCATCGCTGCTTGCTGTGCGGGCTGCCGCTGCTGCTTGCCTAGCGCTGCCGAGCTAGCCGCTACTGCCATGCGTTGCTATTGTCACGTCGTGCTGCTCGGCTGTCACGGCAAGGAAGCAAGGAAGAGGAAGGAAGAAGCAGGAAGGAAGCAAGGAACAGGAAGGAAGAACGGCAGAGAAGGAAGGAAGGAAAAAGAAGGAAGAAGAGGAGGGGAAGGGGAGGACTAGGAGCATCTGCTGCTGCCGCCTTTCGATCTGCTGTTGCCACTGCTGTTTTGCTGTGGCTACCGCATGCATCTTGCTGCGGCTTGCCGCAGCTGGGTTTCCCCACGTGCTGTGCAGGGCAGCCGCTGTATGGATGCATGTGCGTTAGCTTTGCTGCTGCTAGCCTGCTAGCATGTGCGGCTCGGAGCAGAAGAAACGGCGGCCAGGGGAGAAAGAAGAGAAGTCAGAAGATAGGACACAAGTTTTGACTCTAACACTATTATAGAAAAGGTCATCACAGATAGTTAAAAAATGTCATCACAGATAATTTCGTTAGCCGTCTGAGTTTGTGGGTCAGTAATGACATGAGGTTATCATCGACGGTTTTTGAATTACCTGTGATGCAGACTATCATAGACGGTTATTAACTTATAACTGTCTGTGATACATAATCTATCACAAATGGTTTGTATGAAACTATCTGTGATAGATTATGTAACACCGACGGTTTGTAGATGAATTGAAATAGTCTGTGATAGTTGATGTATCACAGACGGTTTGTCCTAAGGATCCGTCTATGATATTCTTTTGTATTGCTAAATCTACTTCTGTTTATTGGCTAGCCTCAGAAAATGCTAGCCATGCCATATGAAACAAACAGAAACGCAATAAGTACATATATACATCCAATTCACTTTCATTTCACAAACAAGAACATCCATTTCACCAATCAATTAACTCAAATGAACTAAAATTAATCATTCATAAACAAATACACATGTGTACCATTAAATTCAATTTTATCTCAATCAAGTGCAATCTACATTGTGGAACTCCCCAGCTTAGTTTATGACTTGAGACAATAAGAAGTACGCAAACTACCCTCGAATTTTTTTGGAGCTCAGCCTGTTCCAACGCAGTTGTAGCGATGGTTGTAACCTGTCGCTAGGAAGATCAAAGTCGTGGATATATATAAATTGATAAGTATGAAATAATTATTACAAGATTGACAAACCTGTGGATCATTGGCCATCACAGAACTGACGAGTATTTGCATGTTGTGGTAAACATAGTATCCATAGATATTGCCCGGTGGCTGCTAGTGGCACTACAAAAATAGAATAGGTTAGTTTGAGAGACATTACTATGAAGTGTTACATAGGATTAATGTGTACTAGCGAATACCAAAAAATTTAGATCGTGTCGTAGGATTATGATCCCTCCCTTGGATCTCCCTCCAGTAGCAACGTATGCGGCGAATGAGCTACATGATTCTAAAAGGTTAGTCTTAGCCATTGCAAAGGAAGGAAAGACTACAATAAAGTTATCTATGGTGTAAATGTGTTTACCTGTCGGTTAATTGTCAGACAACTGTGAAGTCATGTTTGGCCCTCTTTAGGGAATCAAAGTATAGTACTCTATTCCATTTTGGTATAATTGCAATTAGAATCTAATGGAACCTACACAGGTATATCACCATGGTCATTAAACCTAAGTTTGTGTTGCTTATAAAATACTAATTAACAAGTATAGCCACTAGTGCAGCACTTACCCCTGGTTGTAGTGCAAAAGTATGAATTTCTTATTGCGGTGAGCCAACAATGACGTCATCATGTAAGCCTTGACAAAGGATGTATCCTCCTGGATGCTTTGCATGGAGACCAAGTGTGGATCGAGGAAACCTATCGATGATTTCCTTGATCCAGCATCAAAAAACATGTATCTATATATATACAAAAGAAGTAGTTATATATGATATTTATCGGTATTACACAAGCGTAGACCATCATTGTACACATAGACAGTGTCCAGCATTGCATGAGTGATACATTGAGGGCGTTGAGATTGAAGAGTAAGAACAAGTCCTCGAAGGTCACCGTGAAGACACGGTCTTGAACCTCGTGATGAAGATGATGCGGCCTGAACTTGATGTTGACACCCGAGCGCCGTTGTCCATCTGGCTTGTTGGCCTACTCCATGTACCATGCATGGAATCTCTGGGAAGCGAATCCTAAGGTTAGGAGACGCTCTACTAGTTCAACCAACGGCTCACGTAGCATGAATTTTTTAACCAACGGCAAGAAGGGGATATCATCGGTCTTCTTTGGTTTGTCCTTGTCACCTCACCATTTAGAGGTCGACTTCACGAGAAGGTGCACGTGATGCACTGCACCCTTGCCACATCAATGTAGGTAACTCTGGTGCAGGTAGCTCTAGTGCAAATAGCTCCTATTGACATGGCACAGTTGTAGGATTTTCCTGTGAAGTTGACACTAGTGCAGGTAGCTCCGATGCAGATAGCTCCTGTGGACATGGCACCGTTGCAAGACTTTCCCATGAATTTGACACCGGTGCAGGTAGCTCTATGTAGATGTCCCTCTTAGGCCACTGGATGAATGTTCCAATGGCTTGCCCTAGAGTCACGACCTCGTCATTCGGGAACATCTGCAGTGGGATGACCTCGAAATTGGCATGAAACACTTTTGTGAAATCTGGTGCTAGAGTTACATCATGCACCAAGGCCCCTACACCGGATGGATACACCTAGCCCCAAGCAGCGTCTAGGGCAACGGAGGCATATCTAACTTGGAGCTTGCACTTCGTAGCCACCTACATAATGATATAAAGTTAACTACTCCAACAGGCCAATCAATGCATCAAGCATACTAGAGATAATAATTATTACCAGGATGTCATCGATAAGAAATCTGTGATTGCTTTCTGAGGTAGGATTGGATGCATAGCAACTCCGATGTTGGGGGGCTAGCTAGCACAGTAGCGGCGGGGCATGCAACTGATTTCCCCTAAGCCTTCCCTCAATGCTCTCTGTCTGCCGTCGCATCTTATCTCTGATGGTATCAGTGATCTCCTCTCTGAGGAATTCACAAATCTCCTCTCGTAGCCATGCATCACACTCGGCTTTGGCTTTCTTCTTACTCCGGTATACTTTAGAGTCCTATGAGAATACCTGTTTCCATGGAACATAAAGATCAAGGCCTCTCATGCGACCTGGGTGCTCCTTATTGCCAAGAGCCGCGGAGAGTATACCTCTCTCCCTGACTACCTGGAATGAACCTTTGGAAGATTCTGCACTCATCATTTCCTGCAAGAGCCTGACATGCTATTTTACTTCCTATGAAGTTATGGAGTAATTACAAACTAGGTAGTTTGATATCTTACTAGGTGCTGAGACACTTCCTTATCTGCGAGGTTTGGAAAGGAGATGGCCCCCGAAGGCATGGTAGATGGCCTCGCTCTTATCCAATTTTGGATGCGCTTATTAGGAATCCCAGCAAATGGCAGGGAGGCTTCCCACAGGATTGCTTGCTCATGCTCCTTCTCCATTGTGGGATTTTACTCGTATACCAGCATTGCTGAGTCTGTGGGGGTGCGTGTTTTTTTGCCTCAAGGGCCTTGTGTGCCATACTTTTACTCCTAAAATCATCTATCATCTTTTTGACCACAAAGTTTTGCCAACACGGTTCTAGGAACGGATGCTTTTAGAAGGGTATCAGATCCTTCTTCACATATTGCTTGATAAATGTGCTCTTGAAGTTCTTCCATACTTTACACGCTGCTAGCAACGCGTGTCATCATATGGAGGTTTGGTGTTCTTCCAGGATCTTGAAGATTTAGGAAATTTATGTCACCAGCACATCTTTCTGATCTTCAGTCAAGTCTTTCCACAAATCATCGGTGATCTTGACCCATTCCCGTGCAACTATTCTGACCATTGTCTACAATGTGCATGTTGCTCAGCGAGGATTGAGAGGGGTACCAAACACATTGACATTCATGATGGTAATCCTCTTTGATGGCACTTGAATTTTTCAGAGGACAGCGCATCAAACACATGAGGTGACGATGACAGAAAAAGAGCGGATGATATCTTCACAAGTACATGAACACACTTAACATGGTGATGGAAGTGGGAACTAGATTCACTGATTGCACCCCAAAGTGATTGAGTATGAGCGTGAGAAAGGGGTGAGCGGAAGTCAAAGGCCACACTCATAGTAAGCCTAGAATAGTGGAATTTGCCCGATCTCCCCGATGGCCAGTGCTACCCAACAACTTCAATCCACTTCATGTATTTTCTCTGAGGGATCTTTTCGGTGTCAATGAATGCCTTCAGCTTAGTAGTGTCCGTCTCCAACACCGCCCAAACAGAGGAAGATTTTTTTCATTTCTCTAGGGGGTTGATTTGGATTTGGAAGAAATCAAAGGAAGGGAATGACTTGGTTGGAGGCGGAAAGCTCGAAGAGTAGCGAAATTGAAGGGGAAAGTAAGAACCCAAAAGGTTACCCTGTGGTAAGTTTTTATAGACACATTAGTCAGTTACTAATCTCGAGAACTCAATGGTTACTACCTCTTCAGGAACTGCTCCAACGAACAGATCGGTGAGAGTCAATTGGAATTCTTAAATTCGTTTGTTCGAAACCCGCATGTCTTTACAACTCAAGTGAAATTACCGTCTTGACCAAGCCTACTTCTAGTGAAACAAAATCGAAAAGGCTTTGCTTTCGATCTTCACTCGTCTACAACTGCTCTTTCTCAAGGAAGTTATTTTCACTTGAAGTTGGGGGGCTAGGTGACGAGGATATAATAATCCTCAAATTATTGTTTATCCATGAATAATATTATCATGTCATTATACTCCTTAAGTATACCCTTTATTTGTAAAGGAGAAACTTAACCAGGTGGTAAACCTTTCTACGACCACTCCTTGGTCGTAAGTCTTTTCACGATCGCTTCATGATCGTAAGTCTTTTCTACAAGTATGACATAGTCGTAATTCATTCTATGACCACCCTGTGGACGTAAACTCTTCTATGACAACCCGATACACTACGAGTCTATCCGATAAAGCAGGTAATGTATGCAGTTGTTCTTTGGAATAACTACGCATAAATTCTCCTTACTCCTAATGGCGAAGAAACATCACGTCACTGACAATAACTTCCATGATGGTTATTCATTCGGAACATTAAGGTGTCCCTTGGCATGGAGCAACCGCCACCTCTTCGCATGCTATATAAGGGCCGAGGTCAGGAAAGCAAAGGGGGAACAAGAGAGGAGAAAGTAGCGCTAGGCATCTAGCATTATGCTTTCTCTTCATTGTAATCAGCATACTCAGGAATAGCCACTAAGAGACCATGTGGATGTGACCCCATGTTTGTGATGAGTAATTGACACGTGTTCTAGATAGTTTGTGTTTGGTTTGAGTGGTTCGAGCCAAGTCGTTGCATGGTGCAAGCGACTGTGATCGGACTTGGTCGAATGAGGTCGGACGAGCTTAGGACGCCTGTTTTCTTTTCGACTGGTCGTTGGGCTATTTTAGATGTGAGCATTTAATTCTAATACGACTTTGTGTTATCTGTATCTCGAGAGGTGCTATGTGGTGTATTTCTTGTCTGTGATGGCTGCAGGACATCGAGGCGGAGTCATGGCGAGGCACGGGATGACCGGACTAGGCGTAGGTGGTGCTGAGGTCGGAGCGGTTGGGATGTGCTGAAGACGGCGAGGACTTGAGGTGGTTGTGAGGCTTGGACGGCAAGAAATAGGGAAGCTTCCCGGAAGTGCAGGAGGGGCGTTCTGGTAAATACGCAAGGCTGCACCAAAGGAAGTGGATTTGGTTAGAGTTAGTGGGTAAAGCATTAAGGCTTAATGGGCAAAGCAATTTGTGAACCCATTATGAAAGGCTATAAATAGGATGCATGTCTCCTGGTGGTGGCATGGCTTTGGAGAGGTTGTTAGGGTTTTAGAAGTTTGTTTGTGCTTTTCTCTTTTGAGCAGTTGAGGAGTAGGTGAGAGCAGTAGAGGAGGTTCTGGCTGTTGCCCATGTCTTCTACGTGTGCTCTGTCTCCCTCTATGTTTTGTATGAGCTGTTGTGTTCTTGAGGTGCGAGATAGCTGTAAGAAATCCCATGTAATCATTCCTCTCTATGAATCAAGATGAGGAGGATTTTGGCTGAGAGGTTCTTACGGTTCAGTTCTTCTTTGTGCCCCTGTTTTTGCATGTTCTTCTCTGCTCTGTGATTTGAGTTTCGTTTGAGGGGCTGCAGATTTTCTTTGCTCTGAGTTAGATGATATTTCAAGTCCCCTTGGTTATCTTTTCCATTGAGCAGAAGATCTCAATTGCAGTTTACCTCTCAGAAATTAAAGTTTTGCACTTCCTCTATTTTTACCCTTTCTGGGGTTTACTGTTTGCATGAGTAGAGGATTCTTGTGTGTGGTGATTTGATGAAAAGTTTGTTTCGTGTTTTATCGCTCTGAAGACTTCTCCCTATTGTGCTAAAAATCTCATGATCCAAAGATTGAAAATTACATGCAATTTGGAGTTTGATCTCCTTCTCAGTTTGGCATTTCAGTTTTGGGATTTACTCTGCCTGTATTATTTCTTCAGCCGAATGCCTTTCTTTGTTCTGTTGGTCTATCAAGCAATCTGAATATTCTTCTCTGCTCAGTCTACATTTTCTGTAGAAATCAGAATTTTGGTTTCAAGTTTTCAGGTTGCAGAAATCAGGGTGTTCTATTTTCGGTTCTCAGCAGCAGGAGCATTCACTGCTTGTATCTAATTTCAAATTGGTTTGCCGTTTGCTCCCATCCAGTCTTTCGATCTATCTTAAGTAAAAATTTGAGTTCTATGCCTCTCTCAGATTGATCTCTCAAATTAACTCATTTTCTGGAGAGGAGTTTCACCCAATTTTATTTGAGCTCAGTTGTGTCTTTGGTTTTCAGTCTGTGTTTGTTTCTTTTGTCGGATTGCCTTCTTGAGAGAAGACTGCTTTCAGGCCGTTTCTTCAGAATAGGTTGCTGCAGTCTTGTTTTGTTTTTCTCCACTTCATAGTCTCTTTGCCGAAACTGCTTCTTTTTCTGTCCATCTAATTTTTGGTCAGTTCAAGTGCTGCATTTGTGTTTGGCTCCCTATGCGATTTGGGTTTCAGGTAGTTACTGTGGACTGTTTTGGTCACATCCGCTCAATCCATTTTCAATCTCCTTTATGTCCTTCCTGGTTTCGGCCAAAGATCAATTTTCTCTGTGTTGTGTTCGGCCTAGTCAGTCTGCATGCTATGGTGTTTTTAAGTCTTTAGGCCAGATTTGACTTTGTAGCTTTGGGTCTAGTTTTTGTTCCGCCAATGAAATATATGTTCAGACTACCATTGTTTCTTTAGAGAAGAACCCTATGAGCTTAGTTGTGATTTTTCCAGTGAGCAAATATTTTCCGACTTCATAGCTGCCACAGCTATCGGAGGAGAAAATTGAGTGGATACTCGCGGGCGATTTTTAAAGGCACCATTCACCTTCCCTCTATTGCCATTCGGTCCTACAGCCACCCAGGAGTAGGGTTATTGTTCTCTCTCAAGAAGGCCCAAACCTATATAAAATCCCTGTGTCTTTGTCTATGTTATCAGTAGCCAGGATATTCCCCAAACCAAATAATCATACATAAGATCAATACTAAAACATCGACAGGTATACACACCTATTAATAAATAATTGGGATATGTAGGGAAGAAATTAGGATACTTTCTTATTAAGTATATAGCTACCACAAAAATGCCATCATGCTACATATAAGAAGAAGACAAATTTGCAAAGTTATAAAATTACTTATTGTACTTGAAATAGAATACCTTAAATATAAGTATACGATGTCCATAAATATTTCACAAAATTTTCAACAATAAGCATAGAGCTCATATTTAAAGTGTGTTGTCTTGCTCTCAGATGCAGAGTTGCACAAGATAAAATCTCGGTCTTCTCAATACTTGTCAATATTCTTCACTAATTAAATTTGATAACTTTGAATTGGACTTTGAGTTTTCTTGAAGATTCTCTACATTTAGTCAAGAACAATATTGCCGACAATAATCCAATACCCCCTTTTGACAGAAAATCAAGAAATTAATAGTGCAAGGATTCATTATTTGAACAGAATAGTCTATTGAAAATAGATAATAGAAGTCCCCGATCTTCGATGGGATCGACTATCCCTTCTGAAAGAGTTGGATGGAGACCTACATCCAAGCTCAGGGCTACACCATCTGGCGAAAGGTCAAGACCCGGTATGTTGTTCCTGCCGATGAGAACATCAACGTGGCACACATGCCCGATGTTGAGGCAAATGCTAAGGCACCACTCTCATCTAACATCGGCCTTCGACATCTGGGTGACCCTTGATGCATACCTTGAGGGCACCACCCAGATCAAGATGATACGACAGGACCAGTTCAAGCGAGATTACAACAAGTTTGAAATGCTTGCTGGTGAGTCCTTGGATGAGTGTTTTGCGAGGTTTCACAAGATTCTGAGCAACCTTCGAGCGGTCGATCTCACATAACCCGACTCGGACAACGCTCGACAAATGCTTTCTGCTCTTGATCTGCGTGTGTGGGAGATGATGGTGATAACAATTAAAGACACGACCGATCTTTCGACCCTGACTCTTGATGCGTTGTACTCACGCCTCAAGACTCACGAGATTGATATAGTCTCTCGTAGGTCGAAGTCGCAGTCGATGGCCTTAGTCACCGATCCCAGTCCAGCTTCTAGATCTTCCTCTGACTTGATTTCTGGATTCTCTCTTGCTGCTCTTTGTGAAGTAACCGATGATCAATTAGAGCAGTTACCAGAAGACCTGTTAGCCCTCCTAGCCAGAAAGTTCTCCCATGCATACAAGAGAGTGAGGGACAGAAAGAGAGGAGGGCCCGCGACCTGCTTCGAGTGTGGTGGCCCCAACCACATTCGGGCAAATTGCCCCAAGCTGGAGAAGGGTAAGAACAACTACGGTGGTGTGAGCAAGAATGACTACATCGACAAGAACCGCAACAAGAAGCCCCCAGCTCATGCCCAAGGCAAAAAGAAGTTCCGCAACCTTGGCAAAGCCAAGAAGCTCTTCCACCGAGTCCTCACCGCCTTCGACGACATCGACTTCAGTGACGTGGAGGGGTGGAGCGACGACGATGGCAAGGATGATCAAGATCCCAAGACGGCGATGACTTCACCGGGATGTGCTTCATGGCCCATAAGGGTGACGTCAGCGATGACGAGCTCTACACCGACACCGATGAGGTAGATCCCTCCTATGAACAGCTCAATGATGCATTCCTTAAGCTAGGAAGATTTTATGCTAGATCTAGAGCTAGGGTTGTGGATCTTGAGAAGGAATTAAATAGATTGTCACGGGAGCTTACTTCACTTATATCTGCTCCCTCCCGTGACGAATGTGACATGTGTTCTTCCCTGCTTGGAGATATGGAGAAACTAAGGACCTCTTATGATAGTTTGACTTCTGAATTTGACATTGTTAAGGTGGAGAATGTTAGTCTGCTTGCTGAACTAGAAATGAGTAGGGTAGCCGCCCTTTCATCTACTGTTGTTGAGACTACTTCTTGCACCTCATGTGAGGATAAGGACAATGCATTTAGAGGTCTTTATACTATACTCCTTGATCTACCAGAAACATGTGAAAATTGCAATAATTTGAAATTGAACCTAAAAAGGGCAGATCATAAAATTGCTGAATTGCATGCTTCCTTGCTTGAGCCCATTGTTTCTTGTACCAACTGTCCTAAATTGACCTTTGACCTTGAATCAGTTTCTAAACAATTTCAAGAAATGGTTGATCAAAACAAGAAAATGGCTCAATATGCTTCTAAGGACCCTGTTAGCTCACCATGTAACAATTGTGAAAAACTAAAATCTGAGTTGATTGCTTTAGATGACAAATGTGTGAAGCTAACTAAGGACCTACTAGAGTAGTCACAATCTCCTTGTACTGTGCGTACTGGTGTGGGGAAGAAGCCTAAAGGAGTAGAGACGCTTAGACACGATGACCAAACAGTTAGATGTAGGATTGTCCCTCCTAGTTCTTGCGAAGACCTCAATGTTGAGGTGGCTGTGCGTGCAAATGCCATTCCTTCTTCTGCTGTTGGTTCTTCCTCCTCTCCTTCTGCTGTCTCCTCTTCCCCCTGCTCTTCTTGCACCTCTCTCTTTTGGGAGTGTCAGTATCTTATGAACACTCTTGAGAGATTTGTAGGAGGCAAGAAGAAGCTAAATCTTATTCTAGACCAGTCCAAGATTTGCAAGTTCAATCAAGGTCTAGGATATGATTTTTCTTGAGGATGTTAGGAAGCATCCACCTGCTGTTCTCAGACCCATAGCAGCAAGTGTGATCGAGATAAAGCCCAAAAACCAAAAGGTTGAGTTCAAATCTGTTGGCTTTGTCCAAGGTATATCTGATAGTAAGGTGGTAACACCTGGTGCTTCGACTTCTTAGAAGGTGAAGTTTCATTGTACCTTCTGTTAGAAGGATGGACATATGATCAAGTGATGCTTCAGGCATGCCAAGATCGCGCGGAGAGATCATGTTCGCGATCTTAGGCGTATTCAGGCTCAACCTCAGATCTTGAGTGCATCTAAGACCGACATGAGGCTTAGGGTTGACCACTCTGAGGTGTTTAGGCAGCATCGAGGACTTGGTTTTTCTGGTGTTTCTGTTTTTCATCCTTGATTTGCCTCTGCTCGTGATATCCACCGTCCTGAGGGTAGATCTCATTTTCTTCATCGAGACAGCTACCCGCGGCGAGATCAGCGTGTTGCCCGTGCACCGACTCGCTCTTCCATAGCAGTCAAACCCGACAACCATTTCAGGTCTGCTCGTAGATCTTCTGGCTTTTTGAGCGACGGAGAACGTAGGGTAGTTAGAGGTCAGTCGTGTGTGACTACTTCTTCTACTCGTGTGACTCAGTATTGGGTTCCAAAATCTTTTTTTGATTTATCCCAGTACTGAGCCATTTCTCTCTCGTTGACTTAGGTTCGTTGAGCGGGGAAGGAAGAGGTTTGGCTCGTTGACTCCGGGTGTTCTCGACACATGACCAGAGATTCTCATTGGTTCTCTTCCCTAGCCCGAGCTCTAGGTGATGAGTCGATCACCTTCGGAGACGCTTCGCCTGGGCGTGTCATCGCCAAAGGTACAGTGCACGTTAATGAGTCTTTCATTCTAAAAGATGTTGCTTTGGTTAGTAAGCTGCAGTACAATTTTCTTTCAGTTTCCCAGCTTACTGATGACGGTTTCGAGGTGAGCTTTAAGAAAAATGCTTGCAAAATTCTTGATTCTTTGGGGAGTCTGGTATGCAGGATTTCTAGATATGGGAGGATCTTTCGTGCTGATTTTGTTGAGTCTTCTGGTGATCCTGTCAGGTGTTTAGTTGCTTCTGAGTCCCGTGACCTTACCTTCTGGCATAGAAGACTTGGTCATATTGAATTTGATCATTTGACCCGAGTTAGCGGCCACGATCTCATTCGTTGTCTGCCTAAACTCAAGATGGTCAAAGATCTTGTTTACGCTCCTTGCTGGCACGGCAAGATGGTTGCCGTTTCTTACCGTCCAGTCACAGTGACTATGACCGATGCACCGGGACAGCTGCTCCACATGGACACAGTTGGGCCAGCTCGAGTGCAGTCAGCAGGAGGGAAGTGGTATGTTCTTGTTGTGGTCGATGACCTCTCGAGGTACTCTTGGGTGTTTTTCTTAGCCTCGAAGGATGAGACATTTGCCCATTTTTGAGGTCTTTTTAGTAGGCTTTCTGTTGAGCTCTCGGGTGCCTTACGAGCAATCCGTAGTGACAATGGCACAGAGTTCAAGAATTCCTACTTTAAGAGATTTTGCAATGAGACAGGTGTAGAGCACCAGTTCTCTTCTCCGCACGTCCCACAGCAAAATGGCGTCGTGGAGAGGAAGAACCGTACCTTAGTCGAGATGGCCAGGACAATGCTTGATGAGTATTCTACACCTAGGAAGTTTTGGGCTGAGGCTATAGCGACCGCGTGCCATGTATCAAACAGAGTTTTTCTGAGGGCACACTTGCATCACACTTCTTATGAGTTGAGATATGGGCGAAAGCCCAGTGTCTCTCATTTTCGTGTGTTTGGTTGCAAGTGTTTCATTCTAAAGTCTGGGAACCTAGATAAGTTCGAGCCACGATCTTGTGATAGGATTTTTCTAGGTTACTCGACTTTGTCGCGGGCGTATAGGGTCTAGAACTGTGAGTCTAGTAAGATGGTAGAAACCTGTGAGGTGACCTTCGATGAGGCCAGTCCGGGGACTAGGCTCGATATCTCAGGTTCTGTAAGTAGTCCGAGTCCATCTTTGTAGACGATGAGGATGATGGAGACGAAGGTGATTTACCTGATCCAGTTCCTCCTCCCCTTGAGGTGCCTGCTTCTTCCACTGCACCTCGAGGAGATCAGCCCATTCCTTCCGCATCTTCTGGAGCTAGTGGCTCTGTTCCTACCTCGTCAGCTCATGAGATAGAGGCCACTTCGTCTTCTCATCCAGGACCTCCTCATCATATCCAAAAAAACCATCCTTCCGAGCAAATGATAGAAGATTTTTTGAGCGCGTCACACGCTCAAAATCCAGCATGTCTCACTTCTGTCTCCACTCTACCTTTGTTGCCTCTTTCGAGCCCAAGGATGTTAGTCATGCTCTTTCTGATGAGTCTTGGGTTAATGCATGCATGAGGAGTTAGAGAACTTTGAGAGAAACAAGGTCTGGTCACTTGTTGAGCCCACTAGAGGCCATAATGTCATAGGTACCAAGTGGGTGTTCAAAAACAAGCAGAGTGAGAATGGGGTAGTCATTTGAAACAAGGTTAGGTTGGTAGCTCAGGGTTTCTCCCAGGTTGAGGGTCTAGATTTTGAGGAGACCATTGCCCCTGTAGTTAGGCTAGAGGCCATTAGGATCTTGCTTGCATTTGCAACGTCTAAGGGCTTCAAGCTTTACCAAATGGATGTCAAGAGTGCCTCCTCAATGGGTATATTGAGGAAGAGGTCTATGTTAGGCAGCCTTTAGGTTTCGAGAACCCCAAATACCCAAACCATGTCTATAAGCTTTCCAAAGCCATGTTTGGACTTAAGCAGGCCCTTAGAGCTTGGTATGAGAGGCTTAAGTCCTATTTGTTGAGTCATAGGTTTGAGATGGGTGAGGTAGATAAGACCTTGTTCATTCGCAGGCATGGCAATGACCTTTTACTCGTCCAGATTTATGTGGATAATATCATCTTTGGTGGCTCCTCTCATGCTCTTGTCTCTCAGTTTTCCGATGTCATGAGCTCAGAGTTTGAGATGAGCATGATGGGCGAGTTGAGCTTCTTTCTTGGCTTTCAGATCAAGCATACTCAGGAGGGTACCTTCTTGCATCAGGGCAAGTACACTCGAGACCTCCTGAGACGCTTTGATATGAGTGATGGTAAGCTGGTGTCCACTCCTATGGCTTCATCAGCTTCACTCGACCCAGATGAGGATGGCGAGCCAGTTGATCAGAAGGAGTATCGCAGCATGATTGGCTCCCTCTTATACCTCACTGCCTCGAGACCGGACATACACTTCTCTGTGTGTCTATGTGCTCGATTTCAGGCTTCTCCTCGCGTATCTCACCACCAGGCGGTGAAGCGCATCCTTCGGTACCTTCGAGCTACCATAGACTATGGATCTGGTACTCTTACTCATCCTGTCTTTCCCTCAAAGCCTACTCGGACGTAGACTTTGCTGGCTGTAGGATAGATAGGAAGAGCACTTCTGGCACTTGCCAATTCATTGGCATTTCTCTTGTTTATTGGTCTTCTAGGAATCAGTCCGGTGTTGCACAGTCCACCGCAGAGGCCGAGTACGTTGCTGCCGTCAGTTGTTGCAGCCAGGTGCTCTAGATAGCTTCGACTTTGCGGGACTTTGGGTTAGCCATAGACAGTGTTCCACTCTTTGTGGTAACACTTCTGCTATTAACATTGCTAAGAACTCAGTGCAGCACTTTCGGACCAAGCACATTGATTTCAGATATCACTTCCTTCGAGACCATGTGGAGAAGGGTGACATAGTGCTCCAGTTTGTAGAGAGTGACCACCAGTTGGCTGATATCTTTACCAAGCCTTAGGATAGCTCTAGGTTTTCAGCCTTACAGGGAGAGTTTGGGGTGGTTTGTCCTTATGGACTGTTGTGAGGGGGAGTTTTGTGCTTTACTGTTTTACTCTATTTATTATGCTCGTACTCTTTTCTGTTGCATTGCATGCGGGTGCATATGGGTTAGTCCTCCTAGCATAGATTAGAGTGTTTCTCTCGTCTAGTTATTTAGACTTCTTTCTCTCATCTTATGATTCAAGGATGCTGCTTATTAGCTGTTTCTTTTCTCACTAGGTTGAGCTCACTCACTTTTTATAGGTTCTAGCGAGGGTTGGGCCACCCTTGGGTAAACAGGGTACGTGTTTGCTCCTTAGTATGTTCGATGATCAGCTGATAGTCCTAGAGTCATATGGGTTGGATGAGAGTCAGTCTGAGCCATAGTATCCTCTATATCTTATCTATACTTTAAGGACTGCCTTTTCTGATTTTCTTGCCAGCTTCTCATTTTTATTGCTTTGGTTCAGGGGGTGTTCATTTGGAAGCTTCTGGATTTTAATATTGACATAACTCAACTTGAACTAAAAGTGCATCACATATTGAGGGGGAGCTGGATTTTCTTGCTTTTCAGCATTCTGCATTGTAATATAACTACATGGAGCCTTGATTATTATCCTTATTTGATTGTTTACAATGCATTACATCTTGCCATGATCTGTGCTTACTTGCTAGATTTATCATGACTTTATATGTGTAGTCTAGTCTTTACCATGATAGGTTGATTAAAAATGCGCAACTTGAATTAAAACATGTCATGTTAACTCTTGAGACTAGTCTGTCTTTAGTTATCCTTTGATGATTCATGCCATGTCAAATAGGCTGAGTTGAGTCTTGAATCTTTATTGAGTTTTAGATTGAGCTATGCTAGTTTCTTGATGAAGCATGAGTTAGTACAAGTCTTCTGTTCGTAAAAATGCCAAAAGATGTCTTTTGTGCGAACAAAAAAACTGATCTGACCAATTCTTTCTCATGAGACTGCTTGCCATTGCACTAGGCATGAACTCAGGGGGAGTTTTGGATGACCAAGATCATCTCCTTAAGCTTATTGCTTGGAGTGGTCGCATAAGGCTTGAGATCTAGCACATGACTAAAATTTTGGTTGGAAACAACCATGAGGTCTAATAGAAAAATCATGTCAAATGTGCTCAATTTGCTTAATTACACATAAAGACCAAGTACTTGAGCAAGTGATTCATTCTTGAACTTGTAGCACTCTAAATTGATTCAATACTAGCTTCTTGGTTCCACTTAGATTATTGACATGGCCTGCATCATCTTTGGATACCTTTAGCTAGACTATAATCATGGTTGACTTGACATGCTAAGCAATTCGACTAACTTTCAGATTATGACTTATTTGGTTTGACTTATCTATACATGTTTAGTCATGATCTAGATAGCATTCTTTTATGTTGTGGCTTGGTGTAATACTTCAAGGTCATTTTGGATAATCTTCATGGCTCATCATGCTTAAAATGAATAATATTCAGCCATTCCATCCATACTCGTGATTTTATTCTCTTCCTTGCATCTTGATGATTTTATTGCCAAAGGGGGAGAATAGCGGAGAAAAAGCCATTTGGGAACTTTCTGGAGCTTTAGAGATCAATTTGCTCTTTCTGTTGTTGCTCTAGTGTTCCCTTTGTCAACATGGTCCTGGTTCCTCTTTGCTTCTTTCTTAGGCCATGTTTGACTTTCTTTCATTTTCAAACTCAACTTTATGTTTTTTCTGTGTTTGTCAATATTCTCATCAAGGGGGAGATTGAGAGACCATGAGGATGTGACCCCATGTTTGTGATGAGTAATTGACACGTGTTCTAGATAGTTTGAGTGGTTCGAGCCAAGTCGTTGCATGGTGCAGGCGACTGTGGTCGGACTTGGTCGGACGAGGTCGGACGAGCTTAGGACGCCTGTTTTCTTTTCGACCGGTTGTTGGGCTATTTTGGATGTGAGCATTTAATTCTAATACGACTTTGTGTTATATGTATCTCGAGCGGTGCTATGTGATGTATTTCTTGTCTGTGATGGCTGCAGGACATCGAGGTGGAGTCATGGCGAGGCACGGGATGACCGGACTAGGCGTAGGTGGTGCTGAGGTCGGAGCGGTCGAGATGTGCTGAAGACGGCGAGGACTTGAGGTGGTTGCGAGGCTTGGAAAGCAAGAAATAGGGAAGCTTCCCGGAAGGTGCAGGAGGGGCGTTCTGGTAAATACGCAAGGCTGAACCAAAGGAAGTGGATTTGGTTAGAGTTAGTGGGTAAAGCATTAAGGCTTAATGGGCAAAGCAATTTGTGAACCCATTATGAAAGGCTATAAATAGGATGCATGTCTCCTGGTGGTGGCATGGCTTTGGAGAGGTTGTTAGGGTTTTAGAAGTTTGTTTGTGCTTTTCTCTTTTGAGCAGTTGAGGAGTAGGTGAGAGCAGTAGAGGAGGTTCTGGTTGTTGCCCATGTCTTCTACGTGAGCTCTGTCTCCCTCTATGTTTTGTATGAGCTGTTGTGTTCTTGAGGTGCGAGATAGCTGTAAGAAATCCCATTTAATTTGGAGTTTGATCTCCTTCTCAGTTTGGCATTTCAGTTTTGGGATTTACTCTGCCTGTATTATTTCGTCAGCCGAATGCCTTTCTTTGTTCTGTTGGTCTATCAAGCAATCTGACTATGCTTCTCTGCTCAGTCTACATTTTCTGCAAAAAATAGAATTTTGGTTTCAAGTTTTCAGGTTGCAGAAATCAGGGTGTTCTATTTTCGGTTCTCAGCAGCAGGAGCATTCACTGCTTGTATCTAATTTCAAATTGGTTTGCCGTTTGCTCCCATCCAGTCTTTCGATCTATCTTAAGTCAAAATTTGAGTTCTATGCCTCTCTCAGATTGATCTCTCAAATTAACTCATTTTCTGGAGAGGAGTTTCACCCGATTTTATTTGAGCTCAGTTGTGTCTTTGGTTTTCAGTCTGGCTTTGTTTCTTTTGTCGGATTGCCTTCTTGAGAGAAGACTGCTTTCAGGCCGTTTCTTCAGAATAGGTTGCTGCAGTCTTGTTTTGTTTTTCTCTACTTCATAGTCTCTTTGCAGAAACTGCTTCTTTTTCTGTCCATCTGATTTTCGGTCAGTTCAAGTGCTGCATCTGTGTTTGGCTCCCTATGCGATTTGGGTTTCAGGTAGTTATTGTGGATTGTTTTGGTCACACCCGCTCAGTCCATTTTCAGTCTCCTTTCTGTTCTTCCTGGTTTTGGCCAGATATCAATTTTCTCTGTGTTGTGTTCAGCCTAGACAGTTTGCATGCTATGGTGTTTTTAAGTCTTTAGGCCAGATATGACTTTGTAGCTTTGGGTCTGGTTTTTGTTCCCTCAATGAAATATATGTTCAGACTACCATTGTTTCTTTAGAGAAGAACCCTATGAGCTTAGTTGTGATTTTTCCAGTGAGCAAATATTTTCCGACTTCATAGCTGCCATACCTATCGGAGGAGAAAATTGAGTGGATACTCGTGGGCGATTTTTAAAGGCACCATTCACCCCCCCCCTCTGTTGCCATTTTGGTCCTACAACCACCCAAGAGTTGGGTTATTGTTCTCTCTCAAGAAGGCCCAAACTTGTATAAAATCCCAGTGTCTTTGTCTATGTGATCAGTAGCCAGGATATTCCCCGAACCAAATAATCATACATAAGATCGATACTAAAACATTGACAGGTATACACACCTATTAATAAATAATTGGGATATGTAGGGAAGAAATTAGGATACTTTCTTATTAAGTATGTAGCTACCACAAAAAAGCCATCATGCTACATATAAGAAGAAGACAAATTTGCAAAGTTATATAATTACTTATTATACCTGAAATAGAATACCTTAAATATAAGTATACGATGTCCATAAATATTTCACAAAATTTTCATCAATAAGCATAGAGCTCATATTTAAAGTGTGTTGTCTTGCTCTCAGATGCAGAGTTGCACAAGATAAAATCTTGGTCTTCTCAATACTTGTCAATATTCTTCACTAGTTAAATTTGATAATTTTGAATTGGACTTTGAGTTTTCTTGAAGATGCTCTACACTTAGTCAAGAACAATACTACCGACAATAATCCAATACCCCCTTTTGACAGAAAATCAAGAAATTAATAGTGCAAGGATTCATTATTTGAACAGAATAGTCTATTGAAAATAGATAATAGAAGTGTCTATCAGTATCAACAATTCTAATAGACACAATCAGCTGACAATGAATCTTCAGAAAATTTTATAATACTAACACCATTCAAGATCAACCGAAACAGAGAGTATTAGTGAACTGGCTGCCAGTAACAAATGACAATAAGAATCAATTTGAATTGGTCAAGCCTAACAAGGTTATCATTTTAATTTCATAATATGATAATTATCCTCGTCGAGCAGTAAAACCATGCCCACAAGAATTATAAGCAATGTCTCCCAATGCTAGAGTAATTAATAGAAGGAAATTTACTAGTGCAGCACACACTGCTAGTAATGCAAAATTGAAAGCCAAGATACTCACAAAGCATGTGCAGTCCACATTCCAGCAAACCGAATAAACCAAAAAAATTTTACCAACTTGCATATGTAAAGACAAAAAAACATTTTTTTCCAGCACAAGTTCTTCACAACTTGACTGACATTAGTCCACACACTCATATCACACCCTTAACTATCTAACAAGATCAACCAGATCAACCACGACCACAAAACCTATGGCTTTCCAGAAAATAGCCTTAGATCACTCATTACGACTGCTAGCTCATCGAGTACTCAAAAACACAAGTACCCGGGAATTACAATCGCTCCACTCAGAACACTCGGCAATCACAAGTGTCATAGCACTCCCAGTCTATGACTACTGACCAGTCACAGAACCATCGAGTACTGATCGCACCGTCTAAGGCACTAGATCACTAACTTGCCGACTACTGACCGTAGTCCATTGTATCTTGTTCATTATGTCATATGACCAATTCACTAATCATAGTTGAAGCCAATTGATTACCTGCCAGGTCGACTACCTTAAGTGACTACCATGGTTGACAGACCTTCATTGTTTCTGTGGTCGATTATCACCTTGAAAACTTACAACAACACAAGCACATGATCAGAACTTTTACAAATGCAAATTCTAATAAAATCCAAGTGTCAATTATTCATCATCACTAAATGCATGGCTATCACATGGTCCAATAATCTCCCCTTGATGAATATATTGACAACACCTCAAAAACTTTTGAAGATAAAATTTGTGAAATGTAAAAATTCAAAGTTGCAGACCACATATCACAGTAGAAAGAGCTACATACCACAGCCAAAAGAGCATAGAGGGCACAGATCACAGCAGAAAGTGCCAGAAAGCTCAGAAAAAACTCAGAAAACTCAACTCCCCTTCAACACCAGAAAGCATTTTTTTTTCAATTTTTCCTCTTCAAACTATCAGAAAATTCTCAATTCTCCAATTTTCTCCCCTTTCTTAATTCTCCAATTCTCTCTCTGTTTGGCAATAAAATCATCAAGGGCTCTAGAGAGGATAATTCTAAAAAGGAGCAATAAGAGTAAACATCCAGAAGCTTTGTAGATTATCCAAGTCATTTTGCATTGATGTAAGAGTGTGTCCAAGCTATCCTTTTTTTTAAGTAGAGCTCCCTAGATCATATAAAGTCATATACCATAATGTAAGTTTAAACAGGTCTTTAGCATAGTTAAGCAAATTGGATTAATGATAGGCATATCGACCATAACCAAACTAATCTATAAAGAGCACAAAGAGATATTACACCAAAACGTAGTAAGCCTAAAAGTGAAGTAAAGTTTAAATCTAGTCGAATTAGTAGTCTCATATAGCAACTTATTACTCCACACTCAAATTTTTTAAGCATGTGGCATGCTTATAGCATACTTCTTTTCATAATTCCATCTTTGTAGCAAATCTTTTTTAAAATGGTGGCATGCTTGAAGCATACCTCTTTTCGATCGAACATGCTTTGTGCTTTTTCTTTTGTTTAACCATGGCATGCTTGAAGTATATATTTTTTCAATCTTCTCTTTCTCATTTTCTTATTTTTATCATAACATGTTAAGTCGAGTGAACATAAATATTGCAATATGAAACATACGAGCCTCATGACCAAGATTTAACAGAGGACTCATAATCAAGCTAATCCTTTTCTATGAACATCACAAGGTGCTATCTACAATCAATCTAGTCAAAGTCTTCCGCCATGTCAAGTTTTAGTTCAAATATAGCAAATTGATTACAACCTGTTACGACCACGACTATATAGCATATGAGTAAATATGATAAAGAGAGCTCGACACCTCATTTGATCCCAATGACTTGGACTGATGTATTATTTGATAAGTATAATAAGCAAAGCTTCTGAAACATTTAAATACCAAGCTCCCCCTCAGAATGATCCCATAAAATGCAACACACCCAACTCATTTTGCAACCAAACACATTTTGCAACCAAGCAAAACGAGAAGAATCAAACGGTTTGGTAAAAATATCAACAAGTTGAGAATCAAAATCAATGAAATGCAAGATAACATCTCCCTTTTCCACATGGTCTCTAAGAAAATAATAGCGAATATCAATGTGTTTGGTTCTCAATGCTGCACAGGATTTTTAGCAATACTAATCGCACTGGTGTTATCATAGAAAAGAGGGACACTATCCAATTCTAAGCCAAAATTCTTAAGAGTAGCTGTCATTCAAAGCAATTGAGAGGAAAAAGAAGCAGCAGTTACATATTCAACCTCAGGAGTGGAAAATGCAATAGACACCTCTTTCCTAGAAGTCCATGAGATAAGAGATGTGCCTAAAAAGTGACATATGCCAGAGGTACTCTTTCTATCAATTTGACAACCCCAAAATTAGCATCTAAATAAGCTCTATGGATAAGACATGTGGAAGAAGAGTACCATAAGCTAAATTCCAAAGTTGACTGAAGATACCTGAAACTTTGCTTTACCGCTTGACGATGTGGAAACACGTGAACCATGAAAGTGAGCACACAAACACACAACAAAGTGTATATCTTGCCTCGAAGCAGTGAGATACAAAAGTGAGCCAATTATGCTTCTGTATTCCTTTTGATCAACAGATTCTCCATCTTCATCAGGATCCAACACAGCTGAAGATCCCATGGGTGTTGAAATTGGTTTAACTATCCCCATGTCAAAGCGATGAAGTAGATATTTGGTGTACTTAGTTTGATGAACAAAAGTAACTAACTTTGATAGCTTGATCTAAAAACCTAGGAAGAATGTGAGCTCTCCCATCATGCTCATCTCAAATTTCCTACTCATAGTACCTAAAAACTTGGAAACAAGAGCATAAGAAGAACCACCAAAGATGATATCATCCACATAAATCTGAACGAGTAAAAGATCATTGCAATGCTTAAGTATGGAGCATTGACATCCAAATACTCTCAAGTGAGAAACATTAGGAGAAAGACCAAACCGAAGCTCATAGATCTTATGCAGTTTAGCTCACAAGAATATTCAAAATATAACAGGCAGTCGAAACAGCTTCAACGTAATATTTCCTAGGAGTACCATGTTCATTTAACATTGTTCTAGCCATCTCAACCAAAGTTTTATTCTTATGTTCGACCACACCGTTCTGTTGAGACACTCAATCTGATAAAAATTTATGGTCTAAACCCTTCTTAGCACAAAAAGAAACAAAAGATGTGTTATTGAATTCACTTCCATTATTACTTCTAATTGCTCTTAGGGCGCCTAGAAGTACATTAGCAATTCTAAGAACTAGCTCTCAAAAGTAACTGAAAGCTTCATCCTTCGACGCCAAGAAATGCACCTAAGAGTATCTAGAGTAATCGTCAACAATAACAAGAACATACCATTTACCTCCAACCGACTGAACCTTAGTAGGACCTACTATGTCCATATGCAACAATTGACCTGGAGAGTCAATCATGACAAGAGTGAGTGGAGGATGTGATGATGAGACCATCTTACTGTGTCGACAGGGTGAACAGATTAGATCCATGAACTTTTGAATCTTAAGACTAGGAATTCCTCTAACTAGATTCATATTACTAAGCCAAGCAAATTGATCAAAGCCAATATGACCTAATCTATGATACTAAAAGAACAAATCTTTAGAGTCCAAAGAAATAAGACACCTAAGATTAGAGGAAGCTAAATAAGAAAAGTCGCCCTCAAACAAGCAACCAACTCGATTAATTTTGCATATGAGACCAACAAATGAATCCAAAATACATCATGAATGCTTTTTAAAGTTCACCTTAAGATTATTGTCTACCAACCGCGAAACTAAAAGCAAGTTATAACTCAACTTACTGACGAAAGCAACATCCTTTAAGATGAACTTGTCATTGACGCACATGATGCCTTTAGTAAGAACTCATCCTTGACAGTTGTCCCCAAAAGTGATCATCTCATCACCGGGGACATGAGTGATGGAGGAGAACCATTGTGAGTCTTTAATCATATGGCGAGAGCAACCGGAGTCAATGAACCATATGTTCTCTTTCCTCTTGCGACGAGCCTACAGAGGACGAACAATCATTGGTACCTTAGTACTGGGGTTAGACAGTAAAGATTTAGGTATCCAGTACTGAGATACTCAACAAATAGGAGAAAAAGCATGAACTGATAAGGATTTATGTGAAGCATTAGCATTTGACATATTTCGATCAAACAGTCATTGAGATGTCAGTTTGACCACAAGGCAGTCTAGCCTCTTCAGCAGATCTAGTCTAACTACCGACCAGTTTAAACGAACAGTAAAAGCTGGTCAAAACTGATCTGACACCTTACATAAAGCTGGTCTGACACTCAACTAGTCTAACCAAGCAGAGAGCGCTGGAAAAAAGACTCCTAAGAAGTTGGTTCAACGGTGAGAAACAACTAGACAAAAATCTTGTTCGACCACGCTATTTTGATCATGAGAAACAACTAGTCGAACGTCTAGTGTAGCCTTGCTTGTTTGACCATGGGAAGTAGCTAGTGAAAAATTCTTCTTTATCTTGTCTTTCTTTGCTTTTCTAAAGCAAAATTGAACCAAATGACCATCTTTATCACAATGAGTGCATGATACTTGACTTGATGAGTGATTATATCAGCCCACACAGTACTCAGTTTGGTAAAGAACTCTTTTGCAATACCAGCAGATCTAAAGATAATTTG
Source organism: Dendrocalamus sinicus (assembly GCA_036346575.1). Taxonomy (NCBI): domain Eukaryota; kingdom Viridiplantae; phylum Streptophyta; class Magnoliopsida; order Poales; family Poaceae; genus Dendrocalamus; species Dendrocalamus sinicus. The sequence goes on along the minus strand of CM070661.1, from coordinate 17,842,792 downwards.
TTTTGGTTTAGACTCTACTTCAAACTTTCTTGGTTCGAGCACCTTGAAAAATTTAGGAGGATTTTTCTTAGCATGCTAAACAAAAATAAACCCTAGAGTATGATTTTTCACAATAGTTTTTGACTTATCATATTCAAATTCTTCTTGCTAAAAGAAAACATCTCTAAAGTGTTCTTAAGGTATTCGTTTTCTCTAGCCCGTGTAGAACATGATGTGCAATCAATAGATTCATTAGCAAGATCCTTAAAAACACTAGCCTGAGCCACTCTCTCTTTTTTTAGCAAAGTCATTAAGTTATCTAGTCAATGCTTCTATTTCAGCGTTAAACTTAGGGCAGTTAGAGCAAGAAAGCGTTTAAGTTGAATTGATTTCTGTGATAAATTAAGTCTAACTTGTAACAAATCACACTTAGAACATGCTTTAGAAGAATTAGGCTCCAGCTTTTCAATTTCATCTTTTACAAGTTTAAGTTTTTCATCACAAGATCATGTACCATTCTTAGTTGATCAAATCTATCAGTTGCATCTCTAAGTTAAACTAGGTTAGTTGCATTAACTGATCTAGCAGTTTTCAACTCAGAATGTAAGACTTGACAAGCTTTATAAGAATCATATTTAGGAATAGATGCTCTAAGTCTATTAATCTCATCATTCAGGCTTTTGACTACAAAATTATTATTTTTAATTTCTTTTTAGTCTTTTTCAATTCAATAGCAGGTTTAATCAAGCCGTTTTCAAGCTGATCATATGATGGTATTACCTCATTGGGATCACTGTAGTCGCCATCGCAGTTATTGCTTGCCATGAAGCCAATACCCACAAAGTCGTTGGTGCTCTTCTTCTTGCCTTTAGCATCTCTATTGTCGTGGTCGTCATCCTCACAGCTCTCAAAATCTCTCTCACTCAAGTCCAGGCGTTCGATGGCTAATAGAACTTTTTCAGCAGCCTTACGATGGAAATTTCCACTCATGATGTTAATCTTGGATGATTGATGATGATAATTCCGACATTCCATGACCACTTTTCCTTTGAGCTTGGAGCAATCCATCTTAATGTGACCTAGCTCACCACACTCAAAACACCTGACGAACTTGGATCTCCACCTCGCTTTATCATCCTTGGATTGTTGAAAGCTTTGTATGCTCGTGATGAGATTAAGACCAAGTCCTCTTTAGGGAGCTTCTTGAACTGTTCTTCTAAAAAAGAGGACAAAGCAAACAAGGAAACAGAAGACAATGCACTCGACGAAGCAGCCAGCACGGGGTTAGTCATAACTGCTAAAGATGAAGATTTATCAATCTTAGATGGCAAAGCTTCCATCTCACAGGTTTTCAATCTAGAGTACAGATCATCCATTATTAGAGTATCTAGATCGACGGTTTGATTAATAGTCGTGACGACCATCAACTACTCTAAACCTAAAGATAAATTTTAGTTGCATTATCTCCATCAGTAGGAATAACATTAACTCTATGTAAGTTACTCAAAATCTTCTCAAAATGAGCAAAACGATGATCCATAGATTTACGAGTGTTTCATAGCAAAATCCGAATACTCTTTTTGATAAAGATTCTTATGCACTTTCTTAATCTTAGTCGTTCCTTCATGATAATTGCAAAGAATTTTCCATATTAAGTGGGCAGAAGCAATATGAGCTGCACTATCAAATTCTTTGCGAGAAATCCCTTGAAAAAGCAAGTTACGATCTCGAGCATTTAAATCAACATCTGTTTTATTTTTTGGTAGTAACATCAGCAGAAACCACATAAGGTTGAGAAACTTTTATCCAGACATCACTACCTTGAGCCTCAATGTAAGCTTGCATACGACACTTTCAAAGAGCAAAATCAATACCATCTAGCATGGGGACGATTTACATACCTCTCTAATTCCATCGCCGTTAGCTCTGATACCACTTGTAGTATCAAATATTGCAATCAGAGGGGGTATGAATGATTGTCGTTGCTTTTTGAAGTCTCTTGACGGTCGATGATAGTTTTGACCACTCAATTAACCGCTCAGCTTCAATCTTCAACCAGATTAAACGCACTCCAAATCATCAATCTAGAAGCAAAACTTCTCGGCCACCTTTGCACGTAGTCATACGCTTCAACCCAATCGTAAATCACTAGTAATCTTCAACAAATCACAAACCAAATTGATTCAAGATGATCTTTATTGCTAGATTTCCATGGATTTACAAAGTGCCCTCACAAGCACCCCTAAAAGCCTTCTCGATAAAAGCCCTCAAAATTAGTCTCTCAAAACCTTCAAAACTAGTCACAAAAACCCCGTACGAAACCATCACATTAGCCCGTAGCCTCTCCATGCTTTTATAGACTAACGTCCAAACTATGTTCACCTCAAACATGAACTCAAAACTTTATCTCTTCCAAAAACTAAGGGACCCAAAACCCTTCTGAACATGGGTTTTAATCATATATCTACACCTTCCAAGTTATGGACTCTATCCGTAACTTGTTCAACCTCAGTTGTGGACTCCATCCACAACTCCTAACCCATCATGTGATGAAGCATCTAGGACAGCACCTCCTGTATCTTCATCACACACCATTACCTCATATATTGAAGCCTCTTGGACCACACCAATCATAGCTTCTCCACGCATCACCACCTCTCATGTCGAAGCCTCCCAGACCACACCACCCACAACTTCTCTACGGATCATCACCTTTGATCTCCATGTGCTCCAGCGTGAGCCCGACCACCTCACATGACATCCTCAACTGCCCGGACCTCTGATTTCTCCATCCTAGTCCCAGTCCTCCTCGTCACCGACTATGATCGCCTTCATACCAACTTGCATATGTAAAGACCAAAGAATATTTTTCCCAGCACAAGTTCTTCACAACTTGACTGACATTAGTCCACACACTCATATCACACCCTTAACTATCCAACAAGATCAACCACGACCACAAAACCTATGACTTTCCAGAAAACAGTCTTAGATCACTCATTACAACCGCTAGCTCACCGAGTAGTGGAAAACACAAGTACTTGGGAATTACTATCGCTCCACTCAAAACACTCGGGAATCACAAGTATTATAGCACTCCCAATCTACGACTACCAACTAGTCACCAAACCATCGAATACCGATCACACCGTCTAAAACACTAGATCACTAACTCATCGACTATCGATTGTAGTCCATTGTATCTTGTTCATTATGTCATACGACCGATTCACTGATCGTAGTCAAAGCCGACCAATTACCTGCCATGGTTAACTGTCTTGAGTGACTACCGTGGTCGACGAACCTTGATCATCTATCGTGTTTGACTGCTGCCCTGAAAACTTCTAACAACACAAGCGCATCAACCAGAACTTTTACAAACGCAAATTCCAATAAAACCCAAATGCCAACTAGTCATCATCACTAAATGCACGACCACCACATGGTCTAACAGTGAGAGGCTAGGATTTGGGGGCAGCTCGGGGGAGGATCAAGAGCGAGAAAATTAATCGTTTGAGTGGGGGCATGGGCAAACCCTAGAGTCCAAATAAAAATAGTTGGAAGTAGAACCATATATATATATATATATATATATATATATATATATATATATATATATATATATATATATATATATATATATATATATATATATGACACACTCTCATATACATAAATGCAAATTCACATATGTATGACACATTCTCTTATACATAAATGCAAATTCAGAACATATAACATATAAACATTTCATTCATTATTCCACTTGCTTATTTCCTTTAAAATTTAGCCCTAATGATGATCGACGTGTACGTAGTTAGTTTCATCACGTTGTTCTTCCTTGACCATTATGTCCTTTTTGAAAGAAGGCAACTCGTCAAATTGATTGTATTCTTCCTCGTCCACTTCATTCTCAACTCCGATAGTTCTCCTTTTTCCATGAAAAAGTACGTGGCACTTTTTATTTGCCTAATCAGTTACATAGAAGACTTGAACAACTTAGTTAATGAGTACGAATGGTTTATCTTTATATCCGACATGTTTGAGGTCTACAGTAGTGATACCGTACTTATCGACCTTCGACTGTGGGAGATGGACCCAACAACACCAAAACAAAGGGATCTTGAAAAGCACATAGTCGAGCTCTCAAATCTCCTCTATGAATCCATAGTAGGAGCTCCTCAACCCATTAATACTAAATGCATCTATGCAAACACCACTATTCTGGTTAGTACTCTTTATATCCAGAGCCTACATATATAATGTGTGCCCATTTATGCTGTATCCTTGCCATTTCACAATTGTAAATATTGGCCCTTCTACTAATCATGTCTGCATATCACTTGATGAGCTCTTAGCGAGTCGCTCCTTCAACCATTAGTTGAACTGACTATTGTGCTGTCTTGTGATCCAAACATCCAGCTGCTCCAGATTTCGTTGTCAATGCACATCCTTGTGCTAGTCATGTATTATAAGACCGAAAAATGGGCTTGAGCATACATATCCATATCTGGAGTGATTACTTTCCTTCCGATGGTCCCGATACCCTCGAGCCGTCCCTCATGGCAAGATTGAGGCACACTTATCGGTTTGACCTAAACCATGTAATCGATGCAGAACTCAGTGACCTCTTCGTTTGCATAACCTTCAATGATGCTGCCCTCTGGCCGAGATCGATTCCGTACATAGGACTTTAGAATTCCCATAAACCTCTCGAACGGGAACATGCTACATATTAACATGGGTGTGCATATCTTTATCTCCCACACAATGTGAACAATGATATGGACCATGATATCAAAAAATGATGGAGGGAAATACATCTCATGATGATATAGAGTCATCACCACGTCGTCCTGCAGAGCATCTAGTCCTTCAGGATCATGATTATCTCTCGGATCTTGATTGGTAAAATACTTCTAATTACGATAGGGAGCATTTGTGCCATCAGTACATGATAATCATGAGACTTCATGCCAATTAACTTCAAATCTTCCATCAAAACAAGGGCATGTTCGGCAGTCAAAAGCCAGCCCGCTTTTGACTTTTGCTACAGTACCTAACTTTCAAACGGAGTATTTTCTCAAGACGGGGTCTACATGTTAAACGTAGTACACGTTAAAAGCCCAACATCTGTACCAGCCAAAATCGCAAGTGAATATCAGTCTCTCTGTAATCTGTACCGTAAATAGCCAAAATTCAAAAATTTCAGCCAAAAGCCATAAGCCGCAACCAAAAAGAACAGGCCCCAAGTTTCTTTATGTTGGCCGAGTAACCAAACGGAACTTTCACACCATTCAAGCACTAACATAGTTCAGTTATCTCAGCTTTGAACATAGTGTAATAAGTAGGAGGAAGGTACATTCGTCCTTTATTGGTCTTTGTCAGTGCTAACACAAGTCTGATGTCCATATTAACCAAGCCAAGCCGGGCGTTGACACCATCCTTTGTTTTGTGATGAATTTTCAATAAGAGACCAATGAAGCTATTACATACATTCTTCTCTACGTGCATGACATCAATACAATTGTGAACTTCTAGGTGCTCCCAATAAGGTAAGTCCCAAAATATTGATCTCTTCTTCTATATGTTCTTCTCACATGTCCTCGATTTACATCCCTTTTTGAGCACAACATCCAAATCCTTAACCATATCATAGACATGTTTTTCACTTCAATGCCCTGGAGCTGAACTTTCCTCCTCTTTGTCAAATTGTTTCATTATCCTGCAGTATGGGTGAGCCCTCCGAAGGAACCTATGGTGATGCACGTACACGGCTTTATGTGAGTACTTTAGCCACACACTCTTTGTATCATCTAAGTAGTGACTACAGGCTTTAGCCCATTTTGTACTTTGGCTCGATAGGTTAGTATGGGTAGAATAATCATTTATGATGTAGAACAACAAGGAGCCCTTCGATCCATATTATTTTTAGATATTCCATCAATGGTGCTAGGTACACATCAATATCATTCCAAGGTTGTTTCAACCCTTGGATAAGTATCAACAGCAAAATATACTTTCGCTTTATACACAACCAAGGAGGAAGGTTGTAGATACTGAGAGTCATGGGCCAAGTGCTATGTCAGCTGCTCATGTTACCGAAAGGATTCATTCCATCTGTACTCAATCCAAACCATATATTCCTCATTTCTGCATCGGAGTTTGCAAACCTCTTATCGATGTTCCTCTATTGGATGAAATTAGTAAGGTGTCTTATCTTTCCATCCTTATTATGCCCTTTCGAGGGCCAACGCAACAATTTTGCCTCCTTTGGGTTTAAAAAAAACTACTTCAAATGGAGAATTACAAGAAGATACCATACCACCTTAGCAGGAGGTCCTTTATTCAACTCAATTCTCTCACCGTTATCTGATTAATTCTTACCCTTTTATCGGGATACATTGTACACCGAACATACATGCACGTTTGCATATTCTTTACATTAGAGGATATGGTCGTTCAGACATGCATGTATTCTTTCTACTTCCATCCCCAATGGACAAAGAACCTTCTTAGCTTTCTAGGTGATTTTGGGCAACTCATTTCTCTCTAGAAGCATGTCTGCTAAGAGACCTAATAGCGTCGTTAAACTCTTGTCGGACCAACCCTTGTTTGCCTTCAATTTTAGTAGTTCAAGCATGACTAACAACGTTGTGTACTTCAACTTGCAGCATGTGAATAAAGGTTTCTCTAAGTCTTCATCAAGCCCATAAATTTAACATTATCTCTATCATCATAGTTGTATCCCTACTGTAAAGAGTATGCAAACTTATATATTTGTCCGGTGTGCAAAGATCCCGATACAAGCGTAAGAATGTATGCATGTACAATCTTCCTCCATGGCTTTATATAAAGTGGAAGTACATTTTGATGTCACTACTTATCCAAAGTTCAAAGCAACCTGGGAATGATATTGATGTGTACCAAGCACCATTGCTGAAAGATCTTGTGTCACTATGAAACAAAGGGGTACAGGTATGGGATGCGGACGAACGAGAAAAACTCACTCTGTGCGCCATGTTATTCTATACCATCAATGATTTTTTGCCCTTCGTAACCTATTGAGGTTAAGTACAAAAGCAGCCAAAGCCTGTCTGCACTACTTAGATTATACCGAGAGTGTGTGTGTTGTGGCTACAGACCAAACAAAGAGAGAGTATGGTAGTGGAGAGTTAGGTGAGCAAGTGCTTAGGGTTTCCCCATGGCCTGTATCGTATATATATATCCACATGGGGAGTGCTTTTACAATAGTACCCTTACATTTGAGTATCCCCCTCAGGGCACTTATGTCATTATACATGTCCCATTTTGGGCCTTACAACCTTCTAACAGGTCTGCTGGGCTTAGGTGGGAGCCATCCCTACAACAGGAGCCTCTCATGGTGAAGGGCTTCACGGGCCGAAGCCATGTTACCGAGCCCTTTGGTCCCCTCCGTCCCTGCGGCCTGTGGCCCTGAATGTGCTGGGAGCGTGGCGGGGGGTCGCGGATAGCGCGGCCGTGAACTTGGAATAGTAGGCGCTGCTGTCCTACAGGTTGAAGCGCCTTGGAGACGCCCTGGAGGTATCAGAAATGAGGGTGAGTATCTGACCTTTTAGCGACATGTGGCCGTTTAGAGGTTTGCTGACCGCTTTGTCATACAGACCCTCGTCCTCGCCCGGGCGTTGCAGGCGGCCCATAGTGGAGCGGGATCGCCTACTTCAACAAATCGCTGCCTGGAGAAGGAGAAAGGCCATCTTGCCGCATCCCTTGGGGAGCGGGACTAGACTTTGGGCAATGCCTCGGTGGCCGCATGGGATGCGATGCTGGCTTTGGAAGGCACCCTTGAAGATCTTGTCGCCGAAGTGCCAACCCGCTCCTTCGGGCCCGAAGAGCTGTCGTGGACACTTCGTTGGATCGGCGATGCAGCCAACCTTGCTCGCAACACCACGACGTCCTTTGGCAACCACTGCTCCTATGTGGCCTCGTGCCTGGTATGCGCGCTCTTGCTGCACCAGGGCTACCAGCATGTCGATGGGTTGGCTGACCCCCAACTGGAGATGCCGGCGGGGCCGGGGTGATGTCTGGTGCCATGCACGCTGTCCACTGCGCTGTTCGGGTTTTCCACGAGAGGATCTGGGAGTACATCGGGGAGGCCGCAGTGAAGATCGAGCTACGGCGGACCATGTACAACGAGGGGAACCTCGGTCAGTGGCTCGATGAAGTCCCGCGGTGCGACGAAGGTGGCACCGAAGCCTCAGGGCGTGACGTGGACCCACAGGTGTGACACCAGGGTTCTCGTGTGTTAGCATGCGTTGTAATACATGTGCCCCTTTTTATGAATAAAGTAGAAGTTGCCTCCATGTTCTGACTAGCTTACCCCTATGTTCCGAGCAGTTAGCTGACAGGGACCGGCTGCTAGTTTTTGACCTTGTGACATGACGGCGTCTTCGACGCTAGCGGCGGGCATAGAGTCGCTGGATTTCTGGGCGGCCCGGGCCTCTTCGGGCGAGGGCTCGGTGTGGACGCACGTTAAGGAGGAGCCTGTCGAGTAGCGGCTGGGAGCATCCAAGGACGTCTGTGCACCTCACTTTTACTGCAGCCTCCTCTGTAAACGTCCTCCAACTAACACAGGAAAGGAATTTTAGCTAAGGCACCTCGTCTGCATCTCTGTTACTTGTTACTACCGCACTGTCCCTCAGTAAAATGCGAGACTATAATTCACGCTCGCCCGCACGCTAGGTAGACTTCCGCGTGCTTCGTCTCCCTCCGTCTCCTTCCGCGTGCTTTGCCGAAGTGGTGTGGGCGGAGCTGGTGCCTAGCCGAGGTAGACACGCGTGCGCTCCGTCCCCTACCCCTTGAAGTGGTGGCAGTGCAGCTGGCGCCTAGCCAAGGTAGATGCGCGAGCGCTCCGTCCCCTACCCCTCGAAGTGGTGGCAGCAGAGCTGACGCCTAGTCGAGGTAGACGCACGAGTGCTCCATCCCCTACCCTTCGAAGTGGTGGCAGCGGAGCTGGCGTCTACTCGAGGTAGACGTGCGAGCGCTCCGTCCCCTACCCTTCGAAGTGGTGGCAGCGGAGCTGGCGCCTAGTCGAGGTAGACACGCGAGCACTCCATCCCCTACCCTTCGAAGTGGTGGCAGTGGAGCTGGTGCCTAACTGAGGTAGATGCACGAGCGCTCCATCTCCTAGCCTTCGAAGTGGTGGCAGCGTAGCTGGCGCCTAGCCGAGGTAGACGCGCGAGCGCTCTGTCCCCTACCCTTCGAAGTGGTGCAGCAGAGCTGACGCCTAATCGAGGTAGACACGCGAGTGCGGCTACTTCCCAGCGCCAGTGACTCCCGTACTCGCTACCGTGTGGCGTGCGCGAGGATAACAGCCATGCACCTAGTTTGTGCTCCACGAGATGCACGTAGGGGCAAGCCTCTGGTGAGCCTTAACGATGCTCCGCGGAATGCGCGCGGAGGCAAGCCCCTGCTGCGCCTTTTCTCTTTTCTTTTGTACTCTATGGAGTGCGTGGAACCATCAGCCATGTCTTATTTATACTCCGGAGAGTACACGTAGGGACAACAACCACGTGTGCACGGGACATCCGCATCTTCTTTATACTCCGTTGAGTGCGCAGGGACAACATCCATGTCTTATTTATACTCTGTAGAGTGCGTGCGGAGGCATACCTCAACGCTACGTCTTATTTATACTCCGTAGAGTGCGTGCGGAGGCGGACCTCGACGCTACGTCTTATTTATACTCCGTAGAGTGCGTGCGGAGGTGGACCTTGATGCTACATCTTATTTATACTCCGTAGAGTACGTGCGGAGGTGGACCTCGATGTTACGTCTTATTTATACTCCGTAGGGTGCGTGCGGAGGCGGACCTCGACGCTACATCTTATTTATACTCCGTAGAGTGCGCGCGGAGATGTCCCCCCGCTGTGTCTTATTTATAGTCACGTAGAGTGCACGCGCGAACGCGTGTCTTTGTTTATACTCACACGGAGCGTGCGCGCGGAGACAAGCCTTCGCGCGCTTTTGCAAGCAGCAAGACGAGTTTGGCAAACGGTGAAATTTATTGAATTCCCATTTTCACGGGTGAGCAATTACAAAAGACGAGGTACTAACCACTGATTGCTCAAGGGTAGGAATGGCGGCGGCTGTCGTTGTCGTGGTGGCGAGGTGGGGCACGGTGGAAGCCTCTAGTTCCAGAGCAATCCACGCGGGAGCTTCCTGAGGCTGTCGAGGGTCCTTGCGCTGACATGCCTGGTCTAGGCATCCCATTGAGCCTTGTGGTGCGGACCTCTGGTGCTGAGCTCTATGCGCCGAGCCATATCCTGGTCGCCGTGGGTGGTGATAATGCCTCACAGGCCGGGGAGCTCCATGCATAGGAAACCGTGGTGTGGAACTGCCCCAAAAGAGTTGAGGGTTGGTCGCCCCAAGATGGCGTTGTAAGGGTACGGGATATCAACGATGTCGAAGGTGGCGGCTTCGCTCCTCACGTTGTCACCTCGCCCAAAGGAGACCTGCAGGCATATCTGGCCCAGCGCCCTCAGGGGCTAGCCTCCGAAGCCCTGTAGCGGGGTTCCCGAGGGGCCCAGGCGACTTTGGCGGATCCCCATCTGGTCGAAGGCCACCGCGAACAAAATGTTCGCGGAGCTTCCTCCATCGACTAGGACACGCTTGACTTCGCATCCCGCGATGGCGACCTGGATGACCAGGGGATCTTGGTGGGAGAATTCCACGCCTTCGGCATCAGCGGGCGTGAAAGTAATTTCGCGCTGTGCCCAGTCCGGCGGTGCCTGCACTGGGTATGCCGCCACGTGGTGTAGTCACCGCGCGTAGGCCTTTCGTTGCCGCGCTGAGGCGAACTCCAGTGAGGAGCCCCCGGAGATGACGTTTATGATTCTACGTTGGCCTTCCTCCGGGGCCTGGATCCGCAGGGGGCCCTCCTGGGGTTGCCGCACATGGGCTTGGATCCGCAGGGGGCCCTCCTGAGGCTGCAACCCCTGATCTTGTGTCCGCATGGGGCCTACCAAGGAATGTTGGACGTGGGCTACGATGGGCGGGCGTGCCTCGGGGTTTCTGTCCCTGGTGACACTCTGCCGGAGTGCAGCGATGGTGGTGCATGCGCGCGTGTCATGGCTGCCCCGCCCATGTACCTCGCACCACAGGCTGTGCTGCTGATCGTCGTATTCTGCGCGGGTCCGATCGTCGTGACCCCGACCGCGCCCCCGGCCCCGGCCTCGGCAAGCTCTACCGCCGCGACCAGCGGGGGCATTGTTCTCGGAGCCACGTTCGATGTCGAAGACGTAGCTGGCTCTCTGAGACCTTTGCTGGCCCCGCTTAGGCTTGTCGCCTGGCGGGTCCTTGTGCGGGGCATCCTTGCGCTCGGGGGCATCCTTCGATGGCTCTTGCTTGCGCTTGCCCTTCAAGGAGCCTTCTTCGGTGAATCTCCAGTCTTCGCCGCGCCCTCCGCTTGGTTAGTGTCGAAATCGTCACCTTGGCACTGCCGCGCGTCTTCTTCTGCTCTGGCATACTCTTCCATCTTATCGAAGAGCTTTGCCACCGTCTTGATTAGCTTTCACGCATTGTATTCGGCCAGCGGCCCCAGGTGGAGGCCCTGTATCGCTGCGTTGATGATGGTGGTCTCGTTGACATCCTTGACCTAGCAGCGGACCTTCGTGAAACGCTTGAAGTACTCCTGGAGCTTCTCTGAGGGTTTTTGTTTGACCGCGAAGAGCTGATCCGCGTCGACGCGCTCGACGTAGTTCCCCTGGAAGTTGTTGTAGAGCCGGTCGCGGATTTGTTCCCACGCGTAGATGGAGTTTGGCTCGATGGTGAAAAACCAAGAGAGCGCCACCCCCTACAACGCGAGGGGGAGTCCCTTTGCCTTCGTGGTGTCGTCTCGGTCGGCAGCTTCGATGGCGGTCTCGTACACACGCACGAACTCCCGTGGGTCCGCGTCACCTTTGTACGGGTCGATGGCACTCGGGAACTTAAAGTCCTCTGGCCACGCCGCCTGCTGTAGGCCTGTGGAGAGTGGGGACTCCAGGTCCACGCGTCGCAGTGGGACGCGGCTGGACGTGGGGGCATCGCGGCTATCCGCCCGCTTCGGTGTGGGCTCCGACGCGACCACTGGCGGGGTCTGCTGGCTCCGAGCCTCTTGCATATCCCGCACGGCCCCACGGAGATCCGCTAACTCCCGTTGGAACGCGCTAATGGCAGCTAGCAGGACGTTCTCCACCGTAGGCGTGGCCGAGGCGACCGGTGCACCGGGTTGCACGGCTGTAACAGCGGCAACCACGGCCTGCGCTCCTGGGTTGCCTGCTGCGCTGGCTCAATAGCCTCCGGAGTCGATGACGGGGCTCGCGTTGCCGCTGGGACCGCTCGCCGCTCCTGCACCGGGCGGGAGGACGGCGGCCGTGCTAACATGGGTACCCGCACTACTGCCCCCGACCACCTGGTCGGTGCCGCCGATGATTGTCGCCATGCCCGTGGTAAGATCACCCGTCGCGCGTGGGGCGGTGTCGACCGTCGTGGTGGTGGTGGCGGGGTTGGCTGTCGTGGCAGCGGTGGCGGGGTCGACCGTCGTGGCGGCGGTGGCGAGGTTGATCGTCGTGCCATGGACACCGATGTTCGCGACTGTCCTGCCCGCATCGCCGTCTACGCCTACGGCCGTCGACGCTGAAGCCCTGGTGTTTACGCGTGACTTCATCGCGCCGGCCTTCTTTTTCTTCGCCGCCGACGATGAAGCTTTCTTCGGTGCCATTCTTCTTCGGATCTTGAGGCTTGCTCTTGTCCTCCCCAAGGACGACGCCAACTATTGTGGCTACAGACCAAACAAAAAGAGAGAGTATGGTAGTGGAGAGTTAGGTGAGCAAGTGCTTAGGGTTTCCCCCATGGCCTGTATCGTGTATATATATATCCACATGGGGAGTGCTTTTACAATAGTACCCTTACATTTGAGTATCCCCCTCAGGGGCACTTATGTCATTATACATGTCCTATTTTGGGCCTTACAACCTTCTAACAGGCCTGCTGGGCTTAGGTGGGGGCCATCCCTACAACAGTGTGGTTGAACAACTGACGCAAAACTATGTACATGCGTCGCCGTAGGTAGGGTCCAAGGTATCACCTATACCGCAAGATAAAGAAACAATTTGCTGGAAAAAAAGGACGTTTCAGCTCCAATGCCTTTTAGCAGGAAAGAGGTCTATGATATAGTTAAGGGTATCGATTTTGTATTTGAAAACGGACTTAAGTTGAGAACTCGTTAGACGAACATGTGGAAGACGAGATCAATATTTTGGGATTTGCCTTATTGGGAGCACTTAAAAGTTCACAATTACATCGATGTTATACATTTAGAGAAGAATGTATGTGATAGCTTAATTGGTATCTTACTGAACATTCATGACAAAACAAAGGATGGTGTCAACGCATAGTGTGACTTGGTCACTATGAACATCAGAACTGAGTTAGTTAGCACCGACAGAGACCGATAAATGCTAGATGTACCTTTGCCTAGATTGTTATACTTTGTCTAAGGCCGAACGAACTAAATTGTGCCAGTGCTTGCATTGTGTGAAATTTCCATTCGGTTACCCCGCTGGCATGAAGAAATTTGTTTCTATGTAAGATTTGAAATTAATTTACATGAAGTCTCATGACTATCATGTGCTAATGATACAACTTCTTTCTATTGCAATTAGAAGTATTTTGCCAAACAAGGTTCGACTAATAATCATGATGTTGTGTTATTTCTTTAACACAATTACTTAGAAGGTGTCGAGGTCCAAATATGCAAATCAAGACTCTGTGTGTATTCTACCTAGTCCATTATCATGCTAGTGCACATAGTGGAAACATACATGAAATATTGACCATGATCATGATTAATTAGAAAAACTCAAATATTATTACATATCAGAGTTTTGACCTTATGGTCAACCTTACAGAAAATAGCATGAAGGATTCAAGAAACTAGCAGCAGAAAAAAAAATGAAAACAAAGTAACCATCCGACATGCCCAAAGGCAATTGACTGGGAAACGAGACCCTAATCCGAGAAGTCATTGAAGTATCCTCCTTCAAGTACCTCTGATTGATATGATTCTTCTCTTTCAACTAAGTAAGTGTGAATATAGCAGTGAGTACATAAGGTGCTCAACAAGTCATTTGTTACAAGATGCAATATAATTATGCAAGGCTTACCAAATGATGACTGAGTGGTTATTTTACAAAAATCAATTTAGAGTAAATACAATAAGTAGACTGAAAGCAAACTTTAAAACAAGTAATAGGCAACTAAATCAAAGGAATTGCGTAACCACAAGTGAACTGACTATTTACCCAATGAAACACCTATGAACTGACCATTCACGTAATGAACCATCAGTGAATTAACGATTCACTTCCCAAACTTAATCCAACCAAGTTTTTATGAAATATCTACCCTCGTGTGAAATCACTGAGCACTATCCATAACTGGAGACACAACTATTCGAATAGTTTTATACTCTACAGAGATTGCACAACTTTGTCCACATAATATGATAATCTTATAGTGGTACCAAAACACCATACTTTCTTGGGCACATTGACCAAGAAGATCATAACAAGGCCATTACAATGCTCAATTTCAAATTGATCTTGCTCGCTAAGGTTTCGCTACTGAGTAGGCTAAGCACCTAATTGGAAAAGCCCCATCTTGCGCCAACATAATATCTCAATGGAAAAATCAAGGTTGAAACTGTACAAATTAATTAGTCAGGTTTATCCCATACTAGACATATGGCTGCACAGTAAGGCTCAATCAATGGTACATAAAGTTAAGTCCTTAGACATTACCCAAGCAAGACATCCACATCCTAAAAAGTGCTAGCTACACTTCCCCCTTTACTGCATAATCACTCACCCAAGTAAAAACCATTTTATAGAATCAATACCAATGACACTACCTATATCATGGTAATCAAATTTATAACTATGGCTGACCACCATGATTCAACATCTCATTAAGTCAAAATTAATTAATTAATCTACATGTGATGATGAACCCAATGTACTATAAGTATGGCTAAATATATTAAACATACAACCCATGTGACAACTAGTATTCCATCACTAAATAAATACCAATCCTTTGGTGACAATGGAATCATGGTATTCAAATTATCAAGGTTGAATTAATCAAATTGGATAATAACTAGCAAGTACAAAGGTTTATATTTAAATAGCAATGCATGATAATTTAAAATAAAATAACAAATAAATAAATTTAAAAACTATGTTCAAGGTCATGACTTGCCTTAGCTTTGCTCAGCTACCAACTCTTGATCATCTGGTCCTACTTCTACCTCTTCGAAGATGTTATCTAACATGAGAGAAAACGAACAAAACACAAATAAAAACCAAGGAATGCGTGGGAGAGAGGACCGAGGGGGCGGCAAACGGAAGGCACAAAAACCAAGGTGACCAGTGGCGACTGATGCAAGGTGATGCCGGTCGGCGGCGAAGAAACACAGCAGGGCAAAGTGGCTCGACGGCAGCTTACAGGTCGATGAGGGTGGATGACGGACTTGGTTGGTCACGACGAGACTGTGATGATAGCCATGAAGAAAACGGCGGCTTGACTCAATGGAGCTCAGCGGCGAAGACCAAATGAAGACGACAACGAAGGCACGAACTTGAAGAAGATGGCAAGTGACTCAGGATGTGGAAATGAGGGCACAGCTCAGCCTTATATGCACGGATGCTAAAAACTCTAAAACAGATACGGGACGAACTCCTAGGTGAAGACAGCTTCGATGCTAAAGAGATCAAGGTGGCTGTGACGAGGCTTCGTGACGGAGAATTTGAATAGTGCATGCATGCCCTAATGCTTGGCACTTTGGTGCAAGGGAAGATTGGACGATCGACACGCAAGATGGCTAGATGGCTGACACGTGGCACAACACAAATCGGGCGGCCAGGACGAGCATAGTTAACAGTGGCGGACGCATGAATTTTAGAATGGGTGTTCGAACTCAAGCTAATGGCGGTTTATTTTGTACATGCTATTTTATGATTTTATCTATGGAAATTGGACTCAAATGAGTATGAACAGCATTACAACCATCAAACCTATCTGGGCAAATCCAAAATAGAGGGAAAAGGTTTCCGTTCTTAGTGTTATCACGAGGTGTACTAAACATCCCTGAATAAATTTGTATCAAAATACATATACTCACTATGTGCAAATCAAGCAAAATAGAAGTGAAGAACAAATGGAAATGGGTTCAAAACAGTGGCTTACTACATATGTTCCTGATATTTGTTCATAGAAATGACATCTGGAGACTGGAGAGCATACTACAAAGAATTTTTATTTCAACCAACAATTTTGGTGCCATAACTAGAAAATGTCAACAATTGACTACTCCAAATGGAGGGTATTGCACAAAGAAACCTATAGTAAACTGGAGCAGCTCATATTTATGTGGTGGTGTCCAACTGTCCCTCCACATATTTTCCAGAAATGCAGGACAAAAACCCACTTCATTCACATGTTGTACTGTTGTTTGTGTAAGTACCTCTTACAGTGAGGACAACTCTATAGCAGCCCCAGACCTCTATCCAAACCTCGCCTAATTCCAGACATATAGCCAACATAAGCGATTAGAACTCTATCCAAACCTCGCCTAATTTGCTTCTGCCTTATGCGAAGACTAGCCATTTCAATAGAATGCAGCTAATTTCGCATATGCCAAACGTGATGGTAGTCAGAAAGCAGTATGGCAATGTCACAACAAACAAGCAATCCACCAACACATGACACCCAAAACAAGCACGTACCATAAGCATACGCGACGTTGGGGTTTTGCTCGCTCCGCAGGACCGTGTCGCCGTCCGCATACCACGCAACCTCCTCGGCTCCTCCCCCTATTGAATCTCTCGTGGGCTTCACACGTGAAACCAAAACCCAAATCAAACCACATTTCCCAAATCCAAACCCAACCAAACGAAGCACCACAACAGAAGCAAAACATGCCGAACCTGAGCAGCCGGAAGCGGACGGTGACGGTGACATTCTCCCTCGGCACCGGATCCTTGTCCAGCCCAGCGAACAGCGACGACGCGGGCCGGAGTGGAGGGCGAAGGCGGCAAAGCGGAGCGAAGGCAGAGAGCGGAGGCGGCGAGGCGGAGCGGAGACGGAGGGCGGAGGGCGGAGAGCGGCGGCGGTGAGGCGGAGCAGAGGCGGAGGGCGGAGGCAGCGAGGTGGAGCGGAGGCGGCGAAGCGGTCGCCGGCAGAGTGGAGGCCGGAGGCGGCGAGGCTAGGGTTAGGGTCCGCGCGAAGCAAATGCGAATGGGGATCGGGGAGGGGGAACCGGGACCGGGGGAAAGGCAGGCCATGCCCCGCGCGGACAGAAAATGGGCTGGGCCCCTTGGCTCCACGCGCCATCGCAGGCTGCTACGGGCGGCCGAATTTAGGCTATAAACAGTTGATTTAGCCCAAGTACACACACACACACACATATATATATATATATATATATATATTATATATATATATATATGTGTGTGTGTGTGTGTGTGTGTGTGTGTGTGTGTGTGTGTGTGTGTGTATTATACCTCATATATACTAGATTTTTTGACCACAAATTTGGGTGTTCAGCTGAACACCCATGAACTACTGTAGATCCGCCCCTGATTGAATTTTTAAGACAACTGGATTGGACCACTAGTTAAACTGGGAAAACTAGAATCAAAGACTACATCGACTCGGTTTGCTTCAAAGACCATTCATGCAGTCGGACTAGAATGAACTAGATGAACTAGCCAGTTTTTTATAAAACCACCCAATCAACTAGTTTCAGCTAAACTGAATGGTTATTGAATAGGACACAAATACACTCGGTTTGCTTAGGGTTCAGGGCGTAATGAAGACTAGAATTATAAGAATACAAGTGCTACTGCTGCTGCATTCATTGGCCATTGAGGCAATGACTCACCAAGCTCGACCCTGAGTTTGTGCCCTAGTTGCCACCGCCGAGCCGTCGCCCACCCCCTTCACCCCTTTTCACCACTGCCCCTCTCACCATTGCGCGACTGCTTGCCGGGCCCACTCCTTTAGCGTAGAGGTTGGCTTCCCTCAAGTTGTGCTCTCTAGCTCCACCCATCCCTTCTGATTCTAGGGTTCATGCTAACACAGGCCCTCGTAGAGGCACCGTTGCAGCCTCTACTACCTTTGCTATTGAGCCTGAGTTAAGTAAGTATACCAACCGTTTCTCTCTACCTGTTATTTGCCCCTACATTTTCCCCTTAGGTTTGGCTTTGCCTGTAGAGCTTTAGCCTCTATCCTCTATAATATGCTCTGTATAGTGCACACACATTGTTTGTTCACTGAAATGCCACCTATATTCTCTATAGTAAACCAAGCACCTTGTCAACCTATTTTGGATCTTTTGGGTTTTTGATGAAATTGGGGCTGGTGCCCTTTGTTCTAGAAAGAAATCTGTGGGTGGATCTTGTAGACGCTTAAGATAATTTAGATGGTCTATGGTGAATGGAAATCCTTCTACCTGTTATTAATGGATAGATAATAACTTCTGTTATTTCCATTTTTTACAGTTTTTTATGTGAATGTTATATAAGATCATCTCATAACACGTACAAAGTTAAACATTAAGCACACATTCAACTATGATAATCGACGGATTTAATGCAAACCCCATTCCCACCTACAGTGCTTAGTGTGTCAAATTTAATATTTCGTTAACCACGGACCTACAGTCCGCTCTGATACCAACTGTAACACCCTAGTCAAGCAATGACCTAGAATGCTACCAAACTAGTAGTATAACAATGTTAAACTAAATATGCTACATAAAATTTCGGCAGAACCTCCTTTGTTTACTGTCTAAATCAGGGGTTTCAACAAGCATAATTAAAAAGAAATGAATAACATCCAGTTATATAATCAAGTCTAAGCAAAATTAGCTTAAGTTTACTAGAGCATCCATAGTTATAATATTTAGAAAAAGAACGGAAGCATCATAAAAGAATTATAATCCTTTATTACAATTTAAATCCGACAATCAATAATCATCTTCTACTTAAGTAATTCATGCAACTAGTGTGTAAATTTCTTCCTTTCTTCCATTGTTGGTAGAACGTGCAAAGTGCAATAAGACTAATCTTTCTTTTTCCCCATGCATGCCGATCTCATAAAGAAACCTAAAAAACACAACAAACAACAAGGGTGAGTCCAACGACTCAGCAAATATAACAAAAGGTAACAAAAACATACATGAACACCATTTCATAGGAACATCCAACCATTACTTATATAAATCATGCTATGCAGTATGATCAACAATATCTTTATCTCTTTCTCTTTTGCATTTTACCGGTAATGCAAAGTGTGCATCCGTCGATGCACACCCATACCTGTACCACCTGGTACATCGACCAATTGCCCATACTCCACAAGTATGGGGACCTTTAGCCCGTCATGTCATCGACATGACGGGAACCTCGGCGCTTAGTCATCTCATGACTAAGACTTCAATAAATCAACATGATGCATATGCGTGAATGTTTCAATAAAATAAATCTTGCATTCACATTATCTATGCACCAGAAATACTCATGAACACTGTAAATTGCAATCGCCCACAAACAGCACCAATAAATCCTTACCACAACCACGAACATATATATTCATATTATAGATCAAACATCGACATTCCACACTATCAATTCTAAACCCTCATTATACTTGCCTTAACCGCGAGAAAACGGGGGACGTGCAGAAGGTGCCGCCTCTGGGATCCGTCCTCCACCTGAATAATAATTATAATATTTGCTAAGATAACAGTAGCAGACCTTTGCCCAAATAAAAACAATCACGAACTAGTAAATTCGTCTAACTTGGTTCCAATTCCCAAATCCTACAGGTCATTCCGCCCCCTCTGTGGACAGTCCACTTCAAAAATTCATATCTATTGGTACAGGAGTCCGAATAGGGTGTTCTTAGACTTCCTGGAAACATAATTAAATTATCTAACTAAACCTAGTTGGTGAGCCTCCCTGATTCGGCCATCTTCTACCCGCACCATCCAATTTTCTAAAACATCAATTTCACATCAGGTTCTCTAGACAGAGCACTAAAAATGCCATAACTTCCAGCCCGAGTGTTCGAATCATAATTTCTGGACCTTTCTGGAAATATAAGACAATTATCTACAACTTTCATAATATGGAGATCCTCTGATTCTCCAGTTTTCTAATCCCCAATCCAACCTACCAAAATCTGACAGAAATCTCCCGATCTGCAGAACAGTCTTACAAGAAAAATCATAACTTCTGCTACAAAGGTCCGATCGATGCGTTCTAGCACTTCATGAAAAGATAACGACGTCCTCTACAACTCTCTAGGAGAAGTCCAGATCTGAATCCCCACGTAACTACCCCAAAACAGCCGTCCAACGAAATCTGTCCTAGCAGTTCAGAATACCAACATTGCTACCACAACTAAAATATACATCTAATTGGGGGGAAAACAGGGGTTACCCTTGACTAATCACTGTAGAACATGATGAACACCCCCACGAACTCCTTCTCTTTTCCTTTCCCCTTTTTCCCTTCCTCTTCCCTTCCTCCGGATCCATACGCCTCACTGCGATTGATCTCCTTCCTCCGCTCAACCGGCAGCAAATGGAGATCTTTTTCACCGATAGGGGGCTTCAATGGAGGAGAGGGGAGGGAGAGGGGCTGCTAGAGGCGCAAGGGGCAGGGGGGAGGGGTGGCGCAAGGGGGAGAAGAGGAGGAGAGGGGAGGTGGCAGCTAGGGTTGAGGAGGTGGGGCGCCTCCCCCCCCCCCATTTTGGCCGGCCTCCCCTGGCCAAGGCCCCGGCCCAGGTTGCCAGAAATTTTCAAAACTTCCCCTCAAAAAAATCTTTATTTAATTCTTTCCTATATGGTCCCTCCCTCCATTTAATCGACTATCTCTTGAATTATTTTCGGGATATTACACCGTTTGAGCTCCATAAGTACTTGATTGAAAGTTTATCTCATCCTCTTCCAACAGATCTAGCCTCATCTCTAAATTCCTTCTGAGTGTGCCACAATCACCAAAACAACTCAAGGCTAATTCTGAATCCAAGTCCAAGGTGTAGCGCCACCTCCACTTGGGCCCATGGGCCTTGTATCTCCTAGGGTTACATGCCCACCCCCTTGGCCGCCATCTCCTCGCCTCTGTCATATATTTAGTCGTCACCCACTTTGAACTATTTGGGGTTTTGTTAGATTGAAGTTTAGCTTTGCTACTTTATGCATTGTCCTCTTGTTCGACGAGTACAACAACAACATTGCTCTTCAGAACCCCACTTTTCAATACAATTCTTGATTCCTTTTCACAATATCAGATTGCTTATCTATCATGTTGTTATTCACAATATTAGGGTTAGTTCATCCTGTCCAAACCAGTCTATGTCTTGCAATTTTCTTTTTAGTATTTGCTAGTTGAATTTGTGTTTGCATCGCTATGTCTAGTTGCTGATTTGTAGTTCTAGTTAGCATCATTTGATCATTCTTTTAGGGTTCTTAGTTTTTTGCATCTAAAACAGAAAATTTGCAGGTTAGAACTTCTCTAACCCACACCAAAAAAACCACTTCCAAAGATTTCGTATTCGTTTTTACTTCATTACCATGAAACCGAGAGGATTGTTGTGATCTTTTGGGTGAGTTGGTGTCCGAGTCTAGCATCCACCCTTTGATATTATTTGTACCTTGCAGCAAACCCTACGGTTCGCCAGACCAAAAGGAGGAAGAAGCAACCACATAAAACAAAAGCCGCGGTAAAAAAAGAGAAAAGAAAAGCGTGTCAAAATTGGTGGAGACCTTGTATATATAGCCATAAGCTTCCACAAAACATTTCAGCAAGTTGGCCTATGGGATTGAATATATAGCAGTTTCAAGTTGAGCCCAAGTCAGTTTCTAGTCCGAGTACGAATCAGATTCCAAGACACCTTCAATAAAACGAGTATAACTTTTGTATACAGTGTCCATTTTTGATGTTCTTATACTCGTTGGAAAGTTAACAATGAGCCGCATCCAAAAAATGACCCACTTATAGTAGCCACCCACTAAGACCCCTAAAATTGGCCATATTTATACCTAAATTTGCATCACAAGTTTTTGGTTTCTGTTTTTACCCTTTTCTTGGTCTTCCCTTCGGAATTCGGGTTTCGCTTCAACTGCAAAGTTGTAGATCTTATCAAAACCTTTCAAATAAGAATATATAAGACTATAAAACTTTGCCCATTTCATCTTTGTCAAACCCAGATTTTTCAATCCAGAATCCCCTATGAAAACACCACACTATTCCCTGGATCAATAGATAGTGCTCACAGGTACATGGCTGCATCATTTCATACATCGCATGAACCACAACAATTCATAATAATATTACATAACTGGGTTTGAATTACACCGCATCGGGCAATTGTTTTACATAAGGGCCGGACAGGCCAAATGTTTACATTACAAAAGAGCAGTAGCGGAAGTAAAAGCAAAGTAAGGCCCTAGTCCACAGGCAAGCAAATGGGGGTAAGTGTGTGCCGTATGAATATTACCTAGACTTAGGCAATATTTATAGGCACACCACTCCATGGTCTAATTGCCTAGGAACCAAAACCGCAGAAGTCGTCCTAATTCCCGTCGTTGTTTCCTCCATCTGTGGTAGGGGTATCTTCATGCGCATAATGGTCCTGGTTCTCAGTTTCTGTTTTTAATGAGGCGAGGTGAGCACAAATCCACCGTGCTCCGTGAGCCAATACACAAAATGCAATAGGTAATATGCATGGCTTATCAAAGGGAGGCTCGGGTTATTTTATTTGCCAGAAATTACTTTTAAATGTACTACTTAGAAATTGCCTACGACCTAGCATTTTTGAAATAAAACGTAATGTGTAAAAGAATGTTTTACCATTAATGATCCAGAGACCATCCACCATTACATGGTCCCTGCAATGTATGCTATACCTTCAGCGTTATAGCCGCTTACATTATCACTAGGACGACACCTAGGACAACTCAAATCAAGACTTTCCACTGCCCCCACTTTTCCAATTCCACCCACAAAGTTTTTGAAATAGAACTATATCTAGTTAAGTTCCCATGACCGCCCTTGACCGTGGGTACGGCTATTCGAATAGTTTTGACTCTGTAGAGTTTGTACACTTTTTCCACAATAGACAATCCGTTCGTTGCTCCACACGATTCCTTAGTCATGTGGTTGAGTAGACCATCACAATGACTTTTCAAACTATCTAGCCCCTTTTGTCATCTCACCCTATGGGTTGCTCCCACTTGCGGTGGGTCTCATACGTTGCACGGGATGTAACCACGGCTACTAGCGCATTCAGGCTTCACTCCCCACAACGCTAGCACAGCTAGTTACTTCGGCCTCCACTCGGTGTCCCTTTAGGCCTCCACCGGTGAGATGAGTCCGGGAGTTTCGATAAATTTATTTAGCCAAGTTGCAATTTGTAAACTTGTGGTTGCACTGTTTTACATAGGAGGTCATGACAAGATTCAGTCCTTAGAGTTATCTGGGCGGTTCTACCACATTCCACACACCGTGCTTCCACTACACCACGTACCAACCCCCATACCATCTGCCCAGATATTTAAGCAAGTTGGGGTTTTTGGGAGCATAAAATAATCATGTCAAAATGTACCCGTCATTTCCACCATGACTTCCCAAATCAATTTCTCATGATTAAAAGTGATGCTTGGGTCACTTTGGTAGTCCCGAATATCTAAGCAGTACTAAGCATGACGTATAGTTAAGGACTTATTTTTGAAAATTTTACCATTATAATTTTTGCTAGGGTGACAAGGCTCAAATACACCATTGTTCCAAAAGAGTATAATATTAACAAGCTAATTAATGGGCATGTAACTAGGATTTATAAAGCAACATAATTTGCATATGAAATAACAACATGAAATTTGATAATTTAAAACAGAAATAATTTGCAGAAAATGTAAGCTCAACATGATCAAAGTATTGACTCGCCTTGGTTGCAGTTGGCTTGGTCTTGTTCGTTGAAAGTTGCTTCAGCCTCAGCTTCCTCCTCTTGAGCCTCGTATGCGAATTTTACGTGCGCGAGAATTTGGATAAAAATCAGCAAACCAATAAACATTCGCAAGAAAATTCAAATAACTCTAAAATTCATGATTTCAGTTCCATTGGATAGATTTTGATTTTTGGATGAATTTAGAAATTTGTTTCACTCAATTTGAATTTAGAAATGTGTTTCACTCAATTTCAATTTGTATTAAAATTAGTTATAATTATTTGAAGTTTAAGCATAAGGCAATTATATGCAATATAGCCTCTAATTTTAATTTGAGTATTATAGTCTAAATGTTAGTGGCTTAATATTCAAGTTATTTAATAGTCAAAATGATGGCATAGAGATAATGGTTATAGTTTAAACCATGCAATGGTTAATTCTATAACCTTTATTGATATGCAAGGGCTTATGATTTATTCTGTAGACAATCTTCATTTGCTAAGTCATCATTCCATGAGAGCATACACCTAAACAATATTCTTACTCAATTCCTCACTAAGCCTTTAATTAATAATTAAGCTTTAAAATAAACATTCAAGGAACATCAGTTACTAACATATGATGATTAATCCATGATTAAATATTTAATAGTCTCATTTATATCCTAATCAAGTTTAGTATCTTTTATGGAGTAATCTCAGATTTTTCTGGATTTTTCTCCATTGAAATAGGCTAGCAACAAAAATCAAAACCTAAATGTCCTAAATGCTGTAGGAGGGGGGATTGAACTCGGGTCGGTGCGCTGAGTGCTTGCTCAGTTAGCCAGCTAAGCACGCGCGCTTACTGACTTACCAGAGGGGGAATGTAGAAGAGCAGAGGGTTAGGCGCCTAGAGCAAAGGAAGTTCGGGGCGGCGTACGGACGGCTGCATTGCTGGCGAGGGGTGGTCGGAGAGGCGCTAGCGGTGGCCAAAACGGGAGGCTGGCGCTGAGTAGAAGCAGAAGGGAGCGCTGATGGGAGCCGAGGAACTCCGAGGCTGGCCGGCGACGTGTGGCGGCGGCCAAGGAAGGAACTCGGTGCCGGCGGTGTACGGGCAAGGAGGAGCACTGCTAAGGGTGGGAACGACTTCGCCTTGCCCCAAGGAAGCCTCCGAGGGAAGGGAATTGGATCGGCGTGGCTTCAATTGATGGTGCGCTCATCGGCCGACTTTGAGGAAGAAGGGGCGCCGGCGAGTAGGGAGGGCACGGGAGTTCCAACTGGCTGGGGTGGGAGCTAAGGCGGAGGTTTGGGATGCGATTGGAAGCTGCGGGCGGGTTTTTTATAGCCGAAAAAAGAAGCGGGCGCATGGCGCTGAGCTCGGCGGCGGCATGGCTACAGTTCGGGCGACGGGACGAGGCGGCCGGCCTTGATGCGAGCTGACTTGGGACGACTTGCACAAGGCAGTGCTGTGGTCCGGGTAGTACCGCCGCACACTTTGGCTGATCGGCGCTGTGGCTTCGTCCTTCAGCAAGGGCGGTGAGGCGGAGGGAACTGGCGAAAGTGATGGCGGCCAGGTGATGACGCAAGAGCAGGAGACTGGTGTTAGCGGCTTGGACACGGAGACAGGTGGGTGACCGTTGGTCTGAGCGAGGCGCGGTGGGAAGCGAGCTGCGGCGACGAGGCGGGCCGCACTAGTCGAGCGGAGGAAGGGTGTCGGCCTTGGCCGAGTTCAGCGAGGGGGCAGGGAAGGAAGAAAGGAGGCAGGCCGGCCTGGGCTCGGCCGGTTTGACCAAGCCGAAAGGCCTTCCCCCTTTTTTCTTTATATATATATACACACACATGTCTATTCTTGTGCACATTTATCTATGTATAGTCTTGTGTTGATTTATTTCTTTACCTCTATTTCTTCATTGCTATCATTCTTATGGCATGTTTATTTTTATATTTTATTTTTATTTATTTATCTATTATTATTATGGTGTAGGTATATACATATTTATTTACCCCATACCATTATTATTATCATTGTTAACCCCAGAGTAAAAATTTTGGTTTTGATTTCAAATTCTAAATTTCTATCATTTTCACATTTCCTTCTTGGCTTTCCATTAGCTTTATTTTTCATAGTTTCTTCAATCAATGGAATCCTCAACCAAAATTCGAAGAAACACCATTGAAATCCAAATATCGAGAAAATATCTTTCAACTTAATACAAGGGCTACACATATCCAAATTCAAAATTTTTGGGATGTTACAATCTTTGAGACTAGTTGTTGTTTTCTGCTTAATCTATAGGGTTGTTTATATTGCATATTATTCATGTCTTTGTACTCTACATCTTGTGAACAATCTTGTACCCTTAGACAGAAGTTTGAGTAGCTTGGTGAGCATCTCTCCTAGCACTTGGTGTGAGATTTTTCTTTGCTTACATCCAGACACACTCATCTTTGCATGTGCATTCATACACTGGGCTTTATTACCTAGCTTTTTCTAAGCTAGGATCAGTAACATTGACTAGTACTTTGAATAATTATTTAACTTACAATTACTAATTTGATTGTTGCTAATCTTTGCTACCATATTAAAGCCAATCCTAGCTCCACCCTATACCATCGTACAGGTGCCAGTTGCTTGCAATCACTTTTTCAATCTTCAGAGAGCATTTGACACTGACACTAGATCACTGCATATTTTGCTTGGTAAGAACCGGTAAGAATTTGGTATAAGCTTGGGTGTGAGTGATTTTCTTTGAACCTCCAGCACCTAGTAGTTCATAGGGACATATACACTGTGATTTGTTCCTTGTTTTCTACTAACAATGGCAAGTTTCGCTGATCACTCCGAGGAGGGACACACTCTTACACCTCATATGAAAAGAATCATACAACACTTCACGCGCTTGATGAATCAACAATTCAAGCATCTTGAGGTGGCTATTGACACCACATGTGCAGCATTTGGAGAGAGCTCCACCACCATAAGCCGCGGTTCCTATACCTACTGCCCCCACTGCTGCCGGCATTCCACAACAATGCCATGCCTCTTCTGTTGCTCGGTCATGGGCCAAAGAGGTAGAACTACAAGATGAGGTCGATAATGAAGTAAATCAGTATGTTGCTGATACAAAGTCTGATGGAGGTTTCAACCCCAACAATGATCATGATCATTGGCGAAGACGCTTCAATCGACAATGTATGAGGAGAGATCCACCATGTCAGTTACGTGACCATAATGATGCGTTTGGTAAAGTTAAATTCACTATGCCTTCTTTTACTGAAAAATATGATCCTGAAGCTTATCTCACATGGAAGTTAACCGTAGAACAAAATTTTGATTGCCATGAATTCCCTAAAGATAAGAAAGTTAGGGCTGCTACTAGTGAGTTTTCTGATTTTGCATCTATTTGGTGGAGTGAATATTATCGTACTAATCAGAACATACCTAAAATATGGAATGCTTTGAAGATAGCAATGAGACATAGATTTGTACCTTCATATTATTCTCGTGATTGGCTCAATAAATTGCAAGGCTTAAGACAAGATAGTAGTTCTGTAAAGGATTATTATCAAGAATTACAATTAGTTTGTTGCACTGTGGTTTAGAAGAAACTGAAGATGCTAGATGGCTAGATTTTTTGGAGGTTTAAACCATGAAATCTAGGACATACTTGATTATAAAGAATACAATTATATCACTCACTTGTTTCACCTTGCTTATAAAGCTAAAAGAGAGGTACAGGTACGTCAACCTAGGAACAAAGAAAATTTTGGAGATTCTTTTGCAAGTCGTGGGCAACCAAGAGCACCATTTACTCCCTCCAACCAAACACCTGCACCTACGAACTCTTCCAACAGAAGGCGTCTATCTACTTCCACTACACCATCACACGCACTAGAAATGAGCAAGAGCATGGTACAAGCCAGAGGAAGAAAGAAACTAAAGAACTTGTGCTAATAGAGAAAAGGAGAGTAGCAAAAGCGAAAATCAGATTATAACTAAAGAACTTGTGAACTAGAGGAAGAAAGAAACTAATGCTAGGAATGGTGAAATTAAATTGAAAGGTTCTATTTTACTTGCTACTAAATCTGATATTTATGAGATGGAAGACAGCCAATCTGATTGCTACACTTTAGTGTGGAAAGAAGCATTGTTTTCTTTTTGAGGATATGCCTTCTTTACCTCCTACTGTTGCTAATATTTTGCAGGAATTTGCTTATATGTTCCCAAGTGAGGTATCCCCGAGGCTGCCTCCAATTAGGGGGATTGAGCATTAAATTGGTTTAATTCCAGGAGCCTCGCTTCCCAATCGTACACCATATAGGACTAATCCTGAAGAGACTAAGGAAATTCAGCATTAATTGCAAAACTTGCTTGACAAAGGATACATACACGAAAGCCTTAGTCCTTGCGTTGTTCTTGTGATTTTGGTGCATAAAAAAGATGGATCATGGTGTATGTGTGTTGATTGTAGAATAATATGACTATTTGATATCGTCATCCTATTCCTAAGCTAGATGATATGCTTGATAAATTAAGCAGCTCTACTGTGTTCTCTAAAGTTGATTTGCATAGTAGATATCACCAAATTTGCATGCAATTAGGCGATGAATGGAAAACTGCATTCAAAACTAAGTTTGGGTTATATGAGTGGTTAGTGATACCTTAGGTTAACTAATGCACCTAGTACTTTCATGAGATTAATAAACAAAGTTTTGCGTGCTTTCATAGGCAAATTTGTGGTGGTATATTTTAATGACATATTAATATATACCAAAACATTAGAGGACCATCTAGAACACTTGATTGTTGTTTTTAATGCTCTACATGAGGCATGTTTATTTGGTAACATTGAGAAATGCACCTTTTGCACTGATCGAGTATAGTTTCTTGGCTATGTTGTTACTCCATAGGGTATTAAGGTTGATCAAGCCAAGATCGAAGCTATACAAAGTTGGCCGACTCCTAACATGGTCACTCAAGTGTGGAGTTTTCTCGGACTTGCTGGATTTTATTGATGCTTTGTCAAAGATTTCAACACCATTGCCGCACCGATGAATGAGCTTACAAAGAAAGGTGTTCCATTTATTTGGGGCCCTACACAAGAACAGTCATTTTAGATTTTAAAAGATAAGCTTACAAATGCACCACTTCTCTTACTTCCTAATTTTGGTAAGACCTTTGAGGTTAGATTGGAGGTGTGTTACTATAAGAAGGTAAACCTGTTGCTTATTTTAGTGAAAAATTGAGTGATCCTAGTCTGAATTATTCTACTTATGATAAGGAACTATATGCTTTAGTTCGAACATTAGAGACATGGCAACATTATTTATAGCCCAAAGAATCGGTTATACACTCTGATTATGAATCGTTGAAGCATATTCATAGTCAATCAAATCTGAACCGTAGACATGCTAAATGGGTTGAGTTCCTTGATTCATTTCCATATGTCATTAAGCATAAGAAAGGAAAGGATAATGTTAGTGCTGATGCTTTATCTTGTCATTATACCGTGTTATCTCAATTTGATTTCAAAATCTTTTGTTTAGAGACAATTAAGGAGCAATATGTGCATGATGTTGAATTTAAGATATATTTCAGAATTGTAAAAAAGGCAAAAGCTGGAATAAATTTGTATTTTTGTTTCATACTAACAAGCTATGCATTCTAGCTAGTTCCGTTCATCTTTTGTTATTACAAGAGGCGCATGGTGGAGGACTCATGGGACATTTTGGTGTCAAAAAGATGGAGGATGTTTTGACCTATCACTTCTATTGGCCTAAGTTGAGGTGCAACGTTGAGCACTATGTGTCTCGCTGCACTACATGCACCAAAGCTAAGTCACGTCTTAATCCACATGGTTTATATTTGCACAAAGATAGATTTTTTGAACTGATAAAGTCTAAGTTGATGCCTAGAGTTGATGGTCTAATCAAGGTGTTAGCTAAGATTAATGATAATGCATATAAGCTTGATCTGCCTGCAGAATTCGGGGTTAGTCCCACATTTAACATTGTATATTTGAAGCCATATTTGGGAGAAGAAGATGAGCTTGAGTCGAGGACAACTCAAATGCAAGAAGGGGAGGATGATGAAGACATCACTTCCATCCATACAACCAACATTCCTTATAATAGATCTGAACATATACACTTGCAAGGTCCAATCATAAGGGCTCACACACGTCAAATTGAACTATCAGATAACTTCATTTCTAGGAGAGAATTTTGTTCCCAATAAGAGTATGCTACTATCTAATGCATGTGATGTTCTTTTAATTAGGAACTTAGGAGCTGATCATGAAGGAAAGCATACGCAATTCAATTCGGCCTCCGAAGACAACATCAACTTCAAATGAGCATAACTTTCACCTACGCACTCTGTTTGAGCTCTATGGGTACTTGATTGAAAGCTTATCTCATCCTCTTTCCAATAGATATAGCCTCACCTCCAAATTCCTTTTGAGCGTGCCTCAATCTGGCCACCAGCAGACGACATAGAACCTTTGCCACACCTTGTACCATGCCTCATACGGCATTATATCGTATGGCGTTCCTCCACGACCCTAAGTTGTCCCGTCAGCTCTTCGATGGAGATTGTCTTGAGGTCGATAAGTTTCTCAATGAAAATTGTGACCTATGAGTACCGTGAGGGAACAACATGAAGGAACTTCCTCACCACCTTTTCATCATCAATCTTGTCACCAAGCAGGTTAAGGTTGTTGATGAGTCCAATGAGCCGCATCGTGAAATCGTCGATGGTCTCTCCATCCTTGAACTTCATGGACTCGAACTCTGAGTGCAATGTTTGCGCTTTGGATTTGCGCACACGCTCAGCGCCCATACGCATCACCTTCATGGTGTCCCACACCTATTTTGTTGTGTCCTTGACGGCGAGAGTCGCCAACACCTCAGATGGCACGGTGCGTAGAATGGCTGTTAGTGCTAGTCGGTCATCGCGATAGTCGACAACATCTCCAAGTCCGATCACCTCCTAGAGCTCTTGTGCCTGTAGGTTCACCCTCATTAAGAGGGACCAGTCATCATAGTTTGTGCGTGTTAACAAGGGGTAGACAACCGTGCCACCGTCTCCTTCACCACGCACTGCACCACAATCTCGCAGCCTCCATTGTCGTTGCCATCGCCTTCTTCGCAGAGTCCAGGTGACCTCTATGGAAACCTTTGTTCATGCTCTTGCTCTAAAATTATGGCAGGATCGAACACAATGCTTGGTCTGATACCACTTGTAGTGGCAAGTTAGAGCACACACACAATCACGAAGACTCTACACACACGCGGATGCCTAGATTCGATTACAACCATGAAGGAACTCGGATACAACCATGAAAGAACTCGTATATGACCACGAAGGAACTCATACTTGAAATGGGCTACGACCATGAAGGAACGTACTCGAAGTGAGTTACGACCATGAATACTCGACACATGCGGTTGCCTAGACTCTCTGGAGAACGATGAATTCAAAAGACAATAGTTTTTGTGCTGCCCTGAATTGGTTTGCGGTGTTTTCTTCGTTGATATTTATATTGAACAAACATAAAACTAACAGACATGAGCTAATTAATAGTCTAACATTCACGCCACGTCTAGCTCTCCACGATGTGCTATTCCACGTCTAAGCTATTCATGATATTAATTCATGAATTCACTTAACGCACGTACTAATTCTCTTAACATACGTATTAATGCATGCACTAACTTAGTACTACTAGGAACACATGTGACATTAAGTCTAATTTTGCAGCAAATCCGAGCGCAGCTGGTTAAGTCCAACAAGAGCAAATCCGAGGTATTCAGCCACCATCGGCGCCGTCGCACTAGGCACCGCCTGCGTCGTGATCTTCTCCAGCCTCGACGTGCTCGCCTCCGTCTCCTCCATCAGCATGCTTTTCATCTTCGCGCTCGTTGCCACCACGCTTCTCGTCCACCGCTACTACGTCGTCGGGAGGACGCCGGCCGCGTAGCTCCGCACCTTCCTCGCCTTCCTGGTGCTGATCATCGTGTCGTCCATCGGCCTCTCGGCATACTACAACTCGCGCTATGCCGCGTTCAATGGCCCGAGTATGCCGCGTTCGGGGCCGGCCGGGTGGTCGGCACGCGGGGCTGGCGCTATGCGCGAAGTAGCAGCGCGTGCCCAAGGTGTACAGCATGCCGCTCATGCGGTGGCTGCCGGCCGCGTCCGTCGCCACCAACCTCTTCCTCATGGGCTCGCTCGGGTCCATGGCCTACCTACGCTTCGGCATCTGCACAGTGGCCATGCTCGTCTACTACGTGCTTTTCGCCGTACACGCCACGTACGATGTCGCACACTCGGGAGAGGGCACAACAGTAGGGGCCGACGCTACCGCCGACAGCGTCGAGCAGGGCAAGATTGTGCCGTTGTCCACGCCACTGGCATGAGACGAGGTTGGTGGCAAGATCCTTGGCTTAGGTTGTTGTAAATAATCTTGTTTAGAACTCGTATACAAGTTTTAGTCATGATCGAAGTCGATATGTAACCGTAGTCGAAAGTCGAGGTCGAGTTATAATCGAAGTAGGAGTTAGGTTGTAATCGTAGTCGTAACCAGTGTTAAACCTTTCGGTGGCAAAAAAATTCGGTCACCAACAAAAGGAACGAAAACTGAAATTTCGTCCATTTCGTTCAAAATTTCGGACGAAACAAATCAATTTTTTGATGAAATTTAGCCAAAATTTGAACAAATTTTAAATAGAGCTAAATTTAGCTAAATTTTAGTCAAATTTAACATGTTTCGGTACCTAACGAAAGGGACAAAATTTCATCCGAAATTTGTTTCCCTGGTCGTAACCCGAGCTGGAGTCTAGAGCCGGGTATAAAAGGGGAGAAGTCATGTAATCAAATTAATGCGAGAAGTAAAAAGAGAAAAGAAAACATTGAGTATCGATGTCATTGTGTGATCTCGTAGACGTTGTCAAAATCAGCTTACGACCACGGCAAACGTGGTCGGAAGGGGTTTCGACCACGGCAAAATACCCGCGGACGTGGTCGGAAGGCATCACGACCACGGCAAACCAAAAGTAGACGTGGTCGAAGGGCGATGCAACCATGGAAGAAGGAACTGAACGTGGTCAGAAGGTGTTTGACCACGGCAAAGAAAGAGTGAACGTGGTCGGAGGAGGTTTCAACCATGTTGAAGGCGTTCGACCATGGCAAAGGAAGTTTGAACATGGTCAAAAGGCGTTCGAACATGGCAAAAGGGAGTGAACGTGGTTGGAAGAGGATTCGACCACATTGAGAAGAGTTGAACGTGGTTGGAAGAGGCTTCGACCACGTCGTGAAGACGCTGAACGTGGTCGGAAGGGGCTTTGACCATGTTGAGAGAACTCGGAAGGTGCTTCGACCACGTTGAACGTGATCGGAAGGGGCTTTGACTACGCTGTGAAGTTTTGAACATGGTCGGAAGGGGCTTCGACTACGTTGTGAAGAAGTGAATGTGGTCGAAAAGGTTTTTCGACCACAGTGAACGGTGATCGGTAGAATCACTACGTGGTCATGGGGTGCTACGACTACGGTAATTCAAGTGAGATCGAAGGAAGGGCAGTGCAGCGGCAGAAGAATGTGGTTGAAATGTTGGTAGAAGGTTTATGACCACAAAGGCGAAGCGATCGGAGGAGCAACAACACGGTTCAACCACGTTCAAGTTGGATAATTATCCGGTCTGGGCCATCAATATGAAGGCCAACATGCATGCTCAGGGAGTCTGGGGCGCTATTGATCCAAAGGGGAAGGACAAAGTAATTGATGATCGACTAGATCAGATGGCGTTGGCGGTGATCTATCAAGCTGTGCCCAATTCAATGGTGCGACAATTGATCGGCAAGGAGATGGCGCAAGATGCTTGGGCTACACTACAGACAATGCATGAAGGCATTGACAGAGTAAAGGAAGTTCAACTCCAAACTCTACGAAGTGAATTTGAAGCAATGAAGATGGGACAGAACCAGTCGGTGGAAGAACTTTCTGAGAAGTTCAATGAAGTCGTAAATGAGATCAAATCTCTTGGCGACAATCTGGAAGACGAGGTGGCTGTGAAGAAATACTTGAGAATTCTGCCAGAAAGGCTTCTTCCAGTGGTGACTACGCTCATGTACTCCCAAGATCTCTCGAAGATGGAGATAGAGGAAGTAACAGGGGTGCTCAAGGCACATGAGTAGCTCCTGAAGGGTTATCACACTCACAACGGAGAACAAGCACTGCTTGTAAAGGAAGACACCCAAAACCGAGGCAAGCAAAAACATGCAGACTCGTCATCCAGGGGTGGTCGTGGTCGTGGTCGTGGTTCATCATTTGGCCGTGGTGCATCCCATGGTCGTGGAAAAGGTCGTGGATATAGCCAGAGAGGCCATGGATTCCAGTCTGGAAGAGGAGGACGAGGAGAGAGACCTGGTCGAGGGGGCAATGACAACCTGCAAGACAAGTCACACATCTAATGCTTCAAGTGTGAAAAATTTAGCCATTGCGCTACCGAATGTCAGAGCCATATCCAATGCCATAACTGCAAGAAGTTTGGACACTATGCAGCAAACTTCAAGAGCAAGAAGAAAGTGGAGGAAGTGAATCTTGCTCAAACCTCTGAACATGGAAAATTGACGTTGCTCTTGTCCCACTGTACCGAAGCTGTGCTAACAATGCTCCTGCTGAATGAAGGGGGAGTGTTTCCAAGTCTGATGGAGAAGGGAGAGGAGACACAGGAACAGTTAGCAGATTGGCATCTCGACAATGGAGCTAGCAACCATATGACATGCATATACTCAATGTTTCATAAATTAGATGAGAAAGTACTCAGTAAGGTGCAATTCAGAGATGGCTCAACTGTTCAGATTAAAGGAAAAGGCTCAATTCTCATGAAGTGCAAAGATGGAGGCCAGAGACGGCTGTTAGATGTATACTATATAGCGAGCCTACGCAGCAACATTATAAGCCTGAGACAGCTAACTGAAGAAGGCTGTCGAATTGAGCTGAAAGATAACTACCTGAGAGTATTTGACAACAGTGAATTGTTGTTAATGAGCGTGCAAAGGACACCAAACCGACTGTACAAGATCCCGATTGAAATCGCCCAACCAAAGTGCCTGAAGATCTCAGAAGATGACACAGCATGGTTGTGGCATGCAAGATTCGGTCACATGAATTTCCAAAGCATCAAAGCCATGATAGAAAAGGAGATGGTGGTCAGCCTACCAAAGATCGATCACCCAGAACAGATCTGCGAAGGTTGTCTGGTGGCAAAACAAGCTCACATCTCTTTTCCATCCTAGGCACAGTTCAGAGCATCTCACCCATTGGAGCTAGTGCATGTTGATTTGTGTGCACCGATCACACCATGAACGAATGCCAGAAATCAGTACTTTATGCTAATCGTTGATGACTACTCCAGAGCTATGTGGGTGTATATGCTAAAAGGCAAGGATGAGGCAAAATTCAGTTTTCAAAAGTTCATAGCACTAGCTGAAAACGAAGTCGATCACAAGGTCAAAGCAGTCAGAGCTGATCGGAGGGATAATTCCTATCAAAAGAACTTGACTCAGTCTATGAGGAGAAAGGTATAGCAAGATACTTTACAAGTTCGTACTCACCTTAACAAAATGAAGTCATAGAGAGAAGGAATAGAACCATGATGGCTACAGCACGAAGTCTATTGAAGAGCAAATTTCTACCTGGGAGATTTTGGGCAGAGGTAGTGAGGCATTCGGTTTATATTCTAAACTGTGCCACCACCAGAGCACTCGATGGAATCACTCCATATGAGCTATGGTCAGGAAGAAAGCCAAACATCATGCATCTGAGAGTGTTCGGCTGCTTAGCACATGTGAAGCCAACCAATCATCTGAAGAAGTTAGATGACCGGAGCAAGAGGATGATTTATCTCGGTTCTAAGCCAGGGAGTAAGGCGTACAGATGTTATGATCCAGTCGAAAAGAAGCTTCATGTGAGTAGAGATGTTGTCTTTCAAGAAGACAAGTACTGAGAGTGGGAAGAACATCAAAACATGGAAAGAGATATGCAGAGTTGGGTGACGTTTGGTGTAGTCGGTGGCGACAACACAGGCTAGGAAGATGAAGTTCCGACCACACCTCAGAGCACAAACCCATCAGATGCCAAGACTTATGAGACCTCACCTGAAATAGAAGCTTCTGATGAGGAAGACTCAAATGGTAGAATACCCAAGATGAGGAGCATCAGCGAGATCTATGAACACACTAAGCCGGTGTAGACTGAGGAGATGTTGCTTTACACCACGGTCGAAGAGCCTGAGAGCTATGAAGAAGCAAAGGAAGATGAACATTGGAGGGCTACTATGCAAGAAGAATTGAAGTCGATTGAAGTCAATGACACATGGAAACTCACTGACTTACTGAAAGGTCATCGTCCCATTGGTCTGAAGTGGGTTTACAAAGCAAAAAGAAACTCTCAAGGAGAGGTGGTAAAGCACAAAGCACGACTAGTAGCGAAAGGCTATGTTCAAAAACATGGAGTAGACTATGAAGAAGTTTTTGCACCAATGGCTCACATGGAAACAATTCGTGTTCTCCTTGCTTTGGCAGAAAATGATGGATGGGAGATACACCACATGCATGTGAAAATGACTTTCTTTAATGGAGACATTGAGGAGGAAGTATATGTAGCTCAACCACCAGGTTTTCAGATCAAAGCACAAACTGAAAAGGTGTTGAAGCTAAACAAGGCCTTGTACGGGCTCAAACAAGCTCCACAATCTTGGAATATGAAGCTTGACAAAAGTCTCACATCACTTGGGTTCAAGCGGAGTAAGTCTGAACATGCCGTGTACATAAGAGGGGATGTGAATACAAGGTTGATTGTGGGTGTCTATGTGGATGACGTAATAATTACTGGCTCAAATCCAAGGGAGATTATGAAGTTTAAAGAAGAGATGATGAAGCTATTTAAAATGACAGACTTAGGGCTCCTAAGTTACTATCTTGGCATTGAGGTAAAATAGACTGAAAACGGTATCACACTTTGTTAGTCCGCTTATGCTCAGAAGATACTGGAGAAGTGTGGCATGGGAGACTGCAACCCGTGTCAAGTTCCAATGGAAAACCATTTGAAGCTAAGCAAGTCAGGCCCAAGATCTCTAGTTGATGCCACGCAGTACAGGAGTATTGTCAGGAGTCTACGGTACCTAGTTCATACTCGTCCAGACATCGCTTTTGTAGTCGGGTATGTGAGTCGATTCATGGAAAAGCCAACTCAGGAGCATATGAATGCTGTTAAACACATTTTGAGATATGTGAAAGGTACTCTGTGTTTTGGCATCTACTAGAAGAGAGGAGGCGAAGAGAAATTGCAGCTGACCAGCTACAGTGACAGTGACATGGCAGGAGACATTGATGATCAGAACAGCACAACAGGGGTAATGTTTGTGCTGGGAGGAAGTTCGGTTAGTTGGTAATCTCAGAAGCAAAGAGTAGTGGCATTGTCATCTTGCGAAGCAGAGTACATAGCAGTGAGTGCTACATCTTGCCAAGGAGTTTGGCTCACTCGTCTGTTAAGCAAATTGTCGGAAGAAGAAGCTACGAAGGTCATACTCAAGGTGGACAACAGATCTGCTATTTCATTGAGCAAAAATCCGGTTCTTCATGATAGAAGCAAACATATAGATACAAGATATCATTTTATCAGAGATTGTGTTGAAGAAGGGAGAATCGCCATTGAATACATCAATACAGATGAGCAAAAGGCCGACATACTAACAAAACCGCTTGGTCGGATAAAGTTCTTGGAGATGAGGAGGAAAATCAGCATAATTGAAGTCGCAAAACAAGATTAGGGAGAGAATGTTGTAAATAATCTTGTTTAGAAGTCGTATACGAGTTTGGTCGTGATCGAAGTCAATCTGTAACTGTAGTCAAAAGTCAAAGTCGGAGTCGGGTTGTAATCGTAGTCGTAACCCGAGCTGGAGTCGTAGAGCCGGGTATAAAAGGGGAGGAGTTATGTAATCAAATTAATGCGAGAAGTAAAGAAGAGAAAAGAAAAACATTGAGTATCGACTTCATTGTGTGATCTCGCAGACGTTATCGAAATCAGCTTACGACCACGGCAAACGTGGTCGGAAGGGGCTTCGACCACGGCAAAATACCCGCAGACATGGTCGGAAGGCATCATGACCACGACAAACCAGAAGTAGACATGGTCGAAGGGCAATACAACCATGGCAGAAGGAACTAAACGTGGTCGGAAGGTGTTCGATCATGGCAAAGAAAGAGTGAATGTGGTCAGAGGAGGTTTCGACCACGTTGAAGGCGTTCGACTATGGCAAAGGAAGTTTGAACGTGGTCGGAAGGCGTTCGACCACGGCAAAAGGGAGTGAACGTGGTCGGAAGAGGCTTAGACCACGTTGAGAAGAGTTGAACGTCGTCGGAAGAGGCCTCGACCACGTCGTGAAGATGCTGAACATGGTCAGAAAGGGCTTCGACCATGATGAGAGAACTCGGAAGGTGTTTCGACCACGCTGAACGTGGTCGGAAGGGGCT
Source organism: Dendrocalamus sinicus (assembly GCA_036346575.1). Classification (NCBI taxonomy): domain Eukaryota; kingdom Viridiplantae; phylum Streptophyta; class Magnoliopsida; order Poales; family Poaceae; genus Dendrocalamus; species Dendrocalamus sinicus. The sequence continues at coordinate 17,804,267 of CM070661.1, read as the reverse complement.
TCAACTACGCTGTAAAGCATTGAATGTGGTCAGAAGGGGCTTCGACCACGTTGTGAAGACGTGAATGTGGTCGAAAGGGTTTTTCGACCACGGTGAACGGTGATCGGTAGAATCATTGTGTGGTCGTGGGGTGCTACGACTACGGTAATTCAAGCGAGATCGAAGGAAGGGCAGTGCAGCGGCAGAAGAACGTGGTCAAAACTTCGGCAGAAGGTTTATGACCACAAAGGCAAAGCAATTGGGGGAGCTACAATGTGGTCGAACGACTGTCTGAGTGGTCGTAACGCAGAGGGAGGCAGTCGTAAGCGGTCGTAAGAGGTCGTAAGCAGTCGGAAAGGTCCTAGAGCAGTCGTAAAGATTGCAACATAGGTAGCTCCTTTTTTTCTGCGTCAGAAACTCAGAACTACGAAGAGGGTAGTTTCTGTATGTCATATTGTCATGTCAGTCTGCAAATTTGTAGGGTAGATTCCAAGGTTGGTTTCTCAAATTGTTAGCTTTAGTTAGTTAATTGGGATTTCACAGTTAGATTTATTTTACCTGTGAGCTTGCATAACCTCTACATAGGAACAGAGAAGCCGCTAACTAATCATTCTGTAAAGGAGCACCGGAAGACCTGCATTCCCAGGTACCAGGACCATCTTGAAGAGAATGAAAATTAGGAGTCCATGCCAAGCAACACAGCAGCTGGTATATCATTGCAAATTAAAATTAGATGTTGTCAAATATTAATAAACATATCCATACTTAGCATGGATATAATTAACGAATTATTGGAAGGCAACTTCCTTTACAGCACACACTGTGCTGTCAATTCCTATATGAAATGACTGGTCTGGTGGTAATGGCAATAAGAACTTAAGCATGAAATGTCCACAGTTCAAATAGGTGCTAACTATTGGATGTATCACGGTCAATATTGACAAATGTAGGAGACTATTGGTTGTATAAATTTGTCTGAGTGTATTTCGGCTATATGAAGTATACTTTCGATATGCAGGATACTTGTACTTCTAGATTTTTCTTTCACTATTATTGAATTACTATTTTTGTACGGCAATCATTTTTTAGTCATGCTTTTAGTTACTAACACTTATCCTCCCAAAAAAAAATGCAGATAGGAGCTCACGAATCTGACAGAACTTGTTCGATAAAATGGCAAAACACGTTCATGGGAAGCTAACTGATATGTGCAGCATCAAAGTCTAATTTTTCAGAGCAGCAAAGTCTACTGATTTTTCTTTTCATGTGTATACTGCCATCGAGTGGAACATACCTCTTCTTTTCAGTACTTCCATGTTTTAGTTTACCTCTTCTTTTCAGTACTTCCATGTATTAGTTGACCTTTCAGTTGTATATGTAGCGTTCAACATTTCGTCTGACGTTGCCTCCCCTTAAAAGAGAATACACTCCTTTCTACAGTTGATATACTGCTTTTGGTTTTTTTTGACACTGTAAATGCATACACCTTATAAGGAATTACAGGGGTTAGCTTTCTTTGAACAAAATATTATTCTGAAGGAAAATTTTGAGTGAAATTACCATGCGTGGATACTTCTTTCTAAAGGAAAATTTGAGAGAACTTCAGCAATATTATACTTTTATTGGTTGCTAAGCAATATTATACTCACGTAGTATCATACTACTTGTCTACCTTCACATGTATACTACTTTCCCAAGACATGCATATATACTACTTCTTCACAAAGTGTCATACTTCTTTTTTGTGATGCAGTATAGGCATATACTACTTCCTCTCGCAGTATCGTACATCTTTTTGGAGATGAAGGTTAGGCATATATTCATCAGCCCTCACGGTCAGTGATTATGTAACGAAGGATTAAATATTTCTTTCTGATTATTAAAGTCCTCTAAATATACTTCTTGATCCTTTTCCATGTGCTTCTATCTTTTGAAAATTACTTCATGCATGGCTTCAGGTGCGCTGATGCTCACATGCACCGGATCCATCGTATCCAGGAGGTGGTTTCCACGTGCAACATAATTAATAAATCAGTAATTATAATAATTTGCAGGTTAGCAGACAATGGAGGTATCCAATACGGCCATACCCGTTTACTTCGGTCAGATTGTGGGGACACGGGGCGTGGGTCGCTTTATGTGTTCTCCTATACTAGTTCCATAATCAGTAGCTAATACACACATTCATTACATTGAGATCACATCTATACACTTCGAATATATTATATTTATAACAAAGGGGTGAATACAATAAGATTCTACAGCTTGTGGCCGACTAGCCAAGAGAATACCAGAGATAAAAGTAAATTGCATCGAAAGACAAATAACTAAGCAGAAGCATCAATCCAGTGGTATGCTGCCATAGTCACATGCAACCGACTGGTGATTAGGCCCTAGAAACCCCATCATCGAACTCCCCAGTGCTGAGGGCGAAATACGCATCGTCGGGCATATAACCTTCTTCATCCTCTGATCAACAATAATTTTAGTAAGGTTGAGTACAATGTGTACTCAGGAAGACTTATACTATATCGCAAAATTATACATATATGCAAAGCTAATAATGGATGAGGCTTTATGCTAAGTATTATTTGCAATATCAATAAGTTATAATTTGCAAAACGGAATTGTAAAGAGCATTTGACAGACATGTACTGAAATAACATTTTCATAATTTCCGTAAAATTAACTCAAATCTATTCATAGCCATCCTTGGCTGAAAACATCGCACAAATCCTACCACGGGCATAGCACATGGAAGACGCGTACATGATATCCCATATGTTTTAGCGAAATGGTTTTGAAAAGGGAAAACTATATCCTTTGTAGCTACATCCAAGCTTGCTCACGACCGTGAGCATGGCTATTTAAATAGTTTTGACACTCTGCAGAGGTTTTGACACTCTATGCCTACCACAATACAAGGCTAGACCTAGACAACTTTAATTAGCTATATGATAGAGCCCATATAACACATGTGGTGGTACAGTGTGACTTAGATAATCTTCAATAGCATTTGGTCCTTAATTAACCCGAGCGAGAATCTCCCCTATATACATGCGAGATTTCCTCTCCTGCGAGATTCCCTCTCAAATTTGACAACGTGCCATATAACTCGCCCACGTCTAAAAACTAGATTTTTCATTTTATTTGATACCAAAGTAATAGAGGTTCTCCCACTAGTCCAAAATTTTGAAACCATCATACCCATGTGAAGATTTTATTTGAAATTCAAACTTAGCAGAAACTAATACTTGTCTAAGCATCTAGACAATATACTTATGTAGTATTACCAATTGATACTATATATTGTGTAAACCATATCCTAGAGGTTACAACAGTGAGGATATCAAGTTTTCAAGGAGGTTCAATGCATACGAGTGGTCTAACTACCATTAGCCATAATTTAGTAGTTTTAGCAGAACATACGCACATGCATAATAGATTTTGTAAACTGTTGTAGGGGTGGCCCCCCACCTAAGCCCAGTAGGCCTGTTAGAAGGATGTAAGGTCTGAAATAGGACATATGTAATGACATAAGTGCCCCTGAGGGGAATACTCACGTGTAAGGGTATAACTGTACAAGCACTCACCATTTGGATATATATGTGGCATAGGCCACGGGGAGGACCCCGAAGACATTCACTTACTCAACTCTCCACTACCACACTCTCTCTCTGTTTGGTCTGTAACCACAACAGTTTGCGCCGTCCGTGGGGAGGACAAGAACAAGCCTCCAAATCTGGAGGATGGCACCAAGGAAAGCTTCAACATCGGTGGCGAAGAAGAAGAAGGCGGAAGCGGCGAAGTCTCGTGTTAGCACTAAGGCTTCGGCCTTAGCAGCCGCAGGTACGGGTGGTGGTGCAGGTGTGACCGTGAACACCGGCGTTCACGACGCGACGCCCAACCCCGCCACCGACGCGACGCCCAACCCCGCCACAGACGCGATGACCAACCCCGGCGATGGCAACGCAGGCGCATCCGTTTTCCCACTCGGCGCAGAGGCGGCGGATGGTCCCAGCGGCGACACGGGCCTCGTCACCGGCTCCAGGATCCTCCACGACAACGCGGCGGGTAGCCTGGGCGCGCAGGCCGTGGTCACCGCCGTACCGGTAGCACCGCCAAGCGCACCGATGGCCCCAGCCACACGCCCGCGGTGGAGGCTGCCCTGCTGGCGGCCCTTAGCGCATTTTAGCGGGAGCTAACAGACCTCCGCGGAGCTGTGCGGGACATGCAAGAGGCTCAGAGCCAACACCCCCCCCCCGGCGGTGGCATCTGAACCCCCTACGTCTAGTCGTGTCCCATCGCAGCGAATAGATCCGGAGTCCCTGCTCTCCGCGAGCCTACAGCAGGCGGCTTGGCCCGAAGACTTCAAGTTCCCGAGCGTCATCGAGGCCTACAAGGGCGACTCTGACCCGCAAGACTTTGTGCACGTGTATGAGACCGCTATCGAAGCCGCTAGCGGAGATGACACCACGAAAGCAAGAGGACTCCCTCTCGCGTTACAAGGCGTGGCGCTATCCTAGTTCTTCACCATTGAACCACAGTCCATCTACGCGTGGGAACAGATCCGCGACCAACTCTACAACAACTTCCAGGGAAACTACGTCGAGCGTGTCGATGCGGACCAGCTCTTCGCAGTCAAGCAAAAACCTGATGAAAGGCTCTGGGATTACTTCAGACGCTTCACGAAAGTGCGCTGCCAGGTCAAGGACGTCAACGAAACAACCGTCATCAACGCAGCAATACAAGGCCTCCGCCCGGGACCACTCGCTGAATATAACACGCGGAAGCCACTCAAGTCGGAGGCAGAGCTCTTCGACAAAGTGGAAGCGTACGCCCGAGCCGAGGAGGACACGCGAAGACGCAGTGGCAACGGCTCCAACGCCGGGCAAGCGGAGGACTTGTTGCAAAGAAGCACCGCAAGGGACAACCCAAGGACGGAACACAAGCAAGTGTCCGCAGGCGACACTCGTGAGCCCGTCGACGATGGGGTGCACCAAACCTCACCAGGCGACAGGCGTAAGCCCCGGTGTAACCGGCGGAGACCCCAAAAGGCCTGCCATATCCTCGATGCGCAAGGTGTTCCCCGGAGGCCGTGTCAACCTCGCGCGTTGGAGGGGGACGCGAAGGAGGCGGCGATGCGAAGCCGCGTGCAGAGCAGGAAATCCTAGAATACGGTAGATGGTGCGAGGTACACGGCTACAGGGGCCATTCCACGCGGACATGCACCAAAGTTGCGGCATTACGACAGGCGGTGGCCCATGTACGGGCCTCGAAGACACTGACCCCCGTAACAGCCCGCGTACAGCATAGGCAAGGCGGTCCCTCGCGTGCTGGGTCCCCCGGAGAGACCCAATGCTGTGGCATTAATGTCATCGATGGAGGCTCTTCGTCGAGCACTTCCCTGGCACAACTACCTCGGCGGGCGTCCCATTGCAGCATCACCTTCACGTCAACCGATGCCCAGGGCGTAGAATTCCCCCATCAAGATCCCTTGGTCATCCAGGCCAACATTGCAGGTTGCGACGTGTAACATCCCGAAAATTTGAAATCTGAAAATGAGAAACTTTTGAATTACTTTTGCAATATATTCTATTTGAATTTGGATTTTACGATGTTTTCCTGAATTTGGTTGAGGTTCTAAAAATTGAAGAATTAATAAAAGAGAAAGACAGGTATTAATGATGCCCTAAAAAGGAATGTGCAAATAATGGAAAACAAAAATTTGTAAATACGAATCTAAAAAGATGATCCAGTATAAGAAAAGAGAAACCTAAGTTAATAAAATATAAAATTTCATTTTGAGAATGGTAGTACAAGAGCAACAAAAATAAATAAATAAAATATATGCAATTATATACAAAAGGACTAGTATGGTAAACAAAAGCATAAAAAAATGTATATATAAAAATATGCATACCAAAAATAATGGTATAAATATATATATATATATACTTGTACACATGTAAAAAAAAAAAGAAGCAGCAATGAAATAATAATAATAAAAAGAAGAAGAAATGCAGCCGGCAGGCCACCACCCCCGGCCTGGCCCAATTCTCCGACCCGCCTCCATCGCACTCGTCACGCGCGCGGCCCCATCAACTCGCGCCCGGCTCCTTCCACGCGGCCCGTGCCCCCGCGCGCGCCCCTCGCTCCACCGCGTCTCCCTCTCGCCATCGGCCAGCCCGCGCCTCCTCCTCTCTTTCTTCTCTTCCTCCCCAAGGCGCCGCGCCATCTTCTCTGCTGGCGCAGCTCTCCTTCCGCGTGGCAGCCATGCACCAAGCCCTCCGCACATCAGCCTGACCTCCGTCGCATCGCTAACCTCTCCCCTGCAGCCGCAGCGTGTGCCCATGCCCTGCCCGTCGGGTCACCTCGCCATCGCTCTGTCAGGCACCATGCCCTGCCGCGGCCTTGCCACCCTCCGCCGGCGCCATACCGAGCCATGTTCCCAAGTCGTCAGCAACAGCGCTGCAACAGAACCCCTCCTTCATGCTATAGATGGCTCCAAGCTACCGCTTCCACTCGACCATCTCCACATTTCCCTCTTCCTCCTCCGAGTGGCTCACGCAGACACCAATGCCATCATCGCCAGGGCTCCACGCCGCCCCGTTGCTCCGGCCGATCAACCCAGAAAACAACCATGCCATGGCGTAGCCCCGCTCTCCCTTTACTTCCCCTACGGCCCAATCGGAAAAGCCCGGGCCGAGCTCGCCGGAATTGCACTTCTCCCCATGACCGGCCGCCGCCGCCAATCCCACTGCCGCCGCCTCCTCGGTCGACCTCCCGTCGATTCCTCGCCGGTGGAGCACCTCCTCACCGCCACAAACCTTCTCCAACCGTCGCCGAGCTCCTCCCCACCGCAGCTCGCCGGGCGCCGTGAGCTCCACCCGCGCGCCCATGGCCCTCGCCGCCGCTCACCGGGTTCTCGCCCGCCAATCAACGCCATGGTAAGACTCCCGTGATTCCCTCCTGCTCCCGCGCATCTCCGATTCTCCTCTCCCACGCCGCGCCGCCGTCCCCTTCCCACCTCGCCGCAGCCGCTCCGAGCCGCCGCCGCCCACCTCGCCTCCGTCTTGGGTCGCTCCGCCTCCTCCACTCGCTTCCCATCCCAGACGAACCCATTTTGGCGCTACGCCGCCTCCCGGCCGCTCTCGCCGCGCCACTGTCGGCCATGGCTGCCGAGCCGCCTCCTCTTTTTCGCCTCACCACACCTTGGTTCATGTATTCTTCCTCCGCTTCTATCAGCCCAGCGCCGGCCGAGTTGGCTATTAGCACTCGAGTTAAGAATTTGCAGCCGAGAGGTCCTTAGTTCAAATTCTACTGTAGCACTTTTTCCCATATTTTTGCTCTATCTTTTATAGCCCTTTTAATTAATAAAAATCATGAAAAATTAGGGAATAATTTAGAGAAGATAACCAAATTTAATTAGGATATAAAAGAGGTGATGTAAGATTTAAATTTGGGTTATATGATTGATTAATATGGATTGAGTATTTATTTTAATCCGTATCGGTTAAAAAGGTTAGTAGGAATAATGTTTAGATCAATGTTCACAAGGAATGACAAAGATAGCAAATAAAAATTTACTACAAAATAAATCATGAACTTTTGCATGATAGTAAATGTTGTAAGACTAACCATCATATGGTTCAAAAACGTAAAGGTTAATCCTATGTCCTAGCAAAGGAAAAAATCCTTTAGGTAATATACCCAAATTAAATTAGAATATAAGTTAGAGAAACTAATAACAAATTTACTAGGATGTAATGAGAGTATTTAATATTTAAATTAGCTCATATATGATCAATTATATGGTTTGAATAATTAATTAAAAGATTTACTATTAATTAAAGACATTGAAAAAGGCATTATGACTTTGATTAAATATCCCAAATTTAATAAAGATTACCCTTGCATGAAAAATTAGAATGTATGATTAATAATTATCATAACCAGCCATTATAGATAAATAAATAAATAAAGCTAAGTTTGACAATAACTAAAGCATAGATAATAAGATAATGGTGCCCGTAAATAAACCCTACAGTTAGGTTTAACAACTAATAACGTCAAGTATGGAATAACAAGCTAGAAGTTGTACCCCAAATGAATACTAATTCAAATTGAGCTATGCCATGTAATTAGGGTCACATAAAATGATACATATTTACGCAAATTGCTAAGCTTAAACTAAAATTAGAAATAAAGTTAAGCGTAATAGTAGTTAAAGTATGAGCAAGCTAATAATAGTGCCATTAATTAAATCTTAACACTAGCTTTAGTAATAATAGTATTGCGCATAATTGTATATATAACAAGTTAAGACCCCATACGAGTGGATCCTAATTCAACCTAAATTTGGCCTAGCTATGAATGAAGATACATAAAATATGATAATGGGATTATTAGAGATTTAAACTTTAATCAACTACCATATATACATAAATATTGAGCCTTGCTATTTATCTTAATCTAATTAATAAGTAAAGCCTATATCAGAGACTATTCTAAAAACTTAATAAAGATATCCAAGTGTTATAATACCTTTGACTAAAAGATTTATAGAATAAGTACAGATCTCATCCGTCACTCCAGTTTGCTTTTACCATAACCTAAGTTACAAGGAATACATACCAAATGACTCGTACATCGATACATAGGTCTAACCTAGCTCATGGAACTTCCTTGATAAATACGAAAATAATAAAAGAAGTTAGTAATAAAAAGATCATACCTCGCCTTTCTCCAATCGGCTATATTTGGCCATTTCTTTTCCAAAGCAAATAATTCCTGTAGATACGTCCTCACTTTTGATCTCTTATTACCCTGAAATTTTCCCTCACGGTAAAGCTATTCAGATAACTGGTTCTCTCACTCAAATCCAGCTATCACTGTGTTTGCAACACACTAAACCGAATCATCCTTCTATTCTCAAATTGTAATAAATGTATAAATTAAATTAAATCGGCCATTTCAATTATTCGGATTTATTTGGATCTTTTGAGTTATTTGCCTTTATTTGTATTCAGTTATTTAGAACGTAATTAGATATCGAGTCCCAAGATCCAATGGATCAAGCGAGGTCAAGCTCAAAGTGAAGATAGAGACCAAAGCTCAAGAAAGCATTGTGTGAGCTCAAGACCGCGGTAAACCGCGCCAGGCGAGTCAATACTTTGATCATGTTGAACCTACATTTCTGCAAATTACTTTGTTTTAAATTATCAAATTGCATGTTGTTAGTTTATATGCAAATACATGTTTAATTTACGATTCTAGTTATATGTCCATTGTTTACCTTGAATAATATTACCCTCCTTTGGAATATTTGAATGTGTGAACCTTGTCACCCTAGCAAAATTATAATGGTAACTTTTGAAAATAAGTCCCTAAATATATGCCATGCCTAGTATTGTTTAGATACTCATGGCGAGAGCGCCAAGCATCACTTTTAATCTGAGAAAATTGGTTGGGCGTCATGGTGGGAATGATCGTATCCTTTGATATGGTTATTTTATGCTCTCAAAAATCCCAACTTGCTTAAATATCTGAGTGGATGGTTTGGGGGCTGGTATGTGGTGCGGTGGGAGCACAAATTATGGAGTGTGGTAGAACCGCTCAGATAATACTAAGGACTGAATCTTGTGATGACCTCCGATGTAAAACAAGACAACCACAAGTCTATAATGGGTGCGACCTAGCTGAATAACTTGCAAGGGTTTAGTTCAGACATCACCGAGGGAAGTGGGTGCCAGGGTGTACTGGTTTACTCACAGTGAGGCACAGGGTGTACCGATTGCTTCGCACGGCGCAAGAGGGGCTTCGACGTGGTGGTGTAACCCTTCAGCGGTGAAACCTCGGCGTGGGTGGTGTCTAGCTAGATCGGAGTAAGGTAAAGGTTTTGTGATAAATTATCGGGTCTCATGCCTAAGGAAGCATGTTGGCAAAAAGGATAGTTCATCTCTTGTGGTGAAAGTGTACAAACTCTGCAGAGTCAAAACTATTCGAATAGCCGTGCCCACGGTCATGGCGGACATGGGAACTTACTCGAGTTAGTTCTATTTCAAAATGTTTTGTGGGTGGGAATGGAAATGTGAAGGGCGAAGGACTCGCCCTGGTTTGGAATTGTCCCGGCGTCGTCCCAGTGGTAAGTTAAGCGGCTATAACGTCAAGAAATTGCTATATGGTGCAGATGCCATGTAACGGTGGATGGAATCTGAATCGATATTAATAATGCATTTCCTTGTACATTATGATTTGTTCCAAAATTGCTAAGTCATAGGACTTTTAATTAATTGTATTCAAAGCACTCTACGCAAAATAAAATAGCCCGAGCCTCTCCTTTGTTAAGCCATGCATACTATTTATTTGCATTCGTGTATTGGCTCGCGAGCACGGGTCGGAGTGCTCATGCTCGCTTTGCGACAAAATTCAGAATCGAGTCAAATCACCTCGCCAAGAACAAGATTGGACAAGCTGGCCGAGAAGATGAAGATGTCAAGGGCTAGGTCGCGAACCTCCGCTTGGCTGCTGTGGGCATGTCTGAAGGTCCCACCTGTGTGCTTCGTTCTTCCGCTGCTGCAATTTATCGATTTCGCCTAATCGCCCATGTGTAAGTCTACTATTATATTTACGCTTCCGCGTGATATGTATTTTGATATTCATTTCTGAATCGTGAGCACTATCTATCGATCCAGGAATAGTGCAATGAAATCACAGAGGATTTGGATTGAAAATCTGGCTCCTACGGGCATGGTATCGAGCATATCGATCGCAGTCGTGACCTAGTTAGTATGGTCGTTAGTTTCATGACTAGAATTATTTCCTCAAAATCTATTTCAAAAATATAAGTTGTATCACTTATTCTCATCTCTTTAGAAGAATCCCCTCATCCGTATCTCGCCTAGCCATTTTATCAAGCTCTCTTACCCAAATTCAAAGTGATGAAAATCCAATACTTCTCTTGTAAACTTTCTATGAAAATGCACTTAAGGCCAAGAGTCATGGTGTTTAACCTTGAAGCTTAATGTCAAAGATTGTTTCAGTTTTGGAGAAAACAATAGGGTAAAAATTGGAAGAACAAAAAAAAATGGTGGAGCCTAACGGAAAGGGTTAGATTGACTTGATGGATGAACTATGTTGTTCTTGGAGAAATAGGAAATATGAAAATAATCGTGGGAGTACAACATTGATAAATAACATAATTCTTGGGAGATATTTACAATAGTGGAATAATGAAATATGATCGATTGCTAGATAAATTAATAGTCTTGAAAAATTGGAGAGATGATAACAATTATCAGAGTACATGCTTGATTAATAACATTATTCTTGGAAGATGTTCATAATAATGAATTAAATCGGAGGTTGTCACTGAAGATTTAGGAGGTTACTAGAGGAGTAATTATGATTTTTAAATACAATCTTGGATTATTAGGAAGTCCTGATACACATGACACTGGTGGATTTAAAATTAATAATGATGGATAATCATTAGAATTCAGAATTGAGGAGTAGATAGACAATAAAGATTCAGGTTGATCATTGGAGAAGCAATCTATGGATTTGGATCAATGAGACCATACTGGATTATTAGGAGGTCACGATACGAAAGTCATCAGTAGATCTAAATAAAGAAAGCTAGATCTTTATAGGATTGGAAAGTTGATAAAATAGGCAATTGACGAACCTGAGATTGGATTTATAAAGATGTGGGGAAATTCAGGCACATATAAGAATTTGGTAACTTCGATTCGATTAATAAAATTTTAAATGGAAGAACTATATAGGTGGATTTATAGTAAAGGCATTGGATTTTCATTGGATTGTAGAGTTAATAAGTTGACCAATAGTGGATCCGAGATTTTGATTATACAGTCATAGTGAAAATATGATATTTAATCCACAAATATATGATTGAAGGTCAAAGATTTATGTGGGACTTAGATAATCATGACTAGATTAATGAAATGATGGATGATACCATAAGACGAGTATGATTGGTGGATCAAATAAAATAAATAATCTCCTTCGCTGTTTGGAGTTTTAGATGACAGTAATACTATGAAGAATTAATGAAGAAAGATAACCTAAGTGCAGTTTGCAAAAGTGGAAGTTAAGTTATAAAGGCCATTGGATTCTAAGCCTTACGTACAAAAAAATCATATGGGAGTGACTTGATTCAGTGATGGATAGTTGAACGTTGGAAGAGATTAGGATACCAAAAAAAAATCTATTTAGCCACAAGGATCATTTAAAAAAAAAGTGAGTGCTAAAACCAGTGAAACTACCCCAAATACTTTCCACTTCTTTCTATTAATTGCAAAAGGAAAATTTTTGATCCTTTTCTCATACCCCTACTCCAAATATTAAGGTTAGGAACGTCGAAGATGATCATGAAGATAAGATGGTCTCGTTTTAGACGGACTGTGCATATGAACCCTGCACCCTCCTATGTGTGTTCCCCGAGTAGACGTTGTATTGTTGCAAGATTTTATTTGGCTCTGTGCACTGCCTTCTTGCTCTTGGGCGTCCTATTTCGCAGTCACAGGAAAAACTTGCTTTTAAAATTTGTGTGTTTCTGTATCACCCCAGCTTCCGGGGTATTTTCCTTTAAAGTTAAATGGGTTAGAACACCTTATCTCCGCGATTTAATCCTCATCTCATGCTACTCCCTCTCACCTTTTCTGAAAACCCCATCGGATTCAAAGGAACGAAATACCAAGTAACCCAAAACCAGTGCAATCAAGAGGGTGTGAAGATTCTGCAACCTTCCAAGATTTAAGGAGAACAACATCACTGTGAAAAAGACCACCCGCTAATCTCGTGAAGACCAAGACAGCTAGAGTACAATGGATGATTAATGATAATCATCATTTATTTAAGGGGGGTAGCACTACGAGATATAATGTCGAAAAACTACGGCAAAGTCAAGGAGCGAGCACCTGAAATCGACGACCTCTCCAGAGGAATACAGATCCCCTCCTTCCCTTTTTGCCTCCTTTAAGTGCAGGTCCTCTCCCCTTCTGTTTACGCCTACGGCACAGACCATTGCTACCCACCTATTAGTATGAAAATTTTACAACCATATGTCCAATAGACGATGCAACTACTCCATTCTACGACGTGAAGACAACAACGTCAAAGAGCAAGTATTTGGAAGTCTACGACTTATCCAGAAGAACTAGGCTTCTCTCTTCCCTTTTGACTTCTCCACGTGTTAACCCCTAAAGTGCAGATCTTAGTCTCCCCGAGGAGCTAGGGAACTATATGTCAAGCAATACCCCGAAACCCATTGCTAGCAAATGTAACCCCACCCCTTTCTCTCTACTCTACCTAATCTCTGGTCGAGATTCATTTAAGGGGGGTAGGTTTGTAACATCCCGAAAATTTGAAATCTGAAAATGAGAAACTTTTGAATTACTTTTGCAATATATTCTATTTGAATTTGGATTTTACGATGTTTTCCTGAATTTGGTTGAGGTTCTAAAATTGAAGAATTAATAAAAGAGAAAGACAGTATTAATGATGCCCTAAAAGGAATGTGCAAATAATGGAAAACAAAAATTTGTAAATACGAATCTGAAAAGATGATCCAAAGATAAGAAAAGAGAAACCTAAGTTAATAAAATATAAAATTTCATTTTGAGAATGGTAGTACAAGAGCAACAAAATAAATAAATAAAATATATGCAATTATATACAAAAGGACTAGTATGGTAAACAAAAGCATAAAAATGTATATATAAAAATATGCATACCAAAAATAATGGTATAAAATATATATATATACTTGTACACATGTAAAAAAAGAAGCAAGAATGAAATAATAATAATAAAAGAAGAAGAAATGCAATGGCAGCCACCACCCCTACTGGCCCAATTCTCCGACCCGCCTCCATCGCACTCTGTCATCGCGCCTGGCCCCATCAACTCGCGCCCGGCTCCCTTCCACGCGGGCCCGTGCCCCGCCCCGCGCTCCTCGCTCCACCGCGTCTCCCTCGCCATCGGCCAGCCCGCGCCTCCTCCTCTCTTTCTTCTCTTCCTCCCGGTCGCGCGCCATCTTCTCTGCTGGTGCAGCTCTCTCCTTCAGCGTGGCAGCCATGCACCAAGCCCTCCGCACATCAGCACTGACCTCCGTCGCATCGCTAACCCCTCCCCGCAGCCGCAGCGTGTGCCCATGCCCCGCCTGCCGGTCACTCGCCATCGCTCGCAGCACCATGCCCGCCGCTGCCTTGCCACCCTCCGCGGCGCCATACCGAGCCATGTTCCCAAGTCGCCGCAAGAATGCGCTGCAACGAACCCCTCCTTCATGCTATAGATGGCTCCAAGCTACCGCTTCCACTCGACCATCTCCACATTTCCTCTTCCTCCTCCGAGTGGCTCACGCACACCAATGCCATCATCGCCGTGGCTCCACGCCGCCCGCTGCTCGCCGATCAACCCGAAAACAACCATGCCATGGCGTAGCCCCGCTCTCCTTTACTTCCCCTACGCCCAATCGAAAGCCCGGGCCGAGCTCGCGGAATTGCACTTCTCCCCATGACCGCCGCCGCCAATCCCATCGCCGCCTCCTCGGCCGACCTCCGCCGATTCTCGCCGGTGGAGCACCTCCTCACCGCCACAAACCTTCTCCAACCGCCGCCGAGCTCCTCCCACCGCAGCTCGCCGGCGCCGTGAGCTCCACCGCGCCGCCCATGGCCTCGCCGCCGCTCACCGGGTTCTCGCCCGCTCAATCAATGCCATGGTAAGACTCCCGTGATTCCCTCCTGCTCCCGCGCATCTCCGATTCTCCTCTCCCACGCCGCGCCGCCGTCCCCTTCCCACCTCGCGCCGGCCGCTCCGAGCTGCCGCCGCCCACCTCGCCTCCGTCTTGGGTCGCTCCGCCTCCATCCATCGGCTTCCCATCCCAGACGAACCCATTTTGGCGGCTACGCCGCCTCCCGGCCGCTCCTCGCGGCGCCACTGTCGGCCATGGCTGCCCGAGCCGCCTCCTCTGCTTCGCCTCACCACACCTTGGTTCATGTATTCTTCCTCCGCTTCTATCAGCCCAGGCGTCGGCCGAGTTGGCTATTAGCACTCGAGTTAAGAATTTGCAGCCGAGAGGTCCTTAGTTCAAATTCGGCTGGTAGCACTTTTTCCCCATATTTTTGCTCTATCTTTTATAGCCCTTTTTAATTAATAAAAATCATGAAAAATTAGGAATAATTTAGAGAAGATAACCAAATTTAATTAGGATATAAAAGAGGTGATGTAAGATTTAAATTTGGGTTATATGATTGATTAATATGGATTGAGTATTTATTTTAATCCGTATCGGTTAAAAAGGTTAGTAGGAATAATGTTTAGATCAATGTTCACAAGGAATGACAGCATAGCAAATAAAAATTTACTACAAAATAAATCATGAACTTTTGCATGATAGTAAATGTTGTAAGACTAACCATCATATGGTTCAAAAACGTAAAGGTTAATCCTATGTCCTAGCAAAGAAAAAAATCCTTTAGGTAATATACCCAAATTAAATTAGAATATAAGTTAGAGAAACTAATAACAAATTTACTAGGATGTAATGAGAGTATTTAATATTTAAATTAGCTCATATATGATCAATTATATGGTTTGAATAATTAATTAAAAGATTTACTATTAATTAAAGACATTGAAAAAGGCATTATGACTTTGATTAAATATCCCAAATTTAATAAAGATTACCCTTGCATGAAAAATTAGAATGTATGATTAATAATTATCATAACCAGCCATTATAGATAAATAAATAAATAAAGCTAAGTTTGACAATAACTAAAGCATAGATAATAAGATAATGGTGCCCGTAAATAAACCCTACAGCTTAGGTTTAACAACTAATAACGCCAAGTATGGAATAACAAGCTAGAAGTTGTACCCCAAATGAATACTAATTCAAATTGAGCTATGCCATGTAATTAGGGTCACATAAAATGATACATATTTACGCAAATTGCTAAGCTTAAACTAAAATTAGAAATAAAGTTAAGCGTAATAGTAGTTAAAGTATGAGCAAGCTAATAATAGTGCCATTAATTAAATCTTAACACTAGCTTTAGTAATAATAGTATTGCGCATAATTGTATATATAACAAGTTAAGACCCCATACGAGTGGATCCTAATTCAACCTAAATTTGGCCTAGCTATGAATGAAGATACATAAAATATGATAATGGGATTATTAGAGATTTAAACTTTAATCAACTACCATATATACATAAATATTGAGCCTTGCTATTTATCTTAATCTAATTAATAAGTAAAAGCCTATATCAGAGACTATTCTAAAAACTTAATAAAGATATCCAAGTGTTATAATACCTTTGACTAAAAGATTTATAGAATAAGTACAGATCTCATCCGTCAGTCCAGTTTGCTTTTACCATAACCTAAGTTACAAGGAATACATACCCAGTCAGACTCGTACATCGATACATAGGTCTAACCTAGCTCATGGAACTTCCTTGATAAATACGAAAATAATAAAAGAAGTTAGTAATAAAAAGATCATACCTCGCCTTTCTCCAATCGGCTATATTTGGCCATTTCTTTTCCAAAGCAAATAATTCCTGTAGATACGTCCTCACTTTTGATCTCTTATTATCCTGAAATTTTCCCTCACGGTAAAGCTATTCAGATAACTGGTTCTCTCACTCAAATCCAGCTATCACTGTGTTTGCAACACACTAAACCGAATCATCCTTCTATTCTCAAATTGTAATAAATGTATAAATTAAATTAAATCGGCCATTTCAATTATTCGGATTTATTTGGATCTTTTGAGTTATTTGCCTTTATTTGTATTCAGTTATTTAGAACGTAATTAGATATCGGAGTCCTGAAGATCCAGCGGATCAAGCGAGGTCAAGCTCAAAGTGAAGATAGAGACCAAAGCTCAAGAAAGCATTGTGTGAGCTCAAGACCGCGGTAAACCGCGCCAGGCGAGTCAATACTTTGATCATGTTGAACCTACATTTCTGCAAATTACTTTGTTTTAAATTATCAAATTGCATGCTGTTAGTTTATATGCAAATACATGTTTAATTTACGATTCTAGTTATATGTCCATTGTTTACCTTGAATAATATTACCCTCCTTTGGAATATTTGAATGTGTGAACCTTGTCACCCTAGCAAAATTATAATGGTAACTTTTGAAAATAAGTCCCTAAATATATGCCATGCCTAGTATTGTTTAGATACTCATGGCGCGAGCGCCAAGCATCACTTTTAATCCTGAGAAAAATTGGTTGGGCAGTCATGGTGGGAATGACTGGTATCCTTTGATATGGTTATTTTATGCTCTCAAAAATCCCAACTTGCTTAAATATCTGAGTGGATGGTTTGGGGGCTGGTATGTGGTGCGGTGGGAGCACAAATTATGGAGTGTGGTAGAACCGCTCAGATAATACTAAGGACTGAATCTTGTGATGACCTCCTGATGTAAAACAGTACAACCACAAGTCTATAATGGGTACGACCTAGCTGAATAACTTGCAAGGGTTTAGTTCAGACATCACCGAGGGAAGTGGGTGCCAGGGTGTACTGGTTTACTCACAGTGAGGCACAGGGTGTACTGTACTCGCACGGCGCAAGAGGGGGCTTCTGACTGTGGTGGTGTAACCCTTCAGCGGTGAAACCTCAGCGTGGGTGGTGTCTAGCTAGATCGGAGTAAGGTAAAGGTTTTGTGATAAATTATCTGGGTCTCATGCCTAAGGAAGCATGTTGGCAAAAAGGATAGTTCATCTCTTGTGGTGAAAGTGTACAAACTCTGCAGAGTCAAAACTATTCGAATAGCCGTGCCCACGGTCATGGGCGGACATGGGAACTTACTCGAGTTAGTTCTATTTCAAAATGTTTTGTGGGTGGGAATGGAAATGTGAAGGGCGAAGGACTGCCCTGGTTTGGAATTGTCCTGGGCGTCGTCCCAGTGGTAAGTTAAGCGGCTATAACGCTGAAGAAATTGCTATATGGTGCAGATGCCATGTAACGGTGGATGGAATCTGAATCGATATTAATAATGCATTTCCTTGTACATTATGATTTGTTCCAAAATTGCTAAGTCATAGGACTTTTTAATTAATTGTATTCAAAAGCACTCTACGCAAAATAAAATAGCCCGAGCCTCTCCTTTGTTAAGCCATGCATACTATTTATTTGCATTACAGGTATTGGCTCGCGAGCACGGGTCGGAGTGCTCATGCTCGCTTTGCGACAAAATTCAGAATCGAGTCAAATCACCTCGCCCAGCAACAAGATTGGACAAGCTGGCCGAGAAGATGAAGATGTCAAGGGCTAGGTCGCGAACCTCCAGTTGGCTGCCTGTGGGCATGTCCTGAAGGTCCCACCTGTGTGCTTCGTTCTTCCGCTGCTGCAATTTATCGATTTCGGCCTAATCGGCCCATGTGTAAGTCTACTATTATATTTACGCTTCGCGTGATATGTATTTTGATATTCATTTACGTAGAATCGTGAGCACTATCTACTGATCCAGGGAATAGTGCAATGAAATCACAGAGGATTTCGGATTGAAAAATCTGGGCTCCTACACGACGTCAGGCGCATCCTCATCGACGGAGGGAGCTCCGCAAACATTTTGTTCGCTGAGGCCCTTGATCGTATGGGAATACCTCGGAGTCTATTAAAAGCTTCAGAAGCCCCCTTCGTGGCCTCGAGGGCAGCCTCAAGGCTGCAGGTCGTTCGCCTCCAAGTCTCCTTGTGCCAGGCCGACAACGCCAGGACCTAAGATGTCGTCTTCGATGTCGTGGACGTCTCGTATCCGTACAATGCCATACTAGGCCGGCCTTCCATCAACTCCTTCGAAGCCGTCCCACACTACGCATTCCTATGCATGAAGCTCCCTGGACAGCGGGGCGTTATCACCCTCTTCGGCGATCAGGATATAGCTCGGAGCATTGAAACCGAAGCTGGACGCTTGCACCGCAAGGTGCACGCCCTCACCGACAAATACCAGGCAGACACGCCATCCGCTCCGGGATGGACACCTAAGCCCACCCGGAGGGCGGGGTGAAGAGGGTGCCGCTCCAGGCGGAGGGGCAGTTCGTATCCATAGGCGAGGGCCTCCCTCCGGAAGTAGAGCAAGACTTGCTCCGAGTCCTCCAGGCCAATATAGATGTCTTCGCATGGTCCGCGGAAGATATCAATGGAGTGGACCGCGCCCTCATCGAACATAACCTCGCGATCCGCCTTGACGCCAAGCCCGTCAAGCAGAAACTTCGCCGTATGTCCATGGACCAGCAGTAAGCGGCCAAGGTGGAGGTGGCGAAGCTCCTTCGGCGGGGTTATCGCGAGTTCAACATCCGGATCGCTCGCCAATCCGGTGTTAGTCAAAAAACGGCGGCGCTGGCGCATGTGCATCGACTTTATCGCCTCAACAAGGCATGCCCGGGGACGATTACCTCTCCGCGCGCATAGATCAATCGGTCGGTGCTACGCGATGCGAGCTCGTGAGCTTCTTGGACGCCTACTCCGGCTACCATCAGGTCTACATGGCCAAGGATGACGAGGATAAAACCAGCTTCATTACGCCGGTGGGGACCTTTTGCTTCGTAAGGATGCCCTTCGGTTTGAAGAACGCGAGCGCAACCTTCACCCGCCTCATCGCGCTGGCCCTGGCCGTCCAGCTAGGGAGGAATGTGAAGGCCTACGTGGACGACGTGGTAGTAAAAACCAGGCAGCTCGCCTCCCACAGCCGGGATCTTTAGGAGACTTTTGACAACCTCCAGAAGGCGAGCATTAAGCCTAATCCGGACAAATGTGTCTTCGGTGTACAGGCGGGCAAGCTCTTGGGCTTCCTCGTATCCGGGCGAGGCATTCAAGCGAACCCCGACAAGGTTGACGCTATCCTGGGCATGCAACCTCCCAAGACAACGCGGGAGGTCCAGAGGCTGGCAGGCTGCATGGCAACCTTGAGCCGTTTCCTCTCCAGAGCGGCGGAGCGGGGCTTACCATTTTTCAAGACTCTCCGCGGTTGCGATGGGTTTCATTGGGACGACGATTGCGCAAAGGCCTTTGACAACCTCAAGAAACACCTCGCAACCCTTCCCACTCTGGTGGCCCTAGCACCAGAGGCTCCCCTCCTACTCTACCTCGCAACCCTTCCCACTCTGGTGACCTCAAGAAACACCTGAAGAAATAAAGGCTGGCTCACGACGGGTCCTCGTCCAAGCACCAGACGAGGAACGCCAATTGTCCGTGGATCTCCTTGACGGAGACCGGGCAAGCGCAACACAGCACGTCATAAAATACGTGCGACAGATGCTGCGCGGTCGCAATCATTCGCTGTACCCGCGCGAATTCAGACCAGGAGACCTCGTCCTTTAGATGGCACTCCACGCGGAGACGGTAGGCAAGCTCGAGTCCAAATGGGAGCACCCGTACATCGTCGCGGAGGCCCTCCAGAAGGGAGCGTATCGCTTAGCCACCTTGGAGGGGCACACGCTCCGCCACACGTGGAATGCGGACAGGCTGCGGCAGTATTACCCCTAAGTCAAGCACACGAGGGCAAGGGCCTTCCACGGCTTTGGCGGACGCGAGCGGCTAGCGGTTAGTACCTTAACCTTTGTAACCGCTCACCCGCGCAAACGGGAATTTAATAAAGTGCATCGTTCATGCAAATTCTCTCGTTTTCATACCAAAAGCGTGCGAAGGATCACCTTCGTGTGCACTGTGCATGAGCATGAAAAAAGACGCGTGGAGGGACGCCTCCGCGCGCAGTCTACGGACTCTAAATAAGACGTAGCGTTGAGGTCCGCCTCCACACGCACTCTACAGAGTATAAATAAGACGTAGCGATGAGGTTCGCCTCCGCACGCAATTTCACCGCCCGCAACACGCGGAGGCTCGCCTCCGCGCGCAGTCTACGGACTCTAAATAAGACGTAGCGTCGAGATCCGCCTCCGCACGCACTCTCCGGAGTGTAAAAAAGACGCGGATGCTATCCCTGCGCACTCTACGGAGTATAAACAAGACGCGAACCCCGCGCACGCATGGGCATTGCCCCAGTGCGTACTTTTCGGAGTATAAATAAGACGTGGAGGTCGATCCCACGCACTCTCCGGAGTATAAAAAAGACGCGGATGCTATCCCCACGCACTCTACGGAGTATAAACAAGACGCGAACCCCGCGCATGCATGGGCGTTGCCCCAGTGCGTACTCTTCGGAGTATAAATAAGACGTGGAGGTCGATCCCACGCACTCTCCAGAGTATAAAAAAATGTGGATGCTATCCCTGTGCACTTTACGGAGTATAAACACGTGGGTACTCCCAAGCACGCGCAGGCACTGCCCTTGAGCGTACTCCCCGGAGCATAAATAAGACATGGTCGAGGTTCCCACGCATCCACTGCCACCACTTCGAAGGGTAGGAGACGGAGCGCTCGCGCGTCTACTTCGACTAGGCCCCAGCTCCACTGCCACCACTTCAAAGGGTAGGGGACGGAGCGCCAGGCGTCTCATTGACCAGGCGCCAGCTCGCTGCCACCACTTCGAAGGTAGGGGCGGAGCGCTCGTGGGTCTACCGACCAGGCGCCAGCCCGCCGCCACCACTTCAAGGGTAGGGGACGGGCGCCGCGCGCGTCTACTTCGACTAGGCGCCAGCTCCGCTGCCACCACTTCGAAGGGTAGGGGACGGAGCGCTCGCGCGTCTACTTCGACTAGGCACCAGCTCCGCTGCCACCACTTCGAAGGGTAGGGGGACGGAGCGCTCGCGCGTCTACTTTGACTAGGCGCCAGCTCCGCTGCCACCACTTCGAAGCCCGGGGTCCGAGGCGCAACACGTTCGCAAGTCTGTTTGCTACTATCCGAGCGAGGGGTGACATCAAGCCTGGATAAGCTCACAGCATATTACATAACAAAAATAGCACGGGAGAGTTGTCGCTTAGCCCGAGTAAGACAGTTGCATTACAGAAGCAGACATACACACGGCGCGGAACGCGCCAAAACCTGGAACTATTCCTGTGAGTCCGCGCCATCTTCACCGCGATGAGTGCCCACACCGCCTTCGCTACGCCGAGGGACCTCTTCGAGCCAGCGAAGCACGTCCCCCTCATTCCGCAGCGTCTGCCGTAAAGCAATCGTGGCGGCGCCCTCCCCGATGTAATTCCAAATCCGGTCATGGAAGTTTCGGGTCGTGGGCTAGGCGGCGCGAACGGCATCAGATATCACCCCGGGCTGGGTAGGCAAGTCAAGCTGAGGGTTCGCCAGCTCATTGACATGCTCACACCCACCGGCATGCAACAGGGCGAGGGCAAGGCCAACACTCATGTAGCCACAGTGGGTGCCGAAAGCCTTGGCGTCGGACAGGGCGATGCTCGAGCCCTCCTTGATTCGCCCAAGCGTCTCCATCAGGTCTTGGCGGCTATGAGTGACGTCCTCCACGTGTACGGAAAGCCCCCGGAGGGCCCGCTCTAAAGACTCCATCGCACTCCACGCGGAGGCAGACGCGTTGTCCCAAGATAACGCCTTCTCAGCAACGGAGGCAGTAAGCTGTTCCTTCTCTGCCTCTAGCGCGGAGATTCGCTGAAGGAGGGCGGTCTGCTCCTCTATCGCAACACGCTGAGCCTCCTCCATCGCGCGTTGTGCGGCCAGTGCTGTGTTCTTCGCGTTCGTGCCCACCAACTGCGCGTCGTCGATAGCCTCGTCCCGCTCCGCCATCAGCACCCGAATGTGCTCGTCCTTGGCGGCGTTGGCGTCGTCCGCGATGTGCAGCTGGTCCTCCAGTGCCCTCCACTCACGCGCGCAAGTCTTCTCGAGGGCTTTGCTAATTGCGAGCGTCTACACGAGCGTAACAACAAAGGTTATCCATCAGATAAGCAAAGGATATGCAGCGAGAACAGGGACCGTTACCCTCATCTCCGAGGCACCCAGCGCGAGCGCCAAAAGGTCATCCCCACAGGACTGCAGCGCCTGTCGATCTAGGTGGCTGCCAGCATACTCTGCCACCTCGCTCCAGGCACGAAGCGTCTCCCACCGAGGGATGAAGTCAGAGACGCCAAGCCCTAGAACCCCCGTCCTAGCGCCTTCAAGCGGCGGTGGGGCACACGATCCTCGCTCAATCGGGCGGCGACATCGCAGGCACCCCCATTGCTTGATTCTTGTCCTCGTCTGGGAGACCTTGCATCGAGAGGATGGCGCCACCGCCGTCGCGCCGCTCGGCGATTCCGCAGGCACCAGGCGCTCCGGAATGGGAATTTCCAACACCTCGCATACCCGATTAATACGCCCTTGCTTTGCCAAGGAAGTTGCGGACTCACGGGCCTTGTGCTCCTTCGCCGTGTACGGCCCAAGAACCGCAACCACTGTGCGCTCCGCATCTTCTAACCGGCGTACTGCACGCACAAGCGGAGTATCATACCTAAGGGTTTGCAACCACCCAGGTGGTACTTGGCCTATCGCAGGGATACTTACAGGGCGCGGAGGGCCTATGGAGCGAAGACACCCCCGGGTGGATGTCATCCTTCCGGTCGGGCCCCCGCCGCTCGTACTTCCAGTTACAAGAAAGCGGGGATATCCCGTACATGGTGAACTCCTCGGCGAGGTCACGCATATTGAACCGGAGTGCGACCCCAGCAAGTCTCCGCACCTGTTGCTCGTCGCTGGGCCGAGGCATCACATCCGGACAGTGGTCGAATGATATCGGCTCTCCCGCCGAGGCCGCTCGTGCTCGCCACGAGGTAGTAAAACCACCGCCCGTCCAACCGACTCCACTTTTCCCGCGTAGCCAACGCGGGAAACAAGTGCGAGCACTCCGGCCTCAGCACGAAGTCCACGCTGCCGAAGTTCGAGTAAGCCCCCCTTCCACTCTCTTCGGTTGGCACTGTGCGTCATGCAGGATGGCGAACAACTCGGCGTTGGGACGAGTACCCTCCGTCCGCATCGCCCAAGTAAAGATGGCCAACCAAACGATCGCGGCCGGAGTCAGCTGCGCCAGCTCCAACCCATACACTCGCAGCACTTCGCGAACAAAGTATGTCACCGGGATTCGGAGCCCGGCGTCGAAGAACGCCACGAAGACGATCGCCTCCGACCCTCCCGGGTTCGGCTCTGTTTCGTCAGGCCCGGGCAAACGAGCCCCGGCACGTTCCTCCAGCTTCTTCTCCCGAAGAAGGGTTTGGAGGGTCTCCTCCGTGACGTAGCTCCGCCCCAGCACACGGGAGCAGCGACCCTTGGACCTCTTCATGGCATCCCAGCTACGGGTGGTTTGCTTCCTGTCGCGCGGAACCAGGCGGTACTCCGCCGGTGGTGGTGTCAGGCAGCGCTGGCTCGACGAGGCGCTCTCGCTAAGGCGACGTGCAGGATCGTCAAGGGCGGCACCCCTGTTAGCTGGGAGGTCATCGTGCGCAGCCATCCCTCTCTCCCCACGGCGGCGGGCAGGCACGGAGGTGAGAGTAGCAGTAGGATGCGCAAGAAAAATGGGAAGGAACGCACAAGCAGGCAAGCAGCCAAGGGGAACAATTGCATGCCCACAGTGGCGACTTATAAAGCCCCCCGTCTCCCCCGCAGGCAGAAGGTCGAACGACAGAATTACAGCGGTTCGGCTACCCACGATCGGGCAGTGCAACCGCTAGCAAACGCGACAGGCGGCGGTAGGTGGGCGATCGGCGTGCAATGCGCCGATACACTCCTGCCACGTGGCCACTTTCCCTGGGGAAGAGGCGAACGGCCGTGGTTGTGGGAACGCTGGCATCCCACGACGCTCCAATTACAGCCGGCCGCGTGCCCACATCCAATGCAGG
Source organism: Dendrocalamus sinicus (assembly GCA_036346575.1). Taxonomy (NCBI): domain Eukaryota; kingdom Viridiplantae; phylum Streptophyta; class Magnoliopsida; order Poales; family Poaceae; genus Dendrocalamus; species Dendrocalamus sinicus. The sequence continues at coordinate 17,779,502 of CM070661.1, read as the reverse complement.
GCAAACGGAGCAGCCGCACCAGCCTGCCCCTAACAAAGGCCGGCGCGATTCCAGGCGTCATTAAAGCGCACTCCCTGGCCACGCAACCGTCTCCCCGCGCTGGCGCTACATCATACGGAGTATTTCCCGAGACTCGGCTGCCCGGGGCAGCCGACCAAGTTCGCCTCGCGCCCACAAATATCCGGAGCGCGAAGTAGGGCACGCCCGGACTTCGGCCCCGTCGAAGCCTTCGGCCTGCCCGGTGCCTTCGGCCTCGAGGCCGCGCCAGCTCCACGAGCGGAAGACAGCCCTCGCACAAGCACGAGCGGACGTGCGAACGCAAGTGTGTATCTAGGTCATCAAGGATCACAGGCCGATGGGACGGAGGGGGCCAAAGGGCTCAGCGGCATGGCTTCGGCCCGTGAAGCCCTTCACCATGAGAGGCTCCTGTTGTAGGGGTGGCCCCCACCTAAGCCCAGTAGGCCTGTTAGAAGGATGTAAGGTCCAAAATAGGACATATGTAATGACATAAGTGCCCCTGAGAGGAATACTCACGTGTAAGGGTATAACTGTACAAGTACTCACCATTTGGATATATATATATATATATGTGGCATAGGCCACGGGGAGGACCCCGAAGCCATTCACTTACTCAACTCTCCACTACCACACTCTCTCTCTCTCTCTGTTTGGTCTGTAACCACAACATAAACAATATACAATAATTAAAATATAGGGATCAATATGGTCAAAGGGGGTGCTTGCCTTGCTCCTGTTGCTCAGAAAATGTTTCGGATGCGTTCTCGGCGACGTCTGGCGTGGAGTCATCTAACCAGGAAATAAATCTAGATAAAAGCAAATAAGAGCTAAATAAACAGAGACAAGACTTAAATGTTTTTGTAAATTCAAAAAGATATGGTTTTTATAAAAAAAAAATTAGAAACAAAGATCGCTAAATTTGGAGTTTGTACGCAAAAGTTACAAGTGTTTGAGTTTTTGCCTGGTTTGAGTTATCCCAGCACTTTTTACGACTACCCAAGCTCCTTGGTTGCTACGGTGTTCTTCCAACTTCTAACACACTTTGGTTGCTAGCTCCTCAATTCTATCTATGACTACTGAAGCCTATAATTGCTACAGCTTACGACCATCATAACTTATGATCTTATATTATGACCATTATCGCTACAGACCACTATGGCTACCGATCTTACGAGTACTACTTCGATTACTTCGGGCGTTCAGACTGCTATGGTACTCGGTCGCCCTGACTACCGACTACCGATCGTGGCACTTTGACCACACGGGTCTTTAACTACATCGATCCTACCATAACTTCGGTCGTATTGTTCATATAGAGCCGGTACTACCGGTCTTCATCCATGCAGGTCTTTCGAGCATCAACCGGGTATTGTACGACTATCGGCCGGGTAATGTAACTTACAACTACCGATCACAACTTATGACTATCGACCATAGCTTATGACTATCGACCACAGATTACAACAATTGACCATGGCTCTCGACTATCAACCATGACTTACACCTATCAACCGGGTACTATACGTTTTGACTACCGACTATGGTCATCGGTCAAAGATTATGAATCCGTCTACGGTTGAAGATTTTGACAATGGAAGTGGTCGAAGATCTTGACTAGGCTGCAGTTGAAGAGTTTGACAACAGCAGCGGTCGAGGGTTTCGACACGTCATTGGTCGACGATTCCAACATCTAGCTGTGGTCAAAAATCTCAACGTGACAGTGGTCGAGGATGTTGACGCCCGACTGTGGTCGAAGATTATTGCCATGCCTCTATAAAAGATTACGACCACTTAAGCGGTTGGAGATCATGACCAGGCTATCGGTTGAAGATCACAATGATGCAGGTGGTCGAAGATCACGATGACGCAAATGGTCGAAGATCATGACCAGGCCAGCGATCGAAGATCATGACCACACAAGCGGTCGAAGATCTCGACTACGCAAGCAATTGAAGATCATGATGATGCAAGCGGTCAAAGCTTACGACTCTAGCTATGATTGAAGGTTTTGACATAGCAACAATTGAAGGTTTAGACCTCAACTTCCATGGTTCTGTTCTCGTGTTTGACTACTATGGTTTTCTTTATGATTGCTTTTAGTTCTCATTTCGACTATGATTACTTTAGTTTCTATTTTTGATTTCACATTCTCTACGAGGGAGCAGCTAACTGATGACAATGGTGGCTCATGAGAAGGAGCAGGAGGAGCTGATGTTGGAGACCTCATCGGCAGTGAAGGGGTCCGTGGTGACAACAATGTTCGACAACAGAGAAGCTACGAAAAGAGGTGCACATGAGCTTGCTTGCATGCATGTGGAGATACGAGTGTGAGGAATCGAGGTATGGCTCACCGGAGAGGGGAAGTCTTGTGGTGGTGTCCTGGATGGAGATAAAGGTGAAGATCTAGTTCGAGTGATCCACTGCACAGAAGGCCAGTCAAATTAGTGGGGTGCTTGAAGAGGCGAGCACATTGAGACAAAGTTTGGGGAGGAGAGGAGCTCACCAGAGTTGCTAGAGCACGATAGCATGCTCGCTGAAGTCACGTACAACATCGAATTTCTCACCGTTCTAGACAGTAGAGTGCTCAATGATCATGCACAAGAGATCGAGTGGCAAGCTGAAGAGCTATGGCATGGTTGGGGGTGGGTTTTATAGGCACAGTCTCGGGCTCTTGCCGTGGAGTGCGAGGTGAAGAAGATGACAACAGGGAAGAGAACGGTCATGTCAGAGTGACGGATAAGGCAGGAGTGGGTAGCAGCAAAGGGGAAAATTTGAACGCGGTGTCTAAAACTTGGGACAGCTCAGGCCGTGACCTCAATGGAGCAGGTGCACATGGGCAAGGTGGATGATGAACCTTGTCAGCGGGCCCAGTGCATCAGTGAGTGGAGAGAGATGGCCTGATGGGATTGTCTTGACATGCAAAAAGGGTTTAGGAGTATGTGTGTTCGAGTACTTGTGCTCTCAAGTACTCATAACAAAGCTTGCTAGCTGATCTAAGCCTCTTGAGCAAGAACAAACCGGTCGAAGCTCTCAAGGGCCAACTTAGCAGTCAAGAGGCAAAGCTGGGCACAAGGCCGGGATGCACAGAGGAAAGGTGTGGCACGGGGCATGAGCTGTTAGCAAAGAGCTGAAACAATGGGCGTGGTAGTCAAAATGATGAGCATGGCATCCAAAAACAGTGGCCCATGCTCATGAAGGCTGGATGTGGAAGAAGAGTCCGGCAAGTAGGACACACTCGACAATGAGAGAGAGAGAAAGAGTAAGGAGAGCTGAGAGGTTTGAGCAAGAGTTAGGTACATCAGATGAGCTCAAAAGATTATAACAATTTTTATGAATGCTCCTGATATTATTGGGTTATCATCGTCGTACTCAAAGAACAGAGAAGTCCCGAGAATTCGAAACGCTTCAAGTTCGACTAATGAAGCCGGGTGGACGATCGAAGTTTTGTTGGTGATATGCCCTAGAGGCAACATGGAGATGTTGAATATATCATATACTATGTTTATGATACATTGCTTTGTTCCTTGAAATAGACATTATCATTATTGATCAATGAGTATGTGACTTATTCATGAGACTCTTAATGCCAAAATGTTGCTATTTCTAAATGATCCCTGATTATATATCATATGAGGAACAAATATGATTCGAAGATCAGCATATGTATTAATTGATGATCATGTCTCATGGATCATGGTATGGTGATACCAAATCAATAATATGGACATGTGTTAGTGAACATATGTTGGATAGACCCGCCATGAGACACTGCAGAGATTCCATGTGTCATCAATTGGTCTCAAGTAGTGTTTATGTGGAATTCTTAGACTTGAGATCATCATGGTTCCCAACATGCGTAGTAGCTTATTTTGGGACTACTAAACACTACTTCGTAACTGGGTAGTCATAAAAGTAGCCTTCGGGTTTGCCATGAAACATGTAGTGGGATATGAATGATCAAGATAGAATTTGCCCCTCCTTATGGGAGAGATATCTCTGGGCCCCTCGATGTAATGGATTATGAAAGTGCATGGCCATGCCAAGGTGATTGAGGAGTCAATCACAAGTTTATAATCCATCACGGAATCGAGAGAGTGATTGAGCTATTAAGAGGATGACACAGGTCTCGCCTTGAGCTCAATCTATATCGTGATGCAAAGGGATTCGTACATGAGAACATTACGAGTTCAGCCGATATGATCTTTACGTATACTTTGGGGTTAATATGTCTTACTAGAGGCCGCTATTAACGTGGTGACCGAAAGGCGTTTCCGGTCGCGACCAAGTATACGTGAACCTGCTGGGTCGCACACTTAACGGGTTGGAACACTAATTCGAATGTGATTCGGATGTGGGCTCAATTCGGATAGAGATCCGGATAGACTCCTATTGGGCCTCGGTCCACGAGGCCCAAGTGAGGAGGTCTATATATATGGAGGCGAGGGGCTGAGGGGTGCATGCTTCTGTTAATCCTGAGCCAAACCCTAGCCGCCACCTCCCGAGCCAAACCCTTGCCGCTCGTGAGTGCTGGTACACTCGCGATCGGCGTTCCAGCCCCGGACGTGTGGATACCGGTGGAGGTGCTGCTCGTTGCGGCGTTGATCGGCATCAACAATCTACAGATTGGATCTTGCACGTGGTGTGGTTGATCACGTGGAGGAGACGATCTGTTCGGGACGATCGACTAATTCCACTACTACCTCGACGCGCGTGGTTGGATCGGCTTCTCCAACTCTTCTTCCGCTGCGCTACACGTCTAGTGGTAATGATCCATGATCCCTCCTTAGCATGATGTCCTGGTGTGCGCGGTAGAAAAGTTTTGTTTTCTGCTATCGTAGCCTACGCGCATTCATTTAGTGGTATCAGAGCCATCTTGCTTAGTTTGCGATCTGGATCAGCGCATATGTTGATATGCGGTAGTAGTAGATTGGATCTATTACAGTCTAGATCATTTGGTTCATGTGATGAATCGGTGGTAGCACAAGTTGATGAGATCAATCGGTGAATAGGGGTTAGATGAGGCGCAGATTGTACCACTACCAGGCGTATGGAAGTCGGCGCCAGAGGTCCACATCGCAGGGTGCACGTCCTCACCGACAAGCTGAAGGAGGACGTGCCATCCGCTCCAGGGTGGACGCCCAAGCCCCGGTCGGACGGTGGGGTCAAAAAAGTGCCCCTCCAGGCCAAAGGGCAATTCGTGTCAATCGGTGAAGGCCTCCCCCCGGAGGTGGAGCGAGACTTGCTCCAGGTTCTCCGGAGCAACGTGGATGTCTTCGCATGGTCCCCAGAGGACATCAAAGGCGTGGACCGGGCCCTCATTGAACACAACCTGGCGGTCCGCCCCGACGCCAAGCCGGTCAAGCAGAAGCATCGGCGCATGTCCATGGACCGGCAGCAAGCGGCCAAGGTGGAAGTAACGAAGCTCCTCCAGGCCGGGGTCATTCGTGAAGTCCAGCATCCGGATTGGCTTGCCAACCCGATATTGGTCAAGAAGGCCAGCGGCGCCTGGCGTATGTGTATTGACTTCACCGCCCTCAACAAGGCATGCCCAAAGGATGACTACCCGTTACTGCGCATAGACCAACTGGTCGATGCCACCGCGGGGTGTGAGCTCATGAGCTTCCTGAACGCGTATTCTGGCTACCACCAGATCTACATGGCCAAGGACGACGAGGACAAGACCAGCTTCATCACGCCGGTCGGGACTTTCTGCTTCGTCAGGATGCCCTTCGGGTTGAAGAATGCAGGCGCAACCTTCACCCGCCTCGTCGCGTTGGCGCTGGCCGCTCAGCTCGAGAGGAACGTGGAGGCCTACGTCGACGACGTGGTAGTCAAAACCAGATAGCTCGCCTTTCACGGAAAGGATCTCCAGGAAACCTTCGACAACCTTAGGAAGGCAGGCATCAAGCTTAATCCGGACAAGTGTGTCTTCGGCATGCAAGCGGGCAAGCTCTTGGGCTTCCTAGTGTCCGGACGAGGCATCCAGGAGAATCCCGACAAGGTTGATGCAATCCTTGCCATGGAGCCGCCCAAGACAACAAGAGAGGTCCAGAGGCTCACCGGCCGCATGGCTACTTTGAGCCGCTTTCTCTCTGGGGCAGCGGAGCAGGGCTTGCCATTTTTCAAGAAACTTCGCGGCTGCGACGGGTTCCATTGGGACAACGATTGTGCGAAGGCCTTCGAACACCTCGCAAGCCTCCCCACCCTAGTCGCTCCGGCACCAGAGGCTCCCCTCCTGCTCTACCTCGCCGCGTCGGCAACAGCGCCCCGTGTACTTCATCTCCAAAGCCCTCCAGGGCGCTAAGATGCGGTACACGGAGCTCGAGAAGCTCACCTACGCGCTAATCATGGCCTCGAGGAAGCTCCGACATTACTTCCTAGCCCACCCCATCACGGTGCCATCCTCATTTCCCCTGGCGGAGATGCTGCACAATAAGGAGTCTACAGGTCGAATTGGCAAGTGGGCGGCCGAGCTCGCCCCGTTCTGCTTAACGTATGCCTCGAGAACGGTGATTAAATCCCAAGTCCTTGCGGACTTCCTGGCGGAGTGGACCCCATCGGCCCAGCCTGCTCAGCAGCTGGAGGACCCGGTGTGGATGCTCAACACCGGCGGAGCCTACGGTGTCGCGGGTGCAGGCGTGGGCACGGTGGTCACCACGCCTGAGGGGCACCGCCTATTGTACTCAGCGCGACTCGCGTTTCCCGCCACCAACAACACTGCCGAGTACAAGACATTACTCTTTGGCCTCGCGAAGCTCAAGGGGCTGGGTGCGCGATGAGTCCTGGTCCGCACTGACTCGCGCTTGGTTGCGGGCCACGTATACAAGTCATATCAGGCCAAGGACCCGGAACTGGCCAAGTACCTAGCGGCCGTAAGAGCAAAGGAGCGACACTTCTTGGGTGTCACCGTAAAAGCCATCCCTCGGGCTTCAATAGCGTTCAGTCCTTAATTGACCCTGGTGAGAATCTCTGTTGGATCGTGATTGGCGACAGAGGGGGGTGAATGTCGACTTTAAAAATCAACCCCCAAAAATTACCCTTCTCCAATAGCTGCAAAGCTATGAAGAAGCATTCAACCTCACTGGAAACCATAGCAAAACACAGAAGAGGCAAGACAAAAGAAACACACGAGGAAAGGCAGCTGGAAAAACATAGACGAAGCCACAGGACTGCCTCTGATGCCGGGACCGTCGGATCGGTGGGGCGGCCGGTCGACCGCTCGGCGGTCGGACGGCTCAGTGCCGCCGGCCGACCGCCCTTAAACGGCCGGTCTGACCGCCCCTCGAAAGCAGCAACCTGAAATGCAGATTTTTGGACAGCAAAAATTTGGAACTCCACACAACAGCAAAAATTGAGTAAGTTCCTCTAGATTTCTTTGCCCAGAACTGAAGGGAAACCACCAAAATAGCAAGAGGGACAAAAAGCACCAAGAGAAAACAACTTAATACAAGTAATTTCAGATTTGAGCCTAAATCTAAAAATTACAGAGAGCATAGACAAAAACTTAAATTCCCACCAAGTCTTTGATCCTATGGCTAAGATACTTTGCAGATATATTAGCAATAGCCACAGGACTCTCCAGACCAAATTTCATGCCATCACACGAAGGGAATCAAGAACAGCAACAAAACCCTAGAAAGCAAACTGAAGAATAGAGTGGCCCCAAAAGTGAAATCTGAGATTAGCTCTTGGGAAAATCGATAAAATGATCTTGAGGCATCATCCCAACATAGAGCAACCCATTTTGGGCCTTCCCAGCAAGAAACAACTCAAAATCACGAAAAGACAAAAATCACACAAATGAAGAACGAAGAACAGAGAGGAGCTCGTGAAATAAACTTCTGGCATTTCATTCCTGGAAATAAGAGATACAAAGAACTACGTCCCCATACGCATGGACATTAGAACAAGGAAGATTACAAGCTCCTCAAACCATCCTCTCCCTCTCCCAAACACAAGAACACATGCACACTCTACATGCCTTGGAGAGGAGATGAACACACACAGAGAGCTACGAAGGAGACATATCCTGCTCTCTTCTACCAACTCCCAACAACTAAAGTCTAAAGCCAAAGCAAACTCACAAAGCTTCTTTTGACTCTAGCAAACCCTAACTCTCTCCCAAAGCCATGGGAGAACATGCAGCCACCAACACCTATTTATAGCCCTTGGCTAATGGGTTTCCAACCCGTTAGCCTGCTAAATCCAACGGAGCCCGCTCCCGCTTGTGCAGCCTCGCGAAATTACCGATTCGCCCCTCCTGCACCTTCCAGGAAGCTTCCGCGTTCCTTGTCATCCACGACTCGCAACCACATCGAATCTCTGCCGTCTTCGACACATCCGACTGTTCTGACCTCGACATCACATGTGTCTAGTCCGGTCACCTCGTGTCTCGCCACGACTCTGCCTCGACGTCCGGCAGCCATCACAGACAAGAAACACATCAAATAGCACCGCTCGACACATGAAAGCATAAATAGGATAAAAGCATCATACTTACCCACGTTGAAGTCCAAACCTGTCGAATCAAAGAATAGGCATCCTAATCCCATACGACCAAGTTTGACCAAGTCCGACCGAACCCGATTACACCACGCAACGACAAGGTCCGAACCAACCAAATCAAACTCGACTTTCCTAAACCGATGTCAATTACTCATCACACACATGGGATGACCTCCACATGGTCTCTCAATCTCCCCCATATATATGCGAGATTCCATCTCGTGCGAGATTCCCTCTCACATTTAACAGTGTATCACAGTGCTCACCTGCGACCAAAAACTAGGTTTTCATTTTATTTGATACCAAAGTAACAGAGGTTCCCCCTGTGGTCAAACATTTTAAAACCATCACACCCTCATGAAGATTTTGTTCAAAATTCAAACTTAGCAGAAACTAATGCTTGTCTAAGCATCTAAACCATATATCAATGTAGTATTCCCAATTGATAGTATACATTCTCTAAACCATATCCTAGAGGTTACAACAGTGAGGGTATCATGTTTTCAAGGAGGTTCAATGCATATGAGTGATTATATGTAACATCCCAAATTCGGAAGTTCAAAATGTGGAATTTTTGAAATATTTTCTTGCATACGATTGGCGTTCAAATTTACTTCTTGAATTTTTATTTGGAATTTTGGGAATTTTTGTGTTATGCCAATTAACAACTGGGAATAATTCCCAAATGAAAGCAATGATCATAACAACAAAAGATACAGGATAAATTAAAACAATGGATTATGAGTTAAAAATACAAAAGCTAAATTTACATCTAATTTGGCAACAAAAACCTAACTTAAAATGAAGGTATAAAAGGAGATTATGATTAGGAGAAATTATTTGAAAAGCAAATTCAAAACTTGGAAAATATAAATTATAAGCCAATTCTAGATTTATCTTACTTTTGAATCGAAACTTAAAATTTCAAATATAAACCAACACCAGATAAGACTGGAAGTCAAAATCTGAGGGCGAACTAAATAAAATCAAAAGCACAGAAATATTAAGTTTCATGACTAAATAAGTTGAACCAGTATTTGCATTGGTAATCCAGGATTCAATTTTGAACTTTCAACAGCACTCCTTTCCTCTTTTTCTTTTCCTCTCCCTATCTTTCTACGCTAAGTGGGCCCGGTCTCCTTTCTTCCTCTCCCTTTCTCTTTCTTCTCTCTCTCCTTTTTCTTCGCTGGCAACCATGCCATCTTCTTTCCTCCTCCCCTCTCTCCTCTTTCTTCTTCTCCTATCTCCTCGCGCACGTCGTCGTGCCATTGTGCACACGTCGCCGCGCCACTGTGCACGCGACACCATGGCCTGGCCTTCCCCTCTGTCTTCCTTCATCAGGCAGCCCCGCCTCCACTATGCGCACGTCACCACGCCTGACCCCGCTTTAATAGTAGGAATTAAATAAATAATTCCATGCTTTAATTCTAGGGCCAATCATTCAAATTAATCATTCAACTAACTAGTAACTAGAACACCAAAAAATATCACCCTTGAATTTACAGAACTATAAAACTAAGATTGATTCGATAAACTAAAATTATACACATTATGTACAGAACTCAAAGCCCTAACTCTCAAAGGTGAACACTTGACCAATAAATTAATACCCTGGCTAAATTCATACATCTATTCATAGATCTAATCTGACTCATGGAACTTCCTTGATAAATATAATAAAAGAAGTAATTAAATTAAAAGATCAAGTCATGGTATTCTACTATCGGCTATGCCTAGCAACCCTTGAACCCAAAGCGGGATATTCCCATGAATATTCCTTCACCATAAACCTTCCTTGGCATTCATCTCGGCAAATCCCTCTGCCATTCAATCACTTTGCCCCAACCCCGTTTGACTCCATCAATACTCCGCGCCCCATCAACCCTGCCTCGAATCACCCCGAATCACCCATTAACTCATAATAAAGCTAAACTGAGTTTATTCGGATTTATTTGGACCTTTTGAGTTACTTACATTTATTTGGATTCAGTTGTTTAGCGCGTAATTAGAAATTAGAATCTTGAAGCATCCATGGATCAAGTGAGATCAAGATCGGGGTGAAGATAAAGACCAGAAGCTCACGACCCTCAAATGAGAAAGCTTTGAGTGAGCTCGAGACCGCAGTAAACCGCACAAGGCGAGTCAATACTTTGATCATGTTGAGCCTACATTTTCTACAAATTATTTTCATTTTAAATTATCATATTTGCATTTTGTTATTTCATGTGCAAATATATATTTGTTTTAAGATTCTAGTTATATGCCCATTATTTAACTTGTTAGTATTACACTCTTTTGGAACATTTGAGTATTTAAGCCTTGTCACCCTAGCAAAATTATAATGGTAAAACTTTCAAAAATAAGTCCATAATTATACACCATGCTTAGTACTGCTTAGATACTCGGGGGCACCAAAATGCTCCAAACATCACTTTTAATCATGAGAAATTGATTTGGGAAGTCATGGGTGGAAATGACTGATATATTTTGATATGATTATTTTATGCTCCCAAAAAATCCCAACTTGCTTAAATATCTGGGCGGATGGTATGGGGGTTGGTGCAGTGATGCACGAGAGTGTGGTTAGCGTTAGAACCACCCAGATAACCCTAAGGACTGAATCTTATCATGACCTCCTATGTACGACAAGTGCAACCACAAGTCTGTAAATTACAACTTGCCTTAGTAGATTTACTGGACCTTGAAAGTCATCTCATAGGTGGGAAAGAGGGGTAGTGCAAGTGGTTGTCTGTGTGACGGCTTAAATGGAACACTCGTTGAGGGTGAAGTTTGCCGCGGCAAGCTAGTCAGTGTGGGTAGTCCAGCCGATGGTCACTAGAGGTAGAATATCCCGCACAACTTATGGGACCCGCCGCAAGTGGGAGAAGCCCATATGGGTGAGATGATAGAAGGGGCGATGTATTTTGAAAAGTTACTGTGATGGTCTACTCAACCGCATGACTAAGGAATCGTGTAGAGTAATGAGCGGATTGTCTCTTATGCATAAAGTATACAAACTCTGTAGAGTGAAAACTATTCGAATAGCCGTACCCACGGTCAAGGGTGGACATGGGACTTAACCAAATATAGTTCTATTTTAAAAACCTTGTGAGTGGAATTGGAAAAGTGGTGGGCAGTGAAAAGCCCTGATTTGTATTAATCTGGGTGTCAATCTAGTGATAAGGTAAGCGGTTATAATGCTAAAAGGTTAGCATATGGTGCAGAAACCATGTAACGGTGGATGGAATCTAGATCGCTATTATTATTGCATTCTTTCATACATTTATAAAATCATGTTTTAGTTCAAACTGCTAGGTCTTAGGAAATTTCTATGTATCATATTTTAAAAAGCAATTTATGGCAAATAAAATAACCCAAGCCTTCCCTTGATAAGCCATGCATGTTATCTATTTGCATCCTGTGTATTGGCTTACAGAGCACGATAGTTTGTGATCACCCTCGCTCACTCAATTAATCCAGAATCAGGAGTCAGATCGCTACGCTTCAGCAATACACCTGATCATGACGGTGAAGAAGATGAAGAGGTCAAGAACTAGGTCGTGAACCCCAATTGGCTGCCTATGGGCACATCCTGAGGGTGCCACCTGTGTGTTCCATTTCCGTTGTTGCATTTTCTTGATTTCGGCCTGATTAGCCCATGAGTAAGCCTACTATCACTACAAGAAATGTGCCAATCTGTGACGTATTTTGCATGACAAAGGCTGAAAATGTCACTAAACCATCTGGTTTATGACGTATTTAAAGTGACATCTGGGCTTAGTGACACAAAAAAAATATGTCATTAAAAAGGTCATAAAGCTAGCCTGGAATGAGGTAATGACGATATTTGGTATGTCATTATGTCCAATGTCGAAATGTCATAGATCTATGACATGGATTTTTGCGTCACAAAAGTTTAATTGAATTTTTTTCAAGGATAATTAGCCACGTTGGCAGGACCCATTGCCACGTGTACACGTGGGCCCATGACATGCGTCATATTTGCATATATTTAGCTCAATTTGGATCATTTTACATTTTTTGTGCTTTTTCTGTAGGCCGGCGCGATCGAGGCGCATATACGACAATTCTGGACTTTTGGGACTACTCCGTACAGATGTACGCGTCGTCACGGATCAAACCGCGCTGAAAACGGAGCTCCGGAGGGCTAATTCAGAAGCAATCAAATTGGGAAAGGACCTATTTGCAAATTCCAGAAACATCGTGGACTAATTTGTAAAAGTTCCAAATCCCCCCATTCGGCCTCAATAGCAATTTTTTCCTTGAGCTGGCCATTTCCTATCTCCTACCTCTCCTTGCTTTCTCTCACCTCCCCCTGTCTTCTCACCGTCGGCGCCGGCGAGGGTCGGCCAGACTCGCCGACGGTCAACCGCAGTGCCCCTCCTCCTTCTCCACCGGTGCGCCGCCACACCCTGCCGCTCCTCCTCTACCGCCGCTTCTCCTCTTCCCTCACCTCGCCGGTCGCCTCCCTTCTCCATTGCTTCCCCCTTCCCTCGCTTCTCACCGCCGCCGCTTCTCCTCCACCGCATCTCTCCACCGCTTCCTTCCTCTTCCCCACAGCGCCGCCGCCTACTTACTTCCCCGCCTTCCTTCTACCTACGCCTCCCCTTCTGCGCCGCCATCTACTTCCTCCCGGCCGCCCCTCCTTCTCCGGCGCACACCTCCTTCCCGCTCCCCGGTCTGCCCGCCGCTCTCCCATCTTTCCCACCTCCGGCTGTCGCCTCCATCTGCTCCTCAACCAGATCCGCCGCCGTTTCTCCTCTTCCTCCCACTACTCCGGCCGGTACCCCTTCTATACTCCCTTCTTCCCCACTCGCCGCCTTCTCCTCTTGCCCCACCTCGGCGCCGCCGCTACGCCATCCACCGCCGCCTCATCATCTCCACCGACACCGAGGGCGTCGTCATCCCCAACCCTGTCTTCTTCCTCAACGGCCGCCGCCTTCATTCACTTCACCGACACTTCTCCGGCGACATCTTCATCGGCCTCAGCCCTCTGCTGCTTCTAATCCCACAGGTTCACTCCAAATCCCCAATTCCTCCAGCCTTCTTACTTTTCACGCTTAATGTTTACCTAATTTCATTAATTGTGCACTATTAATTACAATCATTATTTGTGTTCGGTGAGACTGAACTGTGATTTCGATTTGGGGATCATGATGGATATGGATATGGATATTTTGATTTTGCTAGTTATTCATCTATCTGTGATTGTGGGATGTGATCTGTGCAATGTTTTGTGTTGTTTATGCAATATGTTAATACTGTTGGCAATTGTTTAGAAATGAGTAAAGTCCATTACTGGTCCTTCAACTTTTTATGTTGTGTCATCCCGGTCCATAGACTTTCAAAGTGTGTCATCCTGGTCCATAGACTTTCAAAGTGTGCCATTACTGTGGTAACAACCATGGACCGGGATGACACAAAGATAAAAGTTTAAGGACCGGATGACATACCAAGACCCGTAACGGGCTAATTTTGAGACCCAAAGAGTGTTTAGGCACCGGGATGACACACTTTGAAAGTCTATGGACCGGGATGACACATCATAAAAAGTTTAAGGACCGGTAATGGACTTTATTCTTTAGAAATTTTAGAATTGATCAGTGTGATCTGTTGGGCATTGACTATTATGTTAGCTGTGAATCGTTCCCAGTCCATGCTTTGTGGTCATGTGTTAGATTGATTAGCTTCATTTTGCTGTTAGGTGTCTATGTGGTTTGTGATCAGTTGTTAGTTTGTGTCTGTGTTGCGCGAATTAGTTAACCGGCGACCGTCTCTTTTCCCTCTTGCTATCTCAATCCCCCCTGCTTCTCTCAGCGGTCGATCGATAGTTAAGTCGTGCGTGTGGTCGTCGTAGTTATGTGTTGTCGCGTGCGTCCATCATCTAGTTAGCCGTCGACCGCTTTCTCCTCGTTCTCTCTTAACTCCTCTTTGCTTCTAGACTCCCCGGTGCTTCTCGACTTCCTTCTTCGTCTCGCGGCTGGCAAAGCTTGCCACCGTGGCGAGCAGGCCGGCGTTTTAGCTTCAAGCGAGGCCTGATCTACCAGCAGCTGGCAATGGGCTGTTGATTCGTTCCTCTTGAGGTGCTTCCCTGTTTTTTTTATGAAGCATATTGTTACAACTAAGTGCTTAGGAGTTACTTACAGTGTGTGTACAGATTACATTTAAGTGATTACGTGTCACATGTTTCATAAATTTGGTCAAGTGTTTTCCATGAATTGATGCAGATGGACAGATCTGGATCAATAGTAGGCTCTTTAGCAAGGAACATGTGGAAGGGGTGAATGAGTTCATGAGTTTTGTTTCTCGGAGATTTAATGATAATGAAGAGATGCTATGTGCATGTCGTCGGTGTTTGAATCGGGCTCGCAAACCTAAAGGACAGGTGGAAGATCACTTATATATTCATGGGATGGCTAGCACTTATACGATATGGATACATCATGGAGAACCGTTGGAGATTGTATTGCAGCAAAATGAAGCCAATGTTGATGAAAATACTAGTCTCAATGAAGATCTTGGTATGAATGCGGATGAAGAAGATGACCGTGATGAAGGAATTCGTGTTATGGTAGAGGAATTGTACGCAGCTGAAGATGAAGGTACAGGGAAACGGTCTATGTTTGCAGTTCTTTTGGAAGAGATGAAGCAAGAACTATATCCTGGTGCACATTATACAAGATTTTCTTTTATGGTCAAGTTGCTTCATATCAAGTCATTTTACCGAATATCTAATGTTGCATTCACAGCACTTCTGAAGTTGTTATCATCGGCATTCCCAGATTGCTCTATTCCTGCATCATACCAAGAAGCAAAGAGACTTATTCGTGCATTGGGGTTCGGATACAATTCAATCCATGTGTGCCCGAATAATTGTGTTTTGTTTCGGAAGAATTTAGAAGGAAATGATGTTTGTCCAGTTTGTGGTGCATCAAGATGGAAAGATAACGATGCAAGAAAGAAATTCCTCAGAAGGTATTGCGGCATTTTCCGTTGATTCCTAGGCTGAAGAGAATGTTTTCTTCAAAAAAGATGGCGGAGGATGTGCAATGGCACAAGTTGAAGAGGAGAGCAGAGGAGAATGAGCTCAGCCATCCAGCTGATGGCGAGGCTTGGAAAGACTTTGACACAAAGTATGGGTGGTTTGCAGAAGATGCAAGGAACATCAGACTTGGCCTTGCTACGGATGGTTTCAATCCATTTGGCAAAATGAGCTCATCGCACAGCATGTGGCCAGTGTTTCTCATCCCTTACAATTTTGCTCCGTGGGAATGCATGGAGCAATCCAATTTCATCATGGGCCTACTTATTCCTGGTCGAGAGTGCCCAGGAAAAGATATCGATGTATTATTGGAACCACTTGTTGAGGAGTTGCTAGAGCTATGGAAAGGAGTCCCTCTGTGGATGCAATCGGTGGAGAGAAGTTTGATCTACATGCTGCGATCATATGGTGCATTCATGACTATCCACTTTGAGCACTTTGTCGGGTAGAGTCACGAGAGGATATTATGCTTGTGTGCATTGTGACAAAAATCCTTGCTCCAAAAGATAAGGAATAAGTTATGTTACATTGGGCATCGGTTCCTTGAAGGACCATCCATGGAGGAGAAACAAGGGATTTGATGGTAAAATAGAAAACCGTGAGAAGCCAGAGCAATTTACTATGGATGAGCTGATGGTGCAACTAGAGAGGGTCAAGGATGTTAGACCAGGAAAGCATCCTAAAGGAAAGAAGAGAAAGCGAAATGAAGAAGGCCAATGTTGGAAGCGAAGGTCATGTTTGTGGGACTTGCCATATTGGTCAAGTTTGAAGCTGCGTCATAATCTAGATGTGATGCACATTGAAAAAAATATATGTGAGTACATCCTTGGTACATTTCTAGGCATGTCTGGGAAGACAAAGGACACTATAAACTCTAGGCTTGATTTGGAAGACATGGGCATACGGAAACATTTGCACTTAATCCGTGATGGAAATTCATATAGTGTTCCTCATGCCCCCTACACAATGACTGAAGCCCAAAAGCTTGAGTTTTGTGAATTTTTGAGAAGTGTAAGATTTCCAGATGGCTACGCTTCCAACTTAGCAACATGCGTTACCGCTGATGGATGCAACCTTCAAGGAATGAAAATGCATTATTGCCATATTCTACTTCAAAGGATCTTACCTGCAGCTGTTCGTGGAATCATGCACGAGGACATATATGAAGCACTTGCTGAATTAGGTAACTTTTTCCAGCAACTTTGTGCAAGAACCTTGAAGTTAGATGTGTTGAAAAGGATGAGAGATGAAATCCCAATCATTCTGTGCAAACTTGAGAAAATATTTCCTCCTCCTTTCTTTGATGTGATGCTGCACTTGGCTGTTCATTTACCTAAAGAAGCAATTCTTAGAGGTCCAGTACAGTATGGGTGGATGTACCCAGTTGAAAGAAGGTTGTTAACATTGAAACGGTTTGTGAGAAACATGGCAAGACCTGAGGGATCCATTGCTGAAGCATATGTTGCAGCAGAGTGCTTGAATATTTGTTCGAGATACTTTGATGATGATGTGGAGACACGACACAATTGGGAGGGCAGGAACAGAGAGCGTGTTGATTTGTCAAAAGGTGACCTCTTTGTTTTCCAGCACGGAGTTCATGTTCTTGGAGCACCAAAGATTACGTATCTTCAACATGACTACAAAAAAATGGTTTGGTTTGTGCTAAACAATTGCCCGGAGGTTGAGCCATATATTGAGTATGTCATCCCTTTTACCCCTTCAAGTTATTCAAATAAACTAATGCATATGCATAATGTTTGAATTTACTACCAATTTCAGGATGCATAAGAAGGAGTTGGAGGATGCAGGATGTTCTAATGTTGAAAAAACTCTTGAGAAGCAATTTTCGTCCTGGTTTAAGGAGCATGTGAGTGTGATGTCCACTACATTACTTTTGCCGTATATAATCAGTTGTATTGGTATTAATCATGCTAAATATTCCTTCAGATTGCAACACTCCGTTACGTTGAAGGAGAAGAGATAAATGATGAGTTATTGGCATTGTCAGGTGAGCCTGACATGCAGTGGAAACAACTTGTGGACATGTGGTCTAACCCAAAGCACAAGGTATCCTACATGTATATTTCTCACAAAATTTTCCTTTAAGAAAATGATACGCCTGTCCCACTAATGTATGCCTTTCTGTAGGAAAAGTGTTTGAAAAATAAGGACAGTCGTGAGCAAGTTCGGTACCAGCAAAGGACAAGATCGCGGTGCTTCATCGCTTAGTGCTATGTCACGGTAAGACATAATAAACTTGATCTGGTCAATTTCTCCTCGTAGTTGCCCACTAAAACAGTTACATTACATGCCATTTGATCTCTCTTAACAGCAAATCAGATTATATATTTTTTGTCATTTGATGTGCTCGATGTGGATGTGCTGTCTATGCCTGCGTATTAATTGCTCACCATCTTTGCCAACTGAAAAGTTAATTTACATGTTATTTGATCTTTTTAAGAAATCGATAGTATAAATTTATGAGATTTGTTGTGCTTGTTGTGGTGTGTCTTGGTGGATTTACATGTTAGTTATGTCAACATTGCATCCTTTATGATTGACTTTTTATCCTTTCTGTTACTTGAATGTTTGGTGGTCTGAGAGGTAATTCTTATTTAGATAGCTTCTTTATGTGTTTTTGCTTGGTGGATGGCGGTGTTGCAAAGCCTGTGAATCTTCTTTTTTTTCCCTTCTTAAACTGTGTACCTTTTTTCTTTAAAGTCTTGTTCAACAGCATTGTGCTCTAGTGTTTTGTGGTTTGTTACTATAATTATGATATTTAATTTCTGTACGGATGATCTTTGTGTAGTACGACTGCAAGGTTATCTTTTTTCTGTTGGGAGCAATTGTTTTAAGTAGTGATGAGCTTGCTTGCCTGTACTGCATTCCCAAGTCTGTAACGCTGTTTAAGTGTTGATTTTACACTGAACTTCTACCCAAAGGCAGTGTTTTCTTCCCTTTTTTCCCACTGAAGAGAAACCTGAATTTCACTACCTCCCAAAATTGTGAGAATATAATGACTGCCATCTTCTAGTTATAGGATTATCCTAATGTCCAAACGCAACTTGTGGCTAGAAAATAATGTATACTGTCATTTTCTTCAGGGTCAGTGCATTGCAGGTAGCTAGGCTACTCTACATTTCACCTCAGATCTGAGGATGAGAAACAATTTGCGTATATCAGATTTAAGAAATGATTTCATGTTTGTGCTATATCAAATATACTACTAATACACTTGCTTTTACAGTTGTACTACCATCTTTATCTGTTATTAATTGATTAATTGATTGTTTGCATTAAATTTCGAAGCAAACTAAATATAAGGATGCACCACCAAGTGCTATTGACCTTTTCAAGGAGACTCATTGCAGCAGAAAAAGCAGGTTTTAGTGAGAATGTAAAAATGCTATTGTGAGTACTTCTTACTTTGTTCCTCTGTTCCTCTGTACTCTATTAACATTAGTTGCGATACAAACATTCATGAATCGATTTTATGGGTTTTGATAGGATGAAATGGAGGCCATCATTTCGCACCACCAAGAGAAGACCATGTTGCAAAGAATCCTACCCAGTCGTTCTTGAAGTTTTGCCAAAATCAAAGTTCCTTCAAAATGTTGGCATCGAGTCTACAAAGACACAGAGAAGCACCAAAGCTGCAAGGCGTGTGGAGGAGCTTGAGAGTCAATTAATCGCAGAGAGGCAACAATCATCGGAACTTCGATCCGAGTTGGGTGAAATGAAGAAACAAGCAATGGAGGATAGGAGGCAATGAAGAAGCAGGAAGAAGAGACAGAAAAGTTGAGGAAGCAAGGAGACGAGATCCACAGCTTACTTCGTCGTCTGCTTGGCGGCAATTCTGCAACTAATGGTGAACAGTAAGTACAGATACTAAATGAGATAGCGCTTGTCATTTTGATGCGTACGTGAACCTCTGGACGCTCGTGTGCATGGCACGTGTGCATGGCAGAAACAGTTTTTTGAGTAGCAACTGGCTTGTGCTGTGACCAGTATTGCATTTTGCCTATCTGTATGCTCTAATTGCAAATTTGCAGAGATGTTTTCATTCAAATTGAACCCTATTTTGAGCTTAGTTGTCGTCGTGCTTTCAATCTGTGAATGCTTGGTCTGTGCAAGTTAAGTTTTAAATTTGAGACTGCTACATCTGTGATGGACAATGGATGTAATAATATTCAGACTTGATGTGTGAATATATGAGTTTGAAAGCTGTTCAATTATGTATGGGTTTATGTATGTTGAGTTGTGATTATGAATGTGCTGATTATAAATTTGCTGTACAATGGCTGTGCATGTATGAAAAAAGAAATCTGGGCTGGCCCAGCAATTTGAACCAGTGCTGCCTGGCCCAAAAAAAAGGAAGTGCGCTGAAAAAGTAAGCAGGCTGGCCTAGCATGAACTGGACAGGCTGGTAAAAAAATCCGTGGGCTGAATTATACAGTGGGCTCAAAATGGGAATTAAGAGTTGGGCCGAAACAACATTTGGGCCGAGATGGGCTAAAAAGCACCTCGTTTTATGACGTTTTTTCATGGGCTTGGCCCATTTTACTCTGGCCTACAACATGGGCTTTAGCAGACCAAAATCGGGTTAATGACCTTTTTCATGCGCCACGTCAGCGCCACGTCTGCCTCTTATGACGTTTTGGATCCTATGTGGCAGTGTCCTACGTGGCATGGCATACGGGGCTATGACGAAAAGCAAACGTCACTATACTTAATGACGCTTTATCGTAATGTCATTAGCTTGTGACGCAAATTCCACAAATGTCGTCGATAGTGGTTAGAGACATTTGATCGGTGACGCAGGTGTTTTCGTCACGCACGCGTCATAAACGTTGTTCAGTGACATAAATCCCAGAAATTATGACGGAAATACAACGTCAAAAGATGGCACATCACTTGTAGTGTATTATATTTACACTTCTACATGATATGTATTTTGATGTTCAGTACTGTATCTGTGAGCATCATCTACTGATCCAGGGAATAGTGCGGTGAAATCACAGATGATTCTAGATTGTAAAATTCGGGTCCGACATCATAACTACCATTACCCAAAATTTAGTAGTTTTAACAGAACATACTCGTATGCATAATAGATTTTGTAAACAATATACAATAATTGAAATACTAGAATCAACATGGTTGAAAGGGGTGTTGCCTAGATCCTGTTGCTCAGAGAATGTTTCAGATGCGTTCTCGACGATGTCTAGCGTGGAGTCGTCTAATCGGTAAATAAATCCAGATAAAAGTAAATAAGAGCTAAATAAATAGAGACAAGACTCAAATATTTTTATAAATTCAGAAAGATCTTGTTTTATAAAAATTTAGTAACAAAGATCACTAATTTGGTGTTTGCATGCAAAAAGTTACAAGTGTTTGAGTTTTGGCTTGGTTTGAGTTATCTCAGCACTTTTTATGACTACCCAAGCTCCTTGGTCGCTATGGTGTTCTTTCAACTTCTAACACACTTCGGTTGCTAGCTACTCAATTCTATCTATGAATATCGAAGCCTACGATCGTTGCAGCTTATGATCATCATAGCTTATCATCTTATATTATGACCATTATTGCTACGATCACTGTGGCTACCGATCTTACGAGTACTACTTCGATTATTTTAGTCGTTCAGACCACTATGGTACTCGGTCGCCCTAACTACCAACTACCGATCATGGCACATCGACCACACGGGTCTTTGACTACGTCGATCCTACCACAACTCCAGTCGTACTGTTCATATAGAGCTGGTATTACCGGTCTTCATCCATGTGAGTCTTTCAAGCATCGACCGGGTACTGTATGACTATCAACTGGGTCAAAGATCACGACTAGGTGTTCGAGTAGTAGAGGAGAATCAGAAGACGTTCGAGTGGCTTCAGAGCATGGGACGACGTTCGAGTAGCAAAGGAGAATCAGACAGTGTCCGAGAGGTATTGCAAAGGATTAGTGCAAGGAGCGGGAAGAGATTCCAAGCACAAAAGCGGTCAGCTGCAGCACGCAACGGTCGGAAGCCACGGTGGCCGAAACTAACACTCCTTGTATAGTGCAGATGATCGTGTAAATTTTCAACATATTATCTTCTCTTGATTCTTCTAGAAAAATCTAAGAATACTTCTTGTCCAATTTAATTACACTTATCAGATTTAGATACTTTTAGAACTTACTTCGATATTAATTTTCAATGGCACAATTTGTACTCATGGCCTTTTTAACATGGTTTCCACCATGAGTTTTTTCATGCCAACTTTTAATCATCTTTTTAGTTTTTATACCTTGGTCTAAATTTTTTATTTGCATTACATGCACTTTTGAAATTGAAACTTTTCAAAGAAACTCGACAAAAAGCCAAGGAAACAAAAAAGCATTCAAAAAGTTTAAAATTTTTTCCATTTTTGCATGACCTAGAATTTGGGATGTTACATAGATTGCAAAGAAGATCAATGCTATACAGAGTAGGAGTACATACTCCTGGGAGTATGAAAAGGCCTTCCATATATATACTGAGAGACCATGTGGTTATGACCCCATGTTTGTGATGAGTAATTGATGAGTATTCTGAAAAGATTGAGTTTGGTTTGTGCGTTTCGTGCCATGATGGCATTTGGCTCAGTCGGGTGTGGTTAGTCGGACTTGAGGCATATTCTTCTTCCTAATTGGTCTTTTGGGCCATTTCATGCGTAAGTATGATTTATTGATGCTAATTGTGTCGAGCGGTGCTATGTGATGTGTTTCTTGTCTGTGATGGCTGCAGGACATCGAGGTGGAGTCGTGGCGAGGCACGGAGGACCGGACTAGGCGCAGGCAGTGCCAAGGTCAGAATGGTCCAGGTGTGCCGAAGATGGCGAGGACTCGAGGTGGTTGCGATGCTTGGACGGCAAGACACGAGGAAGCTTCCCGGAAGGTGCAGGATGGGCGTTTTGGGGAATACGCAAAGCTGCACTAAAGGAAGCGGATTATGGATAAAGCACTAGAGTTGGTAGAGGCTTAGTGGGTAAAGAATCCATTAGTGGAGGCTATAAAAGGAGGGTGTCTCCTGCATGGTCTTCATGCCTTGGGGGTTTTGTTTTTGCTTTGCTTCTCTTTTGCTTTAGTTGGTATGAGTTGGTGAGAAGGGCAGAGGCTGTTTGAGCCCTCTATGTGTGTGTGTGTTCGTGTGTTCTTGGAGAGAGCTCCTCCCCTCTCAAGCATGTAGCTTGAATTCTCATTTCCAAGCGCGTATGGGGAGGTAGAGGTTGTAATCCTTTGTAATCCTGTGTCTCTCTTCATCATTATCAATCTGAGATGGCTTTATTTGAGTTTGATTGAGTTCATGTGCTTCCTCTGTTGGTTTTTGTTCTTCGTTCCCCTCTCTGCTTGATTTCTCAAATTCTTGTTTTTGTGTTGATTCTTGCTGAGGAGTAGCAAAATGGGTTGCTGTGACCTAGGAGATGCCCCAAGGCCATTTGGCTAGTCACTCCTAGAAGCAAACCAATTTTAATCTCAGTTTCTTTCTCTCAGCCTCCTCTGTTCATGAAATTTCTAGGGTTTTTGAGTCAGGGGATTCTTGGCCCTCTTGATTCCCTTCATAAGTTTGCTTGAAAGTTTTCCCTGCTAAGTCCTGAGGCTATTGCTAATCTTGTTGCAAAAGATTTTGAGCTAAGGATGGATGAGTCTTGAGAATTTTGGATTTTCCTTCTCTCTTCTCTTCATTTTCAGTTTTCAGGGAAAATCCTCAATTCTTGTTCTGAAGGTGGATTCTCTTGACTCTTTTGGTTTCTCTTGCTATTTAGGTTGTCTCCTTTCTGTTCTGGACCAAAAAGATCAGGAGAAAACCTCGAATTGCTCTGGTGCTTAAAGTTTGCAAAGTCTGCATTTTTATTGTCTGATTTTCCTCTCCTGCTGTGCTCTGAAACCGACGAGCGGTCAGACCGGTATTTTACCGACGGTCTGACCAGAGTTCACAGGGCGGTCAGACCGGCGTGTAATGGGCGGTCAGACCGGCCCATATGAGGCGGTCAGACCGGCCCTCAGGGAGCGGTCAGACCGGCCCTCCCCTGCAGGCTATGGTAGTTTCAGGTTTCTCCTTCTAATGATTTCCCCTTGTTGTTTCTTTTGCCGATCCTTCTTGCTTATGTTTAGCTTGTCTTTCAGAGAGCATTTATAATCTATTTCATAGCTTTAGGAGGCGAGATTCGCTCTGGATATTTTTGGGATTAATTTTTGTAAGCGACATTCACACCCCTCTGTCACCGATTTCGATCCAACATATATACACACAAACACATGTATGTGCTATTCTTCGCCTGAATGCCAAAAAGTTACTGCTATGCGTGGGTAAAGTTACTGCCAAAATCATATAGAGTTACTATCAGTTGTAACATTACACAACTGGCAGTAACTCTACATGTATTTGGCAGTAACTTCACTCACACATGACAGTAACTTTTCGGCACGCATTCTACATCTGCACGCAGAATAGTAATTATATATATATATATGTAGTGAAACTTGTGGTGAGCCAAAAGAAGACAGATGTTGAAAAAATCCAGGGGTCACCAGTTTCATGTTACCGCTGGCAAGGAAAACAATTTCGATGCACAAAAAATATCGGAACCTGCCGAGAAAACCAAGTTTCAGAAATTTCATTTTTCATAAAAATTTCGATTGAAATATACAAAAGTACAATTCAAAATCAAGAAATCCAAATATATTCAGAATTCCCTTATTGGTGCCGCCTTCCTGTTCCCTGCCAGTGGCCGCATCCGCGTCACCTCTCTGTTCCTTTCTGGTGCCACCTCCCCCTCCCTTGCCGGTACCGTCTTCCAGTCGATCCCCTACTTGCACTACCTCCTGCATCCACGTTGTCTCCCCTCCTTTGCTGGTGTCGCCTTCCCGTCCCATGCCCGCATCGTCACCCACATCCGCACTGCCACCCCCTCACTTATCAGCGCCACCTTCTCGCACCGCCACCTGCATCTACACCGCCTCCCCCTCCCTTGCTAGTGCCACCTCCCCGTCCCCTGTTTGCACACCGCTCACATCAGCGCCACCTCCGCCTTCCTTGCTGACGCCACCTTCCCCTCAAAAATTTTGGATGCTCCGTGGGATGGTGGGTGCGAATGTGATAGCATAGAGACATAGAGATGGGCTAGAACACTCTGCATTGGTAATGGGCCAGAAAAATTCGAAATAGGCCAAATTTTTTGTCAATTTGGGCTTTCTTAAGGGTGGGCCGGAAAAATAGAATTTTGTGAAATTTTGGTCAAAAATGATTTCCCTGACCGCTGGAACCGGAAGAAATATTGGGAAAAAAGGACAAAAGTTTGAAACCAAATTTGAATTTGGTAATTGTCCGAAAATACCGGTGACTGGTGGAAACTGGCCAAAAATTTCCGATAACCACCTTGAATTCAAATTTGGCCGGTTTGCTGGGTAATTGGGTTCGCTCACCGGGATTTTTTTCGCTAGTAGTCAGTACTTTGTCATGAAAAACCTCTGACCGTGAGTGTACTTGGTCAAACAGTGCAGCGATATGGATGAAAGCGCACGGCTGCTAAAAAAACATCAACCACGCGAAGAGTTTGGCTTGGATAAATGCAAATCTTAAATAGAGCTCTCTAATTCACCACTCACGGATGGCTCTATGAAGTAAGAAAAGAAAAGGCAATGGCAGTCGAAAACTTGTCCCGCAACAGTTAACTTGTCTTTAGATGGTAATAGCACTCTGCATGCACATATTTGTATTGATAAATTGAAGGCAATCAAATCTTTGATCTAACTCTTTCTGAGAATACGCTGGAGGACTCAATATCTTTTGCATTAAAAGATAGAGTACTTGATACAACCTAAAATACGAGCAAACTAAGCGGGGGTTACATTAATGTAACATCCCACTTTGGGACTCCGAAAGTTTGCTTGACTGAAAATTTCAAATTGAATTTGAATTCAAATCATTCAACTCAAAACTTACTTGAATTTCAAAATTTTCAAATTTTCCAAACCCTTTGGGCCTGACCCAACCCATCTCCCCCTCCTCCCGACCCACGTGGCCACTAGCTCAACCCAGAAGGCCTTTAGCTTGGCCCAAAACGGCTCACGCTGCCCCTAGCCACACCGTACGTGCCTAGCACACGCCCGCACCGTCCCGTTCACGCCCTCGACCCGCTCTCATCGTGCATGGTTAGTGTAGCCACCATCTTGTTCCACAGCAATGCACGCCACCCCTCCTCCTGTGTGCCACTGTACCTCCACAATGTCGTGCATCCCTCGCCTAGCCCAACCTTCCTCCCTCTCCCCTTCGCATGCCCACCGCTCACGCGTCGTGCCCGAGCTGCGTCAGCTCCGCATGCCCATGCCCTCCGCCAAACCATTGTCTCATCGCGTCCTCTCCACCATAACTCCCTTGCCGCATGCTGGCTCCGCCCCTACGTTGTGCTGCGTGCATAGTTCCACTACCCTCAGCCTCCATGCTCGCCATCACGGCCCCCAACGGCTACCCACATGTTCCATGGCTATCAAGCCCTTAGATGGCCTCCTCGTACCTTCAATTGCTTCCCCTTCACCTTAATTGCCCCGAGCACCACCCGAACCACCACCTTCCTTAGCTTCAGTCGTTTCGCAGCCTCTGACGCCAATCGGGAACCACCACACATTCTTTCGATTAGGCTCACCCGAAGCATCCCCTTTGAGTGCCAAAGCTGACCTGACCATCCTCGACCGTCCTCTCTCTCTCTCTCTCTCCCCCCCTCCGGTGAGCCCTACACATCGTCCACCTTGCTGTTGATAGGGTCAATGCCACCAGCTCATCCTTCTCATCCCCGAGCACCAACATCACTTTGGGTAACAAGTGAGCCCATTCCACTGTGGCTACAGTGTTTGGGTCCCATCTATCAGCCGCATAGCCCTTTTATTTTAAAAAATAAATCAAAATTACTTTAAAATTATGTGGGCCCTTCTGTTAGCCTCAATAGTTTTTTAATAAAAAAATAAATTCAAAATTAAATGAAATCAATGGACCCACCTGTTAGTGAAAGAAATTCTCCCTACTCGTTCTCACTCATTTTAAATCCAAATTTAATAAAAATTATTTGTAAATTTGTCTAATTTTATATCTAATGGCAACGAAATTTTTCAATTTAGAGTTCATTTGAATATTCTTTTGAATTTATTTATTTTACTTGCGTGCCTATTTGCTTTCTGATGTGATTGTCCAAGTAGAGTATGAGGACATAGAAGAGACCAATACAAGACAACTCAAGAATTTTAAGACTAGCCCACTTGTGAGCTAGATGAGTTAATGGTTTCATCATATTGAACATATATTTTATGCAAATTTATATTCGTTTAAATTATCAAATTGCGTGCCATTATTTATTTTTCAAATGTATGTTAAACTTAGGTTAGATATATGCCAGCTGACATTGTAATATTATTATACCATCCTTTGGATACTTAAATCACATAATTCTTGTCACTCTAGATACTTAATGGTAACTTTACTAGCTATAGGTCGTACTTAATTGTCATGCTAGTCTTACTTAAGTAATAGGATGTTAAATCACCGTACCATTATCTTTTAATCATGAAATTTGTTCTAGAAATACTTCTGTGTGTGTATGTACGTACGTACGTACGTATGTATGTATGTATGTATGTATGGGAGGGACACCATGGTGTCAAGGCACCATGATTTTAAATACACGAATTCAATCAAAATTTGGGTATATTTTTTGAAAATATTAGCTTTAGGGTATATATCTATCTATAACAATTCAAATGAAATGCATACTTTTGAAAAATATACACGAATTCAAAGATTTTGAACGAATTAAGATCACATGCTTTCTTATGATGTGTTTGTGTGTGTATGTGTGTGTGTATATGTGTGTGTATAAAGTTACTATTCTGTGCATGGATGTGAAATGCGTGCTAGAAAGTTATTGCCGTGTGTAAGTGAAGTTACTATCAAACACATGTAGAGTTAATGTCAATTATAACACTACACAACTGGCAATAACTCTACATAGATTTGACAGTAACTTCTCTCATACACGATAGTAACTTTCCGGCGCGCACAGTGCACGCATCCGTATACATACATACATACATACATACATACATACATACATGCATGCATGCATGCATGCATGCATGCATGCATACATACATACATATACATATAATATATACACATATACATAAGGACACGCTAACGATCACTTGTGTGCTAGAAAGTTACTATCAAATATATAACGAGTTACTACCCAGTTATGTATTGTGAGTGTTTGACAGTAACTTCACTCGCTACCGATAGTAATTTTATTCACAAATGATAGTGACTTTCGACACATTTTACACCAACGTTGATTAGTGATTTTAATATATATATATATATATATATATATATATATATATATATATATATATATATATATATATATATATATATATATATATATATATATATATATATATATATAAATAACAGGACACCATAGTGCTTGGGTTCCATGATTGAGACTTTCCATCCATAATTAAGACTTTCTATCCATGATTGATACTTTTTATCTATGATTAAGACTTTCTATCCTGATATATTATATATCATTGCATTGCACGCATCTAAAAGCAGATCCAAAGGCACGGAGGCTTGGTGCCCAGACACCATGGTGCCCCATTTCGACGCTGAAATGGGGCACCATGGTGTCTGGGCATCAAGCTTCTCTGCCTTTATATTGCTTTTAAATGCGTGCAGGTGCAATGATATATAATATATCAGGATAGAAAGTCTTAATCATGGATAGAAAGTCTCATTCATAGATAACAAATATTAATCATGGAGTCTGGGCATCATGGTGCTCCTGTTATTTATACTATATATGTATGTGTGTGTAACTAAGAAATGATAGCAAACTAAGAAAACTAAGAGCAATGTTAAGAGGAGAGAGAAAGGGAGCATCAGTTACCGATTTGATTGCTGCCATCTGCAAGATCACGAGCTGCATCTGCATGAACACCTGAGCGAAGAACTGAGAGGAGGAGAATAGAGACATGAGGAGGAAAAGGCATCCTTTCTTCGGTTGCTCCATGGTACCACCAATTGATTCGATCGATCGGCAACTGATGACCCCAGTATTGCATAGGTACTTCGGTATTTAAATGCGACGATACGACTGGGTTACGACTAGTCTTTGGTTTAGTAATGGATCCTACACTTCCAAAATCGCTTGCAATAACCGTTGGATACGACGGCATTTCTGGGGATATGATTTGATATCGAGGAAGACAACGAAAGTTGCCATAAATCGGGCGTCGAATTCTTTTTCAGCATCCCAAAGAATTGCCACGGTAGCTAGTTTGTATGGAAACGTTGCTATTAATCGGACGTCTAATTCCTTTTCAGCTTAAAACAAGTGACACGGTAGCTAGTTTGTATGGCATGGCAATGTTGCGTTTTCTATCCTCGATGCGATTCAACGAAAACCATCTATATATACAACGGGTCCAATCAAACTTCTGAAAGTTGAGCATCCAAATCGATCATCTCTTGCCAAGAGAGAAAGATATACAGCTAATCAATATTCAGGGTTAATTAAGGACGAGGCAACGGAATGGCCGCAATAAGGAGGACGACGCAGCAGGTTGCCACCGTCGTGGACGGTCGGCCGAGCTCTGGTCCGGGTGCGGCGCTGCGCCTGTGGTGGTAGTTGGTGCCGCCGGTGATGGTCCGAGGGTTGAACACATTCGGCGACTCGTGTGGGTAGCCGCTGCCGCCGCCGTTGCCGTGGCCGTGGCCGTGGCCGTGGCCGTGGCCGTGTCCATGGCCGTGGCCACCTCTTCTGATGGTGACAGACCATCGAGCCGCCGGGGTGTGCGTCGTGTTAGTCCCTGGGTGCAGATTTGTTCATTTAGTAAACATGTTAGCAGGATTGATATGCTACTTCCTAAGTAAAATGTAATCATTGGAATGCTTAGGTAATGGCCTTTCATCGTGCTGCGCTCAAATGCTAGGCCAGAGAGGAGTTTTTTTAAAAAAAATAATCTATTTTTTATTTTAAAATATGGAAATATAATTGTGTTTTAATTTTTTTACAGAAATAGCCTCCAGTCGTCCAACCGTTGGACGACTGGACCTTATCGCTCAACGGCCACGTGATAGGCAGGCAGTAGCTCTACCGCTAAGCGACAAGTATGTAGTCGCCCACAGGTACGTGGTCGACACAATGTGGTTGAAACGACGCAGTCGACCAGCATGGTCGTAGCAGTGATCGACACAACGTAGTCAAAGATTAGTGAGTAGTCGAAGAGAATAGCGTGATCGAAATATCATTGTCTAAACATCGTGATCAAATATTAGTGAATGGTCAAAGTGAACAACGTGGTCGAAAATTAGTGATTGATGCTGTCACAGAATGGTTGGGCGACAATACCTATCATCCAACTATTGGGTGACTGGCTTGCGTGCCACTTGACTATTGGGTGAGAGGGTCTAGTCGCTCAACGGTTGGAAGGCTAGAGACTATTTCTATAGAAAAAAATTAAAACATAGTTATATTTCTTGATTTTTGAATGAAAAAGAGATTATGTTTTTAAAAAAATTCGGCCAGAGAGCGTGCATATCCCATATGCAAATAGTCTACGTTGCTCACATTGGCTTTTACAGGACAAAGAATACGGTTCAACATAAATCGACATCTAGTTTTTCAAACAAAAAGGCATAAATCGACATGAACATTCTAGAAATTTCTCCACCTTAGACCCACGACAGAGCTAGCTTCTAGTCGCCTAATTCAGTCAATCCACTGAAAAAAAAAATCCAACATTTGCAAAAAAGCATGTAAATTCGACTCTGCAATATATAATTGTTGGAGCATTCTAAGAACTGCATCATATCTAGGACACAAAATGAGGGCCGCCATTCACCTAAAAAAAGAAAACTTGAAGGCACCAAATTCATCTCTCATAGCAAACAAAAAGGTCATGCATGAAGAACATGAGAGAGAGCGGGCGCTAAAGTAAACGTACCTATGTCGTCTTCGGCATCTGCAGGAACATTAACTCCATGAACAGCTGAGAGAACAGCCGGCAGAAAGACAAGCACGAAGAGCGTCCTGAGCTGTTGATCCATTACTGCACAAATTCGGACCAGCTAAAACCAACACAAGGCAAGGATTGATTAATAAGTTTGCGGTAAGTGACCCCATTCGCTGCCCCTAGCCACAGCCTTTGCCCACCTCACACTCATCCAATATTCTTTTAGCTTGTGCCTTTACTTTTTAGCTTATATTTTTTGAATTCTGCTTATGCACGAGAAACAATACGCAATGAAAAATAATTGCATATAATTTTGATCAATATAACTGAACTCGATACAGTGTCTACTTCAATCTACATATAGACTTCGTCTTTAAAATATATTATTTAAAAATTAATTACTATAACAATTAAAACCAAAGTATAAACCTAATCTCAACCGAAAGCAGCCGTCTCCTCTCAAACCAAGCCCAAAAAGTGGTCGAGAAGAGAATACCGAATACGTGTGGAGATGGGTCAGCTATCAAGCGGCCGGATTTGGGCTCGTGTGTGACCCACATGCACCCCTCTCTCTCTCTCTAGCGGCATGCGGTGCATGGACACGTACCGCAAAGTGGGGACATCTTTGTCCGAAGATGAGTTGAACAACAAGTGGAAAGATGGCCGCGAAACTTGTGTGGCACTTGGTGATACCCCTTCTTTTCTAGGTTTTTCAAAACCGGTTTCAATTTTTTACCAAGATCTAATAAAATCAATATCACCGATAATCAAAAATTTTGAAAGATTTCAACCAAAAATTTTAAATCAGAATTTGAATTTTAAAAAAGACCAAAAATTGCCGATTATCAGTTGAATTTAAATTGGCCCAAAATTAGTTGTAAATTGGCTTCAATTTAAATTCACCCAAAATTTGGCCGGTATCTTTTTTAAAATCAATATCAGCAATAATCGACCGATTATCGGAACCAAGGCCTAATGGCTCTGTGCAATGGAGAAAAACGGCTATATATCTACTGGCTAGGTGGCAAATGGCACTCCATCGTTCATTCGTTTTAGAATCACTAGTAAGGTACCCATGCGTTGCAACGGAGCATAAAAAGTGAATCACCCATGCATGCCTCAAAATATAAAATACAAGGAAAACAGCCCCTATAAAACCATTGGCAATCATCTTTAAAAGAAATGGCACAGTAGTCATTATATCAGTAATAGAGATAGTAAACCAGAACATTAGTACATGAAATCATTCTTCAAACAAGTTTAGTACATGGAAACCAGAACTTTCATGCTTAGAAATGGATATATAAACTTTTAAGCAATTTCTTCAAGAAAAGTTCAAAAAAATAATAACTTGTCATAGTATGGTAGAAGTAAATAAATTGACAAAGTAAATTTAATGAAATTTTGTTCTAATACTACTTCAAAAACCCCACGCCTCCTATCAGTCGTGAGTTGGAGGACTTGATCCTTTATGTTAATTGATTTTTTTGGAAGGAACATTCCTTGAAGGATGAAGACTTTCTGGGTTTTTAGCAGATTTCCTTACTATCTGAAATTTGACAGCATTGAACAAAATGAGCAGCAAGTAAAGAAAAAAATCTGTGAAGGGGTTATTAGTCTTTTCATTAGGATCCCATTCCTCCCTTGCACTCTCTGCATAAACCATGATTCCTCTCCATTGTCAATGTCATTTTACATTAAGTTTTCATCATAGTTTGCTAAAAGGCCTATATAAATAATAACAGTGAGATAAATCCAACCACGCAATCCCAAATTCGGGGCTTTGGTTTTGCTATACACTAAATGAACATGTTTCAAACTATAAATCTAACATAAGCAAGTTCCAGATCATATGGTTATTTTAAAAATCATGTCAGACACCATGACAAAAAAATTAAAAAAATCAACGGGGACAAACAAGTACCTAGAATTTAGCACGGAAAAATGTTGTGTATGTGCAAAACCAATAAAATCACATATTGAGCATCTCTTAGTGCATAAGTAAAAAAAAATGCTAGTGTGCAGTACATAGCATACTATAGCCAATGCAGCAAAGTGTTTAACCAGCTTACTAAACATATCTCATGATACTAAAATACATAATCTCTCATCTTTTCTTAGCTAGTTTCAGTTGCAAAAGTAGCTTAACGGGATTCTTTTTTCAAATGTATTGTCCTTTTGGTCATATCAAATAAAGAAGATTGTTAACATGTTCAATCTGCACATACCTCGTAAGTAAAGGACTTCTCGGTGGCTGAACGTTGTTTTAGGTAGCTATTGGAGAATGAAAACAACATGGTGATAATTGATTAGCATAACAAACCAAACAATCACCAGACAGATAAAGCTACGGCACAGACAACTACTTGTATAGATTAAGCAGTACCGTTCAAATATAACAAACTTAACAAAGCAACATGAACAGGAAGTGCTCATTCAGAGCCTTACTTGAGTGTTTCTGTAAGAGCCTTGGGAAGCTGATGTTCCTAGTTATAAGCGGGAATAATCAAGGAAATTTACTTCTCTGTAGGGTCATAAATCAATGGGCAGGGAACCTAGCACACGTAACACAAGCAAATGAACAAACACCTCGCGTGCACACCATGTCACCGTGTGAGCAACTCGAGACGAGCAATTCAATACCTTGTTGAGCGAGTTGGGGTCCTTGAAGAAGGAGGCTGAGACGGTGGTCGTCTCCAGCCTACGGCCTAGGTCTAGAACGACGCACCAATCAACAACACGGGCAAATCACAAGAGAAAAATAAAAGGATAGGATGGGGAATACAGAAGCACCTTACGAGTGCATGCATCCAATCTTGCAGAGGTGATCGAAGAAGACAGCGGCGACGCCCAGCACCAGGACGACTACCTGTGCAGAGGGAGAAGAGTTGGCATGAGCTGCGTGAGGATGAGGAGGAGGAGGGGGAGTAGGGTCTGGGCAGTACGAGGGAAGTGGGGAGGGTCAGGGAGAGGGAGCCGAGGAGGAAGTCGGTGATGGAGGAGAGCGGAAGCAAGGTCACCACCTTGAGATCGTCAGGCTTGGAAAGGCAGGGTGAGGCGGTGGAGGAGGAGGTTTAGATCTGGGGTTTGGTGGGGCGGCGGCGCCGAGGAAGGGGGCGGCGGAGAGGAGGCAGTGCGGCAGAGAGGAGGTTTTTTTGGGGGCGGTTGCGTAGGGGAAGGGGAGGCGCGCTGCTGCATGAGAGTCGGGAGTGAGACTACGAACAAACTCCCTTCTTATATTAGAACTACCTACATGCAGATCTGGACGCTGATCTTTGATCGGACGGCTGGGAAGAAAGGAGGGAGAACGGACCAATGACCACTAACTCACATTTTTAAGTAGTAGAGATTTAGACTTTGACATACCTAAAAGGCATAAAACTTTCATCATACATAACTATATTAAATTTATGTCTCTCACCACCTCACATATTAGTTTGTGTTTTATACCATCCACCTAGTCCTAGTGATCAATGAACTGACATAAAGCCTGGTACAACGTAGCATACATCAAATAAATAGCTATAGGCAATTTAGGAAGACATGTACGACTATGTTTCTTTATACTAGATACTAAATCTCGAGTATTTGGCACATATGGCACATTTTGAACCTATATTTATAAAAATATTAGTATACGCATGGCAATAGCAAAAATATTCATTTTGCCGCCCGGTGACTGAGCGGTAGCACCATAGAGCTGACACATGGCACCTGAAGCCCGTGGCCATGTGGCAGCGGCCTGCCGCCCGGCCACCAGGCTCCAGGTTGCCTGCCGCCCAGCCACCGAGCAATAGGTAAGTACCACCCGCCATCACCCCCTCTAAGTACCATGCCAGGTGGTAGGCTCTTAGTACAATGCGGCAGGGGCGGCCCCCACGTGTTGCTTTACTTAGTTTATTACACATGTGAACGAATGGAGTAGGCCGAAGTCCATTTGGCTGGTATGGAAAATGAGTGTAGTTTATTATGCATGTGAACGAATGGAGTAGACCGAAGTCCATTTGGCTGGTATGGAAAATGCGTGCTCATGCATACGCGACGAGGGAATAGACCACCGAAAGTGAGGTTACGTCGCGTTTGTCTCCCCGTACGCAATTCACTCCCGCCATTACCGGCGCTTTGCTAGCGCGCTACGCTCTCGCTCGCGCTGTAATTTGCGAGCTCTCTCGCAGTCAATCTCGTAGCTTCTTTCACAATCTCTCTTGCAGTCGCTTTTGCAATCTTGCAATTCTTCGTAGCCAGTTAGCAGTCGTATTAGCAGGTACTTCCTATATAATACATATGTATGTGCATACATATATATGTGTGTATATTTATTTAATTTGTAGTATTATGCTGCCATTATATGTACGTACGTGTATATATATACATACATACATACATAAATATGCATGTATGTATGTATATATATGTATATATGTATATCTATATCTGTGTGTGTGTGTGTGTTTATATGTGCTGCCATTATATATGTGTGTGTACATATATATATAATACATATATATATATGTGTGTGTGTGTGTAGTATAGTATAAATAACAGGGGCACCATGGTGTCCAGACTCCATAATTAAGACTTTCCATTCATGATTGAGACTTTCCATTCATAATTAAGACTTTCCATCTTGATATTATATATCATTGCACTTGCACGCATCTAAAAGCAATCTAAAGGCAGGGAGGCTTAGTGCCCAGGCACCCTGGTGTCCCATTTCAGCCCTATATGTATATCTATATATATATGTGTATACATATATACACACACGTATATATATATATATATATATATATATATATATATATATATATATATATATATATATATATATATATATATATATATATATATATATATATATATATATATATATATATATATATATATATATATATATGCATATGTACATACATATGTATAATATATACATATATATACATATGCATACATATATATATATACATACATACATACATACATATACATATGAATGTACATATACATAGATACATACATACATATATATATATGTACATACATATATATACTTATATATATACATGTATATGTACATTAATATGTATATATATGCATATATATATATGTGTGTGTGTGTATGTACTATTTATGTCGTAAATTCAATTAGTAGTATTTTATTGTCATTATCAATCTTTGCACTAATATTTCGTATGTCCCATTTGTTTGAAACTATGTCTTTACCAGATCTTCTTGAAGAGTTCTACGATGAGCACCACCGGTGCCAATTGTGGATCACGGGTGATGCAGATGGCCCTTTGCCCTTCAAGCTGAGGGGAGGGAGGGAAGATTGGGAGTTAAACGATTGCTATGTCCCAATCATGCGGGCCACGAAATTGTTGCTCTTTGCGATGCTAGTCTTTACCGGATAACAGTTCACCTTGGATAGCAGTCTGCTCTCGGCACTAGTGGAAAGGTGGAGGCCCGAGACGCATACATTCCACTTTCGGTGGGCTGAGATGACAGTCACTCTGCAGGACGTCTCGTTCTTGACCAGTCTCCCTATCTAGGGTGACGCACTTGTTCCAGCCCCCTCCATCGGTGGACTGGAGGGATAGGCTGGTGTATCGGTTTGGCCTGGCTGTCCTAAGGGTGCTCATGGCATCCCTCGCACTTTCCTAAAGCTTTTTAGTGTGTGCCGCAAGATGCACCGGACGAGGTTGTCAGGACTCACCTCATCGTGTACCTTGTTCAGCTCTTTGGTTAGAGCATGTTTCCATCCATACACGGCGATATTTGCAACCCTGAGTTCATCTGTCTCGCCGAGTCTTTGGCAGATGTGGAGGTTGGGGTGATGCCTTGGTATAGCTGGAGATCAGCCGTCTTATGCGCCACCTATTGAGAATTGTGTGACACTTGCCAGTGTGGCACCAGTGATTCCCCCAACCTGGCCATGTGCTACGTGCTCCTGTGACTCTTCCCTATCGAACGTCTGGCCATCCAAAGGCCAGTGCACCTGTTTGACGAGTTCGCCGACTAGATAGACAGGCCCACTACAGGCTTCCGGTGGACTGGTGCCCATCTACGCTGGGCCAAGGAGACAGTAGTGAGGTGCTACTTATTGTGGCACAATGAGTTTTAGTCATTGAACGACAACAAAATCATCTAGGCTCTATGGACTCCAGAGTTCGTGCTGAGTGTAGCGCCGCATGGGTTGTCCATGCAATACCTCTAGGACGTGGAGTTATGAGTGACGACATGCCATCTAGTGTTCTCATACATGGTGGAGGCTTACGCGCTACAGTGCGTAATGTGACAATTTGGTTTTTACCAGATCGTGCCCCCTCCAGACGAAATGGTAGAGAGAGCAAAGCAGGAAGAGGCACGACAGCTCTAGCGAGCTCGTCGATGGCGTAGTCTAAGTATAGGCAAAATGGAACGAGGAGGTCCAAGCGAAGCTTCGGGCAATGGAGATAGTGCTCAAGGAGGTCCGGTACGACGGTGAAGAGCGGTGGTGGCGCTTGGTGCTGCAACAGAGTTAGCGTGGGGTGGAGAGGGAGAGCAAATGAGTACGCGGATAGCTCGAGAAGGTCATTGCGAAGCTAATGGTGGCGGCACAAGGACCTATGGTCACTAGAGCAAGTGGCACGACAATGTTAGGCGACGAAGCAAGGCTCGGGCACAGTGGTGACTAGGAAGGCTATGGCCATATGCTAAAATAACTAGCGCACGAGCACCAAGGGGTCTCAATGATGCTCACCGAGAGGTCATCAGGGGCTGAGGTGGTCGAAGACGGCTTATCGATGGTGAGCAGTGGCAGCTGCTCTTCTCGGCAACAGAGGGCTACAATTGGGGCTCGAGTTAGCCTCAGGGAGACACAAGGATGGTACATGCACGAGTAATTGCGCAAACTCTCACTAGGGAAGGAGAATGGCTATGGCGGTGGTGTTTAGGCCGGAGACGTGGAAGATGGAGCGGGGATAGGATGACACTGCATGCAACACAAATTGAACCGAGATTAGTGAGGGATGCAATGTGACACGATAAGGCGAGGTCGGGACTCACCGAAGAGTCAGGAACGTGGACTACGCCTTCATCGAAGAGGAGAAAGGTGACCTTGGCTCGATTCTGCCTAGCTCCAATTGCAACAAAAACCCAGAGAAATAGGCTCAGTGAGGTAGGGGGCAGGTTTTGACATGAGTGTCGAGCTCAGAAGCTCACCGAAGAAGGGATGGTGTGGTTGCATGCTCGTTGGCACCGGAGATGGCGCTTCTGTTCCCAACAAACCAACGGCGTTGAAGCTCTGGTTCTTAGGAGATAGAATGAGGGCAAGGTAGGGGAAATGGTGGCATGCTCAGTTGGTCTTAGAGGCGTGCAAGCGTGGCAGTCACTGTAAGTTTTCCTGTGCCACTTTCTGAATTATCTTTTCATATTCTAATTTTAATTCAATTTGGGTTTCATCAATTGTATATTCTTTTCCTAAGCTAGTGTTCACAAATTATCTTCCAGAGAAACTTTAGTAAAATGATAAAAAAAACTAAATGTCAAAAAAATAAAATCAAAAGCTTTAAATTTTACACATTTTTGAACATCTTGGATTTTAGGATGTTATAACTAAACAATGGTATGATCCGGGAACAGACTATACCATTTTAAGAGCCAATCAATGCATGTACTCCTCTATAAATCACTAGTGTCTCGACCAATAACATTCGATCAGGGATCTTCTAAGATGCTATCATACAACAAATAAAGAGTTTCACCAACAAGTCATATACTTACTAACCTTTATAAATGATAATTCATTAAAAGAACATAATAACATTTATTTAAAAGATCATAAATATAGAGGTAATACAATCATCTTCATGATTGCCTCTAGGGCATATCACTAACAATCTCTCACTTGCACTAGAGTCAATTATACAAGCATCTAATACCCATATCTTTGTGTGTGCCTGATGCTTTGGCTGCGGAAGAGGTTTAGCCAATGAATCAGTAATATTTAAATCTGTGTACACTTTACATATTTTTACATCACCTCTACCAATAATCTCACAAATGAGGTGATAATGTTGAAGTATGTGTTTGAGCTTTTGATGTGATCTACGCTCCTTGGTTTACGCAATGGCTTTACTATTATCACAATAGAGACTCATTGGACTAGAAGCACTAGAGACCACACCTAGTTCAGAGATAAACTTTCTTATCCAAACAACCTCCTTTGCAGCTTTAGAAACCGTAATAAACTCAGCTTCTATTGTAGAATCAGCAACCGTCTCTTGTTTAGAACTTTTTCAGCTCACTACTACTCCATTAAGATAAAACACAAACCCAGACTATGATTGAAAATCATCTTTATTGGTTTGAAAGTTAGCATCGGTGTAACCATTTATGACCAGTTCTTCCACACCTCCATAAATAAGGAACGCATTCTTAGTCCTTGTCAAGCATTTCAGTATGTTCTTTACAGCTATCCAGTGATTTTCACCTGTATCCAACTGATATCTACTCATAACATTTAGAGCATATGACACATGTGATCGTGTACAAAGTATGATATACATGATATACCTAATGGCAGAAGCATATGGAGATCTTGTGTTAATGGGGGCGCTCCATCTGGCTTACAACTTCAGCTGTGGGTTGTGGCTTTTGGCTTATAGCTGAAACTACACTGTAGCAGTTGTTAAATTTTTCTGAGAAAAAATGAAGAGAGAATAGAAAAATGGGGAAAAATGAAAGAGAAACGTTGTATCGTCACGGACAATGCAAAAGAATAAGGGAAAAAGAAAAGGCTAAAAAAACCCTTAAAAGCCAAAATAAGTTAAAATTAGAAGCCGACGTATTCCAAGTGGTCTTTACCTTAAATAAGCCGAAAGTCAAAATAAATCAGAAACTAAAATCATTTAGAAACAGGACCAATGTTGTCTTTAGGTAAACTAAAGTCTTTATAGATAACCTTTAGAGACCGATTACTGAGGATACCCAAATGATGTAACCATACAATCGCAACAGCATGGCTGAACCGTTATAGACAACATTATGACTCGGATCTCAATTCTTTGCATCTTTCCCGCAGCAAAACAGGGGAAGCCCCCTGGACTGGACCCTAGTGTTACAAAACGACTCCGTCCAAAAATCAAACGCGCGCCTCTTTTCTTTTGAAACGCTGCAGCGAGCAGCCCGCCACCGCTGGTTTCTGAAATTCGCGGTGGGGTGTAGTACTAGAGATTCCGCAGAGAACGCCCCCTCCCATCCGCAACAAGCCACCGTCCGTCCGTCCCCGTGATCCATTCATCGCGCTTCCAAAACAGACGTGCCCGCCTGAAGATTCGTCCCTGCTTGCTTCCAAAACAGACGGCTTTTACGCCGTTGCTGCTCTCCTCCTGCCTCCTGTCCTGGCTTCCCATTTTGCTTGGCCGTGTTCGGTCGGTCGGTGGCAGGCAGCCTGTGTCCATTCCTTGCTGCTTCATTTGGCCCCTAGCTGGATGATGGATGGTCCCCAAGGATGAAACTCACGGAGGCTGTTGCAAACTTATCAATACCGTATCGGTACTAGCCGGTATATATTATTTTGCCATCATAAACTGTTAAAGTTGATCCAAGTTTATATTGTATCCGTATAGCACACTTTATCGCTTTATGCCAAACATGGCATAACGGGTGCATACACAGGTTATATCAGACGTAGTGTCAATCTGTAACAACCGACTCTGATTCGGTTTCCTCTCCGTATAGGACTTTTTTCTCTCACACTATATATGTACCCAGTAACTCATAGGAAGAGCAAACGTTCTATTGTAATCTCTCCTAATTATAGTGATTTGCCTTCGAGCATCTGTGGTTTTTTCCCGCAAGGGTTTTCCACGTAAAATTCGTGTCTCTTGTCTCTATTTTTGTGTATTATTTGCAACGTAAACGATACAACGCAGTC
Organism: Dendrocalamus sinicus; assembly: GCA_036346575.1. Lineage (NCBI taxonomy): Eukaryota > Viridiplantae > Streptophyta > Magnoliopsida > Poales > Poaceae > Dendrocalamus > Dendrocalamus sinicus. The sequence goes on along the minus strand of CM070661.1, from coordinate 17,738,973 downwards.
CTGCTTTCTGTACCACCTTTTATACTGGTTTGATGCCGGTCAATACTAGCCATACCTGTGGAATTGATAATACCGTTTATTGAATTCATTGAACTATGTGCCATATTTGATCATATTACTATGTATTTTGAGTAATATTATAATTAAAATTTAGTATGCATATAAGTAAACATATATATACTTATAAATATTATGATTCAGTATCAGAATGTATCTTTCCAAGAGCCAATACTGTATGACCACTAGAATGGTATTGACAAGATGGACTGTAGCATATCCCTCCGATCAAAAACCGGCGGGTGGGCAGGCGAGATTCAACGGATCAAACTGCACATTTGTTAATTTTACAGTCATTCTTGTTCTGGAAGCTCAAATATGTTTGGGCCAAATGTTGATAGCAAGACTGTTAGTACATACATATGTAGCCGTTACACGAATTTAGCTTGTTTGTTTCATTCAGGCGAAAGGCCGAAACAAATTTTAGATCTGTTGTTCCACTGGCGATCTAACAACAGAAGCATTCCAAATCATAGCATCTCACTGACGGCCAATGTTCCAAACTTTCTTCTTTGAAAATGTGAACAGTAAGAGTACATATATCATTACATGAACAAACAACACTGCCCACCACGAACTTACGCAAATGGGACAATTTTACAATACAGGATGAATTTGAATTACATTGCTAAAACCCTACTCATCTGTTCCTGCTAAGATATCAACTGTATGGGATGTGGAATGAACAAACCCTGGAATGAGCATAATTTAATTTAATTTACTAAATAAATAATTGGCATATTCCTTCTGTCCAGATGCCATTCCTGCCTCTTATTGTGACTGAGACGTACTCTCATTTGGTGAGTCATGCAGCATGAAGCGACTTTGATAAATTAAATTCATCAATGTGGTTTTCCCTCAAATAAATAAAGAATGACGAAGAATTGACAACAGGCGTAGAATGTCTTCTGTGGAAGAAGTGCACAAGGATGTCATAGCCTCCTATTTGCCCCCAATATCAGAGGATGCTGACTTACCACTATGGAATGAAAGAAATGCCAGATATCTGTGTTTCTATCTACAGGAAAGAATTCCAAAAAGCGTGGGCATAATTCGCCGGCAAAAGAATTTCTACAAGCATGTATTGTCGCGCAGATTTTGAGTGGAGGCCGCTTAGTTACAGTCCAAACCACATTCCTCCAGAAGCGGGCCATCATTCTTTGCAAGGAAAGGATCGATCCGGACCCACAGGAGCGAGAAGATTGAAGCCAACAGAATGGACCAGACAATGACAATTGTTGGTGTCCTGTTTTGTCTTCCAACCAAACCTTTGAGGAATGGATATAGATGGACAATCACCCAGAATGCAAAGAAGAGCTTCCCAAAGAGAGGTCCCCATGACTCATATCCATTGTTGATCGCGTTAGAAACTCCAGCGACAACCCCAATGAAGTTCAATAGCAGCAGAGTAGTTGGAGGTATCAGCAAGGTAGTCCATTTGAACGTATACAGCTCTGAGAACTCTTCGTCATCCCCAGCCTTTGATGTCACAGTGAAGCTAGTATCGACACCGGCAAGGACCTTCAGAAGTCCTTGGAATACAGCAAAGAGATGTGAAGAAACACCTCCAATGACCCAAAACTGCTCATTTCTCCACCAATCATCAATGGCCACACCACTCCATCTCATTTCAAGTATGCTTGTGGCAAAAATACAGATGAAAAGTGACATGAACCAGAGACTGGCTACATTGTTAAGCTGCAAGTTGAAATAACAATGATGGTAAGATTCAAAAAGGAAAAAGATTCCAAAAGTTTGTAGGTAAATATAGTTTACCTCTGGAGTGATAAATTTCCCTGTGAGCAAGCATATGGCAGGCAAGGTACAGTAAGCCAAGAGCGGAATAGATGTCCAGGGATATACAATGGAATTAATATAGGAAAATCTCTCCAAAAATTTCAGCCCGCCACCATAGCCATACCAAAGTGGGCAATGATTGCTGAAGAAAATTTCAACAGATCCAAGAGCCCAACGAAGGACTTGGTGAAGGCGATCAGAAAGATTCAGAGGTGCAGAACCTTTGAATGCAGGCCGCTTTGGAATGCAGTAAATAGACCGCCAACCATGACAGTGCATCTTAAACCCAGTCAGGATATCTTCTGTAATTGATCCATAAATCCAGCCGATCTGCAAGGAAGCATGATTTAACAGGTAAGACATATTTTCAATAGATTAATCATAAGTCTTTGAATCAGGGTATAGGCTATATACCTCCTTCCCCCAGTCTGTCTTGTCTTCATAACCACAACTGATGACATGTATAGCTTCCTTTAGTAGAGAAGCTGGACTTGCACTCTTCAGGGTTCCACCATTCTCAAGAAGTGTTGATGCAACAAAAACAGAAGACTGCCCAAATTTCTTTTCTAGCTTCTGTTGATTTACAATTCCAGCCTTGTCGGTTTCAGCTCCTGCAGTGACAATAAAAATGTTATTTACAACAAAAAAAAACATGGATGTTGAATAGAAAATGTAGGTCTGTTTCAGCCTTCAGAAAAACACCACAGATATTCAATTTAATGTGAAATGATTGTAAGCATTGTCCTCAGTTTTAACTTTTAAATGCCTTGCATATGACTAGACTGTATGGCATTTGTAGGGGTCACAAAGTGACATGCTGTAATAATTTATCAGGCCATTGTTAGAAATGTTGACAATACCTGGAATGTCTTCCTCAATTTCACCAAGAGCATATGCAGGAGATTGATTTTCTGCTCTCTTGAAAAACAATCTTTTCTTCTTCTCTGGCTTAGATTTTGTCTTCTTCTTATTCCTGTTACTGCAACAGCAACAGCAGCACCACTTGGGCCAGCAATTGCATGTTCTTGATGGGGGCTTCTTTGTTTTGGGAGCATCATAACCATACAGCGCCTGCCGTCTGAAGACACATCCAGTACCAACATAAATGGGGCCTTGAATGCCATCCAAACCTTTCATGTTGATCTGTATAATGCAAATGTTAGGAAACCTACATCACAGTGACAAGGACAGTAGAGGGCACAAGGTCTTAGGAACCATGCCAAACTTACATCGAAAAATACAACATTCCTGTTAGCATATCGATCATGACGGTCAATACCATCAAACCTCTGGGGGAACTGCACATAGCACACTTTCTTCCCTACCAAAGGATCCATCATGAAACACATTGCTTCCCTTATGGCTTTGCTATTGTTGATGTAGTGATCACAGTCCAAGTTCAATAGGTATGGAGCATTTGTAAGAACAGCAGAAACACGGACCTGTCAATTAGCAAAAAGAGAGAGCAAATAATCCATTATATGTTGCTATTAGGTTACGAGACAAATGATACAAGACATCACGTGCAGGGTCTTTACCAGTGCATTCATAGCACCAGCCTTCTTATGATGGTTATAGCCCGGCCTCTTTTCTCTTGAGACATATACCAAGCGAGGAAGCTCATTTCCTTCCACATCACGGCCACCACTTTGGCCAAGGAAGACCTATTGGCATATAAATTTGAGCATTTTGAGGTAAAATAAAATAGAAAGGTACGACCATTACAATGTAAAAAGGTATACAGTACGCAGTACAGCACCAAAAACCATAAAAGCATACCTGAATCATGCCAGGATGATCGCGTACATTGTTTCCAGGCCAAGGGCTTCCGTCTTGCATTGTCCATCCTTCCTCGGGAACCTTTTGTGCTTTTGCAACCAAGGCATTGATTCTTACCTTGAATTCCTCATAATCTCTCTAGATGATATTAACAGTTGTGTAACTAGCCTATTTATAAAAAATGAAGATTGCATAGCAAAGCATAACAAAAGAGGACATATAGTGCACCTTCATTGCTCTCCTCTCCCTAACAAAGGTTGCGGCCACCTTATCCTTCAGGTAGTCTATCTTCTGCTGGAAGTACCACTCTGGAGCACGAGGCTCGATATTGAACTTTTTGCAGAAAGGGACCCATTTCTTTGCAAATTCAGAAGTTTCAGACAGTGCTTCGAATGTAAGCATTGCCGCACCATCATCAGAAACATAGCAGGAAACCTTATCAACTGGATAATCAACAGCAAGGATGGAAAGGACAGTGTTTGCTGTGACTAAGGGAGGTTCCTTTGATGGATCAACTGTACTGACAAAGAAGTCAACTGGAGCAAGTTTAGAAGGCTGCCCTTCCTTTTCAAACCTGATCAGACAAGCAAAAAAGCTTTTTAGATTCAAAATTTTAATAAGATAGGCAAAGCATTTCTTGGTTTTGACATTGAACCAACCTTAGTGACAAACGGTCGAGGTAAGTCTCTCTCTCAATGGGAAGCCATTTTGGGAATTGATCAAGAATCCAAGACATCGCAAACCAGATTTCACAGATAACAGATATGAGCCATAAAGCAAATGCATCATTCACCGGATGCATCACTCGGTAGTGGAAGAAGAACCCCAAAACCACTAACCGAATAATGATAATCATCCTATAGGGATTAATTCGGCTTGAAGGAATTGGGATTTTTCTGGATAATGGCTGTCGAGCTTCATCCATTCTGTTCAACAAATTTAAGAAACATTTTACAACAATAGTCTAGCAGCACTTTTGCAAAGGAAAGGACAAAGGTTTCCTTAACAAAATACTTCAACAAAAATTTATTCCTTGTATTGAACATTAGGAATTAAAGATAAAACCTCAACAACGCCATGCAAATTAGTGTTACATACACCACCATACTGATTTCTATGAGCATAAAGCTACTGAGCATGATTCAAGGCAAAATCAAGATGGGACAGTGAAGAAACCAATACATAACAAAAAATAATTCAGTGCAGGTGAAATATCATATAATTTAATAACGTCAACTGCTTTGCAATAATCCACTGCATAGCACAAATAGTAGTATTTGTTTTCTGGAGTCTGTCAGACAACACCCTGATGTGCATCATCTAGCAAGCAGCAACTATAGAGTTGCCCGCAAATTTTGGAAATGTCATGATTAAATACAACAACCTCTTTTTAATATACCATGAAATGAGACTGAATATCACCTTACCTGTGTTTACTGTTTAGCTAGAGATTAGCAACTTAAGAAAGTCTAGCATTAGGCTCCAGCAGAGTATGAGACCTTTAGTGCAAGCAATTAGCATCAGCTAATTTCTGTAACTAACCAATTCTAGCACACCGACAGCGCACCGAACTAACTAAAGAACCTAGCAGCTCCAAAGCTAACACTGGTCGTCGATCAAAGTTCGAGCACATACAGCGGCAGATCTGCATCACCGTCGCCGTCCCAATCACCGCCACCCTCGCTCCGGAGTTGCTGCAGCCTCTCCTGCTTCTGCTTCCATCCCTCCATCCGCTCCTTCCAGGCCACGCTCCCGTACCCGTAGGCGGCCAGATCCTTGGACGGGTCCATGGATCTCGGTTGCACTGCAGCACCAAGACAACCATCAGCACACACACCACCAGCACAAGCAAATCAGCACCACAAGATTCCAACCCGAATCACCCACCAGGAAGGCTCGGATCTGCGAACGGGAGAGGGTGGATCCTCTTCCCCCCGCCGCCGCCGCCGCCCATGTACGACGGCACCAGCGCGTGCTGCTCCGGCGGGATGTCGTCAACCTGCAAGATTCACACACCCCAGAATCGAAATTTTCAACTCAGAGCATTGCAAGAAGCAGCAGCAGAGGAAGTGCAAGAAAACTCTGTACCATCTGGCCGTTGGTGAGGAGCGGCACATTGGGGATGGGATGGAACGGCTGCGGGTCACCGCCGCGGCCGTAGCTCATCTGCGCCCGCAGCATGGACTCGGCGACGTACTGCGGGTCGTCCTCCCGGCCGTCCGCCTGCAGGCCGAACTCGCCCTCCAGGTCATCCACGCCGTCCTCCTCCTCGTCCCCCGCCACCCGTGCGCACCCTGCGAATCAATCGATCAAGCGCCATTAGCACGAGCACCAGAGACGCCAATCCGCGGCAATGCCCGAGCAAATTTAGCTCCGTACCCTTGAGGCGCTTGAAGCGGCTCTTGCACTGGGGGCACGCCTGCGAGCCCTCGCGGCGCTCGTACTCGTAGCAGGCGCGGCAAACGGGGAAGGCGCACTCGTTGCACGCCACGAAGGGCTCGCCGTCAGGCCCCACCCCGACGTCGTCGCCGCATATCTGGCACGCCTGCGCCTCCGCCGGCCGCGCCACCGCGCCGCCACCCTCCCGCCGGATCACCACCAGCTCGTTCCGGTTGTGCGACCCGGCCACCAGCCCCGCGCTGGCCTCCATCCCCCTCCCCACCGCCGGATCTCGCGCTCGCTGCGGCGGCGCTCGCTCACATGCGCGCACGACGCGGATGCTGGTGGTGTGGTGCTCTGCTGTGTGCTGGTGCGTGGGGTGGACTTGGGTGGTGCTATAAATTAATAATGCGGCGCTGTGCTGTGCTGTGCTGGTGCGTTGCTTGGAGAGCAGAGCAGCCCAACAACCGTGTTGTTAGCTACTCTATTTTGCTTTTTTTTTTAATAAAAAAAAGGGACCCGGGGGGGGTGGTAGGGAGGGAGGAGAGAGAGTGTCGGTGTGGCGCCAAAACGGCATGGTTTTGATCTTCGGTGGTAGAGAAAATGGCTGGTAGAACGTCTGCTCAGCTAGCTCGGGAGGTTCAAATGGCTTTCGGTTTATAGTTCTGTCTAGAGTAGTCGGAAGTTAATTTGAACATTTTAATTTTAAAAAATGGCTTTTTACAAATTACTTTTAAAAATAGTTTTTCCAAATTGTTTTTAAAAGCTTTAGGTAAAGAGGCGTTTGTATTAGCTGCGGCTGATGGCTTTTGACTAAAAATAAATAGTAATGGTCTAAAGAAGTGGTTTTTAAAAGATGACGTGTGCGGTGGGGAAAGTAAGAAAAAGATGCGTGCGTGAGACGGAAACGAAAGGAATGGTGTACGTGATATACCTGTGACCCCTATCTTATCTCCGGAACAACACAAGAGCGAGAGAAGTGAAGAAGTCGCTCTACAAAACCAGATATTCATATTAATTTTTGACTTCTCTAAATAAAAACCAGAAACAAGAACCAATGCAAACGCTTACTAAAATCCATCGGCTCCGGCCAATGTGTTAGGCTGGGCTAAAAATTATTAAGAGCTGGATTAATAGTTGTTAGTGGGTGGAAAAGGTGTTAAAGATTTGGTAGCCGCTGTTTAGTTGGTAAGACTAGTGCCATGAGGCCATGCTCACGGTGTCTGGTATGTCACTGTGTGTTTTATCAGGCAGTGGCAAAACGGATAACAGTGCGTGACAGTGAGACGTCAGTAGTATTGTTGGTTTCGAGCTTGCCTTGTTTTTTTTTTCAGCTGATAATTTTTACCTGTTGTTTACGATTTTTAGGGAGAGTTCATTTCTCTCCCGCCTTACATACATATGGGTGTTGTTGGGTCTTTTTCTTTCAATTTCTAAAAGTTATTTTCAACTTTTGTAAAGTAACTAGCTTTCAAACAGAGTGTCTTTTTAAGATGAGATTTAGTTGATTATAATATATACTGTAGCGACTTCATTTATATCGGCCAAAAACACACGCAAGTTTTTATTACTTCGTATTCCCTCTCATGAACAGTCTAAGCCATAAGCCAAACCCAAAAAGAATAGACCTGCTAACAGGTAAAGAAGATGATAGTGTCATTAACAAGTGGCAAGAGCATTAGGGGTTTAGTGGGAGTACAAGGAGGTGAAGAAGGACAATATGGTAAGATAACAAATAGCAATTGAATTAACTTAATTGTTTAAGAGTCTTCTTTTTGTAAGCTTTTCCTATCAACCATGGTAGTAAATAATCTTTTTTTATTATTTTCACCCCCCTGTCATGACCATAAAAAATTATAGCAAGTCAGCTTGTTAAGCACAACGATGAGGACTCTGGGTGTGAAGCATGGGGCTAAGAATGAAGGCTCCTGTGAACTAACGTGAGCATATTATAATTTGGGACAAAATCAACACATGGGAGATGCGGTAGGTCAAGTGTTATTAATGGTTTTCATTTTGTTTCAATGCAGACCTTTCTTTCATGTGATAACACACGCGCGGAATGAGGGATGGAAGAGATATTTAATGGGGAAAAGGAAAAATAATTAGAACGCGAGTGAGCGAGGCAGCAGACAGTCCTGTGCGCCCGAGGTGGCAGCTAGAGGGAGAAAAAAAATATAAATGGAAAGGAATAGAATAGCTCTGGGGACAAAGTTGTTTTGGAGAACGCATCATAATCAACTCAAACATGTGTAAAACCACGACAAAATACATCTATCACCTATTTTTAATATATTTCATTCTAATGAATTACTCTGTAAATATTTTTGATAGTAATATGGCCCTTACTATAACACCCTGAAATTACAATACTAAGCAATGGCAATGTTTCTTCCTAAATTACTTTTCTAATTCTCTACTCCAAATATTATCCAAATTTAGACTAAAGAATTAAGAAATAGGAAAGTAAAGGAGGAGCTCTTCTGTTGGGGCTGGCTTGGCCTGGCCCAACACGCCCTTTTTCGCCTGTTACTGTAGCATAAAAGGAGAGGCACATGAGGGTTCCACCATTAGGAGCTGCCGCCACCACCTTGCCCTTGTGGCTACTGTGTCGTGTCGCCATGCCTAGCGCGCCGCCATGCCGCTCGCCATCGCTGCCGAGTCCCTCCACCTCGACCAGGCTTGGGTTTTGCGTTCCCGATCTTCTCCGCCGTCGCTTGAGTCGCCTAGCCGGCGTGCGCTACCGTTGTCCAGGGCGTCAACGCCATTGCCTAGGCCAGTGCTCGCAACGCTGCCGCTCTCATCCATCGGGTGCGGGTGCGGCCATGCGCCGTTGCAAATGGTCGCCCTCCATGGAACACTGCGCTAGTCTGCTCTCCTTGCGGCAACTCGTTCTGGCTATCGACCTCGTCGCTCTGCACAGTATTGCAGCGCTTGTACTCTCATGGGTGTGCATGCATGCATTCATATAAGCCACGACCAGAACCTGCATGGCTGCAAGCACATGTGGTTCCCTTGTGTGCATGGATGCTATGCCTTTGCATCTACGCGATGCTCTTGCAAAGCAGGTGCAGTACCAGCCAGCCTACCCGGTACTTTGTGTAGCTGTTCACGGGAGCATTTCACAGGCAAGTCTCTCTTGTAGTATCACTTCACACCCCCTGTTCTTGTTTTCATTAGTTTCAATTTCTACTTTATATTTCTATTGATTAGCCATCTCTTGACATTAACTCATGTTACATTATCCCACAGTAATAACTACTTAGTTATCGACTCAACATTGTAGGTGTTCATACCCTACTTAGTATCTTCCAGTTGATGTGTTACGTCGTAATTATTGATGGCTATCATAAAACTGATTACTTGGATAAATTGTCACTTGGATCACCTTAGTGTTGGATATTATCATGGTAATATGGACGGTTAACTAGAGGAGGATAATCAACAAGAGTGTTGATGGATCACTGCCTAATCATTGGTTGATAAAGATTTTAGGAATTAATATGTTTGATTACTGAATAATTTCTATGTGCTTGGAGTACTTGATTGGATAGTGTGTTAACGATTGTCCGTCTTAATTCATGTTAATTGCTCGATACAACATTTTTGAATATCATGGTAGCTTTATCACATCTTCTACATCTCTATATCACCAAATTGTCATACTACCATTGTATCATTCCTTCATCAATTCTCAAATATCGTATTATTACATTACGATTCAGGCACTACTGTCATCAAGTTGCTAATGTAAAAATAATCTGGTTATCATTATTTTGTCTTGTTGTCATTATCAAATCCATGTTCCATATTTTACATATTACCTCACACCTTCCAAGGTTCCACCCAACAACGTGAGGATAATGTACATTTTCATTCTTGGGAGTTAACATCTAGTTTGTAGGGTGAAACAAAACCGGATTTTCAAAAGATTTGAAATTTTTCTTTGAATTTGATCCTTCGTGGTTTCTAGCCAATTTCCTCACCCAATCTCACCATCCAAGCCTTAAGGTCCATGCTACATTGCCTCAACGGCCAATTCTTGCGTTGGTACTGTTTATCACTCGAAAATAAAATCACCGCCGCCTCTAGTTTTGCTGCTGCCTGATCTCTCTCGCTCATTCCCGCACCTTCCCATCGCTACCTCACTATTGCAATCGGTCAGAGGCCATACCGCCTCGTCTCTCCTGCCTCTGGCACCCTCTTAATTGTATCGACGACGTGTTTGCCCCGCCAGCCGAACTCGTAGCCACCGTAGCCTTTCCTCACTCTGTTTTCCTCTCACTGACTGGCTGTTTTGCACCGCAAACCACCTCACCGCCCTGCCAACCACTGTCAAGTTGTTTACGATCGCCCTGACACCTGACATGCTTTTTGACAACCGCAGCTCTCACCCGGTCGAGCCACCATGATAGATTCATCGCCGCCATCCAACTTTGCTCTCTCTGCCCTAATCCTCTCATGGCCGACCTGACTCACCTCTGACTACGCTTGACCATCGCAAATACTGTGCCTGAGACAACTCAAACCTCTCCTTTACCAGCTCAAGCCACCCTATGCCCTTCTTTCATAGTCGTAAGCCTCACCGCTTTGCCGACTTCCCCGCTCTGTCTACTCTCGTTTTCTCAGCCACCAACTTGACACACCGCATCACCTTTTGACTGCCATAATACCGCGCCCAAGGCAGCCTATACCTGCCCTCTCCTAGCCATGCCGGCACGCCGCACTCTCCCGCACCTTCCCGACCACTGCTAGATGCCGTTGCCACCTTAGCCCCGCTCTTGTGCCGAACCGCCATGGGACAGCTATAAAAGCTCGAGACCCCCTCCAGACATCGCTCAAGCATCCCGTGAGCCATCACCACACCCCGGTTAAGCTTCGATCAAAGCCTCGCCAATGACCACCCGAAGACCCCCAAAGTAAACTAGATTTCAATTCCACCTATTCAATCAATTTTGTTCCAATTTCTTTCACTCGTAGCATCCTCACACTCCTATAAACACCACTGAAGCCTTGCCATAGCTTCCTGAAACCTCTCCTGCCCTAGCGACTAGCACTGCTGCTCGACCATGGAGTATCACCGTGGATAGCCTAACACCGCCATCCCCAACCCAAGCCACCACTTCCTTGAGCTTTCTCCAACCCCATAGATGCCTAAATCCTAATGCTATTATCCTTTAAACTATCCTTAAGCCCGTGCCATTCCAACATCCCAAAGGGAGGGAGACCTCGCCACCGGCGAACGCCAACCCTTCGAGCATGAAACTGATTTATTTTCTTTTGTTATGCATTAGCACACGACATTGGAGTTCAGCCTGTTCATGAAGAAGAAGCTCAAGATCAAGCACAAAGAATCAGAAGAATATGAAATTGTAGAATACATTGATCCACAAGGCAAGTCACATGTCTTTGATCATATTGAACCTACATTCCTCTAATTATTTATTTACCAGTATTTTTGTTACATTATTTGTACACTGTTATTTCTTGTACAATAAATATTTAGAATGACATGATATTAACTAATGTCCTACCACCCGAAAAAGCCCTATTAATTTGATGGCCATATTCACCTTGACAAGACTTAATAATATTAAATATATTATTTAAATAAATAATCATGGTAGACTAGAAATTCAACTGTTTTATACTGGTAAGAGACTTAGCATTTTGCTATCAGAATTTTAAAAGTGGTTCTAGAATAAGAAAAACGACAAATCGAGCAAGGCCGTGTGGACCACTCGAGTTTGTTGAGATCAAAAACCTACTGGGTAGAGGCTACATAAATAATTGAGCAGTGAAAAGTCTTGTTTTCTTGAACCCAAACACAGGAGTTAAGAGATCTTGTGGGTAAAGTTGGGCAGCTTTGCAGAGTCATGATTAATGGTATTTGAATATGTCGTGCTTCCGGTAAATGAAGCTGTATTTAATGGGTAAATCCAATAGCGAAGCATAAGTAGATTTGAAAATGATTTGGAAATGTTGAAATATGGTAATCAAGTTTGAAATCTCGACTCTCTAAGAAGTATTGTTCTTTCGTTGTTTAAAAATGTTTATGAGTAAAACTGCATACACAAATGCTTGGTAAAACCCATATATCCTTATCTTTTGAAAATCCCAGCAAAGTAGCTATGTAGCATTTTCCCATGTGACTTGTTGAGTACGGTTGGTTGTACTCAGTCTTGCTTTACCTTCCTCAACACAGAGGTCAGAAGAAAGAAAGATGTTACAAGTATTTGTGTTAGGGTTACGACTGCACTCAAACGTTCCTATGGGAGTTTTCTTTGGACCTTCTAGATGTAGGTTAAGTTTAGGGCTTAGATGCCCATTAAAATTTCTAAAGTTGACTGTTAGGTCTTATATTGATAAAATTAACCCTTTTTAAATGTTCGTGAGTTAGCATGATACTCCTTTGTCCGCAACTGAACTCCTGGGCAGTTGTGGGACGTACGATGACCCTGTTCCCGAAAACGGGGGCGTTACGTATCACTTGTTTGTGATTTATCATAAATTACCATAGTGGCATTACTCTTCAAGTTTCATTTCCTTTTCAATTCATAATTATAGTTTTACCTATTTGTTCCACTTACACAATCTAGATGTCACATACAAAGGTAATAACACTGCCCACCCCAACAACATACTTGTTGGAAAGATAACACCCATTCATAGGTATATAGTCAAGGTGGATGCCTGACTATTCTCGTATAATCTGGTATGTGATGTGTCAAAATTGGCACCGTAACTATCCACCTTTACAATGACATGGTCACTTCCCACTATTATATTTCATTTCATGTTCTCCTAGCTACACATTACATCATTGCCTTTGGATTATCACATTCGTAGATCACATTTACATCATAGCTACCTGGAACCTTTGATTATGTTATTTCAATTGTTGCTTTTTACAATTGGGCATGAATTGCTGAGATATTTTATATCTCACTCTTGCTTTTCCTTTTGTTCTAGGAGACAGGTCAGCATAATTGTTGCATGTGGCATCAGGTCATAGGAGCACCATACACTACTACAAAAGGCTTATATTAGACGTCTCATCATAGACGGTTCACCAAAACCATCAGTGTTAAATACAATTACAGACATTTTAGGTTTAGAGACCATCTGTGTTATTGCTAGCGCTAAAAACTATCTGTAAAGAGATAATATCATAGACGATTCATGGTGAGCATTGTCTGTGATATTTGGCAATATCACAGATGATTTTTTATTTAAACCATTTGTGATAATGATGTTATCACAGAAAATTCATATTAAAAACTATCTGTGATATGTTTCCCATCTTACAATCCTCTAAAATTTCATAATCTCCCGCCTGAGACTGAGTAAGATTCCGTTCTGGGATACATTTAGTAAAACAAGCATAACTTTTGCATATGGTGTCCGTTTTCAATGTTCTTATACTCGTTGGAAAGTTAACGATGAGCCCGATCCAAAAAAAACTAACTATTTTGAGCTAGTCACCAACTAAGACCCCAAAATCAGCCATCTTTAGCCTCAAATTTGCATCACAAGTTTTCTAATTCTATTTTTGCCAAAATTTTTGATCTTCCATTTGGAGTTTGGGGTTTGCCTCAACTGCAAAGTTGTAGATCTCGTCGAAATATTTCAAACAAGCATATATAAGTCATATAGAACTTTACTATTTTATCTTTTGAGACTAATTGTTTACATTGCACCGGTATATATATATATATATATATATATATATATATATATATATATTGTCTTCTATAATTATGTATCACAGATGGTTTGTGGTTGAAACCGTCTGTGATAATTATATATCCCTGATCATTAGATCCGTCGATCCTCCCCAACCCAATCCCAGCCAATAAAAACCACCAACCACCACCCCACGGATTGTAGCTCCACCTCTTTATCTCCGCGCCCATTCCGCCAAAAATTTTCCCATTACCGCCTCTCCCCCTTATACATACTCATATAAACCCATCCTCTACCATGCTCAAAATCTCTCTAGCCTCCTCACCGTCATCCTCCTCGCCCCTAACCCTGATGGCCCTTACGAAGTAGACGACACACAAGTTTACGGGCAACAAGGTGCCGCGGAAGCAGCTAGCTAACAAGACAACGCTCAAGTTGGCGCCAGTGACAGCAGGCGTCAAGGACATCTAGCTCGCGCACTGCATCAAGGGCGAGAGGGCCTAGACATAGAGGCCTTGTCAGCGCAGTTGAGTCTCTACTGTCTGCTAGGATCTCTACTTCTTCTATGTTCTTGCCATATTTAAGAGTTGGGTTCGTAGAATTATGAAATATGTTCTTACCATGTTCTTACTATGTTATATGGGTAGCTTGCTCGCTATCTTGTTATGTTGTAATAGTGGATTCTAATCATAATAAAAATGAAATGTGCTATTGTGTTTGCTGTTGTATTTGATTGTTTTCAAATAGTATAGCTAACATTTTTTGAGGCTAGCCAAAAAACATAAAATTTTTTAGGTATATAATGAGCTATCATAGACGGTTTTGTGGTATAAACCGTCTATTAAGGACTATCACAGACGGCTCGAACCAAAAACCGTCTGTGATACTCACACATCACAGACGGTTTTATCTACCAACCGTCTGTGATGCGAAAGTACCACAAACGGTTCTATATACCAACCATCTGCAATACTCACCCATCACAAATGGTTGGTAGCTAGAACTGTCTATGATGTGTGAGTATCACATACGATTTTTGGTTCAAGTCATTTGTAATAGTGTTCTTTACAGACGGTTCTAGTTATAAACTGCCTGTGTTATATTTATCATAGACAGCTCATAAACCGTTTGTGATAATCTCCTATTATCACTGACCCATAAATTCAGACGGTTCAGAAAACCGTCTGTGATTCCGAACTATCTGTAATGACCCTTTTTTTTTGTAGTAGTGATATTTTCTAGTACTGTGCTGTTTCCTATTTTTTCAAATAAATTCCTCGTTATTTATTCTTCCCCTGTGTTTCAAATTAAATGTTGTTCTCCTTCTCTTTGTTTGATAAGTCTTGGCCAAGCTATTTTAATTATTGGTCTTATTATGTGTCATCTTGCAATGACGTTCCATATAGAACTACATATTTGTTAACATGGGGGTGCCACATGTACACTTACGTTTTTTCGGCTTTAACAACCAGAATGCAGAGAAGTGCCTAAATTGACCAAAGGAATTGGGTAGCGAATTCGTTGTAAAAATACTTTGTTATATTTTATGTTTTGTAGGTTATGTATCACAGATGGTTTGTGGTTGAAACCGTCTGTGATAATTATATATCCCTGATCATTAGATCCGTCGATCCTCCCCAACCCAATCCCAGCCAATAAAAACCACCAACCACCACCCCACGGATTGTAGCTCCACCTCTTTATCTCCGCGCCCATTCCGCCAAAAATTTTCCCATTACCGCCTCTCCCCCTTATACATACTCATATAAACCCATCCTCTACCATGCTCAAAATCTCTCTAGCCTCCTCACCGTCATCCTCCTCGCCCCTAACCCTGATGGCCCTTACGAAGTAGACGACACACAAGTTTACGGGCAACAAGGTGCCGCGGAAGCAGCTAGCTAACAAGACAACGCTCAAGTTGGCGCCAGTGACAACAGGCGTCAAGGACATCTAGCTCGCGCACTGCATCAAGGGCGAGAGGGCCTAGACATAGAGGCCTTGTCAGCGCAGTTGAGTCTCTACTGTCTGCTAGGATCTCTACTTCTTCTATGTTCTTGCCATATTTAAGAGTTGGGTTCGTAGAATTATGAAATATGTTCTTACCATGTTCTTACTATGTTATATGGGTAGCTTGCTCGCTATCTTGTTATGTTGTAATAGTGGATTCTAATCATAATAAAAATGAAATGTGCTATTGTGTTTGCTGTTGTATTTGCTTGTTTTCAAATAGTATAGCTAACATTTTTTGAGGCTAGCCAAAAAACATAAAATTTTTTAGGTATATAATGAGCTATCATAGACGGTTTTGTGGTATAAACCGTCTATTAAGGACTATCACAGACGGCTCGAACCAAAAACCGTCAGTGATACTCACACATCACGAGACGGTTTTATCTACCAACCGCTCGTGATGCGAAAGTACCACAAACGGTTCTATATACCAACCATCGCAATACTCACCCATCACAAATGGTTGGTAGCTAGAATCTGTCTATGATGTGTGAGTATCACATACGATTTTTGGTTCAAGTCATTTGTAATAGTGTTCTTCTGACGGTTCTAGTTATAAATCACTGTGTTATATTTATCATAGACACTCATAAACCGTTTGTGATAATCTCCTATTATCATCGACCCATAAATTCGACGGTTCGAAAAACCGCTCGTGATTCCGAACTATCTGTAATGACCCTTTTTTTGTAGTAGTGATATTTTCTAGCATCTTGTCTTTGTTTCCTATTTTTTCAAATAAATTCCTCGTTATTTATTCTTCCCCTGTGTTTCAAATTAAATGTTGTTCTCCTTCTCTTTGTTTGATAAGTCTTGGCCAAGCTATTTTAATTATTGGTCTTATTATGTGTCATCTTGCAATGACGTTCCATATAGAACTACATATTTGTTAACATGGGGGTGCCACATGTACACTTACGTTTTTTCGGCTTTAACAACCAGAATGCAGAGAAGTGCCTAAATTGACCAAAGGAATTGGGTAGCGAATTCGTTGTAAAAATACTTTGTTATATTTTACGTAATTTCCGGCCAGACGCAAAAACGCGCACGACACGCCGCCACGGAGGATTCGGGGCGACGTGGCCTCACGCGCTCGCCGGAATCCCGCGGGGTATATGGCTGGTACTAGCCACGTAGGCGTGGCGCCACGCCACGCCAGCCACCGTGTGGATCGAAGTAAAAGAGGCGAAAATTCGCAGAAAAAGAAAGCATATGGGTTTTTTGGCAAAAAATCAAGGGTCTTTTCGCAATAAAAGAAGGCGAAAATTCGCAGAAAAAGAAAACGTAGGGGTTTTTTGGCAAAAAATCAAGGGCATTTTCGCAATAAAAGAAGAGTGGAGAGGCTTCTTGACAAAAAAGATCGAGGGTCTTTTCGGAAGAAATAAGGGCCCGCTCGTAAAAATTTGGAGCTAAAGAAAAGCGTAGGGGCTTTGAAAAAAAAGCGGGGTGTTTTCGCAATAAAAGGAGATCAGAGGGTTGTCTTCGCAAAAATCAGGGGTTGTTTTGAAGAAATCGAGGTTGTTTTGAAAGAACCAAGGGCCTGTCACGTAATTTTCAAATCTGCAGGTCTTTTTGAAAAATCCAGGACCTTTTCGCGAGGAAAAAGGACTTGTTTTGAAAGAACCGAGGGCCTGTACGTAATTTTCGAAACTACGGGTTGCTACCAACGAAAAATAAATACGCAGGTGTTTTTAAAAATCCGAGGACCTTTTCGCGAGAAAAGGACCTCTACGTAATTTTCGAAAACGGAGGAAAACACCTCCCGTGCCGTACAAACGCCCGCCACGCGCACGGACGCGCGGCGGGCGACGTGGTCGCGCGGGGAGAGCGATTCCCCCGGCTTTGATACGGGATCGATGATTCTTGGTCTATCAATATATATATACTCTTTGTGCCGCCTTAATCATCCTGGAAAAGGCAAACATAGAAAAAAGCAGATAGAGGTTACCGCATTAATCGGAAGAAGTGAACGCCTTAATCTTTCATCTTTTTTTTTTACTTGATGGTTTTTATTTTTCAAGTCTTCAAGTTACGATTTTGACTACCATTTTTATACATTTATATTAAGATATATTAGTAAAATCATAATATTATAAACATATTTTTTGATAAAAATCTAATCATATATTTTTTATATAACTAATCTAGATAGTTTAAATTAATTGGTGGTCAGACTTTTAAAAGTTTGATGGCATAGATTATAGGTATATTGATAGTATCTGCAGCTTTGATTGAGGCCCTGTTCTTTTCAGCTTTTAAAAGCTGTTTTTCGGCTTTTCTACAGTAACTGGCTTTTAAATAGAGTATTTTTTTAAGATGGGGTCTACTAGTTAATTGTAGTATATACTTTACTAACTTCATTTATATCGGCAAAAACCAAACGTGAGTTTCTGTTACTCTATAATATCTTATACAAATAGCCCAAAAGTTATAAGTCGCAGCCAAAAGCCAAAAGCCGCAGCTAAAAAGAACAGACCTTGAGTATCTTGACAATGCCACTTGCTACGTCTTCCAACCATCCCGAATTTTTTCTATTTAAGCCCTTTTTTTGAAAAATATTCACATTTAGACCCCTGGTGGTTTTAATTCCGTTTTTGGACCCAGGGGGTCGGAGCCGTGGATCACGGCGCCGAGGTAACACGTCTCGGCGCCGTGGACCACGGCTCCGAGGTGCCAGGCCCGCTCCAGCGTGCCGGCCTGCGTGGCGCCGACGTGGCAGGACCTCGGCGCCGTGGATCGTGGCTCCGAGGTCGGAGCCGTGGGTCGTGGCGCTGACCTCGGAGCCGTGAGTCGTGGCGCCGACCTCGGAGCCGTGGGTCATGGCGCCGAGCTGCCTGCCACGTGCCGCCGAGCTCCCTGCCACGTCTGGAGACACTCGGCGTCTAGGGTTTGCACCGATCAGGCTAAAACGTTGTCGCAAAAAGAATTACTAGTTGTATTTTTTATTTTGATTATTTAATTATAGTAATATTATGTAATATATTTATTTATTTATAGAGAAAAAAATACGACATATGTTTTGAAAATTCGTTATGTTGCAGATGATACATGTAGGAAATTTGTTGTAGATTTTTTTAAAATATTATGGTACGTTGGTAATGGTTTTTGAAACATAAAATTTTGATGTGGAGTTCAATTTAATGAAAAAATTTTTGAGCACAAATGTGATATGAACAATTAGACGAAATGAACGCAAGTGATATTGAACACGTGGGATTGAGTGCAAGAACTGTAATGATTATAAGTTTTGTTAATTTTGTAGTTGTGAATTACAAAACAATTTGATAAAATTGTAAAACAAGTTTATGTTGATTGGCTCGTTGTAGATGCATAAAAAAATATGGTAATTTTTTTAGGAACGATTGTGCGTAGAACGGTCGATATATAAAATGGTAAGTGACTTTTAAGGTTTGGTATGTTTTAAGGGTTTGCAATTCCGTGGTTTTGCAAGGTTTGCTAATTTTGTAGTTGTAATATGGGAACGAATCTGATGAAGTCGTAATAAAAGTTTATGTTCATTGCAAGTTGGACATGCAAACCAAATTATGCTAAATTTTTTTGCCGAAGGATTGAGCGTAGAAATATCGATGCATATAGTGGTAAGTGATATTTCGAAGGTTAGTGATATTGTGACATGGCATGCATGTGGCATGTGTGCAACTCTGTACTTCTAATGTTCAGAATTCCACCACTAGTCCTAACATGCATGCCTTAGGGAAAATAACTTGCTGGGTCTATTACATTTTGTCTACTGGGTGTAGCGTGGTTGTTTCCCCTTTTTGTCACGCCCTGAAGATGGCTCCGCTGCATCCTTCTTCCTGTCACTCTTGGACTTGAGGGCTGCCTCACGAGATTGAAGCTCTTCCTCCTGACGCTTGATGGCTGCTTCACGCAGACTTAGCTGCTCCCGCCTCCTTTGCAGCTCATCCTCCTTGCCCTTCAGACGGATTTGGTCCACCCTCACGCGGCGCTCTTGCTCAAGCCGCATCTGTCGTTCCACCTCGCGAGCCTGAGTCATCTTGACACAGTATTGTCCTTTGTTTTCCACCTCCACTGCCCGGTTATTTGGCCATGCCGGCGGCACTCGATCCCGATGTATTTGGGCCCGGTGTATGGTGGCCACTCTCCCTCATCCCGATAAGGCTCGAAACGGGGAGACCACGTAAGCACAAGGTTGTCAACACTGAAGTCCCGAGGTATCTTGCTCTCGTAGTCAAAGTTGCGATGCCTTGCTTTGCTGCCACATAATGAGAACATGGAAAGTGGTATCGCCTCGGTTTACCACATGTGCATGAGAAATCAATAAGGACAACCTTATGCCTCCTCGTCGGCGGAGCTCGCCATCGGTCGTTGTACCACCCTTTCTACAACCTCGTAAGTGCCCGTGGAGTTGTCAAAACAATGTACCTCATGTGCCTCACCCTCGCTTTGCCTTTTCAAGGTGGCGCTTGGTTTTGGCGCCCATCTCATTGTTTACTCAGTAGCGCCATTGCATGTGCGTGTCTTTCGTTGAACCAGCAACAAGCTTGTAAAAGGTGAATGATACTATAGCATTGACGGGCATACCACGATACCCCTAAGCAAGTTATTGAAGGATTCGCCATATTGCTTGTCCGAAACTCGTACCTCCACCACCATCGCCATGAGCCCTTGTCCATTTGTCGACATCTCTCATCAATCCCGACAACCACTGTCTACCTTCTGCGTTTGTTGCGGTATTAAGCTGCTCCAACTTCTCCTGGAAGAACTTGACCTCAAGCATTCGAGCGACCTCCTCGAGCAGAGGAAAGTTATCCTTCGTACCATCCTTACGGGTAGATTCTCGGCAAGATGCCGAGTGCACCAACGGTGGTGCAAAGGTGGATACCCCGGTATCTGCTCTTGTACGGTAGCAAGTATGCCCTGGTGTCTATCAGATATGACACCCACCTCCCTACCAGGGCCGACCACGTGCCTCCGAACGAGCCGCAAGAACCATCCCCAGTTGTCTTTGTTCTCCCTCTCAACCAAAGCAAACGCCAAAGGAACCAACGCGTTGTCTGCGTCACAGAAATGGCTATCGGTGTGCCCGGTACTTGCCAAGAAGAAACGCATCGTCAATGGAGAAGACGGACGACAATGCCGAAAGGCCTCGATGGATCGAGCAAAGCACCGAAAGCACGGAAGAATATCGCATCCCATCTTGAGTCCATTCGTTTGGTTTCGGACGTACTCATAATGCATGCTGGATTAACCGCTTTGATTGCATTGAAGAGTCCGCAATCGCAAGTACCCATCTTCCAGTCCCCATATATCATCTTCCAGATGCGTTGCTTTGCCCTCCATGCTATTCCATACCTTATCTCGTATCCAAATTTCTCCTTAACAATCCCAGCAAGTGTCTTCACCTTCATATTGGGTTCTCCCTTTACTATGTGACACAGTGACTTGGCAATAATGGTAGAGGTCAACTGTCGATGCTTCTGTTTGAGCTCTGCTTCGGCACAAGTGTGTGGGCCAACGATTCTTGTGATCTTGAACTTTCCCGTGTCCTTCTGTTTCCTAGCACAAACCCTCCATTCACATGTTTCCTTCTCGCACACAACTGTGTACCTCCGCTCCACATAAGAATGCCTCACCTTGAATGGCCTTTTACGAATCACTAAATACTCCTGCAGCCACCTTCTCAATGCAGACAAGTCCTCAAACATCATGCCCTTCTCAATTGTCATGCTTGAACCGGCCTCAGGAGCATCTAGCAGCTCGTCATCCCTTCCTTCTGCGTAAGCCCCATGAGAATACCTAAGATCGCTGAATTCATGAACTGATGGATCCCGGCCAGGGCAATAACGCCTGATCAGCTCAATATCACTTTCGGTCAGCTCTCCAAAAGGGCGGTCATCGTCAGAATCAACGGCCCTTGCGATCTCGTAAGGCTGCAGATCATCCACAATTTGAACATCCACACTGTTGGAGTCCCTGCAGACTTCTTCAACGTTGCCAGATGGAGCAACGGGAGGAACACCAACATTATCAGGAATGTCTCCTGCATCATAAGCACGAAAACGATGGGATTTAGACAAAAAAATAGCAATGACGGGAAAAGGCTAAAGTGTGGCTCGACACTTACGGGATGATCTGAGGGCCTCCACAACATCATCGGTCCGACATTCAACTCGAATCGTTGAGAAATCGAACCTCGTTCGGCGGATAGAGCATCGGGCACCTCAGGCACTTCTTCCACATCCACCGCAAGATCCGGTAACGGAGGGTCAAAGGGTGCCTGATCACCTAGTTGTGGTGAATAACCGTGAGTGGTGGGATCAATGGACACCTTCTGCACAACAACGTCCAAACATTTTAACTCATTCCTCATAACCAATTTGACATATTCGTCCCACTCATCCTCTGAACCAATTAAGAGCAACCGCCGAGAATTGTGTCTTTCGAACCGGTGAAGTAACCCCTCAATCGTGATGCTCTCCTCGTTTGCATGACAATGTAGCTTCTCCCGAGCCCTAGCAACCAACTCACTAAACGACGGCCGATCACCGAATATCAGAGGCACCCTTTGCATTTCAACAAATTGAACATTTCCATAATCATCACTTGTCACACTGCCTCCATGATATAGGGTCACTAGGTTGTCCATCTAGTTCATACAGAGAACATGTTAAGCATCTTTTGACAACGACGGAAGCATGGTAAAGGACTATCAAGGGGCAGTACATCTTAAATAGCATTAGCTACATGTTTAACATAAACTAACTAATGATACTATCATGCACGATGCATGCTCCCGAACTACCATGATCAGCAAGTCCAATTCTTACAAAGCTAATGAAGGAAGAAAGATTGGTAGGAGCAATCCAATTCAGAGGCAGAATTTTGCTACTCTGATCTGATCTAGATAACTCATTTAATGCTTCCAAGAACAACCAGACAATGGTTGTTAAAGACACGTAGCAACTCTAAATTATACACCGGCGCCATATTTGGTTCATTCAACAATTGTTGTGTTCAATCTTATTTCCCAAAATAAATGAGCTCAAGTTGAACATGGGATCAGCATACAAGACACTATTTGGCAACAGTTATGTGACGTCTGCTCCCACTAATAATTCCCATAACCTAAAAATAGCAGTCACCCATGCCGAAGAATTCAACCTAGCTCCTAAGATACCAATATCTGACCTCGCAGCACAATTAGCAACAAACCTAAGATACCAACTCTCTCTACAAATAAATTGTAATATGGACTCGAAAGCTAGATGAGAGGTCTTGCAGTCAGTCTCAGCAGCCTCAATCAATGGTAAAAAAAAATGTCATCTCACATATCACTTCAGTTCATTCAACCTACAGTGCTATCTAACAAATAAGCAAGCACTCTAGTGAATATTCCTCACACGAGTAGTACTTCTGTTCTACTACTCCCAGCAGAAGCAAAAGCACGATACTCTCGGGATCGACCTCGCGGCACAATTAGCAACAAAACGAAGGTGCGGCAAGCGCTTCATCCAAATCACGGACGGATCTCGGTGTCGGGAGCTCACCGGGCTTGAAGAAGATGGAGAGGCCGAAGTCGATGGCCTTGAGCGGGGAGTTCTCCTTCTTGTTGGTCTGGACACTTCTCGGGCTTGAGGTCGCGGTCGAGGCGGGGAGGCGGCCGGCGGAGACGCTGGGAGGCGGAGGCCGGGCGGCACCGTGGGCGCGGCCGAGACGCGGCCGACGAGGGGAGGCGGCCGAGGGCGCGCACTGGGGGCGGGCGCGGCGCAGACGCTGGGAGGCGGAGGCCGGCGCAGACGCGGCGGCGGAGACACGGGAGGCGGAGGCCGGCGCCACCACGGGCTGCGCGGGGAGGCGGTCGACGAGGAGGCGGCCGAGGGCGGCGCACTGGGGCGGCGGCGCGGCGCAGACGCGGAGGCGGGAGGCCGAGCGCAGACGCGGCGCGGAGACACGGGAGGCGGAGGCCGGCGCCACCACGGGCGGCGGCGGGAGGCGGTCGACGAGGAGGCCGGCGCGCGGCGGGAGGACGCGAGTGCGGGGAGGGGATGGGAGGCGCGGCGGGGCAGAGGGAGGAGGAGTTGCGAATGAACGGCCCGCGTGCTCGGAGCCGTTTCAGAACCCGCATGCTCGGCGCCAAGATCCACGGCGCCGAGCTCGGAGCCATGGCCCACGGCGCCGAGCTCGGAGCCACCAGTCACGGCGCCGACCTCTTGCCACGTCAGCGCCACGCAGGCCACCAGGCTGGAGTGGGCCTGCGACCTCGGAGCCATGGACCACGGCGCCGAGACGTGTTACCTCGGCGCCGTGGGTCACGGCTCCGACCCCGTGGGTCCAAAAACGGAATTAAAACCACCAGGGGTCTAAATGTGAATATTTTTCAAAAAAAGGGCTTAAATAGAAAAAATTCGGCCAACCATCCTAGCCAAATTTTTTAGCTTTTTTTTTGTCTAACGGCAAGTAAACCTGGCTGCCCATACGTGCACCAAACAAGCTCCACCGACGTCCCAGACCAGTGCCTACAGTTTTTCTGCTGCTGGTGTTGAGTAGGATCGTAATCCTGCCGTTTATTTTGCTGGGCTGGCAAGGCTAAGTTGCATTAGCGCTTCGAACTTTTGCCCAACTCCGGCCCACCAAGGCTATTATAATATCCCAAAATTTGATCTTTTGTAAAATTTAATTTTAAATTAATTATTTCAAATATTTGAATTTTATTTAGATTTTGTGTAATCTAGAAAATTAATCTTAAATTAATTCCTAATCCAAAATACAAAATCAATTCCTACAAATTCAAATTCTAGATCCAAATCCAAGTCAAAAATCTAAAACTAATTTCCTTCCTCCGGCCAAACCCATTTTCTTTGGACCCAACCCAATTATTTTGTGGCCAGTCTCATTTCTTCTGTTCCCTTTTCTCCTTTTCTTTTCCCTTCATGTTTTCTCTCTCCTTCTTTCCTTCCTTCTTGGCTGGCTCCTCCCCTATTTCATCGAACAGCCAGCCTAGCCCTGGCATGAGGGTGCTGTTGCCTAAGCCTGGCTGGCCGGCTAGAGCTCATCTCTCCTTTGTGCCTAAGGGCATCTGTAGTGTATGAAAATAGAGGGTCATAAACCATCTTAAGGTCGACCTCATATATTATAGGGGTGGCCTTAAGCAGGCCATAAGCAAAAAAGGCTTGAGGCTGATCCTCAAGCTAAAGACCTGGCCACAAGCATTAAAATACAATTTTCTTTACATCTATTGTTCTCTCTCCCCAACTACCAACTGCCACATCCCCCTTCTTTACAGCCGAGTGGACCCACCTTAAGAGCCGATAGTGGCCTCAAACGTTGCAGCGTCGGTCTTAAGAATGATGCGGGGCCCAGTTTAAGAACCAGCAAGCTATATACACTACAGATGCCCTAAATGGAAACCGTTCCAATTTATGCAAGCAATCAAGCCCCGTCCGTTTCCTTGCCATTTATTCACTCGTTTGCATTTATTCCTTCAATTTCCAAAACACAGTCAAAATCAAAGCCATTGATTTCTCTTTGGTTTCCTCTTCCTCTGAACCCTCAAATATAGCCCTGGTGATCTCTCTCAACCTCTTCACCACTTCTGCAAACTTTCTAGAGCTCCTAAACACTGTTGTCACTGCGAGCCTTTGTTCCCAAAACTGGTTGTCGCTCCGACTCGTGTTTCAAGCACTCCAGTGAAGTTTTTCACAACCTTTTCATGTTACATCATGTTTCCGAGCCTCATCAACCTCTATGTCAATTTAATTTGGTTTTTATGTAGGAATCATCATGAATCGGGGTTTCCCCAAAACCAGTTGAAATCGTCTCCCGTCGTCGATTTGTCTCCTCCGGTGAGCCAAAATCCAATTCCTTACTTGTACACCATCACCACCACATCCCCTACGTGTTCCATACTCTAGTTTGTCCATACTTATTTGCAGTCTAGGCTGAATTCCGGGGTCGAGATTCTTTTTAAGGGGGGTAGGTTTGTAACATCCTAAAAATTTGAATTTGAAAAATACAAAGTTTTTGAGTTATTTGGCAGTGTGTTTTAGTTGAATTTGGAGTTGTGACTTACATTTGAAAATTTGGTTGAGGTTCCAAAAATAAAAATAAAGAAATGCAAGAAAAAGAACAAACAGGTTCCAATAATAGAGAGTTAAACATTTAAAAATATTTTGAATCTGTAAAGGTGATCCGTAAAAGAAGGGAAAAACATGAATTATCAAATATAAGGAGGTATCCAAAAGGGCTTAGTAAAATGGGCAAAAACAAAAGTATATATGTACAAAATGGACATAAAAGACATTCTATACACAGTTAAATAGGAGCAAAATATAAACACACATGAATATATATATATACACATAAGCATAACAATACTCATAGTAGTAGCAATAGTGGTAAAAATAAAAAAAATAAAATAAACAAGGGGGGTCGACCAGCCACGGTCCACCCAACCCCGCGCTCTCCCCACCGATCGGCCAACACAACCTCCCCAATCCTTCCTTCGTCCCAGCCGGCCCGGCCCAGCTTTCTTTTCCCCACTCCTTTCTTCCCCGCCCGACGACCTACCGTCTCGTTTCTTCTCCCGAGCCATCTCCCTCGCTCTCTCTCACTCACAGGCCGCAACTCGGCCCGCTCGCCGTCTCGTGCCCGGCCGCGCAGCGCCACCCTGGGACCGTCGGTCGATCGCGCCGGACCATCGACATCGCCGCCTCGACCTCGCCACCCGCTCTGCGCGCCCCTCTTTTCCCCGCGCTGCTCCGTCCGGTCTCTTCACGCGCGGCTCTAGTTTCTGCACGCGTGGCTCTAGTTTCTGCTGCCACTCCACGCGCGGCACCAGGCAATCATGCCGAATCCCCGCTCTGCCATCACCACCTGCACCCGCTGTTGCATCCGCCGCCCGCCAATGCGACCGCATAGGCAAGGTCCCGAGGCCAGCCTCTCCCGCTTGCCTTTAAGTACCGCCGAGCTCGCCAACGTCTTCCCCACGCTCCGCACTTCCTCTCACTCCAAGTAATCGGGGTTTAGCCTCCTACACCGCCGGCACCGCCCTTCGTCCCCAATTCCGGCCACCAGGCTTCCCCACTGATTCCCGCCAGGAAACTTCGATTCCGCCCACCGACGCCATCCCCGGAGTACCATGAGCTCGCCCCCGGCCTTCTCCGTGCCTCCCGTGGTCCGTACCTCGCCGGCACCGAGAGCCACCCCCAAGTCGCCGCCGCTGCACGCCGCCGACCCGCCACCGTGCCCCTCGGCCCCCGCCGACCCCACCGCCGGCATCCCCTCTGCACCTAGAACGCGTTTTAACGCTTCCCCGCACCTCTCCGACCACCTCTCGCTGTCGGCACCGTAGCCCCACTGCCGCCCTCGACCTCCTCTACTCTACACTTCAGCCACCCGATTCATGAGCAAATCTTCCCTCTT
The DNA here is from genome assembly GCA_036346575.1 of Dendrocalamus sinicus. Taxonomy (NCBI): domain Eukaryota; kingdom Viridiplantae; phylum Streptophyta; class Magnoliopsida; order Poales; family Poaceae; genus Dendrocalamus; species Dendrocalamus sinicus. The sequence continues at coordinate 17,711,856 of CM070661.1, read as the reverse complement.
ACCGGGCAGGTAATACCCGTGGCTTGACTGGTTACCCCCTCGCTCTCTCACTCCGCTCACCCGTGTTCGAATTCCCCTGGCCGCAAGCACTGTAGGGATATTTCACCCATTTTTGCTAATATTAACCGGGGTTAAGTAGGGGCGTTTACTGTACACCATGATTAGTAGCCACTAATTAGAGGTTAAACAAATGCTAATGTCAGATTAAATCAGAGATTCTCACTGACACGTGGGCCATGCCCCAATCATTTAAATAATAGCCGGGCCCACCTGCCATAGGCACAGTACAAAGAAAATAAAAATAAAGGAATAAATTAAAAATAGGAAGTGGGACCCACCTGTCAGATTTTTGGTAATTTCTGGATTTAGTTAAGCTGAAAACTTTAAATGGGCATAACTTCTTCATTTTAACTCCAAACTGAATGAAACAAATTTCTAAATTCATCTAAACTCAAGATCTATCAAATGAAACTAAAACAATGATTTTTAGAGTTCATTTCAATTTCTAGTGATATTTTGTTTGATTTGCTGCTTTTCTTTTTTATTCGAATTTCGCGCACGATAAAATAGCGTACGAGGCTCAAGAGGAAGAGGCCGAGGCAGCAACTCTAGAAGCTCAAGATAATCAAGACCAAGACCCCTGTGACCAAGGCGAGTTAATACTTTGATCATGTTGATCCTACAATTTCTGCAAATTATTTTTGTTTAAATTATCAAATTGCATGCTGTTATTTTATATGCAAATACATGTTTAATTTAAGATTCTCGTTATATCCCATTGCGTACCCTGATTAATATTACACCTCCTTTGTAATATTTGAATTTGTGAACCATGTCGCCCTAGCAAAAATTAAAATAGTAACCTTTCGAAAATAAGTCCGTAATTATATGCCATGCTTAGTCTTGCTTAGATACTCATGGGCGCGAGAGCGCCCAAGCATCATTTTTAATCCTGAGAAAAATTGGTTGGGCAGTCATTGTGGTAATGACTGGTATATGTTGGTATGATTATTTTATGCTCTCAAAAACCCCAACTTGCTTAAATAACTGGGTGGATGATTCGAGAGTATGTGTGTGTGGTTCAGTGGAAGCACAAAGTGGTTAGTGGTAAATTCACCCAGATAACCCTAAGGACCGAATCTTGTCATGACCTCCTGTGTAAAAACAAGTACAACCACAAGTCTGTAAAGTACAACTTGGCTTAGTAAATTTACCAGACCCTGAAAGTCATCATCATGGCAGTAGTGCAAGTGGCGGCCTAGGTGGCAGGCTTGAATGGGACACCCGTAAGTGGCGGCCTGGGTGGCAGGCTTGAGGGGTGAAGTTCTTCTGCGGCGCGTTAGCAATATGGGTAGCTAGCTGCTAGGCGTATAGGAGGGGAACATCCCGCACAACGTATGGGTCCCACCGCAAATGGGAGGAACCCATAGGGTGAGATGATGGAAGGGGCGAGGTACTTTGAACGGTTACTGTGATGGTTTGCTCAACCGCATGACTAAGGAATCATGTGGGGCAACGAGTGAACTGTCTCTTGTGGGTAAAGTGTGCAAACTCTGCAGAGTCAAAACTATTCGAATAGCCGTGCCCACGGTCAAGGGCGGACATGGGAACTTAACTAGATATAATTCTATTTAAAAATGAGTTGGAAATGGGGATGGGAACTTGGGGGCAAAGGACCGCCCTAGTTTGAGTTGTACTGGGTGTCGTCCCAGTGGTAAGTTAAGCGGTTATAACGCTGAAAGATGCTATATGGTGCAGATGTCATGTAACGGTGGATGGGATCTGTGTCTATGTTATGTTGGTCCACTTTACAAACCCTAAGTCAAGAATTTTAAACTGCTAGGTCTTAGAGATTTTTAAGTAATTGTATTCAAAAGCAGTCTACGCAAAATAAAATGAGCCTAAGTCTTCCTTTGATGAGCCATGCATACTATTTATTTGCATCCTGTGTATTGGCTCGCGGAGCACGGTGGTTAGTGTGCTCACACTCGCATTACCCAAAATAGAGACGCAGGATCATTATGCCCATGAAGACACCCCTGCTACGGAAGGAAGAAACCATGAAGGGAACTAGGGCGTAGATATTTGTCTTCTAGACATTGACAAGTTGACCCAAGGCATTGTGTGCACATATATTATCGGATTCCCGTTGATATATACTGCACACATTACCCATCAGTCGCTTGCCTGTGGATATGGTCTCACTTTTGCTTTTGTTTCCGCTGCTTGTTTGTAATGAAGACATTTGGCCTAATTGGCCCTTTTGTAAACTCTCACCCGATGTGGTGTATTTTAATTCTGTAATATTATCAATGTTCATGCGATGTATGATGTGATTCAACAATGTACCTGTGCGCACTATCTACTAATCCAGAGAATAGTGCAGCAAACACAGTAGATTCTGGATTGAAAAATTCGGGTCTGACAGAGCTGGTATCAGAGCATACGACTGTAGGGTATTAGGATAGGCCTTGGATCACAATATTTGTAAAACCTATAAAAATGATTTCGAAAAATATAGCATACTACTTCCTATCGTATCCTTCTTAGATCTACTCTACTCTATCTTTCATTAATATTTTTGAAAATTTACTAATACTAAAATTTAATCTACAGATGGCAGACGAAGCCAACTGGGATTTCCTAGCCATGGAGTTTATAAGGGAGAGTTCGCTAGTATCTTACGCAAGCTTCTGCATTACTTGGGCTATAAGGAGCAGCCTATTTATCGCGGCCTTAAGACCATGGAGGGAGGAGTAGGTAGAGTAGTGCCGTACTTGCCATGTATGGTGCGAGTACTAGTTCTTGTATTGTAGTAGTATGTATTAGACCTTTAGTACTATAGTCGTTATCATGTCGAACCTTAACATATTGTGTAACCGTAAAGTCCAGCCTACAAGCTGGCTATGTGGATGTTCGTGTGCTTAATGTACGGCCAGGCATAGGCCTTATGTTGAAAGTTGCTTTACCATTCGTCTTATCGTTTTCATTTGTGACATGGGTTGATACCCTTCTTTTTAACTACCTAGCCTTAGTACTAAATTGTGAAGCTCTAACTACAGATGGCCTGTCAAAGGATCACCAGGGCTCAGGCCAATGCTAACCTCAACCAAACCGAGGTAGACTTTACCCAAGGAGCCTTGCCCGAAAGGCAAGGCAGGAGCCAAAACGAAGGCGATAACCTTCCGACCCCTCCAGTTAACCCCACTATGGCTCAAGTTATGGCACAACAGACTCAATTGCTGTAGGCCATTTATGCCGAACAACAAGGAAACTCCCGTGAGCATAGAGCAGATTTGGCTGACTTTCAAAGAACACGGCCACTTACCTTTTCCTCAGCGGATGAGCCACTCGAAGCCGAGGATTGGCTTCGGGACACGGAATTGAAACTGCGTTTGGCCAAATGCGCAGAGGAAGACAAGGTCATATTTGCCACGCATTAGCTCCAAGGAGCTGTAGCGGCGTGGTGGGAAAATTATCTGGCCGCCAGAGGCCAAGATGATGCCACTACAGGAAATGACACAGAAGCCATTCCCTGGTCAGAGTTCAAAACAGCTTTCAAAGCTAATTTTGTCCCAACAGGAGTAATGAGAATGAAGAAGAATGAATTTCGCACCCTCAAGCAGGGGAATATGTCAATAAATGAATACCTTACCAAGTTTACACAACTGGCCCGCTATGCTCCAAAGATGTAGCGGATGAAGAGGAAAAGATTGATAGATTCTTCGAAGGGATGAGCGAAGAATTAAGGGTACAATTGATAATCCAAGATTTCGCCAGCTTCCACCAGCTAGTAAACAAGGCTTTGATTTTGGAGAATGAGAAGAAGAACCTGGAAGCCAGCCGCAAGCGCAAGCAAGTGGCTCAGCAACCCCAGGGGAGGTTTATCCAGAAGCTCTTCAACAATCCCTCCTTCTCAGGATCAACCCAGTCTATGAGTTCCTCTCCGACCCTCCGTCCAAGTGATAGCTCCTTTCAGACGCCACGCCCCCCAGGCCAGTCCACCAGGATGAGCTCTACCACCGGTAGAAGCTGTTACAGATGTGGGGAAACGGGGCGCTTCATCAGTCAATGCCCACAACGGCAGATTACTCCAGTAAAGTTCAACCTAGGAACCACTCCGAACAGAGGACAAGCGTCTGTACGTAGCAAAGGGAGCCATACCTCGCAAGCCAACAAGACTGCCTCAGCTCCAAACCGAGGGAGAATCAAACACATCACCGCAGAAGAGGCTCGAGAGGCCGTAGGAGTTTTGCTGGGTACGTTCTCTATCCATTCAATACCAGCACATGTTCTTTTGAATTATGGGGGCCTCACATTCATTTAGAGCCAAAAGACTTGTGGATAAGCGTGGGCTATCCACATAACCTTTTTAAGAAGCTACCGGCACTTAGCTCGCCTGCTAGGATCAACAACACTTAATAGTGTAACCCACCCAGACCCTGAACCTCATAATTGTAATAGACTGGCTAGCTAGGCACTAAGGAATAGTGGACTGCGCCACTAGGAGAAGTAGCTGACCAGCTAGAACTGCCTGCAAGTCTAGCGGATGTGCACAATGTATTCCATGTATCCCAACTCAAGAAATGCCTTCGAGTACCAGAGGATCAAACCCCGTAGGAAACAGTCGAGCTCGAGAGTGACCTGACCTACAAGAATGGCCTATCAAGATTTTAGATACGATAGAAAAGAAGGCTAGGAATCAAACTATCCACTTATGCTGAGTTCAATGGAACCACCATACCAAGAAAAGGGCCACCTGGGAGCGTGAAGATCAACTGATGAAAGCTTATCCATACTTATTTGCAGTCTAGGCTGAATCTCGGGGTCGAGATTCTTTTTAAGGGGGGTAGGTTTGTAACATCCTAAAAATTTGAATTTGAAAAATACAAAGTTTTTGAGTTATTTGGCAGTGTGTTTTAGTTGAATTTGGAGTTGTGACTTACATTTGAAAATTTGGTTGAGGTTCCAAAAATAAAAATAAAGAAATGCAAGAAAAAGAACAAATAGGTTCCAATAATAGAGAGTTAAACATTTAAAAATATTTTGAATCTGTAAAGGTGATTCGTAAAAGAAGGGAAAAACTTGAATTATCAAATATAAGGAGGTATCCAAAAGGGCTTAGTAAAATGGGCAAAAACAAAAGTATATATGTACAAAATGGACATAAAAGACATTGTATACACAAAGGTACACAGTTAAATAGGAGAAAAATATAAACACACATGAATATATATATATATATATATACACATAAGCATAACAATACTCATAGTAGTAGCAATAGTGGTAAAAATAAAAAAAATAAAAAAAACAGTGGGGGGGGGGGGGGTCAGACCAAGCCAGTCGGCCCAGCCCAACCCCCGCGCGCCTCTCCCCCACCGATCGGCCAGCACAACCTCCCCAATCCTTCCTCCGTCCCAGCCGGCCCGGCCCAGCTTTATTTTCCCCACTCCTTTCTTCCCCTGCCCGAACGGCCTCCCATACTGTTCTTCTTCTCCCGAGCCATCTCCCTCACTCTCTCTCACTCACAGGCCGCAGCTCCGGCCCTGCGCTCGCCCGTCCCGTAGCCCGGCCCGCGCAGCGCCCACCCTTCGGACCGTCAGTCGGTCGCGTCCGGACCACTGGACATCGCCGCCTCCGACCCTGCCACCCGGCTCTGCTGCCGCCCCCTCTTTTTCCCCGCGCTGCTCCGTCCGGTCTCTTCACGCGCGGCTCTAGTTTCTGCTGCCACTCCACGCGCGGCACCAGGCAATCATGCCGAATCCCTGCTCTGCCATCACCACCTGCACCCGCCGTTGCATCTGCCGCTCGCCGATGCGACCGCATGGGCAAGGTCCCGAGGCTAGCCTCTCCCGCTTGCCTTTAAGTACCGCCGAGCTCGCCAACGTCTTCCCCACGCTCCGCACTTCCTCTCACTCCAAGTAATCGGGGTTTAGCCTCCTCCACCGCCGGCACCGCCCTTCGTCCCTAATTCCGGCCACCAGACTTCCCCACTGATTCCCGCCGGGACACTTCGATTCCGCCCACCGACGCCATCCCCGGAGTACCGTGAGCTCGCCCCCGGCCTTCTCCGCGCCTCCCGTGGTCCGTACCTCGCCGGCGCAGAGAGCCATCCCCAAGTCGCCGCCGCCGCACGCCGCCGACCCGCCACCGTGCCCCTCGGCCCCCGCCGACCCCACCGCCGGCATCCCCTCTGCACCGAGAACGCGTTTTAACGCTTCCCCGCACCTCTCCGACCACCTCTCGCCGTCGGCACCGCAGCCCCACCGCCGCCCTCGACCTCCTCTACTCTACACTTCAGCCACCCGGTTCATCAGCAAATCTTCCTTCTTACCGGGCAGGTAATACCCGTGGCTTGACTGGTTACCCACTCGCTCTCTCACTCCGCTCACCCGTGTTCGAATTCCCCTGGCCGCAAGCACTGTAGGGATATTCCACCCATTTTTGCTAATATTAAACGGGGTTAAGTAGGGGCGTTTACTGTACACCATGATTAGTAGCCACTGATTAGAGGTTAAACAAATGCTAATGTCAGATTAAATCAGAGATTCTCACTGACACGTGGGCCATGCCCCAATCATTTAAATAATAGCCGGGCCCACCTACCATAGGCACAGTACAAAGAAAATAAAAATAAAGGAATAAATTAAAAATAGGAAGTGGGACCCACCTGTCAGATTTTTGGTAATTTCTGGATTTAGTTAAGCTGAAAACTTTAAATGGGCATAACTTCTTCATTTTAACTCCAAACTGAATTAAACAAATTTCTAAATTCATCTAAATTCAAGATCTATCCAATGGAACTAAAACCATGATTTTTAGAGTTCATTTCAATTTCTGGTGATATTTTGTTTGATTTGCTGCTTTTCTTTTTATTCGAATTTCGCGCACGATAAAATAGCGTACGAGGCTCAAGAGGAAGAGGCCGAGGCAGCAACTCTAGAAGCTCAAGATAATCAAGACCAAGACCCCTGTGACCAAGGCGAGTCAATACTTTGATCATGTTGATCCTACACTTTCTGTAAATTATTTTTGTTTAAATTATCAAATTGCATGCTGTTATTTTATATGCAAATACATGTTTAATTTAAGATTCTCGTTATATCCCATTGCGTACCCTGATTAATATTACACCTCCTTTGTAATATTTGAATTTGTGAACCATGTCGCCCTAGCAAAAATTAAAATAGTAACCTTTCGAAAATAAGTCCGTAATTATATGTCATGCTTAGTCTTGCTTAGATACTCATGGGCGCGAGAGCGCCCAAGCATCATTTTTAATCCTGAGAAAAATTGGTTGGGCAGTCATTGTGGTAATGACTGGTATATGCTGGTATGATTATTTTATGCTCTCAAAAACCCCAACTTGCTTAAATAACTGGGTGGATGATTCGAGAGTATGTGTGTGTGGTTCAGTGGAAGCACAAAGTGGTTAGTGGTAAATTCACCCAGATAACCCTAAGGACCGAATCTTGTCATGACCTCCTGTGTAAAAACAAGTACAACCACAAGTCTGTAAAGTACAACTTGGCTTAGTAAATTTTCCGGACCCTGAAATTCATCATCATGGCAGTAGTGCAAGTGGCGGCCTAGGTGGCAGGCTTGAATGGGACACCTGCAAGTGGCGGCCTGGGTGGCAGGCTTGAGGGGTGAAGTTCTTCTGCGGCGCGTTAGCAATATGGGTAGCCAGCTGCTAGGCGTATAGGAGGGGAACATCCCGCACAACGTATGGGTCCCACCGCAAATGGGAGGAACCCATAGGGTGAGATGATGGAAGGGGCGAGGTACTTTGAACGGTTACTGTGATGGTTTGCTCAACCGCATGACTAAGGAATCATGTGGGGCAACGAGTGAACTGTCTCTTGTGGGTAAAGTGTGCAAACTCTGCAGAGTCAAAACTATTCGAATAGCCGTGCCCACGGTCAAGGGCGGACATGGGAACTTAACTAGATATAATTCTATTTAAAAATGAGTTGGAAATGGGGATGGGAACTTGGGGGCAAAAGATCGCCCTAGTTTGAGTTGTCCTGGGTGTCGTCCCAGTGGTAAGTTAAGCGGTTATAACGCTGAAAGATGCTATATGGTGCAGATGCCATGTAACGGTGGATGGGATCTGTGTCTATGTTATGTTGGTCCACTTTACAAACCCTAAGTCAAGAATTTTAAACTGCTAGGTCTTAGAGATTTTTAAGTAATTGTATTCAAAAGCAGTCTACGCAAAATAAAATGAGCCTAAGTCTTCCTTTGATGAGCCATGCATACTATTTATTTGCATCCTGTGTATTGGCTCGCGGAGCACGGTGGTTAGTGTGCTCACACTCGCATTACCCAAAATAGAGACGCAGGATCATTATGCCTATGAAGACACCCCTGCTACGGAAGGAAGAAACCATGAAGGGAACTAGGGCGTAGATATTTGTCTTCTAGACATTGACAAGTTGACCCAAGGCATTGTGTGCACATATATTATCGGATTCCCGTTGATATATACTGCACACATTACCCATCAGTCGCTTGCCTGTGGATATGGTCTCACTTTTGCTTTTGTTTCCGCTGCTTGTTTGTAATGAAGACATTTGGCCTAATCGGCCCTTTTGTAAACTCTCACCCGATGTGGTGTATTTTAATTCTATAATATTATCAATGTTCGTGCAATGTATGATGTGATTCAGCAATGTACCTGTGCGCACTATCTACTGATCCAGGGAATAGTGCAGCAAACACAGTAGATTCTGGATTGAAAAATCCGGGTCTAACACACATGATCAAATGAGCTGGATAGAAGTCTTTGACGTGATAGCACAAGGGGGCTTCTAGAAAGGGTGGATAGAATCCCATAGCGGTGAAAATCTTAGTAGTTGTAGGGTCATTAGGGAGATGCATTATAAAAGACTTGTTATGATCTTCCCACCGCACACCAAAGGGAGTGTGTTTATCCGGTGGGGATGATCATGTCTTGTGGGTAAAGCTGCATAATGTTTACAGAGTGTAAAACTATTTGAGTAGCCATGCCTATGGTCAAGGGCAGGCAAGGTCTTTGATTTTGGTTTGAAAATAAAATATTTTGGGAACTCGGGAGTGGGTAGAACTCTCGAGTGTGTGTTCTGACGGATAAAACAAGTGTATATGTATAGAACCCGTATTCTTGAACCTTGACGAATAGAACTTTATACTAGTATTGGTGGCTCGAAACTTCACTACAAATTATCTAGTTTCATTTATTGTAATTACTTTGTTAAATTGATACTTTGGAAAATATATAATGGTAATTGAAATAAAATATTATTTTGTGCAAAAAATTATATTATCCTTTCTTTGTTAAGTCTCGTATATAATTGCATTTTTTTTCAAGATTTACGGAATACTCTATGTACTCACATGCTACACTCAAACAAATATCAAAGGATTATGAAGACATAGAAGGAGCCTACGACTACTTTATGCATGGCTATGATGAAGGACGTCCGAGTAATAGGTTGTACTTCATCAGTCAATTGCTTGTAGTGTATTGATGGGCCATCATTAGAGTTTTATTTTACTTTCGCTGCGTTTTGTAAATTTGAGAGGTCTTGCAACCTTAGCTGTAATAAGTAGCTATAAGACATGTACTCTTTATTATTGTAATAAAGCATTGTTTGATTATGTAATTATTACTGTTTGATTATGTACACTAATTTTGATATGAGATTAGTACGATAATACATAAAGGGTTTGAATTCAGAAATCTGATCCTGATGGCTATAGACAAATTTGAGTCATTTCACCAAGTGCTATAGCGAACGGATCCTCTTCTTGCCCTCGGCCTCTGCCCTGGGGCTTTCAACGAACCCTAATGAAACCTGCTCTACCTTGATTTCCTAGTAATGTCATCTGCCGCCCGCGAGGCATAAGAAGAAAAATGTTCTCCTTACTAGGCCATCATGTTAAGAGGCCTTCCTTCCATGCATGGGCTTAGCATTCGATCTGACATCGCGTAATACCCAGTAATACCCTGTTTCATTGTTCGGGGGCTGAGGCGGTAGCAATAGCATGGATGGTAGGAAGGATTGCACCTCGCCTCGCACTACGATCTTGCTTGTTTGCCGTTAGAGGAGAAAACAGATCGAATACGAATGGATAATAGCTCTACTATATTTGTTTTTATATATTTTTTTCAGATGTGGATATGAATACGAATACCCTGGATACGAATACAGATGCGAATAATATTAAATACAAATACAAAGCGAATATAAATCGAAACGAATACGGTCACGAATATTTTTTAGAACATGAAAACCTCTTAAATTATATGCCAAAAATTAACAAAAATATATAACTAGTTTATTTGATGCACATGGAATATTTTCATTCATAAATGTTAACTACCACAGCGTAAATTTTGATTCACTGGCAGAAGAACGCACCTTTATTTGGCTCAAGGCAGAAATCCGGGGACAGAACGATATATCATGGATGACAAATTAATTTGTTCTAAAATTATACACAGTACTAGCTTGCTGTTATGAACTATTTTAGCACATCACTAGTCTATGCTGAACCCCGAACTGTACTATTTGCATCTCGTGGCACATCTTGCAAGCATTCTTTTACATAATTCCTTGGCAAAAAAATGTTTGTGAAGGGTTGTTACCTGCCTGCGACATTTCTCTTCGTGCTAGTTCTGCATGCATAAGTACTTTGTTCAAGTGCATTAAATCATGATTTCCCCTAATAAGCCTCAAGGCTAGTTTGGCTAGTTGGGTTATTGGGCTAAAATTCCGGATATCCGGTCTGTGTATTCTTTGGATAATATGTATTCGTATCCATATTCAACATATAACAGGCTGTTGTATTCGTATTCATATTCGTTTCTAACAAAAAAAGAAACCGTATTCGTTTCAATCCGAGAATTATTCGAAGAAAATCCGACCCGAGACAATCCGAATTCGTTTTCATCTAAATCGGTCGAAAACTATCCGATCCGTTTTCATCCCTATTCGCTGTGTGCCAAAAACATTACTCGGCTGGATTCACATATAAATTTAACAAGAAAAAGAATCAGTATTTGAATATCAGATTTTAGTGAAAAGTATGTACTGTGTATAAGAGCAACTCCAGTAGTAACCCTCAAAACAGGGCCCCTACTTTTTATTTGAGGGCTCTCCCTACTTTTGAGGGCTCTGTTTTTTGGGCTACACTCCTGCAGGAGCCCTCAAAACAGGACCCTCAAATTCATTCTTAGAGGGGATGACACATAGGACCCACCCTCATCCTCATCCTACTTTTGAGGGCCGAGGGGCAAAAAACTCACTGCAGCAGGGCCCCTACTTGAGCCCTCAAAAGTAGGGCTCCCTCCAGACCCCCCAGGAATGAGGGCTCGAGGGGGAGATTTGAGGGCCCCCTACTTTTGAGGGCTCAAGTAGGGGTCCTGCTGGAGTGAGTTTTTTGCCCCTCGGCCCTCAAAAGTAGGATGAGGGCTCAAGTAGGGGCCCTGCTGGAGTTGCTCTAAGTAGCCATTTCGAAGAAAGCATGCCATTAATTTGTCATGTAATTCTGAGCAGAAAACTGTCTGTGTGACTGTGACAGCTGCTAATTCGTCAAAGGTAGTGTCAGCTTAACAATTTTACTTCACACCAAGCAACTAAGAAATGATTAATGTTAAGTTCAATGAAGGACATAGTACTGTGATTAAACAATTATGTTTTTCCATGGAAGCTATATATGATGGTTATAGATTTAAAAAATAACTAAATAAGATCCACAAAAACCATGTTCTGTAGTAATAAGAAGTTAGAAAACATTATTGACTATGCATATATGTGTTAGAGGATGCTGGTCATGTTGCCGATGATCAATTGCACACTAGCGAATGGTAGATGATCAAGATCATAAGATATAGTCCCGACAGCCTCTCTTTATTGACAATTTACCCGTAGGTTTGGTGTCTACAATGAGAACCCCTATCATCCCCTTATATAAGGAGAGGAGGTCCCACTTCATGGTTAAATAAACAATATGGGATTAAACTACGCTAATGGGCCTTGTGAGCTAAAGCCCCTAATGGGCCAGTTTTGGTAAAGTGTCCACACAAAGATTATGCCTCAACACTCCACCTTGGACAATTCGCCAAACACGTTTGTATATGTCTCATTAAAAACTTCTTTTGAAAATCAAGTAGAAATAAATAGAAATAAAAAAGAGTACATAACTCGCGTTCTTATCATTGCTCGTCCCATGTCATTAAAAACCTTCAATTAAGAAAATTTTATGGAACAAAACTCAACTAAGAGAAAAAAAGAGTACAACACCCTTTCATCATGATGATGAATGAATGAAGATCATATATCTCTACTGTGGACAACAACACTTTGTGTCCGCTCAACATGCTTCTCAAACACAGAAGCTGGCAAAGTCTTAGTAAATAAATTTGTAAGATTTTCATTTGTTTGGATTTTATGTATTTTTATATTCCTCTTTCCTGCTACTTATATGGATAGAAATGCTTAGAAATAAAATGCTTTGTCAAATTTGTATCGACATAGCGGGCGGGCACCTAGTCGTCCTCTAGGTGATGCTAGGCAAGTTAAGACGGTTCACTTGATGAGTACCTTACTTAACTAAAACAACAAATTAGAGAGAGGTCAATAACAATTGTATACCTAATATCTTGACGAGTCTGTCATTCTTTTGCTCTTTTTGCAGGTAGCCAAGCACCCCCATCCGAGATGAAGTTGTAGAGAGAAACAATATAGAGTGGCTTTAGAAGAATAAGATCAAAGCCATTGAAGCCATATGTTCCTGCCATTGAGAAAGATAGCAAACATTAGAATGTAAAGTTGTAAAATGGTTACCGAATATTGAGCAATTGAGCATTGACTATTGTAATTGAGAATGTAAACATTAGATGAAATGAAAAGATTTCGAGTTGATATGATGAAACTGAGAGCAAAAACTAGCATAACATTGCCACTTCTCCAGGATAGACCCATCACATAGTACTACTACTGCACAGTGCATCACAGAGTTAAAGACAAAGAGTCAAAGGCAAATAAAGTTACAAAACAACTACAACTCTCCATCAAGGCATCAACAATCATAACTAAAGTTGCATCATCTTCCCCATGGTCTGCACTACCACTTTGTGCATTGTCATGAGTAGGAGTAGGAGGAGATTCGTTGTAGTCATCCTCAATGTCTTCATCATCTATCTCAAAATCTTCATCAAGCTCGTCACCTCTCCTGCCTCCTTCCTCTTCAACCGACCTTGAGCTTGAAATCATGGCATTGCCGATGATAAGACAATACAGTGCTCCCAGTCCTAGCAGCTGTGGCATGGGCTTGCCTAGGTAGATTGTGACCATGGAGCGCACTTGACGCACCCACAATCTCATCAACAAGTGCTCAATCCAGATTTTCCGGCTTTGTCTCATGTACATCTTCAACACCCACATCAATCTAGTCAGTGTTCCATTTATACTCATCAAAGATATATGGGTTAAAGTCGCTCCCCTCTACACGCATCTTTTGAAATCCTTCAGTAATCTTTTGGTTATATTTGATATAAACCAAATCATTCAAGTTTTGGTGCTCCAGCCAGTTCCTTTTCTTTGTATGTATCTAAAAGGAATAATAACAAAAAAGATTCAAGAGTCAAGATTCAAGAAAATATTAAATAAATTCAATTAGAAAATTATTAATTTATTATTATACATTACTTAGTACTGGACTACTAGTTAGTAACTACTTACAAATTCGAAGGTGCTCCAATTGCACTCACACCTAGAAGACGAAGCACAAAGACTAAGAAGACGCTTTGCAAATTGTTGAAGGTCTGATGCGTCGCCACCATACGCATCCCACCAATAACTACAATAATGGGAATTGGAAAAGGTATAATTCAAGAAGCAATAAAATTGAATATGCCAAATTGAAATAAAATAGACTAATTAAGTACTTACGTGGGCTCATTTTTTTCTTGACTTGATATTGATAGTGCCTTTCCAATGCATGCTCGTTTTTTCTCATAATGATCAGCTTGGGTAGATATCTTTGTGGCAAGTTCCTCGCTGCTGTGACCAACTATCTTGGAAAGAACATTATTGAAATTATCTCTTACCTTTTGGGCATGTGTACTATCTTTCACCTTGAATGCATAAAATTTATTTAGATTCAAGTACAGTATAGTCCTATATAGCTTCACTTCCATTTGGTCTGTCCATCGCCTCTCAATAATGTCAATCACACGTTCAAGGAGAGCCTTGCCCTGCAAGACTTCTTTTGTTTTCTCCTTGGCAACATCCATAGCTACCAAAACCTCTAGCATCGTTGGGTTCTCATCACCATCAATGATCCTGAACACAGTAACTAGTGGTTGTGTTGCTATTTTCGAGCATTGCACAATACTCTAAAAATTAGTGGAGAGCCCAATTTCAGCTACATTCTTCCCCGCTTGTGACTTGGCCAATTTGCATCTATTCCAATCCTCATCCACAAAAAGATTTCTCAATGTAGCCCTATGCTTGAACAAACTCTGCAAGGTTAGGAACGATGTGGCGAAATGAGTGGTTGCTGGCCTCATAAGATCATAGCCTTTTGTCTTATCCCTCATTGCATCAAGAAGCTTCCCATGCTTATAGATAAAAGTGGTGACACACTTGGCTTTGGTAATGCAACTGTTGAACTCAGGTATCTTACCAATTTCCTCTAGCATGAGGTCTATACAATGGGTAGCACATGGGGTCTAAACTAGAGTAGGAAGTCTGGCCATTAGAAGTCGACCTGCTGCCTTGGAGTTAGCACCATTGTCAGTGATCACTTGAACAACATTTTGAATATCAACATCCTCAATTCTCTTCTGTAGTAAGTCAGCTAGCATATTTGCATCGGCCACCTGACTTGATGCATCAACAGACTCTAGGAAGAAAGTCCCCTCCAGATTAATCAAATGCCGTTCTCTTTTATCAGTCCACCCATCTGACATGATAGTGCAACCATACTCTTTCCAAGCTAACTCATGTGTCTTCCTCAGAACATCTATCTTCTCCTTTGCCTTTTGCAACCCTAGTTTTCTCAACTCATGATAACTTGGACCAATATGGCCGAGTCCAACTTTCCCAATGGCCTCAACCATTATCTCAAAGGACCATGACTTGGTGACATTGAAGGGTATACTATTCGAGTCGAAAAAAATCTGATATGCATTCATTGCATCTCTCTCTATCTTCCTTGGTGACCTTAGAGTTGAACTGCTTTATGCATGTTTGCTTCTTCCCTCTTGCATGTCTTTTCTTAACCATCTCATGGGGAAGCTTCTGAAGCATACTAATAATAGATTTAGTTCCCTTCGGAGGCACCGAAGAAGGCATTTTTGGCATTCTTGGATTGAAGAGCTGCTGCTGCTAGTTTCCTTTTCATAGTTGTCCCAGAACTTAGAGTTGGCCTTGGTACTGTGGTGGATTGCTGAAGAGAGAGCCAAGAGCCTTTTGATGAGTGTGTTGTTTCTCTTTATGGTTGGTCAACTTCTTCGATCTCTTGTGCCTCTTGTACATCATCATCATCATTATAATTGATTGGTATGTTCCTAATCCCCTTTCTAAGGTAGTCTTGCATCCCTCTCATGATGGCTATGGTTATCTTGGAGCATTTCTCTATATCTCCAATGCCCCCACAAGATGTTGTTTAAGCCTATTGATTCTCGAAGAAATAACTACTCCATAAAGCTTGCATTGGACCTTATTTTTGTTGTCCAAGTCTGGCCAAAAACCATACTGCCACCTAGGATCTTTGGACTTTGCCCTTCATTTAGGATTTTTACTTGGATCATATGATTCATGTCCGTCAGTCTGCTGCTCGACTGCCTCAGCATTGTCACCACTGCCTTGCTCTATCTGATTTGCCATCAAATTGCTGCACATCAGTAGCTAGTACCATGTTAACAAGTAGCAACACTAGCAGTCTAACACACACATCAGTACAAGACTGCAAGAGTACAAGTAGAAACTAGCAACTACAAGTCTACATTTTACAACTAGCAACACTATCATACAGTGTGAATGAAACACATAGAAGTAGCAGTGAATGAAGCACAATAGCAAACTAGCAGTAACACGACACAAGTAGCAGTCCATAACTCCATATTCCATAAATACACAAGTAGCAGAGGGGAAGTAGAGCCAGATGAGAAGCAGAGGGAGGGAGGCGGCACTGCGGGAGTACGAGAGGGAGGCGGTGCATTAGGAGCGCGGGAGGAAGGCAGGGAGTGGCAGTGGGTGCTACCGAAGCGCGGCCGGGAGGGAGGCAGCGTGGCGGGAGCACGGGAGTGGCGATGGGCACTGTTGGAGCGCGGGAGGGAGGGAGGTGGTGCGGCCGGAGCATGGGATGGAGGAAGGAGCCGAGAAGGGAGTGGAGGTCGGAGAGGCGACGGCGTACCTGGCAACTGGGAGCTGGTGCGGTGAGGCGGAGGGGCGACGATGGCTAGCTGGCAGCTAGGGTTCAGGGCAATGACAATTGGCACTATGGCTCTGGCTTCGGTCCTTTCCTAGTTGAGCAACCTAGATATGAGGTAACTCTTCGGCTTGGGCCCTTATGCTCACTTGGACTCGTCAAGGTGCTTGCCCAGACCAACGCTGTGGATGCCTCAGCGACCTGGGCGCCCGTCTAGCTAGCCAAGGCAAGGTGCTCCTCCCCAGCATCTCCTTTATGTCGCTTGGATGCCAAGGCGACACTGTGACATCCATGGTCAGAAGGTAATTTTGACAAAATAAAGAAATTTGGGGAAGAGCAATTGGGAAGCGAATCTGACTTGTGTCTTCTAAGAAAGAGATTATTGAACATCTTTTTTCTTTATTCTTTTGCTCACTATATGCTGGAATTGAGATTGTGGTTGGGTTCTCTCTGGGTAGGAAGGTTATGATGGCTGGCCTTGCTCACTATTGGTGTGGACTTTCTTTCTTAGGATTTTACAATCGAGCAAATTCCTTATTTACCATGCAAAGTTATCAGTTTTCCTTAATGTACCATTGAAAAAAAAGGTTTTCTTCTATGCTATCGGATGAAACTTCATTACCTTCTCGTGCCACTTTCTTCCATATGTTGTTAGGCTCTCGTCAAGTGGACTGCGAAAAGAAGGAATTGCTCTTCCTCCTCCTCGCCCTCTTCCTTTCCTTCCTCTTCCTCCATGGCGTTTTGTGGGCCCACTGGCCATGGTTGACAACGGAGGGAGACGCTCCGGCCAAAAGAAGGCTTTTTGTAGGGTAGCTCCAATGGAGATACATTAAGGGCGAGGAGAGGAAATGGGTAGCTCCAATGGAGATACATTAAGGGCGAGGTGAGGAAAAGAGTGTGACAGATGTATGAACCTTATATTGTGAGTTGAGGCGAGGTGACGCCGCGGGTGAACTCTTGATCTCGCCGGGATGTGAAAGAAGACACCGGATGCATTGAGGTCGCATCGACGACAACAACGTGAGGATAGTGGCTACAAGCAGTTAGATAGACGGCAGCGTCGGTGTCCACTTGCCGCGGCAGTGACCCAACAGTAAGGGCGGCGACGTTGACACATAGCAAGGTCGAGCGGTGGACGCACGATGCCATAACTTGGAAATTGGAATGCCTACCTAAGTTCGTCCCCACTCCCCAGTTCGTAGGAGTTAGCAGCGCTTACGTGTGGGGGATTCTTCATACAAGTGACGTGCAGCAGACTGCGCGTGTGTAGCATTTTCTATATTTCATACCTATGTATTTATAAATAACCGGTGATATTTAAAATGTCTTAAGATCTATTCATATTGACTTATAAATAGTAACAATATATAGATAGAGACATTCGGGTGCGATTTTAGCCGATATATATATGAAGTCACAACAGTATGTATTACAATCGACTAGTAGACCTTATCTTAAAAAACACTTTATTTGAAAGCTAGGTATCGTAGTAAAGCTATTTACTACAGGAAAACAGCTTTTAGAGGTCTAGAAAATCACGTAATAATCTTAAATCAGAGAAAAACAAAATTTTAGAAACTCTCTCGTTAATTGAGAGACAAAAAGAAAAGATCTACACCACTTATTTTGATGGCTTAGATTTTAACTGTGCATCTTAATTATATATAGATAAGTTCTCTTATTAATCAAAAGAAAAAAGAGAAGTTATATACCACTTATTTTGGTGGGTTAGAAACGGTGCAGATTAATCATGTATATATATTACATCTATTATAATTATATAACAAATACAATTATATTTTTGAAAGATAATAAAATTATATAACAAATATAATATATTATAATACCTAGCTGTACAGTTAGGTGAAAAAATCCGCTAAGACGAAGAAAGCAGCGAGGCGTTGTGTCTTTTTAGCACGTGAATTTGACATAAAATCCTCGTTACCAAAAAGGATACAATTCAAGTTCTCTGAAATTCGGTTATTGTCCTGGGAATATGACACGGGGAGAGCACGAATTAACGGTTGTTGTGGGCTGCTGCCTGCTACTAATTTTCATGTGAATTTTTATGTGCTACTGTCAGCTATTGCTGCCTACTCTGTGACTCTCAGTGAGCTGCTGCTTGCTACTACTGCCTGCTCTGTGAACTACGGCCTGCTACTACTACTAATTTTCATGTGCTGCCTGCTACTGCTACCTGCTCTGTGAACTGCTGCCTGCTCTGTGAGCTGCTGCCTGCAACAGACTTGATTCTGGCTCGTGAGCCGGCTTGAGCCGCCTTCGAGCCGAGTCGAGCCTTTCTCGTAGCTCATTTCTGAAACGAGCCGAATCGAGCCTACTGTTCACACGAGCCAAAACAAGCTTGGCTCGCTCGTTTCCACCTAGGGGTGCAAATGGGTTGGGTTAATTTCGACCGATCCGGTACCGAATCCGGTCGGTACCGGATTCGGGAAGGGAATTTGGTATCCGGTCGGATTCGGATAATTCATGTCGGATTCGGATTCAGATTCGGGAGAGTTGTTATCCGACCGAATAGTATCGGTATTCGGATACCAGATAATTATCCGATCGGATATTTGGTCGGATATCTGGTAAGAGCTAAGAATTCACCTTTTATTTTGCTAGTATTTGTTTTTTTTTGTCATGTTGGTTGGTTGAGGTGGCAGTGCATAGAAAATTTTCCTGGATCGTGCAACCTTAAGTTCTCTAAAAGGAATATGACATTCAATTGTAGCAACTATAAATATACAAATATTAAAATAATTGTTTTATTTCTAATTCTGCTGCTTGTGCAATTAGAATCCTAAATTTACTCATTAAGATCACTCTTCCTAGGTAATGGAATGAAAAGCATGTAATCAGAGTATTATTAAACGATTAACTTTGGCATGCTTCAGTAAATGAACAGGTAAATTTGTCAAAAGTCTATTATCCCTAATTGTTTACTGTCTCTACCTTAATTTAGTAAAAAAATTTTAGCCTAGAAAAAAATATTGTCCGTCAAGAATCAAGATTTATCTTGAAACGCCACACCTCAATGGGCAATTTTGGAGGAAACGCCACACCATCTTCGGCTGATGAATTATAATCACTATTATGTACTTATGTCTAACAGTTTAAGGCTTGAAGTGATGGTGGTATGGTTTAGCATATGTTTCTTTCCATATGCACTTACTATCCGTCTACATTATCCGTTCTCGATCCAAAACCGTCAAGTATCCGTTCCGGCGGCACCGTATTCGAAATTCCGAATACTCCGAATTCATATTCGCATCCGGTTTTTACCGTATCCGACCCCGAATCCGAGAAACAATATAGGTTAAGATACGATATAAGCAATATCCATCCGAATTCGACCCGATTGTACCCTAATTCCACCCTAGATTAACCCAACAAAGGTCCAAAAGCCGAAATATTTGATCATTTGCCCCACCTTTCATGTGCATTTGATAAAATACCCTGTGATATCTCACTTACATGCGGATCCAGGACCCACATGTAAGTGACACATCGTACAGTATTTTAACAAATACAATGTAAGATGGGGCAAATGATCAAATCCCCAAAGCCGACCTTACCAACCGCACTTACGCAAAAGGCGCCTCCGCCTTGCGCTCCCTGTTCCTACACACACAGAAAGACGCCACCTTTCCTCCGTGGCCTCGTTGTCTCCGCCTCCGCCGCTGCCGCCAATCCTCCCCTGTCGCCTACCTCTCCTATTCGCGGTACGATCCGAGCACACCCGTAGCCATCGTCTTGCTCCCTTCCGTCCTTCTCAATGGCTCGCGGATGCTGCTTTCTTTGAGCTGACCCTGTCACCCGTGGGGAATCTGAAAGTTCTAAACTTTCTAATCATTTTGGGGATCAAAGAAGAAAAAGGGGTTCTCGATCTTTTAGGAAAAGATGCCTTTGATGAGAGTAGGTGTTCATCTCGATCTGATTTTAATCAATTTATGGAAGAAAGAAGGTGTAGGTTTTGATGCGATTTTAATCGAATTGCAAAAGCTAGGTAGTCGATTGGAGAAGTAAGGTGTGCTAGCTTGTGATTTATCGCCTGCTCCAAGATATTTCTATTTGTATTCACTGGGTTTTGGTGAGATGGTGCCTTAGTATTCACATTTGATACGGTGCAGCCATTATTTCAATAGTATGGTTATTTTGTTGCTCATCTCTTAACTTGTTGGTCAAAGCTTGGTTGTAAATATTGGACCATGAGATTAGGCATTCAATGAAGTGAAAGAAAAGACAAGAAAATATTATATCATGTTTCTGGAGCTTCGAGTGAGGGGTAGGGAGCACATGCTTGCCTCTCTCATACTGCTCCACAAAGTAAATATGCCCTTTTCATGGAGGAAATGGTTGCATCTGTTTTCTTCATTAGTAAAGATGCTGAAATTGTTCGCCGAGGATGGGTTTTCGCTGCGAATGTGCCTGTGTGGATACTGGTAGTGATCAGATAGCTCTTGATGCCACACATGTCATCATCTAGGCTACAGTCTGAATATACCCTTGTAGAAGTCTTAGAACAGGGAAAGTTCCATCAAATTGTTTTGGAAGTCCATGTTTCCACCATTACTGTTCATTTACTTTTAGAGCTTCAAATGTGTTCACTGTTTATCACATGAAAACTCTATGTTTTATTCTTCTGTTTTAGAGCTAACAATGTAACATTGGTCTAGTTTGTTCATATGTGTACGTTTCATACCTTCAGTTGGAGTATAGTACTCATCTATGTGTGGATGGTGTATTGGCTACATTCACCACCATTGTCACTTACTTTTGCATTTGGATTTGACCACTGTTCCTCTAGGCGGCCGCCTAGCCTGCCTAGGCGGCGCCCTCCCGCCTTGCCCGCCTAGGTGGCCACCTAGCCTGTCTAGGCGCTAGGTGCTGGTCTGTCGCCCGACTAGCGCCTAGCGCCTAGGTGAACACTGGATTTGGCACTTGCATTTGGAGTATGGTTTAGATGAATAGACTAAAAAGGATGCATTCCTGACTGGTTGCAATTAAGTATACAGTAAAGTCACGTGTACACTGTGACGCATACACATATGGGTTAATAGGGCATTAGGGCCTGACTAAGGAGTACATGGCGTGGATTTTTGTATTCTGAAAAATGTAGATTAGATGCAGATCCTAATTTTGTAGTGTTACATGCACTGACTTGTTGTGTTCCATATCTAAACATGCTTAAGGATAGGCTTGAAGATGTCGACTTGCACACTCGTGACTTCCTTTACTCTCGCAAGCAACTTTGGAACTCAGGCCTCCATGGCTGCTGCGAAAAACAGCTCTGTGAGTTTCTTCAGCCATCATTCTGTGATTCCTAGCCTGAATACTTCGAGGAAACCTGGTCTTGCTGCAATGGCTGTCTACAAGGTGAAGCTTGTCACACCAGAAGGGGACAAGCACGAGTTTGAGGCTCCAGATGATACCTACATCCTGGACGCTGCCGAGTCAGCAGGAGTGGAGCTGCCATACTCGTGTCGTGCTGGGGCATGCTCTACTTGTGCTGGCAAAATTGAGGCTGGCACCGTCGATCAGTCAGACGGGTCATTCCTTGATGATGCGCAGCAGGCCGAAGGCTATGTTCTTACCTGTGTGTCCTACCCGAAGTCTGACTGCGTCATCCATACTCACAAAGAAGATGAATTGTACTAGTGCTAGTTTGCTATCAAGAGACAGGTGTTCTCAAAGTTGTTAAGCTACCGCTTCAGTTCTTATTGTGTTAAGTGGCATATGAAATGCAGTGTCGCCCTTGCCGTTTATTAGCTTGAGCTTAAGCCGGGTGCATAAAACTTATCATTCATATACTGATGTCTCGGGTATTTATGGAAAATATTGGGTAGCAAATAAAACGAAAAGCTGTTTGGCAGAATGCGACTCATGTTTTGGTATTCTTCATTGTATTTTTATGCCTTTATGGTTTGGGAAGTTCCAGTAGCTTGTGTTTCATGAGGTTTTGCATAAGTTATTGTGTGATGCATCAATTGACCATCTGACCCGTTCAACTTTGTTTTGCCCGTACTCGATTTATCTCTAAAGAACTTGTTTACCGATGAGGTAATTATTGAAGCAAGCTGGGTGTACTTGAGGATATGTCTAGTATACATGCCAGGTATTCTTCATCATATTGAAGCCACGATAAGCTTTCCTGTATGATTCTTGTTGCTTATCTTGTCATTGCCATGTTAATCTGCTCCTGCTTGACTGCCCCATGGTAATGTCTTTTGAACATGCATAACATTGATAAATTACAATTTAGGGGTGATTCAGAGGTGTT
This sequence comes from Dendrocalamus sinicus, assembly GCA_036346575.1. Lineage (NCBI taxonomy): Eukaryota > Viridiplantae > Streptophyta > Magnoliopsida > Poales > Poaceae > Dendrocalamus > Dendrocalamus sinicus. The sequence continues at coordinate 17,689,145 of CM070661.1, read as the reverse complement.
CTGCTTCTCAAAAATTTGAACAAGTAGCAACTATTCCAAGGGATTCTGAGCTGCTTTGTGTGTGAATTGTAATTTAAACCGTCTCATCTTTTGATGCTTGAACAACAGTGGCCTTGACAAACAAATCGGTACATGTATCAGGCTACCAGCTCACGAAACATGCATGAAAACCTGGTATCTGTGATATCTTCGCATTCCAGCTCCCACGTCTTATTCCAATACTCCCACGTTTCATTATGGACTAGAACATAAAGTTGATTTATTAGAGTACCACGTTTCATTATGGACTAGAACATAAAGTTGACTTAGAAGAGTGTCCTTTGAAACATTGATACTGTATCCACAACGTAACTTAACCATAAATATTTATCGCAATATATTTGTAGCACCAAGTGAAATTACAACATCATGAAAGTTTTTCAGACAAATTTACACCTATGTTTCCAGTTTTCATATGTCCAATCTCATTATTCAATAGAGTTATCGACGGCCAAAAAACGACTCTCTTTTTATGTGACTTGACACTCACTAAACGGAAGGAAAAGAAGCAAAAGGCCTTCTGGGGCGGCCCAAAAGTGAGACACCAGCACTTGCCATCTTTGTTGGTCGCCGATCCAGACCGTCTTGTAAGATTTAGGGCATGCTTGGTAATGTAACATCCTGACTTTTCAAAATCGAATTATTTATATTTAAATAGATCATTTGTAAAATTTTAAGTATATTAAAATTTTTAACATTTAATTGAAAGCGTCGCACTAAATTAAAATTTAATCATTTAAATTGTTAGAAAGATTGCATCAATATTTAGTTAATTTGGTTTCCACTAAATTAAAATTTAATCATTAAATTAAATTGTTTGAAAGATGACATCAATATTTAGTTATTTGGTTTCATGTTTTCGCATGCATCTAAAAAACTAGTCGTCAGACATTTAACAACTTTTATATCTAGAAATTTTAGATTGCTTTTTGTCCTTGTTCTTACTTGTTCTCGATTGCTTACAGGAATTGATCTTTGTGATCAGATCAATTGTGTTCCTGCCACGGTTGATAACGATTTAGAGCGTGTTGTAGCGATTGTTGGTTGGCTTGATCATGTTTCGGTTAAGTAGCCTTGTCGTCAACGTCATTCTCTACCAATTGAATTATCATCCACCAGAAGACCGGGACCTACCCTACATCAGTTGGTATCAGAGCACAGATTGCTTGGTGAGATTTTAGTGTTATATTTGTTTCTCATATCTATAACCAGAAAATTACCCTATAAAAAGAGTTAATTTCCACTGTCCAAACCCCGTTAGTTTTGATTTGCTAAATTGACTTTGTGTCCGTCTTAGCATTGTCTAATTGCTGGTCATATATTTTGTTCCTAAAAATCCAAATAAAAAATCCCCATGTCAAAATCCATCTATAACACCCTAAACTCTAATTCCCAATTTCGGCTAGAAGACTCCCCTTTCTGCCATTGCCACAAAAAACGCCATAACGTTTGATTCCATAATCCCTTTCGAGTGAGACCACCTCCACTAGATTCATAACTTCATTATCCATCTGCCTGTAAAATTTCACGTCATTACAGTAAGGCAGTTGAGAGATATCTGTGGTGCAAGTTGATCCAAATTTCTGGTTTGAATCTGCAATAGTCAGCAGTTGTGATTTTTGTGAGAATTTCTCTGTTGGCTTTTAGAGGTTGTCCCCAAAAGAACAATTGTAGATAAAACCGTTAGGAAACAGAGAGAAAAATAATAATTGAAAAGTGGCATCTAACAAAAAGTTACGGCTGAAATACCAATGTGTTGTTCAGTGGACAGAAATCTTCAGTTTTTATATTTGGGACAATACTTGTGCTATTCACTCCAAATTGCATCCTATTGAATTATGTTATGTCTACTACTCCTATACTTTGTTATACACTTGTTTAGCCTTCATGCATCCTTATTTGATCAGCAACATAGGCTAAGTGTTAGATATGATCTATAATTTGATTTTGTGTAATTTTCTAAATTAATTGATTGTTTTCCTTTGCTACCAAATACATAGCCTATCCAAGCTTCACTTTTCTACTAACCGAACAGGTCTCGCTGTGCCGGCAATCGGTATACTCATAACCCAAGTTAGGTTTATCACGAATCAGCCACTGGTTGCACCACCTGTTTGCTTTGGTAAGAACTTGTAAGAATTTGGTAAGAGCTTGAGAGATATGTGACTTGATTTGAGCCTTCAGATCCTAATAGTTGATAGGAACATGTACTTGTGATTTATTTTGTTGTTTTCTACTAACTATGGTAGGTTCACATGATAATTTCCAGCTAGATCTACATCTTCTTTGAGCCATTGAACGGGAGCACAAGAAAGTCCACGAGGAAAATACACGCTACAAACAAGATCGTCCACCATGGGAGGTATATGATCGTGACAGTACTTTTGGTAAAACTAAACACATTGTGCCATCCTTTGCTGGAAAATTTGATTCTAATGCCTATATTGACTGGAAGATAGCATTAGACAAAGAATTTAAATATTATAATTAGTCTAATAGGCAAAAGATTAGAACTGTCACTAGTATTTTTTATTGATGATGCAATACTTTGGTGGAAGTATATTGGTAGATATGGTAGAGTGCCTCAAACTTGGAATGCATTAAAAAACTTATGAGAGATGAATTCGTTCCTAAAAATCATGCTGATTATTTGCTAGTTAGATTGCAACGTTTGAAACAACGAAGTAGAACTGTAAGGAATACTATCATAAATTAAAAACTTGTTTATTGAGTTGTGGCTTAAATGAACATGTTGAAGCTGCAGAGAATAGATTCTTAAGTGGGCTTACTAAAGAAATTTAGGGCCTTTTTATTCACGAATAATATAATTCTCTCTCTCATTTGCTTATACTTGCTTGTAAGGTTGAGAGTCAGATTGAGGAAAAATTAAGAATGCTTGATGATATGAAACATAAGAATAAACCTGTGTGTGTGCCTTTTCCTGTGACTAACAACTTGCAGGAAGTTGAGAACCATGCTGAAGAAAAGAGTGAGCTGTGTGCTTCCATAATATGTGAGATTGAGAGTATTCAAATTGAGTGTGAGAGAGATATACCAAAAGAAAAAGATGAGAAGATAACCATGGTTGGAGATGAAATGCTTGCTGCCCTATTTTTTCATCATAAAGATTTGACGCCTACAACACCTACATCAATTAAAGAGGTCGATAAAGGTAATAACCATGTTACTAAATTTAAACGTGAAAAGGTGAGTAATTGTGAGAACTCATGTGTTCAATTAGAAATTTCATGTTCTGAAATTTCTTTTCTCAATTTATATAATGTGGAATCAATTACTCATAAGAAAGTTTTTACTAGAATATCTCCTTATGACTCTTTATACTATATCATTTTTTATTATTCTAGAGAGCTATCTAGTGTGATTAAGAACCTTGCTGAAATTTCATATTTAAAATCACTAGTTAGTACTTATGCCTACACATATAAGTTTAATTTAATTGGAGATTATGGTGTAGATGACAAGTTTTATGTTTATCGAATATGCATTACATGTGACAAGTTTGCTGAATTGAAATTGCATATTTTGGATAAACAATTTTTGGTTCCATGTCATGATCACAAAGAGATGAGTTTCATCAATAGTCCTTGCTATTTAGAAAGATTTCATAAACCTACTTATTCATCCTTTGATGTACAATCATGTACAAGTTATCAGACTAGCGCAGTTGAAGCATAGAAAGCACTAGAAATTTTCTTCCTCATATTTGAACAACTTGATCGGGTTATGCCGTTTGATATCTTGTCTATGTCCTTTGAAAAGTCGACGATGATTTTTTTCATGGAGGGAGAATGATGTGAATGACAATATTACAATGTATACATCTTATAGTTGTTGTTGTATTATATGGTTTGTGCGAAACAACGAGAATGACACCATCATTGATTCATACATATACCATGCATATGTATTGTTCTCTTTGTTTACTACACCTTCCGATGTTAATGATGTGTTAAATAGGAGAAGGTGGATGACAGATACATATGCTATGTATATACGATGTTATCTTTGTTTAGTATATTTTCAGATTATCAAAAGCTGAGGACGGCTTTTCATGAAGGAGAGGATGATGAGGATATCCTTAGCTATGTTGTTCCATATGTTATTTGCAATCTATCTACTTTAAAACAACATGAGTTTACTAGAAGAGCTAAAGCTTTTGCCAAGGAGATTAACATTGAGGTGAACTCTTTTCTCTCTATTCCTACTAATGTTATTCTTGATAATGGAGTACTATCTCATGTCACTACTTTGTACATTTTTAGGTTTGACAAGACTTTAGAACCGAGGGGAAGAAGAAGGAGGCCGAGGCCAAATCAATGGAGAAAAATAAGGAAGAAGAAGGTCAAAGAGAAGCCTATGCAGTGGGAGAGCGAAAGGGGAGAGGTCCAAGAACATAAAGCCCAAGTTTTGAATGAGGTTTCTAAGCCTAATTTGGAATTTCCTCAAGCCAAACCGAAATCAAGCTCGGAATCAACTCAAAACTCAATTTGAAATCAGCTCAGAACAGCCAAACAAGTTTGTAATAAAAAGGCTATAACTTTCACAAGCAGAGCCCAATTGGGTGGTCTTATGCTTGTTCGAAAGCTTATTCCAAAGCCCATCCAATGGGTAAGGCCTCAGCTTCAGAAACCTTTTAGTCATGTCACAATGGCCAAAACAATCCGATGCTGATTCAGCCTGACAGGATCGACTTCAAACATGCATAGAATTCGCATCCGGAGTCCATTTGGTATGGGTGTGTATTTGATGGAAAGCTTATCTTGTCCTATTTCTAGTGGATCTAGCCTCACATCAAAATTACTTTTTTGCATGAAGAAATCATTGAAATAGGTCAGGTCCATTTTTGAATCGATTCCGAATTGAGTTCTGAGTTGATTTCGAGTTTGATTTCGGTTTGGCTTGAGGAAATTTTGAGTTAGACTTAGAAAACTCATCCAAAACTTGGACTTTAAGTTCTTGGACCTCTCCACTTTTGCTCTCCCACTGCATAGGCATCTCCTTGGCCTTCTTCTTGCTTGTCCTTCTCCATTGATTTGGCCCTGCCTCCTTCTTCCCCTCAGTTCTAAAGTCTTCCATTTGTCAAACCTGAGAATAAGTCATAAGTGTCCCGACTAGTGACATCCAACTCTAGAATGATATCATACAACAAATAAAGAGCTTCACCAACAAGTCACATACTTGCTATTGAGGGAGGGTCCCTACGCCACCTTGAGCCCACAACAACCTTGGAGCGATGGCACCCATTCGGAGGTCTACCCCGAGCAAGGTTCATGAGCCAAGTTCACGAGTCAACCTCCATAGAGTCCACACGCCAACCTTGATGGAGTCCATGAGCCAATCTCAGTGGAGTCCATAAGCCACCATGAACCAACCCCCGAAGTCTCTCGGACATGGCGGGACCCACGTGGAGCAAATTGTCAGACCCAGATTTTACAATCTGGAATCTTTTGTGATTCCACCGCACTATTCCTTGGATCAGTAGATAGTGCTCACAGATTACAGTTCTGAATATCAAAGTACATAACATGCGGAAGCGTAAATATGATAGTAAACTTACTCATGGGCCGATTAGGCCAAAATCAATAAATTGCAGCAGCAGAAGAACGAAGCACGCAGGTGGGACCTTCAGGACATGCCCACAGGCAGCCAACTGGAGGTTCGCGGCCTAGCCCTCGACATCTTCATCTTCTATGCCAGCTTGTCCAATCTTGTTGCTGAGGCGAGGTGATTTGATTCCTGATTCTGAATTTTGTCGCAAAAGCGAGTGTGAGCACTCCAACCCCGTGCTCCGCGAGCCAATACACAGAATGCAAATAAATAGTATGCATGGCTTATCAAAGGAGAGGCTCGGGTTATTTTATTTGCCATAAAACGCGTTTAGTAGCATTTCTATGATTATATCATATTGTTGTTTTTGTGACCTAAAGACTCCTCACCGCAAATGACATCATTGATTTAATCCACCAAAGACTCACGCTCTTTATTAACTGCTGTCTAAGACTCCCAACAGCGATTACCATAATTGACTTAATCCACCGAAATTACACTTCCTTTATTGAGTGTTCTCTAAAACTCCAAACAACATGTGTCATCCTCTATTCAATCCACCGATCATACTCTTTCTGTATTGGTTGCTATTTAAGACTCCAAACAGCAAGTGACATCATCTATCAATATCATTTGATTAATCCACCGAACACACACTTTCTATATTGAGTGCTGTCTAAAACTCCAAACAGCGAATACCATCAATTATACAATCCACCAATATCTTTTGTATTCCAAAATTCCTATCAACCCATTCCTTTTTCTATTGATCCACAACCACAATTTGCTCTTACAATACTCAACCTTATTTTCCATTATCTATTTCTAACTAACCTACTAGTATACCTCCACCAAGAATATCATTGATCAAGCCTACGATTCAATATTATATATCCACCAAGAATAGCATTGATCAGCTCTACGATTCACCATTATATATCCACCAAGAATATCACTAATCAAGAATTATAATCCAATACTTGTATTATTCCTCCAAATTCCCGAAGATTCAATTAGATCATTTATCTAGCCTATCTATTCAACTGGACCCTACTAATTTATTTCTCCCAGAACCCACACTATCATTTCCTATTCATGATCGACCTGAATCCACCAATACCTTTATGTGCATACTACAAACATCCATCTCCTTTACTCACGACCCTGTTTATTCCACCCATATTTTATTTTGTAAGAATAGAAATGCCACTATTTGAAATACAATACATAAAATTTCCTGAGACCAAGCAGCTTTGGAACAAAACATAATGTTCAAGGAATATTAACATGATTTTCCATACATATGGCATCACACCATATGCCTAATATCACCATAATTTTTCCATACATATGGCATCACACCGTATAACATCTTTCAGCGTTATAGCCGCTTAACTTACCACTGGGACGACACCCAGGACAACTCAAATCAAGGCTTTCCGCTGCCCTTCCACTTTTTCCATTCCCACCCACAAAGTTTTTGAAATAGAACTATATCTGGTTAAGTTCCCATGTCCGCCCTTGACTGTGGGCACGGCTATTCGAATAGTTTTGACTCTGCAGAGTTTGTACACTTTCACCACAAGAGACAATCAACTCGTTGCCCCACACGATTCCTTAGTCATGTGGTTGAGCAGACCATCACAGTGACTTTTCAAAGTATCTAGTCCCCTTTGTCATCTCACCTTATGGGAAACTGCCCACTTGCGGTGGGTCCCATCTATGCACGGGATGTTCGCCACGGATACTAGCGCAGCCCAGGCTCCACTCCCCGCAGCGCTAGCACGACTGGAAAACTTCACCCTCCACTCGGTGTCCCTTTAGGCCTCCCTTTGCCCTTGCGTATCCACTTCCATCCACTACCAGTGAGATGAGTCCAGGGGTTTCGATAAATTTACTTAGCCAAGTTGTACTTTACAGACTTGTGGTTGTACTGTTTTACACAGGAGGTCATGACAAGATTCAGTCCTTAGGGTTATCTGGGCAGTTCTACCACAAACCACACTCTCGTGCACACCTGCACCATACCCCCAAACCATCCGCCCAGATAAATAAGCAATTTGAGGTTTTTGGGAATATAAAATAACCATATCCAACATATACCAGTCATTACCACCATGACTGCCCAACCAATTTTTCTCAGGATTAAAAGTGATGCTTGGGCGCTCTCGTGCCCCATGAGTATCTAAACATTACTAAGCATGGCATATAATTACGGACTTATTTTTGAAAGATTACCATTATAGCTTTACTAGGGTGACAAGGTTCACATATTCAAATATTCCAAAGGAGGGGTAATATCCATCAAGTTGAACAATGGGCATAAAACTAGAATCTTAAATTAGTCATGCATTTGTATATAAAATAACAGCATGCCATTTGATAATTTAAACCAAAATAATTTGCAGAAAATGTAGGTTCAACATGATCAAAGTATTAACTCGCTTGCGCGGTTTACCGCGATCGTGAGCTCACTCACAGCTATCCCATTTGATGGTCTTGGGCTTCTGGTCTTGGTCTTCACCTTGATCTTAATCTCGCTTGATCCATTGATTCTTCGGGACTCCAGTTTCTAACTACGCGATAAGCAACTGAATCCAAATAAAAATAAATAACTCAAGAGATCCAAATAAATCCAAATAAACCCAATTGAACTTGATTAATTTTTATTATGATTAAATAGGTGATTTGAGACGGGGTTGATTGGGCGCGGAGTATTGTCGGAGCCGAACTAGTTGGAACGAAGCGATGATTAGTAGAAGGACATTCAATGAAGGAGGGTTTACAACACAGAAATATTGATGAGATTATCTTGCTTTATATTTGGGGAGGACTAGGTTGAACCGGCCATTGAATACTATGGCTTACCCTATTTTATTTAATATCTTCTTTTTTATTTTTATATTTATCAAGAAAGTTCCATGAGTCACACTAGACCTATGGGTAGATGTAAGACTGTAGTGGGGGGGGGGTAGGGTATTGCCTTGTCTAATGTTAGTTTTTAAGAGTTAGGGCATGAGTTATATGCACGATGTATATGATTTCTGGTTTGTCGAATTAATCTTATGGCTTACATTTTTAGCAATTCGAGATGCATTACTTTGGGTTGTGTTACCGTTACCTTGTTCACAAAAGGGCAAGGTGGTAAGATTATTTTAACTACAGATGACGTAGGGATTTTGGTAGATACGCCAACATGACTTTTACTTAAAGAGGCTCTTCGGATTAGGTATCGTGGATATTCTGCGTATCTTTTAGTTACTATTATAGTGTTGTTATTATTATTATCTTTGTTATTTAAATTTATTTATCTAGGACCGAGCATGCCATACCAGGTTATACTTTAATATCAATAGTCGATTAAATCTTCGGTTGAGATTTATTTATCGATGGCACGCTAGTGCTGACTACTATTTTCATAGCTACATTGGGTAGGTTACTTTTAATTATCCGATGACCTAGGGGTTGCTTTATTATAATTGTCACTTATATATTTTTCTAACATGGCATTTCTACTTAAAGACACTCTTTTGATTTAAGGTTGCTATCAATTTATGTATCTTTAGTTGTTGTGTAGTGCAATTTAAGCCTTAAAGAAAAGACTATATAATCCTTAATTAAAATCCTTATTTTTTTATAGCTAAACATAATATCTAATATCTTTTACGAAATTTTGGATAATTAACCAAAGTCATCTTTTATTAGTACCTTTAAAACCACTAATTAGTTTTGAACTAAATAACAAGGACACATTAACTATTCATATGTGGTAAATAATCAAGTATTAAATCTTAAATAATCTTATTTATTCCCTAATAAAATTTATTAGCCTCTCTAAATTATTCTCAATTTTTCCTTAGTTTTTACTAATTAAAATGGGGTAAAAAATTTGAAATAAAAATGGGGGAAAGAGCTGCGGCCACCTGGGATCGAACTCGGGCAGCCGACCTGAGAGCGCGCGCCGCTAGCCATCTGAGCCAACGGTGTTACCTGACTGGACGAGGGGGATAAATAAAACAAAACGTAGTGCGTGAGCCGGGGCAGAACAGAGGAGGCAGCCGGCGCAACTGGGCTGTGGCGGCGCCGGCGAAGGGTGGCCGGGGAGGCTGGGAAGGCCGGTGAAATGGAATCCCAAGGAGGCGAGGAGGCTAATTGGGGAGGTGGCGCTGCTAGGAACTGCGCAGGTTGGCCGGGGTGGCGATTTGAGCGGCCGACGGCGAGGTGGGAACGGGGCGGCGGCGCCGGCGTGGAGGAAAGGGGGCAATTGGCGGGGGCGTAAGCGGTAGAGAGGCCGGTAGAACTTACCTAGGTGGCTGGCGTGGCCGAAAAGGAGCCGAGGTGGGCTGGCGGCGCGAGGTGGTGTCGGGCGACGGCGGCGCACGGTGCCGGCTTGCTGGGGTGGGGGAGAAGCTCCGGTGACGGTCGACGGAGGTCCGGGGTGCTGAGGAGTCGCTCCCACCGCGAGGAATTGAAACGCCAAGCGCCGTAGAGGGAGGAGCAATGATGGCGGCGCGGTGGTTGTCACCGCGGAGCTTCACGTCGCCGGCGGGCCACGGGCGATGGGAGCCCCGGGCGACGGTGGGGGTGAGTTCGCAACACCACGAGGAAGCTGCGGTGCGGCGGAATTGACCGGGGGCGGCCCCAATCGGCGGGGCGGCGGTTTGCCGGATTTGGGGGAGAAGGATGCCGCTGGCTAGCTACAAAGCAAGGGGGTTCAATTCATTGTGGCGTGAGCACAAGGGAGAGGTGGTGAAGGTCTCGGAGGCGTGTTGGGGTTCTTATAGCATGCGCAGAGGGCTGGCGACGGGGGAGCTCCACACGGCTGCATGGCGGCAGTGTGTCTTCGGTATGGCTTCAGGGCGCGGGCGTGCGGGGCGCAGAAGAATGGCGCGGCGACGTGCAAGATGCAGGCGGAGGGGATGGCGAGGTGACGCGCGACGTGAAGTGGGCAGTTGGCGCGGGGTCGGCCAGGTGACGCAGTCGCGACAGGAGAACAGAGGGAGTGACGCGGGGCTGGCTCAGCCGGGAGAAGAAAAGGGGAAAAGAGAAAAGAAGAAGGGGCGGGGCAGAGAAAAAGCAGGAGAGGGGAGGACAGAGAAAAGAGGAGGGCCCCACATGGCATAGGGAGAAAGGGAGGGAAAAGATAAAGGGGAAAGAATTTTTAAGCATAATTTTGGGACTTGAACTTTTAACCTAAACTTCTATTTCTTGTTTAAGACCATTGATTTTAATTCAAATCTTGTTTTAAATATCTAGGTATAAAATTTAATACTTCTCTACACTTTATTTTATTTAGTTTGATTTTCTAGCTTTTGTTTCTTAACATTTTTAACTCACATTTAAACTAATTTGTATCTTTTATCGCCACAGTTCTTCGTTGCACTTGAGAATTACTTCCATTTATTATTTTGTTTAGCACACACTTGGGAAAATCCAAATAAAGTTTCGGCAAAATCGTCAAATGTTAATAAAATGCAAATAGAATTTTAAATTCTTCAAAATTTTTGAACATTCCAAAATTTGGGGTGTTACACAAATGATGAAGATACTCTTAGTAGTAAGCTAGGCTATGAGGGAAAACTTGTAACTTCCCTCGCCTCCACCTCCTCTCTACAAATAGGATCCCTTGTAAGGGGACAGAGGGGACAATTTTGTAACCCTAGACACTCATATTGAATACACTTGGTCATTCATGTGCTTCTTATTAAGTCTGTTCATATCCTTGGTGGTCTTCTAATCCAACTGGGGGTGCTTATAAGTTTACAATCCGATCTCATATTGACGTTAGTTGACGCCATCCGTGGGGACTCGAGCGAGAAATCGTGCTTCCTAAGAAGGGGAAGGTACAAAAGGTTGCCGAGGTGGGAGATGCGAACCCCCCTCTAAGGCCGAAGTCAAGTCGGATCGTAGCCCATACCACTCCAGAGCGAGAGGCACAGCCAAACCTCTCTACGAAGGCCCAGGTCACTGGTGAGACCGTGGCTTCCCAGGAGGCCAACCCTTCGAATGCTCATGAGGAGGTGGAACAGGAGTTGGAAGACCCCTAAATGCAATTGAGAGAATCACAGACTGAGGCTCTGTGGTCCACGGCCAAGCAGGAGAACTCCGAATGCAACTCGAGAGGGCATGAGCCAAGGCAAGACCCTCGTTGCCCATAGAAACCTAGGAAGCTGAGAGCTAAGTATCAAGCTGGAGGAAGCACGAGCGTTGGAAAGGGAGGCAACACGCCCTAAGGTACCCAAGGTCGAATCTCTCAGAGAAGTCATGCTTCCTAAGAAGGGGAAGGCGCAAAAGGTCACTGAGGTGGGAGATGCAAACCCCCCTCTAAGGCTGAAGTCAAGTCAGATCATAGCCCACGTTGCTCTAGAGCTGGAGGCACAGTCAAACCTCTCTACAGAGGCCCAAGTCACTGGCGAGACCGTGGCTTCCCAGGAGGCCAACCCTTTGAATGCTCATGAGGAGGTGGAACAGGAGTTGGAGGACCCCTAAATGCAATTGAGAGAATCACAGTCTGAGGCTCTGCAATCCACAGCCAAGGCTCGCTAAGCGGGAGAACACCAAACGCAACTCAAGAGGGCGTGAGCCAAAGCAAGACCCATGTTACCCATAGAAGCCTAGGAAGCTGGGGAGCTAAGGATCAAGCTGGAGGAAGCACGAGCGTTGGCAAGGGAGGCAACATGTCCTAAGGTGCCCAAGGTCGAAGCCCTCTAGGCCAAGCTGGCAATAGTCTACGTTCGGGCGAACTTGCCATCCTCGTTGGGAGTCCAAAAAGCAAATGATCTTCGAGCACAACTCAACCAAGTATAGAGGGAGGTCCTCATCTTGGCCACGGGCATGGGGGTGAACTGCGATCACCTAGGGGTTGGGTTGCCCCATGTTGGCCAAGTGCACGATCCCAAGGTCGAAGCCCTCCAGGCCAAGCTGGCAAAATTCTATGTTCGGGCGAACTTGCCATCCTCATTGGGAGTCCAAAAAGCAAATGATCTCCGAGCACAACTCAACCAAGTATAGAGGGAGGTCCTCATCTTGGCCAGGGGCATGGGGGTGAACTGCGATCACCTAGGGGTTGGGTTGCCCCATGTTGGCCATGTGCACGATCCCACATCTAACTCCGCGTCAGACTTTCCTCGTGCCCCAGCCATAAGGGGCTCCTGACCATGAGGTCACTAGTCTCATTGACCATACCAACTTGCTGATCCCAGGTTTGTAAGCTCCACCATGGCCAATGCACTTTTGGATGCTGGAGATCACAAAGTACTCAAGGGGCTCTGACTCAGTGGAGTTCATCCGTGTGGTGAGATCGCCATAGTGGCAATAGGAGAGGATGAAGTCATCATGGCAAAGAGCTTGCCCTTCATCTTCTCATGGGTTGCTCAGTCATGTACCTCTCCCTTCCATCGTGCTTGATATACTCATGGGAGCAGCTTCAGGAGAAATTGAGCAAGCACTTCCAAGGGAGCCAGAACATGTTGGTGATGTCCTTCGACATATATGCACTCAAACAAATGCTGGGCGAGTCCATCCAAGACTTCATGCATTGCTTCATCCACATCCACTGCTAGGTATAGGGCATCTTTGACATGAGCACTGTCTAGGCGGTGCACCGGGCTCTCCATAAGAGGGGGTTAGTTGACAAGCTACACCGAAAGGAGCCAAAGACCATGGTGGAGCCACTCTCCATCATGGAGAAGTACTCTAAGTCTGAGAAGGCAAAGCTCATAGGGAGATGGAGACCTTACCCACAGCAATCCTCACACCCTTGTTTGACTCCGAGGCCGTCGAGTGGTGACAACACCACCACTGGCTTGTGTATCACAGCAAACCCGAGTTCACTCAACCGCATATGGACCAATGCAGCAACCACCATGACAAACACCATGATGACCGCCATGGCAACCACTGCAGGTGCAAGCACGATGGCAGTCGAAGGTGGGAAATGCAATGCCCCTATCGTAGCAAAAACTGCTGCTACTACGACATTCATGGATAGACATACCATGAGACTTCAGGATGCACGCTTGTCACCTCCACTCGACAACTCCACTAACAGCAAGCCCATGCCATGGTTGATGCACAACAGCACAATCCACCCCCGCGCTTGTAGTGGCAGCCACGCTACCTACCTCGGCCGCTCCTCTTCAACTTGAGATAGCAAGACAAGCTAATTGTGGGGGTTCAAAGTTGAGGGTAACACCCGAAGCAAGAGCGTGGTCTTCAACATCATTGATATCTTGTAATAGTACAATGTGATTTTGGGTAAGGCAGCCCTTAATCACTTTGGGGTGATTCCTCATCATGCCTACCTTTGCATGAAGTTACTCGACCCTGAGGGAGTCATCACCGTGTGTGGTGACCAGGATCTTTTGAGGAAGATAGATGAAGACATCCAAGTGGTGATCTAGTACGTGCACTCTATCGCCCCACAAGTTGGGGGGATGTGTAGGGACCCAGATTTTACAATCCGGATTCCTCTGTGTTTCCACCGCACTATTCCCTGGATCAGTAGATAGTGCTCACAGATTACAGTTCTGAATATCAAAGTACATATCATGCGGAAGCGTAAATATAATAGTAGACTTACTCATGGGCCGATTAGGCCGAAATCATTAAATTGTAGAAGCAGAAGAACGAAGCACACAAGCGGGACCTTCAGGACATGCCCACAGGCAGCCAACTGGAGGTTCGCGACCTAGCCCTTGACATCTTCATCTTCTCTGCCATCATGCCCAATCGTGTTGCTGAGGCGTAATGATCTGGTTCCTGATTCTGGATTTGTTGTGAAATCGAGTGTGAGCACAAACCACCGTGCTCCGCGAGCCAATACACAGGATGCAAATAAATAGTATGCATGGTTTATCAAAGGAGAGGCTCGGGTTATTTTATTTGCCAAAAACGTTTTTAGTAGCATTATTATTATTTAATCATAGTGTTATTGTTGCTACCTAAACTCCACACAACGATTGCCATAATTGACTTAATCAATCGAAAATACACTTTCTTTACTGATTGCTGTCTAAGACTCCAAATAGCGAGTGACATCATATAATTATTCCACCAATCATACACTTTCTATATTGATTGTTGTCTAAAACTCCAAACATCGAGTGACATCATTTAATTAATCCACCGATCATATACTTTCTATATTGATTGTTGTCTAAAACTCCAAACAGCGAATGACATCATTTAATTAATCCACCGATCATACACTTTCTATATTGATTTCTGTCTAAAACTCCAAACAGCGAGTGACATTATTTAATTAATTCACCGATCATATACTTTCTATATTGATTGCTGTCTAAAACTCCAAACAGCGAGTGACATCATTTAAACAGCGAGTGACAACATTTAATTAATCCACCGATCATATACTTTCTATATTGATTGCTGTCTAAAACTCCAAACAGCGAATGACATCATTTAATTAATCCGCCGATCATACACTTTCTATATTGATTTCTGTCTAAAACTCCAAACAGCGAGTGACATTATGTAATTAATCCACCGAATTCACATTTTTGATATTGAGTGCTGTGTAAAACTCCAAACAGCGAATAACATCAATTATACAATCCACCAATATCTTTTGTATTCCAAATTCCTAACAACCCATTCCTTTTGTTATGATCCACAACTACAATTTGCTCTTCCAATAATCAACCTTATTTTCCATTATCTATCTCTAACTAATTCACTAGTAAACCTCCACCAAGAATATCATTGATCAAATCTACGATTCACTAGTATACATCCACCAAGAATATCATTGATCAAGTCAATACTCCAATTATCATATCTCCAAATTCCCAACAATTCAATTGGCCCATCTAGTAATCGATCAAATCCTATTAATTCCATTATCACCAATATCTCTCAAGAATTTATATTAATTATCAGTGTCATAATCCAGCAAATACCTTTGCACTCCCTAATCCTCCAAAAATCATTTAAATCATCTATCTAGCCTATATATTCGTTTAAGCTCCACCAATTTATTTTTTCCCAGAATCCACACTATCATTATTCCTTTTATGATCAACATGAATCCACTAACTCCTTTATGCGATTTCATAAACAGCCATCTTCTTTTCTTACGACCCTATTTATTCTTCCTGAAATTCTATTTGTGAGAAGTATTATCATTATTTAAAAATATAATACATAGAAATTTTCTAAGACCTAGCAATTTTGAACAAAAACATAATGTGTAAGAGAATGCAATAATAATAGCGATCCAGATTCCATCCACCGTTACATGGCATCCGCACCATATGCTAACATTTCAGCGTTATAACCGCTTACATTACCACTGGGACGACACCTAGGACAACTCAAATCAGGGCTTTCCACTGCCCTCCACTTTTTCCATTCCCACCCACAAAGTTTTCGAAATAGAACTATATCTGGTTAAGTTCCCATGTCCGCCCTTGACCGTGGGCACGGCTATTTGAATAGTTTTGACTCTGCAGAGTTTGTACACTTTCACTAGAAGAGAAAATCAACTCGTTTCCCCACACGATTCCTTAGTCATGTGGTTGAGTAGACCATCACAGTGACTATTCAGAATATCTAGCTCCTTTCGCCATCTCACCATATGGGCCGTTCCCACTTGCGGTGGGTCCCATACGTTGCACGGGATGTTCCCTACGGCTACTAGCGCTATTCAGGCTCCACTCCCCTCAACACTAACACGACTGGGAAACTTCACCCTCCACTCAGTGTCCCTTTAGGCCTCCCCTTGCCCTTCCTTGCATTATCCACCCCCATCCACTACCGGTGAGATGTTTCTGGGAGTTTCGATAAAACTACTTAGCCAAGTTGTATTTTACAGACTTGTGGTTGTACAGTTTTACACAGAATTTCATGACAAGATTCGGTCCTTAGGATTACCTGAGCGGTTCTACCACACTCCATAATTTGTGCTTCCACTGCACCACATACCAGCCACCAAACCATCCGCTCAGATATTTAAGCAAGTTGGGATTTTTTTGGGAGCATAAAATAATCATGTCAAAATATACCAGTCATTCCCACCATGACTGTCCAAACCAATTTCTCATGATTAAAAATAGTGATGATGCTTGGGGCATTTCAGCGCCCCCGAGTATCTATGCAGTGCTAAGCATGGCGTATAATTAGGGACTTCTTTTCAAAAGGTTACTATTATAATTTTGCTAGGGCGACAAGGTTCACATATTCTAGTATTTCAAAGGAGGTGTAATATTATTCAAGGCAAACAATGGGCATATAACTAGAATCTTAAATTAAACATGTATTGCATATAAAATAACAGCATGCAATTTGATAATTTAAACCAAAGTAATTTGTAGAAAATGTAGGTTCAACATGATCAAAGTATTGACTCGCCTGGCGCGGTTTACCGCGGACTTGAGCTCACACGATGCTTTCTCTCGAGCTTCTATTCTTTATCTTCACTTTGCTCTGACCACGCTTGATCCGTGGAATCTTCAGGACTCCAGTTTCTAATTACGGGATAAACGACTGAATCCAAATAAAAGCAAATAACTCAAAAGATCCAAATAAATCCAAATAAACTCAATTTAGTTTTATTATGATTTAATGAGTGATTTAAGTCAAGGTCTGCGGTAGGGTACGTTGACTTGATCTTTTTATTAACAATTTCTCTTATCCTTTTTATATTTATCAAGGAAGTTCCATGAGTTAGGTTAGACCTATGAATCGGTGTATGAGTCTAGTCGAGTATCATTTTGTTGAGCGTTAAACTTCCAGGCATATAGCATTTTGTGATACGAAATTTTATTTACCTTAAGTTACCCCTAGGCTAAGTTTAATTTGAATTAGGGTCTACTTATACGGCCCCAGCTTTCTATATATACATTTATGCTCAATATTATTATGTATTAAATCAAGTGTTAAGATTTAATCACTGGCACCATTATCACTCTGCCCACACCTTTGTTATTATTATGCTTAGCATTATTTTTAGTTCGAATCTATTTATCAAGGCTTGTCATACAAGTTTAATATAGCTACTTAATTAAATCTACTATGGAGACTTGTTTAACGACGGTATGTTAAATGCTAGGGCATACATTATAGTTAAGTGTAATCTTTATTAAGTTTGAGTAACCATGGTCATATTTCTTCATTATTGCTTTGAATTAATAATTAGCCTCTTAGGTGATGGCTCAACCATATTAATTATGCATACATGAGCTAATCCAATTATAAATATTAAATAGTCTCATTTACATCCTAGTTGATTTTTATTAACTGAAATGAGTTAACCAAAAATTTAAATGAGCTTCAAAAATCTTGGTTTCAGTTCTGTTGGATAGATCTCGAATTTAGATGAATTTAGAAATTTATCTCACTTAATTTGGAGTTAAAATGATTAAATTATGCCCATTTAAAGTTCTCAGTCCAATTAAATCCAGAAATATTAAAACTCTGACAGGTGGGTCCCATTTTCCATCTTTAAGTTTCTGTTTTATTTTTATTCTCATTCTCTGTGCCCTTGATATGTGGGACCAACTACTGTTCTTAATTAATGGTGGAGTCCATATGTCAGTGAGGAGTTTTTAATTAATAAACCAATTTCAGCACTTATGACAGTCATTAACAACTAATTAACATTAATTAACCTCTGTCTAAAACTAAATAAGCTTACATATATTCTAGTTAATTCTTAACACTTCCCTTAAGTATTTTTAATTTTTCCTAACCACCCCCTTCTTCACTGTAGCTCGGCAAAAATCCCAAAAATCTTATTCTAACTTTGCGGCCGAGGGGGATCGAACTCAGGCCGCATGGGTGAGCGCGCGCTGGGCTAGCCATTCCGGCTCGGGTGTTACCTGACCGAAGCGGCGAAGGAATGTATTTGAGCTGGATGTGGGAGAGGCTGAAGCAGAGGAAGTCGGAGGCGGTACAGCCGGTGGCGCCGCCGGCGAGGGAGGGTTGGGGAGGTGCCGACGGTGGGTAAAACGGATCCTTGGCGTCACATGGAAGCTGCTGGGGGCGTCGGTGGGAACCGAGGAACGCCGGAGCTGGGTCGACGACGTGCGACAGCGGCGGCGTGGAAAGAGGCTCGGCGCCGACGAGGTGGGGTGGCGGGAAGCTTTAGCCGGCGGTGGGGACGGGTTGGCGGGGCCACGGTGGAGCTCCTGGGTGGCTGAATTGGCCGGAGATGGCTCCAATCGGCCGATTTCCCAATTACCGGAGGCGAAGAAGAAGGAGGCGGCCGACACTCCACATGGCATGGGAGGGCAATTCCTTGCAACGGGAAGGAGACGGAAGTGCTGTGAGGCGTTAGGGAGGGGACGCACATACTTAAAGGGGGCGAGCCGGCAGGGCGACGTGGGAGCTTCTAATGGAGCATGGCGGCAGTTGCCTCGGGCGCTGCTTGGCGTGGGTGTCGGTTCAGCGTGGCTACAGGGCACGAGCGACGGGAGCGGGTCGGCGCGGAGGGAGTCAAGGGCGGCGGCAGTGCAGAAAGGAGGGAGGGAGACGTGGAGTGCGCTCGGCCACGGAAGGAGGAGGGAGAAGAAAAAGAAAGGAGCGCAGCGCACAGGGGAAAGAAGGAAAAAGACAGGGAGAAGGAGAGCCAGCTTGGCCACGCGGTAGAAGGAGGAGAGACGCGGGCGAAGCGCGGGCCCGCGTGGCCAGAGGGAAGAGACGCGGGGTGGAGCGGGCCCATGTCGCAGTGACGGCAAAGAGGGGAAAGGAAATGGGCCGGCATTGTGGGAAGGGAAAAAGGGAAAGTTGGGTCGGGCCTTCAGCTAGCCTGATTTTTTTTATTTTCTTTGTAGTTCATTGTTATTTATTTTATATATACACATATATATACATGTATATTCACATGTATATATTTTCTTTATTTCTATTCTTGTACATATTCATTTTTATATTTTTGCTTACCAGGCTAGGCCTTTTGTATACATATTTGCATATATTTTATTTATTTATTTTTGTTGCCCCTTTTATAATACTATTTTCAATATGAAAGTTTTATGATTGGATTGTCTTTTCAGTTTTGGATTCAAAATTTTAGATTTTTTTTACTTCCATTTTTTTCTTTTATGGTATTTTTAATTCTAGTTTTTTTAAACATTCTTCAAATTTTGGATCCTCATCCAAAATTTAAGAAGCACCTTAAAAATCCAAATTTCAAGAAAATACTTTGCACAAATAATTCAAAAGCTTCTCATTTTCAAATTTTAAAATTTTGGGATGTTACAGGATGAGTCGGGGTTCCTGGCCCCATCCTCTAGCAAGTGTATCCCCAAGCCGATACTAGACAGGGAATCCAGGGTTGAGCCTGTCTTAGAAGCTGATCCTGTCAAGACCATGTTCCTTGATGCAGACCTCGACTTGGCGATGGCGAAGGCCATATTGGCTACATTGCAGGCAAACCATGACATCTTCGCTTAGGGGCCTGAAGACCTCCCCAGGGTCCCAAGGGAGATCATCAAGCACTGGCTTGCTGTAAGGCCTGATGCCAAAGCCCATCAAGCTGAAGCTTTGAAAGATGTTAGGTGAGAGCCAGGTCACAATGAGATAGGTGGTTGAGAAATTTTGGAACACCAATGTGATTTGGGAGGTGGTGCACCCTGAGTGTCCTAGCAACCTAGTTCTCATTGAGAAGTTCAATAGATGGTGGCGCATGTGTGTGGACTATAATAACCTCAATCGCGCATGTCTAAAGAATGACTTCCTGCTTCCCAGAATTGACCAGCTAGTCGATGCATACTCGGGATACCACCATGTGTGAATGACCAAGGAGGATGAGGAAAATACTAGCTTCATCACACCCTCTAAGACGTTCTGTTATGTTCGAATGGAGTTCGGGCTAAAGAACACAAGCGCTACCTTTGCCAAGCTCATTTACATGGTTCTTGCCCTTCGGATCAATCACAACATGGAAGCCTATATCAATGACATTGTTGTCAAGAGCATCTTTTCCTGGGCGCACGTGGCCGACCTCTAAGAGATCTTTGACAACTTGCATTGAGCCAACATGAAGCTCAACCTGGAGAAGTGTGTCTTCGGAGTGCAAGCCGGGAAGCTACCAGGCTTCCTGGTATCAAAGCGTGGAATCAAGGCAAACTCCACAAATATCCAAGCCATCCTCAACATGAAGCCTCCCCAAAACGTCCGTGAGGTGCGAAATTTGGCCGACCAATTGGCCGCATAGGGGCGATTTGTCTCTCACTTAGCTAAGAGAGGGCTCCCCATTTTTAAAATACTGTGAGGTTATGATGCCTTTGAGTGGACTGCCAAAAGTCAAGCCGCCCTGGAGGACTTGAAGAACTACCTTGTGTCCCTCCACTAGTGCATTGCCCCAGGCAGGGAGAGAGCCTCATCGCTTACATAACGGCCACCCTATCACCGTGAGTGCTATACTAGTCAGAGAAGAAGAAAAGAAATAGCACATAGTGTACTACATGATTGAAGCTTTGCAAGGAGCTAAGATGAGGTACATTGAGTTGGAGAAACTCGCCTACACCATCCTCATGGCCTCAAGGAAGCTCGGACACTACTTATTGGCCCACAAAATCTAGATACCGTTGTCATTCCCTATTGTCGAAATGCTTCACAACAAGGAAGCACCTGAACGAGTGGGGAAGTGGGTGGCCGAATTGGCCTTGTTTTCAATCATGTTCATCTTTCGCATAACAATCAAATCCTAGGTGTTGGCGGACTTTGTTGTAGAATGGACCTCACAAAACTACCCATGTCCGTCCCACCAGCCGACCTACTCTGGACAATCAACGTGGATGGCTCTTGGTGCTCAGAAGGTGCAAGAGTAGGTATGGTCCTTGAATCCCCAAGTGGGACATTCACTTTCTATTGTGCCTTCCTGGAATTTGAGGCCACGAATAACATAGCCAAGTGTGAGGATTTGCTGCTCGAGTTGCGCAAAGTTTGAGTGGTGGGGGCCAAGAGACTCCTTGTGAAAAGTGATTCCCAACTCATCGCTTGTCATGTTGATAAGAGTTACCAAGCCAAGGACCTGACACTAGTGAGGTACATAGCCCTTGTCTGGGCCATGGAGAAGTACTTCAGTGGTACCATTGTTCGGAGCATCCCACGTTCAAGCAATCTTGAAGCAGACATCCTAGCCAATGCCACTAGCACACAAATGGAAAGGCCCGCCAGCACCTTCTATGAAATCCTAGCAAAACTAGTGGTGCAGGGGCTCCCAGAGGTATGCTCCATTCGGGAGCAAGATTGGAGGAAGTCGATCAATGAGTATCTCATCGATGGGACTGAGCTCGCTAACCCTACCGTGGCATGAAGGCTGATGAACAATGCAAGGGGCTTCGTCATCCACAACAACACCCTCTACAATTGTGGTATTTGCCAACCTTATCTCTAATGCATGTCCAAGGAAGAAGGCACTGACTTGGTTTGCAAGATACACCAGGGGCTCTACGGCTCTCACCTTGCACCCCATGCCTTTGTATCGAAAGCCTTCCAGTAGAGATTCTACTGGTCCACTGCCCTATGAGATGTGGAGTCCCTCGTTCGAACGTGTACCACCTGCGAGTGGATGGGGTGTGGCACAAACTCGCCCATGAACAACCTACAACCCATACCGCCATCATGGCTACTTGCTCAGTGGGGAATAGACCTGGTTGGTCCCTTTAAGCGTCATACAAGAGGGTACAAGTTCACCGTAGTGGCTGTCGATTACTTCTCCAAATGGATTAAGGCCAAGCAGCTGGCTAAGATAACATCTGTGATAGTCCAAAAGTTCATGTGGAAGAACATTGTGTGCAGATTTGGCATGCCAAGGGAGGTAATCATCGATAATGGGATTCAATTCAAAGCAGCCTCCTTCCACAAGTTCTGCATGGGTCTAGAAATTAACCTCTACTTTGCATCAGTTACTAACCCAAAGGACAATGGTGTAATGGAGAGGGCTAGTGGCATCATCCTGCCCAACCTCCACAATCGCCTTTTTGATCTCCTGAAAGGTCACTGGTGGATGAGCTCCCAAGTATGCTCTGGTCGACATGCACTTTACTCAGTCAGGCTATAGGGTTTACCCTGTTCAAACTGCTATACGGAGATGAGGCCATCACACTGGAGGAAATCAAGCTTGGGTCTCTTAGAACCACAACGATTAGAAATGATGACGCCTGCTAGGCTCCGCCAAGAAGCAACCCTCAACATTGACCAGTACCAGGCAGCGATGGCCAAAACCATGGCCCATCCAAGTTGGTGATCTCATCCTTGAAAATAGGCCAACTCGAACCTCGATGGTAAGCTGAGCTCCAAGTGGGAAGGATCATATGAAGTCATCTATGCCACTTGTCTAGGGTTGTTCCAACTACAATCACTCGACAGAACTGAACTCAAGCACAGTTGGAACGCAGAAAACCTCTGTAAGTGTTATGTCTAGCAATGGGCCTAGCATGATGCCCCCATTCCATCTTTTTGTATTGGGCCTACTACAACACCCCCTGATACCTCTACTTGTACTGGGTCTATTATGACACCCCTCGCTCCTTTAATTACGCATGCCTCTACTACATTGTTGTGGGATATATCTAATTCCAGTGAGCTACGTGTTGGATTGACTACCACATACCCTTTGGGGTCGAGTCTACATTAGCTTACACCCACCCTGCGGAGTCGGGTTAACTACTACTCACCCTCTGGGGTCAAGTCATCATCACCTTACACCTACCATCTAGGGTCAGGTCGATGACCACTCACCCTCTAGGATCAAGCCTTCATCGCCTTACACTCACCCTCTGGGGTCGGGTCGATGACCACATACCCTCCAGGGTTGAGTCTTCATCTCCTTACACCCACCCTCCAGGGTCAGGTCAACAACCGCTCACTCTCCGAGGTCGAGCCTCTGACATTGTGAGCATCGACCCGAGTGTCATGTTTTTTTTATGGAATACAATGACGTTCTCGCCTCCCCAACCGATGAGCCACTCGCGAGCTTGGCCCTAAGCCCGATTGTGAGCTTCGTCCTGAGCGTCAAGTTTTTTTGATAGGAGACGGCGATATTCTCACCTCCCCAACCGATTAGGCACTCACAAGATTTGCCTCAAGCACCAAGTTTTTTGGATGAGAGACAGGGTAGTAGGGTACCTGTAGGATCGGAAATGGCAACAGAGGGGGGGTGAATGGTGCCTTCAAAAATTTCCCCAAGTATCCACTCAAAATTTCTTCTTCGATAGCTATAAAAGTTATGAAGAAAAAATCTTGCTCACTTAAAACCAAACAATAGACCGACAAAGTCCCAACTGAAACCAAGGCTTGATTTCCAACATGAAATATATTGATTAACTTGGAGAGAGCAATCTGCACAGAGAACAAATAAAGGAGGACAGCAAAAACTAAGAAAAGCAAAGGTTACAATCTCACATTTGCTGCAATCTGAAAATAGCTTTTGCTGCATTTTTTGCAATCTGCAAACTGTGTAAAGACTGAAATCTGCAGTGTTTGGCTGAAATCTGTAGCTGAAAACTGACTGAAATCTGCAGTGTTTGGCTAAAATCCGCAGCTGAAAACTGACTGAAATCTGTAGTGTTTGGCTGAAATCTACAGCTGAAAAACTGACTGATATCTGCAGTGTTTGGCTGAAATATGCAGCTGAAAACTGACTGAAATCTACACTGCCTTTGCTAAAGAAACAGTCAACCGAAAGAAGCAGTTTGTTTCAGCAAATGCTGCTGTAAACAGCAGACCGACAAGCTGAAAATGGCAGATAGGAAACAGAAAAAATGCAGACCGAGAAGCACAAATCAGAAGTAGCCGAAACAATCTGGGAGCAGCAAGAAATCTGAAAAACAGGACTGCAGTCCAGCCGAAAATGAAAATCTGAAAACAGCAAAAACAATGAATACTGCAGAAACTGAAAATCAAAGAAGGTGTTTAACCGAAAGCTACTCTTCTCATGACAATTGATTGGGACTTCATCCTAAATAACAGCTAGCACTCAAGAGCAAGAAAATTCAGACCAAAAAGGCAAAGAACCCAAATCTGGACTGAAATCTGAAAATGAACCGAAAAGGAGACTCATTTCCAAATTGCTTGTAATCCTTGAAACTTTTGCACATGAGGCTTTGAAATTCACCAAGACATGACCTCACAACTAAGAAGCACAAATTTGAAACCAACTTTTGAAGGGAAATCAAAAGCTTCAAATATGCCCTGCCTTCAAACCCTAACAAATGTGAAATAGAGGGAGTCCTCTCACAAGGCCAAAAACTGATTTATGCAGATTTGAGATTTTAGCACCCTTTGGTCATTTAGAGCATAGCTTGACCTCTTCCTCTGGAGATGAAAATAGAAAAGGAGAGTCTTCTCAGCCAAAATCACCAAGAGCCATAGCTCCTCTGTTTTCAAAAACAGTAAAACCTTAGAATTCTTGCAAACAGAGGAGAGCTAGCAAATGAT
This sequence comes from Dendrocalamus sinicus, assembly GCA_036346575.1. Lineage (NCBI taxonomy): Eukaryota > Viridiplantae > Streptophyta > Magnoliopsida > Poales > Poaceae > Dendrocalamus > Dendrocalamus sinicus. The sequence continues at coordinate 17,664,131 of CM070661.1, read as the reverse complement.
CCAAGAGAAAAATGCAGCTAATAAAAGGACATGCTCTCGGGTATGAATTGGTCAAGAGACCTTGGGAAGTACCCAGTTCAGAGCAAATCTTAGGGACCTAAAGGAATAGAAGCAGCAGTGGCAACCAACAAAAATCAGAAGAGAAGAACAAAACACCAAAGCATCTCAATTGCAAGCCTTCTCATCTTGACTCATGGAGAGGAAAGATTACAAGCAAATGTTCTACATCCCCATACGCAATTGAGGAGAAATATCACTACATGGTTCAACGAGAGCAACACACACAGGAACTGCTCACTCCCTAGCTTGCTTACTTGAGAGCACACTCAAAAGCCTACCTCCTGCTGCTTCCCTCACCTCTTCTAAATAGAAGAGCTCACCCATACAAATGGCAAATCAAGAATTGCAGTCCATACTCCACTTCATTTCCTCACAACCAAGCAAGGAAAGAAAGTCAACACAAAGAGGAGGGAACCAGGATGGAGCTTTCCCTCCAAAACCTCAACTCCTCCTCTTTCCACTAACGGGTCTCCAACCCGTTATCTTCAACCGATCCCGCTTCCAATTTTGCAGCCTTGCACATTTTACCGAAATGCCCCTGCCGCAACTTCCTGGAAGCTTCCTGTCCTCCCACGACCACACCCGGCATCCTGACCGTCTGGACCTCAACTCCTCCCTAAGCCTAGTTCCGATCCACCTCGCCGTTGCCCGTCGTGTCCACCACTGGTAGCTCTAGCTCCGGTTCCTCGTCTCCCGGCTCGCAACCACCTCAGTAGCCTCGATCATCTTCGGCGTCTCCGACCGTCTGGACCTCAACACCTCCTGTGCCTAGTCCCGGTACTCCCACGCCTCACCATGACCTAGCTCCAAAGTCCTGCAGCCACACAGACAAGCAAATCGTCACATAGCACCGCACGAAACAGCATAATCAACATTAGCATTAACAAAAAGGTACTCAAACATGAAATACCCAAATCGACCGATTGAGAAAGAGAACAAGCGTCCTAAGCACTCCCGACCGCAATTGACCAAGTCCAACCGAACCGGACCGTGCCATGCACCAACTTGGCGCGAACCGACCAAACCAAACTCAAACTTTCCAGAACACGAGTCAATTACTCATCACAAATATGGGGACACCTCCACATGGTCTCTCAGTACCCCTAGTATGGGGTAGTAGGAGATCTTTATTTGAACATTAGATAAACAGTAGTGCAAGCCTTGTGAAAGAAACAAGGGCAACTACAACCCCTTAGTGCCCCCCCCAATGAAAGCCAGTGACCACAGGACGAACTCCGAGTGTCCCATTTTGCACCGCTTTGGTTGGTACATGAGCTAGCATCACTCCTTGCATGAAGATGAGTCTAACATAGGGCACAAAGAGTCTATCTCTGGCCGTTCTATGTGGTGGCACTGAGAATTGTGACCAGACCTCGACCCCAACCATTCGCCCTAGGCCACCGCTCAAAGTTTGGCACCCCATGTGAAACTCAATGCTTAGTTGACTTAGCTCAAGATGGTTTGGTCCCTAAGCAACCAGTCATTAGTTTGGTTTGCCACACCACTGTCTGCAAGAGTAAGTAAAGAGTCATTGCAAACATTTCACCGCATAGAACACCAAAGAACCATGGACCAAAAGACCTATATTCCATAGATAGTATAATAGCTACAAAAGGGGGTTAGCTCTTGGGAAGCACTTTACATCAAGGGCTAGCATCGATAGGGCTCTCTGGTGAGCTGAGGTACAAAAAAGAACTAAGTGACTGGCATTAACATTTTAATAATAAGCCTCACATATGGGATGGACCTAGTCCCCGGAGGCCTCCCTCTTGCACACCAGAGGAGCCTCCCTCAGACCGGCGGGTGTGGGCTCGATGGATGAGCCCATCAAGGTAGCTCAACCCACACGAACTCCAAACTTGCGAGAAGGAGCGAACGTGGTTGGTGATGGCCTTCCAGGCCCCCTCTAAGTAGGTAGAGCTCAACGCCTCGTAGGCGAGCGTCCCAAAAGTCATAAAGTGTTGGTAGCCCACCAGCCGTAGGGAGGTGAGCAGGGCCTCGATGGAGGCCTTCGCACAGTAGCACCGAACGCTCGGCATCAACACCCTGGCTGCCTCACCTATCACGCTCATCCAAGTGAGCCAGGTCTTGGTAGTGACGAGCCAAGTCCTGGGCAAGGCTGAGCATCATAATTGCAGTGGAGATGGTGACAGTGGCCACCTTATCCCACTCGTCAATAACCTCAAATAGGTTGTGGCATAGGCACTCCACGTTAGACTCTTGCTCAGCGAGCTTGCGATTTAGCTCAGCGATTATCTCTTGGGTTGTGTCTAGATCCTGCTGCGTAGCAGCCACCCTACCCTCAACCTCCCTAACCTATCTCTTGTTCTCCATTAGGATGGTGTTCTGCATGGAGGACAGCTTGCAGACGGTAAGGAGACTCTGTGATAGGGAAAGGAAAAAATTAGGAACTCATCAAAACCTGAGCTGGTGGACAATCTAATTACCTTCATAAGGTTGCACTCCACTAAAGCGAACGCCTGCCTCTTAGTCAGAGGATCATCCTCGAGGGGCACTACACGCATGATGTTCTCGCTCAAGAACATGGCTATGGGCTTTGGCAAGCCTATATCCTTGGTGGTAATGTGTCCACGACCAACAGAGGGGCACCTGAACCCCCACATTAGGGCGTGCCCACGCGAGGTGCAAACACGGGGATCACGCGCTGAAGACTAGGCCTCAAGACCATCTTGTCCATGGGGATCTCTACGGTGGTAGTCAGAGCTATGCTCATCGTGGCCCCCGACGTGCGCACCAAGGTGGTGCCCACTGTGTTGGCCTCAGGGCATCCGGAGTGTATGAAAATAGGGGGTCATAAGCCACCTTAAGGTCGACCTTATACATTACAGAGTTGATCTTAAGTAGGCCATAAGCAAAAAAGGCTTGAGGCCGGTCCTCAAGCTAAAGATCTGGCCACAAGTATTAAAATACAATTTTCTTTTAATCCTATTGTTCTCTCTCCTCCCACCAGCCAACTACCAACTACCACGTGTGGCCGAGTGGGACCCTTGTTACAGCCGAGCAGTGGCCTCAAGCATAACGAGTCGGCCTTAACTATTAGGTAGGGCCCACCTTAAGGCCCATTACGATATATACATTCCTGATGCCCTCAGTAGCCTCATCACAAATGCCCTGACTCTCTTGCAGTATGAGTCGTCCGACAATAGCCTCAGTGGGGCAAACACGTGAGGAACACCAATGGGCATGGAGCCTACCGCTACCCCTTTGGTGCTTTCCCTGCAGATGCCCTCCAGGCTGAGGGTCAAGGCGACTCCTGGGGAGGAAGTAGGTGACCCTAGGGAACCCCATAGACGGAGGCTGATCATGAGTCCCTTTACTTTACTGAGGCAATGAGAGGTGTCCATGTCACCAGAAGGCCCTGCTTGAGGCGAGCCATGAGGGCTACCACACCCTCTTGACTGGGGTGACGGGGGCGAGTCCTCCAAGACCTCGTAAGGGCACTTTGCCCCTCACTTGGACCCGCCATCCTCGTCGAAGGGTGGGCGAGTGGGCACTGGCATGATGAGCATCTTGTATGCACGGTTGTAGTGATCCCACACAATTAGGTCTACCACCACCCCGCGCTCGGCCCTCGTCACTTGCCCGAGTAGGGCTACCACCACCATCTCCACCTACGGGAGCGTCAAGCCTACAAGCTGGCTACCAATGACTTCTTCCCTATGCTGATGAGGCTAGACCCTTGGGTGGGGTAATAGAATGACTGGTCCCTCCATGATTCCCAATTGGACTTGTGAGCCTTGGTAGGGAATTCAACTTTTGTCGGCTACCTATGAGCTAAAAGGCTATCACCCCGTACAAGGACCACATGTTATCATAGGCATAAACCACTGGGTGCAAAGCATAGTGGAGGAAATAGAAGAGCTTAGCTGAGGGATGCTTTATCCCCAGGCTCTGCATCGCCCACTCATACACTGAGAGGCAGACAAAGGAACCCAGGTTGAGGTGGGAGACCTCAAGGTTGAACGTATTGAGCACATCCTTCAATAACCCGATTGGAGAAATACAGAGGCTGGCTTTGAATTGAGTAGTGAAGACAACAAGCATCCCCAACCCTAGGTTGGGGCGGACCTCATCAGGCTTGGATAGGCAAGACGGTCTCTCGATCTTGCCCTCCTTCTCCAATTGCTCCAAAAGGAGGGTCTTCATATTGGAAGAGCCCAAGTAATGAGAAAACTAGATGACCTTCTCAGGGGTTTCCTCCCCCTCAGCAGGCACCTTCGCCTTCCCACCTTTCTTTGCGGAGGGACTGTTGGACGCCACTGCCTTCTTTGAAGTCATGGTGGAGGGAGCCGATTCGAGCAAGAGAAGTTTGGGGCAACGTTGAGTGGTTTGGAGGCCACTCGCGATGCAAAGCGAGAGACAAGACCCTGGGTGGAGTCCAGGCCACCGAGTGATGGAGCCCCAAATGATGTCTGAGTGGCCAAGTGGTGAAGTCCCGAATAGAGTCCAGGCAACCAGGTGGCAAAGCCCTAGATGAGGGCCAAGCTATTGAGGGATGGAGCTTTGGGCAGGGTTCGGGAGCTCGATGTTGGGTTGGAAGCATTCCAGCGTCCAGGCACCAAGAAGTGGAACCCTAGGAAGGTCCGGGCGACGAAGAGTAAGACCCCTGGAGGGGGTCTGAGCACAAATGCAATGGATCTCAGTGAGGCTCTGTCGGGACCTGGAGCAGCAACTCCAGAACCCTCAGTGTTAATCGCACTATCCCAGGAAAAGCTAGTGCACACAGTATTTACAAAGACAAATATCATGCGTAATGACAAATTTTATTTAACTAATATGAGCCTGATGGCTAAAGTTTACAATAATAGCAAAAAGAAGGCAGCGGAAGATAACACAAGCAGCAGCCCATCCAGCCTTCCCACAAGGCGAATGACTGTAAGACGTGGCCTAGTCACAGTCCTCACCGAAGTTGTCGAAAACTTCCTCTGGAAAGAGTTAGATTGAGCAACATGAGTACAAAAAGTACTCCACAAGTTACACCAGGAGATTAACAGAATTGATGCATGCATATGGAATATCAAAGGAAGGCATAGTATGGTTAATTTGCATGAAAGGCAACATTGGAGTAAATATCATAAAGTAAGTGCAAAAGCTGAATTGATACAATATGTAAAAACATCATTGTAATCAAATTAAATAACGTTAGTGCAGGTCCATCCCCTACACTAACCTAACCACGGGCATCCCACCCGGACCATCTTTTCTCAAAACATACTCGTACGGATTCTATCCATCCATACGGTTTTCAAAATATCTTATGGATTCCATCCATCCATAAGGTTTTCATAAACCAGATTTTTAACAAAACCAAAGTCTAATATGTGAAAAACCTTACTCAGCATGTCCTTGACCGTGGACACGGCTATCCAGGATAGTTTGATACTCTGCAGAGGTGTACAACTTTACCCACAAGACATGTTCTCCCGTTTTGCCACGCGATTACACACTGCCTAAGGTGTGCGGCCGAGAGTTTATGACAAAGCCTTTACAATGATCAGTTGTCAACTAGATAACGCCGCCACTAAGGTTTCACCACAACATGAATCCACATGTTGGAGCCCCCTCTTGTGCCATGTGAGACATCTCACGGCCTGCGCTGCGCTCACATTCAGCCTATAGCGATATCGAGTTGGAACTTCACAAATTAGTTGGTTAGGTCCGTCCCATACCGGACTTGTGGTTGCACGGTGTGACTTTGTAAAAGTAGCTCACAGACCGGTCCTTAACCTGACTTAGGCCTAACCACGAACCCCTTGTGCCTGGCAATCAACATCATGTCAACAAACTACGATGCATGCCAGTAAGCACCCACCACCATACCATTCTCTAAGTCAAAAACCAGTTTTATATTTTGTTTTGAAATATTTCCAACTTAAATTTGGTCTTTTATGTTTTTACAAAAATACCCTTTTAGCTTTGAAATTGATTTTAAATTATAGAAAACTCTCAAATATTACTATGAAATTTTGGGAAGCTTGGGAAAAGCAAAATAAACCCTTTTTGGCTTTAATAAAATATTTAAAATACTTTTCTAGCTTTAGGCTCTTGGAATAAAATTCAGAGATCTCCAAAGAACCACAGAAAATCCGAATAAAAGCCAAATGTTTTAAATACTTAATTTGAAATAGTATTTTTTTTACAAAGATTTTCAAATACCTTTGTGATTAATCATAATTTTATTTTTTTAGTTAAATTACTTTTAACAATTTTTTTAGCTGAAAACAGGCAAATGAAATCTTCAATTTTTCAAGCAACCAAAGAACACTTATTTTTATTTTTAAATTAAATTAATTTTTTTTAATTTTGAAATAACAGCTGGGCTGTTACAAACTACCCCCCTTAAAAAGAATCTCGTCCCCGAGATTCAGACGGGCTAGCAAAGAATTAGGTTTGGATCTTACTCTGTTTGGCTTGAAATGAGATCTGGTTCAGACGTTCTTTTGCAAACTTCTGTGGCCTTCTGCTTGCTGTCCGAAGAGCGTTGGCAGTCGGGGTTCCGGGTGAACCATCCTTCACTGTCGGCTGTTTCTTGGGACAATTGTTGGCGTAGTGTCCTGTTTCGTGGTAGTTGAAACAGGCAACACCGGCTGCAGGGTTCTGGTCCTTCGGTGGAAAGCCAAATACCAAAGCTTTGTTGTCCTCGGTATCAGTAGAGGTGTTGGCTGGTACTTGCTTTTCTGTTGTTGGTGATGGCTGAAATTTGATGGCCTGAGGTAAGGTTCTTCTAACCTTCGAAAAGCTTCCAGGGTTCACGTGCTGGGTAGACATTCTTCTCTTTCGATTTTCCATTTCCACCATCTTGCCTTCCTGGCGAATGGCTTTGCTGACCAACTGATGAAAATCTGCATAGTCCTTGGATATCAACTGGACGGATATATATATATGGCGCTTGATGGGTGCATGGGAATTTGGAAAAATATTTGTGACTTTGATCTATCGTCACCCCTCATCCAAGAATATAGATTTGAGAACAGATTTATTTGTAAGCACTTTATGGCAAAGTGACATTTGACTCAGATTTGCCTCATCACCACCCCAAAATAAAAGAAATAGATAATTTGACAAAGTTCTAAATATTTGCATAAAATTGTCGAGCAATGAACTAACAATATTTTTAAGCTGACTTTCATATAACTACAACTAATCATATGTCCAAAGCTTCAGTGACCTGTGATATTCTATGCTGACCCATCTGTTAGCGACACATATATGCATGTGGGTCCACATATAACTTATATGAACGACTTGTGGCCGTAGAGATATGCTATGTGAAATTGACATCATAAGGAGTCATACTTTTGCAAAATGATCAAAGAAGTGGTTGTTCTTTGATAGCTAGGCGCAAATAGTTTTAGATTTTGAAATTAATCTAGTAGAAAAGGGATTGCTCGTATATAAGTTTTGTGCAAAAAATGAAGATTTGTAATCAGGCATAGCTCATTTGTTTAGGTTTCTTGTGATAAGCGGTACTCATTAAGGTATGATTATCACAATTCATATACATCTCATAAATATTGTAAATCATAGTATGGATCGATGCCGCCGTCACCTCTACGCCCCCCTACTCCGGCCTCTCACCGACTTCGGCTTCACAGCCCTCAGGCCCGTATCTGGCCGACCTATGCTTGAATCTACTTACCCATCCTCCCCCTTTTTACTATTACTTTGCTTTGATCACTACTACTTCGATTCTAGCTCATTGCTATCCTTTTGTTTTGGTTTTGATTCACGAGAGGCATGGTGGTGCACCACCGTGGCCAGTGGCGGACCCAGGATTTTACCAAAGGGTATGCCGTACCAAAATTTTCATATGCAATTCGGTAAATAAACGTAAAATTTGCACCGTAATTCGGTTTATAGGCACTAAATAATATGATAAGTCTTAAATTCAAGGATTAAGTTGAAAACTTGCATAAATTACAATATAAATAGTTCAAACACCATACTAACTGTCTTTTAATGCTGGTAGAAAAATTGAAATGGTTCTCTTACAATGCCGCTGGTTTGATCCAATTTCTGGTTTTAGATCTGAACCTAAATTAGGTTTGGTGGAGGTCAAGCCATCTTCAAGGCTAGTGAATTTTGAACCCTTTGCCATGGCTCACCAAGCCAGACTAGTATACTACTTGCAGTACCCATCTCTAAGGCGTGATTTGCGTGATTGGTGTGTTGTTTACAAGATCCAACCAAGGACCTTGACCAACCTTGACACAAATGATGCACATGAGCCACCTATTACAGATGTATTTTTCCAAGAAGATAGGCTGCAGGGAAGCTTCTCCATTGATGTTGATGGCTTGTTTGATGATGTAATCAGTATCTTGAGGCCTTGGATGATGTCCTTGATCCCCAAGATATTGAAACTATAGAAAAGCAAAGCAGCACTGAGGATCCATTAGATGACATTTCTTATCATGGGAGTAGTAGTGACGAAGAACAACAAATACTTGAAGAAAATAGCGACCTGGAAGACATTGACGAGGATGAGGAAAACATGGATGAGGATTCCTTAGAATTTGATTATGATGATTATTGAATCCTTATTTCTAATATGTATATTAGTACCTTATTATTTAGCTTTCATGTCGAACTAGAAATATGTCTTGCCAATCTGAAATATGGTGCATCCTTGTTTGACTGATGATTTAGTTCACTTATTTTACTTGTGTATCCCCTCATTTTATTGGTGCCCACTCCTTTTGTTTAATACATATTTTCTGCATGATACTAATTGCCATGTATGAAGCAAGATGAGTGGCCGCTTGAAGCATAGACCTGTGTCATCATCAAGGTCAGTGGATTCCAGATCAAGTGCTGCAAGAGAAAATAATGGATTGGCTTCAGCAAATCAGCAAGCTATTGATAAAAAGAAAACTCGATCAAGGACCGATAGCGGTGAAAGACTTCCAGAAGGAGAAAGACCCACGATCAAGGCTGTTGGAGAGTAAGTAACATTCTAGCTGCTTTAATTTGCATAATTATTTGTCCATATTTTATCTATCATTTGTCCGTCGAGTTCCTGCTCGACAGCTACCCACAGTACGTGCAGAATCACTGGATCAGTGCTTCTATTTTTATTATGAGAAGCTGTGTAAACTGCAACTATTGAAAGCTTTAGAATCGTAGAGGTGAAGCTGACATATAAAGGATGAGAAATTTCTCATTAAGTTATCACAACTTCAGTAGGCTAAAATTTTGAATTGTTACTTCAAATAAATTCCTGATGGAGAATGCCCCTGTTCTCTCCATTCCCACTGTCAAGAAGGATAATTTCATGTCTCAAATCTTGGAAGTTTTTTTTTGTATTATTACTTGATTAGTTTAAGACAACGTGGTTTAGGAAGCGAAACAAGTGTCAGATTCTTGATACATAGTGGTGGTTCAAATCTTGTAATGTTAATTACTATATGACTGGATGTATGATTGAAGAAATGAAAAGAGGTGGCAATTTCTTGATGAAGGACGACACTTTTGGTTTGAAGTTGTGGTGCAACTTACTGATCAGGAATTATTCCTTATGTGCTACTAGAAAACTGGTGATAGGTATCAAATCTTTGATCACTACATTTTGGTGGGCTTGTGAAGAGTGGGTTTCTACTTACTGGATTGGCATGGCATGTATGGAGCACTTAAAAAATCTTTGTGAATAGAAATTTTCTTTGAGTAGTCGGATAAAAAGGGAAATAGGTGTTAAGCTCTTGTAGCATTTTATTTTGCATTTTTGCTTATGGTGCAATGCATATGTGCTATATATGATTAGATCAAGTAGTTACTGGTTGCATGATGCTTTGCTTACTTTAACATATCACTTATGTATTTTATTTTTTATCCCTATATGATGATGTCATTTAATATAAAATTAACAGCACTGGAAGTGCATCCTTATCAAAGTTCTCAAAACCCCAACAGATAATGGCGCTCTAGTTCGCGAGATGTATCCTGATGTTGTTGATACAATAAATGGGATGAAGCCGGTGTTAACATGGGAAGATTTCAAGAAGACTAGCACAGTGGAGTATCAAATGATAAGAGAGTCTTGGCGAGTTCGGGTATGTGTTACATGTGCACAATAACTAGAGCTTACTAACTAGCATTGCTATTGTTTAAAAGTTGTCTCAACTGCAACTAACTATAAATAATATGATTGGGCAAGGGCGTTTCAAGTGTCTTCCGAAGATAGAGCCGAGGCAGATGCTTTGTCTTGGAGTTAAAATTTAAAAACATGGTGCATAAGATGTTGAGTGAAGAGAAGCAGGTGTCACTAAGAAACTATATAAGGATGGTAATGTGCCCCAAGAAGATGTGGATGAATATGGAAACCGTTGGCCAACAAAAGAAGCACTTATATCTGCTAAGCCAAAAGACTTTACAACCGATGAAGGTTGGGCTTTGCTATCGAGCACCGAGTACATCAAAATTTAGAAGGTCATCCTTAAAGGCAAAGCAAAATCGCCTAGCTGGAGGTAATAACATATACCATCGCAGCGACTCAAGAAGCTTGCCGCAACACGCCAATGGTGGTAAGAACCCAACAAGAAAGTTGTGACTTCATAAGCTACCGATGTACAGTGTTCAATACATGTCAAAGCATACTTACACTTTAAATGTAGGCACTAAAAGCGGCATTGACCACTGAATTGGTGGTGCTTGGTGCATAATCATGAATTGCATCCAGGAAAAATGATGGCGGGTTGTGCAACGAATGTTGCCGATAAATGGGTAAGCGGTGGATTATTTAGCTGATAGCTCTTGTAGTTGTCTTGTTACTAATTCTTAGCTTTTTTGTGTTTTTGGAAAAGGCACAATATGAAGAAGGAATGGACAAAAAGTACGGAACGAATTGGAAAATTGAGCATCCTGATTTAGATGCAAGTGTCATTTATGAGTGTGTGGGTAGAATGCCACATGGTAAGCTAGGAATTGGTGATGGAGCAATTAGTATTGCTGAGAAGGAAGCAATAAAGACAAGGAAAAGAAGTGCACAACCATATGTTTACGCTAGAGAGAAGCGACTTGAAAGGGAAAATCTGCGTTGAGAAAAGGATATAGCAAGCTTGAACATGTTGTGCGGGTAATTATCATTGTAATAAACATATGCATGCAAATAAATACCTATTGCTAATCATGAAGTTTTAACAGCACTTGCGCTAAACAAGGAATGGACTTTGATGCGTTAGCTCAGAAACTGCAACTAACTTGGTAAGTTTACGTGCTACCTCATAGAGCACAGATTATTACAATGAACTCAAGCATCACTCTAGTTGATTCAGATTTGAATTTTATTTTTCCTACCTCAATTCATTGCAAACCGGCCTTCAAAGTACAAACTAATATATGGATGACATGCACCTACTTACGAATCTGAGGTTGCATTCTCTAGAGAGCATGACAAAATTGTTCGAATGCATCCGAACATGTAAGTATTAAGTGTGTTTACCACATGTATTCATGCCATACCTAAAATTATTGCAAAATCTGAATTATATTCAAGCTGGTTCATGTGCTTATTAAAAATAATATTATAACTTCTATAGGATAACATTGTTGGTGGAGCAGACTATAGTGATGAGGAAAATGAAGATGACACCTATGATTATGATGAAGAAGGATACTATTCCCATGATGATGACCAAAATTATGAGAACATTGGTGAAGACTTTTTTGATGATGATGCCTCCTGGTGATGAGAAGACATTATATACAACATATGAAGTGTGTGGCACTTTTAATTAGTTTGTCTTATGCCTTATGAACAGCAGTATCTTAGTCAAGTATTTTAATTTGAACATTAATTTGTGCTATGTTGAAGAATGTCTTAGCAACTTTCAGAATGTCTAGACCGTACCTTTAATTTCTTTGGTGATCATTGGGCTTCAAACATTCACTGTACTATGCAATATTGAAGTGCTGGTTATGAAATGCTACGAATCGTGAATGTTCATCATTTGTAATTGATCCTCCTGGTCACATATTACTTATGCATGGCTATAAAAACTATCACAAGCACTATCGGTTGATGGATTATAATAAAACGGTTTCATCTCTATATATCGCCGATGGTTTAATAAAATTGTTAGACTGTTCCATATTGTTTTAGCCGATGGGAAACCAAAACCTTCACATATATGTTCTACCGAGAGTATTAAATTCTTGACAGTTAGTAAACACCATTGCTAATATGCTTCCTGACGGGTTAAACAAACTGTCAAGCAACAAATCCCCGACCGGGATACCCTCGGCAATTCATGTTGGATCAAAGACCAAATGGGTGTGTTTACGAACTAATTGCCGAGCATCAACCGTCGGAAACATACAGTCGGCCATACAATGACTGACCACCGGTCGGTAAAAGTGGGAATGCCCGACCATGGATGCCCGACAGGAGGTTGCCGACGGTATACACTCGGCAATTGCATTTTCCGATGGTACAAATTAATGGCCGACGGTATAATAACTATCGGCCATTCTTACGCCTCCAGTAGTGCAAATGAGTATCCATTTCCTTTGAAGCGGTAGCGAAGACTTCCATATCCAGTTCGCTTGGTGATAAGTAAAGTGAAGTGATGTCCCATCATCTGATCTCCATGACTTTCTTCTCGATGTATGTAGATAGCTCGACGTTGAAAACCCAAACGACGGAGTAGTCGATGAAGACCTGCGCTCCATCCATCAGTCGATGCAACATCAAAAGTGTTCATCTACAATTGTTTGAAGGAGAAAGAAGTCAGAAACGTATTTTTGAATGATAACATTAAGGAAGAGGAAGAGTTGAGGGATGAGAGAAAGCAAAGATTGAGAGATAAGGATAAGCACACATATGTATATACATACATATATTTGTTTCTGAAAATACTATTTATTAAAAATTAGTTCTTAGGGTCAAACCATTCTATTCTACCTATGGTCACATCTTAGAGTCATAATTGCTCTGATACCATCTCTGTCGGGACATGGAGCAGCAACTCCAGAACCCTCTGTGTTAATTGCACTATCCCAGGAAAAGCTAGTGCACACAGTATTTACAAAGATAAATATCATGCGTAATGACAAATTTTATTTAACTAATATGAGCATGATGGCTAAAGTTTACAATAATAGCAAAAAGAAGATAGCGGAAGATAACACAAGCGGCAGCCCATCCAACCTTCCCACAAGGCGAATGACTGTAAGACGTGGCCTAGTCGCAGTCCTCACCGAAGTTGTCGAAAGCTTCCTCTGGAAAAAGTTAGATTGATCAACATGAGTACAAAAAGTACTCCACAAGTTACACCAGGAGATTAACATAATTGATGCATGCATATGGAATATCAAAAGAAGGCATAGTATGGTTAATTTGCATGAAAGGCAACATTGGAGTAAATATCATAAAGTAAGTGCAAAAGCTGAATTGATACAATATGTAAAAACATCATTGTGATCAAATTAAATAACATTAGTGCAGGTCCATCCCCTACACTAACCTAACCATAGGCATCCCACCCGGACCATCTTTTCTCAAAACATACTCGTACGGATTCTATCCATCCATACGGTTTTCAAAATCTCTTATGGATTCCATCCATCCATAAGGTTTTCATAAACCAGATTTTTAACAAAACCAAAGTCTAATATGTGAAAAACCTTACTCAGCATGTCCTTGACCGTGGACACGGCTATCCAGGATAGTTTGATACTCTACAGAGGTGTACAACTTTACCCACAAGACATATTCTCCCGTTTTGCCACGCGATTACACACTGCCTAAGGTGTGCGGCCAAGAGTTCATGACAAAGCCTTTATAATGATCAGTTGTCAACTACATAACGCCGCCACTAAGGTTTCACCACAACATGAATCCACATGTTGGAGCCCCCTCTTGTGCCATGTGAGACATCTCACGGCCTACGCCGCGCTCACATTCAGCCTATAGCGATATCTAGTTGGAACTTCACAAATTTGTTGGCTAGGTCCGTCCCATACCGGACTTATGGTTGCACTGTGTGACTTTGTAAAAGTAGCTCACGGACCGGTCCTTAACCTGACTTAGGCCTAACCACGAACCCCTTGTGCCTGGCAATCAACATCGTGTCAACAAACTACGATGCATGCCAGCAAGCACCCACCACCATACCATTGCCTAAGTCAAAAACCAGTTTTATATTTTGTTTTGAAATATTTCCAACTTAAATTTGGTCTTTTATTTTTTTACAAAAATACCCTTTTAGCTTTGAAATTGACTTTAAATTTTAGAAAACTCTCAGATATTACTATAAAATTTTGGGAAGCTTGGGAAAAACAAAATAAACCCTTTTTGGCTTTAATAAAATATGTAAAATACTTTTCTGGCTTTAGGCTCTTGGAATAAAATTCAGATATCTGCAAAGAACCACATAAAATCCGAATAAAAGCCAAATGTTTTAAATACTTAATTTGAAATAGTATTTTTTACAAAGATTTTGAAATACCTTTGTGATTAATCATAATTTTATGTTCTTAGTTAAATTACTTTTAACAATTTTTTTAGCTGAAAACAGGCAAATGAAATCTTGAATTTTTCAAGCAACCAAAGAACACTTATTTTTATTTTTAAATTAAATTAATTTTTTTAATTTTGAAATAATAGCTGGGCTGTTACAGGCTCGGGGTGGTCAGGATGGATCATGGAGGTCTGGATGGCGCACGACGCGCTGGGATGTGTAAGGTAGTAGACCACTGAGGTGCTCTGGGCACGGATGAAGGCGACCCAGAGAGGGTTCAGGTGCGAATGAAGGCAACCCCAGAGGGGGTACGAGCACAAGTGAAGGAAACTCTAGAGGTGGTCTGGGTGCAAGAGTCCCCCGGAGGGGGTCTAGGCACGTAAGGAGACCCAAAGGACGTTCGGGCATGGGACTTGGGGGCCCCCAGAGGAGCCTCAGGCCACCAAAGAGAAGCCCCGACGTTGGCACTGTCTCTCGAGGCGGAGGAAAGGAGATTGTCTACGAGTGAAGTCGGATGGGTGAGTTGAGGAAGTAGGGAGAGATGGAAACGAATGGAGGAGAATGATTGAGAGATGA
Source organism: Dendrocalamus sinicus (assembly GCA_036346575.1). NCBI lineage: Eukaryota > Viridiplantae > Streptophyta > Magnoliopsida > Poales > Poaceae > Dendrocalamus > Dendrocalamus sinicus. Next base: position 17,649,018 of record CM070661.1, on the reverse strand, counting down.
AATGCAATCCCCAGACCTGGGGTGTTCCAAGCCAAGGCCAAAGTTCGCGCGATCTATCACTCAGAGTCCACCCCAAGACCATGATACCATAACATTCCATAACTTCTCGTAGGTTATTGGGAGTTGTGGGCCTAATTAAGGCCATGCGCTGACCCCTTTTTCTAGTCGGTGCACCGGCACCAGGCGGGAGGTTGACAATCATCCAAATCAGTAAGGGGCTACTGTTGAGAGAGGGTCCCCGTGCCATCTTGGGCCTACAATGACCTCGAAGCGATGGAACCCATCGGGAGGTCTACCCTCCGCAAGGTTCGTGAGCCAAGTCCAGGAGCCAACCTTAGCGGAGTCCACGAGCCAACCTTAGCGGAATCCACGAGCCAACCCTGGACAAGGTCCGGGGTTAGCCACAAAGCAACCTCTAGAGTCTTTCGGACATGGTGAGACCCGCGTGGGGCAAATAACGAAGATACCCTTAGAAGTAAGCTAGGCCTTGAGGGCAAACTTGTAACTTTACTCGTCTCTTTGTCCCTCTATAAATAGGACCCCATGTATGGGGAGAAAGGGGGCCATTTTGTAATGCTAGAAATTCGTATTGAATACACTTGGTCATTTGCGTGCTTCTCATTAAGTCCCTTCGCGTCCTTGGTGGTCTTTGAATCTGATCAGGGGTGCTTATAAGTTTACTGTCTGATCTTATATCAACAACACTTGCTAACCTTTATAAATGATAATTCATCCGAGGAACATAATAATATTTATTCAAAAGATCATAAACACGTAGGGCATATCACTAACATATATAGGATTCAAATCGGTAATATATCTTTATTTTATTCAGGATGTGCTATTGTTTGTTGCACTGCAGTAACAATCCAAGCCATTGTTTTTTTACATGAACTGACTAGAGTAAGAGAAACTAGATAGGGGGACGCACTATGTTGTGTCCATCTGGCCAAGTTCGAAACAATATGATCGACACAATAGGGGTGAAAATAACGTGGTTGAAACAATGTGATCAAACCAACGTGGTCGAAATAGCGTGGCCTATACACCGTGGTCAAAACAGTGTGGTCGTCCAGCGTGGTCGGACCAACATGGTTGAAATATAGTGGTTGACCAACATCATCGAAACAACGTGATTGAAACACAGTGGTTGAACAACGTAGTCGAAACATTGTGGTCAAACAACGCGGTTGGAACATCGTGGTCGAACAGCCTAGTTGGATCCACATAGAAGGCAGTATAATAGCATGCATATGTAGAAAATAGGTGTAAATTTTATGTTGCAGCTACATATAGATAGATCTCCATGAAGAGAGATCCAAATGTGTAGATAGATCTCAAGACTTGTGTTATAGCTACATATAGGTTAGTGCCATGGTCAAAGCGGTCGTTGAAACGTCGTGGTCGAAGGGCCGTGATCGAAGTCAAAGCCGTGCTGAGACGCCGTGGTCGAAGTCAAAGTCGCGGTCAAAGGGGGACGTGGTCGAAGATGAAGCCGTGGTCAAACTCAAAGCCAGTCGAAGTCGGGATTGTGGTCAAAGGGCCATGGTCGAAGACAAAGCCGTGGTCGAAGAGGAACGTGCTCAAAGTCAAGTCCATGGCCGAAGTCGGGTTCGTGGTTGCAGGGGTCCATGTTTTGGCCATGTTCGAAGTCCAAGCCTTGGTCGAAGGGGATAGTGATCAAAGTCAAAGGGCCATGGTCGAAGTAGGGCTCGTGTTTGAAGTCCAAGCCATGGTCGAAGGGGACCGTGGTTGAAGTCGAAGGGCTGTGGTCAGAGTTGGGGCCGTGGTCAGAGTGAAGTCAGGGCGTGGTCGAAGTCAATGCCGTGGTTGAAGTCAGGTCCATGACTGATTAATCAAAATGTAAAGAATTCAAAGTAGACTATTATTTGTGTGTTCAAAGAAAGTATCACCTGAGTTCTTCAATTGCACTATCTTCTATTCCATCCGGCAAATAATTTAGCAATTATATCCAATATACGCAAATCAGCAACCCAAAATTGGTAACCAAATTGAGAAACAAGTATCCAAAGCATATTATCTGCTGAAACTTCATAGGCCTGGCCAATTGTAGGATATTGGACTCTTTTATCTACTGACACAGCAAATCAATGCACAACCTAAATTATCTGTATCAGAATGAATATATCTCTACACAATTCTTGAATGAAGATTCGGAAGTGTAAATTCTGAAATGAATAAGGGCTAAGATCATCCAAACAGTGTTATCAAACTTTAGGTCTACTGATCTATCAGTACTGCATATCACATATCTGCAAGTACCAATAAATTGTTCCATCATAGAAATGAACCAATCAATGACCTTCAGGATAATAATCAATATAAATATCCATAGCTAAAAAAGGAATTGCAAAGGACTACTGCAATTCCATCCAATGGGCAGAGTAGCTTAGGTGCCAAAAATATCCCTTCTAACAACCACAGCCAATAGTGCAAATAAGAAACTGCTTTAAGGAAGATCGTAATTGATTTGTTGTTTAATCAAAAAGGAAGTGAAAAGGACCAAAAATAGTGCAAGGAAATACTAATAAACCTGCCTCATCTGGTTCTGATTATATAGCCACCAATAGATGGAAATTGCAATGGATGATATCACTGTTTGTAAAGAAAAACTATCGAGATGCAACTAACAAATAAATAAACTTGATGAGGGCCAAAGATCATGCAAGCATCTCCTTAGCAAAGACCGCTATTTTGCCAACCATCTGTTCAACCTAAAAAAGGACCAGATATGCAAGCAATGGGGAAATCAGCAAAGAGTGCCATTCGTAATTAACAGGAAAGTTAACACTTTCAGTAGTATGACAAATGAGGGTCTTCTGATAATTCAAAATTCCTCGTTCTCTTATTTACTATTCTCTGTGATATATCTTTTAGCTATCAAAGAACTATCACTGGTTGGCTTTACAGCAGAATGATGTTGGTCTCAATAGCTCCAGGTGAACGACCAGAGTAGCGCCGTCAACCGTGTATCCATTCCAAATCATTTGCATGTAGGTAAGCAATTGTAGGTTAGCAATGCACCTTTGGAGGTACCCTTCCTGCAGACACCAGCTCATATAACCTGCGTACAATTGTTTCTTCTTATACCTGCATAAAATGGTAGTAACAAATTACCAAGTAAAAAATATTATCTGAAGGTGTACTCTCAACACCGAAGATTATAATGTCTTTGCATCAGGTGTTTGTATCACATCCTACAAGTGCTTGATGACGTCAGAACAAGAAGCAATTAGATAAAAATTGAGTCCTCAAAAAATAGCAAGGAGAAACAACAGAGAACCTTTTGTAAACATTGTCGGAGAAAACTAGTAATCTCACAGGACAATCCTTCTAGTATTGCCTGTATTGGTGCATGCACATCCTGCTTTACATAAGTAAAAGATTTTATGTAGTATGCACTCATAGGGGAATGAATAGTGAACTTTGAAGATGTAAGAAGAGAAGAGAAACAACTCCAAATAATCAACCTGAACAATGCAAAATAGTGCAGGCATGAGCTGGAGATCGTAATATGGCAGGGCACATGTGAGTAGCTGAATAACAGTACAACTAACACTCCAGATATCCGATGCGGCACAAACACCAGACATTTCGATGACGTAATGCAGAAAAAAAGTGGTGAACAAAAGTAGAAGCATAACTGATGTAATTTTAAAATAAAATTTTGGATAGCAAGAGATGCACTCTATAGGAATTTCGATCGGTGGCTATAACTGCTAAGCATTACCATCTTGCAAGAGTAACTCTTCCAGAACCGAAAAAAGAGAAGATGAATGGCACAAATCTGTATCAACACTTTTTTAAGCCACTGGTTTTCTCTAAAAAAGTGATAGCTCAACTTCTTGAATTAACACTAAACTAATAGCTGTGATATTCATATTAATGCTTCAAATTTGATTTTCACAGCCCCATGGAATGGGACAACCTCTTTAAGACATCTAACAGTAAAAGACTTACAAAACTAAGTTCAGAAGGTACTCCAACATGTCAGTGCACCAAATGGCCTAACAAATAATTCAGCAGGAACAAACAGATATGAAGACAGGTAGCAAACCTCGCGGGCCATCCAGTATGGAGTTCCAACCACTGAATGTGTGTTGATATCAGCTTCAGTTGATTTAGTAGCAACTCCAAAATCAGGAAGAGGTTGAGATCTTCCAAAATTATCGGCCGGCCAATGTACAGCCAGCGACGATGCATAGGACTGGTGAGAAAAGGCCTAAACCCAAATTCATTATCAAAACAATATCCACGCGGACGATATTTGCAGTATGTACATGCCAAATAGATCAATTTAGAATGCATTTATCAGATTCAATTTCTGCTTCCCCTCATCAACGATACAGTCTGATTATACACTTGCATACTATAACAAATGTAGGGGCAGAAGAATGATTTGCAGATACCTCTCGCCTAAGCTCCTCGTCCACGCGACCACGCCTTCGCCATTCCTACAGTCCTCCTCTAGCCGTCCACACGCTTCAAGCTCTGAAAACAACACGCAGCAGGGGCGAAACAACCAAAATCAAGTGATTAGCCTAGCCCACACCCCAGATCCGATCAAATCCGATTGACACAGAAAAAATGGCACGGGATATAAAACCAACCTATCCCGTCGTCCAGGAAGGCGTCCCCGAGCTGGCTCTCGCACGAGCGGATCTTGGACCAAGTAAGTACCCAGAGAAGCAGAAGTAGGAGGCCGGAGGCACAGGAATCATAAAGCTAAAACCAAGCAAATCAATTAATCGAGAGAAGTAGGATTAGAGAGGGAAGAGAAAGGAGAGGAAGAGGGGAAACCAATATTTTCCGAGAAAGGGAAAGAGACGGCTATGGACCTGATCGGGACTGAGTGGGAGAAATCAGAGGGGAAGTTGGAGGCGAGCTGGGTGTCATCGGCCGGCGTCGAGAGGCCAGAGGTGTTGGAGAGGCAGCCAGGCTGGGGAGGCGAGCAGGTCGGGTGGGCTGAGCAAGCTAGCGTCGGCAGTTGGACGACAGGGCATAGGTGCACCGAAGGCTGAGCATAAGTGGAAGCAGGAGGCCAGAGGCACAGGGGGCCGAGCATCTTTAGGAGCTGGAGCAGCACCGACAACGGTGGCGAGGGCGGCGACGAGGTTGAAGGGGAGGAGACGAGGGCGTGGGATCGAAATGATGGAAATGAATGTATATATGTATTTTAGGGTTCTGTGAACAATAACAGGTCTGGTACAGTTCATCATGGCTTTTACTATTCACAGCGGGTTTAGTCCTTGTCTGGTTGTCGCTGTGTACTCGAAGAATAGAGGAGTTACGAGTACTCAGGTGGTCTCAAGTACGACTACGCAGTCAGGTGAACGGTCGTGGATTGACTTTGGTGTACAAGTTGCTACGAAGATCGGATGATGTCTGAGTAGCAACAGAGATAGGGCAGCGTCCGAGTGGCTTAAAAGATCAGACGGTGTTTGAGCGGTTTAGGAGCATCGTACGACATTCGAGTGGCTTAAGAACATCGTATAGCATTCGAGTGGCTTAAGAACATCAGAAAGCATATGAGTGGTGTTGCTTAGGACACGAAGCAGAGCGGTCGAAGCTCCTCTTGATTACAAGGTGGTCAAAAAGTTTAAGCGGTGGGGCGGTCGGAGAGTTCAAGCGGTGGGGCAGTTGGAGATTTCAAGCGGCGGAGCGGTCGGAGAATCCATGGTCAAAACAACAATTAACGACCATGGGTGCGTTCCTAGTGACGAGGGAGTTCTATTTTTGGCCTTTGGTGTGGTCGGGGATGGTCGGAGCTTCGCCGGTGGTGAGGTGTCTTCATGACAATTTTTAATCACAATGGTGAGATTCAAGGGCGAAGGGGAAATTTGCATTAGTGTTTGAGCATCTTTGGGGGTAGGGGAAGCTTGGGTAAGTGGCGGCTCAGGTCAGGGATGGCTGTGCAAGGCTGTCCATAATGAGACCTCTCGGTTGAGTGGCAATTCATGGTGCCAGAGCAATGGGGTATTTGAGAGCTTGCAACTGTGCTTCAATGGTGTTTCTATGAGTAAAAAGGGGCTACAGGCCAAAGGAATTGAAGTGCAATTGACTGTACAAAAAGATTTGGAAGTAATGGCTTAGTTTGGGTTTTTAGCGATTAGTGACAAAGCGTCAGCTGGTGAAATGAATTGGGAGTGTCTAAGTGCTCCTAGACACTGATGTAGGAGAATGGAGGGGCGCATTGGCTTTTATAGCCGGTTTATGGCGGTTTGGCACAAGGGAGGTCCCACTCGGGAGGTAGCGCATGGCTACAGCAGGGGAGGCGCTGGATGGCTCGGGGTGCCTCGGCAAGAGTGGCGGAGATGTTGATAGGTGAGCTAGCACTTCATGCACTGAGCTTCTCGAGTGGTGGTCAAATGTTGCGGCTTGGGGTGGTTGGCCGTGAGTGAGAGGAAGGGCAGTGGTGGCAAAATTTGTCTGGGCAAGACTGACGACTGTTAGGGAGTGTCAGGGGTGCTATCCTCGAGAAGGTACGGTGGTTGAATCAAGGTAGTGGCAGAACGACTAGATGAAGCAACGGGAATTGTTTTATTTTTGTTGGACAGCAACAGTGCCAATGGCCATGACTTGATCAAGGGGTGAAGGAGACAGTAGGATGTGCGAGTTGATTTACCAAGGGTGGAGATGAGTATTGATTTGGGAGAAGAACCAAATGAAATCAAAACTCAAAGCAATTCAAATATTTTTTGAAATTTTGAGGTTGTTTTAACCTACCCCCCCTAAAAGGAATCTCATCCTCAAGATTTGGGGAACAGGCTGGAAAACCTTGCTGCAAATCCAACTCCCTTTGCCATTATATTGTGAACACTCATTTTTACCTTTATCATGGTAAGATCTTAGTGATTTAGGAACGTACCAACGATGACGTCAGTGGCTCCTGTTGCTCCTATGTTCAAAATATGGTTTATTTTTCCTTGAATTGGCTTTGATTTGCCTCTTCCTTTTCCTGATAACTTGGTTGTTGATGCCCCATCTAGTGGTGGTGCGGGTACGATTTGCTGAGGAATAGTTGAATGAGCTTGAGCCTTAGCTTGAGCTTTTGCCACTTTGGAAGGCAGATCACTTTTAGGGCATTGATATCTGAGATAAGCTTGTCTGTAATGAAAACATGTGTCTCCCTTATGTGGGCAATTTCGGTAATAGTGGTTTTCTCCACAAGTACGGCACCGTTCTGTCGTAAGTTGGGGAACATTATACTGTGGTCTTGGAGTAGTAACATACTGAGGTCTTGGGGCGGTGATGTATTGGGATTTTGGCATGATGACCACTTGTTGGTCTTGTTGACATCCAGTCTGTGGTAATACTAGCATTCTTTTCCTGGGTGCACATGATGGTGATGTCTCTTTCAATACCTTTCTTTTTTTGGGCATCTTTTAACTCATTCCTTGCTTCTTCAGACACAATTAACTTATTCACCATAGCAAACAAATCTTTAAAGTCCATCACTGAGATTTGATACTTCAAGGACTTCTGTAACCCTTAAATCGCTCTATCTTCTTTGCTTTGTTCTTGACATCATCCAGGGCATAACGAGCAAGTTGGTTAAATTGGTGAAGGTATTACATTACTGTTTGTCCTCCTTGCTTGAGAGCGAGGAATTCTCAGTGTTTTGCTTCTACAACTCCTGTGGGAACATGGGCTTGGCGGAATGATTCTTCAAATTCCTTCCATGATATTTCTTGGTCTTCATGCATGACTTGATAGTTCATGGCCTTGCAATTGATGGGAGGCATACAAAATATTTTCTTTATCTATACACTGTACAGTATTCAATTTCCTTTTGATGTCCCTAATCCAATCATCAACTGCTATTGGATCAGGCGACGTTGAAAACACGGGTTATCTTGTTTTTAGAAAACTTGACCACTTGGATATGATTTGTGTTGCCCTTGATTAGTGGTAACTCCTGATGAGCTTCTTGCTATTGCTTCTGCTGTTGCTACTCCTTGCATTGCTATCTGTTTCAAAATTTTGGCTTGTTTCTCCATCATTTTCTTTTGATTTCGTTCATCAAGGAATCGGTTTTTTTCTATCATTACTAAAATTTTAGCCAAACTGGTCTAATTAACTTCCTCTGCTCGTGGGCTACCTTAGCCATGAGATCCATTTCCTGCCATCTTAACCTTTGTTACTTAGGTTTTGGAGTTGGTTCTGCAGTGGTTTTGAGAAGGTTAGATAGATAAGTAAGAGTCTAGAATTAAGATGAGAGTAGAAAGAACAAGATGAGGATTAAGATGAACAGGGAAAGTAGAGTTTAGAAGGAGGTGAGATAATAGATATTAATAGCAAACAAATTATGGGATAGAAAACATAGTTTTTTACAAGTTGAATACATACCATGCATATTAGGTACGTATTACAACTTGTTTTACACACAGAAGATACTACTACAAAATGGTTACTTCTATTTTAATGTAATCTTTATGACACAACCTCTTGTAATTTGTTATTTTATTATTGTTTTTTAAGGTTACTAGTCATGTACCATCTGTCCACATTGTATATTTTTGAGGTTAGAAAAAGATAGATATAAATCTTTTTTGAAAACAAAACTAAACTTAAGAAAATTCTAGGATGGATAAGATAGCATTTAGGAGAGAGAAGACATCAGTAATACTTATATTTTGTGAAGATTTTTTTCAAATTAGAATTTTGTAAACATTCCTAGTATAACTTAAGGTCTTATCCTACAGTCAAGCAAGCTGTCTCTGATACAACTCTGTAACACCCCTATTTCTGGGGTCATTAGGATTTCCTCGCAACTACCCAGGATTGTTTAGTTGCGAGTACCGTAGATGAGTGTACATCATTTCCATCACAAGCTTAAGTATAAAAACCAAATATTATTACAAAATTAAGCCTTAGCAGCCAAGTTTTATACAGCGGGGTGAGCGGCGCAAAGTTATATTACAATACAAAATAACTTCACAGGCGTGCCTGAGTGTAGAATAAACTCTAACACCAGGCGTCATCTACATTGTAGGGATCTTCAAAGCCTTTCTCAACGGTTCCTTCATTATTTTCCCAAGCATCTTCTGTTAATAGTTTAGCAAGTGTGAGTACAACCACCGTACTCAACAAGTCATATGGGGAAACACTATATAGCTACTTGCTAGGATTTTCAAGAGATGGGAATATAGTGGTTTTGTTAAAGTATTTGTGGATGCAATTTTATTTGTAAAAATTTTGTTTTTAAACACAAAATAACAAATCATAAACTTTGTAAGGAAATTGGGGTTTCAATATCTCGATTACCAAACTTTAACATTTCCAAATCGTTTCTAAATCTACTCATACTTCGCTATTGGAATCACCCATTAAACACAATTTCATTTACTGGAAGCACGACAAATTCGAATACCACATATTATGACTCTGAAGAGTTACCCAACTTTACCCACAAGATTTGTTAATCCCCTCGTCTGAGTTAAGCAAACAAGGTTGCTTTACTGCTCATCTCTTTATATAGCCTCTACCCGACAGACTAGGTTCCCCTGTCACGGAATACAGTGGCCTGATAGGACGGAACTTACCGTTGTGAAAGCATGGTTTTATCATTTCTATACCAATTCTTATGCATGTTGTTCCCTTTTTTGGAATAGTATATTATATCCTTATAGTATATATTCAATTGATTTGAGCAGCTACTAAACCAGGTTTGACAAGTCAACGCTTGTAGTTGAGTGATTACTATGTTCTTTACTTAGCATAAATTTCTAGTCCTTACTTTTCATCAACCAGGTAACCATATACAAATAAATATCCCAGTGCATTGTGGCACTGTCACTACTAGTGTAAAACAGTTGAATTTCTTAAATTACCATGGTATATTTTATAGTACTTTATTATTACTTGGATTTGTCAATGTGAATATGGCCATCAAATAAAATAGGGTTTTTTTATGTGGTAGGACATAACTAAATAACCTGTCACTCTAAATATTTATTGTACAAGAAATAAGTGCATAAATAAGATAATGAAAATACTGGTAACTATATAATTAAAGGAATGTAGGTTCAATATGATCACAAACATGTGACTTGCCTTGCAGACCAATGTATTCTACTGATTCATATTCTTCTAATTCTTGATCTTGAACTTGAGCTTCTTCTCCTTCCTAGGTTGGCTGGTCTACGACGTCGTGTGCTAGCGCAAAGCAAAAGAAACAAATTAGTTCCATGCTCGAAGGATTGAGCTAGGAGTAAAAAAGAAAGAAAATAAAGAAGTAAAATCCAGAAAAAAACCAAATGAAATAGGTTTAGGAATTATAGGAGGGCTAGTATGAGAAAACGGAGTTGAGAAATAGGTAGATGGGTTCGAAACAATCGAAATGGATGTATATATGTATTTTAGGGTTTTGTGAGCAGTAACAGGTCTGGTACTGTTTTATCGCGGGTTTTACTGTTCACAACGGGTTTAGTCCTTATGGGGTGTCACTGTGTACTCAAAGAATAGAGGAGTTACGAGTACTCAAGTGGTCTCGAGTACGACTACGTAATCAGGTGGACGGTCGAGGTTCGACTTCGAGCGTGAAGTCGGTGGAGATCAGATAGCAAAAAGAAGATAGCGGAAGATAACACAAGCGGCAGCCCATCCAACCTTCCCACAAGGCGAATGACTGTAAGACGTGGCCTAGTCGCAGTCCTCACCGAAGTTGTCAAAAGCTTCCTCTGGAAAAAGTTAGATTGAGCAACCTGAGTACAAAAAGTACTCCACAAGTTACACCAGGAGATTAACATAATTGATGCATGCATATGGAATATCAAAGGAAGGCATAGTATGGTTAATTTGCATGAAAGGCAACATTGGAGTAAATATCATAAAGTAAGTGCAAAATCTGAATTGATACAATATGTAAAAACATCATTGTAATCAAATTAAATAACGTTAGTGCAGGTCCATCCCCTACACTAACCTAACCACAGGCATCCCACCCGGACCATCTTTTCTCAAAACATACTCGTACGGATTCTATCCATCCATACGGTTTTCAAAATCTCTTATGGATTCCATCCATCCATAAGGTTTTCATAAACCAGATTTTTAACAAAACCAAAGTCTAATCTGTGAAAAACCTTACTCAGCATGTCCTTGACCGTGGACACGGCTATCCAGGATAGTTTGATACTCTGCAGAGGTGTACAACTTTACCCACAAGACATGTTCTCTCGTTTTGCCACGCGATTACACACTGCCTAAGGTGTGCGGCCGAGAGTTCATGACAAAGCCTTTATAATGATCAGTTGTTAACTACATAACGCCGCCACTAAGGTTTCACCACAACATGAATCCACATGTTGGAGCCCCCTCTTGTGCCATGTGAGACATCTCACGGCCTACGCCGCGCTCACATTCAGCCTATAGCGATATCTAGTTGGAACTTCACAAATTAGTTGGCTAGGTCCGTCCCATACCGGACTTATGGTTGCACGGTGTGACTTTGTAAAAGTAGCTCACAGACCGATCATTAACCTGACTTAGGCCTAACCACGAACCCCTTGTGCCTGGCAATCAATATCGTGTCAACAAACTACGATGCATGCCAGCAAGCACCCACCACCATACCATTGCCTAAGTCAAAAACCAGTTTTATATTTTGTTTTGAAATATTTCGCCTTCCCGTGCACCGGGTCCGCCGTGCGCCGTGCCGCTACCATGTGGGACCCCTCCGGCAGTGTGAACCCGTGGACCAAAGCCACGTCCACCAGCCACGCAAGCCGTCCACGTCAGCCACCACTGCACACGTGTCGCCGCGTCAGCCCTAGCCGCCGCGCCAGCCGCCGATCAACCGCCTTTATTCCGTCTGCTGGGTTCACTGATAGACTGGTTATTTCGTGGCGGGTCTGACAAAGATGCCTTTTCTATTTTCCCCGATTTTCTTTAGATCCAATTTTTCAAGAGCCCGTTCTCCCTCGTCCTAGCCCCGATTGACCCGATTCTTTTTCCTAAATTCATCTAAAATTGAGCTCTACCTTTTGGTTCAGGTTTGAAAGTTTTTGGAGTTCATTTGAATTTTATTTTATTTTATTTTGTCTTTTCGATGGGCTTTCTCTCTCGTTAGATCACGTGTTCGAGGGAACGGAAGTTGGATTTGAAGACCAAGAGCCCTCAGCTGAGCAAGGCCAAGGCAAGTCGTGTCCTTCGATCATGTTGAACCCAGTTTTCAAATCTATTATGTATTACTTTGTTTTAAATTATCATGCATTGCTATTTTATTATTAAAACCTTGTATTGGTAGTTATGATCCTAATTGGTTAACCCCTCCATGATAATTTAGGGTTTAGGGTTTAGGAATTATAGGAGGGCTAGTATGGGAAAACGGAGTTGAGAAATAGGTAGATGGGTTCGAAACAATCGAAATGGATGTATATATGTATTTTAGGGTTTTGTGAGCGATATGTGTCCGCAGTCGCTTTTTTATCGCGGGTTTTACTGTTCACAACGGGTTTAGTCCTTATGGGGTGTCACTGTGTACTCAAAGAATAGAGGAGTTACGAGTACTCGGGTGGTCTCGAGTACGACTACGTAATCAGGTGGACGGTCGAGGTTCGACTTTGAGCGTGAAGTCGGTGGAGATCAGACAACGTACGAGTTGCTACAAAGATCGGATGACGTCTGAGTAGCTACGGAGATTGGGCAGCGTCCGAGTGGCTTAAAAGATTGGATGGCACTCGAGCGATTTAGGAGTATTGGACGGCGTTTGAGTGGCTTGAGAACATCAGACAGTGTACGAGTGGCTTAAGAACATCGGACAACGTATGAGTGGTGTTTCTCAGGACTCGAAGCGGAGCGGTCGAAGCTCCTCTCAATTACAAGGTGGTCAGAAAGTTCAAGCGGTGGAGCAGTCGAAGAATCCGTGGTTGAAACAACAATTGACAACCATGGGTGGGTTCCTGGCGATGAGCGGGTTCCATTTTTGGCCTTGGGTGTGGTTGGGGATGGTCGGAGCTTCGCCGGCGGCGAGGCATCTTTGCAATGATTTTTAATGGCAATGGTGAGCTTCTGGGGTGAAGGGGATAAGAACATTAGTGTTTGAGCATCTTGGGGGTAGGGGAAGCTCGGGTAAGTGGCGGCTCGGGTCAAGGATGGCTGTGCAAGGCTATTCATAGTGATGCCTCTTGGTCGGGTGGCAGGTCATGGTGCTAGAGCAATGGGGGGTTTGAGAGCTTGCAACTATGCTTCGACGGTGTTTCTATGAGTAGAAAGGGGCTACAAGCCAAAGGAATTGAAGTGCAATTGACTGTACAAAAAGAATAGGAAGTAATGGCTTACTTTGGGTTTTCAGCGATTAGTGACAAAGCGTCAACTGAAGAAATGAATTGGGATTGTCTAAGTGCTCCTGGACACTGATGTAGGATAATGGAGGGGCGCATAGGCTTTTATAGCCCATTTATGGCAGTTTGGCACCGGGGAGGTCCCGCTCAGGAGGTGGCGTGTGGCTAGGGTAGAGGAGGCGCGAGATGGTTCGGGGTGCCTCGGCAAGAGTGGTGGAAAGGTCCGCAGGTGAGTTGGCACTTCATGCACTAAGCTTCTCGGGCGGTGGTCACATGTTGTAGCTTGGGGTGGTCGGCCGTGAGTGAGAGGAAAGGTGGTGGTGGCAAAATTCGTCTGGGCATGATCAACGGCTGTTAGGGAGTGTTAGGGGTGCTATCCTCAAGGAGGTATAGTGGTTAAATCGAGGTAGTGGCAGATGTTTTGAACGACTGGATGAAATGACGGGAATTGTCTGATTTTTGTTGGACAGCAACAGTGCCGACAGCTGTGACTTTGATCAAGGGGCGAGGGAGACGGTAGGATGGGAGAGTTGATTTGCCAAGTGTGGAGATGAGTATTGATTTGGGAAAAGAACCAAAACAAATCAAAACTCAAAGCAATTCAAATCTTTTTGGAAATTTTCAGGTCGTTTCATAAACTATCTGTTATGCAGAATTATTTCTTTTGGACTTCATCGACCACTAAAACGACAACGAGTGATAAACACGTATTTCCGAGAAATTGCGCCTCAGTTTCTTAGCTGCCTTCGGTGCCACTCAATTGGGCTGAAATAAGTTGGTTTATGGCTGAAATTGCACTGTAGATGATAGTGACTTATTTGGCGTAACTAAACTTGGCACCTCCTGATGTAATAGCCTGAGTGATGCAAGTAGCCATCACACGCATTATCAATCTCTATCATCCAGACTGAGACACAACGGTGATGCAACACCTCCCCCCCGGCCGACGACTAGACTTGACAGAAAAAAACCTGCTGGTCTTCACCCTTATTTCAAATTGAGATAGCTCGCAGTCGCTGAAGTAATTTCGCAGCTAAGGTTGGAAAGCTTACTCACTGTTCGATCACAAATCAAATGGCTCAAGTCGATATGTTATGGTGTTTTGCTACAGTGCTATACCCCATATGCTGTAGTACCAGGCATATCAGAGTCGTCCCTTTTCAATCCAAGCGTAGTAAACCAACCACCTAATGCATACAGTCGCTCAACTGATTCGGCTTCTTCGATATGAGAAAATGTTAGAATTGGACCCACGAGTACTAGGCCCATTCATTCCTAAAAAGGTTCCAAACATGAGGACTATAGCTAAAGTCACGCACATGCATATGTGTATGTATTTATGTATTTTTAACGTGTGACTTTTGCCATACCGTAGAACAGCTTCTAGCTTATTAAATCTTACTTTTATTTTATTGAATCATGTCATTATCTATCTTTTATTCAGTTTAATGAGTTAATTGCATTAGTTACAATAAGAACGATTCCTGTGTTGCTAAATGGACATAGAGACGTCCCGAATGACATACACCGAATTTCCTTCATTCCCCAAACATATTGTTTTTCTCCTAGGGTAAACTGTGATGTGGTCCTAAGGCGTCGAATCTCGTCAGCCTTTCTTCTCAGCGTGTATCAGAAGGAGGAAGAGTGGCTATATCCTAGCCGTTGTCGTAAAGAGTACTTGCACAGGGCAGTAGTAAGATTTTTGAGCAGCGTGACTTGTGCAACCGCTAGTCTTTTTCCTTGACGTCGACTATTTTTGTGACCGCACATCTCTACGTTGTTGCTATTTTCTTGATCAACTCTACTATAAGTTATTTGTGTGACCATCGACTCCATTATTATTTTGTTCTTACATATATTCTCAAGTACAATTAATTGTCTGCTGCTAGTTTCGATTATTGCATGATTATTTATTCCTGATTTTTGCCTCCAAATATAATTTAGAGTTCAAATATTACTCTTATTTCCAACGAAAAAAAGTAACAAATTAGTCCCCGCTTGAAACGCAGAAACTTCACCCGAGCAAACAGCTCTATTCCCACGGGAATCTAAAAGGAAAACCTTGTGCATCCGACCAATCACAGCAGCAATGCCAGCAAAGCCTCTGCAACTAGCTCCTTCAATCCCCCAATCCCCATCCACTCGGCAGAACGAGACTAGTCTCAGCACCCCATGTCAAAGCCTCCGAGATAGCTCCTGCTTCCTAGCACACCTATCTTCTTCCTCCTTCCGCTCCCAGATCCAGTTCAAAAAAAAAAAAAAAAACCCAAGAATCAAACCCAATCGAAGCTCAGCTCAGCTCGGCTCGGCTCGGCT
The DNA here is from genome assembly GCA_036346575.1 of Dendrocalamus sinicus. Lineage (NCBI taxonomy): Eukaryota > Viridiplantae > Streptophyta > Magnoliopsida > Poales > Poaceae > Dendrocalamus > Dendrocalamus sinicus. The sequence goes on along the minus strand of CM070661.1, from coordinate 17,633,395 downwards.
CAGCCATGTGCTGCTGCGAGTGCGGCTGCTACGACGCGTTCTGCGACCGGTGCTGCGGCTGCATCTCCTACGAGACCCGCGAGAACATCTTCTACTGCGGGATCTGCCTCGCCATCCTCGCCGCCGTCGTCCTCCTCGCCGTGCTCCTCGCTGCCTACGGCTTCATCCGCCACGTCGCCGTCACCGTCGAGGACGCCTCCCTCACGCGCCTCGCGCTGGCCACGGCCCCGGCGACGGCGTTCGCCTACAACCTCTCTCTCACGCTCGCCGTCCGCAACGCCAACTGGGCCATGAGCATCAAGAACACCAAGCCGCTCGAGGCCGACTATAACTTCGATGGCCAGCGCTTCGACCGCGTAAGGCTCGCCGACAAGGGGGACAAGCACCCCGCCGGGAAGACCCGGGTGTACCACCTCACCTCCGGCGCCGACACTGCCTACGTCGCCCTGGGGAACGCCGGCATCGCAGAGTTCAAGAAGGAAAACGCGACGGGGGTGTTCGAGGTGGAGGTGGCGCTTGCCGGCGAAGTAAAGTACCAGGCGCACTACACCAAGTGCAAGCTCGCGGCGACTTGCCCGCTCAAGCTGCAGCTCGCACCGCCGGGCACGCCGGCCGTCGTGTTCCAGAAGGTCAAGTGCAAGCTCGACAAGGCCGACAAGAACTGCTAGCTCGGTCGGTAGCTTGCTAGTGGTTAGGATAGACCGATTTGTTCGAGTTTGGGTAGTGATTTCTCTGAATTTGTTGGTGGATTTGCAGAATTAATTGCAGTTTGCGGTTTGGTTTATCTAGTGGACGGATGTTGGTGGAAAGAAGGGGAATTTGTGTTAAATTGTTGTGTTGTTTGTGTGCTCTTTTCTTCTGAAAATGTGGAAAAGATTTGATTTTGCGCTGTCACATCAACTTTCGTCCGAAGATATAGATTCCACGCATCCAACGAATCGAATGTGGTTCGAGCAAAACGTGAGCCAAGAATTCGAAGGAGGAATGGCTGATTTGCAAGCCCGCGTCAAGCCTTTGAGTTGAAGCGAAACAGCGTACACTACATCCAGCCAAGGTTCCAAAATTCTTGAATACGGTACAAAAGGATGAGCATGGATGTATGCGTACTCAGGTATAATCTCCTCTGTCAATGTAAACAACCAAATACTCAGATATGCCTGTGCAAGAATCGACTGTTTTCTCAGGCAAAACAGTCGAAACTGTTGGACAGAGATCTAATGTCCCCATGTCCACCCTAAATCTTATACAAACTCACCGCTTAACCTTAACCCTAACTCCCCCCTCTCTCTCTCAGCCGCCGCCACCGCCCCTACCCCCTCCTATGCGCTATCTACTCCGCCTCGCCGACGTTGCCTCTAACACTAGCGATGCCCTCTGGCAAGCACCTCCCTAGCCACTACCGTCTTATCCTTCCCACCCTCTGCTACTACCAGCTTCCTCCTCCTCCTTCTCCCCTGCCATTGTCGCCGTAAGCTTCCTTCTCCCCCACCACCACCGTTGCCCGTTGCCTCCTAATGCTAATCGGTTCTTGTCGCCCCCACCGCCTACCACCCTCCACCAAGCCCGCGACCGATGGTGCTACCATCGCTGGCTCACCACCTCCGCCGCCCCAGTCTCCCACTAAATCCGGGCTCCAGTGAACTCAAGCCTATAACCGATGAATCCTAACCCTAAATAGGCGAACCATCGCCATAACTCGCCGTCGCAGCCGTTGGAGAAGAACTCGTTGACCGGAGCACGAACCTCCAAGCAATATCGTAAGGTCAAAAATTCGATTGTATTTCCCAAAAAAAACATTCAAAACTTTTTTTAGCAATTCCGTTCAAACACTTGTCTTTTTAAAAAAGAAATATTTTAAATCAATGTGGACACAGATTACATGGGAGTGACAATATCACACTCAAACACATGGTCATTCCAGACTTTACCCGTGTGCCTCCTCCCAGCACCTTGATTGTGTTGCCCCTATCACCGGCGCTAGCATCAGTGTGCCATCACCACTGTCACCTCGTGCAATAGCCGCTAGCACCGAGGGCAACGCCCACGCCTCCTGTTGGGACCCGGAACTTGTATTCCAAACCCTATGTATTTATTTTGCTAGTTCCATAATCAGTAGCTAGCATACATATTCAACAACATTTATATCACATCCATACACAATACATTTAGATTAAAGTAGTGCATTTGGTAGCGAATATGCCTAAACAACAGAGTTTACAGTACTGGGGCTGATCGGCCAAATTAAGCATACAACATTAGAGTTCAATGGAAGCAAAGGATAAATGAGGTGCCAAAAACTAGCTGGTATGCCTCATCTCAAACCATAGGCAACTGACTGGGGTAGAACCCTAGAAATTGGGGTCATCGTCTCCAAAACTTGTGACATAGTAGTACTAGCAAGACATGTCTTCTTCTGCATCCTCTAAATATGTTCAACAAGCAATGATTGAGTACGAAAATCATACTCCACAAGACTTTTAAGCAAAGATATATAGTATGCAGACTATGTCAAAGATGGCTGTCTGGTCTAATTTGATTTGTGAAACATGCTTTCAATTTGAATAACGAGCAGTAGATTACAAACGAAAGTTGTAAGAGCATTTAAACTCGATATGTAAATAATAGTAAGCATAAATTTTGCATAATGTAGAACAAGAGGCATGCCACCTTAGAATTTTGAACTAGCGGCATATTCCTTGTCGAATCAATTTTGCAGTCCCAACCATATCCTCCTATAACCATTTTGCAAAACATAAAGCTACTCATTATGGGATATTACCAAGCTTTATCCATAACTGAGGATACGACTATTCGAATAGATTTACACTATGTAGAGGTCGTACACTTTATCCATATGATATAAATATCCCCTTATGTTATACATGTCATGTGATACCATTGGTACCCAATTCAAGAGTTCGTAACAAAGCTTTTACATTATTGATGCTAACAACCACCATGCTATAATGCGTTCTTAAGATAAGGAGTGCCCTCCAGCATCCTAAGACTCATATGGTATTGTTGTGGTTACAGACCAAACAGAGAGAGAGTGCTATGGTAGTGGAGAGTTAGTTGAGCAATGCTTGGGGCTTCCCCATGGCCTGTATGGCTTATATGTATTCACATGGGGAGTACTTTACAATTACATCCTTACACCCAAGTATCCCTCTCAAGGGCATTTATGTCATTATACATGTTCCATTTGGGCCTTACAACCTTCGAACAGGCCGACTGGGCTTAGGTGGGGGCCACCCCTACAACAGGAGCCTCTCATGGTAAAGGGCTTCACGGGCCAAAGCCATGTTGCCGAGCCATTTGGCCCCCTCCGTCCCTGCGGCCTGTGAACTTCTGTATTGTTGGATGGGGTCTCATTTTCCGGCGCAGCCCAACCCCGCACTGAGGATGCCGAGTCGAGCTGGTTGCCGAAGCTGTCCTTGGCCCCGAAGCTCTTCGGTCATGGAGTCGAAGTCGAGGTGAAGACGGGTTCATTCTCCTGTGCGCGATGTCAGAGTCGAGGGTAGGCACCTCCCACGGAGGTGGGTCCGAAGCTAACACGTTGCGGAGGTGTTGACCGAGGCCGCTCTGTAGACGCGGAGTCGGCATACGGCTCGAAACCTCGCGATGCGGAGTCGATGTCTTAATGGCGCGGGAATCTCGCTGGCCCTTGAGTTGTCAGGGTCAGGCAACTGTGGTCGCACGCGCCGTCCCGATAGGAAGGTACACGTGGTGGGACGTGATAGGCGCGTCGTGCGCTGCCATTGGTCGCACGACTGCGGTCACGCGTTCCTTCCCAAGAGATGGGGGATGCGTGGCAGGACGTTATTGGCGCGTCGTGCGCTGTCAGGTGGCCTACACTGCGCACCTCCGGCTACCAGCGGTTGCGTTTCCCGACCATGGGGAGCCAAACCGCTGGGCTCCCGTCGGTTACCTTCCCAGTCGCGGGGGAGGTGAGAGGGCTTTATATACCCCTGCCACCGGCCTGCGAGCGTTCTTCCCCTTTGCTCATTCACTTGCTTGCCGTTGTTTTCGCTGTCTTTTCTCCCCGGTTGCTGGCGCAATCTGCCTCTGTCCCTGTTCATTTGGCCTTGCAGCCAGCGCGGTTTGTCGCCGCCACCGGCAGAATACTCTTTGGTGGTTCGGGAGCCATTGCAGGCCGACAAGCGGTGGGAGGCCATGGAGAAGGCGGGAGGCTGCTGCTCCCGTGCGCTAGGGCGGAGTCTCGTGACGGAGGAGATGATCCAGACTCTCCTTCAAGAGAAGAGGCTGGAGGAGCGTGTTGTGGTTCGCCTGCCTATCCGTGACTAGATGGAGCCGCACCTTGAAGAGTCGGAGGCGATCGTCTTTGTCGTGTTTTTCGAGGCCGGGCTCCGGATACCTGCAATGCTCTTCATCAGCGAGGTCCTGCGGGCTTATGGATTGAGCCGGCGTGGCGACCCGAATCGCGATAGTTCGCTGGTCATATGTCCGGCGGCACGAGCGAGAAGGTGTGCGTCCCAGCGCGAACCTATTCGCCCTTCTTCATGACGTGCGCTGCCAACCAAAGAGGGTCGAAGGGGGCGCTATCGAACTTCGACAGTGTCAACTTCGTGCTGAGGTCGCACTGCACGAAGCTCTTTCCCTCGTTGGCGACGCGAGGGAAGTGGGAGTCCGGCTGGATGCGACGGTGGTTCTACCACCGCGTGATGAGCACCAGTGGTCTTTGGTGCCGAGGACAGCCAATATCTTTCAACAGTTCGCCGGGTGTGAGGCCGAAGGGCAACGACGAACAGAAGGCGCGGAGGCTTGCCGGTATCGCCCTCCGGTTCAACATACGCGACCTCGCCGAGGAGTTCACCATGTACAGGGTGGCGCCGCTGTCTAGCCGGTGAAAGTATGATCGAGATTGCACCCGGCGAGATGGCGTTCACCCGACAGTGTCTTCTCTTCTGATGCCCTCCGCTCCCTGTAAGTTTTTCGGCCATTGGCTGCGTATGCACATATGTAAATATATGCATGCATGTGACTTTAGGAACGACGCCACGCTCTGCCTGTAGGGTTCCAACTAGAGGATGCGGAGCGCGTGGTAATTGCGTTCTTTGGGCCATACATGGCCAAGGAGCACGGGCTACGCGAAGCCGCAACCTCCTCGGCGAAGCTGGGGCGAATAAATCGAGTCTGCGAAGCTCTGGACATCCCCGTGCCGGAGCGTGCAGCACCAACCCCGGCCCAGACTCGCCACCGCGATGGCGATGGCAGGGCGGGAGCATCTCTCGCTTAGCGCAGAGCCCGATCTGATGCCGCCGTATCCAGCCCGTCGACCGTGTCTCCGGCGGCTACCGCCGAGACCGAAGGTACGACCGGCGCTGGGTCCGAACACGCCGGCTCGGAGGAGGGGGACACTGCCCCCAACGAGGGGGCTTCAGGCGGCGCTGAGGAGACAGACCGTGGCACCGACACTCAGGAGGGCGAGGTCTCGTCGCCTGCCCCGGCCGCCGAGGCCTCATTACCTGCGCCGACCGTCTCGACCATCGAAGTGGCCGAGGAAGCGTCTACAGATTGCCCGAGGGCGAAGCGCCCCTGGATACGATCGCCCTCCCCCTCGGAGGGGTTCAACGTGGCGGGCGGTGTCGCTAGGGACTTGGAGTCCGATGGGGAAACCCTCCGGCCCGAGGGGGAGCCCACCACCCCCATCGCAGATGAAGCCCCCACAGCCCAGGTCGAGGCGGGGCAGACATCTTGTCGGGACCTCGGATTTCCGAACCCGGACCCTCTGTGTATTACAGCACTAGTCCCAGATCAAAGCTAGTGCACATAGTCAAACAGTAATGATTACATTACTAACAACGCTTTATTACAATAATAGATAGTACAGACTGACAAGTCTCTTTATTACAAATGAGGTTTCAAGACCTCACACACTCACAAAATACAGCGGAAGCAGAAGATAAATCCAGTGAAGACCCATCAATACGCCATAGGCAATTGACTGGGGAAGCGCGACCTAGTACTCTGAAAAATCCTTCGTCGAATCCACACACGAAGTAGTCGTAGTCTCCTTCTTGAGCTTCATATTCTTTTGAGTAATATTTTTGAGTGCAACATGTGAGTACATAAAGTACTCTGCAAGTCTTGGGAAAGATGCAGTAGATGCAAGGCTTAACAAAGGAGGGCTATATGGTTCTTTTGCACAAAGCAATATTTTATTTCAAATACCATTAAATATTTTCGAAGGCATTAATTTAACAAAGTAATTGTTTTAACAGAAACTATCGATAATTTTATAGTGAAGGTTCTATCCACCAACACTAGATAACTGGCTCTAACCGCCATGGTTCAGGTCTACGGGTTCCATCCACCCACACTGGCTCCATCCGCTAGGACACACGTCCGAGAGTTCCAACCACTCCCGGATTCTCAAAACTTCTAGTTTAAAAATCAAAACCAAAGATCTACCATGTGAGTGCATTCCTTGCTCGCCCTTGACCGTGGGCACGGCTTTTCGAATAGTTTTACACTCTGCAGAGGTTGTACAACTTTACCCCCAAGAGATAAATTATCCTTACAGTCACCATGCTTCCTTTGGCATGAGACCCAGATAAAATATCACAAAGCTTTTACCTCACTCTAGTCTAGCTAGACACCATCCGCTGAGGTTTCACCGCAGAAGGGTGAAATCCACCCAGTCTGAAGCCCCCTCTTGCGCCATATGAGTACAGTAAATCCCTGTCCCTCACTGCGAATAACCAGTAAATCCCTGGCACCCACTTTCCACTGGTGGCACCTAAACTAAACTATCGCAAGTTAGTCAGCTAGGTCGTACCCATATAGACATGGGGTTGTACGGTAGTGCTCAGTCTGGACAATCACAAGTGTCAGTCCTTAATCGACTAGGGCGGAACATACTCTTTACAAAGTCTCATGCTAACCGCACCAATCCAAATCAACCATCCGCCCTGGTCTAAAACAGTTTCCATATTTTTATTTTATTTTAAAAGAACAGTGATAACACCAATTGTCACTAATTTCTGAATACAAAGATTGTTGAATGGATTATAATTTCCAATTCCAAAGTTACAAAAGGATTTAAATAGCATGACTAAGCATTATACTACCGTTCTAATATTTATCAAAGATTTAATATTAATCTCATTATTGAGACAAATATGATCCTAGGGTTACAAGGGGTACATGGCGTTCAAGTTCAATTGAGGGCATAACAAGGTTGGAATTAACTATTACGCTAAAACAGAAACTAGGGTTCTATGTAAATAGCGATGCACATAAATTTAAAATAATTAAAAACATTTCACAATCATAGGTTCAAAATGTTCAAAGGAGACTTGCCTTCTTATGCGCTAGTTGGTCCTTCTTGCTGCGGCTCGACAAACTCTTCGGCGACGTCGGGTTCTACGCGCGAAACAACAAAACAAACAAATAAATAAATACAAATAAAATCACAAAAATATAAAATATATACTTCAAGAAATTTTATGATTTTATACAAATTTAGAAATTTGAATCACTAGATTCGGAGTTCAGACGACAAAGAACGAGCGATTGGAAGTTTGAATGAATTGGAAATTCCAGAAAATGCAAAACCGAGGGAATATTCTCTGGAATCTTATTTTTGGCTGATTTTTGGATATATTTAAGTGTATGACGTGTGGGGCCCGGTTGTCATTGGAGTACAGATTTTTATTTTAATAATATATGACAAGTGGGTCCCGCTTGTCATTGACTAAAGGTGAACAAAAATTGGCTAAAGTCCAACCAAAAATGCATGCCCAGGATTTGAACACACATCCTCACACATGCATGCACTAACTTGACTCCCCTAGCTAAGTGAGCACTTGCTCTTTCATGACAAAGATGCATCATCAAAGCAAGATAAACAAGGAGGAACAATACTTGGAGAAAGAATGAAAGAGGAGGCACACAGGTGGTACATGGCGGGGCGGCGGGGGTAGAAGGGTGGCGGCGCACCTACCGGTGGCGGCAGGGAGGCCCGGGGCGGCCGGCGGCGGCGCAAGGAGGAGGCGGCGGTGGTTGAAGTTGGGGGTGGCGACGGGAGGCGATCGGGCGGCGGCCGGGGCGACGGCAACCGGCGGGGGCGGCGGACGCAGAGGAGAGGGAGGGCGGCGGTGAGAGAAGGCCGAAAGGGAGGAAGAAGAGCCGGAGTTTGGGGATTTATAGGAAGAGAGAGGAGAGGAAGGGGCTTTCGGTTTTGAGAGGGAAATAAAGGGGAAAACAGCCGGTGGATTAGTGGGGGTGATTAGGGCATCCGTTTCCATGCTTTAATCGGGAATTAAGATGAAGAAACGGACGGCAATCAAAGCTTTCATTCGACTCTAATGGTGGAGGAGAGAGAGTGGGAGGAGGAAGGAGAGGTTGAAGAAACATATGACATGTGGGGTCCATGCGTCGGTGAGAGAGAGGGGAAGTGAAGGGGTACGAGCCGTCGGATTTGTGACACGTGGCAAGTGATTTGATCATGGCCTTTGGATTGATATGAAGAGGTAAGTGATCTTGTATGGCTAGGATTAAATCGCGGAGAGAGAAGGATTCAATCTGAGAGCGACACGTGGCAAGCTTGGATTAATTTGATTTTTTATTTTCGGAATAAATTTCAGAAAATACTAGAAACTTTATAAATGCTTAAAAAATAATATTTAATGTCTAAAAATTCTAGAAAAATCATAAAATATTCTTGGAAGTATTTTACACTTAGGAAAAATATTTTTAATTTCAGATTTGCATTTAATAATTTTATAAAATACTTTTTAACTTTTAAAATTGATTTTTAATTCCAGAAAATTCTCAAAAATTAATTAAAATTTCTGGGAAGGCTAAGAAAAATAAAATAAACTCTTTTTGGCTTTAATAAAATATTTAAAATACATTTTATTGCTTTAGACTTTTGAAATAAAATCCAGATAAATCCAAATAGAGCTCAAATACTTTAAAATAATTAATTTGAAATTAAATTTTTCTGAAGGCGGATTTTTGGGATGTGACACATCTCGTGCCATGGTGTCAACTGGGGTAGTACGAACACCTCCCCATGCATCGGTCGAGGGCATCGAAGGTTGGTGCAATTTTTTCTCCTCCCGCGACTTCGCAAAGCTCTCTCCGATTTGCTCACTCATTCTGTCGTCGACATCAGGCGAGACAAGGTCTCCCGGACACGGCCAAGGATTAAGCAATGGAGACGGCCGCGAAGTCTCCGGCCTTCCTGCCCAGGACGCGATGTCAGCGCCTGGTGTTGTCGACGTCGCTGGCGCGGATGCTCAGCGGCTGGCCATCTCCGACTTCATTCCCTGGCCGGTGATGCTTCAGGTCCTTCATGAGGTCACAGAGTGCGCTAACTCCAACCTAGATCAGCGGGCGCTGTCGAGGTGCGGGGCCGAGCTCCTGTCGGGCGCACTAGAGGCCTCGGAGATAAGGGTGGGTGCTTAGGTTCACAACCTATGCCGCTATCGAGGGCTTCGCTAACACCTGCGCTTTTGCAGACCCTTGCTCTCAGCCGAGCCTTGGAGGAGGCGCGTATCCACGAGCGAAGGATGCTGGAAAGCTAGCTCCGAGCTGCCGAAGAGGCTCACGCCACCAAGGACGAGCGCATCCGCCTGCTGGAGGTGGAAAGCGCGAGGGCAGTCTCTGACGCGCAGATAGTCGCTGCAGAGGCGCATTGCGTGGCTGCGGAGGTGCAACGTGCCGCGGCGGAGACCCAGCGTGCAGCGGCGGAGGAGCGCGACGGCCTGCTCCAGCAGATTGCAGCGCTGGAGGAGGAGAGGGCCCAGCTCACCGCGTCCCTTGAAGAGAGTAACTGGACCCTGGGAGACGCGTCGGTGGTGGCGTGGGGGGCGATGTAGTCTTTGGAGAGTGCCCTCGCGGACCTCTCCGTCGACGTGCCGGACCTAACGTTCGGTTCTGAGGACCTGGTGCGAACGCTTCGGTGAATCAGAGAGGGTTCGCGCCTCGCCCTCCGCGGCGCCAAAGCCTTCGGTGACCACTGCAGCTTCGCTAGTGCCTGCATTGCCTTCGCCATGCTCCAAAACCGGTGGTGCCAACACGTCGCCCCGCCAGCCAGAGCCGGGGTGATGTCGAGTGACGTCCGGGCCTTCTACGACCGGATCTGGGGCTACGTCGGGGAGGGCACGGCCAAGGTAGTGTTGCGACGGACGTTGCATAGGGAGGGGAACTTCGGCCAGTGGCTCGACGAAGTCCCTCGGCGCACCGAAGATGGTGCCACCGTCCCTAGGCACGGCGCGGATCCCCAGGTGTGATGCTGGGGTCCGGTGTGTAGGCGTGCGTTGCTATGTATCTGTTTTTGTAAGCTGGCGCCCTGTGGCCCCCTCCCCTTTGCATGAAAGAAATGGTATTGCCCCAAGCATTCTGACGATGCATACTATTTTCGCTCTGGGCAGATGTTCGATAGAGGCCGATTAGTACTCTCAGACCAGATGATTCGACAGCATCTTCGGCGTTGGGCATGGGCGGAGGAGGCCTGGGACTTCTGGGCAAACCGTACTTCAATAGGTAATACTTCGACGCAGAAGCATATTAAGGTGGAGCCAGGCGAGTAGCGACCTTAGGCACTCGAAGGCACTTATACACTGTCTCTGGTGATGTTGATCGCCGGACGCCTTTGTAAACTCTCGTGTATGAATGCAATAAAGATTGGTCGAAACGTGTCCCCGCCGCTTTTCATTACCGCTCCTGTCGCCAATTAACTCGTAGGACTTGGTACTTCGTCCTCGCGCTTCGTAGCCGAGGTAGACACTCGAGCACTCCATCCCCCACCCTTCGAAGTGGTGGCAGCGGAGCTGGCGCCTAGTCGAAGTAGACGCGTGAGCGCTGCATCCCCTATCATTTGAAATGGTGGCAGCGGAGCTGGCGCCTAGTCGAAATAGACGCGCGAGCGCTCCGTCTCCTACCCTTCGAAATGGTGGCAATGGAGCCGGCGCCTAGTCGAAGTAGACGCGCGAGTGCTCCGTTCCCTACCCTTCGAAATGGTGGCAGTGGAGCCGTCGCCTAGTCGAAATAGATGCGCGAGTGCTCCGTCCCCTACCCTTCTAAATGGTGGCAACGGAGCCGACGCCTAGTCGAAGTAGATGCACGGGCGCTCCGTCCCCTACCCTTCGAAATGGTGGCAGTGGAGCCGGCGCCTAGTCGAAGTGCACCCCTCGCACCGTGCACCCGCTGATATGAAGGCGCTAGGGAAACGGCTACCTCCCTCATACTGAGCTTGGGGGAAACGAAGTCCTTCAGATCCCAGCCGAGAGTGCGTCTTATTTATACTCGGTACAGTGCACGCGGAAGTGAGCCTCCGCTGCGTCTTATTTATACTCCGTAGAGTATGCAGGGACATATTCCGCGTCTTATTTATACTACATAGAGTGCGCAGGGACAACATCCGCGTCTTGTTTATACTCCGTAGAGTGCGCAAGGACAACATCCGCGTCTTATTTATACTCCGTAGAGTGCACAGGGACAACATTCGCGTATTATTTATACTCCGTAGAGTGCGTTGGGACAACATCCACGTCTTATTTATACTCCGTAGAGTGCACATGGACAACATCCGCATCTTATTTATACTCTGTAGAGTGCATAGGGACAACATCCGTGTCTTATTTATACTCCGTAGAGTGCACGGGGACAACATCCGCGTCTTATTTATACTCCGTAGAGTGCACGGGGACAACATCCGTGTCTTATTTATACTCCGTAGAGTGCGCGGGGATAACATCCGCGTCTTATTTATACTCTATAGAGTGCGAGCGAAGGCATCCCCCCGCCGTCTTTTTTATACTCCGGAGAGTGCGCGTAGGGACAACATCCACGTGACTTTTTTATACTCCAGAGAGTGCGTGTAGGGACAACATCCACGCGTCTTCTTTATACTCCGGAGAGTGCGCGTAGGGACAACATCCACGTGTCTTCTTTATACTTCGGAGAGTGCGCGTAGGGACAACATCCACGCGTCTTCTTTATACTCCGGAGAGTGCGCGTAGGAACAACATCCACGCGTCTTCTTTATACTCCGGAGAGTGCGCGCGGGGGTGTGCCCCCACGTGTCTTTGTGCAAAATGAAAATGGTTGTGCAAACGGTTGGTTTTATTAATCTCCCATTTGCGCGGGCGAGCATCTTACAACGGGAAGGTTGCTGACCTCGCTACAGGCTTCCCTTCGGTCCTAGACATAGTATCGCCGCAACCTATCTGCATTCTATGTGTGGCGAAGTGCCTGCCCCTCCAGCGTCGTGAGGCGATAAGCTCCCTGTTGCAACGCTGCAGCTACGATGTATGGGCCCTCCCACTTGGATTCCAGCTTGCCGATGGTCTCCGCATGGAGCGCCATTTTGAGGACGAGGTCTCCTGGCTGGAACTCCCGTGAATATATGGTGCGGTCGCGCGCGCGCACGCCATTTGACGCGCATAGTTCGCAACGTGCTGGGTGAAGCTTACTCGATCTCCATCGAGAAGATCCAGGGACAATTGGCGCTCCTCCGCCGATGCCTGGACGAGGACCCTCCTCGATCCCGCCTTAATTTCTTCGGGCGTCACTGCCTCATCGCCGAAGAGGAGTTTGAACGGCGTGAATCCCGTCAGGCGTGTCACCGTTGTGAGGAGGGACCAGAGGACGCTGTGGAGCTCGTCTGGCCACTTGCCCTTCGATAGTCCGACGAGACGCTTTTTGACTTCGGCGGAGATGACGCCATTCGCTCGCTTGACCACTCCGTTGGACTGTGGGTGCCCGACCGAAGCAAATCTGAGTGTGATGCCCATACTATCACAGAACTCCTTGAATGAGGTGGAATCGAATTGCAGACCATTGTCTACGGTGAGCTCCCTAGGTACTCCGAAGCGGCATATGATGTTTTACCAAATAAAGCGCTGCATGGCCGCGGAAGTTATCTTAGCCAGAGCGACAACCTCTGGCCACCTAGAGAAATACTCTAAGGTGACTACAATGAACTAGAGGTCCCCCGGGGCTCGGGGAAGTGGCCCGACAACGTCAATGCCCCATCGTGCCAGCGGCCATACTGAAGGAATAGGCTGTAAGCTCGTTGGGGGTCCGCGGATGACCCGCCACATCCATTGGCAGCCTTGGCACAGGCGCACGAGGTCTTGTGCGTCAGCAACGGCGGTTGGCCAGTAGAAACCGTGCCTGAATGCCTTGCCGACTAGCGACCTCGGCGTGATGTGCGAGCCGCAGAGCCCCGCATGGATCTCCATGAGAAGTTGCCTATCTTGTTCACGTGAAAGGCACCGTAGCAATGAGGCACAGACTCCCTTTTTGTAGAGTACACCGTCGAGACCTGGAAGGATCTGGCGCGATGCTGCAGGCGCCGGAGCTCTACGGGGTCGTTTGGCTCCGCGATGCCCTGCAAGAAACCGTAGATGGGCTCCCGCCAGTCACCCTACTGGGTAATCTGGTGGACGAGGGCCGCATCGCGATTGTCCTGAGCGATGGCTGCCGCGAGCAGGACCTCGTAGAATGCTCCCTCGGGGAGGGGAAGTTGTTGGCTGGCGGCCTTTGCGAGGACATCAGCTTGTTCGTTATCTGCGCGAGAGATGACCTTGACCGTGACACCCAAGAAGTGTCACTTCTTCGCTCTTACGGCTGCCAGGTACTTGGCCAATTCAAGGTCCTTGGCTTGGTATTTGTCCACATGGCCCGCCACCAGACGTGAGTCGATGTGAACAAGGACCCGTCGCGCGCCAAGAGCTTTAAGCTTCGCGAGGCCGAAGAGTAGCTCCTCGTACTCGGTTGTATTGTTGGTGGCCAGAAATCCAAGGCGCGCCGAGTATAGCAGGCGGTGCCCCTCCGGTGTAGTGACCACTGCGCCCACGCCAGCACCCGAAGCGCCATAAGCTCCATCGGTATTGAGCATCCACACCGGGTCCTCTGGCTGCTAGATGTGCTGGGCCGACGGAGTCCATTTTGCGAGGAAGTCCACCAAGACTTGGGATTTAATCGCCGTTCGTGAGGCGTATGTCAAGGAGAACGGCGCAAGCTCGGCCGCCCACTTGCCGATGCGCCCTGTGGACTCCTTATTATACAACATCTCTGCCAGAGGGAATGAGGATGGCACCGTGATTGGATGGGCTAGGAAATAATGTCGGAGCTTCCTCGAGGCCATGACCAGCGCATATGCCAACTTTTCCAGCTCCGTATACCATGTCTTAGCGCCCTGGAGGGCTTCGGAGACGAAGTATACAGGGCGCTGAAGGTCACCCTCCTCAAGGACAAGGACGACGCTGACCGCTGTTGTTGTAGCAGCGAGGTAAAGTAGGAGGGGAGCCTCTGGTGCTAGAGCGACCAAAGTGGGGAGGCTTACGAGGTGCCTCTTGAGGTCATCAAAGGCCCTCGCACAGTCGCCATCCCAGTGAAACCCATCGTAGCCGCGGAGGGTCTTGAAGAATGGCAGGCCCCGCTCTGCTGCCTTGGACAGGAAGCGGCTCAACGCGGCCATGCGGCCAGCAAGCCGCTGGACCTCCCTTGTCGTCTTAGGTGGCTCCATAGCGAGGATCGCGTCGACTTTGTTGGGGTTCACCTGGATACCACGCCCGGACATGAGGAAGCCTAGGAGCTTGCCTACTTGCACGCCAAAGACACACTTGTCCAGATTGAGTTTGATGCCTGCTTTCTTGAGGTTGTCAAAGGCCTCTTGGAGATCCTAACTGTGGGAAATGAGCTGCCTGGTTTTGATGACCACGTCATCGACGTAAGCTTCCACATTTGTCAGACCCGAATTTTTCAGTCCAAAATCTCATGTGAAACCACTGCACTATTCCTTGGATCAGTAGATAGTGCTCACATGTACATTGCTGCATCATTTCATACATCGAATGAATCATAACAGCTCATAATAATATTACATAACTGGGTTTGAATTATGCCACATCGGGCAACAGTTTTACATAAGGGCCGATCAGGCAAAATGTTCACATTACAAAAGCATAATAGCGGAAGCAAAAGCAAGGTAGACCTTTAATCCACAGGCAGCGACTGGGGGTAAATATGTGCCATATGATTATTACCTAAGCTAAGGCAATAATTATAGGCACACTACACCATAGTCTATCTACCTAGGACTTAAAATGCGCAAGAGACGCTCTAGTTCTCGGTGTTGTTCCCTCCTTCTGCAGCAGGGGCATCTTCATATGCATAATGATCTTGGGCTTCTGAATCTGATTTTGGTAATGCGAGTGTGAGCACAAACCACCGTGCTCAGCAAGCCAACACACAGAATGTAGTAGATAATATGCATGGCTTATCAAAGGGAGGCTCGGGTTATTTTGTTTGCCAGAAATTGCTTCTGAAGTATGATACATAAAAATTTCTTAAGACCTAGCAGTTTGGACTAAAACATAATATGTGAAAGTCTACAATAATAATAACGATCCAGATTTCATCCTCCGTTACATGGTCTCTGCACCCTATGCTAACATTCCAGCGTTATAACCGCTTACATTACCACTGGGACGACACCCAGGACAACTCAAATCAGGGCTTTCCACTGCCCACACTTTTCCAATTCCACCCACAAAGTTGTTTTTGAAATAGAACTATATCTGGTTAAGTTCCCATGTCCACCCTTGACCGTGGGCACGGTTATTCGAATAGTTTTGACTATGCAGAGTTTGTACACTTTCACCACAAGAGACAATCAACTCATTGCCCTACACATTCCTTAGTCATGTGGTTGAGCAGATCATCACAGTGACTGTTCAAAATATCTAGTCCCTTTTGTCATCTCACCTTATGGGCTGCTCCCACTTGCGGTGGTCCCATACTATGCACGGGATGTAACCACGTCCACTAGCGCAACCGGGCTCCACTCCCCGCAACGCTAGTACGCTAGTTACTTCACCCTCCACTCGGTGTCCCTTTAGGCTTCCCCTTGCCCTTGTGTATCCACTTCTTTCCACTACCAGTGAGATGAGTCCGGGGGTTTCGATAAATTTACTTAGCCAAGTTGTACTTTACAGACTTGCGGTTGCACTGTTTTACATTGGAGGTTATGACAAGATTCGGTCCTTAGGGGTATCTGGGCAGTTCTACCAATACCCACTTTGTACTTCCACTGCACCCCACACACACCCTTGAACCATCCGCCTAGATATTTAAGCAAGTTGGGGTTTTTGGGAACATAAAATAATCATGCCAACATATACCAGTCATTACCACCATGACTTCCCAATCAGTTTCTCATGATTCAAAATGATAATAATGCTTGGGGCATTTCCGCGCCCCCGAGTATCTATGCAGTACTAAGCATGGCGTATAATTAGGGACTTATTTTCGAAGATTACTATTGTAATTTTTGCTAGGGCGGCAAGGTTCACACATTCAAATATTCCAAAGGAGATGTAATATTAATAAAGTTAAAATAATGGGCATATAATTAGAATCTTGAATTAATCATGTATTTGCATATAAAATAACAGCATGCAATTTTGATAATTTAAACAAAAGTAATTTGCAGAAAATGTAGGTTCAACATGATCAAAG
Source organism: Dendrocalamus sinicus (assembly GCA_036346575.1). Taxonomy (NCBI): domain Eukaryota; kingdom Viridiplantae; phylum Streptophyta; class Magnoliopsida; order Poales; family Poaceae; genus Dendrocalamus; species Dendrocalamus sinicus. The sequence goes on along the minus strand of CM070661.1, from coordinate 17,616,895 downwards.
TATTGACTCGCCTTGGTCACAGTGGGGTAGTTCTTGGTTGTCTTGAGCTTCTAGAGCTGCTACCTCAGCTTCTTCTTCCCGAGCCTCGTAAGCTAGTTTTATCGTGCGCGAAAATTTGGATAAAAACAAATCAACAATCAATAAACACTTACCAGAAAACCAAATAACTCCAAGTTCACATTTTTAGTTTCAAGAGGTAACTGTGAAATTTAGACGACTATAGAAATTTGTTTCACTCAATTTGGAGTTGGTATGAAGAAGTTATGGACTTTTGAAGTTTGAGTGGGATTCATTTTAGCAAGTTTTTAAATTACCATTAATTCAAATAAATTTTATTTTGCAGCATTTCAGTTCCAATGAGTAGATCTTGATTTTAGATGAATTTAGAATTTTGTTCCATTCAATTTGGTGCTAAAATGAAATAGTTACAAATATTCGAAGTTCTCAGATTAATTAAATTCAAAAGAAAAGAAAAAGGGAAATAATAACAGAGGCTGACAGGTGGGGCCCATATGGCAGTAAATCCCACATAGTGCGGCCTCTGACAGGCGGGACCCCTCGGGGGACCGAGCCCTCATGTCAGTGGTCGGGCTATGACAGGTGGGACCCGGCTATCAATGGGCTTCTCGAAATAACTGCCACTGACAGGTGGGACCCACCCGGGTTAGTGGAAAAATTGGCGAAAACTCGACCTCAGCGCTGCAGAGCCAGGGGCTCGAACGCGCGCCGAGGGAGTTGGGGGGGGGGGAAGGGATTGCGCTGATAACCACTCGGTCACACGGTGTTACTTGACCATATAGGGTGCATAACCCTTTTAACCCAACCCAACTGTACCTTTGGGCAGAGATGTTTGGGGCTGGGGACGGGCGGCGGTGCGGTCGGCGGCGGGCTGCCGGAGGGCTGGCGGTGGTGGCCAAAATGGGATGCCCAGTTGCCGAGGAACCCGACGGTGGGGTCGGCGGGGGCCAGGGGACGCCGGGGAAGGGTTGGCGGCGGGCGTCGGCGGCGGGCTCATGAGAGGGTCGAGCCGGCACCGAGGATTGGTCGGCGAGCTCGGTGGAGGGCGGGAACGTCTTCATGGCGACCCGAGGAAGGCGGGGGAGTGAGGAATTAGGCTGTGGTGGCGCGGGTGAGGAGATGGCACGGTGACCGGCTGTGGGGATGAAGACGGCGCCGGCGTGCCGTGGAGGCTCAGGAGCTCGATTGCTCGCGGAGAGAGGAAATGGGAGGCGTGGCGACGTGTTTCGAAGCTTCAGCTGGGGCTTTTATAGAGGAAAAAGCGCACGAGGCGAGGAGGGCCTACGGCGGCCGTGCGGGCAACGTGTGGTAGGTAGTCCAGCCGGTGAGGTGCTACAGGAATCCAGCATAGGGTGCGGGCGTGCGCGCAGGGCCGTGGACTGGGCGGTCTGTAGCTGTTGCTAGCGGTATGGCGCGGCGGAGTGGTTCGGCGCCGTGTGACGGGGAGGAGGGGACGGGCGCCTGTGGATGCAGAGGGTGATGCGGCGCAGCGTGGTGATGAGATGGCAGCGGGGGCCACGTGACGTGGGTGGGGATGGCGCCGTGGTGCGGCGGTCCGGCGAGGGCGCCGTCTGGGGGAAGGCCGGCCGGGCGCGCTGTCCGAAGCGAGATGTGGCTTCGCCCTTGTCCGATCGCTGGGGGTGGGGAAGGGAAGCGGCGCGCAGGCGGTGGCTCATTGGTTGAGTCGATCGGCCGGTGGCCGCCCATTCCTCCTTTTCCCTTTTTATTTTATTTATTTATTTATATAGTGATCCCCCATTAATTTACCTTTTGCTACTCTATTTAATCTCTGGGTATTTATACACTTTAAGAGGGTTCCTGATTGTGTATAAATATATACATGTATATGTATATATCTATGTATGCATGCATGTATTTACTTATTCCTTCCTCTTGATTTTGTTTTATTATTACCACACCTTAAAATAAAACTGTTCATATTTATATATATTTATATCTTTGGGCACATCTCTATTTAAACATCCTTTGGCCTCTATTTCTTTATTGCTAACATTCTGATGTGCATCATATTTGTAGTACATTTTCAATCAATTGTTCTGTGGAGTATAGCTCAATTTGGCCATAATTTCATCAATTATGTATACTTTTGCCCTCCTTTTGGGACTGTTTACAGTGTTTGCAATTATTTTGCAGATCGGCGCGAACCAGGCGCAAATATCCACAAAAGATCAACAAAGAAGAGGAGCTAGGATTACAAAACAGCGGAAGGGGAAGGACCAAAATGCAAAGCGCACAGCGCCGCACCCCCTTTCACTGCAACAAAACCCCCGCCGCCAGCAGCTTTGCGTAGCAAACCCTAGCGCCCGCGCCCCCGCAGAAACCCTAATCCCAAGCGCCGCAAGTATAAAAACTCCAGCTGCCTCTTCGATTGCCTGAGCCGGTCACACCCCAAAAAAAAAAAGAAAACCCTAGCCGCAACCATTCTCTGGTGGAGACCAAAACCCGTCCATTCGCCTCCTCCTCCCAGAGACGCCCGGAAAGCACTGCCTCTCCCCATCTCATGGCCGTCGTCGGAGGCCGGCCATAGCCGGCGATGAGCCCCAATCTCCAAACAGCTCCAGCATATTCTAGCCCTCTTCACCCCTTGCCGAACCAATCTTCTGCTCAACCCACATCACCAAGTTGAGAGACACCGGAAGGAGGAAGAACCCTAACCAGATCTGCTTCCTCTTCGTCTTCTTCGGCCGGATCTGGTACCTCATCGGCGTCGCCTCCTCATCCACGGCCGGATCTGCTACTCCAGCTTGCTGCTCTGCTTCGGCCACTCGTGGATGGACCACCTCAGCGCCCGATCTGCTACGTCTTCTACCCGGATCTGCTTCCCCTACTACATCTACGGTTGATCTTCTACTTCTACTCGGCTACCAGTGTCACTTCATCATCCACGGCCTGGATCTGCTTCCCACTACCTGCGTCCACTACATACCGTCTTCACAACGGATCTGCCACTCTTCAGGGTTGTAACATCTCACAATCTTCGTTCTAAATATTACAATGCTTTCCTGTGATGCTTGTATGGGATATCTGTGATGTGCATGAGATTGTTATTTGTGAATCTGTGATGCTTATGTGTTGGATGAATGATGTGCATGTGAGATATTTTGTAGATCTGTATGCTTGTAGTGTTGTTCTTGTTTATCTGAGATGTTTATGTGTCGGATCTGTTAAGTTCATGTGCTATATATTTCAGAATCTGGGATTTAAATGTGCTTTTCATTGTGCTTGCGCAAGTGAGATGACTGTTTAGGTTATATCTTCATGTTTATATTTATGATTCTTGCTTGAATGTTATTAATTACTCTTAAGTCTGATGCTTCAGCTTGTAGTTATCTTTCTTATTGTCTTGCTAGAGTAGATCTTTCTATTTAGAGTTAATATTGTGCATGCAGTTCTGTTAATTTAAGTTAGATTAGATTTCATACTGTTTTTATGCCTTTCCTAAGTTAGGGTTTACTTGTTTTTCTGCAGTAGTAAAGCTTGCTTGATGGTTGCTTATCTTTATCAATATCTGGTAGTTGTATTGTTTGATTGTTGTATGAGAAGGGTTGGGATGGTAGTTTTAGCTTTATCTTCATCTCGATAGTTCCCTGCGTCCTTTTCTTTTCTCCAAGTCCTCTCCTCCTTCCCTTTAGTTCCTTTCCCCTCCTTCTCAATGCTCCTAAATCTTTCTCTAGGTAGAGTTGGGTTCTTAGTCTCCTCTCTTCATTTCCCCCTTTATCTGTCCGATTCTTAGTTTTCTTACCTTCTGTAGATCTTTCTTTCTTCTTTTCTCTTCCCTAGTTTCTTTCTCTCCTCAAGTCTTTCTCTAGCAGATCAATTTCTTCTCTAGTCTTCTAGTCTCCTGCACTCTCTTCTTATCTATGCCTTCTTTCTTCTCCTCTTCTGCTAACCTAGCCAACTCCTAGCCTTACTCTCTTCTGCTCTCTCTCTCTCTCCTTAGCTTTCCTTCTTTTATTTCTGGCCAGTCTTCTTTCTTACTCACTTTCTCTCACTAGATTTAGATTTTCAAGTCCTTCTCTTTTCTCTTCATCAGTCCAGATAGTCTTTTCCTAGCGCCTTCAGCTCTTCCCTTCTCTTTCTTCCACTATTTTGCAGTTCTGATTTCCAGCCTTTAGTTGTTTAGGTTCAGCAGTTAGTGTTCAAATCCCTATTCGTGCGACTTAGCTTTGGTTAAGGGTTTGTCACCAGTAATTTAGTCCCTGTGGAGAACACGACATTCGCTGCTATCTTAGCGGCAGCCCGTTCACTTGCGGGTGTGCAGTTTTGCACGATCACATTCTCATACACATTGTTTTCATTTTTGTTTTAATCATGGAGACCTCAGACCAAAACCCAAGGAGGAATTTACCAGAGATCAAACTCCAAGACCAATATATTCCAACAAAGTTCAAAACTTACATAACCTCCAAAAATTATTTTGTATCTTTTGTTGTCATAATTCTTATTTGTATTTGAGATTTATTTCTAGTTATTATTTTGCTCATCACAAAACTCAAGAAACCCAAATAAGATTTTGAACCAAAACTCAAATGCCAGTAAGACGTAAATAAAAGTTTTAAATTACTCAAAATTTCAAATATCCAGAATTTAGGATGTTACAACGTTCCTCCCGAGTTGAGAGGCCAGCGCTAGCGTGATGAGGCAGGTGAATGTTGCCCCCGCATTCTTCAAGCCGAAGGGCATCCTGACGAAGCAGTGATGAAGCTGGTCTTATCTTCGTCGTCCTTGGCCATGTAGATCTGGTGGTAGCCGGAGTAGGCATCCAAGAAGCTCATGAGCTCGCACCCCGCGGTGGCATCGACCAATTGATCTATGCGCGGCAAGGGGTATGTGAGATTTTGGAGTAGATGGGAACGTCGACGGTGCGACGGCTTCGTGTTGATTGGCCGTAACGCAGGCAAGATTACAAGGAGTGGTTATATAATATGGAGATGATAACCGGTGACTTCAATTCAAATACAACAACGAATCTAAACTTTCTATCTAAAGCCAAACCGGTTCTATCTCCAATTATATCTCTTACATGAGTACAAATCTTATATATTTAACACTCCCCCTCAATCTGAACTCGAGAGATTAAGATTATTTTTGAACATCTCCATTTGCCGAACAGGAAGAGGCTTCGTGAATCCGTCAGCTACTTGATCCTTGGAAGAAACAAACTCGACCTCAAGTAGCTTGCGTGCTACTCGTTCTCGTACAAAATGATAATCAACTTCAATATGCTTAGTACGCGCATGAAATACAGGGTTAGCAGAAAGATACTTAGCTCCAATGTTATCACACCAAATTTTTGCTGCCCTTGGTGCTTGAACACCAAGTTCTTGAAGTAAAGTTTGTACCCACATAATTTCTGCTGTGGCATTGGCAAGTGCCTTATATTCTGCTACTGTACTTGATCTGGAGACCGTTGCTTGTTTTCGTGCACTCCATGAAACAAGATTGGAACCCAAGAAAATAGCAAAGCCGCCGGTTGACCGACGATCATCTAAGCATCCTACCCAGTCAGCATCAGAGAAACCACTGACAAGTAAAGAAGACTTACTGATCTTGAGTCCAAGTTTAATTGACTGTTTCACATATCTTAAAATTGTTTTTACAGCCACCCAATGATCTGTTGTTGGAGCATGAAGATATTGGCAAACCTTGTTAATTGCAAAGGAAATATCTGGTCTAGTTAATGTTAGGTATTGCAATGCTCCCACAATACTCCTGTACTGCGTTGCATCATTCGGTCCAAGCAATGTTCCTTCATGAGCTGAAAGTTTTTCAGTGACAGACAAAGGTGTGTTACAAGGTTTACAAGTATGCATGCCAACTCTTCTGATCACATTAGATGCATATTTTTCTTGTGTTAGAATTATACCATCAGATACTTTGTTAACCTCAATACCAAGAAAGTAATGAAGATCACCAAGGTCTTTTAGAGCAAACTCTTGCTTGAGATCCTGTAACAGGGCTGATGTTGCACTTTGCATAGAGCTAGCTACTATTATGTCATCCACATAAATAAGAACAAACGTAGTAACATCTCCTTTACTATAAAAGAACAAGGATGTATCAGCTTTAGAAGACTTAAACCCTATCTCATGTAGTGTTGTGCTCAGTCTAGAATACCATGCTCTTGGTGCTTGTTTGAGTCCACACAGAGCTTTATCTAACTTGCACACATAATGAGGAAAAGAGGATTCTTCATACCCTGGTGGTTGTTTCATATATACCTCTTCTTCAAGCACACCATGAAGGAAAGCATTCTTAACATCAAGTTGACATAGACTCCATCCTCTAGACACAGCAATAGCCAAAATAATCCTGATAGTAGCAGCTTTGACTATCGGACTAAAGGTATTCTCATAGTCTATGCCATATCGTTGTTTAAACCCTTTTGCAACTAACCTAGCTTTATATCTATCCAAGCTTCCATCAGATTTTCTTTTGATCTTGTATACCCACTTACAATCTATAATATTAGCACCCTTCTTTGGAGGAACTAAATGCCAGGTTTTATTTTTCATTAAGGCCATATACTCTTCATCCATCGCCTTTTTCCAATTTTTATCAGTTAGTGCTTCACATAATTTTTGAGGTTCTCCAGAGGATGTAAAACAGCCATACCTAACTGTTCCATCAGTATATACCTTTTCTTTTCTGATGCCGCTTTGCAGACGTGTTCTTGGTCTCATTCCACTGGACGTCGTCGGCAATTGCATGACTTGTTCTGCATGTGTATAAGCTCCCTCAGTTACATCCACGCCATCAGGAGCTACTGACCGACCATCATCATTGCCGAACGAATGAGGCGGGACACCAAGCAGGACTCCGCGCAGTGATTCGCTAGTTCCTTCGCCGGTTTCGCCAGCTGTTGAAGGCATTGTGTCCGTGTCTGTGTCTGGATGGTTCCGCGCGGAGTCAATCGCAGGTGACTGCTCAGACTGCATCAATTGCACCGGCCCTGACTCCACGCGATCAGAGACAGACTGTCCTCCTGGAGTTAATTCTCCCGCCGAGGCTGCTGTTGCTTCAGACACCCTGTAATTTACACCCAAAATTCCTGTATCTGCAGTATCTGCACAGTTTCCATCAACGCAATCACCATTGTTAGGTAGAAAATTAGTCAAATGATCACTCAGTGCTCCCCCTTGATCATAGGTGATTGGAACTAGTTCGGCAGGGAGAAGAGAGATTTCTCCACGCAAACGAGCCCCAGCATTAGGATGAAGATTAGAGAAAGGAAACATAGTCTCATCAAAGATGACATCCCGAGAAACATACACCCGTCCAGTGGAAATATCAAGACACTTAAAACCTTTATGAAGATGACTAAAACCAAGGAAGACACACTGTTTTGACCGAAATTGTAACTTGTGAGTATTGTAAGGACGAATGTTGGGCCAACAGGCACATCCAAATATGCGAAAGGAAGAATAGTCTGGCTTTTGCTGAAATAGCCATTCTAAAGGAGTCTCAAACTGAATGACTTTACTAGGAAGCCGATTGATGATGTAAGTAGCAGCAAGAAAAGCTTCATCCCAAAATTTGAGAGGCATAGATGCATGAGCCAAGAGAGCCAAACCAACTTCAACTATATGGCGATGTTTTCTCTCAGCGGCACCATTTTGTTGATGAGTGTGTGGGCAAGAAACATGGTGGGAAATACCTATTTTTGTAAAGAAAGAATTAAGTTTTTGATATTCTCCACCCCAGTCCGTTTGCATAGCAAGAATTTTGCGATTAAGTTGTCTCTCAACAAGATTTTGGAACTCATGAAACTTCTGAAAAACCTCAGATTTATGTGTAAGAAGATAAATCCAGGTAAATTTACTATAGTCATCGATGAAGCTAACATAGTATTTCTTTCTTCCAACAGAATTAGGGGCAGGTCCCCAAACATCAGAATGAACAAGTTCCAAAGGATACTGAGATATACTCGATGATCTATGATATGACAACTGATGACTCTTAGCCTTTTGACAGGCATCACACACTGATTCTTTATTGGACTCAGCTAAACAAGGTAGCTTATTTTTGCTAATGATTCTAGTTACCATAGGAGCAGAAGGATGACCTAAACGACCATGCCACCTTGTAAAAGATGGCGTGACACTAAAGGCTTGCTTTTCTAAAGTTCCTGAAGGAAGAAGATAAAGGCCTCGGCAACACCGTCCTTTAAGAAGCGTGCTCTTCGTGACCCAATCCTTGATAAAAAAAATATTTAGGATGAATCTCAAAAAAGGCATAATTATCAATAGCAAGACGATGTGCAGAAACAAGGTTCTTTGTAGCTTGTGGAACATGGAGCACATTTTTTAGATGTAAAGGACGAGTTGGGGTAGGAACAACTGAATGACCAATATGCTTAATTTTCATACCTGCGCCACTTGCAGTATGGATCTGATCATTACCCTTGTACTTGTCGTGAGTTGTCAGCTTCTCTAATTCACCAGTTATGTGATCTGTTGCTCCAGTATCTAAATACCAATTTGTGTCAACTCCATAAGCATGCGAAGTTGCTGCAGCAGCTGTCTTGTCTTCTGGAACGTAGTTTTTGTCATATCTATCAGAGGCAACATGGCCCCTCTTGTGGCACAACTGACACACTGGCCGAGTCTCAAAAGCATTGTTGAAACCTCGGTTCTCAACTAGGCTGTTGTAGTTTCCACGCCCCCGGCCTCATCCTCCAGAGCTGGCACCTCGACCGCGACTACTTCCTCGGCCTCGCATTCCTCCGCGCGAAGAGTTGCTGCTACGTCCTCCCCTATTTGTTGCATTTGCCAAAGCAAAGTTTAGCTGCCGTAAGTTCATCCGGTTCTCAAAACTCAGCAACTATGAATGAAGTTTTGCTACTGTGACTGGTTCAGTCCTGGCAACAATTGCAGAAACAACGGAATCAAACTCGTCGTCGAGTCCGTTGATGATATACGCAATCAGTTCTTCATCATCTAATGGTTTTCCGGACGCTACAGCTTCATCTCCGAGTGCTTTCATCTTCGCAATATACTCTGATACAGGTAGGTTTCCCTTCCGTGTTGTTGTCAAGGCCAAGCCGACATTGATAGCTCGTGCACGGGTCCTTGTCACGAAGAGTTCTTCAATTTCCTTCCAAGCCTGTGCCGCCGTTCTTGCCGTAGCTACCTGCGTCAGTATCTCCTTCGAGAGAAACGCAAGGAGAAACCCAAGAACTTGCTGATCTTCGGCGAACCACTCTTCAAAGGCTGGATTGGAAATCTTGATTGTCTTCTCTCCTTGCTTCTGATCTATCTATCTCTTCAGCAGGAGCTCTGGTCTTCCCGTTGATATGCCCCTCAAGACGAGCACCACGGATTGCCGTAAGAACTTGCGCCAACCAGATGGCATGATTTTGCTTATTCAGCTCTGGACCGGGACTAGGCTCAGGGAGGAGCTGAGGTCCAGACGGTCAGGATGCCGGGTGCGGTCGTGTACAGCGGAGCGGACCGGGACTAGACTCAGGGAGGAGTCGAGGTCCAGACGGTCAAGGTACCGGACGCGGGAAGCTTCCGGGAAGCTGCTTGAGGGCAATTTGGTAAATTGACTCAAGCAAATGAGTGGAGTGGGTGGTTCTCCCTCCAAAATCTGGTTGAGAGTGGTTTGACCTCCTATTGCCTCATGTGGATGTGAGGAGAGTGGGTGGAGGTGGTATGCCACTTCTTGAATTTCTTCTTTGGTGTGAGCCCTTGTCTTCATAAGTGGAGAGATGGAGGCAAGAGAGGAGAGTTCAGCAAAAGCAAGAAAGGGAGTGTGCTGTTGAGTGAGTTCTGGAGAGAGTTCTCAAGTGTACACTGCGTGAGTTCTTGAGTATGTGAGCTCTGGAGAGAATCATGTAGTGTGTTTCCCTTTTGAACTGCGTATGGGGACTCCTGTGTAATCATTCCTCTTGTAATCATTCATGGGATGGTATCAATGAGAAGGAGAGTGGTTGAATTGCATTTATTTCTTGTCATCTGTGTTTTCCCTGTTTGCAGTAGTCTAGGGTTTGAAGTGAGGAGACATTTGTTCTTTTGATTTTCTTGGTGGATTCTTGTTGTGAAGAGTGGTTCTTTCTTCTGAGATGGTCTCCCTGCTAGTTACAAAGATTTATGAGCAAAAGATGCAAGAATGAATAGTAATTTGAAAATCAGTCTCAACTTCTGTTGAAATGTCAGATTTCAGCTCAAATATTTGATTCTTGCTCTTGTGATGAGTTTTGTTGTTTCCTAGAGTCTCCTTGCTGTTTGGAACATGTTCTTGCTCTTTTGGCTTGAGGAGAACAGATGAAAATCACAAATTTCATTGATTTGAGCAAGTCTCAGCATTTTTCAGAGTTTCAATCTGCTCTGTCCTCGGGAGACCGGTTAGATCGCTAACCTTAGCGGTCAGACCGCTCTGACCATGGCGGTCTGACCGGGCCCTAGTTGGCGGTCTGACCGGAGGCAACAGGGGGTCTGACCGGCCCCTAAGAGGTGGTTTGTCCGGCCTGCTGCCTTCTGACCATTGTGGTTGCTGCTGTTATTCATTGTTTCTGTGCTGAGCTCTGTGGTTCTTCTTTGATGGCTTTTGCATCATTTCCTCTTCTGTGTGTCTGAGGTGATGGTGAGCATATGATTTGTTAGCTCACCATGCAATAATTGTGAAAAACTAAAAATCTAATTTGATTGCATTGGATGATAAATGTGTGAAGCTAACTAAGGACTTATTAGAGAAATCACCATCTGCTTGTGATGTGTGTGCTGTTGGGAAGAAGCATGAGGGTTTGGTAGAGACACTTAGCGACGTGAACCAAATGGCTAGCAGTAGGACTGTCACTTCTGAGGCCGCCATGCATGCACATGCCTTTCGTTCTTCTGCTATTGGTTCTTCTTCTACTCCCTTACCTTCTGCTGTCTATTCTTCCCCCTGCTCTTCTTGCACCTCTCTCTTTCGAGAGTATCAGTACCTTATAAACACTCTTGCGAGATTTGTAGGAGGCAAGAAGAAGCTAAATCTTATTCTAGACCAATCCAAGATTTGCAAATTCAATCAAGGTCTAGGATATGATTTTTCTAAGGATGTTAGAAAGCATCCACATGTTGTTCTTAGACCATAGCAGCAGGTGTGATCGAGGTCGAGCCCAGAACTAAGAAAGTTCAATTCAAATCAGCGGGTTTTGCCCAAGGGATCTCTGACAGTGAGGTGATTCCACCTATTGCTTCGACTTCTCAGAAGGCGAAGCCCCAGCATGTTACTTCTACCTCTCAGAAGGTGAAGTATCATTGTATCTTCTGTCAGAAGGATGGACACTTGGCCGAGAGATGCTTTAGGCACGCCAAGATCGCGCGTAGAGACCGTGTTGAGGCTCTTAGGTGTATTTAGGGTCAGCCCCAGACCTTGAGTGCACCCAAGACCAACACAAGGTTGAGAGTTGCTTCAGTTGATGGGTTTGGGCAACATCAAGGACTTGATTTTTTTGAGTTTTCTGATTTTCGTCCTCGATATGCCTCTGGTCGTGACTTCCGCCGTTCTGAGGGTAGATCTCGTTTCCCCCGTCGAGATGGCTACCCGCGGTGAGATCAGCGTGTTGTTGGTGCTCCGATTCGCTTTCCCATACCAATCAGACCCAGCAACAGCTTCAGGTCTGCACATAGACCTTCTGCTTTTTTGAGCGACAGAGAGCGTAGGGTAGTTAGAGGTTAGTCGTTTGTGACTACTTCTTCTGCTCGACGTGTGACTCAATATTGGGTTCCAAAATCTCTTTTGATTTATCCCAGTACTGAGCTTTTACTCTTTGTTTGACTCAGGTTCGCCGGGTTGGAAAGGGAGAGGTTTGGCTCATGGACTCCGGTTGTTCTCATCATATGACCGAAGATTCTCGTTGGTTCTCTTCCCTAGTCCGTGCTCCAAGTGATGAGACTATCACCTTTGGAGACGCTTCGTCTGGGCGCGTCATCGCGAAAGGTACTGTGCGCGTTAATGATTCATTTATTTTAAAAGATGTTGCCTTAGTTAGTAAGCTGCAATACAACTTGCTTTCTGTTTCACATCTTACTAATGACGGTTACGAGATGAGCTTTAAGAAAAACAATTGCAAAATTCTTGATTCTTCGGGTAGTCTGGTCTGCGGGATTTCTAGATATGGGAGGATCTTTCGTGCTGATTTTGTTGAGTCTTCTGGTGATCCTCTCAGGTGTTTAGTTGCTTCTGAATCCCATGACCTTACTTTCTGGCATAGAAGACTTGGACATATTGGACTTGACCATTTGACTCGAGTTAGCGGCCACGACCTCATTCATGGTCTACCGAAACTCAAGATGGTCAAAGATCTAGTTTGTGCTCCATGCCGGCATGGCAAGATGGTTGCCGCTTCTCACCCTCCGGTCACAGTGACTATGACCGATGCACCAGGACAGCTGCTCCATATGGACACAGTTGGACCAGCTCGAATGCAGTCAATCGGAGGGAAGTGGTATGTTCTTGTCGTGGTCGATGACTTCTCGAGGTATTCTTGGGTGTTTTTCTTAGTCTCGAAGGATGAGAAGTTTACCCACTTTCGGGGTTTGTTTAGTAGGCTTTCTGTTGAGCTCCTGGGTGCTTTACGAGCGATCCGCAGTGACAATGGCACGGAGTTCAAGAATTCCTACTTTGACAGGTTTTGTGGTGAGACAGGTGTAGAGCACCAGTTCTCTTCTCCATACGTCCCTCAGCAAAATGGTGTTGTGGAGAGGAAGAACCGTACCTTGGTCGAGATGGCAAGGATGATGCTTGATGAGTACTCTACACCGAGGAAGTTTGGGCTGAGGCTATAGCCACCGCGTGCCATGTTTCGAACAGAGTTTTTCTCAGGGCACACTTGCATCGCACCTCTTATGAGTTGAGATATGGGTGAAAGCCAGTGTCTCGCATTTTCGTGTGTTTGGTTGCAAGTGTTTCATTCTGAAGTTTGGGAACCTAGATAAGTTCGAGTCACGATCTTGTGATGGGATCTTTCTAGCCTACTCGACTTTTTTGCGGGCTTATAGGGTATGAAACTACGGGATTAGTAAAATGGTAGAGACCTGTGAGGTGACCTTCGATGAGGCCAATCCGGGGACTAGGCCCGATATCTCAGGTTCTTTAAAGCAATCTGAGACCATCTTTGTGGATGATGAGGAGGATGGAGATGAGGGTTATCTACCTGATCCAGTTTCTCCTCCCCTTGAGGTGCCTACTTCCACCACTGCACCTCGAGGAGATCAGCCCATGCCTTCTGCTTCTTCTGGACCTAGTGGCTTTGTTCCTACCTCATCAGTTCATGAGGTAGAGGCTACTTCTTCATCTCATCCAGGACCTCCCCGAAATATCCAAAAAGACCTTTCTTCAGAGCAGATGATTGGAGACCTCTTTGAGCGCGTCACTCGCTCAAAGTCTGGCATGTCTCATTTCTGTCTCCATTCTGCTTTTGTTGCCACCTTTGAACCCAAGGATGTTTGTTATCCTCTTTCTAATGAGTCTTGGGTCAATGCCATGCATGAGGAGTTGGAAAATTTCGAGAGAAACAAGGTCTGGTCGCTTGTTGAGCCCCCTAGAGGTCACAATATCATTGGTACCAAGTGGGTGTTCAAAAACAAGCAGAGTGAGGATGGATTAGTCATTCGAAACAAAGCTAGACTAGTAGCTCAGGGCTTCTCCCAGGTTGAGGGTCTAGATTTTGAGGAGACCTTTGCCCCTGTAGCTAGGCTTGAGGCCATTAGAATCCTTCTTGCTTTTGCAGCTTCTAAGGGTTTCAAGCTCTACCAGATGGATGTCAAGAGTGCCTTCCTCAATGGTTTTATTGAGAAAGAGGTCTAGTTAGATAGCCTCCAGGTTTCGAGAACCCCAAATACCCAAACCATGTCTATAAGCTTTCCAAAGCCTTGTATGGACTTAAGCAAGCCCCCAGAGCTTGGTATGAGAGGCTTAAGTCCTATTTGTTGAGTCATGGTTTTGAAATGGGTAAGGTAGATAAGACCTTGTTCATTCGTAGGCATGGCACTGATCTTCTGCTTGTCCAGATTTATGTAGATGACATCATCTTTGGCGGCTCTTCTCATGCTTTTGTTTCACAGTTCTCGGATGTCATGAGCACCGAATTTGAGATGAGCACGATGGGTGAGTTGACCTTATTCCTTGGCTTCCAGATCAAGCAGACTCGGGAGGGTACTTTCTTGTATCAGGGCAAGTACACTCGTGACCTTTTGAGACGCTTTGACATGAGTGATGGCAAGCCGGTGTCAACTCCAATGGCATCCACAGCTTGACTTGACCCAGATGAGGATGGCAAGCCAGTTGATCAAAAAGAGTACAGAAGCATGATCGGCTCCCTCTTGTACCTCACTACCTCAAGACCGGACATACACTTCTCTGTGTGTCTTTGTGCCCAGTTTCAGGCTTTTCCTCGCGTATCTCACTGCCAGGCGGTGAAGCACATTCTTCGGTACCTTCGAGCTACCATTGACTATGGTATCTGGTACTCTTCCTCTTCTTGTCTTTCCCTTAGAGCCTACTCAGACGCAGACTTTGCCGGCTGCAGGATAGATAGGAAGAGCACTTCTGGCACCTGCCAATTCATTGGCACTTCTCTTGTCTCTTGGTCTTCTAGGAAGCAGTCCAGTGTTACACAGTCCACTGCAGAGGCCGAGTACGTTGCTGCCGCCATTCTTTGCAGCCTGTAATTTGATGGCTTCGACCCTGCGGGACTTTGGGTTAGTTATAGAGAGTGTTCCACTCTTTTGTGATAACACTTCTACTATTAACATTGCTAAGAACCCAGTGTAGCACTCTCGGGCCAAGCACATTGATATCCGATATCACTCCTTAGAGACCATGTGGAGAAGGGTGATATAGTGCTCCAGTTTGTGGAGAGTGACCACCAGTTGGCTGATATCTTCACCAAGCCTTGGATAGCTCTAGGTTTTAAGCCTTGCGGGGAGAGCTTGGGGTGGTTTGTCCTTATGGACTGTAGTGAGGGGGAGCTTTGTGTTTTACTGCTTTATCCTGTATATTATGCTCCTGTTCTCATTTTATTGCATTGCATAGAGGTGCATTCGGGTTAGTCCTTCTAGCATAAATTAGAGTGTTTCTCTTGTCTAGTTGCTTAGATTTCTTCCTCTCATTTTGTGATCAAGGATGCTGTTTATTAGCTGTCTCTCTTCTCATTAGGTTGAGCTCACTCACTTTTATAGGTTCTAGCAAGGGTTGGGCCACCCTTGGGTCGACAGGGAACGTGTTTGCTCCTTAGTGTGTTAGAAGAGTAGTTGATAGTCCTAGTGTCATATAGGGTAGATGAGAGTCAGTCTGAGCCGTAGTATTCTCTATATCTTGTCTATGCTTTAAGGACTGCCTTTTCTGATTTCTTTGCCAGCTTCTCGGTTTATAGCTTTGGTTCAGGGGGAGTTCATTTGGGTGCTTCTAGATCTTAATATTGATATAACTCAACTTGAACTAAAAAAGTGCATCACATGTTGAAGGGGAGCTGGAGTTTCTTGCATTTCAGCATTCTACATTGTAATATAACTATATGGAGCCTTGACTATTATCCTTTTATGACATGTTTACAATGCTTTACATCATGCCATGATCCGTGCTTATTTGCTGGATTTATAATGTTTTTATATGTGTCGTCAAGCCTTTGCCATTGATAAGTTGCTTAAAATTGCACAACTTGAATTAAGACATGTCATGTTAGCTCTTGAGACTAGTCTGTCTTTAGTTACCCTCTTATGATTCATGCCATGTCAAATAGGCTAAGTTGAGCTTTGAATCTTTATTGAGCTTTAGATTGAGCTATGCTAGTTTCTTGATAAATCATGAGTTAGTACAACTGTTTAAGAAAACAAAAAAATCTCTTTTATGTACGAAAGAACTGATCTCACCAATTCTTTCTCATAAGACTGCTTGCCATTGCACTAAGCATGAACTCAAGGGGAGTTTTGGATGACTAAGATCATCTCCTTAAGCTTCTTGCTTGGTATGGTCGCATAAGGCTTGAGATCTAGCACATGACTAAAATTTTGGTTGGAAACGACCATTGGTTTCAAAAAAAAAATGTCCATTGCGCTAAATTTGCTTAACTTCAAAAAGAATCAAGTACTTGAACAAATGATTCATTCTTGACCTTGTAGCACTCTAAATTGACTCAATTCTAGCTTCTTGGTTCCACTTAGACTATTGACATGGCTTGCATCATCCTTGGATACCTCTAGCTAGACTTTGATCTTGAATGGCTTGACATGCTAATAAATTCATTTAATATTCAGATTGTTACTTATGTGGCTTGGCTTGATTATGCATATCTTGTCATGATCTTGATAGCTTTTATATGTGTTATGGCTTGGTGTAATACTTTGGATAATCTTTATGGCTCTAATTGCTTAGCTTGAATAAAAATTCAGCCATTTCATCCATATCCCTGCTATATTCTCTCTTGTGCATCTTGATGACTCTATTGCCAAAAAGGGGAGAATATGAGAGAAAAGGCCACTTTTTTGGGAGCTTGGAGCCTTTGAGGAAAACTTGCTCTTTCTTTTGCTCCTTTAGTCAACATGGTCATTAGCATCATTCTCTTTCTTTTGGACCATGTTTGACTTCTCAAACAAACTCAATCTTTGCGCTTTTTCTGTGTTTGTCAATATACTCATCAAAGGGAAGATTGAGAGACCATGTGGAGATATCCCCATGTTTGTGATGAGTAATTGACGGTTGTATTAGAGAATTTGAGTTTGTTTTGGGTATTCTAGGGTTGAGTACCTTTTACATATGCTATTACTGATATGTTGTTTCGTGCGGTGCTATGTGACAGTTTGCTTGTCTGTATGACTGCAGGACTTCGGAGCTAGGTCATGGTGAGGCGAGGAGGACCGGGACTAGGCACAGGAGGTGTTGAGGTCCAGACGGTTGGTGATGCCGAAGATGATCGAGGCTGGTGAGGTAGTTGCGAGTCAGGAGACGAGCAACCGGAGCTGAAGCTACCGGTGGAGGACACGACGGGCGATGACGAGCAGACAGGGACTAGGCTCAGGGTGGAGTCGGATGTCCAGACGGTTGGGTGTCGGTTGCGGTCGTGTGCGACAGAACAGACCAGGACTAGACTCAGGTGGAGTCGGAGGTCTCGGTCGGTGTCAGGTGGACACGACGGGCAACGGCAAGGTGGACCGGGACTAGGCTCAGGGAGGAGCTGAGGTCCAAACGGTCAGGATGCCGGGTGCGGTCGTGTACAGCGGAGCGGACCGGGACTAGACTCAGGGAGGAGTCGAGGTCCAGACGGTCAAGGTACCGGACGCGGGAAGCTTCCGGGAAGCTGCTTGAGGGCAATTTGGTAAATTGACTCAAGCAAATAAGTGGAGTGGGTGGTTCTCCCTCCAAAATCTGGTTGAGAGTGGTTTGACCTCCTATTGCCTCATGTGGATGTGAGGAGAGTGGGTGGAGGTGGTATGCCACTTCTTGAATTTCTTCTTTGGTGTGAGCCCTTGTCTTCATAAGTGGAGAGATGGAGGCAAGAGAGGAGAGTTCAGCAAAAGCAAGAAAGGGAGTGTGCTGTTGAGTGAGTTCTGGAGAGAGTTCTCAAGTGTACACTGCGTGAGTTCTTGAGTATGTGAGCTCTGGAGAGAATCATGTAGTGTGCTTCCCTTTTGAACTGCGTATGGGGACTCCTGTGTAATCATTCCTCTTGTAATCATTCATGGGATGGTATCAATGAGAAGGAGAGTGGTTGAATTGCATTTATTTCTTGTCATCTGTGTTTTCCCTGTTTGCAGTAGTCTGGGTTTGAAGTGAGGAGACACTTGTTCTTTTGAATTTCCTGGCTGGATTCTTGTTGTGAAGAGTGGTTCTTTCTTCTGAGATGGTCTCCCTGCTAGTTACAAAGATTTATGAGCAAAAGATGCAAGAATGAAAAGTAATTTGAAAATCAGTCTCAATTTCTGTTGAAATGTCAGATTTCAGCTCAAATCTTTGATTCTTGCTCTTGTGATTAGTTTTGTAGTTTCCTAGAGTCTCCTTGCTGTTTGGAACATGTTCTTGCTCTTTTGGCTTGAGGAGAACAGAGGAAAATCACAAATTTCATTGATTTGAGCAAGTCTCAGCATTTTTCAGAGTTTCAGTCTGCTCTGTCCTCGGGAGGCCGGTTAGCGGTCAGACCGCTCTGACCATGGCGGTCTGACCGAGCCCTAGTTGGCGGTCTGACTGGAGGCAACAGGGTGGTCTGACCGGCCCCTAAGAGGTGGTCTGTCCGGCCTGCTGCCTTCTGACCATTGTGGTTGCTGCTGTTATTCATTGTTTCTGTGCTGAGCTCTGTGGTTCTTCTTTGATGGCTTTTGCATCATTTCCTCTTCTGTGTGTCTGAGGTGATGGTGAGCATATGATTTGTTCTTCATAGCTTTTATAGCTATCGGAGATTTTTAGTGGATATTTGGGGGCATTTTTAAAGAGGCACCATTCACCCCCTCTCTGTTGCCATATCCGATCCTGCATTGGGTGCCTTTTATAGTCGTGAGATGGCTGGCAGCGTTCATGGCCTTAGTGCGAATTTGAGGGTGCTGTTGGGGCCATGGGCAAGGAGACAAGTGTGACTTTTGGCTTTTGCAGGGACGTGATGATGGCGCAGTGAGGTTAGAGAGGCAACAAAGGGTATTGATAGGCACTGGCAATGACGGCATGACTTCCCGAGGGTGAACACACCAGTAGGATCACGACAAGTGGGCGCGAGCTCGACGAGATTCTAGACATGGCAGCCGCTTCTACAATGTGCAATAGCTATTGCATGCATGAGACGAGTCAAGGTAGAGGTCATGATGACTTGGGGCAAACAGTAGTGCCAGTTGTGAGGCATCAAGCACATGATGGCCGTCGCAGCTCTTCGGCAGTGGAGAGAGGAGGGGTGTAGAGAGAGGGAGAGGGGCGGGCACACGATTCAAGATGGGGGCGTGGTCCCATGATGCAGTAGGGCGGGTTAAGGTAGTTAGTGTCTAGGATGGCCGTGGCGTGCTAGTGTGATGGATAGAGCAAGGTGGCAAAGAAGAAAGGGGGCTGATGAGTGGGGCGGGGTGGCAGTGAGAGGGAGATGAAGAGAGGGGAGAGGGAAGCTGGTGAGTGGGGCCGGGATGGTAGCAATTGAGAGAGGAGAGGCTAACAGGTGAGGCCAGAAAAGAAAAGATTTAAATAAATGCATTTTCCCTTTTGATATACATTCAGATTTCAAGTTTGAATTCCTAACATTAGCAAATGGACTCCAAACATTATAAATTTTTTTTGGGGATGCTTTTGATAGAGAGTAGAACGTTGCAAAATTTTTCCAGGTTGTTATGTATCCTAGATTTTTCTTGAAAATTCCTAAAATGCACTATTTTAATTAAAAGGACATTACTTGATTTGGTGAGTTTTAGAAAATGGCTTAAAATGTACAAATTTCATTTTCAGCCCTATGAATCTATTTTTGAGTTTTTGACATGATTGTTATTATAGTTTCCCTTATGCCACGTTATGGTTCACCTCTTTCAAAATCAATTTTTAATTCAATTTGAATTTTATCCATTGAATATTCTTTTCCAAATATTTTCCAAGGGAACTTTAATAAAAAACCACAGAAATGATGACGCAACCAAAAAAGTTTTAAATTCTTCTTAATTTTGGACTTCCTAGAAATCAGGATGTTACACATCCCGCCTCTTCTTCTGGTGCTATCGCCTCCTCTTTCGCCTCCTCCCACCTTATTCCTTGTTTCTGGTATCTCACTATCGCCTATCCACCACCCCAACCTAACTCGCCACTTGGGATGTTTTCACCTTGCCCTCCACCGCCACCCACCACTGTTTTTTATTTCATGCCCTGTAGCACCCCTGCTACTTCACCGCACCATGTCCCAGGTCGGGCACCACCATACCTTCATCGCCTCTTCTTCCTCCAAATTTGGTCCATGGTGAACCTGAAATAAAATCCTATGAACGTAAGCCCTAAACCTCGCTAGCTCTTTGATGGTGATAATGAATCTTGCTGGATCTTCATCGAAGATGGAGGTCGATGTGGATCAGAGCACAAAACGTAGCGCAAATCAAACAGTGAGAAATTCGATTGAGTTACTCAAAATTTGTAGTTGCGTGTTATTTGGCATCTCTGTTATCTTAACTGTTACAACTATAAAAAGACTTATTACTTGGTGAGTGATGATATGTCTAACAGCCCGATTCCAATTTTCAATTGAAAATAATTATGCTAATTATTTCTAAATTTATAAATGCCTTTTATTTTCTCACCTGAGACAAAAAGGAGTTTTGTAGAATCAATAAAACATTTTAAAAGTAATTTTTAATAGGTTGCGAATATTTAAAAATATTTATCTATTTTTTGGAATTTTCAGGATTTATTTGGTATTTTTAGAGCTTAAAAACAATTTCTTCAATTTTGTAAAATCAAAAATCAATTTAAAATCTTCAAACTCAATATAGGTCATAGCCGTAACTACGGCCCAGCCCGCGTTCTCTTTCGGCCTCTTTCATGTCCGATTTCCGTTTGACCTAACTGGCTGCCCGTGTTACGTTTCCTATTCACGAGAAGCGTAATTGCGTGGGCTACGCCATCACTTAACCCGACAGATGGGCTCGGGACCGACCTGATGCCACTCTCTCTATCATGTTGACATGTGGGCCCATGAAACCACTGGTGAGACTCGTCTCCCTTGTCGTGTCTTCTTCCTCGCTGCACCCAACCGGACGTGGACGCCACTACAGCACCTCGCTCGCTGCGCCATAGCTCGCCATGATTCGCTCGCTCCCTCCCTTTCCTAACGCCTCGCTTTTCTCCCTCTACTGCACTCCTCTTCCTCCCTGATCTCTCCTCATTCCCTCTTTTCTCATCGCACCGCCATGATTCTTCTCCCCTAATTCCCTGTAGCACTCAAACGATTCCCCTTGCCTTTTATCGCCACGGCCCGCTTCACCCTCTCTTTTCGTCCCCCTCTCACTCCCCACCTCTTCTTTTCCTAGCCCTTCAACGCACACACCCGCCGCACGCATTCAGCTTGCTCCTATGCTCCAGCTATAAATAGCCCCCATCAAGCTTACAGCTTACTTCGCCCCACCTCGCCTCACAGCTTCTCCCGTAGTAGCTCCCCTGAAGAGAGTTCTCCGCTGGCCAGAACGAGGCCAACATCCCCAGCTCTGGTGGATGCACTATGCCAAGGTCAACCCATGTTCCCGCTCTGTCCAGTGAGTTCATGCCTCGCCACTCACATCTATTTGTGCCATATGATCCGCTAGTTCAAAACCCCAGTTTAATTTGACCCCTCCACCGTGCCCACGTTGTTTTCCCCATTTCTCGCAGCCGCCGCCGCTCTCAACATTGCCACCACTCCGGTGAGCCCTTGTCTTCTCTGAGCTCGTTTATAGCTTCTCCATGCTCCCTGTTGAATAATTCTTGTGCATTGCTTAGTTGTTAGCTGGTCTCTCGGTTAGTTGGTTGTGTGCATGGTTGTTAGGTTAGCTGTGCCCAACGAGGCGTGCATGTCGGGAGGTTATGGCCCAGATTTAGTTGTATTTGGTTTTGCTATATAAACTAATAGAATCTGAGAATAAAGCTGTATGTTTTACGCAGCACAAACTAGACTGAGTCTCTGTGTTCCTCCATTGAGATCGCGAGAGTTTTTCCTGTGTGAAATTGCCTGGGTTCACTGGCGACGTGTGCGACGTCGTTACTCCGGTGATCTCTGACAAGTGGTATCAGAGCTCTGTTGCGGGCTGGGGCTCGATCGCGGCAAAATACCGCCGTTGGAATCGTGACCGCGCGATCGAGTCTGCACTGATGTCGGGGCCAGTATCGCCGCCACCGAAAGTAGGTGAGAAAGGCGACGGGACAAGCGGCACCAAGGATGGCGCCGTGATCCAGAGGGTAGTTCGTGAGGTGGCCAGCGGGACTAGCTACCCCGTCCTCACCAAGACCAACTATTCTGACTGGGCGCGTCTCATGAAGGTGAAGCTCAAGGCTCGGGCGCTCTGGAGAGCCATCGACAAGGGCGACGTCGATCCCCAGGAGGACATGATGGCGCTTGACGCTCTATGCAGCACCGTCCCACCGGAGATGGCGTCCG
The DNA here is from genome assembly GCA_036346575.1 of Dendrocalamus sinicus. Lineage (NCBI taxonomy): Eukaryota > Viridiplantae > Streptophyta > Magnoliopsida > Poales > Poaceae > Dendrocalamus > Dendrocalamus sinicus. Next base: position 17,594,793 of record CM070661.1, on the reverse strand, counting down.
CAATCGCCGACAAGGAAACGTCAAAGGAAGCATGGGACGCCATCGCCACCATGCGTGTCGGCGACGACCGCGTAAAGAAGAACACTGCCCAGCAGCTGCGGCGGGAGTTCAACTTGGCGACATTCAAAGATGGCGAGACCGTGGAAGACTATGCGCTTCGTCTGAGTGGTATGGTGGCCACTCTAGCGACGCTTGGCGAGGTTGTGGAGGAGTCCAAGGTGGTGGAGAAGATGCTCCGCAGCGTGCCGTCACAGTTCAAACAGATTGTGCTGGCGATCCGGACGCTTCTCGACACATCCACGCTCACCATCGCCGACCTAACGGGGCGACTGAAGGCAGCCGAAGAATCATTTGAGTCGCCGCCGACGATACAACACGACGGCAAGTTGTATCTGACGGAAGAAGAATGGGACGCGCGGCAGAAGCGGCGTGAGACGGAGAACCAGAACAGCGGCGGCGCGAGCAGGAGTTCTGTGTGTCGCGGAAACAGGCATGGGCGAGGCCGAGGACGTGGGAGCGACGGCGGGTCACCTTGGAGTTCTGGGGCGGTGAGCAATTCCAGCAAGGCCAGCAGAGATGAATGCCGGAGGTGTGGAAAACCGGCCATTGGGCCCGTGACTGCCGCTCCAAGCCCAAAAGGGAACAAGCCCACGTCGCCCAAGATGAGGAGGAGGCGTTGATGCTGGTTAGGTCAGCCCCACTCACACGCCTCAACCCGTCTCCACCGCAGGCAGTATTCACCACGCCGCCGCCGTCGTTATCCCCGATATGCCTCACCTCACCTCTGCCACGGCCAAGATCCGCCCCGCCGCCGCCACCAAATACATCACGAGAGTCATCCGCTGCACGCTCACGCTCACCACCACGCGTGGCGGCCCCGAGCGCGCGTTCTGGTGCGTCGTCGCGGGTGCTGGTACGGGCGGCCATCGAGAGCAGATCGAAGAATGGGGTGAGATCCGGCGTTCCACTACAGCTGCGAGAGGAGAAGGTATTCATCCACCTCAATGCGGAGGAGGCACGGAGTGCCAAGTCGTGGATCCTCGACACCGGGGCCACGAACCACATGTCGGGGTCCCGGGCGGCATTCGCGGATCTGGACACGGCGGTGTGCGGGTGGTGCGTTTCGGCGACGGAGGAGTTGCGCAGATTGAGGGCTGTGGGACGGTGGTGTTCACGTGCAAGAACGACGAACATCGCTCCTTCACCGGCGTCTACTTCATTCCCCAGCTCACGGCCAACATAGTGAGTGTTGGGCAACTCGACAAAGACGGGTACAACGTCAACATCATCTCCGGGGTGATGCGGATCCGTGAGCTTGGAGGACGGCTGCTGGCCAAAGTCGCACGGGCGGGGAATTGGCTGTACATGCTTGAAGTAAATCTTGCATGACCGGTGTGCCTAGCTGCCCGTGGTGAGGAAAGCGCCTGGCGATGGCACGCTAGGCTCAGCCATATCAATATGCTGGCGCTCTGCAAGATAGCACGGGAGGAGATGGTCCGCGGGCTGCTTGCAATCGAGCAGGTGGACCAGCTGTGCGAGGCTTGCCTTGCCGGCAAGCAGAAGAGGACACCTTTCTCGGACCAGTCACATTGGCGTGCAGAGCGTGTGCTTGAGCTGGTCCATGGGGATCTCTACGGACCGGTGGCGCTGGCGACTCCGAGTGGGAACGTTTACTTCCTGCTGTTAGTCGACGATCAAAGTCGCTACATGTGGGTGAACTTGCTGCCGTCCAAGGATCGTGCAGCAGCAGCCATCAAAGACTTCCAGGCGCGTGCGGAGGCTGAGTCGGGGTGCAAACTGAGGGCGCTCCGCATGGATCGAGGCGGGGAGTTCACCGCTAAGGAGTTCATGGAGTATTGCGCGTCTAAGGGTGTCCGGCGACAATTGATGGCACCATACTTCCCGCAACAGAACGGAGTCGTCAAGCGCCGGAATGGCATGGTGGTCGGAACCGTCTGTAGCTTGCTCAAGGCGAAGGGATTACTGGGCTGGTTCTGGGGCGAGGCAGTGAACACCGTCGTGTACCTGCTGAACAGGACCCCGACGAAGAGCGTAGATGGGGTGACACCGTTTGAGGCATGGTATGGGAGAAAGCCGGCTGTTCATCATCTACGGACATTCGGCTGCCTCGTCTATGTCAAGAACATGGCCCCTCATTTGAAGAAGCTAGACGACCGTGGTTGGAGGATGATTTTCATCGGCTACGAGCGGGGCTCCAAGGCGTACCGAGCATATGATCCGATCGTAAAGCGTGTCCACATAACGCGGGATGTGATCTTTGACGAGGCTGGCCAGTGGGACTAGTCAAGTAGCGAGGAGCACGACGTCGATACAAGAAACTTTGACGACATCTTCACCGTCGAGTACAGGGTTTTGGAAGAGCACGACGAGCCTCCGGATATGCACATGGCTTCTCCTGCTTCACCAGCAACCACTCCGGTGGCACTCCCTATGTCGCCCCCGACCTCACCCCCGACGGCAGGTGTTATGACACCGGGGATCCAGTTCGTCTCACCACCGACGGAGCTGGGAGACCAGCTGGATGCTGACCACGACGACGAGGCGCCGCTGCATTTTCGGACTTTGGACAACGTCATCGGCCCTGCAACTCCGCCCAGGTACGCAGTGTGTGATCTGGGTGACGACCAGCTTTTCGCAATGAGCGCGGAGGAGCCTACGTCGTTTGCTCAGGCGGAGCGGGATCCATGTTGGCGTCGGGCGATGGAGGAGGAGCTGCAGGCGATCGAGGAGAACCGCACTTGGACACTCACTGAGCTCCCACCTGGCCGGCGTGCCATTGGACTCAAATGGGTGTACAAGGTTAAGAAGGACGAGCACGGCGCGGTGGTGAGGCACAAGGCACAACTCGTCGTCAAAGAATACGTGTAGCGCCAAGGCGTCGACTACGACGAGGTGTTTGCCCCAGTAGCACGCATGGAGGCTGTGCAGCTACTACTGGCGCTGGCAGCACATGAAGGGTGGGAAGTCCACCATATGGACGTCAAGACGGCGTTCTTGAATGGCGACCTCCAGGAGGAGGTATTCGTGGAGCAGGCACTGGGGTTTGCTCAACCCGGCCATGAACATAAGGTATTCAAGCTTCATAAAGCCCTGTATGGTTTGCATCAAGCTCCTCGTGCCTGGAATCAAAAATTAGATGAAAAACTGAATGTTCTGGGATTCAAGAGAAGTCCATCTGAGCATGCAATCTACTGCTGAGGTACTGGAGCTGAGAGGCTTGTGGTGGGTGTCTATGTAGATGATTTGGTAATCACAGGAACTACCAGCAGCAGCATCAAGAAGTTCAAGGTACAAATGGCAAAGATATTCAAGATGAGTGATCTGGGATTACTTTCTTATTATCTGGGCATTGAGGTGAAGCAAAATACAGAGGGAACTACTTTGTCTCAAGGAAGCTATGCAAGGAAGATCCTTGAGAAAGCTAGCTTAATGGATAGCAATTCCTGTCATGTACCTATGCAAGCTAAGTTGAAGCTAAGCAAGGAAAGCAACAGTCCATGTGTGGATGCTACTGAGTACAGAAGTTTGGTTGGGAGCTTGAGATATTTAGTGAATACCCGACTTGATTTGGCCTTCTCAGTTGGGTATGTAAGCAGATTCATGGAAGAACCTCATGAAGAGCATCATGCAGCTGTGAAACACATTTTGAGGTACGTAGCTGGGACAAGTGATTGGGGTCTCTTCTATCCAAGAAAGAAAGGTGTGAAGGCAGAATTACTGGGGTTCAGTGATAGTGATCTAGCTGGAGATTTGGACAGCAGGAAGAGCACTTCTGGAATCGTATTCTTTCTTGGAGATAGTCCAATCAGTTGACAGTCCACAAAGCAGAAGGTGGTGGCATTATCAAGTTGTGAAGCTGAATATATTGCTGCTGCTACTGCTGCCTGTCAGGCTGTTTGGTTAGCTCGGCTACTGGCTGAGATTTTGGATTCAGCTGTGAGCAAGCCGGTGCTAAGGGTGGACAACAAGTCCACCATTTCACTGATCAAAAATCCTGTGCATCATGACTGGAGTAAACATATAGACACAAGGTTTCATCTTATTCGGGAATATGTGCACAATGGGCAGATTGAGGTGAAGTTCATTAGAACAGAAGAGCAGCTTGGTGATGTCCTCACAAAGCCACTTTGCAAGGGCAAGTTCCAGGAGCTCTGCGCCAAGATCGGCCTTCAACTCTGTAAGTAGTGAAGTGCACAAGACTTAGGAGGAGATTTGTTGAATAATTCTTGTGCATTGCTTAGTTGTTAGCTGGTCTCTCGGTTAGTTGGTTGTGTGCATGGTTGTTAGGTTAGCTGTGCCCAACGTGGCGTGCATGTCGGGAGGTTATGGCCCAGATTTAGTTGTATTTGGTTTTGCTATATAAACTAATAGAATATGAGAATAAAGCTGTATGTTTTACGCAGCACAAACTAGACTGAGTCTCTGTGTTCCTCCATTGAGATCGCGTGAGTTTTTCCTGTGTGAAATTGCCTGGGTTCACCGGCGATATGTGCAAGGTTGTTACTCCGGTGATCTCTGACACTCCCCAGTTTCTTATGTGTGGTCCCATTTTAGCAGCTCGTTGCCAAGGAATGCTGTTGCTACGAGCCCTGCCACCACCGCGCCATCGTCCGACCACCACAATGCCTCTCTACCACCTTTAACCTCACTGGTGATTTCCTAGAACCCTCCTGGTGCTATCCCGCTAGTTGTTGTGGCATCACCACCGCATTTCCTCGTCACTGGCTCAATTTTGGTGACCATAGGTCCCCATGCCCATCCCTGAAGCATCGCAAATACTCCCTCCAGCCTCCACCTTGCCAATTCCTGGAGAAATGCACTCATGTGCAAAAGCCTTTCCACAACTGGGTGCCCTTGCTTTTGTCCCTCGCCACCGACAATGCTATGGTGCACCACTCCGTCCGCTGCCACCACAGTTAGGCTCCAGAAACCTCACCATTCCATTTTGCCAGTTGCCGGGTGCTCCAGCACCCCTCCCTCACCACCGGTGTGCTCAGCAACCGCCTCCTTTGCTATGTCTCTTTGTTTCTTTGTTGCTGTGTGACACTGTGCAGCACTATGCTGACAACTGGCCCCACATGTTAGAAAATCATAAAAATAATAAAATCCTGACAAGTAGGTTGTCAAATATATATATAAATCTAACTACTGGATCCCACCTGTCAGCCACACGTACATATTATCAAGAATTTCCTTTGGAAATAAAATTAGAAAAGAAACCAAATAAAAATTTCGGCACAATATTTTCCTTTTTTTTTTCTATTTTCCCTCCCGGCAAAACTTTCGATGCCACATTCTCCCTTATAAGAATCTGATTGACCTCATTTTTGTCTCTAATTTTTTTTCAAATTGAATATATTTCTTCTAGTACAAGTTTTGTGATTTTATTTGGAATTATTTGGTATTTATTTGTGTTATTTATCTTTTCTCTATTCAGAAACCGGCGTACTAGGCGCAACTGAGGTTGATCTAGAACCGAAACAAGGGTTCAACAAGCAAGGCAAGCACCCCCCTGATCATGTTGATTCCAAATTTCAAATGCTATGTTATTTTCATTATAAGTTATTTGTGCTTGCTTAATTTAAATAAAATTGCTACATTTGTGTATAGGATCTAGATAATGCCAAATGTTGAGATGAAAATTTCCTTGACATTGAACATTCCTACCCTTGTTACCCTACGAATAATTACCCACATATTAGAAAAAATTAGTGTGATTTAACTTGGTTTTTGAAGCAAATGCCTAGCCATGCTTAGTAGAGAAAAATACTAGAAAAGGGATGGGACATTTCGGAAACTATTTATGAGATATTTTGGACATAGATGTAATTTTGGAAAACTTATGTTGGAAAAATGGAAACAAAATAATTTTAACTTGGGCGAATGGTCAGTAGTGTGGAATTATGGTTGATGATAGAACTGAACTCAAGTGCCATTGATCCAATCATATCGTACAACCACATGTACTATGGGGAGGACATGGCTGAATAATTTACTAAGTTCTAGCATTATACCTGTAGGTTGTAGTTGTAGGTTTATTTTTCTTTTGGCCATGCAAATGATGGCAATTGGCATCCATGTTCAAGGGTACACTTACAGTTTGCAAGGCTACCTGATATAATAGTGAATACGTCATTGCAATGGTAAAAGGCATCCAATCCATTTGCACTACTACAAAAAAAAGTTATACTGGACGGCTACATCATAGACGGTTCATAGGGAATCGTCTGTGCTTAAACTATTACAGACGGTTTATACTAACAACCATCTATGATATTTTCACAGACGGTTATTAACACGAACTATCTGTGATAATTGAGACATCATAGATGGTTCGTGTTAATAACTGTCTATGAAAGTTGCGGACATCACAGACGGTTCGTATAAAAGCCTTCTCTGATATTGCGGCCATCACACATGGTTCTTATAACAAAGTGTCTGTGATATTGCGGACATACAAAGTGTCTGTGATATTGCGGACATCACAGATAGTTTGTACGAATAGCCGTCTGTGATAATTCACATATAGTTATTAATACGAACCATCTGTGATAGTGTCGTATCATAGATGGTTTGTGGTTGGAACCATCTAGGATAATCTGCGCTATTAAATAGCAGGCATACATGGTCTCGGCACAGATCTGTCTTCATTGTATTGCATCAGTGGAGCGAGGCGGCCAGTTTTGGGGAGTTTGGTGAAAACATATCGCTTGTAGATCTATATACGTCTTCTTGGTGATCAAAGGATAGTACTAAATTGCTTCTAATAACTTATATGCCTAGTAATAGAAAGAGATGATAGCTAGGTTTTTATTTAGATTTAGCCAGCTAGGTTTAGAAAAATAATGGTACTTTGCTCAATTTTAGAATGGGTAAGTACTTCTAGTTTATTTCAATATATTCTTACTTAATATTATTGTTTCATGAATACATGGCTAGCTACCTAATATAGATGTGTGTAATTAAGTAGCTAGTCTGATTTGCTATAATAGCGCTAATAATCCAATTTTACACCCATTTGTTACATGTGTAGCGTAGATGCACCAAAACTGGATGTACGTTGAGAGCCGTGTGAGTGAACAATACATTAATGGCGTGTTTGCTTTTAAAAGAGCAGCTGAGCTGGATATGTTGAAGAAGAGAATGGAATATATGTACTGTACATGCATTGATTGTGATAATCTAAAGATGTTTAGCAACTCAGTGCAAATCAAATCTCACTTGATTCGTAGGGGTTTCAGAAAGGGGTATAAATGTTGGACCAGTCATGCTGAAAAGAAGATTATACAAGAAGATAGTTATGACATTGTCGAGGGAGACAACGATATGCCAGTTGTGGACTATATTTTCGATGAGGATAGGTCACAGGATGATAATCTAGATTAGATGCTACGTGATGCAGAAGAAAACTATAGTGAGAGAGAGTTCGATAAAATTGAGGGCTTGATGGAAGACTCGAAAAAAACCTTTGTTCCTGGGCTGCAAGCTGTAATACACAAGGTTGTCATCCATTCTAGAACTACTGAAATTGAAGGTAAGCAATGGTTAGTCCAATAAGAGTTTCACGGCATTGTTAGGTCTCCTAGCAAATATGCTTTAAAAGGAAAATGTTTTGCTGAGAACCACCTACCAAGGCAAGAAGATTATTTGTCCATTGGGATTAGATGTTGAAACATTATATTCAATTATAATCACTCAATTGTGTTTACTCAAATAATTTATTCAATTTAATTCATTTGAAAGATATGTGTAACGATTGTCATGCTATATATGTGATCTGCTTGTGTTATTTTATTCATTTGTGAGATTTATATAATGATTGTCCTGTGCTATATATACATGATCTTGCTTATTTTCAGATGGTATGGCTAGTATATTATGAGGCTAGCCGAAAAAGAGCAATCAACATCACTGTTGAAATAGCTATCACAGACGGTTCGGTGTTCCAAACCGTCTGTGATATGCACGATATAACAGACAGTTTGGAACACATAACCGTTTGTAATATGCACGATATCACAAGCGATTTGGAACATTGAACCATCTGTGATATGCATGATACCACAGACGGTTAATAACAAAAATTGTCTGTGATATCATACATGTCATATACGGTTAATATAAAAACCGTCCATGATAGTCGAATATCATAGATGATTTTTTAGAAAAATCGTCTGTGTTGTAAATTATCACAGACGGTGTGGGAGCCGTCTATGATAACCAGCTCTTATCACTGATACATAAACACAGATGGTTCAGAAATTGTCTGTGATGATGGTTTTGAACCGTGTATGATAACACTGTCTGTAGTAGTGTTGATAGGTTGATGCTAGAGCTTGGTATTATAAAGACCGTGTTGTAGTCATCTCATTTGCATGCTATAATGTTGCATGTGTGTGGACAATATGAGTTGATTACATCTTGTGGATGAAGTCGTGAGTCCTTTGCAGAGTGATATCAAATCTATTTGCATGTAAAGGGCACACTTGGTTAGATTTTGGTTTTAGAAAATAGATTTCTAGAAAACTGATTTTGGACATAATGGGGGTATACGTATATCGTGCACTAACAGGTTTGTGCGACCATACTAGTGTAGGTACATGGATAATACCTTTCATATTATTGTTGAATATCTACTTGTTATATTTACATTTTGTTAAATTATTGCTTTTACAAATATTGTTTGGAAATTACTACTATCCATATTTGAACTAGAAATTGCCTTTATGCAACATGAAATTATAGCCACCCTTGAATAACCTTGCATATAGTTATTAGCATTTATGAACCTCTTACGGAGTGCGAAAGTACTCACCTTGCTTGTTGAACAATTACCAGTTGAAGACGATGATCCAGCGTTGGGTTACTTCTTTGCAGGGGCGGAGACAGGGGGGCGGGCAGGGGCCTGGCCCCCCCAATGGCCCAGCAGACAGCAGTCACCAGACCCCCCAGGCCCATGCGATCACCCAACAGGCAACACCGCGTGAATGCGAACGAAGTCGAAGAGTCACGTCTCACGTCCCCGGGTGAATGCGAATCGATACGCGTCTACGCGGCGCTGTGACGACTCGGCGACTCGCGCTCGCGGACTCGTCTCGGCGTCTCCCATCTGCCATCTCCAGACGGATCTCGCCGTACTGAGACTACAGAGGCAAGCGCTGAAGCGCAGCGGCAGCGCCAACGCCAAGCCGGCAAAGGTGAGCAGTCAGCAGAGGCAGAACGCCGAGCGCCCGAGGCCCGATCTGATCTCCCATCTCGCCGTACGTTTAGTAGTTTATTTATTGATTCCTTTCACTGTTTCACAATCACAGATTACAAATCGCTGTTAATTCTATGATTAATTTCCTTTTCAATTTTTACCTTCAATTTAGGCATTTAGCATTTGATCAAGAATTCAAGATGAAGAGATTAAGAACGATCGATAGTTTTTTTAAGCCGAGATCAAGCTCTGGCAATGGCAACGATGAAAACACTAATGCAATCAATAACAATGATCGGCATATAGAACCAACTGATGAGCAAACTCCCAATCAAGGTACTTCTGCTCCATCCCTAGTCGAACCAGAACCAGTAGGAGTTGTAACTACGGCATTTGAGAGGGATCCGGGCAAGCGTGCTCAAATAAAGAATTTCCCACCTGCAGAACAAGATGAAGCTCTACGGTTTTATATATCCGAGGGTCTCAGATCAGCCAATATTGACAGAGTATCCATTTAAGGGTCCTTTAGAGCACCGTCGTCGATTTAATAGTGGTTGGTTCAAAGAGTTTTGGTGGCTTGAGTATTCACCACACACAGATCGTGCATATTGCCTGCCATGTTTTCTCTTTTCAAAAAAACCAACAGGGAGGAGTGGCTCTGACACATTTATAGTTAAGGGATTTCAAAATTGGAAGAAGGTTCATGATGGAGATAATTGTGCTTTTCTCACTCACATGGGCCGCGATGCTAGTTCAGCTCATAACTATTCATTCAAAGTGTTTTAATAACCTCAAAAATAGTATGGCTCATATTGACAAGGTGATTGTTAAACAAAATGAGAAAATTGTCGCAGATGCAAGACTCAAAGCTTACTACTACAATTGATTGCATTAGGTAATAACATTTTCTATGTATGCCATGTTTTCCTTACAAATAAAAATTTATATGCACTCAATATACAATCTAACGATTGTTTATGCTTTTTATGTCATCGGTGGTTGACATTTCAAGCATGCCCATTTAGAGGTCATGATGAGTCTCCAGATTCTATCAATCGGGCAATTTTCTTGAACCGATGAAACTGTTGGCCTCTTATAACAAGGATGTGAAAGTCATTGTGTTAGAAAATGCACCAAGAAATGCAAAGTATACTTCCCAGATGTCCGAAGGAAATTCTAAGCATATATGCTAGAAAAGTGCAGACATGATTAGAGAAGAAATTGGGAATAGCAAGTTTTGTATAATGGTTGATGAAGCTCGGGATGAATCTAAAAGGAACAGATGGCTATAGTTATTCGTTTTGTCAAGAAAGAAGGACTTATAATGGAGCGTTTCTTGACCTTATTCATGTAAAGACACACTGCAATGACGCTTAAGGAGTCAATTTGTGCTGTTCTAGCAGATAATAACTTGAGTGTGAATGATATTAGAGGTCAAGGCTATGATGGGGCAAGCAACATGAGAGGAGAGTGGAATGGGTTGAAGGCCCTAATTCTTGGTGATTGCCCATATGCATATTACATTCACTGCATGGCCCATCAACTCCAGCTGGCTCTTGTTGCAGCATCACGTGAGGTACATGAGGTGCACAACTTTTTCCAGAATGCTAATTTTATCATAAATGTTGTTAGCGCTTCTACTAAGCGTAACGATGAGTTACTAGCAAAGCAAGCTGCAGATATTGCTCATGAAATTGAACTGGGAGAACTTGATACAGGAAGAGGAGAAAATCAGATGGTGTCTCTACAGAGGCCGGGGGATACTAGATGGAGTTCCCATTATAAGTCAATCCAGAGTTTAAAAAAGATGTTTGGTGCTACAGTTAGTGTTTTGCGTAGCATTGCAAATGACCGTTCTGTTACCAGATATTCTAGAGGGGATGCTGGAGGTGCTCTCCGAATTATTGTCACATTTGATTTGTGTTTATTCTCCATATGATGGAAAAGATAATGAAGATCACAGATGTGTTGTGCCAAACTCTCCAGAAGAAATCTCTAGATATTGTAAACGCAATTGATTGCGTTTCTAACACAAAATCATTGCTTAGTGACTTGAGAAATGATGGTGGGAACCACTTCTTGAGGAGGTGAAAGCCTTTGTGACAAGCACGAGATTGAGATTCAGATTTAAATCGCAAGTAAGTTATTATCTTACCTTCAGTTTTTAATATGAGCACAAATACATATTTTTTATTCTTATGGTACATATCTAACTTGTTTAACTACATGTCGCAATTTGTAGGTATGTGGATGTGACCAAATCTCGAACAAAATGATAATACCACCACTCTTCACCATTATAAAATAGATGTGTTTAATGTTGCGGTCGACCAACAGCTTGATTGAGTTAGAAGATCGATTCAGTTCTCAAGCAACAGAGCTTCTATCACTTTGTGCCTCACTAGATCCAAGAAAAGATGGCTTTGACATTTCAAAGATAAGTACTCTGGTGGAAAAGTACTATCCCGCTGATTTTTCAAGTCAAGATCAAGCTCAATTGGAATGTCAACTACCACATTTTCAACTTGATGTATGCAACCATCCAGAGCTAAGTACATTGCCATCACTTGCTGATCTAACAAAGGGACTAGTGAGATTAGGTAAAAATTCTATTTATCCAATGGTCGATAGATTGCTAAGATTAGTCATAACTCTTCCAGTATCAACAGCGACCACTGAGAGAGTCTTTTCAGCCATGAAACTTGCCAAGACACGTACTAGGACTAAAATGGGAGATGGCTTTTTGCGAAGCTACATGATAGTTTATATTGAAAAGGAATTGGCAGCCAAGATTAGTTCCAATGATATTATCAAATCTTATGATCTAGTTGGTAATCGTCGTGCTAAATTCAAGTTAGTGGAGATGTAACAAATTCAAGTTTGTGGAGATGTAATGAAAGTACCTTTCTTTTGTGTTACTAGACGTATGCTACATTATTTTGCCATATGTGTTATGATTGAATTTATATGACAATATATATGCGTATGTTTAATTATATATGCGTATGTTTAATTTTGCCGACACACGGCGCCCAGGGCCCATGACGCCAGCGCCTTGACGGGTCGGCCCCCCCTTTGTCTGAATCCTGGCTCCGCCCCTGCTTCTTTGCTATGGATTTAGAGATGATGATGAGGCCAAAATACTAGGGGTATAAACCCCAGTCGGTTGCATGAGAGTTATTGCAAACCACATGGGAACTATCTTTATTTTTCCCTACAGACTTTGTTTTATGATATATTTGGCCTACATGGCCTAGTTTGTAAGACTTGACCATTATGGTCTATGTATGACTGCTTAATATTACTAAGTACCATTTTATTTAAATTTGTGTATGGATGTTGATGTTATTCTCTAAGTAACTATGTTTGGTAGCTACTGATAATGGGACTAGTACAGAAATACAAAGGAGGGTTCGGATCACTCGAACCTAAGGTCCCATAATACGTTGTCTCTTTCCACCTCCCTAGAAATCCTTTAACAAAAAACAGAAGAAAAACTGCATCCCAACAAAACAAATAATTTCTAACAAATTTTATTTTTATTCTAACAGGTTACTCCTTTCTCTCACAACCTCTCCTAGTTTTGACAGGTCCAATTTGGTCATGAGTGGCATGATGCAAGAATTGTGATACATGCTGGTGTGGTGACAAGACGGAGGGTGCAATGTCAAGACCTGCATTAACAAATCCAAACCTCTATGTGTATTTGTACTAGTTCAGGAAAAACTAATACACACATTGATGGAATAGCAACCAATTAGAAATAAACTAAAAAGATAGCAAAATATTATAGAATAATATTAATGCGACCTTATGGTCAAGGTTTACTTAGCTTGAAGATCTTGAACAAAATCTTGTAGCAGTGATAAAGATAAATGTGGTACTCATTCGACGTGCCCATAGGAAATTGACTGGAAAGTGAAGTCCTAATACATGAAGTTGTCATAATACTCCTCCCCAAGTTCCTCTAGATGGTATAGTTTTCCTTCAACAAGTAACTAACAAAGTGTATAGTCATGAATATATAGAGAACTCAGCAAATAGTGTATAACAAAATACAATTAATTATGCAAGGCTTAACAAGGATGGCCAAATAGTTACTTTACAAACAACAATAATTTAATGTAAATACAATATATAGATTGAAAACATAATTTGGAAATGATTAATAAATAAATCAAAGGAATTGAATAAAACACAAGTGAACTAACCATGCACTTAACCACAACCAAACCAAAGTAGTTTTATACTTTGTAGAGGTTGCACAACTTTGCCAACAAGAGGTAATCAACTTGTGATGTTGGCCAATACACGCTTCCTTAGATGTACGACTAAGGGATTATCACAAGGCTTTTACAAAACTCTATCTCAACCTGATTCCATCTGCTAAGGTTTCACCGCCGAGTAGACTCACCACCGAGTCAGAAAGCCCTCTCTTACACCATGTGGAAATATCTAACTAACACCCACATTCATTCCAATAGTGAAACAAAAGTTGAGACATTACAAATTAATTAGCTAGGTTTATCCCATACTAGACATGTTGTTGCACGATAAAGCTCAGTTTAATGGCGTACAAAGTTAAGTCCTTAATCAACTCAGGTGAGACTTCCACATCCCAAATGTGCTAACCGCACCCACTTTATGCACGATCACTCACCCAAGTCTAATGCAACATTTTGTTTAATCAAGACCAATGACACTACCCATGTCATAGTACAATAATGTTTATAACTATGGCTAACCACCACGATTAAATATCTCATTAAGTCAAAATTAAATAATTGTTCATTGTGACAATGAAGTGATTGTATAAATAACCATGGCTAATAATGTACAACCTAAGTAGATACTAGTATTGCATCACTAAATAATTAACCAACCAACCTATTGTTGACAATGGAATTATGGTAATCAATTATCAATGGAGGGATTAAGTTGAACTAGGTTGATAACCACCAAGTACAAAGATTTGAAATAATATAGTGATGCATAATAATTTAAAATAATAAAATAAATAAACTTAAAACAATAGGTTTAACATGATCAAATGTTACAACTTGCCTTGGTTGTGCTCAGTTACCACACCCTGCTCATCAAATTCTGCCGCCGACCTTGAAAATATGTGTCTAAACGTGAGAGAAAATGCACAAAGCATAAATAAATTCAATCTCAATTTCAGATGAATTTAGGAAAAAGATTCAACTAAATTAGAGTTCATATAAGTGAGAACGGACACCTGAAAGTTTGAACTATAAGGAAAATCGGGAAAATAATAGAGGAGAGAGAAAGCCTTGGCTAATACGTGGAACCTACAGATTTTTTGGATTTTTTGGAATAAAAGAAATTTGGTAAAAGGCCACGGAGGCTGGCAGGTGAACCATGGTCCATAGATTATGTCCACGGATTGCGCTGGTCTGTAGTGGACTCGATGCATGCATTTTCAGTGGATGACAGGTGGGGCCTATATGTCACCAACTCGGTTCATAGTGGATCAAGTCCAAGGACCCAATCTAGGGTTCGGTCTGCACGGGTGGCATGGCTGCTGATAAGGCACCGGTGTGGCGGCAACATAGCATTGATGTGGGGATGACGTAGTGGACATGTCGGCGACGGCGCATGGGAACCTAGGGTTCCCTTGAAGCTCTATCATGATGGCAACGGTGGAAGACATTGCAGGATTAGGCTTGGTGCTACGGATGGGAAGAGATGGACATGAGTGTTCACATACAGTGGCACACGAAGACTGATGGTCAACGGCGATGGTCCTGCAGTGAGCTGAAGCGGCAGCATCACTTCAGGTCTCAGCGAAGATGGAGACGTGGTGGCTTCTTGGTGAAACAAAGTGGAGGATGAGGTAGAGGATGGTGAGGGGATCTCGACGGTGACCTCGACAAGGATGAGTGCTCATTGCCTGTGGAGATCAAGGTCGACGAAGACGAGGGCGGCAACATTGCTTCAAGATCCAAATCCTGTGCGATGGTGAAACTTCTTGAGGGACTCCCTTAGGGTTTCTGTGGTGCGGAATGACGGGAGAAGGATGGCAAGCTTAGCGCACTTAAATAGGTGGCCATAGGGCAACTTGGTATGTGGAGCACTGACTCCGAGTCCGAGGTGGCAGCGGCATGGCGGTGGTGGACTCTCGAAGATGATGAACAGGGTAGTGCGATGGGCTCGGTCGACATTCAGGCGAAGCTGGGTGGGTTGGCAGCAATATGGAAGACAGGCTAGCAATGGTGAAGCGATCTGCTAAGGTTTTAGTGGAGGCAATCCGGCTAAGCCAGGCTAGGCTAATAGAGAGGAGAAAAGGAAGATGGGCTGGAAGGATTTGGCCCACGAGAAATTCGAAATTTCCAAAGGATTTTGGATTTCCAAGAAAGGAAATAAATAGAATTGAGCTCTAATAATAACAAATAAACTCTAAACATTCCACACAAATTCAGGGATGCACTTTGAAATATGATAGATTTAAATAAAATATTTTTAGTGCATGATCACAGGTTGTTTAATCACATTAAATATTTTTGATATTCAAAAATTCTTTCAAGTAACAAATAATTACAGAAAATTCAGAATTAAATAATTTAATTGCAAGAATTTAAAATGATGCAATTTTTGGTATGTTACATACTGCACGTACATGTCGAGCATGTGGCAGGAGAGTTGAGGGCGAAGGGTAGGCTAGGCACAACAATGAAGGTATGATGCGGGCCAACACAGAGCTCGACCGTGCGTCATAGGAAGCAAGCCAAGGGCATGGGATAGATAAATGACAGCTCCCCACGATTCGTGGGTATTCTTCTAGTAAAGAGAAAATTGATTCTATGTCACTAAATAGCATCCGATTTTATAAATTACCACTAAAAATACTCTGTCCATTATATGTCATTAGATTGTACTAAAATTCAATTATATGCCATTACCATCAGTTAGCCTCCGTTTGGCCCTGGAAAAAGATGATTTTGCACTTGGTTCAAAATCTTTACCTATGATAAAAATGAAATATAGGGCAAATTGGCTTAGCCAAAAATACAAAAATGTTTTTGGCGGATCATTGAGGTAGTGCACAACTAAAATATAAAATTTCATGAATTGACCCTTCCATTTGATCCATATTTGAAATTCAACTCCAACATCAACCTATTTGAGCTATTTTGTAAACCGGGTTAAATTCACTGTAGAAAAATGCGAAATCATAATTTTCTAGAGCTATGTGATATCTTAGAAGCATGTGAGAATTTGTCCAGAATTTTTAGACCTCATTTAGTCCCTTTTGTAAATAGTAGCTTTTATTAGCATTTAAATTAAAAATCTAAAAATTTTCTTTGAACGTGCCTTGAAATATTTTTTCTACCTCACTGATATATTGAAAAACATTTCTATGAATTTTTATAATTTTTGGAGGTTTTTGCTATTTTAAATAAATTAGGTCTTTTGTCTTTTGGTAGGGGCATTTTGGTGTTTTTTTAGAAGATAACGGTCTCCACTAATGGTGCACTAATGACGGTGGCATATAATTGAATTTTGGTACAATTTGGTGGTATATAATAGAGACATATTTTTCAATGGCAATTTATAGAACCAGATGTTATTTAGTGACAGAATCAGTTTTCTCTTTACTAAAATAATGCGCCACTATACCTGAATCCTAAAGCAATCTGTTGAAGATTATTTAGTTTCATCGCCTAAAGCACATGTTTGAATGTAACCATTGGGTCATTTGGGTTGGATTTATACATGCTTTCGTTAATCCATGCCGAAATCGGAACGCTCGTGTGTACGGAGAAATACGGTGCACTAAGCTGTAAAAACGTGGAGCTCATCTTAAGTTGAATTTGATTTGTGCCACTGCTTGCGGGCTCAGGTTTGATTATGCCGTTGGACAAAAGGAGGTGAGGTTTGGTTTCCTACATGTTTAGTGATGGTACATTCGTGTCTGAACAAAATCATTCTTCAATTCATAAATTTAAAATTTGTAATTATTCAAATTTAAACTGGAACTCTCAAAATTTGGGAAACTTAAATTTTAGAAATTCATATTTGAATACAAGAAATAAAAACAACCATTTTCTTAGCTATTTGAAATTCAGAAGCATCATATTCCAGTTTTTAGAATGTTTGAATTTTGCATTTCAAGTATCGATGGTGAAAATTATTTTGATAGCTCTCGGGGGAATAGGGCGTCCGCACAGGGAGTTCACCCATCTCCGTGTCCAATCTGAATTGCTTTATATTCACGTTCGCAGCCATAACTACGGGTGAAAATAGATCGGATACAATTGAATAGTCTTAAATATAAATACGAATCTATTTTTTTTAAATTGAACACGAATAGAAATTCGAATATTCTTGAATATGAATATGAATTGAATGTCGTAACAGATACAAATTCGAATCGAATATATATTTAATTTGGTTGAATACGAATGTCCTCATACAACTTTTGTAACAAATTTTGGTAGAATAAATTTCTAGCGGTTGTGCCGGTTTTTCACTGGTTACCGGAACAGTTATCGGTTTCAAACTGTCCAAATTTAAATTTCGAATCACAAAATCTGTCCAAGGTTTTCCCAGGATTTCCGGCAACCGACCGGTTATCGTTAGGCATAGGAACGGATCGAATACGAATCGAATAGTCTCGAATACGAGGACAAATACAAATATTCTCGACTATGAATGTGAATACGAATATTCTAAAATACGGATACGAATATTCTTGAATACAAATACGAATATTTTCGAATATAGACTTTACTTATCATATTCACATTTTCTCAAATACAAATATCATATAAAATAATTTATCCGTTATCGTTTTTCACCCATAGCCTAGCCATAACTCTACACCGGAGGACTTGGGCTTGGCTACCACGTGCCACGTCATTGCAGTCCTCTGTTCGTCATAAATTTACCCAATCGGAGATTGATAGTACGAATATAGAATAGTTCAGAGGCTGGCAGCGTAATTTTGCCCTTTCTTACACGGTTATGCTCAAATTAGTTACTTCTTGTTGTTTTTGATTAAAGGAGGAAAAAACCAATATGAATATTCATAGTCCCATAGTGATTTTTTTACTTCTTTTGTTCTCGTCTCACTCCCAAGATAAAACAAAGATCACAGATGTATCACATACCCTATTCTTTTCACTCTCGTCTCGAATCTCTCCCTCACTTTTCTCATGCTCATGTCCTCCTTCTAAAAATTATTTTTTAATTATTACTATTTATTTTTAATTAAAAACTATAAACTAGAGTTAAAAAACATTAGCTAGCCGCAGCCTATAAAAACAGACCCCGAATATAGAAGGACACCCGGCCGGTGGCAACAAGTCTGAATATTAACGCTGTGCTGTTGGACATCACCCATCAGAAATCCAAGTCAGCTAGTCAATTCTTCCAAACTCAGAGGGAGAGAGCTCCTCCTCCGTTTCAACTCCCGCCCTCAGCTGAGATCCAGAGATAAGAGGGAGGCAGGATGTGCGACGAATGCTGCGACTGCTGCGGCGAGTGGAAGTACATCCTCGCCTGCTTCGGCGCCATCTTCGCCGTCGTCCTCTTCGTCGTCCTCCTCGCCGCCTTCGGCTTCATCCGCCACGTCTCCATCACCGTGGAGGACGCCTCGCTGACCAGGTTCGCCCTGGTCACCTCGCCCGTCACCGCGCTCGCCTACAACCTCTCGCTCACGCTGACGGTGCGTAACCCGAACTGGGCGATGAGCATCAAGAACACCAAGCCGTTCGCGGCGGCCTACAAGTTCGACGAGCAGCAGTTTGATCGCGTGCAGATCACCGACAAGGGCGACAAGCACCCCGCCGGGAAGACCAGGGTGTACCACCTCGATACGAGCTCCGACAACGACTACGTGGCGCTGGGCAACGCCGGAGTCCAGGAGTACAAGAAGGAGAAGGCGACGGGGGTGTTCGAGGTGGAGGTGGCGCTGACCGGTGAGGTGAGGTACACGTTGCACTACACCAAGTGCAAGCTGGAGGCTACCTGCCCGCTCAAGCTGCAGCTCGCGCCGCCGGGGACAACGGCCGTGGCGTTCCAGAAGGTGAAATGCAAGCTCGCCAAGCCGGAGAAGAACTGCTAGTTGTTGTGCCAAGCCGGTGATGGTGGCCGCGTGCTCTTCTTGGTCTGTGATTGGTGTTTGGGTGGTGATGATTTGTTTTTTTAAGACGAATTGTTCGTTCGATATGGGTGTTCATTTCAGCGCAAATTTGTATGTGTTTGGGCTTGCCATTTTTCGTTTGGAATGTCAATTGAGATTGGTTTCAACTCCATCATGTGTATTTCGTTTATTTGGAGGGCATTTTTTATGCTTTCCTAAACATGTTTCAACAGAAAAAAAAAGATTAAAATGAATGCTGAAGAAATAGGTGGGAGATAATTTGAGCCGAAATGCTCTTCGCAAAATGGTCAAAATTTCCCATCTGCCTTAATCCAAACCATTGATTTGTGATGGAGTAGCTCCGAGGAGGTGCCCCGAGGCGGAGATCAGCCGGCCGCCCAGGTTTTCTGCCTGAGGGCAGTAGCCAACGCAGAACTAAAGCCATATTGGTTCTTTGAAATGTCTTTTCTACTTCTCTCATTTGTACATTTTATCCCTCTCTTTTCGTCTTACATAGCTATCTCTCTCACTTTTCTTATCACTCATATTATTTTTTAAAACCACTTTTTTTGATTACTAATATTTATTTTTGACTTAAATTCATTAGCTGCAGCTAATACGAAGAGCCTTAAGCTGTAGTTGGGCTGGTAGGACCAGGCTCGTACTGACAGTCCGTGCTGACCCACCCCTGCCAGCGGTTAAACGCGGGCCAGCCAGGGCCATCGTCTGAGTTCTTTCCTTGGAAACAAGGGCTCCTCGCCGGAAGTGTCAATTAAGTTTTCTTTTCTTGTAAACGGGGGCAGGAATCTGTTCAAAAACGCCAGCAACGGGCAAGAGCGCGTGTGGGCCACGTGCTGGACAAGAAACACCTTGCACTGCTACGCACATGGCCACTTTCGAGGTTTCTTTAATTCTTTTGTGTCAAAGGAAGATGCTTGCTTAGCCTCCTGACTGAAAGGATTTCGAGGGAGAAAGCTTTACTGGGCTAGGGGCCGCCCACGCGAGCAGAGGCGGATCATCTAGAGCTAAAGTGGTGCACGGGACATTAGTGAAACGAACTGAATTTTCAAGAAAATTGAAAACTTCTTTTAAATTTGATTCCTTGCCCAATTTAGCTCAAATCCAAGCTTAGCCCTAAAACTTCTGCAAAATTACCCTGCTAGCCCTAATTCTCGTCGGCACTGTTTACGGTCAAATTTTCTCAGCCGTCGTCCTGATATTTGCCGCCGCCTGCTGTTTTCTTCACCGCCAAGCCGCTCGAACCCTCTCGCACCTCCCTGCGCTTTCTAGTCACTGCCACACCTCTGTACCGTTTGTCAAACACCCATACACGCTAGCCTGGCAGTCCCTAACCCGCTTCGCCATGCGTCACCCACTGGCCACAAAACAGCCACGGCTGCCAGATTTTCGGCCGGCGCCGCTCTCTTCCTCTCACGGCCGACAGACCACAGTTTTTGACCGCCAGTAGGTTCTTCTCCCTTCGCCAGCCTTGCAGCATCTTCCCGCACTTTCCCGGGCACGCTACACCACCGTCGCCTTGATCGACCTAGAAGCCAACCGCCTTTCCTCCCTTATATAAAGCTGCAGACCCCCTTGAACCTCTCCTCACATCCCAGGGAAGCTCCCTGATCACCCAATTGGCCTCCCATCTCCTCCACTGCTGGCATTCGCCGAAATTCTCCACGGTGAGCCCTAATCCGATTCTCTTGATTTACCCGATAGCTTTCCAATTGCTCGCTCCCGTAGCTCCCTTGTGAACCCAAAAACTTAACCGAGCTATCGCCCTAGCTTCCCAGGCCCTCCTTTTTGTCGCCACCGAAGCTCGCCGCGTGGCTTTAATGCCTCGCCGTGGCCAGCTCATTAGGAGCTTCCCCAATGCAAATTGCCACCACTTGAACCTCCCTGACCACCGCAAGAAGGTCAAATGCTTGCCAATTTCAAGAACCATCGCTCCTTTAGCTCCTGAGCCATCAAAAACTGTGCTGCGCCTTTGACATCGCCGCCTCCCCGGCTGCCGCCGACCTCAAAAATGGAACTGTGGCAGTCGCATGAACCCGTCCATGGTCTCAATTTGTGTCGCAACCCCCTGTAGCATCGCCGGTTGCTGCCACTTCCCTCCTCTGTTCTGGTGCCGCGCGTTCGCTCGGTGAGGAAGAAGAACAGTGACGGATAGTCACTGTTCATTCGACCCATTAGCGCCAAAACCCAAAACCCGATAGCCAAAAGAAACCCAGTTGCACAGTAAACCCGCCCCGTGTGAACAATACCTCGCCCGGTTTGAACAGTAACCCTACCCGCGATGAATAGCGCCAGACCCGTTAAGCCATTTTAAAATCCAAAAATACAAAAATATACTCATTTTGACCGTTTCAAGCCCGCCAACCCATTTCTCAGGCCCATTTCACCATTTGAACCTCCCAAAAACCCTAATCCTATTTTATTTGGTTTTTCTCGGATTTTATTTCTTTATTTTATTTCTTTATTCCTAGCTCATTTTCTTCGAGCGTGGAATTAAATTATTGCTTTGCTTGGCGCTAGCACATGACGTCGAGAGTCGACCGAGTCAAGAAGGAGAAACTCAGGATCAAGCTGAAGATCAAGAAATTGAAGAATACGAAATTGTCGAAATCATAAATCCGCAAGGCAAGTCACATGTCATAGATCATATTGAACCTACATTCCTTTAATTATTTATTTATTAGTATTTTCATTATGTTATTTGCGCAATGTTATTTTATGTACAATGAATGTTTAGAATGACATGATACTAGTTATGTCCTACCACTCGATGTTTAATTTGGTGGCCATATTCACCTTGACAAACCCTAGTAACACTAAATATGCTATTTAATTAATGAAAGTAGATTACATGTTCAGATATCTCATATTACAGTGGTTCAGCTTTGCCGAAAAGTTGTTGATTGTGATTGAAAAGTAGCTTGAGTAAAAAGCAAGGACTAAAACCTTATGCCAAGTAAGAACATAGTGATCGCCTAACCACAAGCGTTGATTCGTCAAACCTGGTTTAGTAGTTGCTCAAATCGATTGAATACCTACAAATCATTGGGGATTCCAAAAAGGAACATCCCGCTTATACAAAGGTGGTATGGAAACGGTAAAACTATACTTAACAATGGTAGGATTACAAAGGAGTCGGGGTGCGCTTTCTACGTTAGCTAGCGGAATACCGATTGCTTGTGTTGCCCCGTCCCTACCGGGTAGAGGCTATACAAAGATATGAGCAGTGAAAGGCCTTGTTTTCTTAACTCTGTTTGGGGAGTTAAGGGATCTTGTGGGTAAAGCAAGGCAGCTCTGCAGAGTTATGACTAATGGTATTCGAATACGCCGTGTTTCGGGTAAATGAAGCTATGTTTAATGGGTGATTCCAATAACGAAGCATAAGTAGATTTGGAAATGATTTGAAGTTGTTTTGGGAATGTGAAAGTGTGGGTTAAGTCAAGTTTGGAAAACCCCCCAAATAACTTAAGATTATGATTTGATATTTTATGTTTAAAAGCAAAGTGTTTACAAACAAAATTGCATCCACATAAAATAATGAACTGCTATACCCCGTTCCATGGCAATCACTTGCATCTAGTTAAATAGCATTTCCCATGTGACTTGTTGAGTACGGTTGGTTGTACTCATGCTTGCTAAAATCATAAACAGAGAATGCTTGTCAAGAAGGTGAAGGAGCCTATGAAAACGATGCAGAATTCTATGATGTAGACGATGCCGAGTGTTAGGGTTTAATTCTACACTCAAGCCTGCCTGTGGAGTTTCTTTTGGTAATGTATCTTTGGGTTGTACGCCCCTTTATGTAAAACTTGGCTGCTAAGCCTTACTTTTGTAATAAAGTTTGATTTTATGCTTAAGCTTGCTTTGGCATTGGTGCACATTCTTCTACAGTACTCGCAGCTGAACAATGCTGGCCAGTTGCGAGGGTAACCTAACGCTTCCAGAAATGGGGTGTTACAGAATCGTATCAGAGCTAGCTCACTTGACTATAGGATAAAACTCTAAGTGATGCTAGGAAAGTTTACAAAATTCTAATTTGAAAATATCAAGAGTTTACATAAAATATAAGTATTACTGTTGTCTTTTTCCTCCTAAATGCTATCTCATCTATCCTAGACTTTTTATTTAGTTTGATTTCGTTTTTGGAAAAGGATTTATATCTATCCTTCTCTAACCTCAAAATATTCGTTGTGTAGTTGTGTAGATTATGATAAAAATAGAAGTAACCCTTGGGTAGAAGTTTCTTTTGTGTGTAACACGAGTTGTAATACGTACCTCGTATGTATGGTATGTGTTCAGCTTGTAAAGAAAAATGAAAACTATGTTTGCTATATCATAATTTGTTTGCAACTAATACCTAATATCTTGTCTTCCTCAAAATTATATCTTCCTTAATTCGTCTTGGCTCATCTTATTCAATCTACTCTCGTCTTTGATTCTAGATCCTTACTCACCTATCTGATTTTATAAAAAAAATCGCTGCATAACCAACTCCAAAACCTAAGAAGTTAAGATGGCAGGAAATGGATCTCATGACCAAGGTAGCCCACAAGCAGAGGAAGCTAATCAGAGTGGCGCAGCAGAACCAAGGCAGACCCATAACTCATAGACCAGTTTGGTTGACATTCTAGCAAGGGTGGAACAAAACCAATTCCAAGCTGAACAAAATCAAAAGACAATGATGGAGGTACTAGACAAAGTTTTGGAACAGTCAACAATGCGAGAAGCAGCAATGAAAAGAATCACATCAGGATTTACTACCAATCATGGAGGAACACAAATCACGTCCAAGTGGTCAGACTTTTGGAAGACAAAACCTCCGACATTCTCATCCTCTTCAGACCCAATAGTAGCGGATGATTGGATCAAAGACATCGAAAAAAAATTGAATACTGTGCAGTGTATGGAAAAAGAAAAGACTTTGTATGCCTCTCATTAATTGCAAGGACCAGATGCTGCATGGTGGATGAACTATCAAACCATGCGTGAAAACCAAGAAATATCATGGGAAGAATTTAAAGAATCATTTCACTAAGCCCATGTTCCCACTAGAGTGGTAGAAGCAAAGTGACGAGAATTCCTCGCACTTAAGCAAAGAGGACGGCCAGTAATGGGATATCTTCACCAATTTAACCATCTTGCTCGTTATGCCCCAGATAATGTCAAGAATGAAGCATGGAAGATGGAACGATTCAGGGAAGGATTGCAAAAAACCTTAAAATGTCACATCTCAGCGATGGAATTTAAAGATTTATCTAGCATGGTGAATAAGTTAATTACGTCTGAAGAAGCAAGGAATGAGTTAAGGGATGTCCGAAAAAGAAGGAAAGAACGAGAAACATTATCATCAAATATACACAAAAGGAAAATGGTACTATCACCACAAATCAAACAACAACAAAATCGACAAGTAACGTCTGCACCAAGATCACAGTACATCGCCATACCAAGACCACAACACAATGCCTCCCAACTCACAACAACACAGTGCCATGTTTGTGAAAAAAAGTCATTATCAGCGAAATTGCCCATACAAGGCAGATGTGTGTCATCACTGCAGTCAACTAGGTCATTTTAGAGGTCAATGTCCAAAGAAAGAATTGCCCTCTGAGGTGGCAAAAGCTCAGGTTAAGATTCAAGCTCAATCAGTCACACCTGCACCACCACTAACCAGACCATCAAAAGGTATGCTAGCAAGAAAAGGAAAATCGAAGATACTTCAAGGGAAGATAAACCATATTTCGAACACAGGAGAAGCAGGAGCCACCAATGTTGTCATGGGTACGTTCGCTCGAAGCCCTCACCAGTTTTAATTTATCCCAGAGTTATGCAATTGTGGAAAGGAGGTGCCATACACAACTCTACAAAAGTCCTA
Source organism: Dendrocalamus sinicus (assembly GCA_036346575.1). Taxonomy (NCBI): domain Eukaryota; kingdom Viridiplantae; phylum Streptophyta; class Magnoliopsida; order Poales; family Poaceae; genus Dendrocalamus; species Dendrocalamus sinicus. Next base: position 17,569,572 of record CM070661.1, on the reverse strand, counting down.
AACTTTTCAAGACCTGAAAGCGATAGAAATATCGCTTAGAGTATGTTAACCTTGGGCATGACAAGAGATAGGATTGTCAAGACAGTGGATAAAACAGCTTGGGAGAAAGAATTAGATATATAGCGAAATTTTCCAACCCGTTCCCTGAATCTCGAGGACGAGATTATTTTTAAGGGGGGTAGGTTGAAACGAACTGACTTTTCAAGAAAATTGAAAACTTCTTTTAAATTTGATTCCTTTTGATTCCTTGCCCAATTTAGCTCAAATCCAAGCTTAGCCCCAAAACTCCTGCCAAATTACCCTGCTAGCCCTAATTCTTGTCGGCACTGTTCATGGTCAAATTTTCTCAGCCGCCGTCCTGATATTTGCTGCCGCCTGTTGTTTTCTTCACCGCCAAGCCGCTCGAACCCTCTCGGACCTCCCTGCGTTTTCTAGTCACTGCCACACCTCTGTACCGTCAGTCAAACAGCCATACACGCTAGCTTGGCAGTCCCTAACCCCCTTCGCCATGCGTCACCCACTGGCCACAAAACAGCCACCGCTGCCACATTTTTGGCTGGCGCCCCTCTCTTCCTCTCACGGCCGACAGACCACAGTTTTTGACCACCAAAAGGTTCTTCTCCCTTCGCCAGCCTTGAAGCATCTTCCCGCATTTTCTCGGGCACGCTACACCACCGTCGCCTTGACTAACCCCGAAGCCAACCACCTTTCCTCCCTTATATAAAGCTGCAGACCCCCTTGAACCTCTCCTTGCATCCCAGGGAAGCTCCCTGATCACCCAATTGGCCTCCCATCTCCTCCACTGCCGGCATTCGCCGAAATTCTCCACGGTGAGCCCTAATCCGATTCTCTTGATTTACCTGATAGCTTTCCAATTGCTCACTCCCGTAGCTCCCTTGTGAACCCAGAAACTTAACCGAGCTGTCGCCCTAGCTTCCTAGGCCCTCCTTTTTGTCGCCACCGAAGCTCGCCGCGCGGCCTTGATGCCTCGCCGTGGCCAGCTCATTAGAAGCTTTCCCAGTGCAAATTGCCACCACTCGGACCTCCCTGACCACCCCAAGAAGGTCAAATGCCTACCAATTTCAAGAACCATTGCTCCTTTAGCTCTCGAGCCGTCAAAAATCGTGCTGCTTCTTTGAGCTCGCCGCCGGCGATCGTCGCCTCCCTGGCTGCCGCCGACCTCAAAAATGGAATTGTGGCAGTCCCATGAACATGTCCATGGTCTCAATTTGTGTCGCAGCCCCCTGTAGCATCGTCGGTCGCCGCCGCTTCCCTCCTCTGTTCTGGTGCCGCGCGTTCGCTCGGTAAGGAAGAAGAACAGTGACGGATAGTCACTGCTCATTCGAGCCATTAGCACCAAAACCCAAAACCCGATAGCCAAAAGAAACCCAGTTGCATAGTAAACCCGCCCCGTGTGAACAGTACCTCACCCAGTTTGAACATTTACCCTACCCGCGGTGAATAGTGCCAGACCCGTTAAGCCATTTTAAAATCCAAAAATACAAAAATATACTCATTTTGACCATTTCGAGCCCGCCAACCCATTTCTCAGGCCCATTTCACCATTTGAATCTCCGAAAAACCCTAATCCTATTTTATTTGGTTTTTCTCAAATTTTACTTCTTTATTTTATTTGTTTATTCCTAGCTCATTTTCTTTGAGCGTGGAATTAAATTATTTCTTTGCTTGGCGCTAGCACACGACATCGAGAGTCGACCGAGTCAAGAAGGAGAAACTCAGGATCAAGCTGAAGATCAAGAAATTGAAGAATACGAAATTGTCGAAATCATAAATCCGCAAGGCAAGTCACATGTCATTGATCATATTGAACCTTGTTGGACCGAAAATGGTGACAGGGGGGTGAATGGAGCCCTTTAAAATTTCCCCCGAGTACCCACATGATTTCTCTATTCTCCGATAACTATGTGAGCTATGAAGAACGAGAAATTATGCTTACTAAAATGGTTTTGCAATTTGACCGAAAAAGCTCTCACAAGAGGGAAAACTAGATCACCATAAATTTCTCAAAAAGAAGGAGAAATCATTAACCCAAGAGAGAGGCCAGACTGAAACTACAAGAGTTGATGACCAATAATTAACTGCACCGAAGAGACAAAGAGCAATGCATTTGCCAAACTACACACAAAAAGGGAAATCTGCTACCAGCCAAACAGCACAAAAAGAGGAGTGAAATCTACTGCCAAAAGAACGTGAAATCTGCTGCTAAAAGAACTCACAAATCAGCACATAAAATATCCCTAAAGCTGAAAAAAATGGCACAAAAAGAAGAGACAGCTCTCTGCTGAAATCTGCACTCGGGAGACTGAAAACTGCAACTTGTAAATGCTGGAAAAGTGCAACTAGAACAGAGAAAGCACACTGCAGACAAGGGTTGCTAGCTGTCCTAAAACTGCAAGTACTAGGCTGAAAAAGAGAGCAGAAAACTACCAATTCTTGCTGCTGAAATAAATCTAAAAGGTGAACAAGGAATACTAGACCTACAGCTGAGAAGGGAGACCAAGAAAAATGAGGATTTCAGCCCCAACTATTTTCAGCAAACCTGCAGCTAGAAGTGCATTCAAATAATTCTCACGGCAGTAGCACTAACATCAAAGAAATATGCGGAAACAATAACCAAGCACTCTACCGAGAAGCATTCCTGGCCGTGAGCTACTCCATTGCCGCAAAATCAGAGTAGACTTGATATTGCAAATGGCTTGGCCGAGAACACAAATAACAGAAAGACTCCAAGAACCAAAACAATCACCAACCAAAAGAGAAGCTCAAAAAGAAGATGTATATCCAGACCAACTCAAAACGAAGTCTCTCATATCGAAATGGATACAAAGACATGAATGCTTACAAGGAGTTGTTCTCAGCTCATCTCTCTCACAAGCTACCTCTAAAAATCACTCTCATTTTCATGCTCATTTCATTGCATGGAGAGAACCAAATAAAACCCTAACTTTTACACCCACTCTCTCCATTTTAGCACAACCTCTCCCTCTCCTTTTATAGCCTCCCACTAATGGGTTTGCACATGCTTTACCCATTAGTGCAGCTTTGCATTTTTACCGAAACGCCCCTCGCGCACCTTCCAGGAAGCTTCCTCCTTTCTTGCCTTGCAAGCCTCACAGCCACCTCGAACCCTCGCCGTCTTTGACACCTCCCGACCGTTTTGACCTTAGCGCCACCTGCGCCTAGTCCGGTCCACCGTGTCTCGCCACGACTCCGCCTCGATGTCCTGCTGCCAACACAGACAAGAAACACATCAAATAGCACCGCTCGATACATGTAATCAAAATTAGCATGATAAAGCCCAAACCTGTCGAATCAAAGGAATACGCGTCCTAATCCATACAACCAAGTTTGATCAAATCCGACCGAACCCGTTGCACTACGCAACGACATGGTCCGAACCAACCAAATCAAACTCGACTTCCCTAAACCGATGTCAATTAATCATCACACACATGGGATGACCTCCACATAGTCTCTCAATCTCCCCCTTGATGAGTATATTGACAAACCCAGAAAAAGCGCAAAGATGAGTTTGAAATGCAAGAAAGAAGTCACACATGGTCTAAAGAAAAGAGAAATGAAGCTAATGACCATATCGACACAAGGAGCACAAGAAAGAGCAATTTTTCCTCAAAGCTCCAAAATGACTTTTTTTACCACTATTCTCCCCCTTTTGGCAATAAACACATCAATGATGCAAGGAAGAGAACAAGTCAAGGAAAAGAATGAAATGGCTGAAATTTGATTATTCTAAGCATTCAGAGCCATGAGAATTATCCAAAATGACCAACAAGTATTACATCAAGCCATAACTCAATAGAATGCTATCTAGATCATGATAGGATATATATAAGCCAGCTAAACCAAATAGATGACAATCTGAAATTTAGTGCAATTTGTGAACATGTCAAGTCATCCATGATCAAAATCTAGCTAGAGGTATCCAAGTATGATAAAAACCATGTCAATACGCTAAGCGGAACCAAGAAGCTAATATTTAGTCTAATTAGAGTGCTACAAGCTCAAGAGTGAAACATTTGTTTAAGTACTTGTAATCTTTGTAATTTTAGCAAATTGAGCACAAATGATAAGTTTTTCTTTAGAAATCTCATGATTGATGCCAACCAGATTTTTGTTTTATCATGTGCTAGATCTCAAGCCTTATGCGACCACTCCAAGCAAAAAGCTTAAGGAGATGATCTTGGTCATCCAAAACTCCCCCTGAGTTCATGCCTTGTGCAATGGCAAGTCGTCTCATGAGAAAAGATTGGTGAGATCAGTTTTTTCGCATAAAAAAGAGATCTATTTGCATTCTTAAGAATTGTACTAACTCATGCTACAACAAGAACTAGCATAGCTCAATCTAACGCTCAACCAAGATTCAAGACTCAACTCAGCCTATTTGACATGGCATGAATCATAAAAGGATAACTAGAGTAAGACTAATCTCGAGAGCTAGCATGACAAGTTTTAATTTAAGTTGAGCAATTTTAATTAACTTATCATGGCAAAAACTGATCTACACATATGAAGTCATGATCCATCTAGCAAAGAAGCACAAATTATGGCAAGATGTAAAGCAATGTAAACATGTCATGAAGGGATAATAATCAAGACTCAATGTAGGTATTTACAATGCAGAATGACATGCAAGAAATCGAGCTCCCCCTCAACATATGATGCAACTTTTAGTTCAGATTGAGTTAAGTCAATATTAAGCTCCAGAAGCTCCCAAATGAACTCCCCCTGAACCAAAGCAATAAGCAAGAGAGACTGGCAAAGAAAATCCGAAAGGGCAGTCCTTAAAGCATAGACAAGATATAGAGGATACTATGGCTCAGATTGACTCTCATCTACCCCATATGACTCTAGAACTATCAACTGATCATCTAACACACTAAGGAGCAAACACGTACCTTGTCTACCCGAGGGTGGCCCGACCCTCGCTAGAACCTATAAGAAGTGAGTGAGCTCAACATAGTGAGAGGAGAAACAGCTAATAAGCAGCATCCTAGAATCACAAGATAAGAGTGTTATGGTTTAATTTTAGACTCAGGCCTGCCTGTGGAGTTTCTTTTGATAATATATCTTTGGGTTGTATGCCCCTTTTATATAAAACTTGGCTGCTAAGTCTTACTTTTGTAATAAAGTTTGATTTTATGCTTAAGCTTGCTTTGGCATTGGTACACATTCTTCTACAGTACTCGCAGCTGAACAATCCTAGGCAGTTGCGAGGGTAATCTAACGCTCCCAGAAATCGGGTTGTTACAATTAGATCGAAAGTAGTTTTGCCTGGTCGAAAACCTCTATAGGTATAAGTGTGCCCTCTGCGGTTTAAGCCCAGTGACTCCACACACATATGGTAATATGTATAATGACCTGGTCAATTTCGTTCTAGATCTGCTACTGCACACAAGGTTTTAACCCGCTAACTTTTGGAACCATGGTCTGTTCATGATACGCCCCGTTTGCAATGTACATTATTTCACATGAGCCTGATGGAAATGTAAGTTATTTCACAGGAATTTCATATCAAATAGTTAAGGTCCTGCAAAAACGGGGAAAATTTTGTAGTTCCAAACGGCTGTGTGGCTGGATCTTATTTAGCTTCCGTCGTCTATGACTACTAGCATGGTAGCACTATGGGCCTGTTAGTATTGTCTTTTACTGGTGGTTTTTGGATGCGACTGATGAATAGTAGTGGCTGATGAATAATAATACATTATGTAAAAACGGTACAACGAAAGGCATTACAACATTCGGACCGCCACACGTCTTACGGTATTGTGATATAATAAAATACAAAGTACAATGCAATATGTAAAAGTGAAAAATAGTGGCTGATAAAAACGGTTTATAGAAGCTGGAGCATTCGTATTAGCTTCTATTTCTAGAAGTAAAAGTCAGAAGTAAAAGCCGATATGAACAAACCCACCATTAAGCATTTAGAATAAGTCCATTATACGCTCTTAACTCTTGTTTGAATCCGAAAACCAATCATTATCTCTAAAATAAGATATTTAACACCCCAACTCCCAAACCGATGTAAAATACCTCTTCACCCTAGAGCACTATGGTTTTGTCTAACAAGGCGTCCTGTAGACCGTATGTGGCCTCGATGATTGCCATTATGATTTAGAAAGATAAATATGTAACACAGCCCAAGCCAGTACAGAGTGGGTTCGTTTTGGTTTATTTGTAACTTATACTGTATACAGCAGATAGCTTTTAAACTGCGCGTTTTTTTTAAGATAGAGTCAATAGAAAGATTATCGTAAAAAGTGTATTAAGTTCAGCTGTACCGACCAAAATCACATGCGACTATTTTTCTGTGCGTACTACCTCTCACGAATAGCCATAATTCAAATATTTAAGCCATAAGCTATAAGTCATCAGCCCAAAAGAACCCACCCACATTGTCCCTCTCGTTGACCTCACTCACGTTGCTGCTTACGGGCTCGGCTCGCCGACGCCGGTTACTACATGCGGGGCTGCGCAGGCCGAGCGTTGCTGCCAGATCCACCACCCTGGCGCCTCTTCTTTACTGAATTTTAGCCTTCTTCCTTCTCTCTCTTCTCATCCATTACTCTACTCAGTTTTAGTGATACGTTCTAAAGATAATTATGAGGATGACTGTATCATTTCTATATTTATGTCCTTTTTAATAAGGATTATTATGCTCTTGAATGAATTATCATTTATAAATATTAGTAAGTATCTAACTTATTGGTGAACATCTTTATTTGTTATATGATATCATTCTAAAAGGGTTCCTGGTCGGATGTCACTGGTCGTAACACTAGTGACTTATAGACCAGCACATATATTGATTGATGACCATGTTTCACCGGTCATATATATGAGGATGTCATATCAATGGTTTGGACACATGTTAGAGAACATGATGTTAATTGACCCATCTTGAAACACTATTGAGATTGTTATGTCTTATGTGTCATCAGTTGGTTTTAAGCAATTATGATGTATAATTATTGTACATAAGATCAGTATAGTTTTCTACTTATGTAATAGTATATTTAGGGGTTACCAAACGCTGCACCGCAACTTAGTAGTTATAAAAATAGCTTACATGTATACTATGAAACATGCAGATGGAAGTAATTGGTCAAATATGAGATTTGCCCTTCTACAAAGCATGAGAGATATCTCTGGACCCCTTGACGTGGTCGGATAAATAAAGTGTATGGGCATGCCATAAGTGATCGAAGAGTCAACCACATAAAGTTATCCATTACTAGATCGAGAAAAGATTAAACAGTCCATAGATAACATGTTTCTCACCTGGAGTTCGATTGAATATTGTGAGGCAAAAGGAGAATACGTAAATAGGTCTATAGGTCTGACTAGATGTGAGCTGGTAATATCAGTATACTGATTGATCATGACCTGGTCAGACATATCACAGGTAGGCCTATGATTTAGTCGTATGGGGATACGAACTGGTTGTAACCATATACGATCTGATCGTAAGGAGTTATGAGCTGATCATGAGTGACTAGGGCCTGGTTACAGATCATATTGCATAAGGTTCATCCAGATTCATCTTTATGCATATTTGGAGATCGATATGTCCTGCTAGAGACCGTTACTGACCAGTGATCGGAAAGATGTTTCTAAGTTATAAACAAGTATACATGAAGCTAAAGGGTCATACACTTAACGGGTTGAAACAACAAGGGTCTAGATGATAAACTCTGAGTGGGAAATGATCTCTATTCATATTAGATGTGGTTCAGTCAGAGTCTCTATATAAAGGGTGCACAAGCTATGGGTTGCATACGTCTGAGACACACTAATCTAAACCTTAGCCTCCACCTCTCAAAACCTCTGTTGTGTGCGCTGATGCTAGCACATTGGCACATGAAATTCTATCCCCAGACGTGTAGACTTCGATAGAGGTGCTGTTGTGACCATGACTCTGATCGAGATGATCACGAGGATAAGATGATAGGCTCTGAAGATCGACTACTTCCACTACATGGACTGCCGCCATGAGCTAGCGCCTCCGTTGTGACACCACGGTTGATTGCACAACACACTCTTGTCGTAAGTGTCGTAAGAGTGTCTTCTTTAGTTTCACCGTCGTGCCACAAAGGTGGCGCTACCGTCGCCTCTTCATTGTCGGTGATATCCGGCCGCCATCCGATGCATCCAGCTTGTATTGTCTGCTAGGATCTGTATCTTATATATTCTTGCCGTTTTAAAGAGTTGGGTTCATTTTATTTTGTTATGTTGTAATGGTGGATTTTAATCTTAATGGAAATGGAATATGCTGTTGTGTTTGCCACTGTATTTGCTTATTTTCAAAGGGCATAGGTATAGAATGAAATATCACAGATGGTTCTATATACCAACCATTTGTGATACTCGCCAATCACAAACGGTTGGTAACTAGAATCGTCTATGATGTGTGAGTATCACAGACAGTTTTTTGGTTGAGTCGTTTGTAATAGTTTTCTTCACAGACAGTTCTAGTTACAAACCGTCTGTGTTGTCTTTATCACAGACAGCTCACAAACCATCTGTGATAACGTCCGATTATCACTGGCACATAAATACAGGTGGTTTAAAAAACCGTATGTGATGACAATTCCGAACCGTCTATGATGACACTTTTTATAGTAGTGTGGTGTCGGACCCCGGAGCAACAACTTCTAGATCCTCTGTATAAATCACACTAGTCCAGGATCAGCTAGTGCACACAGCGGTAACAGGGATACATATCAAGCACTAATGACAAACTTTTTTAAATAAAAGAGTATGGCCTTATGGCCAGAGTTTACATCAATGCTCATTGGCAACAATAATAAAGGCAAATAACTGCGGAGGCAAACTGATAAAAGCGAAGCCCAAGCCTGCCCATAGGCAAACGACAGTAAGACGCGACCTACTCATCCAGATCTTCATCGTAGTTGAAGTTATCTTCCTCTGTGTGGAGATAGCAAGGTGAGTACAAATTTGTACTCCACAAGTCGCACGGAGAAATGTAACATAATGATAAAGGCAACAAAAAAGGCATATAGGGTTATTTATGCGTAAAACAGCATTTAAAGAAATACATTAAATTGATTGAGAATTGCTGAATTTAATAATAAGTAAAAACAGTAATTGTAGACGAAATTAATACCGTTAGTGTAGGCTCCAACCAAACACTAACATAACCACGAACATCCCAGCCAGACCATCTTTTCCAAAAGATCTCGTATAGATTCCATCCATCCACCTGCTTTCAATTACTCATGGATTTCATCCATCCATAAGCTTCCAATTACTCATGGATTCTATCCATCCATCAGCCTCCAATATCTCATGAACTCCATCTATCAACAAGGTTTTCATAAACCATTTTGAAACACAAAGTCTAATCCATGAAAAAATTTTACTCAGCATGCCCATGACCGTGGGCACGGCTATCCAAGATAGGTTATATGCTCTACAGAGGTTGTACAGCTTTACCCACAAGACATGGTCATCTCATATTGTCACGCGATTAACACACTTTCTTAAGTGTGCGATGGAGAGATCATGACAAGGTCTTTACAATGCAAAGCCTTCAATCTGGCCAAGCCAACACTAAGATTTCACCCCAGTAAGGAATCCACCAGACCGAGATTCCCTCTTGAGCCGAGTGAGAGTTCTCATGGCCTAGCCACGCTCACTTTCAACCTACGACATGACTCAGGTTGGGACCCATAAATTAGTCAGCTAGGACTGTCTCATACTAGCCTTGTGGTAATACGATAGGGCATTGCAACAATAGCTCACAGACCAGTCCTTAATTGACTTAGGCTCAACCACATACCCCTTGTGCCTGACAATCAACATTGTGCCACCGAACAACAGTGCATGCCTACACCCACCGCCTAACCATTAGCCTAAGTCTAAACCAATTTTATATTTTATTTCAAAATATTTCATAATCCTTCTTAATCCACCGAAGTCAAGAATACATTTGAAAAGCAGGTCTAAGTATTTGATATAAAATTCTCTAGTCCATACTAGTGCAATACTAACTAGAGGTTTATTGTATGGTGATAAGGTATAATGTTACACAAGGTAAAAGGTGTTAATAACAATTGGGAATTAACTAAGTTTAAAACTGGAATTGAAATACTTGAATAAACATATGCATGCAATATAATTTAAATCAACATAATTTTATTTGCAAACTGGGATCAACATGATCAAGGTGTGTGACTTGCCTTGCTCTTCAGATGGATGCAAATTGTCGACGAAGAATTCTCCCGAATTGTCGCAGTCTACATGTGAAAATACTAAGCAAACTCAAATAAAATCCGAAATAAATTCAAATAAACTCCAAATATTTAAATTGAGGGCAGAAATAGATAGATTGGAATTTTTGATGAATTTAGGAATTTGAACAGGCTCAATCAGAGTTAGGACAAGGGAGAATGGGCTGTCGGAAGTTTGAAAAGAGAGAAAAAGAATAAATTGGATTTTTGGAATCATTTTTCTAAAGGAAATTGGAATTATGACGTCAGCAGGGGATTTCTTTTTTGGCTGAATTATTTTTGTAAAGGAAATTTGGGTTTATGACGTTAGCATGACGTCAGCCCTAATTGATTTTTCGGACCAGAGACTGATAGGTGGGCCCTAGTCTATGTGGACCAAGCTCATGGACCGAGGAAGGGCTAAGATGGCAGGGAGGCTGATGTGGTGGTGACATGGTAGGAAAGCACCGAGGTGGCGCTAAGGTGGCAGGCCACGTGGCTGCCACGTGTGCCAAAATGCCGACTTGGCTCGGGGCTCCTAAGGTGGCTGTTGACGGCGCTGACCGGCAGAGGAGGTGCTGACGGGGCACGCCATGGGGCGCCACACGGCAGCCACGTTAGCTCCCGTATTGAGGTGGCATCACCGGCCGGTGAGGCGCACGGGGACCGATGGTCGCCAGCAAACAGCGGCGCGACGGCGGCTGGCGAGGGGCGCAATAGAGAGGGGAAGGATGGGGAACTCGGGGGTGGGTGCGGATTTTGCCAAAAACGGTCGGAAGTGGGCTAGCGGCGAGAATGTGAGTGGCGTCATTCGGGGCTCCGGTGTGGACGGCGCTCCAGCGATGCTTCTCGACGACGGAGGATCGGAGGGTGGTCGTGCTGTCACCAGGATGCCGAGGATGGCGATAGCAGGGCGCGAGGACGCTTGAGACGGCGGCAATTGCTTGCCGGAGCTCGGCGCACGGGCGAAGGCCATGGCGTGCGGTGCGGGGGCGGGTGGCGCTCGGGAGAGGGATGACGAGGGTGGAGGGAGGTGGTACGAGGGTTGGGGTGCCCGGGGAGGGTTTAATTAGGGGAGAGGAGGGGCACGACGTGGGGGATTTCTCGCTGGAGAATTAGTGGATGCGGCGGCGGTTGTGGAGGGAGTGGAGAAGATGGGCGAGGATTTGGCGCGGGATTTGGGGATCCGGGAGCGGGCTTGCGGGGGAGGAAAGGAAGGCGGCAACAGCCTCGCGGGAGAGAAGGGAAGGGGCGGGAGGAGCGGCAGAAATGGTGGAGCGGCAGTGCGGCACGAGGAGGAAGAAGGGGCGCCGGGAAGAAGGCGCCTGACCGGCTGACAAGTAGGGCCCAGCTGGCAGAGAGGAAGAGAGAGGGGAAGAGCAGACGGCGGGATTGCAGACACGTGGCCACAGGGAGATCTCAGGCGTCGAATGAAATGAAAGGGAAATAAATGAAGGTGGACGGTTGGGATGAGATCGGGCGATGGGGAATGAAATCAAGGCCGTCGGATGGAGAGGGAAAAGTTAAGTGACACCAAAAGGCTGAGATTAGATCGGCGGTGTTGGATTTAATCCAGACCGTTGGCTAATAAACGAAGGGGCATGTGAGAGTGTGTGGCTGAGATTAGACTGGGTGGGGATGGATTGAATCAAGGAGCGACACATGTCAGCCTGAGGAGAGAAAGGATTTAAAATTCTTTTTGGTTTTTAGAAATATTAGGAAGGTTTGACAAATACTTAGAAAATAACAAATAAAATATAAAATTTCCAGAAGAATTCACAGAAATTCCTAGAAATTTTTTAGACTTAGATAAAATATTTTCATCTTAAAGTTGGATAGTATACTTAAAATACTTTTAAATTTCAAAATAGATTTTAAAACTCTAGAAAAATCAGAAAACCAAATAAAAGCCAAATAAATCCAAATAATTAACTTGAAATAGGATTTTTACAGAAAATCAAATATCCTTCTATTTAATAATATTTTCAAGTTTTTACTTAAAATACTTTCCAAGTCCAGCCTTTTTAAAAATAGAAATTAGGGCAATTCAAAATTAAAATTTAGGCACTAAAACACTTATTTTTATTTTAAACCAAATTAATTTAATTTAATAATTTTTTTGCTCATAAAAGAAAATAAATAGCCGGGCTGTTACATGCGGGCACAGAGAGATGATGGCGGCTGTGGCGTCTTCGTGTGTAGGCATCCTTGCGAAGACAAACAATGGGTGATGGCCGTCGGCTGTGAGGCTAAGAGTCAAGCTTGACGGCCATGGCATTAGCTTCTTTGATTTGATGACATCATGTTGATAGATTGGAAGGAGCCAAAGAATGTGTCTAGAAATTGAAATATTGCTGCAAAAATTTCTAGTCTAAACATCTAATTTGACATGGCGTCTAAACTTAGGCCATGGCGCCGACCTCAATTCACTGGCGAGCATGGCGCAGGCCCCACACATTGTTTGTGGCAGCACGGGTACAAGCGTGCTGCAAGTCTCATGCATGGGAGCTCACGCTTCAGCTCGATTTGTGGAGGGGGAGGGCTGCGTGCCGGTATCTGAGAGGAAGGGGAGCGGCATAAAAAGATGAGAGATTGAGAGAAGAAAGAGAAAGATGAGAGAGAGGAGGAAGGCAGAAGTAAAGGGGAAGGCCCGTGGCATCCGTAACGAAATTTTTGACACAACCTTAGCCAAAACCGCTATAGTTTTCGGCAAGACGATGATTTATCCGGTTTTGATAGTTAAATGCGTCAAATGCCCAATTTTGAATTTGGAGTTGATTTCCTAACTGATAAGATGTTAGTGATACGTCCTAAAGACGATCGTGGAGATAATTGTATCACTTCAATATTTATGATCTTTTTAATAATATGTTATTTTATCCTTTGAATAAATATCTTTCGTATTAATTAATAAGTATGTGACTTGTCTGTGAAACTCTTTATTCTTGTTTTGATGTTATTCTAAATTATTCCTAATCTTATATCATTATATACGACAATTATAATTTATAGATCAATACATATATTGATTGATGATCATGTTTCACAGAATATGGATATGGGGATATTACATCAACACATGTTAGAGAACATGGTGTTGAATTGATCTACCATGAGATACTGCGAAAATGGTTATATTCTTAAGTGTCATCAGTTGATCTCATACATAATGTATGTAAGATCCATAGATCTAAGACCATCATAGTTTTTAATATTGTAATAGTTTACTTAGGGGACTAAAAAGGAGTTTTTGGGCCACGATCGAATATATATGAACCTATAGTGTTACACACTTAACGAGTTGAAACACATCAGTTTGAATTGGATCCATTGCGGATGGGCCAAGTGCACTTCACACCTTGTTGGGCCCGTAACGTAGAGTTCCACCGAGGGGCTATATTAAAATAGACGTGGGGCTGAGGGATGGATCTAGTACACACCCATTAAACTCTAGCCACTGCCTCTGACAGGCCTTGCCGTGCGCGCTGGTGCTAGCACACCGACGCACGACGTCTTGCCCTTGATGTGTGGACTTTAGTAGAGGAACTATTGTGACTGTGGCACTGATCGGAACTGTTGGACCAAAATGGCGACAGAGGGGGGGTGAATGTCGACTCTTTAAAAACAACCCCTAAGGATCCACATAGATATTTTCCTCTCCAATAGCTATGAGGAGCTATGAAGTAGGTGACATATACTTTTGGAACCTTAAAAAACAAATCTACCAGAGAGACAAAACAACGGAGAAGAACCCAAAAACAGAATGAGAAAACGCTGCTCCTCAACAACCTGGCCGGTTAGACCGCCCAAGCCAAGCCGGTCAGACCGCTTGGTACAGGCCGGTCTGACCGCTTGGGGCCGGTCTGACCACCATTCATCCTTCGGTCAGACCGCCTTTGAGTGGCCAGTCAGACCGATCCTGCCTAGGCAGCACCCCCGACAGCACTCTGAAAAATTCAGACTACTTCACAAAACCTCACAGCAGGTAAAATAGCAACTTCCCTATGGTTTTCTCAGTCCAGAAAGGTAAGAAAATGACCACAATAGCCAGAGGAACCTAGGAGACCAAAGAAATCCAACTCATGACCAAGAATTTCAGATTTGGGGCAAAAACCTGAAAACCAACAGAGGCAGCTCCAAAATCCAAGTTCCTCTCCAATCCTTGAACCTTTGCTCATGAAACTTTGAGAAAAGCTAATTAATAGCCTCAGGACTCAAGATACCAAGTTTCATGCCATCTCATGAAAGGAAACACGAACTACATCAAAACCCTAGAAATGAAAAGAAGAACAGAGGAGGCCAAAAAGCAAAAACTGAAATTAAATGTGATTTGCTCTTGGGAAAACTGATCAAATGATCTTGAGACATATTCCCATCACAGAGCAATCCATTTTGTACCTTCTCAACAAGAATCAACACAAGAACTGAAAATCAAGAAATCAAGCAGAGAAGGCATCGAAGAGTAAAAACCAACAGAGAGCCAGATACTCAATCAAACTCAAACAAAATCATCTCAGATTGATATTGATGAAAAGAGATACATGATTACAATGGAGAATCAACTCACACCCTCTCTACTTCCCCATACATGCTTGAAAGATCAAGAACCCATCTCACTATTCTTCAAGAACACACAAGAAGGCAAGCAACAGAGGGGAGACACTCTTCTCCCTTCTCACCCACTCTCACCAACTAAAGCCCCAAAGTAAAACAACCTCTCCAAAGGCTATTTTAACTAATGTAAAACCTTAACTCTCTCCCAAAGCCATGCATACAACCAGGAATTCACTCCTATTTATAGCCTTTGGCTAACAGGTCTCTAACCCGTTACGCCCACTAAATCCCGAACGGAACCGCCTCCACCTGTGCATCTTTGCGCTTTTACCAAAACGCCCCTCCTGCACCTTCCGGGAAGCTTCCGCGTCTCTTGTCATCCAAGCCTCGCAACTACCTCGAGTCTCCGCCGTCTTCGACACATCCGACCATTCTGACCTCAACACCGCCTGTGTCTAGTCCGGTCACCCCGTGCCTCGCCACAACTCCGCCTCGACGTCCTGCAGCCATCACAGACAAGAAACACATCAAATAGCACCGCTCGACACATATAAGCATAAATAACATCAATGAAACAAACTTACGCATGGAAGAGCCCAAACCTGTCGAATCAAGAGAGTAAGCATCCTAAGCCCATACAATCAAGTTTGACCAAGTCCGATCAAACGATTGCACCACGCAATGATACGTCACAAACCTCACAAACCAAACTCGACTTTCCTAAAACCGATGTCAATTACTCATCACACACTCGGGGTCACCTCCACATGGTCCATCAGGAACAATCACGGGGAGAAGATGGTTGGCTCGTGAAAATCGACTACTTCCATCACACCAACACGCACTACGTTGAACCAGGATGTTTTAACTCTTTTTCCACTGTATTGCGGTCTACTAGCAATAATCCATGATCTAGTGTTGCCTACCCCATATCCCAACAGTGGTATCTGAGCCTTCTTGAGTTGTTTTTGTTATGGATTTATTTCATATGGTACTAGTAGATTGGATTTATTGATGTTCTAGTTGTAACCTAGATTGGTTCATATGGATGGATTGGTTTAGATACTGGTTGATGAGTCAATCAACTTTGGCGGTAGCAGATGGGTTTATGGTAGGTGTGAATTGATAGCACCATATGATTAGTTGCGCTTGTTCACGGTAACATTGCTAGGTAATCTGTGAGACCATGTAGAGGTCACCCCATGTTTGTAATGAGTAATTGACCCTTAGTTTAGAAGGTTGAGTTTGGTTTTTGAGGTTTGTGTAGTAGTTGGCTCTCTATCTGTGAGGTCTTAAGCCTTTACAACTTGGTCGACAGTACATTTACAACCATGTGGTCGGCAGTAGCATTTACGACCACGTGGTCGGTAGTGGCATTTACGACCATGTGGTCGACAGACAATTTTATGACTTTGTTATTGGCAGCCGGTCTTACGACTTTGAAGTCGGCAGTAGGTTTTATGACTTGGTGGTCGGCGGTAGGTTTTACAACTTGGTGGTCGTCACTCGATTTTACGACTTGGTGGTCGGCAGAGGCTTTTACGACATTGTGGTCGATAGTCGTAGCTCTGTCAGGCCTGGTCGATAGTCGTAGATCTGGCTGGCCGTGGTCGATAGTTGTAGCTCTGTCTGGCCGAGGTCGATAGTTGTAGCTCTATCTGACCGTGGTCGATGGTCGTAGCTATGCTTGGACGTGGTCAATGGTTGTAGCGCTCTGCCTGTGTGATCGTAAGTCATAGCGACTAGGTCTGTTAAAGTCGTAGCCGCTGTGAACGTTGATCGTAGCATCTGTCTTCATGGTCGTAGCAGCCTGTGCGATGATTGTAACAACTTGCTGAGTGGTCGTAGGCAGCTGGGAAATCTTCTAGGGCTACGAGTACCTCATGTCTTGTGCATCCGAGTAGTTATAAGTGGTATATGACCAGTTGGGTTGTTCTCTGAGTACATTCTACTTATGCAGATTGATGATTCCCATGTATTGTGCGGTGCTATGTGATGCTTTGCTTGTTGTGATGGTTGCAGGACTTTGGAGCTAGGTCGTGGTGAGGTGTGGAAGGATCGGGACTAGACACAGGGAAGTGTTGAGGTCCAGAACGGTCAGGAAAAGCCGAAGATGACTAAGGTTACAAGGTGGTTGCAAGTGTGGTCGGCAAGAATAGCAGGAAGCTTTCTGGAAGGTGGTGGAAGGGCATTTTGGTGAATTGCTCAAGACCTGCAAAGGAAGCTATTATGTTAAAGGGGTTCTATTAAAGCATCCTTGTACTATATGTGTTAACGGGTGTGTATGAAAACTCGATGGTAGGTAGGGGGTTAACGGGTTATCCCCACTATCTAGAGGCTATAAAAAGGGATGGAGGGCTACCCATCCATGAGTCTCTCCGGTGTTCTTGTTTTCTTGCGTGCGTTTGTGTTTAGGGTTTTGTGTGGAGCACTTGTGCTCTTGGTCCTCCTGAATGGAGTGGCTGTAGACTCATCTCTCAGAGCAATATATTATCTTTCTATCTCTGTTTGTGTTTGCTCGTATGTTTGGAGTTGAGTTGTGTGTGGTTGTTTCGGATGTCATCTCTCTGTTCTTTAGTTGGCTTTTACTTTCTTGATCTGAGAGTTCTGCTTTCTGTTGTTTTGTTGATGATCTGACCAGCCTGGTGTTGGGAAATCATACTCGAAGCCAGCTTGGCGATTTTATTCCCACTTGCATGGTCTGTTTGTCTCCTTATCCTCTCAGTCTCTATTTTGGGCGTTCTCGGTGAAATCTTGTGAAGCTCTCATTTCGGTGGCTAAGTTTTCAATGAAATATCAGAGCAACCTCCTAAGACCCTCACTTCGTTGTGTGCAAAGTTTCATGGCCACTTGATCTCTTAATCAAAAGTTATGCATAGTTTGAATCTTGCGGTTGTGCGCTCTCTGTTCATTCTCTGTTTCTTTCGAGAAGCGCACGACCACATTCACTTCTTCGACCACGCTCAAGTTTCTCACCACAGCGTTTATATTTCCAACTACATTGATTGTTCGACCACTCGTTGGCTTACGACTACGTTGGTTCTGGTCTCGGTGATTATCGACTAGGGTGATTACGACCATGTTGTCAGGTATTGACCACATAGTCAGGTTTATGACCACGACCTCTGTTTCCGACCACGTTGTTTGCTTTCGATCACGTTGTCATGTTTACGACCGCGTTGTCACATTTCCACCATAGTGCTGGTCTCTGACCACAGTCTGTTCTCTAGTGTCTTTTCTCTACTGTTCTGGTCTCGGGTGTCATCGACTACCGACCATATTGTTCTTCTGTCAAGTAGTCGGACAGCGATCTCTCGGTCAATTATCGAGCACATTGTTGAGACGTACGACCACGTGGTAAGTTTTGACCACGCTATCAGATCTCGACCAGCTCAGTCTTTCTTGTTCTGTTCAGACTGTTTCTATGTTTTTCCAGTGAGACTTCAACTCTAGTCTTCATAACTCAGTAGCTATTGGAGAAAAGAGTTAAGTGGATACTTGGGGAGAATTTAAAGGCACCATTTATCTCCTCTGTTGCCTGTCCGGTCATACATAATCATTGGCGTGTTATAAGTATTATGTGTTCATACCACGTGATAAAATTGGATTCTTTGCATAACTCATTTTGTTGGGATTAATGTGAATAGTATTGTCTATTATGTATGTGATGCATGTATGAGATTTTCATGGCCTGCGCGTTGTGCTAAATTATAGCCTTGGGCTAAATATTATTACAACGGCTTACACATAGACTTGTAATGCTTGATATTCTCATATGTAATTTATTGCTAGCTGTTAGGAGTAATAGCTAAGTAGATAAATATGGCTAAGTAGACAGCCAGGAAAGTGAGAAAATGCATGCTTGTGGACATGATGCTCACACAACAATGCTTCTAGGAGCTGCTAAACTACTTCAATCTCGGAGGGATGACCTCCAGGTACTGTATGACCATTAACTAGCATTTGTGAACTTGAGCTTGATTCTGCCATGGCAAAAATTAGATAATTATAGAACACTGTCAGATAAACTTAGTGTGATAACTGACAATCACCTGTGCTCACTTCAGTTCAAACAGCACCAATCCAATGACCAGATTCCTGTAAACTTCCAGACACACTTCTAAATCTAAATTCTAATTTCGTAACTCGTGTAGTTCTATGTTTACATCAGGGTACTGTGAAGCTTGTCTTCCAGCCAGCAGCAGGTTATGCAGGGGCACACCATTTTCTAGAAGAAGGTGTTCTAGACGACATGTCGGCCATTTTTGCTCGATCCAAGCCTTCCAGTAGGTGCCGTCGCCTCCAGGCCAGGGCCATTTCTCGCGGCGGCAGTTCGGTTTTAGCAACAGTCACCGGAAAAGGTGGTCACGTAGCGCGCCCACACCATGACGCTGACCCGATCATCGCGGCATCCTCTGCCGTCTTCAGCCTCCAGCAAATTGTATCCCGGGAAACTGATCCGCTCCAGGCAGCAGTATGTGACCAGCTCACCATGCTTGCATTGCATTGTACTCTCTTAATTTACAGCCTATCTTATGTCACAATCTGTTCATTAGATGTGTTCCTCTGTAAATGATATGATCTTTTCATTGTTCTACTCTCAGGTGGTCTCTCTGACATTCATGAAAGGAGGTGATGCTTACAATGTCATTCCGGAGTCGGTATCCTTTAGTGGTACCTTCAGGAGCTTGACAACAGAAGGCCTATCATATCTTAAGAAGAGGATCAAAAAGGTAAATAATCAAGTAAACACTCTTCTTGTTCAGCCAATCTGGCACCAGCTCCATCAGAAGTAATCCTGTCAAAGCTTACATTTTCCACTGTGCTTGTAACTGCAATGATAACTTGATGATTCCTACTTATGCAAAATATCTACGGGATATATTACTCAACAAGTGATCGATCCCAAACACGAAAATGATCAGATTAACAAAGGAATGCAGTTTTGTGATCTTAAAAACTGTGACTGGTCCCAAATTATGGATGTCCAACCATAATGTGTTCCATCGGCCCTAAAAAATTTCAGCATGCACTCTGTGACCTCTGAGCAAGTGTCAGTGTTATGGCCAAATCAGTATTCAATATATTCAGCTTTTTAGAACTAACCCCTACGACAATGTGCTTACGGCTTGCAGATCAAACCATCCATCACCCGGTTGGTATCATTGAGGACATGATGAGGACATCCCGAAGACACCAACTGGACTGATTACACGAGCACGAGTTAAAAAGATTAATCAATAGGTGAACTTGCTCCTAATTAAATTTGGTTTTAATTTATGAGAGAAATGGATATTACCTCATGCAAATGTTGTATGCATGCTCAGGTTTTAATGATATGAAGCTTTTGAAATTGAAAACGTGGAGGTGAAGCTAACAGAGAAGAAGTACATGGAGCGAAGTAAGGGAAGACATGTTCAAGTCCTCATTACCGCGTCAGATCGTCCACAAGTTCAATCAAACTCACAATGATGATCTGGACATTTAAACGATTTCAATTGGTATCAAAAACTACTTTTTGAACGGTCTGATCGATTTTAGATGTGTTCAGGACCGTCCGATCCATATCGGGTGCTCGTAAGACCTGCAGAATGCTCAAACCAGTCTGAATGGTTTCGACTATCTGAACCATCCGATCAGCGTTGGACGCTCAGATGCTTCAGATATGTTTAGATCGCTCCAAATAATTGCGCCATCCGATCTTCCACGGACCGCTCGATCGCCTTGGAAACACTTGGGCCACTCCAAATAAGTAGTACCTTCTGATCTTCAACAAATCACCTGATCACCTTGGAGACATTCGGACCACTCCGAACGTTCGTTCATTCCGCGATGTTCGATCGGTTTTGGACAGATGATATTGATGGTAATATTCAGACCAGGCTAAATGATCCCACCGTTGGATTGGCTGAAGATGCTTGCAACCGTTCAATTGACTTGGAGGTGTTTGGAACAGTATGACCATATCTCTAACTATATACCTGATATATAAAGGTACTAACTTTCACATACGAGATTCGATTGTGGTGATCTTGGATTTATTTGAAAGCTCATTTCAAGGGCAACGTAATAGAGGAGGATTTATCTTCAAAAGCATCATGGATTTTTATTTTTATTTTCTTTTTGTGAGAGTATGAGTATAAAACACTTAGGAATTGTGTAGGAGACCTTATGGCATCCCAAGGGTTATATAAGCCTTATAATACGTAACTTTTTAGCGGACGATGATTGAATCTATTATTTTTAAGAGAGAGTTGTACGCTTGTTCTTCCTAGAGTTTGCCATCTAATTGCAACCTAGAGGAGAATTGGGTATTTCTCTACATCGTTGTCCTCGTGATTCCTTGTGATTCTCAGGAACTGCAACCTGTCTGCTTTGTGGTTGGGTAGACAGGATCACGAGCGTATGGTTGGGCGAATTCTTTTATCGCAAGTTATTGTCTAACAATGGTTGGCATCATCGGTTCATCAGATCGCATGCATCCAAGTTATCATTATTGATCCAACGTCATGAAGATCGGACACCCTGCATTATCTTAGTATCAGAACACGGTTGACATGGTAGGATTATTTACCCTAGCTTTTAGATCAATTTCTTACTGTTTATTACCTAGAGTTCACAAAACCAAAAATTGCCACAAAAAATTCCAAACCCTAGTTTTGCATCTGTTATTCTCATGAGTTTTGTTAAGTTTTTGTTCATTAGAATTTTTGTTTAGGTGTTGATCATTGTGTTTCCATCGCATCGCTTAATCGTTGTGTCGTTTCCACTGTTTCATCCAACAGCAGTAATCACAGTGAGCCTCGTTCATAGTATTTCCTTTTATCTTTGAGACTAGCTGTTGACATTGCATCAAGGGCTGCTCTTGGTAGTAATCACACTTGTTGAAATCTGAGTTTTGCACCAAGAAGGCAATGACGTCTGAAAAGAGCCATGGTTTGAACAAATATATATATATATATATATATATATATATATATATATATATATATATATATATATATATATATATATATATATATATATATATATATATATATATATATCAAAGAAGTGAAAAAAGAGAAGAGAGAGAGAACTTTGTGGCCGAAGTCTACGTAAAAAAATCAGATTGTGTGACCAAATCCTTTTTGAACAATCTTGTGCCCTTATATCCCTAATATTACAATTGGCTAGTGTCTCTCTTAGTACTCAGTACAAACGAGCTATCTATTCCTCAAATATCATATTACCTCTATTTAGTTCATTCTACTGAGTCACATTAATCTCTGCGTGTGCGTTCATACACTTCATTTAAATCTCTTGGATTAACACTTTGGCAAAATATTCTAGGTTGGATTATTACTTGACTTCACAATATCCAGGATTTCAGATTGCATAGGTAAACATTGTCCAGCCAAGCTCCACAAATAAGCCATTGTTATAATAGTGTTTGTGCAATTAAATTCGTTTGATTTATCACTTTGTGTTGTCTACCATCACTAAAATGCGTGCAGCTCCTCACTTCCATCAAGGATGCATAAGAACTTCGGTTGGTAAG
This sequence comes from Dendrocalamus sinicus, assembly GCA_036346575.1. Classification (NCBI taxonomy): domain Eukaryota; kingdom Viridiplantae; phylum Streptophyta; class Magnoliopsida; order Poales; family Poaceae; genus Dendrocalamus; species Dendrocalamus sinicus. The sequence continues at coordinate 17,547,204 of CM070661.1, read as the reverse complement.
AGAAGATAATGGGGAACCTCCAATTACTACATGGGCTGAAATGAAGCAAGAGCTGAGAGCATGTTTTCTTCCTAACACCTATAAACATGATCTTTTTTATAAACTGCAGAATTTGTGGCAGGGAAGCCATTTGGTGGAGGAATACTACAAGGATATGGAGCAAGCTATGATTAGGGCACGTGTGCATGAAGATGAAGAGCAAACACTTGTGCATTTCCTGTTTGGTATGAATAAAAACATCAAGCGTATTGTGCAATATCAGCCCTATAACACTATTGTCGGGTTGGTACATTAAGCGACAAAGGTAGAAAACAGCTATCAGAGGATGAAAAACCAGCACCAAGGATAATTTATTTTAACTTAAGGTGCCAGCATCCTCAACCAATGCCACCAAAGCATGATTCAATTTGGAACAAGGTACATTTGCATCTAGTACTATTTCAAACGCTAATGCTCGTCCTTCTTTAATTGCAAAAACAACACCTACATCAAGTGAGAAGAAGGCTACTCCATCCCCTACACTCTCAATTGGCACTACAACAAAAAGTAGGGAAATTTAATGCTTCAAGTATTTGGGACATGGCCATATTTCTAGAGAGTGCCCCAACAACTGAGTTATACTTGTGACGAAAGATGGAAAATATGAATCAACAAGTGAAGATGAGGTTGAGCCTAGTCATGAAAAGGAGAGATATGAAGATGCATTGGATGTCAATGAAGAGATTGATGTATTGTATTATGAAACGGGAGAGGCACTAGTAGTCACCAAATATTTAAGTACGCTTGCATAAGAAGGAGATGCACATCCGCAACGATTCAACTTGTTTCAGACACAAGCCAAGGTAACAATAAGGTAATCAAACTTATTATTGGTAATGGTAGTTGTCATAACTTGATTAGTTTTGAATTATGTAAGAAACTTGGTTTAAAGATGATGAAATATCCACGTCCATATCATATGCAATGGTTTAGTGAATGTTGGGATGTGAAGGTTTAGTTTGTGGTGTATGTTATCTTCAAGATTGGTGATTACGAGGACACCATTGAGTGTGATGTGCTGCCTACGACCGTGTGCCATTTGCTGTTAGAAAGGCCATGGCAATATGATATGCAACATGATGGCCGTTCCAACTAATATGCTTTTAAGTGGAAGGGAAAGACAAAATAGCTTAATCCAATGACTCCTAGTCAGATACATGCTGAATTATAACAAAAGAAACTTGCTGAAAATGAGGGTAAAAAGAAAGAAAAGAGGGACTACCACACATCGGTGATGAGAGCCATAAGCCAAATATGAGAGGGAAAAGTAAAAGTGTATGAGGGAAGATTATGTTAGCCACAAAATCAGAATTGAAAGATGTGAGCAATAACCCATTAAAGATAAACTTGTGCTTGTGTACAAAGATGCAACTGTGTTGTTTTCTACTAATGACTTGATCTCTTTTCTTAGTGGTGTTTCCTCTCTTTCGTAGACTTTGAGGACATGTTTCTGGAGGAAATCCCAGCGGGACTTCCACCATTGCACGGAATAGAGCATCAAATTGATCTAGTTCTCGGCGTGCCACTTCCAAACCGTCCACCATATCATACCAACCCGGAAGAAACCAAAGAAATTCAACGCCAAGTATAAGAACTACTTGAGAAAGGGTATGTATGTGAAAGTCTTAGTCTTTGCGCTATTCATGTAATTCTTGTTCCTAAGAAAGATGGTATATGGAGAATGTGTGTTGATTATTGTGCTATTAACAATATCACTGTTAGATATTGTCATCCTATTCCTAGGTTAGATGACATGCTAGATGAACTTAGTGGTGCTACTATATTCACTAAAATTGATTTGAGAAGTGGATATCATCATATTAGGATGAAACTTGGTGATGAATTGAAGACTGATTTTAAAACAAAATTTGAATTGTATAAGTGGTTAGTAATACCATTTGGTTTAACTAATACACCTAGTACATTTATGTGATTGACGAATCATGTTTTAAGAGCATTCATTGGTAAATTTGTTGTGGTATACTTTAATGACATATTGATCTATAGCAAAACAATGGATAAACATACTAAGCATATTAGACAAGTGCTAGAAGTGCTTAGAAGTGAGAAATTGTACATTAATCTTGAAAAATGCATTTTTTTCACCAATAAAGTTGTGTTCTTTGGCTATGTTATTTCTGGACAAGGTATTGAAATAGATGAATCTAAAACTAAAGAAATTAAGAATTAGCCTGCACCTATGAATGTTAGTCAAATCAGAAGTTTTCGTGGTCTTGCTAGTTTTTATTGGCGTTTTGTTAAAACTTCAGCACCATTTCCACACCCTTGAATGAGTTAACTAAAAAGGTGTTGTGTTTGAATGGGGTGCATCATAAGAAAAAGCTTTTTAAGAACTAAAAAACGATTAATTGAAGCACCATTACTTACTTTGATAGATTTCACTAAAACTTTTGAAATTGAATGTGATGTTAGAAGAATAGGAATTGGTGGTGTTTCAATGTAAGAAAGGAAATCAGTAGCATATTTCTGTGAGAAGCTAGGAGGAGCTCAATTGAACTACCCTGTGTATGATAAAGAATTGTATGATTTAGTGCATGTGCTTGAAACATGGCAACATTATATTTGGCCTAAAGAATTTGTTATCTACTCTAATCGTGAAACTTTGAATTATTTAAAGAGCCAAGCTAAACTAAACCATAAGCATGCTAAGTGGGTAGAATTCATTGAAACTTTTCCATATATTGTTAGGTATAAGAAAGGGAAAGAGAATATGGTAGCTGATGCCTTATTTAGAAAGATTGTGCTCTTAACTCAATTGGAAGTGAAAGTTCCTAGTTTAGAGAGTTTGAAAGATTTATATACTTCTAACCATGAATTCTCAGAACCATATTCTAAATACAAAGATGGAAAAGGATAGGACAAGTTTCATGTTCACGACAGGTTCTTATTTTGTGCTAACAAATTATGTGTTTCAGATTCGCCCGTGTGCTTGCTTTTATTGCAAGAATCTCATATAGGAGGATTAATGGGACACTTTGGGACAGAAAAGACCTTCATGATGCTTAGCGATCACTTTTACTAGCCTAAAATGAGGTGAGATATCAAAAGATTTGTACAACGATGTGTGACATGCCACAAAGCAAAATCTAAGCTTAATCCATATGGTTTATAAGAGGGGGAGGGATTTAGTTTTTGTAGTGGTGGATAGATTCTCTAAAATGGCACATTTCATTTCTTGTCACAAAAGTGACAATGCGTCACATGTAGCTGACTTATATTTCAGGGAAATTGTGAGATTGCATGGCATGCCATGAACAATTATTTCAGATCGAGACGTTAAATTTATGAGCGACTTTTGAAAGACTTTGTGGCATGGTTATTACGGCGGTGCGGCGAGGCGCGACGCCTCACCACCTTCACACAACAATATCGCTTATGGCGCGCGGCGTGGCGACGCCATACACATAAGTAGCCACAACAATATTGGACTTCCGGAGGGTCTACACAGAAGAAATATAAAGAAAAAAGGACTGTATTGTAATTTCGGAAATGAAGAGGACTAAATTGCAAATTGCAGAAACCCTAAAGCATGAGGCGCCACGCCCGCACGCTCAGTCTTCGCTCGCCCTCTCGCCCGCTTGGCGCCTCTCCTCTCGCTCTCTCGCCCGCTCGGCCGCCTCCCTCCTCTCTCCCTCTCTCCTTCCCCCATCTCCTCCACCTCCGGCGCCGGCGAGGCCGAACCAGCTCGCCGACGGCCGCTTCCTCTTCCCGCCGCCATTCTCCACCGCCCCCAAGCGGCAGCCGCGGAGGAGGCAGCGAAGACTCGTCGCCCGGCGAAGCAGGAGGCGGCGCGACCGCGGATCCGGCCGCGACGACGGCGGATCCGGCTGCAGCGTGGGCGGAAGCAGTGGATCCGGCGGCGTCGACGGCGGATCCGACTGCGGCGAGGGTGGATCCAGCTGCGGCGAGGGCGGATCCGGCTACGACGACGGCAGAGGCAGTAGATCCAGTGGCGGCTGCGGCGGATCCGGCTGCGGCGACGGCGGATACGGCGCACCTCCATATTGTCCGGACGGGATGGAGCCTTGGTCCGCCACGGCGATATGGCGACGAGATATCGCCGATATCTCGACGCCATAACAACCTTGCTTTGTGGGCCAAACTTGGGATAAAGTTGCTCTTTTTAACAACTTGTCACCTACAAATGGATAGGCAAACGAAAGTGGTGAACCGTACACTCTCAATGCTGCAACGGTCAATGATCAAAAAGAATTTAAAAGTGTGGAAAAAATGTCTACTACATGTTGAATTTGTATATACTAGGGCGGTGCATTCTACTACTCAATTGTATCCGTTTGAGGTGATGTATGGTTTCAAACCGATCACGCCACTTGATTTGCTGCCACTGCCATTGCATGAACATGTCAATATGGAAGTATTAAAACAAGCTGAATATGTGAAGAAGATTCATGTCAAGACTAAAAAAGAAATTGAAAAGAAGTCACGATAATTTGCTAAGAAAGCGAACAAGTTCAGAAAGAAGATGTTATTTAAACTAGGTGATTTAGTTTGGGTGCATCTACGCAAAGAATGTTTTCCGGACAAGTGTAATTCCAAGCTAATGCCTCAAGGAGATGGTCCATTTAGAGTGTTTGAGAATATCAATGACAATGCAGAAAAGATCGAGCTTTCAGGTGATGATTATGTGGTGAGCTCTACATTCAATGTTGCTAATTTATCATCATTCCTGGGTCCGGAAGAATTAAAGTCGAGGACGACTCCTTTTCAAAAGGGGGAGGATGATAAGGGCATTTCAAAGACACCAACTGGACTGATTACACGAGCATGAATTAAAAAGATTAATCAATAGGTGAACTCGCTCCTAATTGAATATAGTTTTAATTTGCAAGAGAACTGGATATTACCTTATGCAAACGTTGTGTGCATGTTCAGATTTGAACGATGTGAAGCTTTTGAAATTGAAAACATGGAGGTGAAGCTAACGGAGAAAAAGTATATGGAGCTAAGCAAGGGAAGACACGTTCAAGTCCTCATTACTATGTTGGATCATCCACAAGTTCAATCGAACTCACAAAGATGCTCAAACATTCAAGCGAGTTCAACTGATATAAAAAACTACCTTCGGATTGATCTGATCGATCTCAGATGTGTTTAGGACCGTCTAATCCACATCAGGTGCTCGCACGACCTTTAGAACGTTCGGATCAGTCCGAATGGTTTCGATTGTCCGAACCATCTGATCAGCGTTCGATGCTCAGATGCTTCGGACACGTTCTAACCGCTTCGAACAATCGCGCCATCCGATCTTCCACGGACTGCCCAATCACCTTGGAAACATTTGGGCCACTCCAAATGAGTCGTACCCTCCGATCTTCAACGGATCACCTGATCGCCTTTGAGACGTTCGAACCGCTCCGAACGTTTGTTCATTCCGCGATGTTCGATCGGTTTTGGATGGTCGATATTGATGGTAACATTCAGACCAAGCCGAACGATCCCGCCGTTGGATTGGCTGGAGACGCTTGCAACTGTTCGATTGACTTGTAGGTGTTCAGAACAGTATGACCATATCTCTGACCGTATACTTGGTGTATGAAGGCAATTACTTTCACATACAAGGTCCGATTGATGTGATCTTGGATTCGTTTGAAAGCTTATTTCAAGGGCTACGTATGGATGTGGATTTACCTTCAAAAGCATCATGGATTTTTATTTTTATTTCCTTTTTAGAGAGTCTGAGTCTAAAATACTTAGGAATTGTGTAGGAGACCTTGCGGCCTCCTAAAGGTTATATAAGCCTTATAATATGTAACTTTTTGGCAGACCACGATTGAATCTATTATTTTTAAAGGAGAGCTATATGTTTGTTTTTCCTATAATTGGCCATCTGATTGCAACATAGAAAGGAATTGGGTGTTTCTCTACATCGTTGTTCTTGTGATTTCTTGTGATTCTCAGGAGCTGTGACGCGTTTGCTTTGTGGTTAAGTAGACGGGATCACGAGCGTGTGGTTGGGTAAATTCTTTTGTTGCGGGTTGCTGTTCTAATAGTGGTTGGCATCATCATCAAGTTACACAGATCAAGTTGTCATTATCGATCCTACGTCATGAAGATCGAGCACCCCGCATCCCGTAAAAATTCGAGACTTTTTTGTGCATGTGGACTTTGTAGCCCTTGAGATGGAAGTGGATAAGGAAGCAACGTTAATCTTAGGGAGACCATTCTTGATCACCGTCAATGCGCATATCAACGCTCGCTCAGGAGAGACCCACTTTACCATCAATGGGAAGACAGAAAAATTTACATTCAAGCTTCACACGGAGAGCTGCTCAAGAATAACTATTGGGGAGGCTAACTCGACACTCGCTCTCTACCTCCAGCCTTTAGGAAGGTACCAGAAGCTAAATGGGTCAAGAAGAAAACCACCTCTACAGAACCCCCGAAGGCATCTCCAACCTCGGGAACTGGCATTAAAAATTAAAGGTACGTGAGAGATCAAACTTTCAACCTAAAACAAAGCACTGCCGGGAGGTAACCCGGAAAATTTTTATTTCAACAATTTTATTTTCATAATTTTTGAAAATGCCAAATTGCAAAAATAATTTTTATTCATGCTAGAAATAAATCTACATAACCAACAAATTTTTTGTGTTTGAAAACTATTTTTCATAAAAATAAAAAAAATCCTTGAGTCAAAGGTCCTTGCCACATTTTCTCTCTTCTGTTAATTGTTCGCGTGTTCCGATGACCATACGATCTCATCTTTGACTAAGCCTTAATTGTTCGCGTGTTCCAATGACCATACAATCTCATCTTCGACTAGGGCATCTCCAATGGTCTGAGTCAGTTAGCTATATGCATGTACACATCAGCATATATCCTATGTGGAGGAAAGAGAGTATGCAAAAAAAATCGAGCCAGCTCTTCCTTAAGCACTAGTCTATAACGTCAAACGAGGCAGCATCTATAAATTCTGTGTGTGCATGTAAGCATCAAATAGCTATCCTTATAGATAGTTCTTTAGAATGCTAGCTTTAGTGTGTACTATATAAATGATGTGGAAGTCTTATAGTTAGTTGCTAGCTATAACCATTGGAGATGCCCTAAGCCTCTGTCTAGTAAGTGCCTCTGTCGAGGTCTGCACCAACCGGCCAGACATCTACACTGGTCAGCCTGTTGCAATTTACAACCACTTGAACAGTTGTTATGATTACACACAAAGTTGATATGATCACTTCTGATTTGCTCCAACCACGCTACGATTACTTCGCGTTGTTATGAACACGCTACGTATTCGTAAATTCAGCTGACGAGACCACGTTCACGCCACGCTGCACTCTTTCGACCACGTAGTAGACTCGATCACTGTAGTCATAACTCGATTACGACCACGCTGTGACTCGATCGCCGTAGTCGTAAAGTTTACGACCACATTGAAGACCTGATCGCCGTGGTCGTAACTCGTTTACGCCCACGTCTTCTGCTCCGCAACTATGGTCGTAACTCATTTACGACCACGTCTTCAGGTCCTGTGGACACCTCCGCTCAATCACCGTAGTCGTAACTCATTTGTGACCATGTCTGCGAACACGTCGAACTCGATACTCGATAATTTTTCTGGAGCCAAAACCGCTCCTTCTTCTCTTCTTTATTTCTCTCTCCTATTGTTTGATTACACCGATCGCTTCAACTCACTCTCTCTCATTACATTGCTCTCTTTTATATCCGACTCTACAACTATGACACAGAGACAACTACGACTTAGAGACCAATTTGAAAACTGACTCGAACTCGTACATGACTTGTGCACATATTAAACAGCTAAACCTACTTGAATACGACTAAACAAGATTACTAACTCTAACAATCAACTCCTTAATCTTGTTTCTCCATCTTGATCATGCTGATCTTCTCTCTTACTTCCACTTCTTCTTTCTACCTACACTCATGTGCGTCGTACCTTCCTAAGCCTTGCACAATCTGACGCTTGCCACGCCTCGCACCTAGATAGATCTCGTTCTTCCTTGTACACCTGCCTAGGCTGGAGCACCTGCTCCCACAGCCACCTTGGTTTTGCCGTTACCTGAGCCTCCCGCTCCTCTCTTGGACCAAGTTTGTCTACTTTTCTGCATACGTCTCAGCTGTGGCTACATCGCCCCTAACTTGTGTCCAACGCATTTTGCTTTCCCTCTACAAAACCACAAAAGGCTATACCAACTTGTACTCCAAGTCTTCCTCTTGGACCTTGTGCACCTTTTTCACATGCCTCCCGCATGCATGATTTCGTTGGAGTGAAACCGCATCGCCTCCGCCAACTATATGCGCTCTGGAGCCGTTGCTCCCTTCATGCATGCCTGCATGTGTGTGGTCACCCGAGCTACCGCATGCAGCCTTTGCACGTTGTCCATCCGTGCCTCTCTTCACACAAATATGTTTACAAGTTTCTAAAAAATCTTGTATAACCGATTTGGAGATCTCTTCACTTTCATCAACAGATCTTTGTTCTTGTCGTACACACGCAAGAACTCATCCTACAGTACCACCCTGCACCCTCTTTCTATCATCTGCCTGAGACTAAGTATGTTATTGCATAGACTTGGTATAAAGTAAATCCCTATCAATAACTTCTTATCTCTATTCTTGCATTGCAACATCACCGTCCCTTTGCCTCTTATCTCCACCGTGGAGCCGTCGCCAAACTTGACCTTGCCCCATACCTTCTCATCGAGCTTATGAAACATGGAGCGATCTCCCGTCATGAGTTGCTTGCTCTATTACCCAAGTACCACTAATCCATGTGATCATGGCTACCTTCCTCATGCGTAGTTTTGGAACTATGTTCTCCTCATTCAGTATCACCATGAACGACGCCTTTTCAACATATGAGGAGATAAGTAGTCCCGGTTCTTCATCTTCTTTTTCGTCTTGGGCGAGGTTCACCTCCCTATCCTTCTTCTTACTTCGACAATCCGAAGCATAGTGCCCATACTCGTTATAGTTGAAACATTTTATATGGCTGCGGCATCCAGACGTGTAATGCTTGTATTCGTCACATTCAAAGCACTTGACATGTGACTTATCATAGGATCTTTCACCACCGCCTTGCCCTGCCTTGTCTCCATGGCCACCTCTATCGCCTCGGCCGCTCTGGCCGCCTCGACCGTGGCACCTCCCGTGGTTGTTTGATGATCCACGACAATCTCTCAGATCTCTCTTTACTAGCAATGCCTAGTCGTTGTGAGTCTGAGATCCCTGCTCATTACATGACTGAAACCCCCTAAGTAACTCCTTATGCGCCTTGAGAGAGCCAATGATCTCCTTTATCTTCTTCTTGTTCAGATCGGAGAAGTACATAAGTGTGGTGACAACAGGTATGTACTTCTCCAGAAGCACCCGCAGGTACTTCTTCACTACCACAGATTCCTCCATCTTGTTGCCAAGAGAATTAATCTGATTGTACAATGAAGTCAACTTGCTGGTGAACTCGTTCACCGACTAGGTCTCTTCCATCTTGAGATTCTCGAACTTGCTCCGCAAATTCTGGAGCCGCCCTTCACACGATCAACGCCCTTGTTCATCGTCTGCAGCGTCTCCCACGCCTCCCATATCATCTCCTTGCTGATGAGCAGATGCATCATCGTATCTGGCACCGCCTGGTAGATGATGGCTAAAGCTACTTGATCTACCTTGTTATCCACCTCCTTATCCTTCCCCTTCGGATCGACTGCACCCAGACTCCCTAGATGTGCATGTTGCCTTCATCTTCATTACCCACACCGGGTAATTGTCAGTTGTCAAGAGAGGGTACGGGAGGGAGATTAGCCCACCCTGGGCCTTCGCCTTATCACCCATGACCTTTAGAAATCACTGAAATCAATAGGCTCTGATACCACTTGTTGCAGTTTACGACCACTTCAGCAGTCATTACGACCATGCACATAGTCATTACGACCACTTCTGGTTTGCTCCGACCATGCTACAACCACTTCGTGTTGCTCCAACCATGCTACATACCTGTAACTTCAACTGACGATGACCACGTTCACGCTGCACTGCACTCCTTTGACCACATAGTAGGCTCAATCACCTTAGTCGTAACTCGATTATGATCACATTGTAGACTCGATCGCTGTGGTCGTAAAGCTTATGACCATGTTGAAGACCTGATCACCGTGGTCGTAACTCATTTACAACCATGTCTTCTGCTCCGCAACCGTGGTCGTAACTCATTTACGGCCACGTCTTTAGCTCCTGCGGACACCTCCGCTCAATCACCGTGGTCATAACTAGTTTACAACCATGTCTACAGACACGTCGAACTCGATACTCGATAATTTTCCTGGAGCCAAAACTGCTCCTTCTTCTCTTCTTTATTTCTCTCTCCTATCGTTCGATCACACCAATCGCTTCATATCGCTATCTCTCGTTACATTGCTCTCCTTTTATACCTGACTCTATGACTACGACACGGAGACAACTACAACTCCAAGACCAACTCGAAAACTGACTTGAACTCATACACTACTTGTACACATATTAAACAACTAAACCTACTCGAATACGACTAAACAAGATTACTAACTCTAACACAGCCAAACCCTCTGCCATGGCAAGCGTCAACATCCATTTGCTACAGCAAGGTAACAACATTGCTAGTCACCATCCACACCAGTCAGCCACCACCACCATCACCTCATGGAGATAGCACCAAGCAAGTAGAGCACCTTCAACCATCGACCAATAATGGTGTCATGTCCATTTGCATCCCAAGTCAAGACCTACAAGCCTAGGAGGAGCAAGCTATGTGAGGCCCATTTTCTATAATTCTAAGCTAGCATGGTTCAGTACCACATTGCTAAGACAAGGTGAAGGAGACCAATATATAAGGTAGTATTCTTGTCATTCCCTAAAAGCTTGAGACACATGGCATGAGAGGGTTTTGACTAAACACACACGTGGGCGCGTGTGTATTCGCGTATTTTCACGTGGTAAATTACGTGACTTGTGACTTGTAACACATGACTATGCCATGACGTAGTACGCCACTTGGCAGATCAAGTCACTGTAACACATGACCATGCCATGACGTAGTACGCCACTTGGCAGATCAAGTCACCTTATTTTTGGTGAACTGTGCATCTCTCTCTATTTGAATGAGATTCAAATGTTTGAATTTGAGGCTTTTATTAGGTATTTATGATAGGCAGTTACCCGTGGGTAAATAGGTTGTTAGCTTAATTCCTAGTTTGGTAGCCCTCTGTTGGCTCTCTCCGTAGTTCCTGCTACCATTTGCTTCACTTACAGGGTGTAATTTGGAGATCCTCTTATGATTCTTCTGTCCCTATGATTACCTCTTCTTTCTCTCCTCTTGAACCTTTGCCCAATTGCTCCACTAATCCTTCCAGAACCAGAGCTAGAGCTGAAAGGTCTCTTGAGGCATAATCCTCCAACGCCTCAAGGGAGCGCCTATCAGGTGGTAGTGGCTCCCAAAATTCCTCTCCCTCATAACCATCGTGAGAGGAATATTCTCCTGATGGAGATTTTCGAGAGTATGCTCAATCAGTTCCCCTTCAGGCATATCCCTTCCCAACATTTTTAAGGTACTTAAAACTTTCAAGAGGTCCACATTGTATGAGGTCACAATTCATAATCTTGAATCCTCATACTCATCCACTTGTTGTAAGTCTTACTAGAGAGTGTTTGCCTACACAGTGTCGAACATCTCATTCGGAAACCCCTAGAGTTCACTGGGTCCATCGCAATGAGCTCTTGACACAGGTTCACACACAAGTGGTTTTTGAGGTATACCAGGGCCCATGCCCTATATGTAGGAGTAGGATGTCCATTAAGCAGAAGCGCATGATGGAGGTCTCATGCAGTTGGATGCACTATAACTTCGATTGCCCAAAAGAGATAATTTCTGGAGTCACACTTTAGCTAAGGGAACTCCCGTCTTGGCAGCAACACACACATAATTACCATAAAGGTAATCAACAGGCACATCATGTACTACTGTTGGACCGAAATGGCGACAGAGGGGGGTGAATGTCGACTTTAAAAATTTACCCTCAAAAGAACCCCGAAAGAAACTCTTCTTCAATAGCTGATAAATGGAGATTTAAGCCAACTCCTGATAAATACAGGGAGCAACACCAAAACCCCAATTGCCATTTAAACTTTGATCCTTTGGCCATGAAACTTTGAGAAGAGCTAATTAATAGCCTCTGGACTCAACATGCCAAGTTTCATGCCATCTCATGAGGGGAATCAAGATTCTCACCAAAACCCTAGAAATGAAAAGGAAGAACAGAGGAGGCCAAAAAGCAAAATCTGGAATTAAAAGTGGTTTGCTCTTAGGATTGACTAGCCAAATGGCTTTCGAGCATCTCCTAGATCACAGCAACCCATTTTGCTACACCTTCCGGGAAGCTTCCGCGTTCCTTGTCGTTCAAGCCTCGCAACCACCTCGAGTCTCCGCTGTCTTCGACACATCCGACCGTTCTGACCTCGACACCGCCTGTGCCTAGTCCGGTCACCTCGTGTCTCGCCACGACTCCGCCTCGACGTCCTGCAGCCATCACAGACAAGAAACACATCACATAGCACCGCTCGATACATGTAAGCATAAATAGCATCAGTGAATCATACTTACGCATGAAGAAGCTCAAACTTGTCGAAACAACAGAATATGTATCCTAATCACTTTGACCAGGTTTGACCAAGTCCAACCAAGCCAATTGCACCACGCAACGACATGGTCCAAACCACACAGACCAAACTCGACTTTCCTAAAACTGAAGCCAATTACTCATCACACACTCGGGGTCACCTCCACATGGTCCATCAATCTCCCCCTTGATGAGTATATTGACAAACCCAGAAAAAAGCACAAAGTTGAGTTTGAGTTTGAGAAAGAGAGTCAACCATGGTCCAAAAGAAATCAAGAAGTTCATGACCAAGTCAACGAGAGGAGCAAAAGAAAGAGCAAGTTTTCCTCAAAGCTCCAAGAACTCCTCAAAATGGCTTTTTATTCATTACTCTCCCCCTTTTGGCAATAAACACATCAAGATGCAAGGAAGAGAATCAAGTATGATCTAGGATGAAATGACTGAAATTTATTTAATCTTAGCATTTAGAGCCATGAAAATTACCCAAAATGACCGTGGATTATTATATCAAGCCATAATCAATAAGAATGCTGTCAAGATCATGACAAGACATGTATAATCAAGTAAGCCAAAATAAGTCACAATCTGAAATTTGGTCGAATTTCTTAGCATGTCAAATCAACCATGATTCTAGTCTAGCTAAAGGTATCCAACGATGATGCAAACCATGTTAATAGTCTAAGTGGAATCATGAAGCTAGTGTTGAGTCATTTTAGAGTGCTACAAGTTCAAGAATGAGACATTTGTTCATGTACTTGTAAGTCTTGTAATTTTTAGCAAATTGAGAACAATTGACATATTTTTCTTTAGAAAGCTCAGGATTGTTGCCAACCAGATTTTTGTTTAGTCATGTGCTAGATCTCAAGCCTTATGCGACTACTCCAAGCGAGAAGTTTAAGAAGATAGTCTTGGTCATCCAAAACTCCCCCTGAGTTCATGCCTAGTGCAATGGCAAGCCGTCTCATGAGAAAGAATTGGTGAGATCAGTTTTTTCGCACAAAAGAGATCTTTTTGCTTTCTTAAAAGGTTGTATAAACTCATGTTTCATCAAGAAACTAACATAACTCAATCTAAAGCTCAATATAGATTTAAGACTCAACTCAGCCCATTTGACATGGCATGAATCATAAAAATATAACTAAAGAAAGACTAGTCTCAAAAGCTAACATGACATGAAAAGCTAACCTATCATGGCAAAGACTTGACTACACATATGAAGTCATGATATATCTAGCAAGGAAGCACAAATCATGGCAAGATGTAATGCATTGTAAACATGTCATAGTATGGATAATAATCAAGGCTCTATGTAGATATATTACAATACAGAATGACATGCAAGAAAATCCAGCTCCCCCTCAACATGTGATGCAACTTTTAGTTCAAGTTGAGTTATGGCAATATTAAGATATAGAAGCTCCCAAATGAACTCCCCCTGAACCAAAGCAATAAACTCGAGAAGCTGGCAAGAAAATCAGAAAAAAGGCAGTCTTTAAAGCATAGACAAGATATAGAGGATACTATGGCTCAGACTGACTCTCATCTACCCCATATGACTCTAGGACTATCAACTGATCACTTAACCCACTAAGGAGCAAACACGTACCCTGTCTACCCGAGGGTGGTCCAACCCTCGCTAGAACCTATAAGAAGTGAGTGAGCTCAACCTAGTGAGAAGAGAAACAGCTAATAAGCAGCATCCTAGAATCACAAGATAAGAGTAAGAAGTTTAAACAGCTAGACAAGAGAAACACTCTAATCTATGCTAGAAGGACTAACCCAAATGCACCCATATGCAATGCAACACAAAGGAGTAAGAGCATAATAAACATGATAAAGCAGTAAAGCACAAAGCTCCCCCTCACAACAGTCCATAAGGACAAACCACCCCAAGCTCTCCCCGCAAGGCTGAAAACCTAGAGCTATCCAAAGGCTTGGTAAAGATATCAGCCAACTGGTGGTCACTCTCCACAAACTGGAGCACTATGTCACCCTTCTCTACATGGTCTCGAAGGAAGTGATATCGGATATCAATGTGCTTGGTCCGAGAATGCTGCACTGGGTTCTTAGCAATGTTAATTGCAGAAGTGTTATCACAAAAGAGTGGAACACTGTCGATAGCTAACCCAAAGTCCCGCAGAGTCGAGACCATCCAAAGCACCTGGCTGTAGCAACGTACTCGGTCTCTGCGGTGGACTGTGCAACACTGGACTGCTTCCTCAAAGACCAGGAAACAAGAGAAGTGCCAATGAATTGGCAAGTGCCAGAAGTGCTCTTCCTATCTACCCTACATCCAGCAAAGTCTGCATCCGAGTAGGCTCTGAGGGAAAACAGGATGAGGAAGAGTACCAGATACCATAGTCAATGGTAGCTCGAAGGTACCGAAGGACGCGCTTCACCGCCTAGCGGTGAGATACGCGGGGAGAAGCCTAAAAGCGAGCACATAGACACACGGAGAAGTGTATGTCCGGTCTCAAGGCAGTGAGGTACAAGAGGGAGCCAATCATGCTACGATACTCCTTCTAATCAACTGGCTCGCCATCCTCATCTGGGTCGAGTGAGGCTGATGTAGCCATAGGAGTGGAAACCGGCTTACCATCACTCATATCAAAGCACTTCAGGAGGTCTCGAATGTACTTGCCCTGATGCAAGAAAGTACCCTCCTGAGTCTGCTTAATTTGGAAGCCAAGGAAGAAGCTCAACTCCCCCATCATGCTCATCTCAAACTCCGAGCTCATGACATCGGAAAACTGAGAAACAAGAGCATGCGAGGAGCCGCCAAAGATGATGTCATCCACATAAATCTGGACGAGCAGAAGATCAGTGCCATGCTAGCGGATGAACAAGGTCTTGTCTACTTTACCCATCTCAAAACCATGACTCAACAGGTAGGACTTAAGCCTCTCATACCAAGCTCGAGGGGCTTGCTTATGTCCATACAGGGCTTTGGAAAGCTTGTAGACATGATTTGGGTATTTGGGGTTCTCAAAACCTGGAGGCTGTCTCACATAGACTTCTTCCTCAATAAAGCCATTGAGGAAGGCACTCTTGACATCCATCTGGTAAACCTTGAAACCCTTAGAATCTGCAAAGGCAAGCAAGATTCTAATGGCCTTAAGTCTAGCGATAGGGGCAAAGGTCTCCTCAAAATCTAGACCCTCAACCTGGGAGAAGCCCTGAGCTACCAGTCTAGCCTTGTTCCGAATGACAACCCCATCCTCACTCTGCTTGTTCTTAAACACCCACTTAGTCCCAATGACATTGTGACCTCGAGGGGGCTCAACAAGCGACCAAACCTTGTTTCTCTCAAAATTTTCCAACTCCTCATGCATGGCATTGACCCAAGACTCATCAGATAGTGCATGACTAATATCCTTGGGCTCAAAGGTGGCAACAAAGGCAGAATGGAGACAGAATTGTGACATGCTAGACTTTGAGCGAGTAACTCGCCCAAAGAGGTCTCCAATTATCTGCTCGGAAGGATGGGCTTTCTGGATATGTCGGGGAGGTCCAGGATGAGATAACGAAGTGGTCTCTACCTCATGAGCTGATGAGGTAGAAACAGAGCCACTAGCTCCAGAAGAAGCAGAAGGCATGTGCTGATCACCTGGAGGTGCGGTGGAAGAAGGCACCTCGAGGGGAGGATGAGGAACTGGATTAGGTAGACAACCCTCATCTCCATCGTCCTCATCATCCACAAAGATGGGCTCGGACTGCTCTAAAAAACCTGAGATATCAGACCTAGTCCCCGGACTGGCCTCGTCGAAGGTCACCTCACAGGTCTCTACTAACTTACTAGACTCGCAGTTCCAACCCTATACGCCCGCGAAGACGCCGAGCAACCTAGAAAGATACCATCACAAGAACGTGACTCGAACTTATCTAGGTTCCCAGACTTTAGAATGAAACACTTGCAACCAAATACGCGAAAATGTGAGACACTGGGCTTTCGCCCATATCTCAACTCATAAGAAGTGCGGTGCAAGTGTGCCCTCAGAAAAACTCGATTTGAGACATGGCGCGCGGTGGCTATAGCCTTAGCCCAAAACTTCCGCGGTGTAGAGTACTCATCGAGCATCGTCCTGGCCATCTCGACCAAGGTACGGTTCTTCCTCTCCACGACGCCATTTTGCTGTGGGACGTGCCGAGAAGAGAACTGGTGCTTTACACCTGTCTTGTCACAGAACCTCTCAAAGTAGGAATTCTTCAACTCCATGCCATTATCACTGCGAATCGCTCGTAAGGCACCCGGGAGCTCAACAGAAAGCCTAATGAAAAGTCCTCGGAAATGTGTAAATGTCTCATCCTTCGAGGCTAAGAAAAACACCCAAGAATACCTCAAGAAGTCATCGACCACGACAAGAACATACCACTTCCCTCCTGCTGACTGCACTCGAGCTGGTCCAACTGTGTCCATGTGGAGCAGCTGTCCCGGTGCATCGGTCATAGTCACTGCGACCGGAGGGTGAGAAGAAGCAACCATCTTGCCGTGCCGGCATGGAGCGCAAACAAGACCTTTGACCATCTTGAGTTTCGGCAGACCACGAATGAGATCATGGCCGCTAACTCGGGTCAAATGGTCAAATCCAATATAACCAAGTCTCCTATGCTAGAAGGTAAGGTCCGGGGCTCAGAAGCAACTAAACATCGGAGAGGATCACCAGAAGATTCAGAAAAATCAGCACGAAAGATCCTCCCATAACGAGAAATCCCGCAAACCAGACTACCCGAAGAATCAAGAATTTTGCAAGCATTTTTCTTAAAGCTCACCTCGAAATCGTCATCGGTAAGCTGAGAAACAGAATGCAAATTATACTGCAGCTTACTAACCAAGGCAACATCTGACGCGCCCAGATGAAGCGTCTCCGAAGGTGATCGTCTCATCACCTGGAGCACGAGCTAGGGAAGAGAACCAACGAGAGTCAACGAGCCAAACCTCTCTCTTCCCTGCCCGGCAAACCTGAGTCAACGAGAGAGTAAAGTCTCAGTACTGGGGTAAATCAAGAGTGATTTTGGCACCCAATACTGAGTAACACGTCGAGTAGAAGAAGTAGCCACACACGACTGACCTCTATCTACTCTACGCTCTTTGTCGTTCAAAGAAGCAGAAGGTTCACGAGCAGACCTGGAGCTGTTGTTGGGTCCGACTGCTATGGGAGAGCGAGTCGGAGCACCAGCAACAGGCTGATCACGCCGTGGGTGGCCATCTCAACGGAGGAAACGAGATCTACCCTCAGAATTGCGGAAGTTATGACCAAAGGGAGCATGAGGACGAAAACCAGAAAACTCAAAAAAACCAAGTCCTCGATGCTGCCCAAACCCATCAGCTGAAGCAAACCTAAACCTTGTGTTGGTCTTAGGTGCACTCAAGGTATGGGGCTGACCCTAAATACGCCTAAGAGACTCAACACGGTCTCTACGCGCGATCTTGGTGCGCCTGAAGCATCGATCGATCAAGTGCCCATCCTTCTGACTGAAGGTGCAATGATACTTCACCTTCTGAGAGGTAGAAGTAACACGATCAGGCTTCGCCTTCTGAGAGGCCGAAGCAACAGGTGGAGTCACCTTGCTGTCAGAAATCCCTTGGACAAAGCCCGCTGACTTGAATTGAACTTTCTCAGTTCTGGGCTCGACCTCGATCGCACCTGCGGCTATGGGTCTAAACACGACAGGTGGATGCTTCCTCATGTCCTCATAAAAATCGTATCCTAGACCCTGATTAAATCTGCAAATCTTAAATTGGTCTAGAATAAGATTTAGCTTCTTCTTGCCTCCTACAAATCTCTCGAGAGTGTTCATAAGATACTGACACTCCCGAAAGAGAGAGGTGCAAGAAGAGCAGGGGGAAGAAGGAACAGCAGAAGGTAAGGGAGTAGAAGAAGAACCAATAGCAGAGGAACGAATGGCTTGTGCATGCACAGCCGACTCAGAAGGAACAGTCCTACTGCTAGCCATTTGGTTCACATCGCTAAGCGTCTCTACCTTACCCTTGGGCTTCTCTCCCACATTAGCACACACATTACAAGCAACTGATGGTGGCTTCTCTAGAAGGTCCTTAGTTAGCTTCACACATTTTTCATCTAATGCAATCAAGTCAGATTTTAGTTTGTCATAATTTTTGCACGGTGAGCTAACAAGGTTCTTAGAAGCAAATTGAGCCAATCTATTGTTATCATCAACTAATTCTTGAAACTGTTTAGAAACATATTCAAGCTCAGCAGTAAGCTTGGGACAGTTCACACATGAAGCAATAGGCTCAAGAAGAAAAGCATGTAATTCAGCAATTTTATGATCTGCCCGTTTTAGGTTCATCTTCAAATTATTGCAACTTTCACAAGTCTCGGGCAGATCGAGCAACATGGTATAAAGACCTCTAAACGCATTGTCCTTATCCTCACATGAGGTGCAAGATGTAGTCTCAACAACAGTAGATGTAGGAGTAACAATCCTACTCATCTCTAGTTCAGCCAAAAGACTAACATTCTCCACCTTAAGCATGTCAATATCAGAAGACAAACTATCATGAGAGGTCCTTAATTTCTCTATGTCACCAAGCAGAGCTGTACATACATCACAATCGTCACGGGAGAGAGCAGATCTAAGTGAAATAAGCTCCCATGACAAGCTCTCTACTTCCTTCTCCAACTCGCTAACCCTAGCTCTAGATCTAGCATGGAATTTACCTAGCTTAAGAAAAGCATCATTAAGCTGGTCGTATGAAGGGTATACCTCGTCGGAGTCGGAGTACAACTCGCTGTCGCTCACTTCGCCCTCAAGGGCCATGAAGCACATACCTCGTCGCCGCCCTTGGGGTCTTGCTCGTCCGTCCCATTGTCGTCGCTCCACCCCTCCACCTCGCTGAGGTCGAGGTCATCGAAGGCGGTGAGGACGCGGTGGAAGAGCTTTTTGGCTTTGCCAAGGTCGCGGAACTTCTTCTTGCCTTGGGCATGAGCTGAGGGCTTCTTGTTGCGGTTCTTGTTGATGTAGTCGTTCTTGCTCACACCGCCGTGGTCGCCCTTGCCCTTCTCCAGCTTGGGCAGTTTGCCCGAATGTGGTTGGGGCCACCACACTCGAAGCAGATCACGGGTCCTCCTCTCTTTCTGTCCCTCCTTCTTTTGTAAGCGTGAGAAAACTTTCTAGCTAAGAGGGCTAACTGCTCATCTGCAAGCTGCTCTAACTGATCATCAGTTACGTCACAGAGAGCAGCAAGAGAGAATCCACAAAGTGACTCGGAAGAAGATCCAGAAGTGGGATCGGTGACTAAGGCCATCGACTGCGACTTTGACCTACGAGAGACTATGTCAATCTCGTGAGTCTTGAGGCGTGAGTACAACGCGTCAAGAGTCAGGGTCGAAAGATCGGTGGTGTCCTTGATGGTAGTCACCTTCATCTCCCAAACACACAAATCAAGCGCCGCGAGCATCTGACGAGCGTTGTCCGATTCAGGGTAGGTGAGACTGACCGCTCGGAGGTTGCTCAAAATCTTGTGAAAACGCGCAAAGCACTCATCCAAGGACTCACCAACGAGCATTTCAAACTTGTTGTAATCTCACTTGAACTGGTCCTGTCGAACCGTCTTAATCTGGGTGGTGCCCTTATGGTATGCATCGAGGGTCTCCTAGATGTCGAAGGCCGATGACAGATGAGAGATGCGATCGAGCTCGCTTCTGCTCAACCCCTGGATTATGGTGTTCCTTGCCTTCGCATTCGCCTCAACATCAAGCATGTTTCCAGCGTTGATGTTCTCATCGGCAGGAACAACATATCGTACTTTGACCTTACGCCAGATGGCGTAGCCCTGAGCCTGGATGTAGGTCTCCATTCGGCTCTTCCAGAAGGGATAGTTGATCCCATCGAAGATCGGGGGCTTGGTCAAGAACTTGTCTGTCGCCATGGCTCTAGAGACCGGTTAAGATCTATGAGGAAGAGCTAACCTGGCTCTGATACCAATTGTTGGACCGAAATGGCGACAGAGGGGGGTGAATATCGACTTTAAAAATTTACCCTCAAAAGAACCCCAAAAGAAACTCTTCTTCAATAGCTGATAAATGGAGATTTAAGCCAACTCCTGATAAATACAAGGAGCAACACCAAAACCCCAATTGCCATTTAAACTTTGATCCTTTGGCCATGAAACTTTGAGAAGAGCTAATTAATAGCCTCTGGACTCAACATGCCAAGTTTCATGCCATCTCATGAGGGGAATCAAGATTCTCACCAAAACCCTAGAAATGAAAAGGAAGAACAGAGGAGGCCAAAAAGCAAAATCTGGAATTAAAAGTGGTTTGCTCTTAGGATTGACTAGCCAAATGGCTTTTGAGCATCTCCTAGATCACAGCAACCCATTTTGCTACTCCTCAGCAAGAAAGAACTCAAATCACGAAAAGTCACAAATCAAGCAGAGAAGAACGAACAAAGGCATGAACGAGAAAATAAACTTCAGTGGTTTCATTCCTAGAAGCAAGAGGATCACAGAGGAGTCCCCATACATGATTACAATCAGAGGAATGATTACATGGTGGCTCAACTCATCTCCAACCTCTCCCTCTCTCAAAATCAAGAACCCCAACTCAAGAACACATGAGCACTCAGGGAGACATCGAAGGAGACACAGCCAAAACTACCTCTCCTGCTCTCAACCACTAAAGCCTAAAGCCAAACAACCTCTCCAAAGGCCATTTTGACTAAAGCAAAACCCTAAAAGCCATGCACTCCCTCTCACAAGACTTGCATGCACTTGAGAAACCCTCTCCTATTTATAGCCTTTGGTAACGGGTCTCCAACCCGTTATGCCCACTAAATCCCGAACGGAACCGCTTCCACCTGTGCAGCTTTGCGCTTTTACCGAAACACCCCTCCTGCACCTTCCGGGAAGCTTCCGCGTACCTTGTCGTTCAAGCCTCGCAACCACCTCGAGTCTCCGCCGTCTTCGACACATCCGACCGTTCTGACCTCGACACCGCCTGTGCCTAGTCCGGTCACCTCGTGTCTCACCACGACTCCGCCTTAACGTCCTACAACCATCACAGACAAGAAACACATCACATAGCACCGCTCGATACATGTAAGCATAAATAGCATCAGTGAATCATACTTACGCATGAAGAAGTCCAAACCTGTCGAAACAACAGAATATGCATCCTAATCACTTTGACCAGGTTTGACCAAGTCCAACCAAGCCAATTGCACCACACAACGACATGGTCCGAACCACACAGACCAAACTCAACTTTCCTAAAACCGATGTCAATTACTCATCACACACTCGGGGTCACCTCCACATGGTCCATCAACTACATAATTCAAAACATGTGTTACAACAATTATATGATTTACTACAACATTAAATAGCAATCCATGAATTTTCAATACTTGTCTGCTATTTTCTACTAATTTTCTTTGCATAGATTGAATTTCTATACTCTAAAACAGTATAAAGATACTTTTTTGTTAATTAAATAAATCCTAAAAGGACTTAAACTTGATAACAGAGGAAACTTCCATGGTTCATTTTACAAATTTCCATCCAAAAATTTTAGGATTTAAATTGTAAGATTTCTATTTGGAAGGACCTATTTGTCATAAACTAAGGACTTGCGCAAATTTATACAAAACCCCAATAGCATTTCTCTATAAATGCCAAGGCCCGATCGGGATGCTTGTGGGCCTAGTTTCACAGCCTAATGGGCATACGGTCCATCTATTGGTTGACTACGGCTTCCCCAAACCGTAGCAGTGACGATGGCGACCAGTAGTGGCCCGCACACACACTCAATTTCAACCAAAGCAGCGGCGGCGCACACTCGTTGCCTCACCTCATCCTCGCTGGGGAAGGAGGCGAAGACTCTTGCTTTGCCTACACAAAGCTGCGAAGGCCGCACGGATGCGAGGCAATGGTGGTGGTGGCCATGGCGCAGCAGATAAGGGTGGCAGCAACCAGCGCAACGCAGAGGCGTCAGCAGCGCTCCTCGAGGAGGTGAGGCCTTGTGCCCAGCGGGCTTCAATGGTAGCATGGAGGCGACGATGGTGAACCCTAGCCCGACGGTGGACAATGTGGAGGTGGCGACCAGCGACGGGGATGAAACCATGATGACGACAGCGCACGTGAAAGTGTGCCCTTGCCGGCAGGTTGTGGTGGCGGTGGTGCACATGCGGAGGTGTATGCCCAGTTGGCCGAAGGAACAACGCGGTCTGCACACATGCGCCCAACTACCCGGTAAAGGGAGAGGGAGTGGCGACATAGGGTAGAACTAGAGCCAATCAAAAAAATGAAAAACATCACCACAAAACTTGAATTGACAAGCTAGATTAAAACAACATACCTAGTAGCCTTAATGAGAGCGCTGTCGTGCTGATAATGTGATGTGGATCCACCTAGCGAGCTAGCTGAACCACGTTGTTTTGGCCCTGATCTTTCATGATACGCCTTGCTGGATGCCCTCCTTGTTCTAAAATTCTTACACACCCAAGAATAGCATACACCTTTAAGATAAACTTTCTCTCACACACACCACAACACATGAACAAAGGGTAGAGAAACAAAGTTTTAGAGAGTAGAATCCAACAACACAATTGGATTCAATATACCAAGAGCAATTCCTCGATAGAAATCTCAAGAACACGCCAACAATGGCCACTAAACCATGGTGATTTTCTGATTTTTATTTCTCAATTGATATCACATCATAGCCTAAGTTACAATGGGGCTAAGCCCTGGTTTTATATAGGTGCACAATGCACGGCCTTAACTAAAATTCACGCACAACCTAGCCAAAGGCCAAAACAAACTCCAATACGAACTAAAAAGTAAATATCTAAACTATTGCCATCAAATTCTTTCTCAATTTGTGATATGACCATGAGGATTCCATGGCTGGAACCTTATCCATTGTGTGGGGTCTTGAATTAGCTTTCAGACGAGTCTAAGAACACCCAAATTAGACTCTATTTGTGAAAGTTATAGACGTTTTAGTATCGGTCTTGCCAGCTGTCCCGAACCGAGTCCAAACCGACTTCAAATATTCATATCTTTGATTTTCTTCTTTAAGTGGCTTCCAAATCCATTTGAAACCCAAAAGGGAATCCTTCTCAATCTTTGAAAAACTATGGTGTGGTCGGATATTACCTACGCTTACATTGTAATACTAAGACTCTTTATACTTGGCAACTCTCGTGTGTCTCTCCAAACAGCCCGTGCAATGATCTTACCATAACTTTGTGTAGAAAGCTTCAAATCAATCATCGTTTGATCTATTGGAAAGTAGACTTTATTATCTTTCCAAATATGTATTTTGTGCACATTAGAGACTTTAGAATTGGTGTTCAAAGCTTCTTGAAAGTTGTGCACAGAACTACTAGCACTAAAACTTGATCGATGTTGTGTCTTCATCTTGAGCCAATCGAACTTTCTCTTTCATTCTTCACCATGATTAGACCCACACAATATATGCATAACTCCATCCAACCCAAGGTTCCAAACTAGGGTTTTCTCCCCGCGGCCGGCATGGTTCTTCTCCTTGTCTTCTTCATGCGTCGTAGTGATTACATTCTTTCTATTTTCGCCATCCTCACTTCCCTCCCCCTTGGCTTCATCTTGTTGGATCAAAACAATACTAACCAAAGTAGTAGTGTTACTTGGTGCAACATCATCCCTTCCCCCTTCAAGCAAAACCATCCCCGATTTCGTGGTATTCTTGAAAGCTTTCTTCATTTCTACGATGAACTGTATTTCAGATTTAATTGCATTACCCGCCATCGGCTTTAGTACGTGTCATTTGCCTCCATGCTTGAACGTATATGTGTTGACTCTCCCAGCATGCGTGATATCACGATCATATTTCCATAGCCTCCCCAACAGCAAGCCACACACCTCCATTGGCAAAACATCACACTCCACTTGATCAACATACTCGTCAACTGAAAATGGCACACGCACCTTGTGTGTTATTTTCAGCTTTCCCACCTTGTCCAACCATCCCACATAATGAGGTTCAGAATGCCTCCATGTGGATAGCCCCAACATGTACATCAAATCCTTGCTAATCATGTTGGTGAAGCTTCCACTATTGATGATCAGCATGCATGACATGCTTTTGACTTCGCATTGAGTTTTGAAAAGACTCCACCGCTGTCCTTTTGTTTTAGTTTCTTTACTTTTCACCTTTCGGACCAAAATATTAACACCATTCAATTCTGGATCACAATAGACAACATCCTTCTTGGAATCATCAGATTTTTCACTTTTAGAATCACTACTAGAACTTGTTGAAGCATAGCCATCTTTAGTGAGAAGCACTCTTCGTTGATTTGGACAATCACACATCATATGACCTCTTCCCTTGCACTTGAAACACTCAATATCTCTAGCACGAGCAGAAGGCAAACTAGAATAAGTTTTAGCTGCTTCTTTACCTCCATTACTTGCCTCCTTTGAAAGAGTCCCACTTGAACGAATTGATGTTTCCACTTTGGAATGTGGACCAACATCATCACTTTGCTGTGATGAACATCTCAATGAGCTTGTTTGAGTGTTGGCACGCCCACTCTTGACTTGTTTACGCTTCAATTGTTCGGCACGTTCGGCTTGATGCACCAAGTCTTGAATGTTGTAGTAATGGACCATCTCCACCCTATCTTGCACATCATCATTCAACTCATTAAAGAATCGTGCCATAGTAACCTCATCATGCTCCTTCGTCCTTGTACGGATCATCAACATCTTCATCTCTTTATAATATTCATCAACACTAGAATTATCTAGGCGTAATTGTTGTAGCCGATTGTATAAGGTCCTAGTGTAATGTACTGGAATAAAATATCACATCAAGATATTCTTCAATTGCACCCAAGTATCCATATGAGCTCCTACACGACATAATTGGTTCCACCAAACTAAAGCATATCTAGTGAACTAAATTGTCACCAAACAAATCTTCTTGTCCTCATTATAGTGATGGCTGTCAAAAATTTGTTCGACACTTATCTCCCACCCCAAGAATTCCTCCGATTTAGCTTTACCATTAAATGATGAGATATAAATTTTTATCTGCCCAATACCATCATCCACGGCAACACGCTGAGCAAACCTGACACCATCATGCATACCTCCACCATGGGCGGCACCTCTTCCACGCATATCTCTACCACGGTTAGCACCACTGTAGTCCTGAGCATGGCACGGTTGTGGAGCAAAGCCCGCTGCACCATCAAAGACCTCCTTGTGTTCGTCGTTTTTGTATGGTGCACGTCGTTCGGGATATTGAGGTCCCCGTTCAGCATGTTGAAATTGTAGTGGCCTGTTGCGTATCGCCTCCATCAACGCATCAATTCATGCCCCTAAATCATCAACCTTATCTTCAAGCTTCCGGTGACAACTCAAGAAGTAGTCACGCGCTGCTTCAAGCCCATGTCGCACCTCGGGTAGCAAAGACGTCGCATATTGGGGTACCTCCCCAATTGGCTCGGCATGATTATGAAGCGTCTCGCCATCTTCAATCTTCATAGAACCCGTCATCAAGAAAAATTCAGCAACCTCATACCATGATCAACCACGCTCTGATACCAACTGATGTGGATCCACCTAGCAAGCTAGCTAAACCGCGTTGTTTTGGCCCTGATCTTTCATGATACGCTTTGCTGGATGCCTTCCTTGTTCTAAGGTTCTTACACACCCAAGAACAGCATACACCTCCAAAATAAACTTTCTCCCACACACACACAACACATGAACAATGGGTAGAGAAACTAAAGTTTCAGTAAGTAGAATCCAACACCACAATTGGATTCAACACACCAAGAGTAATTTCTCGATAGAAATCTTAAGAACATACCAACAATGGCCACCAAACTAAGGTGATTTTCTGGTTTCAATTTCTCAATTTATATCATATCATAACCTAAGTTACAATGGGGCTAAGCCTTGGCCTTATATAGATGCACAATGCATGGTCTTAACTAAAACTCACGCACAACCTGACCTAAGGCCGAAACAAACTCAAATACGAACTAAAAAGGAAATATATAACTACTACCATCCGATTCTTTCTCAATTTGCAACGTGACCATGAGGATTCCATGGTTGGCACCTTATCCATTGTGTGGGGCTTTGAATTAGCTTTCAAACGAGTCCAAGAATGCTCAAATCGGACCCCGTTTGTGAAAATTATGAACGTTTTAGTATCGGTCTTGCCAGATGTCCCGAACCGAGTCCGAACCGACTTCAAATCTTCATATCTTTGCTTTTCTTGTTTAAGTGGCTTCCAAATCCTTTTGAAACCTAAAAAAGAATCCTTCTCAATCTTTGAAAAACTATGGTGTAGTCGGATATTACCTACTCTTGCGTTACAATACTCGGACTCTTTATATTTGGCAACTATCGCACGTCTCTCTAAACAGCCCTGCAGCATCCAATGATTTACCATAACTTTGTGTATGAAGCTTAAAATCAAGCACTGTTTGATCTGTTGGAAAGTAGACTTTATTATCTTTCCAAATATGTATTTTGTGTGTATTAGAGACCTTAGAATTAGCATTCAAAGCTTCTTGAACTTTTGTGCACAGAACTGCAAGTACTAAAACTTGATCGATGTTGTGTCTTCCTCTTGAGCCAAATGAACTTTCTCTTTCTCTCTTCACCATAATTTGGCCCATACAATATACGCATAACTCCATCCAACCTAAGGTTCCAAACTAAGGTTTTCTCCCCGCAGCCGGCATGGTTCTTCTCCTTGTCTTCTCATGCACCGTAGTGATTACATTTTTTTCTGTTTTCGCCATCCTCACTTTCCTCTCGTTGGCTTCATCTTGTCGGATCAAAACAGTACTAACTAAAGTAGTAGTACTACTTGGTGCCACATCATAATGTATTATATATTCAAGGTGGTGTTGCCGATGATCAAGTACTCAATTCACAAGAATATAAGAGTAAAATAGAAGATAGAAGATGTACACCCAAGCTTTGTCTTAACTTTATTGCTTTTTTGCCTATAGGTTTGGTATAACATGCATCTCCTACCCCTTCTTATGTAAAGGAGATAGATGCCTTCGTGAAATCATGAGACAAACTACACTAATAGACCTTCGTTTAGATAAAGGGTCCATGCTACCAACCGGATCTTCGTAAACAGACGGATATACAACGGATACATGGGTGATTGTTTTTCATGGAGGACAATAGGGCTTCAAATTCAGTGACCATAACGGCTGTCCGCCTATGTAGTCATTGAAGCTTTTGAGCTGGATATCCTCTCTACCAATAACGGATCATAAGGCACCGTAACCTAGTGACAGTTTTTTTCAAAGATAAGCTTCATGTCAGTGAATTATTCCGAGTCAAACTAAACCCTGTCGACCAATCGATGCTCGAAGTCTTGTGATGATATCTACACTCTCACCTAGATCACTTAACTGACGGCAGGCTGGACTCCGGAGCACATGCATCACCTCGGAACACCTTAACTTTTGGATATAGTAACCAATTAACAACCTCAATTTTGGAGTCAACAAAAATATTTTACTAAAATCGATAAATATCTTAGATTCCACGCCACAACAAACTGGTCCTCAAAACTGCTATAAGGTGATTCACTTATTCAAAATAATAGCTTCACCACAATCCAGATCCATCTGGGTGACAAACAGACAAAGAACTAGATATGCAAGTGATAACTGCTGAAAGAACTCCATAAACCACTCATGGAGGTGATCGACCATCCCAGTGAAAAAATTGATTCACGCAAACATTGATGATGGCAAAAGCTATCAGATATGTTAGGAGCAAAACTTTTCTGCACCAAGAATACAAAACATCATATCCCACAGTGCAGATAGATTTCGTTAACCTTTACAGATATGTAAATGATACTTTAATACAAACTCCGCCAATGGAGGATGGTACACCTACGGACTTCACCAATAAATTTACAGTAGCATGTCTTTTACAAATTGAATTACAGGCTTAACAAAAGACACAGGTCTAAACATAAACCAAGCCTGTCGGAGAGACAGCTGCCCCTTGACATCAATTATTGTCCTTTCACAATCTCCCGGTAGACTAAATCGATGAAATCATCATTCTGGCAAAAACAAGTCAACTTATAAAAGTCAACAATTTGGTATACATGAATGCAGCTAGCAAATAAAAGTGCACAACCAAAAACAAGAAAAGATCCAAATTTCTACAAGCTTGTAAGAGACATTCTTAGTTCTGGTTTCACTTGCAATAATGCATAAGACAATAAAACAGGGTACTGGGCAAATTAGACTCAAATGAGAAATGTTATTAAATCCAATTAAACGAATAATGTGTCAATACGATATCAACTTCCTGTGATTTGATGTATACATGACAGTGCCTCTAACAAGACTAAAGATTTTGAATGAAACCCTTGTATTCCAAAGAGGCCCAAAAGGCCAATACAAAGTGTACATATAAATATGCAAATAACCTCCTATGCCCTAGACTATTTACATGTCTAACACCCTCTCAAATTCATGCTGGATCAACAATACTGAGTTTAGAGAGGTAGAAGCTATGCTGAGCTCTAGTTTGTGCCTTGGTGAAGAAATCTGATAGCTGAAGCTCCGAAGGTACATACTGAAAAGCAATAACTTGGTCTTGCACCTGCGATCGCATCTATGAAACATCCACCCCAATATGCTTGGTGAACTCATGCTTCACAGGATCTCGAGCAAAGCTAATCGCGTCAATATTGTCTGAGAAGAAAGGAGTCGATGCAGT
This sequence comes from Dendrocalamus sinicus, assembly GCA_036346575.1. Lineage (NCBI taxonomy): Eukaryota > Viridiplantae > Streptophyta > Magnoliopsida > Poales > Poaceae > Dendrocalamus > Dendrocalamus sinicus. Next base: position 17,517,777 of record CM070661.1, on the reverse strand, counting down.
AGTGGAAACACCGAAATCCTCATCTAGCCATCGAATCCAAGCGATCTCAGCTATCAACAACGCCATGGCTCTCAACTCAGTCTCAGCCAATGTTCAAGAAGGCGCTAGGCGGGCGTCGAGGTGGGGCCTAGCGCCTAGGGGGCCTAGGCGGCGGAATTAAAAATGAGATTTATTAATTTTTATTTTATTTTCTTCCTAGCCTATTTAATCTTCGAGCCTATTTATGTATATAGTCGGCCCACCAGCCCATTTACCTCCCCTTACCTCCTCTCTCTCTCCTCGTTCACTTCTCACCGCTTCTCTCTCTTGTACGCCTCACCAGTCACCCTTATCTCTTCTCTCTCTCCCCGTTCTCACTTTGCACGCCTTGCCTCACCTTTGCTCTCCCCTGCTCCCCTTCTCCAACATCGTCGCCACCACCCCCCTTCTCCCCAAGCGCCACCTCCCCTTCTCCCCCAACATCGCCGCCGCCTTCCCTGCTCCCCATAAGATGCTGCTGTCGCCACCCTTGCTCTCCCAAGAGACGCTACCGCCTCCTCTGTTGCCACCACCCTTGCTCCCCCAGTCGCTACTTCCCCTCCCCCGTTCCCCCAGCCACAGCCGCCTCCCCTACCCCACTCCCACACCGCAGTGCCTCCTCCTCGCTTCCCAGGTCCGCACGCGCCTCCTCCTCGCTTCCCGGTCTTTGCCATTGCCTCGCCTTCTCCCCCAGTGATCCTGTCGCTATTCTCTGTCCGGAGAGGTTGCCGGCGTCTAGATCTAGATAGATCCGATTGGATCTGATCGTTGACGGTGCTGTACATGGTGTCGGCGGCGTGCGGATGCGTTGGCACAGTGCGGGCCATCTGCAACGGCGACGACCGACAACACACGGGCCAACAAGAGATCCCCAGGTGCCTCTTCTCCCTGGACCATCTTCTCACCGCGTCTGACTGCCGATGGCCGCCTTTGACCGCCGACAACCACTTAGGCGGGCTGACCACAGCTCACCGATTTTGGCCAAGGCACGGCGGCAGGGCTCTGCCCAGCGCCTAGGCCCGCCTAGGTGGCTACCTAATACCGCCTTTTAGAACATTGTCCTCAGCACTCAAACGGAAAATGGTAGTCTGCTTCTTGGTCTTCCAGGCAATCAAGGAGGAACAAAGGAAAACACAATAGGCAGAAAAAGATCGGCAATCAAAATGATCACTAGCCCAGGTCACATCAGAGTACGCCTAAAACAACAAAGAACTGGAGCAAGGAAAGAAATTGCGACGAGTAATGGTCCCACGAAGATATCGCAGAACACGAAGACGGTACCACCAAGCGAAGGAGGTAGGGGAAGACGCGGCCAGGGCAGAGGTAGTGGCAGGGGCTGACTGGCTGGTGGAACCAGCAGAAGGCAGATGGAGCCAGTTGAGCTCCCAAAGGCACTGTGAATCACGATGCCGAGGACCAGTGCCAAACAAAGTCCCCATGTGGACGGTCCTGAACAGAACAAGAGCCAGACTCAAGAACATGACAGTCATGATCAGTGATCTGACCAACCGACATAAGCTACATAGTAAGTTGAGGAACATGTAAGACTGCAGGAACATTAAAAGAGGAAGTAGAAAGGGTGCCTCGCCTTGCAATGGGGAGAGATACCATCTGCAGTCTAAACAGTAGAAGAGAAAACTGTGGGATGCAACGAGGTGAGGTGAGTGGAATCTGGTGTCACGTGAAAGAAAGCACCAAAGTCCAAGATCCACAGAGATAGATTACCTGACAAGGGGGGAGGCGGAGGCGTGGAAGACTACTGAGAAATAAGAGTCAGACAAGCCGATCCTGAGGAGTTTGAGGATGAGCCGACACCAAGGCATTGGAGGAGTGAGAGGAGCTTCACCGGAGGAGCCCTGGTGAGAGGCGCTAGCTCCGGAGTGGGAGGAACCACCAGAGCCCTTCGGGGGACATCCACCCCGATGACATTGGTCCCTCCGCTTGTAGCAGTCCTGATACCTGTGGCCGTCACGCTAGCAATAGGTGCAGTGGAGATTCACAGTAGAAGCAGCAGCTACTGATGTGCTGGGAGGTACTGGTGCACTGGGGGTTGGAGGAGATCATGACCGATGCTGAAGAAATAAGCGAAGTGGCAAATGTGAAAGCAGACAAGACAGCCTGCAGCTGAACCGCATCACGGCAACGAGCCTCAGCACGCACAGCCATGAGCCGCCACTAAGTTTAGGCACAGGCAGACGTCTGGCCCTAGAGAGTCAAGCTGACGCCACATCATATATTTCTGCTGGTAGAAGTCATCGACGGTGGCATCAAGCTACTGAAGAAAGTGTGCCTAGTGCACAACTAAACGATACATAGCATCACTCGCCGGCTAGTAGTGAGCTCGGAGGTGCTCCTACATAAGCTGGGTTATCGGCAACTACGCCACATCCATGGAGATAGCCGCAATCATGCTACCCACCAAGATGGCGGTCGCACGAGCCCCAGCCTCTTGCCAATGCTAGTAGGCGTACAGCTCAGACTGATAGAGCTCTAAAGCTTCCTCCAGTGCAGCAGTAGCCTCCTGAGCCGCCTGATCTGCGCTAGCAGGAAGAGCAGGCGGAACGAACGGCTACTACCGAGGTGGATAGGGGTGCTCGCTAGTGAGATGACCACATAGACACTAGCTATTGGGAATCCTTAGGTGAACAGCCCACTCCCAGAAGTTCGTTCTATCGAAACGAACCGAAGGGAGCGGGTGGTGGAGCCACTAGTAGTAGCCACCTGGAGCAGAGTTTTGAGCGCAAAAGCGGGGAGAAGTCGTCCGGGAGGCAGCTGCGAGAAGGCGGCTAGAAGGAGGGGGCCGGCCGAAGGAGCCGGCCAGCCAGAAAGAGGTAGCCAGCATCGACCGAGGTGGCGGGATCGAAGCCGGGGCGGTAGACAGCCGGGAGGACGCGGCCGGCGACTCAACGGCGTTGGGGGGACGGGGCTTGACGCGTGAAGAGGACGGAGGTGGAGCCAGTCTGAGGCAGGCGGCGGCATGAACTTGCTAGAAGGGAGGCACGGCTGGGGGGCTTGATGCGAGAGGCGCGGCCGAGAGGCTCAGCACGGGAGGTGGTGTCCAAGAGGCATGGCGCGAGAGGAGGTGACCGAGAGGCGCGGCGGCAACAGACGAGAAGGAGGGTGCCGGATTCGTCGGCAGGGAGGCTGAATCCAACAGGATCCGGCGACGGGGAGCCCGGAGCCGATGCGCAAGGACCCGGCGGCGGCAAGATGTGAGAAGGGGAGGAGGGTGGGAAGACCAGACAGGCAGCGGCGACGCCCTAGCTAGCCTAGCTCTGATTGCCATGTTGAATGAAACCCTTGTATTCCAAAGAGGCCCAAAAGGGCAATACAAAGTGTATAGGTAAATATGCAAATAACCCCATATATCCATCCTATAAAATCAGTCAGGATATGTGCATGAATGCACACAACAAATTTAACAATCAAACTTAGGCAGAACGGCATACCTCCACAAGTCTCAGTAATGCATCCCTGACTTTCTCTCTGGACAACAGTGGGCTGTAGACTGGTGCTGATGCAAGCGATGGAGATGGATTTGGTGGTGGAAATGGTTGAAGCAATGGAGTTCCATATGGTGGAGAAGGCAAAACAGCAGGCAATGGAAAGGGCTGAAGCAAAGGAGCACTTTGGGGCTGCTGTATGGTACGAGGATGTTGAAGTGGAGCAGTTGGCACTGCAGAATTTCTGTGAGCCATTGTTGTCTGCGAAGACATCAATGGTGAAAAAAGTGATGGATTTACAAGACTTGTGGACCTCACTAAATCACCAGTGCCACCATGAACATCAGGGGGTATCCCAGAAACTGATGAAACTTGTGCAGGAAGCAAATGATGCAAAGCTGAAGGCTGTGATGTAGTCACACTTGTTGGTACATGTGAAGATAAAGGAGTAGGCCCGAAAGACTGATTTGGCTGTCCTGCAACTGCTACACCAGAGGTACCACCAACGTTTGCAGCTGCCTGTTCCAATAGATAAGCATTTAACAACAGAAAAGAAAATCAAAGCTGCTATCTTGAAGAAATTACACAACAATCTTAAATTGCTAAGGTTCTAAAATACAATGGAGAATTGGAAAAGAGGGGATTGTAATACAAAGTAAAACTGATGAGAAAAGGCTTAGTTTCCGTACACTGAAGAATGCAGACAAGGGATCCTCTTGGTCGTGGGTAGTAGTTGCCATGATAATTGATGTTGGTGGTTCTAGAGGACCTTCAACCAGAGCAGGTGCTGCTTCCAGCTCTTGACATTCACTGGAACAGGATCATAACAGTAAAATGCCGCCACAGAACAAAACAGCTTAATATATGGCAAGGATACATTTCAATGTTAATACAATAGATTCGTTTGAACAATTACCAGACACCATGTCTTGACATGACATTAAGGCGGTAATGTTTTAACTTCTAAGTGAATGGATTATAACACAGTAGTAAAATACAATATTCAAATTAATAAGAACTAGTAGTCATGAGTCATGTTGGAAGTTAAAACAGTTTCATTTTAACTTGATTGTTTTCACATGGCATGCTAATTTTAGTACAAAATTGTCTGTCACATGAAAGGCTACAGCATGCTGTGTGTATCAGTGTATGCAAGACTACAGAATGCTATCCATTCATGCTGTGTATATCAGTGTGCAATTCCATGGTTATTAAGGCGGTGCGGCGAGGTGTGGCGACTCACTACTTTCACACAACAATATCGCTTATGGTACGCGGCATGGCGACGCCATACACACAAGTAGCCGCAACAATATTGGACTTTTGGAGGGCCCAAACAGAAGAAATACAAAGAATGATTTTATTGCAATTTCAGAAAATGAGAGGGCTCAATCACAAAATGCCGAAATTCCTCATAACCCTAGCCGCCGCCTGTTTTCTTGAGCTCAACATCTCTTCCTTCGCCCCCACTTCTTCTCTCCCTCTCTGCTTCCCCCATCTCCACCTCCGGCGCCGGCGAGGCCGAGCCAGCTCACCGACGGCCGCTCCCTCTTCCCAACTCACTGGCTCACTGCTGCTGGAGTCTCGGCGACAGAGGCGGCACGGACTGAAACAGGCGCGGACTAGCGGAGGAGGCGGCGGAGAGCCAACCAGCGAAGCAGAGAAGGCCAGATCTAGCGGAGGAGACCGGATCCGGTGGCGGCGACGGCAAATCCAGCGGTGGCAACGGCAGATCCGGTGGTGGCAGCGACTCGCTCTTTCGGGCAGCAGCGGAGACTTCTCCCAAAACCCCAACCCGTGAGCTACTGAGGTATGCGTCTAGACTAGAGTCTTGACTCGAGTGACTTTTTGACTCCTGCCCCCTATGGCATCCGCCGACGATGCCTTACCACCACGACGCCGCCTCAGTGCCATATCGCCTCCATGGCAGACGCCATTGTCGTAGGGCCATGCCGTCCGGCCGACATGGCCCTCCAGTCCGCCACGCCGATATACCGATGCCTCAACAACCATGTGCAAGTCCATTCATGCTGTGTGTTTCAGTGTATACAAGACTACAGAATGCTATCAATTCACAAAACAGCATATATGCCTTCAGTAACTTGTACGCATTTGTTTTCTGAATCTAAAACTAAAATTTAACAAACTAATCTATATGAAACCGTACGTCGTAAAATGTGCTCAACTATCAAAAACAAAACTAATAAACTATTGTTCGCTAATACAAGTATTTTGGACAGGTTCAATACAAAACTGAAGCAATATTTTACATCCTGTCCAACTGATTGGCACAATTTCTACCATCTAGTAAAGCAGCACAATACACAAACATTTCAATTACCTTTTGATAGAGGGAATCTTTGGCTTCAGAGGCACCTTGGAGAATGCATTCAGTATCCTGCAAAACCATAAAAGAAATCTATAGCTCACTTAAGGGACAAAAAATTGCACAAGCCTCAACATGCGAAGTTTGTCCCTTAGATCATGTCAGCCTTAAACTCAGCTTAAGTGCTAATGTGGAAAAAGAAGTAAAGGTTAACTGGTGTGGATCATACATGACCCTCAGATTGCTGCATTGATCATCAGTCTAAATGATTGACATTGGTTTGACACCTCAATTCGACCCCCACAAGTACACATCATCACTTTTAACCCATTAAGAAATCTTGATATCCCAAATTGCAACAACAATCTCGAAGAAACATAAGTTCCACACCTTCACTCTTCTGCCACTTTCATAGTTTTGGCTAATTAAGGAGAAATTTGCTCAAAACCATCGCAATCGTCACGGACTTGCAAAAAAACCATCACGAAGAAGTCAGTCATACAAATGCCATCACAAAAGTGAAAAACATTGGAAACTACCATCACCATCACTTTTTCCATTAGTTTCCGTTAATTTAAGGGCAAGTTATATAGGACTACGATCAGACCTACGATGCTATATGGAGCAGAATGCTGGGCGGCTAAAAGACATGTACAGAAGATGAGTGTAACGAAAATGAGGATGATACAGTGAATCTGTGGTCACACAAGATGGGATTGAATCCGCAATGATGATATACTTGATAGAGTGAGGATAACACCAATTAAAGAGAAACTTGTCCAACATCGCTTGAGATGGTTTGGACATCTTCAACGGAGACCTTCTAAAGCACCGGTGCGTAATGGAATTTTAAGACGTACCAAAAACATAAGAAGAGACATAGGTCGACCAAGACTAATCTGGGAGGAAGCAATTAATAAAAGAGACTTGATGGATTGGAATGTATCCAAAGAACAGGTTTTGGATAGGAGCACATAGAAATTAGCAGTCCATGTACCGGAACCATGACATAAGAAGGTTTAGAAGCAGTGTTTTAGGATCTCGATTTAGATGGCAAGATCAATGACTTAAGGTTTTATCACAAGGGTCTCATTTCTTTTGACCTTGAGGTTTTATTTCTAGCCTACCCCAACTTGTCTAGGACAAAAGGCTTTGTTGTTATTGCGTCATTAACGTCCATCTAAGAGAGAATTATCCCAAAATGACACATTTGCCTCCAATATGTGTTAGGGTCTGCTTCAGCCGGGAGGACTAACAATGGGGGCCACCTGTCAGTTGTACTAGCATGTTTGGATTTAATACGGGGTAGGAGGCCACAGCCAGCAAGTGACTTTCGACAATGGAGACAACGGCCAGCGAGTGAGCCTCGAATTCGTCCCCTCCGGCCTCGGCGACGTCCGCCCCGGTGCATGCGTCAACTTCTCTCTCTGGCCCCTCGTTGACGTCCTCCCACGACGATCTCCTCCATCAGTTGCCTCCTCCCGCAGCAACGTCGGCCCTGGTGCATGCATCGACCTCACCTCACCTCGACCCCTTGGCGACCCTCTCTAATGGCGGCGTTTCCTTGGCACCCACGGTGACCTCCTTCCCTCGGCGACCTCATCCACTCTTTGCGATTGGGGCTTGAAGGTCAGTCCCCATGGCGATTTGCCTCTACTCCCTCTTTTTTTTAGTAGATCTGGCCATGTGATGATGGATGTGTCCTTGAGATTTGTTGATATGTGTTGTTGGAGGTACAAATTGGTGGTAGAAATTGGTGCTAGAAAATTCTTCATAGAAGTGAAAATTGTATCTGTGTTTGTATCCGTGTGATGTCAATTCTTCCCTAAGTAGCATTTGAAGTAGATGCAATAGAAGTGAAAACTGGATGTTAATTCATATGAACCATATGCTTGCAGTTTCACGCTTGGGCTATGCGGAGAACCTACGATGGCCGAAACTTGGTGGTCGTCAGTTGGTCTCCTCCCTTCTTGGATCAGCAAAGAAAGCATGTGAGAATAGGAGAAAGAACAGAGAAGTGAGGATAGAACGGTCATTTTGATCCATTGGGATGGAAAATGTGACGGTGATGGCATTTTCCAAAGCTTTTCGTGTTTGCGATGGCATTTGTATGTCTGGTTTCTTCGCGATGGTATTTTGCAAGTCCGTGACGATTGCGATAGTAGTGAGCAAAGTTACTCTTAAGAAAATGTAGTGATCTAAGTTACACATCTTGTATGTTTGGGAACCCAAATGACACTTACAAGTTTAAGACCTACCAAGTTAATTTTCATGTTTAAGGACCTAAATGGTGCTTTGCTTATTTGCTACAACATAAGGGCTTCCGGTGCAATTTTCTCAAAAAATATCATCTAAACTTTGATATAACTGTTTTTCACTGCCATGTAGATAGTGAAGAGTAACATTTTTGCAAGACAAATCAATAGATGTAAATAAACAAATATACTCCTGAAAGTGAGCAAATGGGCAAGGGTTACATTTAGATCAATACAATCACATTTAACTCATTAAAAAGTCTTAGTATCCAAAAGTTCCGTCAAAAAAGATGGATACAGATAAGACCTAATTTTATCTCATATAGAGATTCATTTTTGTAGTATTTACTCTATTTAGTTAAACAACTTTGAATAAGTTAAAAGTTAACTGCAGCAGCCAGCATTGCAGCACCACCACCACATAATTAATACTATAAATTTAGATCTGGTTAAGTTGTTCTAAGTGAAATGTAGTTATTGAACAAATATTTTAACATAAGTTGCACCAACACTTCTACAAGGTGGTGTGTCCCCTGCCCGACTCTCATTGAACACCAACACTACTTTGACACTTCTTTCATTGACACATTAGAGACAAGAATGTACTATCAAATCGACAATGACATGTCGAATAGCATGCTAAGAGGGGAAAGTTTTTCTGTTTCTCAAACATATCATCCACAATTTTGATATATCATTGTTAAAGCAACTAAGTTAAATTTTCTAAATGTAACCCAATCTTGTAATTATATAGTACACAGCAAGAGGATGCATGACATTGCCAGCTTACTTCTATGGCGCTGTGACCTTTGAGCCTTGCGTCGGTTATGGAAGACCTGGGCCCCGGCCAAATGCAAAATGTTCTTGTGGTTGGCAATCCGAAACAGATGTTGGACAGCGGATAGGCTAGCTAAGAGGGGCCTCTCTCATCCGGATAAATGTCCACTATGCGATCAAGAAGACGAGACAATACAACATCTTTTATCATCGTGTGTTGTGGCAAGACAAGTTTGGTTCGGATTGCTCAATCCGTTAGACCTAGCAGATTCAGTCCCCCGACAAAATGAACGGAGCTCTGCAGATTGGTGGCGCAAGACGATGAGAAGAGTTAAAAAGGAGCACAAAAAAGGAGTGAACACTCTAATTATGCTCGGCGTCTGGATTATATGGAATCATAGGAATGCATGTGTGTTTGAGGGGGCTTCTCCTTCGGTTAACACGATTTTGAGTGAGCTGAAGGACGAGCACAGCCTTTGGTGCATGGCTGGTGCGAAGAAGCTGCAAGGGTTAGGACTTGCGTTTGCAACCTAGGTCAGAAAGGGCTAGGTCGAGTCGTGTTTGTTCGCTATGTGTATGAATCTTGAGACTGTGTGAAAGCCTCATTCATATTTGGTCCCCGTATGAGTGAGGATCCTGTTGGGGACCCCCCTGTTTTTCATCCCCCTAATGCAATGAAACGTAGCTCTCCTGCGTTTTCGAAAAAAAAACCTATGTCCTATTTGGCATTGCAGTAGCTTTTGCAAAAGCACTTCTTTTCTACTTTTGGGTATAACAGTTAGTTAAAGCTTGAAAGCATATTTTTTTTTAGTCAAAATAGCAAAATCTAACTATAATTAGTAAAGATTCCTATAACTACCTAGATTCCATAATGCAGCACAGCAACCGCAAACTGGCCCCTAATCCATTTGGCATGTAAAATTAAACATCACAAGTCAATGCAGAATTACAATAGATGCCAAAGAAATCTGGGAAAAAAATTCATCCATATAACACCATGCTGTCATGTCAGTACCATTGAACAAAGGACATGCAGTATCTTCATTTTATCAACAAATTGAAATTGGTGCGAAAAGGGATGACTAGAAGAATAATATATCTTGATCTAACTCTATACACATAACCCAAAAAAAACAGTGGTGCTTTTAGATTTAAAATCATTGATGCAGTAATATCTAAAACTAAATATCCTAGTATCTTGATCAGATTGCCTGGGCTTAATCCAAATCATGACAAGTACTAAGATACATGAACTGAACATATATATGACCAGAAACAAGGAGCAGGATCCTAAAGACAAAAAAAAAACATTCATACGAAGCTACCTGCTAAAAAGATTTGCAACTTCTTCACATTCCTGGGAGTTATAAAACCAAATGCCAATAACTTCTTGTGCAGCATTGCGGTACATTATATAGGGAACTTGAAGCTGGTATTCAAAATCTCCCAGTAAATCTTCAACTAGATTATCTGTTAACAAGAGGAAAGCAATACTTGGAACATAAAGATAGCATACGATTGTGGCTTGTAAGGCAAACAAATAAGCTTCTGAAAATCCCATTTGAGATCATCAAAACAAAAACAAACATGCACTGACCTACCAGATTTGATCCATAAGCTTATCATTGCCTCAATAAGCTAGTTTGTAAATTATGACTGTCAAACCATCCATACATACATGCTAACAAATACCCTGATATAGAATTCACTCTTCACTTTCAAGACACTATATCATAAATAACACATGTTACTTGGTATCTAAAACTGAAGAAAGTCAAGCTAGAATTTTCCACAGGTAAAGTTAAGTTCTGTTTCACCAATATAAGTATGTAGATTGCAGGGTACCAAACAGTGAACCTCGATTTGAAAAAAAAATAAGCAAAAAGGAAGTGGATGAAATGACCTTGCAACCCTTCAATCATTCCTACATTATCTTCCTTTTATTTGCAATTAATACTGTGAACTCACTCTATCTCTCTCTCATGGGAAATAGAGACATGGGAAAAGAGCTCATTTACTCATGAAATTAAGGAAAGGTATAACAGGGAAAAAAAAGAGGCAAAAGTGCATAGGAACTCTGGAACGACTTATATTTAGAGAGAAGTTGGAAGGTTAAAACAACGTACATTTGGAATCTGATAGTGTATCAATTTACCATCTATTAGTTTGCCAAATAAAAATATTGCATGCTCCTTTCTCTACAAGTTCATGTAGGAAAAGAAGAAATATGTTTGATTCCCTTTGAAAACCTAAAAGTTCATCTAGTTTGTAAAATGAAGTTTTTTGTAACATTTCAAATATTTCATAATGAAGGGAAACAAGGACAGCTAGCATTTTAGTTAACTATTTTCACTGAATAATAGTTCAGAAACAGGCTACCCCATGTTTGCAACTATGACTGATAACAATTATCCTGTGTAACACATCATAGGAATATTCTCAAGCTGTAAAGCATAAGTTTTACAAAGGTTAAACATGGAAAAAAAAACCTTAATAAGACTTCCTCATCTTTATATCCTTGCTTGGACCATCTTTTAAATCATGACATGTGGCAAATAGCATTAGATATAAAGAGGTGATTGATTTATTCTGCCATGTCTCATGAGATTTGAGGGTCCAACCAGGGTCTAAAGGTGAGAAAGTCTCATAGGATTTTCTCTCATTAAACATAGCCAGTTATAAGAACTTCATTAATGCTTCAAAAAGCCCAAGAAAGTCATGTGCAAAACTACCTGTATTTCGACGATTCATGACAACAAATTGGAATCTGGGCTGAGTGCTCCTGCAAGAAGTATACACTTCTCATTGCACGATACAATTGTATTCAATATTTCAATACAACCAGAAAATGCAATTCATTACTCCTAAACCCAACACATTTGCATTAACTGAAGAATAAGACAGGATGTCTCGATTCATAGAGAAATATGCCAACAAAGCAATGCCAGGATGTGTAAATGTTGAACATTTGGTACCATTGTAGTTGCACAACAGTAATTTCCCCTGTTAGAGTTTTCTTTCATTTCTGGCAAGTTTTTTAAATTCTAAATTAGCATTACTCAGTAACCATTAAAGTACAATTTTGGTCTCTCAAACAAACAACCCCCAGGCATCCAAAAGTAGCACAACCAGTACAATATTTACAACAGCAAACAGCACATGCGCTGCCCTGCATCTAGATAACAGAGAGAAATAATCCACTGCACAATTGCACTAAAGTTGCCATCGAACAGGTCAGATTTACATTTTAGGGTCTAAACCACCGATCACACATTCATCTTCCTACTCAAATGCCTAACAACTTTAACCGGGTGGGTGACAAGCCAAAGACAAAATCGGCATAATTCAAACGCAACAACGGCATCAAATCCACCGCATTAGGCACGGGGACGAACCTCTTGACGACGAAGAGCGATCCCTCCACATCCTTACGGCTCTGCAGATTGAAAAAAAAAATCAGGCCAATTCGGCACGGAAGCGAACCCAACCGGATGGGACGGGGGCGGGCACCTAGCACCTACCCACTGGTTGAGGTCGGTGTCGAAGTCGTAGAGCGTGACGTGCGCGGCGGTGATGAGGATGTCCTCGACGGCGGGGTCGAGGCGCTGGAGCACGGTGAGGTTGAGCATCCGCGTGCCCTCCTCGTCAATAGCCAGGTTCGGCGTCACCTTCGCCCTCCCACCGCCGCCGTGGGCCATGGCCGCGCCGCCGCCGCGGGTGGAGGAGGAGGAGCAGGAGTCCCTAACCCTAATGGTGGCCTCCTAGGGTTTGGAGAGACTCTGAGGGATTCGAGCAGGCCAGTGGGAGAGGAAAGGATGCTGGAAGAAAATAAAAAAGGGGGATTTTTTATCCTTTTTTTTTTTGAGGATTTCTAGTGCTTTATTGGGTTCGTTTTTGGGTTGGGATACGAGGAGAAGGGAGCCGAGCAGAGATCGGGGGCGGAGGGAATGTTGTTGTTAGCCGCATCGAGGTTGGGTTCGGCTGCACGTGACATGCTCGAGTTTTCTTTTCCGAGGAAATTGAGAATATTTTTAAAGAGGGATAGAGAATTTCTTTTAGCAAAAAATAATCTGGAGTGTTGTTAAGGCTTGGCCAGCCCAGAAACCTGTTTATAGTGGGCCAGAAATAAACCTCGTAGGCGCAACAGGCTAGCTAGGCCAGCAACATGGGTAGGGCAGGCCCATCAGCACAGTCAGCCTCACTCGCCAATTAGCAGTCCAAGCCATGTCCTTAAAAAAAGCAGTCTAAGGGTATATTTTTTAAGTCAAAAGCTGACGGCTTTTGATTTTTGCTATAGTATCTAACTTTCAAACGGAATATTTTCTCAAGACGGGGTCTACAAGTTAAACGGTCTATACATTAAAAGCCCAACATCCGTACCAGCCAAAATCGCAAGTGAGTATCTGTCTCTCCATAATCTATACCGTAAACAGTCAAAATTCAAAAATTTCAGCCAAAAGCTATAAGCCGCAGCCGAAAAGAACAGGCCCTAAGTCACTTGAGGCTTAGATCATGATCTTTTGCACTTTTAGTTTATCTGAAAGTTAAAATAAATAAAATTATTTTTTGAAGCGAATTCTCAAGTCTAAAACTATGTGTACCATCCACATCGACATCTTCATCGTCAACTGTTGTCTCGAAAAATATAGATAAAAACTATCAACCGTAGCCCCAAAAAAGTGTCTTAGCCCCTCCAACAAATAAGGCATGACTATGTACTGACGAGAAAATGAAGACTGTCCTACAGAAACAATCTTCTCGAGGACACTAATAAATGGAATTGGGCGTCTCTTAATGTTGGAAAATGGAATACATACAAAAACTTTGGTAGAAAGTTGTAGAACCCAAGATGGCAATCAAAAGAACTTTCACTCCACTAGCTATTGAAAGCTAGTAAGATAAGTTTAGGCTATCAGCACAGAACTTATACAAGAGCAAAAGCAAAATTGAGTTCAAACTCCAAGGCCGGTACTACTGTAGGTAAAAGGCCTATAGTACCATAGCCGAGCGGTCTGACCGCTAGTAAAGGCCGATACGACCAGTGGCCGGTAGTGCTGTGGGCTAAGGACGGTCTGACAGCCCCCTGTTCAAGAACAGAAACCAGCCTAAGCTTAAACCAAAAAGAGTGCAACACCCAAAATGCAAGTCTAAAAGACTTGAGACTTTGCACGCACCTTGCCAAGGATATTAGAAACATAATCTATTCAAGGATCATATGGATCTTGGACAAAATTCTAACCTTTCCTTGAGACAAGTAAGATTGCTCTAAAATCGAGTAAAACTCACAACCTTGTGTTACGACTTGCTCGTGGATTAGGGATGGTCTAAATGGTTCTAAATAGGTTCTCACATGTTACAACAAAGCTAGAGCAAAAATACTCAAAATCCTAGGATGATGATTTCACAAGAAGTACTCAAAATCAAACTAAATCGGGAAACTTTCAAGATCTTGCTACAACTAGACCCCAGATGGATGGCATATCATCCTTATAAGGCATCTCTATCACTTACATATTTTTGGAACTAGCAAGATCAAGAGGGGGAGAGAAGAGCAAGAATACTAACCAAAACAAGTGCAAAACTAACAAGATCATGGATACACCATGTAGAATGAAGAAGATTGATTTATTGCAATTTACAAATGAATATTTTATAGTCACTTCACCATGGAGGAAAAATATCTTTCACCCAAGAACACTCACCCAAACCCAGAAGGTGTGTTGGTTTATTTCCTCTTCTTGGCCTCCCTTTTCTAGCCACCAACCACACTCACTACAATAGATGAGACAAGTAACCCACATCTAATCCTAACAAATACTATCCATTAGGACAACTAGAAAAACTCGTTAACCCCATACACACTAGGTTTTAGACTCAACGCCTGACTTATGCACGCTTTCTAAAAGCATAAGCCCAAACCTACTAAGAAGTAAACTTTCGTCCACTTGGCCTTCTCAGCGCATTCTTGACCTAAATTGCTCTCCAAATTCCCTCCAAGTGCAGCAGTTTTGATCCCTTTGCTGCTTCTGGTATTTTGGCTTTCCCACCAAAACGTCTTCACCTTTATAATGGACCACACCTCTTTCTTGAGTTTAATCCATAGTCATTTGTTGGACCGAAATGGCGACAGAGGGGGAGTGAATGTCGACTAAAAAAATTGCCCCCAAAAAGAACCAACAAGAATTCTTCCTCCAATAGCTAAGCACAGCTATGAAGAAAAGGTAAGAGATGTCCTCTGGAAGACATAAGCAGAACACACAGAGGAGCACAAACAACAGAAGGTAAAACCCTGAAGAAAAGCAACCGAAATCAGCACAAGAGACCACAGCCGGTCAGACCAAATAGGCCCCGCCAGTTAGACCGCCACATGCTGGCCGGTCTAACCGCCTGTAATACACCGGTCTGACCGGGTGACGGGTTCAGACAACAGAAATGCTGATCTTCAGATAGTAGGACTTGGGATTTCACACAAGTGCAAAATTGAAGAGTTTCCTCTGGCTTTCTCTGTCCAGAACTGAAGGGAAACAACCAAAATAGTGAGAGAGAGAGACCAAAAGAACCAAGAGAAAGCAACTCAAGACAAGTAATTTCAGATTTGAGCCTAAATCTGAAAATTACCGAGGGCATCAACAAAAACTTAAATTCCCATCTGATCTTTGATCCTTTGACTACGAAACTTTGAGGATAGCTACTTAATAGCCTCAGGACTCAACATGCCACGTTTTGTGCCATCTCATGAAGGGAATCACGAATTGCAGCAAACCCTAGAAATGAAAAACAAGAACAGAGAAACCCAAA
Organism: Dendrocalamus sinicus; assembly: GCA_036346575.1. Classification (NCBI taxonomy): domain Eukaryota; kingdom Viridiplantae; phylum Streptophyta; class Magnoliopsida; order Poales; family Poaceae; genus Dendrocalamus; species Dendrocalamus sinicus. Next base: position 17,502,160 of record CM070661.1, on the reverse strand, counting down.
ATGCAAAATCTGAGATTAAAAGCAATTTGCTCTTGGGAAAAATCAATCAAATGATCTTGAGGCATCATCCCAACATAGAGCAATCCATTTTACACCTCCTGGGCAAGAAACAACGCAAAAACGAAAATCTCATAAATCAACCACAGAGAGCATCGAAGGCAAAACAGGAGCACGAGAGATAAAATTCAGAACTTCATTCCAAATCAAACGAGGATTACAGATGAGTCCCCATACGCATGGACATTAGAACCAGGGATGATTACAAGGAGTTTCAACTCATCCTCTCCCTCTCCCAAGCCAAGAACTCACTCACACTACATGCTTCTTGGAAGAACACACACAGAGAGGGGATGAACAAGGGAGACACACCCTGCTGCCCTCAACTACTCTTCAACAACTAAAGCTGCTCAAAGCAAAGCAACCTCTCCAAAGGTTCTTTTAACTCAAGCAAACCCTAACTCTCTCCCAAAGCCATGGGAATACATGCAGCCACTCACTCCTATTTATAGCCCTTGGCTAACGGGTCTCCAACCCGTTACGCCCTCCAAATCCAACGGAACCCGCTCTCGCTTGTGCAGCCTCGCGAAATTACCAATTCGCCCCTCTTGCACCTTCCGGGAAGCTTCCGCAACTCTTGTCGTCCAAGCCTCGCAACCACCTCGAGTCTCCGCCGTCTTCGACACACCTCGACCGTTCTGACCTCGACACCGCATGTGCCTAGTCCGGTTACCTCGTGTCTCGCCACGACTCCGCCTCGACGTCCTGCAGCCATCACAAACAAGAAACACATCAAATAGCACCGCTCGATACATGAAAGCATAAATAGCATTAATGAAGCATAAACTCGCCTAAACGACCTATCGAGAAGACGAATATGCAATAAGACCGTCAACCATACCTGACTGCGCCAAATGCTGACCTGGCACAAATCACTCAAACCAAACTCAATCTTTGCAACAAACTTGTCAATTACTCATCATAAACATGTGATCACGTCCACATGGTCTCTCAGCATCTCTCTCTTTGTAAGCAATCTCTATGCTTGCAATATGTAGGTCCACCAATAACCCACACATTGGCAAATCTCTCCATGTCAATTCCTATCGACCATGCCTCACTTGTAGCAACCGCACCATTCAATGAACTGTTGCTCGAACCTTCTCCTCAACATCCCTTGTCTTCTTCTATGCTCCACTTGAGCCAAACCATCCTGCCTGGCTTCCTTGACTGCACCGCAGCTCATCGCCGAGCTGAGTCCTGGTCCACGCCATCAACCATGGCTGCCTCCAAGCACCCTGCACATCAAAGACCAAGAAATTATTTTTAGGTGTAAGTTCTTCACAACTTGACCCACATTAATCCAACATGCTTCGTGCACCATTAATGCAATGACTTAGACTCCACAACTCAACCCATGACCAATTTCCACAATTATCCAAACCCCTTGGATAATCTTAGACAGAGCTGGTCTAATTGCCATTAACAAGCTGGTCAAACCGCTCCAGTTAATTCAGTCAAACCTTGATAACAGGGGAGCCGGTATGACCACTCGCACCAAGCTGTTACTACCGCCTCGGTAGTACCGTTGTTCTAATCCTAGTCATACTGCTCTCTGAGATAGTACCGTCGATCCTATTTGGTACTACTGGACCTAGATATGCCCAAAATGACCCTTACTAGAAAATAGTTTATGCGGCCACCAAGCCAGTACTACCGTCTAAAAACCAATAGCAAGAATGAAAACCCTTTGGACTATTCATGGCGAAGATGGTCAGCTTCACTCTCCAAATCATCTTTCCATCCTTGGTGAGAGTGAATCCATTCAGATGGGGACACCTGGTGTGGCCCATCTTCTAAAGCATCAATCATAGTTCATCATAGAAACCACCCTGGTAGGTGAGGAAAACGTTGGCGAAAGACATCTACAAGGTTGAAATAAGATGAAAGATTAGTAAAAATTTTAACAAGTAAATATAAAGACAAGAACAAGATACTAAGCAAGTAAAGAACAACGACAAGGAAGCTTAAAAATTTTCAAATAATTTTTTATTAAAATATATGTCCCTATGGTTTTTACCATACTAACTAGGTCACGTCCTACAATCAACCTAGCTCTGATACCACATCTGTTGGGACTAGATTTCTAAATCCAAACCCTCTTAGTATTATCGCACTAGTCCCAGATCAAAACTAGTGCACACAATTGAATAGTGATGAATACATAACCAACAATGCTTTATTACAATAATAGAGAGTGCCGGCTTATGGCCACTTAATACAAATGAGGCTATAAAACCTCACAGAAATTACAAACTGAGTGGAAGCAAAAGATAATAAACTCTAGCGGACGACCCATCAATTCGTCACAGGCAATTGACTGAGGAAGCACAACCTAGAACTCCGAAAATCCCTCATTAAATCCACACGCAAAGTAATCATATTCTCCTTCTGCATTTTCACAATCCTCTGAGATGTTTTTGTAAATTGCAAGGTGAGTACATAGATTCTCTACAAGCCTTGGGAAAAATACAATTATATGCAAGGCTTACAAAGGAAGGGTAATATGTTTCTTTTGCACAAAGCAACATTTTATTTCAATTACTTTGATAAAGTAATTGCAATAATTGAAACTATCATAATTTTTTAGTGAAGATTCCATCCATCTGCACTAGCAAACAGGCTCCAACTGCCAAGGTTTAGGAACTTCGGGTTCTATCCACCCGCACTAGCTCTATCCGCCAAGACACACTCCTAAGAGTTCCAACCACTTCTGAGTTTCCCAAAACATTTTCTTTGAAACTAAAACTAAAAATATACTGTGTAAAAGTGCACATTGCTTGCCCTTAATCGTGGACACGACTATTCTAATAGTTTTATACTCTGCAGAGGTTGTATAGTTTTACCTACAAGAGATAATCAATTTATCATGTCGGCCAAATGCACACTTCCTTTTGCATGCGACTATGTGATTATCACAAGGCCTTTGCAATGTGCCAGCTCAGCTAGACTCCACCCGCTGAGGTTTCACCACTGAATGGTTACATCCACCTAGTCAGAAACCTCCTCTTGTGCCATATGGGACAACTATCTCCACCGACACCCACTCATACCACTTGCGGATTCTAAGCTAAGCCATTGCAAATTAATTAGCTAGGTCATACCAATTTATACTTATATGGTAGTACTGTCGGAACCCGGAGTAACGACTCCTGGATCCTCTGTGTAAATCGCACTAGTCCAGAATCAGCTAGTGCACACAGTACAACAAAGATAAATACCAAGCACAAATGACCAATTATATTAAATAAAATAGTATGGCCTTATGACCAAGTCTTACATCAACACCCATTAGCAAAAGATAAATAAAGCAAATAACTGCGGAAGCAAACTGATAAATAGCGAAGTCCAAGCCTGCCCACAGGCAAACGACAGTAAGACGCGGCATACTCGTCCTGATCTTCACCGTAGTCGACGACATCTTCCTCTGTATAGGGGGATTGCAAGGTGAGTACAAACTTGTACTCCGCAAATCACACGGAGAAATGCAACATAATGATAAAGGCTTCAATGGAAGGCTTATAGGGTTAGTTTGCACAAATCAACATTTAATGAAATACAATAGATAGATTGAAATTGCTGAATTTAATACAGTAAGTAAAAACATAACTGTAATTAAAAATAATACCGTCAGTGTAGGCTCCGACCATACACCAACCTATTCACGGGTATCCCACCCGGACCATCTTTTCTAAAAGATCACGTATGGATTCCATCCATCCACACGCTTTCACTGCTCAACCCTGATGGATTCTATCCATCAACCAGGTTTCAATCTCTCACGGATTCCATCCATCCACAAGGTTTTCAAGTCTCGTGGATTCCATCCAGCCACAAGGTTTTCAAAAATATTTTTGAAAAACAAAGTCTATTCCATGAAAAACTTTTACTCAGCATGCCCATGACTGTGGGCACGGCTATCCAGGATAGATTATGCACTCTACAGAGGTTGTATAGCTTTACCCACAAGACACGATCATCCCTTTGTACCACTAGATTACACACTTCCTTAGGTGTGCGGTGGGGAGTCGTGACAAGGCCTTTACAATGCAAAGCCTTCAACCTGGCCAAGCCAACTCTAAGGTTTCACCCCAGTAAGAAATCCACCAGACCGGGATCCCCTCTTGAGCCTGAGTGAGACTTTTCATGGCTACAACCACGCTTACCCAAGTGGGACTTCACATGGCACCAACCACACCCACTTTCAACATACGACTTGACTCAGATTGGGACTTCGCAAATTATTCAGACAGGGCTGTCCCATACCAGCCATGTGGTAATACGATAGGGCTTTGCAACAGTAGCTCACAGACCGGTCCTTAATTGACTTAGGCCCAACCACATACCACTGTGCACGACAATCCACCACTGCGGCTCCGACCAACAGGGCATGCCTGCACCCACCAATCTAACCAATTGCCTAAGTCTAAACCAGTTTTTATATTTTATTTTCAAAATATTTCACAAACCTCCTTGACTCACTAAAGTCAAGAGTACAGTTGGAAAGCTTATCATTTCATGTGAAAAGTTCATCATTTTATGTGAAAAGGTATCCCAACCCATAATTATGTCTAAGCAAGGCTAAGCATTTACGATCCATAAAGTCTCTAGCCATACTATTGTATCAACTATAGTTTTAATCTAGGGTTACAAGGTATAAGAATTTGCAATGTCAAAGGAGGGAGTAACAAACAGGTATTAACTAAATTTAAATTCATTGAATAGAAATATGCATGCATATAATTTAAATTAACATAATTTTATTTGAAAACTAGGATCAACATGATCAAGGAGTGTGACTTGCTTTGCTCTTCAACTTGGTTTGAATCTTCGTCGAAGAATTTTCCTGAATCGTCGAAGTCTACACGTGAAAATAACCCACCAAATTCAAATAAACTCAACATAAATTCAAATTGACTTCAAATATTTGAATTGAGGTCAGAAATGGATATAGGGGAATTTTTGATGAATTTAGAAATTTGAATGGGCTCAATCGGAGTTAGAACGAAGAAGAACGGGCTTCGGGAAGTTTAAAATTAGGGAAAAAGGAAAAAGGGTTTTTCTAGAATTATTTTTCTAAAGAAAAATGGGTTTATGGCGTCAGCATTGCGTCAGCCTTGGGATTTTTATTTTTGCCGAATTAATTTTCTACTGGAAAATAGGATTTAAGGCGTCAGCATGACATCAGCCTTGGGATTCAAGCTGACATGTGGGCCCCTGGTCCATGGACTAGGTCCACGGGTGGAGGCGGTAGCTGAGGTGGCACGGGCCACAGGGTGCGGCCTGCGTGGCAGCCGGGTGCCCGTGTGGCGCCCGCGTTGGTGCTGAGGTGGCGCCACTCGACGTCCACGTGGGACGGGTGGGTTGAGTTGTCCGGCCGACGGAGGGAGGGGCTCGGGGACGGCACGCCCGCGCGGAGCTCCGGTGGCCGGCGGCGAGCGGCGAAGGGCGGAGGAGGGAGAGGAGAAGAAGGGGAATGCGGCGGTGGGGGCGGAGTTTACCGGAGATGGCCGGAAACGGGCCGGCGGCGCAGTTCGGGTGGCGGCGAAGATGGCACTCTAGCGGCGGAGGGACTCGACCGATGGGTCCTCGAGGTGCGCGCGGGCGCGGTGAAGGCGGTGGTGGGGACGGCGAGGCGAGGCGGGGTCCGAGGCATCGGCAATTGTTTGTCGTTGAGCTCACCGGCGCGCACGGGGAAACTTGGTGCGACGGCGTTTCGAAGCTCGGGAGGGGAGGGGAAATGGGGGGAAAGGTAGCACGGCAGGAGGGGATGCCCGGAAGGGTATTTATAGGGTCAGAGGTGGGGTAGGGAGAGGGGAATTGGTCGCCGGAGTTGGCGCGGCCATGGCAGCGGTTACGGGGAGAGAGGAGGTGAGGAGGGGGTGCGAGAGTGGGGGAGGTGGGAGAAACGGCCGCGAGGATGACGGGGGAGGGGCGCGTGGGGCACGGCGTGCGCGGGAGAGAGGAGGGGCACCGGGAGAGGCGGGAGTGGTTGCGCAACGGCCGGCGGCGGTGCGGGGAGGGAGAAGGCGGCCGCGCGGGGAAGAAGAACCCGATAAGTGTGCCCCACGCGCAGAGAGAGAAGGGGAGGAGAGGGAACGGGCAGCGCAGATCGCTACACGCGGCAAAGGGAGCAAATCGGGCGGCTGGCGCAAGGGAGAGGGCGGACGGGCGGATTGGGCCGGGGCGGGGACGCGCACGGTCATCGGGCCATCCACGTGGCGGCCGTAGAGTAGGGGTAGGCGGGGTTGAGCGGTGGTGGAGATGCGGCGACGTGGATGGAATCTGACCATCCACGTGGCAGCCGAAGGGGGGTTTAGGGTTTGAATTTTTTTATTTTAGATTTTGGATTTTTCAGGAAAGCCTAAATAATTCAAATAAGCTTAAAAAATATGAAATAAACTTAAAAAATTTCAGAAAAATTCACAGAAGTTCCTGGTGAAATTTTGGACTTGAAACAATATTTTTAACTAATGTTGGTATTTAATTTTTCATACTTAAAATACTTTTTAATTTCAAAAATAGATTTTAAAACCCTAGAAAACTTAGAAAACCCAAATAAAATCCAAATAATTAATTTGACATAGGATTTTTATAGAAAATCAAAATATCATTTTATTTAATAATTATTTTTAGGTTTTTACTTAATTTACTTTTCAAATCAGGCTTTTTCAAGAACAACAAAATCCGGGGCAAAACCAAAAATAGAATTTAGGCACAAAAAATACTTATTTTAATTTAAATTTTACTTTAATTTATTAATTAATTTATTTTTATTCAATAGAAATCTGGGCTGTTACAAGTACTCAGTTTAAACAATCACAAGCGTCGGTCCTTAATTGACTAGGGCGGCACATTCACAATACAAGATCACGTGTTCTATCCACACTATCCCAAACTTACCATCTACCCAAGTCTAAAACTATTTTTACAATTTTATTTTATTTTAAAAACAGTAGTACTACCTATTGCCACTAAGTTATTTGAATAAAATGATTAAAGCATACGATATGAATTTTTCACCCATAGGGTTATACTGACCGACTAGCTTGTCTAAGCAATTCTACCACTCTAAAATTATCAAATAACATTATAATCTTAATACTGAGATAATTAAGGGAAGCCTAGGGCAACAATGATAGAGGGTATTCAATATCAAATGAGGGCATAACAATTATCGGATTAATTATTATCCTTAGGACATAAGTTATCATTTTACGTAAGATAGCAATGCATTTAAATTTGAAATAATAAAATAATTTTCATAAATATAGGTACAAGATGATCGAAGAAGACTTTCCTTCGTTGATATTGGCGAGGAAATCTTTCTGCTATTCGAAAATTCCTTCGGTGGCATCGAGTTCTACGCGCAAAATTAGAAACACAAATAAATAATAAATAAATACAAATAAAATCACAAAAAATCTAAAATATATACTAGAAGTTAGACTAGGATTTTAGATGAGTTGGAAACTTGAATCACTGGATTCGAAGTTCAAATGACAAAGAACGGGCTTTGGAAGATCGAACAAAATGAAAATTCCAGAAAATTCCAAAACAGGGGAATATTCCCTATAACCTTATTTTTGCTGGAATTTTTGAATTTTTGCTAGTTTATGACAGGTGGGGCCCGCTTTTCATTGACTCGTGGTCAAACAAATGAGAACAAACTGAGAGCTACAGTAGGGAAAAATTTTGCATTCCTTAGATTGAAACTCAAGACCAAAGGTTTCCATGCCAAGGATTCTACCACTAGAATATGCTACAACATATGATTGTAATTCAAGGCCAAATAATTGAAGCAAACCAATCAAATGAAGAGAGTTAATAGGAGAAACAGAGGAGCATGCATGCAGACATGGCGCATGGTTCTGGCATGAGCATACGCCGCAGAGGAAAGTGTGGGTGGCTCGGCCAGCTTGCAAAATGGGTTGAGGGCTCTTCGAGGAAGGCATGGGAGGTGATGGCACAACAAACAGAGACCAGTGGCAGCGACGGTGGCACTGGGAGCGGCTGGCGATGATGGGCTATAGGGGCAGTGGTGCCCTAGCGAGAACACAGGGAGATAGCATGAGCATGAGCACAGCCTCGACTCAAGGAACACGATGGTGCACTTGATTTGGCCGGAGGATGGCTGGAGAAACAAGACGACAGTGAACGATAGTGAACAGTGGGGTGGCACTGGTGCCGGAGTTCTACGGTGATGCATTGGTCAATTTGAAGCATAGAATATATAGAGAATATGCTAGTGATGTTGTACTTGTAAGGAATCGAGGAATGGCTCACCGGAGACGACGAATTGACGCTGGAAGTTAGAAACAGTTGGTTTCCGAAAAATCTTGATTCCCGTGATTGGCTAAACCAAATTCAAATTAACTGGTAGATGAGTTGCTTAGAGGCTGGAGCATGAAATGACATGAACAAAATTGAAAAACTCACCGTAGCGAAAGATGGCGTGGTCAGGTGATGGATGACGCTCAGGAAGATAGCTCACAGTGACGACAGCATTTTGGAAACTCTGGAAGCTTGAAGAAGTGGTAAAGGGTTTAGGGTGATCACGAAGGTTGTATTTGTGGGCTCGGAGGAAGAGGAAATGGACTCAGAATCGATGACTTCATGAATTTTGGTTTATGGCGTCAAAGTTGAAACGGATGATTTAACTAGAATGAGTGAATGAAAGGCAATAAAATGGACATGAATTGGTTGCTTGCATAATTTGGGGGCATTTCCCGCTTTTACACGATGTGGAGATGAGGCTCGATTTAGGTTTTAGCTTGGAGAGGAAGGGAGACGCTACGGCTTTGCATTCAGTTGGCTACTCACGGTCACGAATGAAGGAGATGAACAGGAAAAGAAAGATAAGAGAGAAATAGGAAGAAGAGAGAAAAAGAAAGGAAAAGGAAAAAAGGAATTCTAGCAAGGCAACTTGTGAGAACTTGAATTTAAGTGTGCTAGGCTTGGGGTGATGGGTGACCTCTTGGGAATTATTTTATTTGAATTTAAGTTTTTGGAATTTGAATTTTGAGATTTTCTTCTAGCATTACACATAAACTCCAATAAAATCCAAACACTTTTAAATAAATAATTTGGAAAATAATTTTTGAATACGGTGAAATTCGGGATGTTACAGGAATCCAATACTATTAGGCTTGCTAGGAATTCTACTTCCTTTATCTAGATTCTAGTTTGGGGAATTACTAGATGGACTTTCGTATCACCTCAAAGTGATTGAATTATTAAAGGGTTTTTAAGCAGAAATATAGGCATGTGGTGCCTCTTGATGAAACCCTTGCAAATAAAATAATACGAAGCTCTAGAATCAAACAAGATGGTAGCTGGTACTGAGTTGACAAGGATACCAGTATGACATATGGGACTTCCTGAGCTTCTTCTGCGGCGATGTGGTTGACATAGCCTCTACCGAAGGCTAGTGCAGGTCTAGCCATTTGAGGTGTCTGGGGTGCTCCTCAACCTACTGCTAGGGTCATTAGGGCTCTAGCTTGGGTGTTCGTGGTGTTGGTCCTGATTGGGATTTGCTGCTTCTTAGGGCATCTGCTGGTGTAGTGTCCCTTGTTACCGTAGTGGAAACAAGTGACTTCGTCTACTAAAGCGCTACTCCTCTACTGGGTCCTCTTGGATAGGGATTCGATAGATCGAGCTAACAGGGTGTGGCACTACATGTGGTCTCTAGGTGGTGAAATAGAGGTAAATCTACCTGAGGTAGGGGATACTCGGGTTCTCTAGGATTTTACTTCGTAAGACAGTTGGAGTTTGTAGTTGTTTTCAAGAAGCTTGTACTTATTCTCAACCACAAGGGCCTTATCTACTAGATGCTGGAAATCTACAAGTCATGTGAGTATAGTTGTAATGCTATCCCTTCATGTAGGCCTTCCAAGAATCATTCCTGCTTCTCTTTGTCATCCTCTATATCTGATGGGGCATAGCAGGAAAGTTGGTTAAATTTTGTGAGGTATTTGTGTACTAACATGTTTCCTTGCTTAAGCTCACGAAATTCCTTCTTCTTTAACCTCATTAGTCCAGTAGGGATGAAGAAATCATGGAAAGAGGTTTTAAATCCATCCTAGATGAATAGATGATGTTGTGGCCTTCCTCATGGGTTGCCTTGAAGTTATCCCACATATATTTGGTGGATCCTTCTAGTTGATGACTTGCGAAAAGTACCTTCTTGTGGGCTATGCATTGAGCCAGTGGCGAAGCCAGAAATAAAATCGAGGGTGGGCTGGATCATTTGTTGGAATAGTGTAAGGTCTCAGACGAGGGTGGGCTGAATCATTTGTCGGAATCGAGGGTTGGGCTCAATGGTTGAGTTGTACCCTCATCGGTTGGATGAGAACTATTTGAATTACATGATGTACATCTGGCTAACTTGATGCAGCAGCAATAGTGTAAGGTACTTGCTTTAAATTTTTACCATTACAACTCAGGGAAAATGACAGGTCTAAACCTGTGAATGTGTCTCCTCATCACCCTCTTTAACAGTGTTAATGAACTTGTAATCCTTCTTCATTGCTACATGAGAAATTTGACGGACCTAACAATAAAATTCAAAAAATCAGAACATGAACAACCTGAACACCATGATTCGTTGCTCTTGAGTTAATCTTGTGCGACCAATTACAACCTGAACACCAAGTAAGCGGTGATATTTGAGAAGCTTACGAGCCTCAACAACCACTTGGTTTGCAAGCTCTCTCGTAGGGCATATCACTAGCAAATTTATAGATTTGCAACTGATTCCACTGAGAACAGGGTAATGCAGAGAGAACCTCAATAGCTGGTAGCTAATTTTTTTTATGAAAAAAATGAAAATAAGTCAGATTGGCCAATGCCTTAATAGCATCACTGCAATAGATCAGTAACTGCTAACACCATCAATTTGATTATTTGGGCTGAATGACAAGGAGTACCAAAAAGGCAACAATTTTTCTAGTTCCTGTCTTCGCTTTTGCAAGAACATCTTTGCCTACAGTGGAACAAAATATTGAAATGTCAGTTTCAGGGCTCCCACCCAAGATATTGGTATCAAACTGTGGAGCACTAATATTTGCAATTTTGCTGACCTTGGAGAATTATTGGCAGAGTTGCCTCTGCACCTCGGCCATCCTTTCATATCCATCATCTTTGACGCCATTCAGTGACAATGGAGAAACAACACATTGATCAAACCTGCAATATGCACGACATTACTAAACCACAAAATTAGTTAATGTATAAAAAATATGATAGTTCCCAATGATCAGATGAACACTATATAGTAGTTAGCCAGTAGCATCACACACCACAACCATTATCCCCAATTCCAAATGGTACCCTTAGCATGTAATCATGTAAAGCTAAACACTACTAAAAGAGGCAGTAACATTTTTGCAAAGACTGGAGTACGCGTCCTAATTTGCGGCGTGCGCCATTACCGTGTCTCGCTGAGGCGGAAGCCATCGATGCCTCCCGCCTCGTCATCGCTCTTCTCCAATTCCAGAGCCTCGCCTTCCGCGTCCTTCCCGCTGACACCCCTTCCCCTGCTCGTGATCACCCTAGTGAACGAGATGCCCTCCTCCAGTCTTCCGCGTGCCTCCGCCGCTTCTTCAGGTGGACCACATCGCTGGCGCTGCCCGACCTGGTCCGGCGAGTGGGACTGGCTGGGGTTCTTGGTAGGAGGGGGTTCTGGGTGGCTTGGCCGCCGGGGAGGTGAGGCTAGAGCCTTACTAAGCCTCCCCGCTAGCTTCCCCCCTGCATTGAGCAATCTCTAGCTTCTTTTCGATAGTGTGGATCCAATCATTTGCGTCTAGGGGTTCCTTGGGGTAAAAAAAGTGGGAGGTTTGGTTATCATAAACTCTCCTAACTTTAATGTTCCTCCTGATGTTGTTACGTTCTATGTGAGAACTTCTAATAACTGGGTCTGGCAGGCCATGACGTTGGCCATAGTGGGGTTCTCTAGTGGCGGTGGCACAGTCTAGTTGTGGTGGCCTCCTGCGCCATTCTATTGAAGGCACGGAAGTAGACGAGAATAGAAGATACAAGAAGAAAGTAGCTAGGGCAGAAATACTAGTAACACAAGAATACAAAGAACTTAACACTCAATAAGGGGAAACACACAATTGCATAACATAAGTCTTACATAACTGCCATGCATAACAAATTTAGGTGGCATGTAGTTCATGTGATAGATAAAATATTACAGACATCATTACAATGAGTCTAAGGTTCATGCGCAAAATAAAGATAATAGCTCACTACCCAAAAAAAAAAAACAATATGAGCTCTAATGGCCTATCCTATAGGTTGGGTCCTGCCTAGAAAGCTGTTGTCCTACTCGTCTGGAAATCCTCCACAACCTTGCTGGCGTTGCTTTGGGTTGTACGTGGGCGGGTATGATGGTGCTGGTAATGATGCAGCCATGATTACTAATTCTTGTTTGCAAATAGTTTCACATGAATTAATTCTAGAATTTACTCAAAAGAAAGAAGGGAAGGACATAGCACATCAAGCTAGCCAGCATGTGGATCAGGAGGTTGGCACGGCGTGCGTGGCTATGCATGCAGCGCATGCATGCAACCGGAGCCACATGAGAGCAATACAAGGAAACTAATTTAAAGGGGAGATCAATTCAGATGAAAAGTTTGATATGCATGCACATCCGAAATAAAAGAGGAATTCAGGCTTTTATTTTTAGCTGCATGCGCACAAAGGAAAAAACAAGGAGAAAGAAAAGCTCGGAGATAAGAAGAAAAATAAAAGGAAAACCATCCAAATTGGAATGCAAGAAATTAGGGAAAGTTACACCTGGAATCAACTCGGATCAAGGCTCGCGCAAGGAGTCCTTTGTCCACGTTCATGGCTTTCTTTGTGCGCCCTTGGTTGGGGCCCACCTAGGATTAGGAACGTGTCTACAATAGCTACGTTAAAAATGGCACACCACAATTATTTTGTGTCGGCCATATTTTATTTATGTACAACTTTTCCGAGATGTAAAAAGAAAAGGCCTATCTTTGTTAGTCATTTATTTTTCTTTTGTGTGTGTTTAGAGTCCTAATTGACGAGGCTTTATGCCAAGTATGTGTTGGCTATATAAGCCTATGAGTTGTGTCCGTTGTTTAGAGTTGAGATTATGAATTAAACATCGTGTGTGTCATTAGCTATTAGGGTTCATCCCTACTTATTGTATGTGCAGTTCTTGAGAGTCCATCGAGATTTCTCATCATCGCGTGTGGATTCCAATCGTGGTGTTGGTTTTTACCCCATCAATCTTTGATCCATATTTCTTGTTCGTGTGTTGTGGTGTGTGCAAGAGAAAATTTTAGCTATCTTAGTATGGATTACATCCTGCAATTCGTTCTCCACTTGTATCTAGCTGTTCTACTATCATAAAAGATCGGGCAACCTACGGATTTAATCTCATCTTTGAGGTTCGATCCACATCAGGTAACCCCTAAGTAAACATTACACATGGTGGAAACCATGACAATCTTGAGTCTAAAGATCCTACCTACATTATAGTAGGACGTGGAGAAGGAAAAAAAAAAGTATATCGCTCGCACTTGGCCAGCGTGGATGGCCATGTCATGGCTTGCGTGGTGCTTGCAGATGGTCCGGGCTGTCAACTCGGCGGGTTGTTTCTGAACGGAGTGCAAAGCCCAACATGTTGTAAGATTAAGTAGTGTTATGTGCAAAAAAAAAAAAGATAATACCTAATGGTTTACCTACTTAGTGCACACCTTGTGCAAAGCACGACAGGTTGTAAGATTAAACAGTGTTATATGAAAAAAAACTGATGTTTTACCTACATGGTGCAAAGTGCACTCGGTAGGTTTAAGAAAGTTTGCAACGTAAAAAATGATTGACAATCTGGTAGCAATGGCTGATAATGTTGCAGAGAGAGAGAGAGAGAGAGAGAGAGAGAGAGAGAGAGAGAGAGAGAGATGTCACGGGAACTCTTATATTTCAAAGCTGTTGTTAAAAAGCAGTCGTAGAAAATCTAATACCCTATTTCCGGAAAAAAAAAAGGAAACAAAAAGAAGTTCACATTTCAGGCTAGACTGGAGCGAATTCAATTAACTCAATACATAAGGAACCATACCATTACTTCATATCATGTTGGTCATACAGTCCGAATACACCTCTTAAGAGCACTAAAGACCAACTCAGCTTTACATTTGTATCACGATAAATGTGCAGTGGAATCAAGTCAAAGAGTCAAGCATATGTAGGTACACTTCATTTCACCAACTCAAATTCACGTTCGTCTTGACTCAAGCTAGTATGTAGCAGTGATATGCCATTCGTACTATCTTTCAATGCTTGGTGCAGTCGAAGCCTTGACAAACAGACACCCAAACAATTATCACAAGAAGCAAAAGGATTCCGAGAACCACCAACTTAATTTTCATGTTCTGCAACCATGTCTTCCTACGAATTTTCACCCCCTGTTTCTTGAACTCTTGAGCCTAAATTACATAAATTATAAATGAGATGCACTTTGATTATGTATATCATGGCCAAGCAGCACACAGAACAGATTGTTTGGTAACAAGTACCTGACTACGTAGATCGGAAGTCTTGTCCTGAAGTTCACTCAACTTTTCACCACGACCCAAAGTCTGAAAATACCACAAGAAGCAGAAGTTAAGAAACTATAATATGGATAGCTCAATTCAAACCATCAGTGTAAAAACTGACGAAGTGTTGTGATAATTCCACAAATGGGTAAAACTGTGGGACAATCCCTCACTGTTCTTTTTTCCCTTTGTTTACCTGACAATTATTAAGTCCATCGCAGTCATACGACATAATATTCTCACGCAACACACTCGACTTCCGCAAATGACTGTAACATTTATGAAGGACAAATAGCATCCTTGGGAGATGACACCTTGCTATCCCTCACTGTTATTTATAAAGGACAAATAGCATCCTTGGGAGATGGCACCTTGCTATCCTGATGTCTACATGCCAACTTTAATGCACTAAAGTAAGCATGACTATCATACTGCTGTGTGTTGATTTGCACACTTTTAATACTACTAGAATTAAACCATATGACATGTAAATTATGTACAACTATGCACAATCACCTGTAACAACTTGTAGAAACTTAACAAGTGAACATGCATGCTTAAATTTGTTCTTGAGAAAGCATGCAAACATAATCCATTGACCCACTAACATGACTTTTTTTTAGAGGAAACCCACTAAACATACAAGGGCAGGTGGGCAGTTACCTGTGCAGTTTAAGAAACTAGAGAAAATGGAGAGAAAACAACAAGAAACTGTGGACCAAACCTGGAACGATTAAATTTACACTTGCATGCACGCAGTACATTTGTATGAAAGGTTTGACTTTGCTTAATGCTTATTCTACATGTGCTTATGAAATTATCTTGTATATTAATATCACACTCTAATACTGCCCGGCGATCGGCAATCTAAAATGTATAAAAATATATTTGTGTCCAATACTACACAAATACACAACATATATTTGTGTCCATGAGACGGGATATCACACATCAATCATGCATGCTTAATAAAATGTAAGTACAAGCACAACAAAACGACAATGAAAAAGATGACAGGAAGTATACCTTCTCTATGTTGTCTAACATGATATTTTTAACTTCGGAAACTTGGGCTTGCACTTTTAAAGTTTTCTCTATTTCATCTGAATGATCAAGAACATACTTCATGTGCTGCTTAATAACTGGTCTGCAATGAAAAATCTCACTTTTCAGTTTAGTAAAAAATAATCCAGAAGGATAAAACATTCTGTGCAATTGTCTGCAGCACTTATCAACAAACATACCCGTATTCTTTATTTAGACTTTTTGCAAGTGCTGTATCCGCTTTGCCACCTCCATATCTCTTTGTGAAGTCATCTTTCAGCCTTTCTAGAAAGGCCACCGAGACATTCTTTGGAACGGTTTCTTTTGCAACTACACAATAAGCTACAAAATATGCAAAGAGCAAAGGTGTCACCATGACTCTATAGATAATTATTATCTTTATCAATTAAAAATTTCTAATCAGATCTGATCTCTGACATAACAATACATAGTTTTAGGATGGATAGAGTTCACAGTTCACACGTGACTATTGATAGGATCAAGGATCCTTCCTCGGCTGCGTAGTGCGTACGGGCAGGAGGCAGGAACTCGAGCCAGTCTCAACGACGGCGCAGGGGCGCCGTGATGACAGGCGACGCGCGAGAGCAGGGGAGGCGAGTGTTGGTGATATGCCCTAGAGGCAACATGGAGATGTTGAATATATCACATACTATGTTTATGATGCATTACTTTGTTCCTTGAAATAGACATTATCATTATTGATCAATGAGTATGTGACTTATTCATGAGACTCTTAATGCTTAAATGTTGCTATTTCTAAATGATCCCTGATCATATATCATATGAGGAACAAATATGATTCAAAGATCAGCATATGTATTGATTGATGATCATGTCTCATGGATCATGGTATGGTGATACCAAATCAATAATATGGACATGTGTTAGTGAACATATGTTGGATAGACCCGCCATGAGACACTGCAGAGATTCCATGTGTCATTAGTTGGTCTCAAGTAGTGTTTATGTAGAATCCTTAGACTTGAGATCATCATGGTTCCCAACATGCGTAGTAGCCTATTTTGGGACTACTAACCACTACTCCGTAATCGGGTAGTCATAAAAGTAGTCTTCGGGTTTGTTTGTGAAACATGTAGTGGGATGTGAATGATCAAGATAGAATTTGCCCCTCCTTATGGGAGAGATATCTCTGGCCCTCGATGTAATGGATTATGAAAGTGCATGGCCATGCCAATGTGATTGAGGAGTCAATCACAAGTTTATAATCCATCACGGAATCGAGAGAGTGATTGAGCTATTAAGAGGATGACACGTGTCTCGCCTTGAGCTTAATCTATATCGTGAGGCAAAGGGATTCGTACATGAGAACATTACAGTTCAAATGATATGATCTTTACGTATACTTTGGGGTTAATATGTCTTGCTAGAGGCGCTATTAACTGTGGTGACCGGAAAGGCGTTTCGGTCGCAACCAAGTATACGTGAACCTGCTGTGGTCGCACACTTAACGGGTTGGAACACTAATTCGAATGTGATTCGGATGTGGGCTCAATTCGGATAGAGATCCGGATAGACACACTATTGGGCCTCGGTCCACGAGGCCCAAGTGAGGAGGTCTATATATGGAGGTGGGGTGAGGATGTACACACGCTTCGCTCTCACGAGCAAAACCCTAGCCGCCACCTCCCGAGCCAAACCCTAGCCGCTCGCGAGCGCTTTGGTACACTCGCGATCGGAGTTCCACCGGACGTGTGGATACCGGTGGAGGCGCCGCTCGTTCGCGCGTTGATCGGCATCAACAAACTACGATTGGATCTGCTCGTGGTGTGGTTGATCGCGTGGAGAGACGATCCGTCGGGACGATCGGCTACTTCCACTACTACCTCGACGCGTGGTTGGATCGGCTTCTCCAACTCTTCTTCATTGCACTGCGCGTCTAGTGGTAACGATCTATGATCCCTTCTTAGCATGATGTCCTGGTGTGCGCGGTAGAAAAATTTTATTTTCTGCTATCGTAGCCTACGCGCGTTCCTTCAGCGAGAAGCAATAGGGAAAAACCCTTGAAGCCAGGCAAGGTAATTGTCTTGCTTACTTTATTCAATACTGTTTAGGGCTATATATATATCCCATGTCTTAGCAAACCAACTCAAATACGATTTGATAATTAAGGAAATAAACCATATCTAATTTGTAAGGGACTCTCCTTCCCTGGGCATCCAGCCCCCTAATTGCCGTGCGGACTAACTAATGGGCCTGGCCCGGCGTTGATACACCCTGCCGACGAGCAAGTTCGGCGAGGCGATTGCTGCGGATGGCCGGCCCGAACCGCTGATGGCACAAGTACTTGAACCGCTCCCAAGACGGCATTCCTTCATCCTGTTCCATGGCGTAGTACCAAGTTTGGGCAGCACCCCTAAGGTGGTAGGACGCGAGCCAGACTCGATCCGCGTCGATCGTGCGCTGCCCACGGAAAAACTGCTCGCAATGATTGAGCCAGTTCAGGGGATCTTCCTTGCCGTCATAGGAGGAGAATTCGAGCTTGCTGAAACGAGGCACGCCGACCCCGGACAACGCGCCTGTTGTAGATGGCGCCGGAGTAGCGAAGTGAGGAACCGGCGGGCCTGACGGCGCCACCATGGAAGGCAGTGGGGAAGGCGATCGGGGGAAATTTATCTTGTGGATGGGAAGAGGCGCGGATGGTGCGATGGAGGGTGGTGCGGCGTACAGGGGCGTGGTGGAGGTAGTGGGCGCAGCGGCGGCAGTTGAAAACGGCATCATGCCGTACCCGGGCATCTCGACGGAGAAGCCCTGGGGCATGGCGCCGGCCGATGAGGACGCCTGATGGTTCTCCAGGGACGCCAGGCGGGTGGAGAGGTTGGCCAGCTGCTAGGCGATGTCGGCCAAGGCCTTCGCAGTAGCGTCGGTGGCAGCCGGCGACGGCGCCGGCTGCTGCGTCTCCTTGTCGTCGTCACCCGGCATTACTGATACCAGATTGATAGGATCAAGGATCCTTCCTCGGCTGCGTAGTGCGTACGGGCAGGAGGCAGGAACTCGAGCCAGTCTCAACGACGGCGCAGGGGCGCCGTGATGACAGGCGACGCGCGAGAGCAGGGAAGGCGAGAAGCAATAGGGAAAAACCCTTGAAGCCAGGCAAGGTAATTGTCTTGCTTACTTTATTCAATACTGTTTAGGGCTATATATATATCCCATGTCTTAGCAAACCAACTCAAATACGATTTGATAATTAAGGAAATAAACCATATCTAATTTGTAAGGGACTCTCCTTCCCTGGGCATCCAGCCCCCTAATTGCCGTGCGGACTAACTAATGGGCCTGGCCCGGCGTTGATACACCCTGCCGGTCATAACAACTATGGACACACAGTGGTTGATAATCAACATTGTTGTCAAGCTTTTGTAGCTACAGGATGATGAGGTTTTCTTTCTTAATGTGGGAACAGAAATGCGTCCTCACAATCATGAGATTTCCATCGTCAGAGAAGAAGCAGGACATCACGATGGTGCTAACGGGTAGCAAAGAGCATTATTTCAACAGCATGGTTAGTGTTGTGGACAGTGGTTTAGTTAGTATGTAGTGAGTAAGGTGGAGTTCCTTGTATTACTGCCCCCATTATGCCTGCTTCATGCACAACTGTAAAGCAACTTGCCTTCTCTACATTCAAATCTATATCTTATCAGTCCCTCCTGGGATCACAAGCACGTATCCACAGTCCTATTGCTTGTAGGGAGTTATTTGCTGATTGGTGCTGCTATTTGTCATTTGCATCCTTTTCCAATTTTTGGTTCTCCAAATGTGACCATCCCACATCTATAGCTCGATATGTGGTAACATTGGGTTCTTTTTCCTTCTTGTGGAACATGGTAACATTGAGTTCTAAATTTGTTTAATTTACAGACAGTCTCCTGAAATGGTCTCTCTTTCTTCTCATCTAATTTTGTTCCAGTGCGACATGTCTGCCGTCATAAAGATTGGATCAACAAAAGATTTAAAACAACCCAGGGTGAACTTCCCATCCAATCGCTACAAACACGAACTCAGATTGCTTATCTTTACAGATTTAGATGCTGCAGGTATCAAGATGGAAACTTGTTGGGTATTTTGGGAATTTTCCTGAATTTGTGCTCAAAGAAAATGAAGGGAAATTTCCGGTGGGGCCCATCTGTAAGAGATAGAAGGGAAGAGATAAGGGTACGTGAGATAAGGGAAGAGATAAGAGATAAGGGAAATCTGCTATTATTGCTAGCACTGGGAGGACTTTGCATGATAGATTGTGGGACTTTGTGATTGCTCAATGAGGAAAACATGTCAAATGTGAGATGAGTGTGACTATCAAGAAATATTCTGCTAGTTTTGATCTGTCAATTGTTAGTTCACACTGCTGTTCAATAATGTCTACTGCTGTTCTGTTTATTGCTGAAACATGATGATTCTGCAGTAGTACATATGTGTTACATATTTCTGGTCATTTGCCGAAACATGTTGATTCTGCAGTGATACTACTCTGTTACCTTTACCTGTCTAGAGTGTGCATTGGTTATTGCCACTGTTCTGAGGCAATTTTGATGGTTAAACTAGCAGAATATCTGAGAGACAGTCACATTGATCATTGAGTCATTGACATGAGTTGAAGAAGGCCAAGATTTATATCTTGAGCAACTTCTCAACTGAGAGCAAATCATTCTTTATAATCAGTGAACTATTCAGATTTCAATTGTTCAATATCTTGATCAGTTAAGCAATTTGTCCTATTTATTTGACATAAGTATTCATTCTGTGCCTAGAGATATTATGTTAATATTCATGTCATTCATTGTGTACTGGACATATGCTTCACTGTTTTTGCTTAAATCTGGAATTAATATGAAAATTTGGCTAAAACCGCTTAATTTCCAAAAAACTTTCCCACTGAGCATGTTTAGCACAGCTAAGAAGCCATTGAATGAACAATTCTTGCCCCATATAGCACCCTCACTTTTATTAGAACACCACTGATCAAAACGCAATAGCTCACGGCATTGATTGATCGTGCCTCACCGTAGCCGCGGTGTAGGAGGAAGTTGAAGGAGTGCCGGTCGCAGGCGTAGCTGAACCGGGCAGGCGCGCCGCTGGGGTTGGCGGAGCCGGCGGGGAGCCGCTGCAGGCACTGCGCTGCGATGGCCGGGAAGTTGCCGGTGAACTCGGTGTACTCTGCCAGCACCGCCGTGCCGCGCGCCACGAACGCGTAGATCAGCCACTCCCCCTTGCCGGCGCCCTCCCCCGCCTGCTTGCCCCCCGGCGCCGGCGACGCCATGGGATCCGGGAGGCTGCTGCCGCAGGCAGTTCTCGGGTTCTTGGCAAGATCGGAGTTTTGGATTGGGGACGAGAGGGGAGAGATCAAGAAAAAGGCGGTGGGGTGGGGATTTCGTGATTTCTTGGTGCGGGGGGAGAGTATCGAGTGCGAGTGTTCAGTGTGCTGGCTTTTCTGCTTGCTTTCTCTCTCTAGTGCTGGTCTCTTTCTTTGTTTATGCTGTGATACTGATTGCTCTGTCCTCTTTCGGCTGAGCTGGTGGTGATGTTCTTTTCACCGAACTTCTATCTACATAAAACTGGTCCGTAAAATAATTATTTCTAACACAGAAAATGAAAATGAAGATTCATTTTAAAAAGGGGGATTTTATATACATCACTCAGCTAAAAAATGTTGCCAAATCATTTGAATTTCTAACATTTAGATTGGTTTAGAGATTCGTGTTCCTGCGAGCTCGTCATCCTCATCTTCGACACCGCCATTCACTAACGTCGCAGGGTTAGGGCTTGGGTTCACCGAGGGTAGGATTTAGAGAAAGGGAGGGGCGGTAGAGGCACGGTGGTGGGCGGCAGTGGTAGTAAGACGACAAGACGGTAGTAGACCGTCGGTCACGGTTGGGAGCGATGAAAACTGATGGAGTTAGGGGGAGAGAGGTGGTTGACGGTGATGGAGAGGTCACGCGGACCAATAGAGGAGGCAGAGGTGGCCGCGTATGGTGGAGGAGGCGGAGGCAAAAGTGAATGGGACTTTGGTACGATCCAAGTAGTAATATCTAGTGGACGCGTGTTGTTGGCTCAATCTTTCACGATACATGACCAAATGGTGGAATCAATCTTGTAGTTGCGCAATCCCCTAACTGAGCCGTGAGATGGAGAAGTATATGCGTGTATGTGCAATAACCTCCAATCTCTAGGGTAGCCCACGATCTAGTAGCAGCAGCTCCTGGTTGACACCTTGTGACATGTAGATGCATCCGAACAACAGTAGGAATAGATTGAGTAGGAACTCAGCAGCAATTGATCTCCTCACACAGCAAACAACACCTGCTGATAGATTAACAGTAGCTTGATGTAGTGTAGGCCAACCCTAGATAAGAACTCTTCTACCCGTGTACTAACAGCACACGAACAACAGAGATGATCCACAACGATCAACTCGGAAAAAACTGATTCAAGGAATCAATTCCCACGTTGCAAGAATGAAATTGCATTTTCTTAAAGTACTCCACCAGTCGAAGCGCTTCAGCTAGCCTACTCAAATCCCTAGCTATCCCCAATCCGCCGCCTCCACGGCGACGCCTCTCCCCAATCCACCCAATCCGGTGGCGGTGTCTCTACCCAATCCGGTGCCTCCACCATCTTCGGCGGCACCTCTCCCCCATCTGCCGCCTCCACCAACTCCAGCGGCGCCTCTCCCCAATCCGCTGCCTCCACCACCTCCGGCGGCGCCTCTCCCCAACCACCGTCTCCACCACCTCCAGCTGCGTCTCTCCCCAATCCGCCGCCTCCACCACCTCTGGCTGCGGCTCTCCCCAATCCGCCACCTCCACCATGAGTTGTACCTTCTCTCTTTTGTAATTCTAGTTTTTTGGTTGTTGACTTTTAGGGTATTTGACATCTCTCTGTGTTGCACCACCTCCTGCTGCGTCTCTCCCCAATTCGCCGCCTCCACCACCTCTGGCTGCGCCTCTCCCCAATTCGCCACCTCCACCGTGAGTTGTACCTTCTCTCTTTTGTAATTCTAGTTTTTTGGTTGTTGACTTTTAGGGTATTTGACTTCTCTCTGTGTTGAAATGAATTGTTGCATCTGTCCATATTATTACAATTTTACTTTTGTCTGATGTGAATTGGATTGATTTAATGTGCTGCGAGTTAATACTTATAACTAGTATAGTGTAAGTCTGAAATGGCAAAATCTGGATTGTACATGGTGTTGTAGTGTATGTATATAACTTCGCTGTATCTTTCTTGTTTTGACCGATTAGATTTATATTGTGATTCTGATTTCTTAAGGCCAAAAACTGATGATCTTTTATTTCGTTTATTCATTAGTGGAGCGTTGTTAAATGATCTATGTTTAATAGTGATTCCTACCTTTCTCGAATAAATATTGCACTTTGAGTAATAAAATTATATCCTTTTGTTGCAAATGCAATGTTACCATGAACCAAATTTGTTCTTGTCATACGTACAAGTTATCCCACAACCATGTCATGTGTTGATTGCTAAATTAATAATTATGTGTAGATTCTCTAATTTGGGCTACCAATATATCATATTCATATAGTACATGTGCAAGATACGTAGCATCAGATAAAATAACCAACTTAATTGTGTCATGTCGATATCAAATAAATTTATAACTAACATATTCATGTTGTTGAACACAGAACTATTTAATGGCAGACTATGAATGGATGTATATTGGCTGGCAGCGTGGTAGAGCTCCCTCTAATGAATGGATTGATCACACTACACAATTCTTGGATCGTACATTTTCTAATCCAAGTTTAGTTGAAGGTGACACCATTAAATGTCTGTGTGCAATGTGGTGGGGAAGGCCAGGGTGGGGTGGAGGCGGGTTGGGGCTGAGGCTTGAGTGGTATTGCACATGAGCGTACACACAGAACAGTGACATGTGGGCCCACATTAGGGTTTTCGTGAGGATGGTGTTGGGTGCAAATTTTGTTGGGTGCGATGATTGACCAGGAGGAGCACACTGTGCACGTGGAGGGGAGAGGTGGTCAATGGATAAACTCCCCTTTCATATTAATTAGTATATTAGTAGAAATTAGAGAATGAACCATCATTTACATGTGAGGCCATTACATGAATGATCATTAACATTTTAATATTACCTTAAAACTCTAAATATAACTTGTTTCATCCGCCGAACAAGGGAGCTGTGGGTGGAGGTGGAACCCTAGCTCCCCTGACCGCAACTCCACTCATCCATCGCTGGCCCCCACTACTACAGAAAACTGTATTACAGACAGTTCAGAAACGTCATCATAGACGGTTTTCTGAACCGTCTGAATTTATAGGTCAGTGATAATCGAAGGTTATCATAGACGGTTTTCAAACCGTCTATGGTGTAAATATCACAGACGGTTTGTAAGTAAAACCATCTATGGTAGGTGATAATCATATACTAGTCCAACACGTATAACCCTTTTTGAAACCCCTCTGAATCAAGTGCGCTTCAATTTTCCCTCGATTTTTAAACATCTTTAAATTCTCGCAGTCAGTGCATGGACAGTACATATATTACATCCCCTTATTCAATATATCCTCCTCGGCAGCTTTTGTAAAAGCAGACATGCCATTAATGTACTCTTCACTCACACGGTTCGCGGCATACATCCAACTTCGGTCCTACGTTATGTATATATATATAGCAACTTAGTATTAAAAATTAATTAATTAATTATTACTACATATATACCACATGCATTGAGGCTTTGTTAGCTTAATTCATATTATAAACACAACAGCTATTTTCCCAGCGATCGCTAAAGGTATATAACCAACAATTTTGACAAATTTGGCCTCCCACATGACGGGAACTGATCATGTATGGTCAAGTAGATGCAAACCATCTTCAATAACACTCACCAAAATATAGATCTAAATTGTAATGCAAAGAAAAATAAATTTCATTACTAACCATATCTAGAGCAATCAGGATCGTATGAATCTTCAAAGCTCAATCTCTGCCTCCTCCCACCAAATTAATTGGCCTAAAATCGCCTAGCTTGCCTCCTGAGCGAAAGAGTGTAGCACGGCTAGATCTGGATCGAAATGAAGACAGATGCGGTTCTGAGCAGCGCAATAAATGTCTAACACCATTATCACAGACGGTTTTTTTTTATTAAAAACCATCTGTGATAATTCTGAGATCATCACAGATGGTTTTCAATACAAACCGTCTGTGATAATTAGCTTATCACAGACGGTTTTTAATAAAAAACCATCTATGATACTAAAATATCACAGACGGTTCATCGGTAAGAACCGTCTGTGATATTCGTTTTCTCCGACGCCATCAACACAGACGGTGTCCAAATTAAAACCGTTTGTGTTAGTGTCGGTCACAGACGGTTTTGTCAAACCGTCTGTAATTTGATGTCTATTATTAGGCTTTCTGTAGCAGTGCCCTGTCCTCTCTTCTACAATGTTCTTGCCGGCTTTGATTGGGTTGGTGAAATGTTGATTTTCCATAAGCATGTTTAGATCTTTTTAGTTTCATTTGTTAGTTGTTTGAGCTTTTTCTGCTTCTCCACTGAGTAATCTGCATTTATGGATTTGATTGTAAGGATAAAAGACATGCAACGCTGTAGCTTCTTATTCCCTCCATCTGACCGTCTCTAAATATATGTTTCCATGAGATCTGGGTGGTCAACCTTTTCAAAACTTTGACTATTAGTATATACAAAAGTATATAAATAGGTTACATGAAAATAATGTTACAGGATTTGTCTTTCTAGCATCTAACTATAAAATGATTTTTAACTAGTTGTTGTTTCCCAAATATAAAAATGGAAGTCCATTTGGAAAGCTAATGTAATGCTATACGGAGCGTTAGTTTCACTAAAAAATGCCAATGTACCATGTCAAAATCATATAACAATTTAGGAATAAATCCATGTAACACTCTAAATTTTGTTTGAAAGTCTATCTAGCACTTTGAACTATGAAACTAGATATTTGATCCCTTGAATTTTATAATTCGGTTCAAATAATACCATGACCCAGTATGGCATTCTGGTATTACTTGTATGGCACGATGAGTGAACGGTTTTACCATGTAGGATGACATGCTGGTTATGTTGGATCAGTGATATGTAGGGTCCACAAGAGTTTCTTCTAACCGACCTCGTAGCTGTGCTACCATGGCCACCACCCCCTCACTGTAGTTCCCTCTCTCTGTTTCGATTTAGGAGAGAAGGCCATGTAGGCTCTATCTGTCACTTATCTAAACTTGACGTGTTATCTTGCATGGTAATTAAAACCGTTCAATCATTATGCCATGTGGGTAATACCACCGTTTAAAACTAGGTTAGAGTGTTATTTGAACTAGATTGTTAAGTTTAGAGGTCAAATATCTGATTTTATAGTTTAAAGTGCTAGATGTCCTTTCGAGTAAAATTTGAACTTTTTCTAATAATTTAATTTCACTTAACAATAAATCACCCAACTCAGGGCTACTTGCCATCCACTGGCTTCTTAAATGCGCCTCAACCTCAATTATACTCCTAAGCAGCCCATGCTCGGCTCAATGGGCTTTCTACTTGGGCATAATCAGCACATCATTATTAATTTGTATTATTGATTATTGAAGATTCATTCAACAAACAATAAATTTGCGATAGAAATAACAAAAATCTTTAGCCTAGGCACCGATCGAAGCCTAGACAAACGTTTTCGCTCATGCTGTCGCGTCGCCCTCCGGAGCGCTGGCGCCTGATGACGGCGCCGGCGCGTCGGCGGCCCCGTATGACGGCGAGCTGGCGGTCGATGGGGATGGCGACGGCACGTCGGTGGCTGGCCCGCTGGCGCCATATGAGGACGCCGGCGCATTGGCGTCCGGCGTGCCGGAGTCGAATGAGTACGGTCCCGGCGCAGTGGCGCCGTAAGAGGAGGGTGACGGTGCGGTGGCGCCCCACGCCGAGGGCGGCACGGCGACCTCGGCCGACATGGAGCCGGAGGCCTCGGTGATGAGGTCCATGGTGACGCGCAGCAGCTTCTCGAACTCGAGGCTCTTGGTGACGACGGCGTTCTTGATCTCGTTGATGGGCGCGTCCTTGCAGCTGTCCTCGCAGGTGGACGTGCCGCCGAGGGTCGCGGACAGCCACGTCTTGACCTCGAGGAACTTGGCGTCGGTGAGCTCCCGGGTGAGCGCGCTGAGGTGCGCCACCGCCTCCTCGATGTCGTCGGAGCAGCTGTCGAGGCACTTGAACAGGGAGTCTTCCTTGACGGCGTTGAGCTCGTGGTGGGCGAACGCGGCCACCGCCGTGCCCACCTCGGCCGCGACGTACACGGAAAGCTCGGCCAGCCGGCGCGCGCTGGCTGTCCGGCTCTCCGGGTTGGTCGTCAGCGCCTGGATGCAGACCTTGGGGAACAACGTCTTGTTGCACGCGTCCTGGAGGTTGTCGGCGAGGGGGATGGGGAGGGCGACGGGCACGGTGGAGACGAGGAGAAGGAGGAAGAGGGGTGCGAGAGATCGAGGCATGGCCATGGTCGCGGAGGGTGCTATCAAATTGTGCTGTTCTTGGAGTTTCTTACAGCGGCGATGGGGAACGGTGAGGCTTGCATGGGCTTATATACTAGCCGCCATGTGTTTTCGCAAGCAAGGAGTTTTATGGCCAAGGACTTGTTCTCCCTGTACGCACGGCTTGCCTTGGTTTTAGGAGAGTGGAATGTGCCTTCCGTGACAAATGTTGCGTTCTTTTGGTTGCAGTTCTGTGGCTGTTGATTAATTTTGGCAAGGTTTTATTGATCATATACCCTCTCCTTAGATGGAAATTCAGGATTTACCCTCCTGGCCCACGCGTCAGTGACTTATGATGACCCCACATGTCATTGAGGTGGGAGGGTAAATCCTGAATTTCCCAACTAAGGGGAGGATATATGATCCAATCCCCCGCAAAGTTTCAAAACTGCGTCGTTCTCGTTTCCCATTAAATCCAACAAGCAAAAGTTGAATGGAAAAAAAAAACAGCCTTAACTACCAAACCGAATAACTGACCCCCTCAACCGTCAAATCAGGCAACTAACTCTCTTGAGGCCATTCCAACCTGATTTTGCGCCAACTTGGCATCTTCATGGATTTGACCTAGCACTGTAATGTCTCTGGCCACGTGTCGTTCTCAGATGCTCCCCCCTCTCCCCCTCGTGCCTGATGGCAGCGCAATCCCACTCTGGCAGGTGCTCGTAACGGAAACATCCACGCATTGCTCCTATCCCTCCTCCTCTCCTCTCCCCTCCTCCCAAATCCACCTCCCATCTCATCCTCCGCACCATGGCGCGGCGCCAGTGGATCCCCTTTCTTCCTCCTCTTCTCTCTCCGTATATCACCCATCTATCTGCTCTCTCTACAATCCTGATCAGAGGATGTCCTCAAGGCGAATGGCAGCAGAAATGGATGCGTCTCCGGCAGGTGCTTCGCCTGCATCTTATCTATGAGCATGGTAGACTGCATACAGTAGCCATGCCTAGATCGATGACCGACCCTTCACTGTGCCCATGACCTGATGCCGCCGGCGAGGCCCAACTCGTCGCCCTATTGAGGGCCAGCGTGGCTGCTGGCGACCTAGCCTCCAGCGCCTCTGAATACTCGTTGCACGAGGAGGTCTCTGAGGAGGCACTCCTTTGCTTCCGGGCAATGCAAAGAGCTGAATTTTTCCCAGATGATTGTAGCTTTGTTTGCGTGATCAGTGCCTGCTCCTACATGTCATCACCATCACAAGGGCAGCAGCCGGATGCATGCTGGAAATAATTCTACCGAATCCGTTTTCGAGTTGAGTCTAAGTCAGTTTAGAAATAGAAATTTATATTTCAGAGTCGATTTCTGTATTCAAGTCTAATTTGTAAAAGTTATGTTTAAATAGTAAAGAAGACCAAACAAAAGGTGCAGCGATTCGAGCACCACCAAGATTTCGTGTTATTGTATTGTCTCTATTCATAGCTTTCGAAAATCGACTGTGGCATAAAGAAAAATATGATCAGACCAATCCGATCAGTGAAGACGTCAGGACCATCTGATCATCATCGAAAACATTTGGACCATCCGATCAGCGTCAGAACGTTCAGACCAGTCCTTACGACATCATGTGCGATCGGAGCAGTCCGAAGAGAAACCTAATTTACGACCATTGATTTAAGATCGGATGGTGTTCGAGTGCGTCCTCCAAAGTGCTTTGGCGCATCTACGCTGCCATACCCGACTCGATGCTCAGTCAACTTGTTAGAAAATATACAACATGAGAAGCATGGATTGCTCTTCAAACTATGAACGAAGATGTGGATCGTGTGAAGAAGGTTCGACTACAAACTTTCCGAGGAGAATATGAGGCGTTGCATAAGGGTGAAATGGATCTCTTGGAGGTACATTGGAGGAAACTACGACGGTCGAGAAATACTTATGTGTCCTACCTAAGAGGTTCATGCCGATGGTCACAACTCTTCTATATTCAAAACATGAAAATAGAGGAGGTAACAGGATCCTTCAAAGTACATAAGAGATTGCTCAAAGAGTGTAAGGCCAGGACTGATCAAGCACCACTAGTGTTTTGTAAAAAGAAAGGTGAAAATAAAACTTGGCGGGATTCATATCCAAGCCAAGGAGGAGCCCGGGAATCTGACAATTGGTGTGGATGTGGTCGTGGTCAAGGTGGCCGTGGCTTTGGTTGAGGAGGTCGTGGTTTTACTGCTGGTCGTGGAGAGAGAGAGAGAGAGTAATGCAAGGTGAGTCCTCTTATCACCAAGGCAAGCCAAGAGTCAAATGCTTTACTAGTTATGCTGTAGTCTACAGAAGTCATATTAAGTGTTATGAGTGTCAAAAGTTTGGATACTATGCTGCTGACTGTCATTACAAGAAGAAGGAGGAGGCAAATTTAATTCAAGCCAAAACAGAGCAGGAGCCAACACTTCTATTGTCCATCTGTAAGGAGAAGAATACACAAATTATGATATTAACTGAAGAATATGTCCAGCCATAACTATTCAAAGTGAAAAGAGATGCACATGGCAACGTTGTTCATCACAAGGTAAGACTTGTAGCAAAAGGCTATGTTCAAAAAAGGGCATAGACTATGAAGAGATATTTGCACCTATTACAAGATTAGAGATAGTGAGACTGATATTTGCTCCCGCTGCTCAATATGGATGGGAAATACACCACATGAATGACAAATTTGCATTCCTAAATGGTGATCTTACCGAGGAGGTATATGTATCACAACCAAGAGAGTTTTCAAGTGAAAGGACAAGAAGGCAAGGTTTATCGACTCTTAAAAACCTTGTATGGTTTGAAGCAGACGCTTAGAGCCTAGAACAAAAAAGTGGATAATTCATTGATTAACCTTGGTTTTGAAATATGAAAGCAGGATCCAGCCTTATATACAAGAAAGGCTGAAGAAGACATGGAGATACTCAGCATATATGTTGATGATCTTATTATCATAAGAACATGTGATCGAAGGATTGAGGAGTTTAAGAAAGAGATGATAAAGCAGTTCGAGATGAGCAATCTTGGACTTTTGACTTACTACCTTGGTTTGGAGATGAAACAAATTAAGCATAATATTATAACCAAAGTCGAATTATGCAAAGAAGATTCCTGAGAATGCAGGTATAATGGGATGCAACCCTTGTCAGTACCCCATGGAGTCAAAGTTAAAACTCGACAAAGATAAGACAGGAGAGCCGGTCGATGCTACTGAATTTCAAAGTATACTAGGTTGCCTACATTATTTGATACATACTCAACCAGATCTTGCATACTAAGTTGGAGTACCTAGTAGATTTATGGAAAGATCAACAATACAACACAAACAAGCATTAAAACAAGTGCTAAGGTATCTAGCAGAAACTGTGTATTATGAGTTGCTGTATGTCAGGCATGACAACACACCGATGCTTGAAGTATTCTATGACAGTAATTTGGCTCCAGTTGATTGTAGAAGCACGATTGGGATGGTGTTCTATCTACATAGAAACATGATTACATGGTGCTCACAGAAGCAAAGAAGTGTAGCATTATCATCATGTGAAGCAGAGTTCATGGCAGCAACTTCAGCTGCATGTCAAGGTATTTGGTTGATGAGATTGCTTCATGAATTGACTAACAGACCATCTAGCCTTTCATATTATTTGTGGACAATAAGTCAGCATTAGCACTTATGAAAAATCCGGTGTTCTACGAAGAAACAAACACATTGATAATCGATATCATTTTATTCGAGAATGCATTGAGTGGTCGTAGCCACACTCTAAGTAGTCATAAACGACAATGAAGTGGTTGTAACAAATATTACATGGTCGTATCCAACAATGCATTGGTGATCAAGTCTGATATACCAAGCAACCAGACTTCTATTGACAATGCGGTGATCACGTTGTGATCGAGGTGTGTGGTAGACAAGAAAGGGCTCCTGCTAGGTCTGATCAATCCTTGTGCTAGCATATCTTTAACCAACTATTCCATCGCTTCCTTCTGAAAACGAAGATAACGGCAAGGTCAGACATTGACTAGTCGAGACCCGGGAAAAAGAAAAATGCGGTGGTCCACTGTCCAGCGGGAGGAAGGTGCATAGGTTCATCAAACAAGGATGCATATTTCTGAAGTATGCAGGCTAGTTCTTGTGGCAATTTTGACCGGACGTGAGGAAGACCCTCTGTGGTGTTGGCTGTGTTGACGGCCTAAATCTCAAACAGCTCAAACAACTGATGGTGATGCGCAAGTGCCTGCAACTGGTGAAAAGAAATTTGACGTGGAAAGGATGAATCCCCATGCAGTAGCAGGTGTTCCAGAGAAATTCCATGGTTTGCGTAGTCGTGTGTCACTTTGCCCAATCTACAAAGCCATTGAACCAAGACCAAATCCGGACCGCCAATTGCTAATATGTAAAAGTCTATGGCGAAGGTGTGCCCTTGAAGTTGGACTGGTACTTGATGACAAACAACCTCTACTAGCAAAAAATCACCATTACCCACGAATACTCAGAATGTGGATCACAACGAGAGATTGGAAGCTGTAGTTTCTCCACCAAGGTTGGTTTGATAAAATTATGAGTACTCCAACCATCAATCAGCACATGACAAGGCTTGTTGGTAATGTTACCGACTAAGCAAAGGGAACGTCGGTGACCCATGCTGTCCAAGGCATGGAAGGAAGATATGTCACCATCCTTGTCTATAGTATCCTTGGCGAGCTGGCGGTCGATGGGGATGGCGACGGCACGTCGGCGGTTGGCCCGCTGGAGCCATACGAGGACGCCGGCGCGTTGGCGTCCGGCGCGCCGGAGTCGGATGAGTACGGTCCCGGCGCGGTGGCACCGTAAGAGGAGGGTGACGGTGCGGTGGCGCCCCACGCCGAGGGCAGCACGGCGACCTCGGCCGACATGGAGCCGGAGGCCTCGGTGATGAGGTCCATCGTTACGCGCAGCAGCTTCTCGAACTCGAGGCTCTTGGTGACGACGGCGTTCTTGATCTCGCTGATGGGCGCGTCCTTGCAGCTGTCCTCACAGGTGGACGTGCCGCCGAGGGTCGCGGACAGCCAAGACTTGACCTCGAGGAACTTGGCGTCGGTGAGCTCCCGGGAGAGCGCGCTGAGGTGCGCCACCGCCTCCTCGATGTCGTCGGAGCAGCTGTCGAGGCACTTGAACAGGGAGTCTTCCTTGACGGCGTTGAGCTCGTGGTGGGCGAACGCGGCCACCGCCGTGCCCACCTCGGCCGCGACGTACACGGAAAGCTCGGCTAGCCGGCGCGCGCTGGCCGTCCGGCTCTCCGGGTTGGTCGTCAGCGCCTGGATACAGACCTTGGGGAACAGCGTCTTGTTGCACGCGTCCTGGAGGTTGTCGGCGAGGGGGATGGGGAGGGCGACGGGCGCAGTGGAGACGAGGAGGAGGAGGAGGAAGAGGGGTGCGAGAGATCGAGGCATGGCCATGGTCGCGGAGGGTGCTGTCAAATTGTGCTGTTCTTGGAGTTTCTTGCAGCGGCGATGGGGAACGGTGAGGCTTGCATGGGCTTACATACTAGCCGCCATGTGTTTTTGCAAGCAAGGAGTTTTGTGGCCAAGGACTTGTTCTCCCTGCACGCATGGCTTGCCTTGGTTTTAGGAGAGTGGAATGTGCCTTCCGTGACAAATGTTGCGTTCTTTTGGTTGCAGTTCTGTGGCTGTTGATTAATTTTGGCAAAGGGTCTTACAGTGTTAGGATCAACTGTGTAGGAACGAAACAAATTAATGATTGTGAAATGCATATGCAAAGTTTCAAAACTGCGTCGTTCTCGTTTCCCATTAAATCCAACAAGCAAAAGTTGAATGGAAAGAAAAAGAAAACAGCCATCATTTACAGGCGAATGTTCACAGACATTTAGCCTTAGTTGCAACTCAAATTGTCAAAGTAATATGCCTTAGTTGCAGCTCAAAATTGTCAAAGTAATATGGTTTAAAAATCACTTCTTATACTTTATTATTGACTACTAGAAGAAAAGACTATATGACACCTGCACTATTGTGCTTGTCTAAATATCAGCCTTCAACTACGAAACTGAATAACTGACCCTCTCAACCGTTAAAATTGGGCAACTAACTCTCTTGAGACCATTCCAACCTGATTTTGCGCCAAACTTGGCATCTACGTGGATTTGAGCTAGCACTGTAATGTCTCTGGCTACGTGTCATTCTCAGATGCTCCCCCCTCTCCCCCTCGTGCCTGATGGCAGCGCAATCCCACTCTGGCAGGTGCTCGCAACGGAAATATCCATGTATTGTTCCTGTCCCTCCTCCTCTCGAAATTTTTGTACGAATAATCTATATTTTATTCGAAATTACAGAAATATATCTGCGGGAAATTTTTTTACATAAATAGGTTCCAGTCGCCCAATGGAGGGCGACTGGAGCCTATCGCCCAAAAGAGAGGCGACATGTAGCAAATATGCCAACGGTTGGACGAATTATTGCTGTCTCCCGAGTATTGGGCGACTGCAATGCAGTCGTTGTACGGTTAAGGAAGCTCACTCGGCCGCCACCACTGCTTACGCATTTTTCACTCATTCTGCGCGCAGAGAAGAAAAGAGAGAAGAAAGGAGAGAAGAAGAGAAAAGACGAGAGGAAGGAGGGGAAGAAAAGGAGGAGAAGAGGAGAGGGAGAAGAGGGAGAGGAGGAGAGGAGAGGGAGAAGAGGGAGAGGAGGAGGTGAGGGAGGAAGGAGGAGTGGAAGCTATTCCATCTATTTAGATCTTCAGATTCAGGTATGTTTTGATTATTTTGTATTTTGCAGTATTATATTTATAAAATGTTAGTGTTAGTAAAAATTGTAGATGTAGAAAATCTAGTACATTTTTAGTATAGAAATGTTAGTATAGAAAAGTTAGTATAGAAAAGTTTTAGTATAAATTTTTTAGTATGGAACATTTTGTAGTATAGAAATTGTAGCACAATTTTTAGTATAGAAAGTTTAGTATTGTGCGATGTTATTTGACATGTTGCAAAATTGAAACGTATATGCAAGCCGACATCATCAATGGCAGTAGCCACTACATTGAGAGTGCATTACGGTGTTGGAACCATTCGTGAAGGTCCGAATGGTGTGGATTTGAGCGGCTTTCCGCAAGTCACTCTCGTACTTCCGGATGGCGAGAATGCTCGAATCGCAGATGTGCTGCATTGGCTGACACGGAGTTTTCAATGGACCCCGAGGTGTGCAGCGTCGTCGTGCAAGGGCTTTGGAGCCGGTCTCCCACGGACATCAGATGGGAGCTGAAGACATTGGTGCGCACTGCTTCGTGGAAGGGCTTTGTGCAAGGGTGCCGACGCCGTGGATACGAGTGTGTCCTGCTTGTGCAACCATGCTCACTACAAGCAGCTGCGCAAGCTCATGCGTCTGCCCTTGCTTCAGGAGGTGCTAGCAGCTCGGGCAGGCCACACGTTAGCGAAGATGATCAAGTTGCTCGTATTGAAGCCGATGCGGTACATGGAGGAGAGGTTCAATGGTCAAGCCATACGGAGGGAACTGGACAAGCCGACGAAGGGGAGCATGTTGAGTACATTGTGCAGCAGATGGACTGTGATGACCAGAGGGCATGGGCTGAAGAGGAAGCTGTACAGGACAATGAGGAGGACAGTTTGGATGAGGATGAAGTTCCTATCCCGCAGGAATGGAACCGGTTTAACGCTGAGGGTGTTTCTACGCATGATGAGCATGAATCAGTGTGGGAGTATCATCAAACAGAGGTTCGGTTGCATTCTATATTTGCTGACAAGGAAGCACTGCAGGATGCCATCAAGTTGTGGGCCCTTTCAATGCAGCGAACATTTCGTGTCGTGAAATCAAGCCAGGAGCAGTACACTGTGAAGTGTGAGCAGGCTGGTTGTCCTTGGAGGGTGCATGCACGGAGACCCAAGTATGAGACTCACTAGATTGTGTCAAAGGTGGAGCCGCACTCTTGTATTCTCAACAGTGCTTTGGCGAGGCGTCGTAACCTAACGTCCACCTTTATAGCCAATTTGATGTATGGAGAAATTGTTGAGAAGAAAGACATGAAGGCCACGCATATCGTGGTAGCTATCGAGAAAAATTCAAGTACAAGATTAGCTACGTGAAGGCACGCTGGGATTATAAAGGCGATAAGAAAACTGTAGGAAGACCCCGAGGAGCCCTTTTCTTGGCCGGACATGAGGAACAGATGGTGCATTTGTCACTTAGGGGCCAACTTTTTCAAGAAATTCCCGAAGCAATCTTTGATGAAGCTATTCAAGAGGCTGGCTAGGCAGAACCAGCAGAAAAAATTTGATGCTTTGTGGGCATTGTTGGATGAGCACACCAGGAAGAACGTCGAAGAGAGGGGCAAGGGGCCGGTCATTCCTGGGGTGGCACAACCGCAATACTTGCCAGCACTTGATGAGCCTAATCCAGCTGGTCCAAGAAGGAGGAGCTCACGAAACATCAAGTGCTTCTCGTAGTGGATCGAGGGGGAACCATTGGAGAAGTGGTCGCTGTTGCA
Source organism: Dendrocalamus sinicus (assembly GCA_036346575.1). Classification (NCBI taxonomy): domain Eukaryota; kingdom Viridiplantae; phylum Streptophyta; class Magnoliopsida; order Poales; family Poaceae; genus Dendrocalamus; species Dendrocalamus sinicus. The sequence continues at coordinate 17,466,471 of CM070661.1, read as the reverse complement.
TGACACGGATGGCGCAAGGTACGGCATAATGACAACTAACCTTGCCGAGGTGTACAATTGAGTTCTCAGCCCTTGTCGCCATCGTGGAAGGTGTTCTTCACAGCACAATCCGCTACTTCAAGGAGAGGCACGCGAGTGCCGCACTTCATGTGGCCAATCTCCGAGCCTTGTATTCATCAAAAATTACGGCGTACATGGAGACGAAGGCACAGAAGGGTCAATTGCACACAGTGCAGGTCATGGGCAACAGGGAGCATTGTTTTGACGTGATACTCCATGATAGAGCTGGATTTGGGATGGCTCATTCCCTTGTTACCCACGAGGTATGCCTTGGGAATCATGCAAACGAACCTAGTTGCACGTGCAACAAGCTTACATTGTTACACAAGCTATGCACTCATGTCCTCGCTGCATGCGGGACAGTTGGCATGGATCCTTCGAACTTCATGTCTGAGTACTTCTTTAAGGAGAGGATACTGCAGGCTTGGTGTGGGGAGCTCCGGGGGTTCAGGGTGGTCAGAAACTTCGCCACCTTGGACATTGCAGCGAGGACTTGGGTTCCAGATGTTAACTTGCTGAAGGGTGGGAAGGGTCGGCGATAGAGCCAGCGTATTAGAAATGACATTAACGAATCACAAGCTGGAACATCTGGTGCACGTTGTGGGCGATGCAGTTAGGAGGGGCACACAGTTAGATGATGCAATGCATGTCCAGATCAGTAGTTGTTGGAGACACAGCTAAATTTTATGTACCATTTGTAAAACTTGTATGTTACATCCCTTTTCTGTAATGTAGTTCGTGTTGTGCTGGTAGCATAATATTGCTCTGTTTACTTACTTACTAGTTGTATTTGTTGCTCGTTAAAATGAGATTTTGTTCTGGCTCGTGATAACAACCACACGAAGATAACAACCAAATCCATGACATGCTTAACAACATTGCACATTATTTCGATCAACACTCCTACATACTACGGTACAACCATACACCTCGTTGCCTATATGCCAAACGAGCCTCGTGGCACCCACATGGAGAATTGCTGAGGGGGACGCCTCAGATATGGCTGGCCATCGTTGTAGTGGCACACACATATGCAACTAGGGTTTGCACAACAACATGTCGGATCGTAGAGCTTCCTATGTCGACAACCTCCTCGTTGCCCCTCTCGCGTTGCATCTGTTGGCGGAGGTCGTTGTTCTCCTCATTGAGAGTGTCGAGCGTTCCTCCAACTCAAAGATTCGATCCCATAATGTATCCACGTAGTTGATAATATACGGTTCATAAGGAGAGTCGATCTAGCGGGTGAAGTCGCATTTTGCCATCTACGGAAAAAGATGGTAAACAAAGAGGCTCTATAAGCAATAACGAAAAATGTACTATTAGCACTTGTACCCTAGAGTGTGGGCATCGGAAGAAATGTCGCCTGCCATCGAAATGTCCTTCGATGACCTGGACAACCGCGTACTCATTGTGTCTGTATTTTGGCCACACTAGATGAGCACGCCTCCTGGGTATCAAGCAGCAGTTTGGACCGAAGTTCTCCCTCCTTTGCAAGGAAAGGTCTTCTTTGGGTGACCCCGCTCCGATTGGCCCCTCGGTGTCCGCCATGGTATGTATCAGCACAACGGAGAAGGTACTTCTTCGTTCAATTTACAGGGTTCGATTCACCTTCACGAGACCGCACCCGTGCTCTTTATATAGAATGAGAGAACTTACTGCAATGGAGTATTGCTGACAAAAGAGGCCAGCTTTGCGCAGTGAAATGACAAAAGAGCCCAGCTTTGCTCAGTGAGATGACAAAACGGGGAAGCTTTGCTCAGTGAGATGACAAAAGAGGCCAGCTTTGCGCAGTAACATGACAAAGGAGCCCAACTTTGCTCAGTGAGATAACAAAACGGGGCAACTTTGCTCAGTAAGATGACAAAATAGGCCAGCTTTGCGTAGTGACATGACAAACGGGGCAGCTTTGCTCAGTGAGATGACAAAAGAGTGCAGCTTTACGCTGTGGCATGACAAAACGAGGCAGCTTTGCTCAGTGAGATCACAAAAGAGGCCAGCTTTCCGCAGTGACATGACAAAAGAGCCCAGCTTTGCTCAGTGAGATGACACAACGGGGCAGCTTTACTCAGTGAGATGACAAAAGAGGCCAGCTTTCCGCAGTGACATGACAAAAGAGCCCAACTTTGCTTAGTGAGATGACAAAACGGGGCAACTTTGCTAAGTGAGATAACAAAAGAGGCCAGCTTTGCGCAGTGACATGGCGTGACAACATAGCCTTTTTGCAGTGATATGGCAGCACGCCCAGCTTTACTCAATGCAATGACCACGCAGACCAACTTTACACGTAGGAGCAGAGAGAAAACGGACCCTATAAATTGGTGTGCATTCCATTTTGTAGGGAACACTACACTTTCAAACCCCACACTACACCGCGCTTCCTTCACCCCACCGGGATGGACAAAAGCCAGAAGAAGCAATGGGACAAGATGGTGAAGGAATGGGTGGAGACCCATTACCTAGCACGGTCAGCTGCCGTCCGCGATGAGAAAATAAGGGCTATTGCGGCCCGGGCAGAGCAAGCCCAGTGTGCTACGAGGTCAGCTCCCCGTAATGAGCGATCGCGTAGCAACAACCTCATCCCGAACGTCCCCACCGAGTGTTCACCATAGCTCCCACCTGAGGGGGAGACACCCCCCTTGTTGGTGCAGCGACGCGTGCAAGTTCTTCAAGTCTAAGCACCGCATCAGCCTAGGTATGCATTACTGGGTTGCGCAAACTACTCCAGTGACTACCCCGACCGCCGTCTTGACACCGCAACCTATCGGCAGCCGGTAACGACCACATGCACCATTTTCCCCTACCTTTTCTCCTTCACAGCATGCACTAACAGTCTCTCCCCTGTATTTACAGTCTCCGGAGCCCCTATGTACCTACTGCAAATGGATCGATCTTGAGATCCACCCTGCGGACCAATGGACCCTCGACTTCAAGGAGTGGAATGTCACACGGGACAAGGAGTTGCTGGAGGAGGAGCGCCGCAAGAACGAGCAAACCCTACGTATACAACGCGAGACGCAAGCTCATCTCGAAGCGTACACGCGTAGGGAGCGGGATGCTCGCGAGAGAGAGCGCGAGAGAAAGAGGGAAATGGCGACTAAGGCAAAAGAGGCCGCAGAGGAGTTCAACGCTGAGTGGGCAAGGAAGGGAAAGTGGCCCCAGTCCACACAGTAGGTCGTACGAGCAGTTGGGTGGGTTAGTCGCATATCATGCTATATGTTATGCATGTAATAAAAAAGTACATGGCATGGTACTCCCAACTGTATTATGAAGTTTATTTCTATTCAGATAAGCTTATTATCTCATTTGTTCGCATTCAATGGTTCAGATAGCAAGTCATTTAACAATATTAACATACCGGTTCTCTCCGTACACTAATTCTTAGTAACATCAAAATATCACTTACCACTTATGTATCGATCATTCTACGGTCGATCATTCTTAAAAAAAATTTCCAAATTTTTTTATGCACCTACAACATACAGTGAACATAAACTTTTATTATAACTACACCGGATTTTTTCCCAGTTTAAAACTACAAAATTGACAAAACATAAAAAAATCATGGGGGACTGAGTGCATTCGCCCCCCCATTGGGCGACTGCATTGCAAGTCACCCAATGGGGAGGCGACTGGTTTCAGTCGCGCGAGAGTAGGGCGACAGAAATTCTGTCGGCCTCTGGTTGGGCGATTAGCTCTAGTCGCCTAATGGGGGGAGACTAGAGCCTATTTTTGTAAAAAATTTTCCCACAGGTATATTTATGTAATTTCGAATAAAAAATAGATTATTCGTACAAAAAATTCTCCTCTCCTCTCCCCTCCTCCCAAATCCACCTCCCATCTCATCCTCCGCACCATGGCGCGGCGCCAGTGGATCCCCTTTCTTCCTCCTCTTCTCTCTCCGTATATCACCCATCTATCTGCTCTCTATACAATCCTGAACAGAGGATGTGCTCAAGGCGAATGGCAGCACAAATGGGTTCGTCTCCGGTAGGGGCTTCGCCTGCATCAGTGAGCATAAATGGGTGCGCCTCCGGTAGGGGCTTCACTGTGCCCATGACCTTGATGCCGCCGGAGAGGCCTAACTTGTCGCCCTACTGAGGGCCAGCGTGGCTGCTGGCGACCTGGCCACCGGTGCCTCTGAATACTTGTTGCACGAGGAGGTCTCTGAGGAGGCGCTCCTTTGCTTCCGGGCAATCTAAAGAGCTGGATTTTGCCCAGATGATTGTAGCTTTGTTTGCGTGATCAGTGCCTGCTCCTACATGTCATCACCATCACAAGGGCAACAGCCAGATGCATGATGGAAATAATTCTACCAAATCCGTTTTCGAGTTGAGTCTATGTCAGTTTAGAAATAGAAATTTATATTTCAGAGTCAATTTCTGTATTCGAGTCTAATTTGTAAAAGTTGTGTTTAAATAGTGAAGAAGACCAAAGAAAAGGTGCAGCGATTCGAGCACCACCAGGATTTCATATTGTTGTATTGTCTCTATTCATAGCTTTCAAAAATTGACTGTAGCATGAAGAAAAATACAATCGGACCAATCTGATCAGTGAAGACGTCAGGACCATCCGATCATCATCAAAAACATTTGGACCGTCCGATCAGCGTCAGAACATTTGGACCAGTCCTTACAACATCATGTGCAATCGGAGCAGTCCGAAGAGAAATCGGATTTACAACCATTGATTTAAGATCGAACGGCGTTCGAGTGTGTCCTCCAAAGTGCTTTGGCTCGTCTACACTGCCATACCCGACCCGATGCTCAGTCAACTTGTTGGAAAATATACAACACAAGAAGCATGGATTGCTCTTCAAACTATGCACAAAGATGTGGATCGTGTGAAGAAGGTTCGACTACAAACTCTCCGAGAAGAATATTTGGTGCAGCATAAGGGTGAAACTCAGTCAGTAGGTGAATTGTAGGTAAATTAACAGATGTGGTCAACAAGATTTGATCTCTTGGAGGTACATTGGAGGAAACTATAACGGTCGAGAAATAATTACGTGTCCTACCCGAGAGGTTCGTGCCGATGGTAACAACTCTTCTATATTCAAGTGATCTTCAAAACATGAAAATAGAGGAGGTAACAAGATCTCTCAAAGTACATAAGAGATTGCTCAAAGGGTGTAAGGTCAGGACTGATCAAGCACCACTAGTGGAAAGTAAAAAGAAAGGTGAAAATAAAACTTGGCGGGATTCAAATCCAAGCCAAGGACGATGCCGGGGATCTGGCAATTGGCATGGATGTGGTCGTGGCTTTGGTCGAGGAGGTCGTGGTTTTACTGCTGGTCGTGGAGAGAGAGAGAGTAATGCAAGGTGAGTCCTCTTATAACCAAGGCAAGCCAAGAGTCAAATGCTTTACTTGTTATGCTGTAGTCTACAGAAGTCATATTAAATGTTATGAGTGTCAAAAGTTCGAAAACTATACTGCTGACTGTCGTTACAAGAAGAAGAAGGAGGAGGAGGCAAATTTAATTCAAGCCAAAATAGAGCAGGAGTCAGCACTTCTGTTGTCCATCTGTAAGGAGAAGAATACACAAATTATGATATTAACTGAAGAACATGTCCAGCCATAACTATTCAAAGTTAAAAGAGATGCACATGGCAACATTGTTCGCCACACGGTAAGACTTGTAGCAAAAGGCTATGTTAAAAAAAAAGCATAGACTATGAAGAGATATTTACACCTATTACAAGATTAGAGATAGTGAGACTGATATTTGCTCTCGCTGTTGAACATGGATGGGAAGTACACCACATGAATGGCAAATCTGCATTCCTAAATGGTGATCTTACCGGGGAGGTATATGTATCACAACCAAGAGAGTTTTCAAGTGAAAGGACAAGAAGACAAGGTTTATTGACTCTTAAAAGTCTTGTATGGTTTGAAGCAGACGCTTAGAGCCTAGAACAAGAAAGTGGATAATTCATTGATTAACCTTGGTTTTGAAATATGAAAGCAGGATCCAGCCTTATATACAAGAAAGGCTGAAGAAGACATGCAGATACTCAGCATATATGTTGATGATCTCATTATCATATGAACATGTGATCGAAGGATTGAAGAGTTTAAGAAAGAGATGATAAAGCAATTTGAGATGAGCAATCTCAGACTTTTGACTTACTACCTCGGTCTGGAGTTGAAACAAAATATGCATAATATTATAATCAAATAGTCGAATTATGCAAAGAAGATTCTTGAGAACGCAGGTATAATGGGATGCAACCCTTGTCAGTACCCCATGTAGTCAAAGTTGAAACGCGACAAAGATGAGACAGGAGAGCCGGTCGATGCTACTGAATTTCAAAGTATAATAGGTTGCCTACAGTATTTGATACATACTCAACCAGATCTTGCATACTAAGTTGGAGTACTTAGCAGATTTATGGAAAGGTCAACAATACAACACAAACAAGCATTAAAACATGTGCTGAGATATCTACCAGAAACTGTGTATTATGGGTTGATATATGTCAGGCATGACAACACACCAATGCTTGAAGGATTCTATGACAGTAATTTGGCTGGTATCGGTATCATTTTATTCGAGAAACAAACACACTGATAATCGGTATCATTTTATTCGAGAATGCATTGAAGAAGGGCTGGTGGCTGTTTCACATGTTTCAAGAAAAGAACAGAAGGCTGATGCACTTACAAAGGCATTGGGACGAGTCAATTTTGGTCGTATGATTAATCTACTCGGTGTCAAAGAAATTGGTTAAAGTCGGAAAGGATTAGGGGAGTGTTTGTTGGAAATAATCCTGCTGAATCCATTTTCGAGTTGAGTCCGAGTTAGTTTAGAAATAGAAATTATGTTTTAGAGTTAATTTCTATATCCGAGTCTAATTTGTAAAAGTTGTGTTTAAATAGTGAAGAAAAACCAAAGAAAACGTGCAGCGATTTGAGCACCACCAAAGATTTTGTGTTATTATATTGTCTATATTCATAGCTTTCAAAAATCGATTGTGGTGTGAAGAAGAAGACATCAGGACCATCCAATCGCCATCGAAAATGTTTGGACCATCCGATCAGCGTCAGAACATTCGGACCAGTCCGAATGGCATCGCGTGCGATCGGAGCAGTCAGAAGAGAAACCTGATTTATAGCCATTGATTTAAGATTAGACAGTGTTCGAGTGGTGTCAGTGTGGAGTGGTCGTAGCCTCATCTTGAGTGATCATAGTGGTCTTGAGTATTGAGTAGTCGTAGCCACACTCTGAGTAGTCGTAAACGATAATGAAGTGGTCGTAACAAATATCACATGGTCGTATCCAACAATGCATTGGTGATCAAGTCTGATATACCAAGCAACCAGACTTCTATTGACAATGTGGTGATCACGTTGTAATCGAGGTGTGTGGTAGACAAGAAAGGGCTCCTGCTAGGTCTGATCAATCCTTGTGCTAGCATATCTTTAACCAACTATTCCATCGCTTCCTTCTGAAAACGAGGATAACGGCAAGGTCAGACATTGACTAGTCGAGACCCGTGAAGAAGAAAAATGCGGTGGTCCACTGTCCAGCGGGTGGAAGGTGCATAGGTTCATCGATCAAACAAGGATGCATATTTCTGAAGTATGCAGGCTAGTTCTTGTGGCAATTGTGATTGGACGTGAGGAAGACCCTCTATGGTGTTGGCTGTGTTGACGGCCTCAATCTCAAATAGCTCAAACAACTGATGGTGATGCGCAAGTGTCTGCAACTGGTGAATAGAAATTTGACGTGGAAAGGATGAATCCCCATGCAGTTGCAGGTGTTCCAGAGAAATTCCATTGATTGGTTTGCGTAGTCGTGTGTCACTTTGCCCAATCTACAAAGCCATTGAACCAAGACCAAATCCGGACCACCAATTGCTAATACGTAAAAGTCTATGGCGAAGGTGTGCCCTTGAACACTACTACAGAAAACCGTATTACAGACGGTTCAGAAACATCATCATGGATGGTTTTCTGAACCGTCTGAATTTATGAGTCAGTGATAATCAAAGGTTATCATAGACGGTTTTCAAACCGTCTGTGGTGTAAATATCAGAGAGGTTTGTAACTAAAACCGCTCGTGATTATCATTTATCACGCAGCGGTTTTAGTTAAAACCGCTCAGGATTATTAGCCATCACGAGCGGTTTTAGTTACAAACCGCTCGTGATATTTTTTCTACCCCTAAATCTATTTCTGTTTATTGGCTAGCCTCAGGAAATGCTAGCCATGCCCTCTGAAACAAGCAGATCAACATGTACATATATACATATAATTCACATCTTAATTCATTTCACAAACATAAAACATCCAATTCACATTTCAATTCATTTCACAAACATAAAGCATCCAATTCACATCGCACTTCATTTCACAAACATAAAACATTCATTTCGCAAATCAATTAATTGAAATGAAATAAAACATCCATTAACAAACACACAATTACAAAAGATGTACATTGCATTTGCACTTAGATGGTAACATACATTTTTTATTGCTCTTATCACTCCGGAATCAAGGTCTCGCGAAAGGAACAGATCCATAATCAACGAACTTCTCAACTGCACAAGCTAAGTATTGCTTGTACAGTTGACAAGTTCGTTGATTATGGATCTGTTCCTTTCGCGAGGCCTCGATTCCGGAGTGATAAGAGAAATAAAAAATCATTGTTTGTTGTGGAACTCTCCATCTGAGTTTATGACTTGAGCCACCAAAAAGTAGGTGCACTCTCCTCGAATTTGTGAAAGGTCGGGCTGTTTCAATACAGTTGACGGGATGGACGTAGCCTGTCAATAGAAATATCAATGTGCGCATATATATAACCTGATAAGTATGAAGTAATTACGGGAAGATTAACAAACCTTAAAATTGGTGATCCTCGAGAAATCGAGGAGTATGTCCATATGGTAGCAAACGTAGAATCGTGTTGCCCGGCGACTACTGGTGGCACTGCAAAAAATAGAACGTGTTAATTCAACTGTTGCATAGGATTAATTAATGTGTAATAGCGAATACCTTAAAATTTTGAACATGTGTCAGGCCTTTGGCCCCTTATGTCGAGACACCTGCCTTTACAACGTACACCGCGAACGCCCTACGTGATTCGAAAAAGTTGACCATAGTCATTCGGAAGGAAAGAAAGAGTACAATATAGGTATGTATGGAGAAAATGTACTTACCTATCGATTACTTGGCTGATAACTGTGTAGTCCGTTTTATTCTTACTTAGGGAATCAAGGTATATTGCCTTGTTCCATTTTGGTACAATTACTATTAAAATCCAATGATAGTCCTGATTGTAGGGCATAAGTACATATTACTTATCGTGGTAAGCCAGCAGTGCTGATGCAATGTACCTCTAGACGAAGGGTCTATCCTCGTTGATGGTATGTATGACGACCAAGTGTGGGTCCAAGAAACCAACCGATGATTTGGTTCTTCTAGCTTTAGTCACCATGTGTCTATATATACACACACAAAAGCAATAAATTATATATGACATTTATCGGTATGATATGAACAGAGACTGTGATTGTACACACTTACAGCGTCCAACATCGAATGAGTGAGGCGTCGAGAGTGTTGAGCGTGAAAAGATCAAATAAATCCTCGAAGGTGACCACGAAGACACAATCTTTAATAATGTGCTCTAAATGATCCGGCGTGAATTTGACAGTGATACCTGAGCGCCGTTCTCCCTCTGGCTTATTGGGCTGTTCCATATACCACTTGTGTAATTGTGTGCAACTAATTGGTAGGGTTTTGAGGCGCGTTACCGGGTCGACCAGCGGCTCGCCAAGCACGAATTTGAGGGCCAATGGCAGGTACAGGATATCATCATTGGTTTTTTTTTGCTTTGCCCTTGCTACCCTTGCTACCTCGGCTGTAGGTCGACTTTATGGTGGTCGACTGTAAAGGTAGCACCGGTGCAAGTTGCTTTAGCGAGAATAGCACCCGTGGAGATAGCACCGGTGCAGGTAGCGGTGGTGGAGATAAGTCTTGTGGAGATGGCACCAGTGCATGTAGCTCTGGTTCGCACTGCCCTTGTGGTCCTATCACCGGTGAAGAAGCCTCCAGGGAGATGTCGCTTTTGGGCCACTGGATGAATGTTCCAATGTCCTGCCCTAGAGTCACGATCTCGTCGTTGGGGGGCTTCGGTAGCGGGACGACCTCAAAATTGACATACACACCATCCACATTAACTTTTACAAAGCCTGGTGCTATAGGTATACGGTGCACCATGGCTCCGAGAGCAGACGGATATACCTGGCCCCAAGCAGCGTACAAGGGAATGGATGCATATCTCACTTGGAGCCTGCATGACGTTTCTTATTTGCCGGGTCGGTTACATAGAAAACTTGAACAACTTGGTTGGCGAGTACGAATGGTTCGTCTTTGTACCCGACACGTTGGAGGTCCACGGTAGTGACACCGTACTTGTCAACCTTTACTTGTGGGAGATGCACCCAACGGCAGCGAGATAAGGGGATCTTGAAAACCACGTAGTCGAGCTCCCAAATCTCTTCTATGAACCCATAGTACGAGTTTCTCAACCCATGGTACTGAACGCATCTATGCAGACACCTCTGTTCTAGTTAGTGCTCTTTATATCCTGAAACTGTGTATAGAATGTGTACCCATTTATGTCATATACTTGCCATGTCACAACTGTAAATGTTGGCCCTTTTGCCAACCATGTCAGCATCTCACTTGACGAGCTCCTAGCGATTTGCTCCTTCAACCATTGGTTGAATCGACTGTTATATTGCCTCATGATCCAAACATCCGGCTGCTCCAGATTCTATTTCCGAAGCACATCCTTGTGCTGGTCGACATAAGGCGCCACTTCAGTCATGTGTTGCAAGACCGTGAAATAGGCTTGAGTACACGCGTCTATATCTGAAGTGATTGCTTTTCTTCTGATAGTTCCGATACCCTTCAGCTTCCCCTCATGACGAGATTGAGGCACACCTATCGGTTGAATCTGAGCCATATAATCGACACAAAACTCAATAACCTCTTCGCTTGCATAACCTTCGACGATGCTGCCCTCCGACCGAGATCGATTTCGTACGTAGGACTTGAGAATTCCCATGAACCTCTCAAATGGGTACATGCTACGTAGGAATACGGGCCCGAACATTTTTATCTCCCACACAATGTGAACAATGAGATGGACCATGATATCGAAAAACGAAGGAGGAAAATACATTTCAAGATGACCTAGAGTCATCACCACCTCGTCCTGCAGAGCATCTAGTCCTTCGGGATCGATGACCTTCTGAGCAATTGTGTTAAAGAAATAACATAGCCTCATAATTATCTCTCGGACTTTGATCGGCAAAATATTTCTAATTGCAATAGGGAGCATCTGTGTCATCAGCACATGACAATCATGAGACTTCATGCCATTTAACTTCAAATCTTGCATCGAAACAAGTTTCTTCACGTTGCCGGAGTAACCAGACGGAACTTTGATACCATGCAAGCACTGGCACAGTTCTGTTTTCTCGGCCTTGGACAGAGTGTAACACGCAGGGGGAAGGTACGTTTGTCCATTATCTATTTTTGTCGGTGCTAACTTAGGCTTGATGTCCATATCAGCCAAGTGTAGTCGTGCGTTGACGCCGTCCTTTGTTTTATCACGAATGTTTATTAAGAGACCAATCAAGCTGTCACATACATTCTTTTCTACGTGCATGACGTCGATGCAGTGTCGAACATCTAGATACTCCCAATAAGGTAAGTCCCAAAATATTAATCTCTTCTTCCAGGTGTTCTTCTCATGAGCCCTCAATTTACGTCCCTTTTCGACGACAACATCTAAATCCTTAACCATATTATAAACCTCTTTTCCCCATAAATACCTTGGAGCTGAACCGTCTTCCTTCTCTCCGTCAAATTGTTTCTTCATCTTGCGGTATGGGTGAGCCCTCCGAAGGAACCAGCGGTGACGCATGTAGACGGTTTTGTGTGAGTGTTTCAGCCACACACTCTCGGTACCATCAAAACAGTGGGTACAAGCTTTGGCACCTTTTGTACTCTGGCCCGATAGGTTAGCAAGGGCAGGATAATCATTTATGGTGCAGAACAATAAGGAGCGCAAAGTGAAGTTCTCTCGTTTGTATGCATCCCATACCTATACCCCTTCATTCCATAGTACTTTTAGATCTTCCACCAACGGTGCTAGGTATACATCAATATCATTCGTAGGTTGCTTTGGCCCTTGGATAAGTTTCAACAGCAAAATATACTTTCGCTTGATACACAACCAAGGAGGAAGGTTATAGATGCAGAGAGTCACGGGCCATGTGCTATGTCGGCTGCTCATGCTACTGAAAGGATTCATTCCATCTGTACTCAGTCCGAACCTTATATTCCTTGGTTCTGCACCCAAGTCTGCACAACTCCTATCGATGTTTCTCCACTGGGTGAAATCAGTAAGGTGTCTTAGCATTCCATCCTTCTTGCGCTCCTCCGAGTGCCAACGCAGTAGTTTTGCCTTCTTTGGATTTGCAAAAAACCTTTTCAAACGGAGAATTATAGGAAAATACCATGCCACCTTAGCAGGAGGTTCTTTCTTCGCCTCTGCTCCCTCGCTGTCATCTGATTGATTGTTACATTTGTATCGGGATACGTTGCACACCGGACATACATGCATGCTTGCATACTCTTTACGGTAGAGGATACAGTTGTTCGGACATGCATGTATTCTTTCTACTTTCATTCCCAACGGACAAAGAACCTTCTTGGCTTTATACGTGGTTTTAGGCAACTTATTTCTCTCCAGAAGCATGTCAGCTAAAAGACCTAGCAGCGCCGTGAAACTCTTGTCGAACCAATCGTTGCTTGCCTTCAATTTCAACAGTTCAAGCACGGCCGACAACCTTGTTCTTGTGTACTTTGACCTGCAGCACGTGAACAAAGATTTCGTCGAGTCCTCCAACAAGCCCCAGAATTTAACACACTCTCTCTCATCATAGTTCTCTTCTACATCGCGAAGCATCTGATCCAGATTGTCATCGTGCAACCTATCCAAATCCGAACCACAATCGACATCATCCAACGCATGTCATTCACTTCACCAGCGATGTCATCCGGCGGCATATCATTTACTTCACCGGCGATGTCATCCGTCGGCATATGATCAATGACTTCGTCGTGACTGATCCAACACGTATAACCCTTTTTGAAACCCCTCCGAATCAAGTGCGCTTCAATTTGCCCTCGGTTCTTAAACATCTTTAAATTCTCGCAGTCAATGCATGGACAGTACATATATTACACCCCCTTATTCAGCATATCCTCCTCGACAGCTCTTGTAAAAGCAGACACACCATTAATGTACTCTTCACTCACACGGTTCGCGGCATACATCCAGCTTCGGTCCTACATTATGTATATATATAACAACTTAGTATTAAAAGTTAAATTAATTAATTATTACAACATATATACCACATGCATTGAGGCTTTGCTAGCTTAATTCATATTATAAACATAACAGCTATTCCCCAGCGATCGCTGAAGGTATATAACCAACAATTTTGACAAATTTGACCTCCCACATGACAGGAACTGATCATGTATGGTCAAGTAGATGCAAACCATCTTCAATAACATTTACCAAAACTTAGATCTAAATTGTAATGCGAAGGAAAATAAATTTCATCACTAACCATATCTAGAGCAACCAGGAATGTATGAATCTTCAAAGCTCAATCTCTGCCTCCTCCCACCAAATTAATTGACTGAAATCGCCTAGCTTGCCTCCTGAACGAAAGAGTGCAGCACTGGCTAGATCTGGATCAAAATGAAGATAGATGCGGTTCTGACCGGCACAATAAATGTCTAGCAAGATTATCACGCACGCGGTTTTTATTACAAACCGCTCGTGATAATTTAAGATTATCACGCACGGTTTTTAATAAAACCGCTCAGGATATCTTGAATATCACGACGGTTCATCGGAAGAACCGCTCGCGATATTCGCTTTCTCCGACGCTTCAACACGCATTTATGTCTAAATTAAAACCGTCGTGTTGGTGTCCGGTCCTGCACGGTTTTGTCAAACCGTGCGTGATTTGGCGTCTAGTATTAGGTTTTCTGTAGTAGTGGAAGTTAGACTGGTACTTGATGACAAACAACCTCTACTAGCAAAAAATCACCATTACCCACAGATACTCAGAATGTATCACAACGAGAGATTGGAAGCTGTAGTTTCTCCACCAAGGATGGTTTGATAAAATTATGAGTACTCCAACCATCAATCAGCACATGACATGGCTTGTTGGTAATAATAATAATACCTATATTATAGCCAGGGGAGTTCCCGGCCCCCGAGCTGTGCCACGTCAGCATTTTTGCGAAAAAGTCCCTGAGTTCTCGGCCCCCGAGCTGTGTCACGTCAGCATTTTTGCGAAAAAGTCCCTGTGTTTTCAGAAATTACGTAAAGATCCTCCGTTCTCGCAAAAAGGTCTATATCAAGTTTTTTCGAAAAGCACCCTCCACTTCACCGAAATTGCGTATCCTTTGTCCGATAGCACCCCGTGGCTTTCCAAAATTACGTACGGGTCCTCTTTAGGTATGTAGAGGTCCTTATAGGTCCTCGATTTTTTTACAAAAAAGGCCTTCGGTTTTCTCGAAATTACTTGCGTGTCCTTAATTTTTTTTAAGAAACTCCTTGCGAATTGCCGTCTCTTTTACTTCGGTCCACACGGTAGCTAGCGCGGCGTGGCGCCGCGCTTACGCAGCTAGTGTTACCGACTAAGCGAAGGGAACGTGGGTGACCCATGCCGTCCAAGGCATGGAGGGAAGATATGTCACCATCCTTGTCTATATAATATCTGCCGCAAGTGCTAGAACAGACTGTGGCGCTATGTATCCCCTAGCGAATCTGGTGTGTCGTCATCGTCATCACTGATCAACAACATGCAGTAACTTTTGCGATGGCCAGATTGCCACTTTTGATCGCAGTGGTAGCAGACTCCATGCTCACGCTTTTTACATAGTTCTTGGGCCGCGAGGCAATGGACCGGCAAAGATGGAGGAGGCAATGGACATCCTATTGTTGTGTTGGATGTCCCATTCAACGGAAGTGTTGGAGATTAGGACGTTGCAGAAGGCGGTGCATCAGGCGGTGCCGAAGATATAATGGCATGCCAAGGTTTACGAGGGTTCGCCCGCGATGATAAGGGCCGTAATTCCTCGTACATGGCTTCATGCAAACGAGCTAGAGCGAAAGCTTCCATCAATGACGTTGGTTTGGAGAGATTTGTAACTTACGACGGATGTCCATGCACAAGGCTGCAATAAAGAAGGACAACAAAAGTGTGTCGGGGATGCCTGTGACGCGGTTCAGGAGTGCCTCAAATTCGGCTTGGAAAGCTTCGACAGTCGTCATTTGTTGTAGTTTGGAGAGAGAGCCTGCTGGATCCTCATATAAATATGGGCCAAAACGGAGTTTGATGTTGTCAAGAAAGGAATCCCAAGAGGAAAGCGGATTATTTGCTTTCATCCAGTGGAACTAGGCCAACGCTGCTCCCTGCACTGCAAGTGAAGTTCCACTAATTGAAGATGCAAGTGAGCTGGTACCTTATGCACAGCAAAGAATTATGAGATGTTGAATGCCCAATCATGTGGGTTAGACCCATCGAACTTGGGTGCATCAATTTTGAGGGCTCGAAGAATCATCTTTGTGTCGGCGTGATTTAGGTCTTCTGGTGTCAAATCGCCAGAAGAGGATACCCCTACTGTACCCATTGGAAGGGCCGCCGAAGGATGATCCAATATACTGCTGGTCGTTGGACGCGGCATGTCCGAGAGTTGTGCTTCGACCCATTGACGTTGCTGTTGTAATGCTTGATTCGTGGATAGGATGTGCTGACCAACTCTGTCCTCCAAGCCGTTGAGATGACAAGCGATTGCCTTGACAATGGTGAGAACGTCGTCATCAGGCATCTCAACGAAAGCACCAATTGGTAGGGACTACCTACCAAGTAGACATTCTATTCGAGCAGAACAAAACTCCCAAGGAAACAGTGAGGAAGAAACAGGGGTGGACCCAGGACAAAATCCAAGAGGGGGCACAACAATACACATAGTATGCTGAATTGTTCTCATTCATAATTTTAGCATGAGTGAGGGCCTTTTAGTTGGGCTGAGTGGGGGCACTAGCATTAAATCTTGAGTTATATACCTGGGTTCCTGCGAATTGAGTGACGGCCTGGGCCCTCACTCCCCCCTCTTTGGGTCCGCCCCTGGGAAGAAAGAACGTGTTGGAGGATATTCAGAAATTGTATTCGATGTCTCAAATAACCAATACATCCTCCTTTTATAATAGTTTAAGAAGATAAATCTATTAACTAATAGATAAGGAAAGCTAATTTAGGAAAGACTAATATGAACAAGTATTCTAAAGATAATATTCTATAAATAGTCTTGAAGATAAGTTAGACGTCTCTTGTTTCGTCCCAGACGTGCAAAGACCTATTGTGAAGTATTAGTCTGACCCTGTGTTCGTGAGTCTGTAACAGTGTGGAAAGGTTCAGATACAGATAGGTGGCACCATGGATGGGATGACAGAGACAGAGAGGAGGACGAAACTGAAAGAGAGAAGGAAGGAGGAGGTCGATGTGGACATAAAAGAGAGCAAACAACGAGGATGATGTAACCGCACGTGTAGAGCAAGGTGGTTTTGAGCAAGGGAAGCTTTTAACCGGTGTTGAACTGTTGATTAGACCCTAGATGACACTTGACGAGTCAAATGGACTTAGGGTGTGTTTGGATGGGAGCCAAACCCAGCCCTACCAAAAAATTGGTGACGCTCATACTTTTTGGCCGTTGCTTAGTTGGACACCAAAATTTGGCTCACCCTAAAGTAATTTTGGCACGCCCCCATGTTCTTTGCGCCAAAATCCCGGCTAAACGAGGGCGTAGAATTTGTGCACCAAAAAATTGGCTCCCAACTGTGCAGTGTGGTCACTGAGGAATAAATCAGATGCAGTCATCTACTTGGGTCTGCTATTCATCCACCTTTCCATTTCGTTCGCAACCCCTCCTGACGCAGGTTCCAAGCGAAGCACACTCAGTCGAATCAAGCGGCAAAAGCTACGGCTACCAGTAGCCGGTGGGGCTCCAGCGTCTCCCAACTGCGCCACATCTCCTCCTCTCAAGTAAAGCAGATCACAGAAAAATGTCAGCAAATCCAAGTTCCCTACCACCCATATCGATCCCCTTTGTGAGCTCATGAGGTAAGGAATCTCTGGATAGTATTAGTTAGGAGTTCTTTTTTTTTTTTGGATTCTCCTGATGGATCTGTTCTTGGATTGGGAAAATGTTGCTGTCGTGCTCTTATCAGAGTGTGAGTGTGATCTCTTTGTTAGGTTAGGCCTTTAGGATTTCTAGGTTAGATCTAGCGGGGCTATGCTTTTCTCTAGGGTTCTTGGTGTTCTACCGAGAGGGAGATAGGGGTACCGACCTTCGGATGTAGAGGAAGCAGAAGCAGCCATCACGGGTGCGCTCGGTGACGTCTGCGCACGGGCAGCGACGGTCGGGGAAGAGGTGCAGGGCTCCTCGGCGGCGTGTCCCGGGCGGCGGTGAACGGCGGTGGAACTTCCCATCGCTTCAGCGCCCCCTCAACAGATCGGTCTAGGGTTTTGTCGGTGGGGTGGCGGCGGCACGGTCAACCTTAGGATGCGTGCCGCCCGGCCCCCACCTCTGTTTATATAGCGCTGGCGACAGGGGCCCACCAGCCAATGGGTTGGGCGCCCCCGATCAGGGCGCGGTCAAGGGGTGGGCTTTGGCCGTTGGGCCAAAGCCCTGAGATCACCCTAACATTCTCCCCCTTGATCTCAATCTATGCTTTATCTTTAATTACATTTAACTTTACTCATTCCATCACAGATTAGTGCATAACATGTCTCATCGTCACGGTCAATCGCCGATAGATTCAACAGCTACAATACACCTCTCTGTTCTGAAATAATTACTTTAATCTTTTTGGGCCATCTTTTAGTCCAGAATCATAGGCTTTCCTTAAACCCATGCCGCTACATGTTCTCTCGAACACGTTGGGTGGTAAGCCTTTAGTAAGCGGATCCGCTAACATCTTTGCGGTACTTATATGCTCTAGACTTATAATTTGATCCCGAACTTTATCTTTCACAACATAGTACTTTATGTCAATGTGTTTGGCAGCACCACTTGACTTATTGTTGTGGGCATACGTTCATCGGGTTCATTATCGCAGACAACTTAAGTGGTCTATTGATGTCGTCAACAACTTTTAAACCGGTATGAACTTCTTTAGCCGCCTCACCGCCCGTAGCCTCATAACATGCTACAAACTCGGCATACATTGTGGACGATGTAGTGACGGTTTGCTTTGAGCTTTTCCACGATATAGCTCCTCCAACAGAGTGAATACATATCCGGATGTAGACTTTCTATCATCTCCGCAAAATCGAATCAGATACCCCACTATATGGAGTGAATATGATCTTCTCAGATGTCATCATGAGGCCTTTTGTTCCTTGCAAATAATGCAAGACTTTCTTTATCAATTTCAATGTTCTATTCCGTGATTGCTCGAATCGCCAAGTAACCCAGTAACAAAAGCTAAGTCGGCGTGTGCACACTTGAGCATACTGTAAGCTTCCGACAGCTGAAGCATATGGAACCGCTTTCATTTGATCGATCTCATACTGGTTCCTGGGGCATTGAAAATCCCCATATCTGTCGCCCTTTACATTTATGCATACCAAATTTCTTTAAGACTTTCTCTATGTATGCCTTTTGTGACAGTCCCAATACCCCCTTGTTTCTATCCCGGTGAATTTCGATCCCTAGAACGAACGAAGCTTCACCAAGATCTTTCATATCAAAATTTGAGGACAAAAACTTCTTTGTATCCAGTAGCAGACTAACATCACTACTAGCTAGCAGGATATCATCCACATACAGGATTAGGAAGATAAACTTCCCATCTTTAAACTTTGCATAAACACAGTTGTCCTCTACATTCTCTTTAAACCCAAATTTTCTTATTGTACTGTCAAACTTCAAGTACCACTGTCTTGAAGCTTGCTTTAACCCATATATTGATTTCTTTAGGCGGCATCCCATTCTTTCATTTCCTTCCACGACAAAACCTTTCGGTTGTGCCATGTAAACATTTTCCTCCAAATCCTCATTAAGAAATGCCGTCTTTACATCCATCTGATGTAACTCTAAATCATAATGTGCTACTAATGCCATTATGATTCTGAAGGAATCTTTACATGAGACTGGAGAAAATGTCTCAGTGTAATCAATCCCTTCTCTTTGCGTAAAGCCTTTTGCCACAAGTCGCGCTTTGTATCTTTCTACATTCCCTTGGGAGTCATGCTTTGTCTTGTAGACCCATTTACAAACCTCACTGCTTTGGCTCCTTTAGGAATAATTTCCAAGTCCCGCACTTTATTAGTCTTCATGGACCTCATCTCCTCTTCCATGGCCTCAAGCCATTTTGAGGAATTTTCGCTTCTTATGGCTTCTTCAAATGAGGTGGGATCATCCTCCATTTGAAATTCCTCTGTGTGATAAATCTGATAATCATCAGAAATAGCTGATCTTCTTACTCTTTGAGACCTCCTGGGCCTCCTCATTTGGTACATCTACTGTTTGAGGTCTGCCGTTGCTCCCCTCATCTGTGGCAATAGGTTCTATATGATCCTCAAGAACAGGTTCCTCATTATCATTCATTGTTGCCACAGAGGAACAATAACAGTCTTGGCACCACGTTGTCTTGCACCGACGGTGCAATGACAGCAGTAGTGTGAAGAATGGCTCTTGAATCATCGGAGTGGGCGATACACCCGCTTCTCTTCAAGGTCAATCTCACAAGCTACCATGCTCCCTTCATCATCTCATCCTCTAAGAAGACAGCGTGTCTCGCTTCTACAAACTTTGTATATCCGTCGGGACAAAGAGAAACGATAACCTTTTGACTTTTCGGGTAGCCAATGAAATGGCAACTTATCGCTTTGGGATCAAGTTTCCCAAGGTTTGGGTTAAATACTTTAACCTCAGCAGACTCCCCACACACGTAAGTGGTTTAGTGAGGAACTCTTCCTGCCCACAACTCGCATGCGGTGTTTTGGGCACCGACTTACTAGGCACTCGTTGAGAATATGAATGGCGGTTTTCAACGCCCCATCCATAAACTCAATGGGAGTGTGGAGTAGCTCATCATACTGCACCATATCCATCGAGTACAGTTGCGTCTTTCACTACTCCATTTTGCCGAGGTTCGCCCGCATAGAATATCGGGCCACTATTCCATTTTCCGTAAAAACCTCGCAAAGGTCCAGAACTTGTCCATATGGGGTATGTCGATCGTAGTACTCCCCACGATCGATCGGACTATCTTAATCTTTAAATCGTGTTGGTTTTCAATTTCAGCCTTAAATATCTTGAATTTATCCAAGGCTTCATTTCTTTCTTTGATTGGATAAATATATCCATAACGGAGTAATCATCCGTGAATGTTATGAACGAGTCATATCCATCCACACTTTTCACAGAAAAGGACCACAAATATCTGTGTGAATAATTTGTAGAACTCCTGTGCTTCTTTTAGCGTCTTTTTAATTTTCTTTACATATTTTCCTTTAATGCATTCTCTCAGACTTGTTCTAAGTCCGAGAACTCTAGTGGAGGAAGAATATCATTCTTAACTAGTCTTTCTATTCTCCCCCTCGAAATATGGCCTAAACGACAGTGCCATAATTTCGACGACTCATCTAGAGTTCTCTTTCGTTTTCTTTACATTCGTGAGACGAGGATTCAATCACTTTCTCGCACGCAACGTTCTCATTATCGCATACGACATTCACATCATCACATAATGATAACAAATAAAGCTCATTCTGTAATATGGCAATACCAACACATTCTTTAGTAAACATTATTTCGCACTTGCCATTTCCAAAATTGCAATCATAGCCATCTTTATCCAAATTTGACACACTAATCAAATTCCTCTGTAAAGAGGGTACAAAAAGGACATCTCTAAGTAAAAGAGTGGAGCCATTAGCTAATTCTAATGAAAGATCGCCAACGGCTTCAACTTCAGCTTCGACTCCATTTGCGACTTTAACGCATCTTTCTTTTCTTTGCGTAGTCCTCGTCGAACGGAATCCTCAGAAAGAATTAGCAACATGAACAGTTGTTCTGAGTCAATCCACCAAGTGGATTTGAATATTGTACATACAGGCATTCATTTATAAAGGTAATAATGTTCTCACCTTTCTTAGCCATTATCATCTTTAAGTAGTCAGGACAATCCTTCTTGTAGTGTCCCGTCTTCTTGCAGTGAAGGCACTGGTCTTTGTCTACAGCAAATTTATTCTGTTGAGGTTGATGTACAGAGGCTTTGCCCTTGTTCTTTGAGAAGAGGTTACTGTTGTAATTCTTTTTCTTGTTATCCTTCACATAGTTTAAAGAACCACTATGTGAGGATTTGATTCTTTCCTCCTCTTGCACGCACATAGCTATGCACTTTTCCATGTCCCATTTCTCGGGCTGCATATTATAGTTGACAACAAAGGTGTCAAACTCTTTTGGCAAAGAAGCAAAAACCAAATGAATAAGGAACTCATCCTTGAGAGCCAAATCCATCGGTTTAAGTTTAGATGCCAAGTTGCTCATTCTAAGAATGTGCTCTCTTATGCCATTGCCACCGCCATAATACCTTTCTGTTACCAGCTGCTTAATCAGCTGTGTAGCATAAGTCTTTGAAGAGCCAGTGAACTGACTCTTTATTTTATCAAGGTATTCGATGACAAGAAACACACTCGCAATTGAGCCCGAATAGCGTGCTCAATTGTGTTCTTTATCACAGCCATACATTTCTTGTTGGTCGTGGTCCATTTCTTATGATCAAGGCCATAAGACATCCGTAAGGGAGCATGATCCTCTGCCTTTTCTCGCCATGCGGTGTCATCCTCATTCTGTTCCCTCACCGCGCCAAAGGCTCGGTGGGACGTGGCCAGAGTGAGGACCCACCCACCTCACCAAGATAAAAGCTAAGTCTAACTTTTTCTTCCACTCTCCATAATTATCACCTTTGAGAGTGGGGATTTCTCTAATACAACTCATTAAGTTGTATCCTCCTGAAAAAAATATTTCAAATACAGTGAGAACGTAACATCAAAATTATATGCCTTATTTCCAACGTTGGTCAAAAATACGACATACAATTTAAAAAATAATTCTATCATACATTAAATATACATCACCGTTGGGCAGAAAAAGAAATAATGCATAAAAACAACATTAAAATTTATAATACTGTTATTAACAACGTTGGTCAGAAAATAACAATATCATAAATCTCTGGAAATTTTATCTATTTTTCAAAATTAAATTCTCCCGTTGGTTCGAATTTAAAAATGAAAATCAATCAATATTAACTTTTGCAGCGGAAACTGTAATTATTCTAAAAAATAATTCAAATTTCAGAAGCATTATTCTGTACACTTTTAATCTCTGAAAGAATTAACACGTTGGTGCAAAAATTACAGAGATTTTAAATCAAAATTTCATTCAAATTCATCAACAAATACTTCTGAAAATCAATAAATATCAAAAATCAATTTTCACTGTTCATTCGGCCAATCGGCCCGGCCTGCGCAGCTGCGGTCCACGGCGCAGACGGCGCTCGCCTGCGCCCCTCACTCGGCCGCTCCTCGCAAGACGCCTCACGCGCGCCCGCTTGCCTCGGCGCTCGCTCGGCTGGCTCTCTCTGCGCGCGCCACGCGCCACGCGACGCCGCCGCGCCGCGCGCCCGCCACAACTTGGGCTCGGCCGGAATTACCTCACCCGCCTGGGCCGAAACCCGCCCGCGAGCGCTCGACGCCATCTCAGCCGCCCGATCGGATCCGACGGCCGCGCGGCGATTTCGCCCGATCAAAACGGCGCGCGGCGGACGCCCCCCAAAACCCTAATTCATTTCTGCCTCCCTTCTCTCACCCTCGCACCCGAGAGCGACCGCGAAGCGGCGGCGGCGGCGACCACGTCCACGCCGTCGGAGAAGAAGAATCGGCGCCGCCGCGGGCCCTCTCGCCGGCGTGCGCTCCTCGAGAGGAGCGCGCCGCCGCCGAGCGGCTCGTGTCGGCGCCCGCCCCGCTGCGTCGACGGTGGCCCGTCACGCGAGCGCCGGCGAGCCCAAGGCTCGGCCGATCTCCCGCACGCCAGCGACGACGACGGCCCGGCGACGACGGCCAGGTAAGTCTCTTTTCAGATCTAGGGTTAGGATTTTTTGCCCGTTCCCTTCTCTGTTCTTTTTCTTTTCCTAGGGTTAGGGGGTTTTCGTCCTCTGTTCTTCCTCTCCTCCGACTAGATCTAAAACTAGGCGCTCTGATACCATTGTTAGGTTAGGCCTTTAGGATTTCTAGGTTAGATCTAGCGGGGCTATGCTTTTCTCTAGGGTTCTTGGTGTTCTACCGAGAGGGAGATAGGGGTACCGACCTTCGGATGTAGAGGAAGCAGAAGCAGCCATCACGGGTGCGCTCGGTGACGTCTGCGCACGGGCAACGACGGTCGGGGAAGAGGTGCAGGGCTCCTCGGCGGCGTGTCCCGGGCGGCGGCGTCTCCCTGGCGGCGGTGAACGGCGGTGGAACTTCCCGTCGCTTCAGCGCCCCCTCAACAGATCGGTCTAGGGTTTTGTCGGTGGGGTGGCGGCGGCACGGTCAACCTTGGGATGCGTGCCGCCCGGCCCCCACCTCTGTTTATATAGCGCTGGCGATAGGGGCCCACCACCAATGGTGGCGCCCGATCGTATGCGGGTCAAAGGGGTGGGCTTTGGCCGTTGGGCCAAAGCCCTGAGATCACCCTAACACTCTTGTAGGATTGATTCGTGCTCTGAGCTGGGGCGCGCAAATGCCAGCTGAGTGAAATGTTGGGTGGAGTTATTGATGCATGTGGATGTAGGGTGCAGTGGATTTGTGGGCTCTCATGCATAGTGATTTTTAGCATTGAAATCCATTCTGATAACCCCAATTTCATTCTTTTGATTATTCTTTTTCCTGTATTCAAACCTACCTAGGAACATTGATAACTGAACGTTGATGTACATTTGTGTTGTAAGGAATATTTGTAGTATCATCGAGTTTAGTGTTAATTTGTATGTCGTATCAGACTGATACTTGTTGATGTATTTTCACTACACTGTATTTCTTTTGCATGTTTTACTTGGTTCTGAATGTTAGCAATAGAGATAGAAGTGCTTAGTTCTGCATGTATTTTCACTACACTCTGTATCCTCTGAATTCTCACTCTGTCTCTGTCTACTGAAACAATAGTCTGAAGCAATTGTTCATCATTCGGCAAGTATTCTTTCTCTGTTAGCTCGCTACGGGTTCAGGGAAGAGTTGTTCAGTCGGCAAGGGGTTCAGAGAAGTGCAGTATAGTCTGACTATACTGTATGCCATCCGGCAAGATTCAGAGAAGTGTTTTGTTCTCTGCTAACTAGCTGCAGGTTCAGAGAACTGGTGTTCGTTTGTCAATACTCCTTCGCAGCAGCAGTAGCACAGACGCATGGGGCATGCTCTGAGCAAACTGTAACATCTGATACCAATGAAAGCTTTCAATGATGTATCTGGTTTGCAGGGATGCCTAAGAAGTTATTTGATAGTCCGTTGATAGTCGAACTTTCGACTCGAAGGAGCACCTGCAATTCGCAGTCACGGGGTTCCACATTAACGGAAATTTGGAAAGTTCTTCTGTGCACAAGCAAGAAATTGATCGGAAGGATGAGACGTGCAAGTGCTTGTATGTAGTTGCTACAGGATTATGTTTTAGCTGGATTCTATTTTAGCAATTAAATAAAAAAGAACCACAAATTGGCTTCAAACCAAATGCTAACCAAATAAGTTGCCACAAATTTGGTATGCCAATTGGCTTCAAACCAAATGGAGGTCTAGTGATCTTGCCAAACTTTTGGCAACTACTATAGCTGCAATCTAAACACCCATATTCTACCATTTTTTTGGTCATGGCATGCCTAGATCTAGATTTTCATGGGGCTGATTTGAGCTCAAATCTAACACACCCTTATTCCCTACTAAAATGAGTCACCTCTATTCATTGACTAACGTTCCGCTCAGTTGGGCTTTCAGCCGCAGGCTGATGGCTTCCGGCTGAAGAAGCCCGAAGCCATTAGGAGCCAGAGCACCGTGTTAGTAGATGCAGTTTCTTCCGAAGCCCTGAAGCGGCATTTACGCGGCTCCACCCACCCCCGCAAGCAAATGCGCTTTAGCCACCCACGGATGCTCCCCACACTCATCGTCTAGCGATTGCGCCATCTCCACCCCCCCTCCCGGGGCGATTGGGCCCTCCCACCCCACTAGTAGGCCTTCGTCCCTGTGCCCGTCCATGGCGGCCTCGCCGCGGGGCAGTCGCAGATCAAGGGCCACAGAGTCCCGCGACGGATCCGTAATCTTCCGTTGGGCAAATGACGCGAGCTCCGCCTTCCGTGACCTGCGGTGCCTCCTGTTGCGTACGCGTGGCCCCTCCATCGCTACCACTTACAAGCTTGGGCGAGGTCCCCGTTGGGTCGGCCTAGCAACTTGCGCAGACATCCTCCTGGTGACCACCCCGCCCTAATTAAGGTTTGTGTAACAGCCTAGCTGTTTATTTCAAATTTTTTAGAACAAAAAATTATTAAATTAAATTAATTTAGTTTAAAATAAAAACACGTGTTTTGGTGCCTAAAATTTTAATTCTGTTTTTTGCCCTGAATTTCTATTTTTGAAAAGGCTGGATTTGAAAAGTATTTTATGTATAACCTAAAAATATTACTAAACAAAATGATATTTTGTTTTTCTATAAAAATCATAATTCAAATTAATTACTTGGATTCATTTGGCTTTCATTTGGGTTTTCTGAGTTTTTCTAGAGTTTAAAAATCTACTTTAGAATTAAAAAGTATTTTAAAATATAAAAATATAATACAACATTAAGTTGGAAATATTTTATTTAAGTCCACAATATCTCCAGGAATTTTTATGAATTTTTCTGGAAATTTTAGAATTTATTTCATATTTTTCTGAGCTTTATTAAATTTCCTAGGCTTATCTGAAAATCTAAAATCAAAAATAAAAATTTAAAACCCCAAACCCTCCCTTCGGCCAACGCGTGGACGGCTAGGATCCACCCACGTCGCTGCCATCCGACCGCCACTCCATGCCGCCTACCCCCTCTCTGCGGTCGACACGTGTGCGGCCCAGATCTCCTCGCCCCGCCTCCCGGCCCATCTGCCCCGTTCGCCTTCCTTCCGCGCTAGCCGCCCGATCTCCTTCCCTTCTCCATGGCAAGATCCTCGCCGCCCACACCTTCCCTCTCCTCTCTTTGCCACTGGGGGCCACTCGTCAGCCCTCACCTTTGTCCCCGCGCACCTCTTCTTCCTCCCCGCGCAGCTCGGCCGTTCCGCCATTTTCGCAACTCCCGCTCTTTCTCCCTTCCTCCCAAGAGACCCATGCCTACCCCGTCCTTCTCCCGTGCGCGCCACCCCCCCTCCCCGCACCCACCTTCCCCCCTCCCTGTGCCCATTTTCCCCTTCTCTGCCCGCAACCGCCGCCACGTTCCTGACTACTCCGACGACCAATTCTCCTCGCCCTATCCCCCTTCCAACCCTATAAATACTTCCCCGGGCACCCCTTCCTCCGCACTACCTCCCCCTCCACTCCCCTTCCCCTCCTGAGCACTCCACCGCCGCCGTGCCGGAGCACCCGAGCCACCTCCGCCGCCTCCTCATCACCGGCAGCCTCTGAGCCTCGCTGAGCCTCGAGCCGAGGTAAAACCAACACCCCGTCGCCTTCTCTCCCTCCTCCGTCCCTCGTCGGCCGCCGTCGTCTACCGGAGCTTTGGCGAGGCTCGTTCCCAAGCGCTGCCTCCGGCCAGCCCAGCCACGTCGGCCGTCGAGCTAACGTGGCTGCCGACGTGGCTGCCACGAGGGTGCCACGCAAGCGCCCGGCTACCACGCCTCACCCCCGTGCCATCTCAGCTGCCTCCTCCGTCCGTGGACCCGGTCCATAGACCTGGGCCACATGTCAGTCGCTTGTCTGAATATTCTCTCAGGGCTGACGTCATACTGGCATCATAAATTCAGATTTTCCAATAGAAAAATAAATCAGCCGAAAAGAAATTCAGTGCTGACGTCATTATTATCTTTTCCTTTAGAAAAATAATTCCAGAAAATCCCTTTTATCCTTTTTCCCTGATTTTAAACTTCCGAGAACCCGTTCTTCTTCGTCCTAACTCTGATTGAGCCCATTCAAATTTCTAAATTCATCAAAAATTCCCCTCTATCCATTTATGCCTTAAATTTAAATGTTTGAAATTTATTTTAATTTATTTTGAATTTATTTGAAATTAGTGTGTTATTTTCACGTGTAGACTACGACGATTCGGGAGAATTCCTCAACGAAGATTTGCACCCATCTGAAGAGCAAGGCAAGTCACACACCTTGATCATGTTGACCCCAAATTTCAAATAAAATTTATGTTGATTTAAATTATTCCGCATGCGTATTTTTATTCAATGTATTTCAATTCTAATTTTAAATTAGTTATTGCCTATTTGTTAACACCTCCATTGACATTGAAATTCCCTGATACCTTGTCACCCTAGATTAAAACTCTAGTTGGTGCACTAGTATAGCTAGAGATTTTATGGATAGCAAATGCTTTGTGTTGCTTAGAAATAGCTATGGGTTAGGATACCTTTTCACATAAAATGGATGAGCTTTTCACATGAAATGATGAGTCCTTTAAATGTGTTCTTGACTTCGGT
This sequence comes from Dendrocalamus sinicus, assembly GCA_036346575.1. NCBI lineage: Eukaryota > Viridiplantae > Streptophyta > Magnoliopsida > Poales > Poaceae > Dendrocalamus > Dendrocalamus sinicus. Next base: position 17,438,594 of record CM070661.1, on the reverse strand, counting down.
GAGTCAAGAAGGTTTATAAAATTATTTTAAAATAAAATGTAAAACCTGGTTTAGACCTAGGCTAATGGTTAGGTGGTGGGTACAGGCATGCACTGTTGTTCGGAGACATAGTGTTGATTGTCATGCACAGGGGTATGTGGTTGAGCCTAAGTCAGTTAAGTATCGATCTGTGAGCTACTGTGCAAAGCCCTATCGTACTACCACAAGGCTGGTATGGGATAGTCCTGGTTGATTAATTTGCGGGTCCCAACCTGAGTCATGTTGTAGGCTGAAAGTGAGCGTGGCGTAGGCCATGAGAAGTTTTACTCGGCTCAAGAGGGGGTCCCGGTTTGGTGGATTCCTTACTGGGGTGAAATCTTAGAGTTCGCTTGGCCAGGTTGAAGGTTTTGCATTGTAAAGGCCTTGTCATGATCTCCTCGCCGCACATCTAAGGAAGTGTGTAATCCTGTGGCAATCCGGGATGATCATGTCATGTGGGTAAAGATGTACAACTCTGCGGAGTGTATAATCTATTCTGGATAGCCGTGCCCACGGTCACGGGCAAACTGAGTAAAGTTTTTCATGGATTAGACTTTGTTTTTAAAAATAGTTTATGAAAAACCTTATGGATGGATGGAATCCATAAGAGATTAAAAGCTTGTAGATGAATGGAATCCATAAGTGATTGGAAACGTGTGGATGGATGGAATCCATACGAGATCTTTTGGAAAAGATGGTCCAGGTGGGATGCCCGTGGATAGGTTGGTGTTTGGTCGGAGCCTGCACTAACGGTATTATTTTCAATTACAAGTACTGTTTTTACTTACTGTATTAAATTTAGCAATTTCAATCTATTTATTGTATTTCTTTAAATGTTGTTTTATGCTCAAACTAACCCTATAAGCTTTCCAATGTTGCCCTTATCATTATGTTGCATTTCTCCGTGTGATTTGCGGAGTACAAGTTTGTACTCATCTTGCAATCTCCATACAGAAGAACTTCAACTTTGGTGAGGATATGGATGAGTAGGACACGTCTTACTGTTGTTTGCCTGTGGGCAGGCTTGGGTTTCGCTTCATATCAGTTTGCTTCCACAGTTATTTGTCTTATTATTGTTGCCAATGAGCATTGATGTAAGACTTGACCGTAAGGTCGTACTCTTTTATTTAACATAGTTGGTCATTTGTGCTTGATATGTATCTTTGTTCGGCTATGTGCACTAGCTGTTCCTGGACTAGTGTGATTTACACAGAGGGTTTCAAAGTCGTTGCTCCGGGATCCGACAGTTTGACCCTTCCCCTTGCTCATACTTTCGTCTATCTGTTACTTCCCCTGGTGTGGAGAGATGAGTATGCTTAGCTACCATGTTTGCTCCAGCATGTCCACTACCTTTCCTATCGCACTTGGCCACCATGGCTGCAGATGGCCCTAGCTACCTAGAGCGATGAGAGTACGCATGTATTCCTACAAGTTTGCACCGAGGAGGTGGAGGCACAGAACCGGCCGTATTCATGGTTGAACATGTAGTGCAAGCAAAACCTTCTCCGTAAGTACTACTATGCCTCCTAGCTTTTCATGAAGGTAGAGTGCTGCGACAACTTCCTATCAATGGAAACCAATGAGGGTCGACTCGATTGGATTAGACGTACATGGGAGAGGAGACCTATGAGGAGAGGGTCTGTTAGTTCGTTTTCAATTCGTTTCATTCATTTACTTCAGTTCGTTCAGTTCATTTCATTTAGTTCATTTAGTTCGTTCCCAATGAGCTGAGCGTGTACCAGACTTTCGTAATTTGTGTTGTTGCATTTAGTATTTACTTGCATCATCTATGTTGTAAACATTTGACATACCGACCTGTGACTTTGTTGTCATCTCTTTCAGTTCTTACTGCTATGTATGAGTTCAAATGCATGTTGCCATCTCAGTATTTCATCAGTGTATGCCTGCAATAGTTATCATGCATGCTGCCATCTCAATATTTCAGCAGTGTATGGCTGCAATAGTTAACATGCATGTTGCAGTGTATATATTTTGCAGTGATGGTAAAGAGTAGTAGTTCTGAGGAGGATACCCATAGGGAGAAGCTGACAGTAACCTACAAATGTTGGGGACCAAATGCATAGTGTAGGCAGTGGGTTTCCTTTTTCATCCCAGCTGTGGCCCTTGCCCTATTTTACACCGCGTGACGACGATGATGACGTGAGCTCGCCTGTCCCAAGAGTGCCGATCATGACTGGTTGGCAGTGGGTTTCCCTACAACTTGCCGATGAGGAGCGTTGCTGCAACATGTTTAGGGTGAGGCCCAATGTTTTCGAGACACTTCACGACACGCTTGTTGCGGCTTATGGGCCACAGTCATGTAGGGAAGTTTGTTCTAAGGAAGCATTGGCCCTCTTTTTGTGGACCTACAGGGCTCCTCAGTTGCGAAGACAAGGAATGGACTGCTTGAGCACTTCGCAGGTACCATTTGTAAGAGGTTCAACAATGTGTTGCAGAGTGTGGTGGCCCTGGCTGCTCACATAATTGCACCTTCCGATCCGACGTACTAGGCATTGCATCCAAGCTCGTGCAAGAGAGATTCTATCCTCACTTCAACAACTGCATAGGAGCTATTGACAGCACGCAAGTAAAAGTCATCATTTCTAACGACGAGAGGGCGCATCATTTCAATAGGCATGGCTACACTAGCCAAAACGTCCTCGCCATTTGTGACTTCGATTGCCGGTTTACATTTGTGTGCGCCGGTTGGTCAGGATCGGTGCATGATGCTCGAATCCTATAACAGACCATGGTGAAGTACGGTGACCGCTTCCCACATCCCCCAGAAGGTAATATGGCTCTTTTAATTTGCATTCTGCCATGCATTGCAAGGTTGTACTAACCGATATTTTTCGTTGTAAGCAAGTTCTACGTTGTCAACTCCGGGTATCCCAACTGATTGGGGTATCTCGATCCATATCGCAAGCCAGTGATGCACCTAGAATTTCTATAATAGGTATTTAGAATTGATAAATAAAATATAAAAATCTATAATAGAATAAATACAAAATATTTCATACTAGATACAATATCTGTAAATAATTTAGAAAAATTATAAAACAATTTAGAGAAATTACGAAATAACTTACGATAAAACTATTTTGATATAGTCAGATGTGTATGGCCTGCATGCACTAGTGCACGACAATGTGTAGTCGTTGTCTAGTACCTATTGCCTCATCGACCTGGCCATCACCATCGCATGCTCTCTCCTTAGCTCTCAGGTGACAGTTGTCACCCGTTTGCTCCTTGTAGACGTGTCGCCGCTTGTCGTGACTATGCTCCTTGCCACCGAGGCCAATTCAAGGGCTAGAGTTGCTCTCAGTCCCTCACCAAGTCACTTGGTGGCCATTTACCTCTCAATCCTGTGCGCTAGTGCCACCAGGTTTGGCAATTTTGATCTAGATTAGTTGAGCCTAAAAGAGACACAAAGAGAGAGGGGGAGGAAGGTAGGGGTGCAAATGGAGCGGATATTTTCCGACTGACCATCCGTCTGTTTTAATTTGTATACAATTCGGAGCAAATTTTCGGATATCCGAAGGTTTTGTCGAATACGGAAACGGCGTCGGATATTTTTTGTCGGATACGGAAACGGATTCGGAAAAAACATTATTCGACGGATACAGAACTATCTAGGTATTTTTTTTCGGATAGTTACTGGATACGAAAATGGAGTCGGATACCTAACCTCTCCAACTACCGGATACGAATGCCTTGTGGAATCATTTGCTAAATGTAATAAAGTTAAATGACTAGTGATGTGCTTGACAACTTGGCTATGGGCGATTCGTACTTTTAAACCATGTGACATGTAGCTAGTTAGCTACTATTTGTTTAACTAGCCTCTATCATTTACTTGCTACTTTGCTAGTTAGAATTTACTAGTTGCTTAACTTGTCCCTGTCACTATGTGAAATTTACTTTTGCGTATTATCCGATTAAATATTCGTGACCGAAACTAACTGTATTTGGAGCGGCATGTATTCGCTCTGTATTCGTGACCGAGAATATCCGCATTCGTATTCGTATCCGGTACTATCCGTGTCCGACTCCGACAAAAAAATATGAAAAAGGATACGGGATGAGCAATATCCGTCCGTATCCGCTCCGTTTGCACCCCTAGAGGAAGGGGATAGGTTAGGGTTTGAGGGGTCTACGGATGGACTAATGAACCAATCTGATGAGAGAGTAAATGGGTTATTAGACCACACTATTTTAGATGAATTGGCTAGGGGAAGTATGGAAGTGGATTAAAATCAATTATGAGAGGAGAGATAAGGTATATATATAAAATATTTTATCTAATTAATATATATATGTAATATACTTACTAAATAATGAATATTACATAAAAAAATTAAGGTATTTAGTTGAATACCCTTGAATTCATTGAGTCCGCCCATGGGACAAGCGAGGCTTGCGTACTTGAGGGTTCCCGGCCGTGTTTGGTAAATCCAAATTTGGTAGGATTCATGATAAATTATGCTATTTCATGTGAAGTTCTTATGAAATTTCCACACTCTAGATAGGCCCTAACCTTCATTAAGCAAAAAAAAAAAAAGTTATGTAGAACTTTTACTCTCCAACTATTCCTACGCATTGGATCTAAAGCAAAACGGCACAACCAAAGTATCAGAACTGAATTCTACCATGTAAACTAATCCCTGCAACTCTGTGGTCACTATTGAAACTGCTTTTCACAAAATCCAGTCTGCAAAGAACATGAAACAGCAGCAGCAGCAGCAGTCACATATAATTGGGCAAGATTTTTCTAATTCAATGGCTATCAGTTTTCTTCTAGGGGAAAAATGACACTTCAAAGCGCTACAAAGACCAAATTGCGTCCCTCAGCTTCTTAGCAATGTTCTACACAAGAGTACTTGTCAAGTTTCTGATCATAAAAAGAGCTTCATAATGGGAGAACTAATAAATCCTGGCCACGACGCCAAGGCAGCCACCTCTTCATCCTCGCCATCTAGAGCTCATCCTGGAAAGGGCGTTGCAAGGGATGAGTAAAACAGGGACAGGAGACGAATGCTTGATCAGAAATGATAAAATGTGTGGAAAAGGGAGCAACTTACATGCTTCTCATCATCGGACTCAGCCTTATCATCTTCAGCCTTGTCCTCGTCGTCGGCATCCTCATCCTGAGTGAAGTTGAGGTTAGATAAAGTTGATCAAGTATGACTCAGGAATAACATAAGGGCATCTCCAGCAGGAGCCCTCAAAACAGGCCCCCTACTTTTAATTTGAGGGCTCCCCCTACTTTTGAGGGCCCTGTTTTCTGGGCTGCACTCCAGCAGGAGCCCTCAAAACAGGGCCCCTACTTCTCAATTCCCTCTATTTCCTCACACACTATATGCATATGTATGAGACAAAAGCACAATACACAATAAAATATTTATGATTTCAAAATGAGGGACAATATTTAAATTTATGAATTCAAATACGAATATTCAAATTTAAATTCAAATTTGTTTCGAATTTTATTGTTCCAAATTTAAATTCAAATTTGTTCCGAATATTCAAATTTAAATTCAAATTTGTTCCGAATATTCAAATTTCAATTCAAATTTGTTTCGAATATCCAAATTTGAATTTAAATTTGTTCCGAATATTCAAATTTAAATTCAAATTTGTTCCGAATATTCAAATTTAAATTCAAATTTGTTCCGAATATTCAAATTTAAATTCAAATTTGTTTCGAATATTCAAATTTGTTCCGAATATCCAAATTTGAATTTAAATTTGTTCCGAATATTCAAATTTAAATTCAAATTTATTCCGAATATTCAAATTTAAATTCAAATTTGTTCCGAATATTCAAATTTGTTCCGAATTTAAATTTGTTTCACTCGTACGGGAAAAAACGAGGAAAGCTGAAAAATGAGGGTTTAGTAGGGGCCCCTAGGAATGAGGGTCAAGGGGATTTAAGGCCCTCAAATTTGAGGGCTCTAGTAGGGGCCCTGCTGGACCTCTATTTTTGCCTCAAGCCCTCAAATTTAGTTTTGAGGGCTCAAGTAGGGGCCCTGCTGGAGATGCTCTAAAGATGCAAATCTTACATCTAAGTCATCGTCATCCTCATCAGCCTTGGCAGCTTCCTGGTAACAGGGAAACATTGCTAATTAATAACAAGTTCACTCACGAGGAAACGAACAACCACAAATAATAACAATTAAGGAAAAAGATAGATTTTCAATCACCAAAGATAAGTTATGCTGGTATTGACAGCCAGAACACATACCACAAAAAAGATAAATGACAGAACCAGGTGATACAATCAGTTAAACTTCTGCTCTCATTTTGGTATAGTGGGGATATAGTATTGATGGTTGCGACATGGCGTACATTTATTTACATTTAATTATGCATATAGCATTCTGCCGGACAGTCAGGAAGCTAAGACATGCACCCAAGCACCCAGGAAACGAAGAAAAGATGCCCCACTTATCATCAGCAAACTAGCGCCCATGTCAACAAAGATACATATGGATGATAAAGACAACAAAGACAATGACATGCAGAAATAACCAAGATGCTATCACAAAGACAATCATACAGCGGTTGATGCCCAACATTATATGATTAATGACTTTACCTCCTCTTCCTTCTTTTTCTCAGCCTCGTCAAAAGCAGCCTTCTCAGCCTGTAAGATTTGGCATTGTTAGTACATGTTGGATCAACCATCAAATGACTACATGATACATGTTAGGTGCAGGGCAACATACATCCTTGTGCTTGCCCCAGGTCTCTTCTGCAAATGTCTTGGCCAACTCAGGGTCGTCAGTGATGAGAATGTTGTTAAACAAAGTTCCTGATTTAACCTGTAGATATAGAAGATAAAAAAGCATAACTAACGGTGTTTCTGTCTTTCTGAGCAGGCTCAAGGAATTAGTGAGTATTCAGCACCAACCTGCCACAGCTCAATGCCAATGTACTTCAGGCTGTCGAAAGCATAGATGTATGGATCATCCTTGAAGTCTGTGAAGCACAAAGGAATCATTTGAGCATGCATATTTCATTTATTGAACAGTATGCAGACACCAGGTTCGATTTCAGGTAAATATACCTGGGTTGTTGATCATAGGTGCCTTCCATTTACCCTGGTAGTTAGGGTTCTTGATTTTCTGGCAAATGACACAAGTTAATGTCAGAAATCAGAAACGTATTGCTAATTGAAGTGTTTCTGCGTGTAGGTAAAAAGAACAGTCATACCTTTTGCTTCCATGGTCCCTTGTACTCTGGGTTTGGAATGGTTGGGGCAGTCCATTCACCATCTTCCTCATCATCCCAGTCCTCAGGCTGCACAAAGTGCATCAAAGAATGTAAAAACCAACATTATTATGGATCATATAACGTATGGAGTGAATTATCAAATTAAGTACCTTCTTAGCATCAGGATCAGGAATTTCCTTGGGAATATCATCATAGCCCTGGAAATGATAAATTATGAGTCATATTGCATAAACAAATAACATAAAGCTCCTTTCTAGCTTCTCTTAAAAAATTTAGATATTCCTAACTGAATGAGAAATAGCAAGCAGTTTGTTGTAGTATAAAAAGCTCTTAATTCTGATCAGGTAATGTTTTCACTTTGTTATTCATATACATGATAGTATTTACATGGTAGCAACAAAGGAAATACTACCTCTGGCTTCTTGTCCTCAGGATCAGGAATGTATTCCTTGTCATCCCAGTCCTCTGGCTGCAATCATCAAATCATTATCTAAGTTAACTATTGAAGAAGCATGAGCAAGGCAATTCACACAAACAGTAAGCAATCTCTAAAGTGTACCTTCTTAGCCTCTGGGTCCTTGATTTGCTTCGGAGGAAGAATATCCCAATGGTCATAGATGCTGCCAGTTTGCTTCTCAACATTATCGATGAGAATGGTGTATGTAGCATCGGGACGGATGATCAAAGTGTACACATGTGATAGCTGATCAGTCTCGCAAGGCACATCCTTCTTGATCAAATGGTTTTTGCCATCCTTGGTAAGGATAGCGTGAACCTTCTTGGTGCTGTACCCACAGATATCTGGTCCAAACATAATGCTGGAATACAAAAGTACAAGTTATTTAACTAATAATCACAAGAGTAGGCAGCATCAGAACATGAACAGAAGAAAATTGTTACCTGTAAGGTGTGTCCCCGCCGAATTTCTTCTGGTCAATATCACCACCAAGCAACTTGACGTAGCCACCACCACAATCAAGTTTCTGCTCGTGCTTTACAGAGAATTGCAGCACCAGGGTCTTATCCTTGTTGCTGAACTCAGGGTACTCCGCCGAAATGGCATAGAACCTGTGGTCCTCAGAGGTTTGGATACCTGCAACACGAAACATGGTTTGGTAAATGATAATAGAAAATCACCAAGGTATGTTTCTGAACGAGGTTATGTTGGATTTTCCAATTCACCTTTGTCCTCAGGATCTCCATTCCATTTTCCAGATGTGTGGATCCATTCACCCGCCATGTTCTCATCCTTCTTCCAATCAGACTTGACCCACCGACTGTCCCAACCATCTGAGAACATAACAAAATCCATTTAAACAACGAAAAATTCCATGTACAGTATATCTTATGAAGAAACAGTAAGAATGTAAGATCAAAAGTCAAGCAAATGCTTAAACTGTTACAAGATACAATTTCACATTTTGTAGCATTGACAAATTTTGACAGGCAGCGATGTAGGTTCTCATCCGTCCTAAGGGCAGGTACAATGGTATAGACAACGATAATCTACAATAGGCTGTTTATATAGTTCTCTGTAATGGTCTCATACAATTACCATGTGTTTGGTTGCAAGGACTAGGTAGGACGGGATAAGATGGACCTGTTTTTGTAGGTGTTTGGATGGGAGACAAGCAGAGTCAAGGACATCCCACTAGGAATATTCCTTGTAGATCCGGGACCAGGCAATCCTCTTTTTTTCATGGAACGGAGTCATCCCACATGGGATAGAGTCATCCTACCTCTTTGTTTTTTTAAGTACTGTTTTATTTAAATTTAAAAAAAAAACTCAAAGGCTTATGTGTAGAAACATATCAACAATAGCCTTCAATTTTTTTTTAAAAAAACTCAAATGGCACACATGTCCCACCTTCATCCTTCCATCCAAACAAAGGATGGGACCATTCCATCCCACTTTATCCTTCCAACCAAACAAAAAACAGGGATGACTCTATCTCCCCAACCAAACAAAAAATGGGATCATCCTATCCCAAAACCAGGGACAGGACCATCCCATCCCACCTTGTCCCTAAACCAAACACAACCTTAATGGGTTATCAATATAGTTGTCTATACTAGAAAGGTATCTATTAGACCATCTATTAAATACTAGATAGCATCTTTCTCTGGATACCATATGAAAGTCCAAAAAACTGAAACGCTAACAGCAAAAGGTCCGTATGTAGACACAATTGATAAGATTACTAGCGCATTAACATGATAAGTGATGACCATCATAAACCGCCAATTCCTACTAACATGCATCAGGCACAAGCACTACCCTATGCAGATCTTAAACTTAAATCATATTCAGGTTAAATAGATGAATACTCAGAGAAAACGAATAAACAGTCAACATCGTATACAATACACAGACCGAACACGAAACACCACCAAGCCAGGAACGTAGAATTGTTTCATTTCGCCAGTACAAATGCCGTAAAATTCACCACATTATACAACCGAATACGGACAATAGCTCTGAGATCAAACATCTGCACCTTCATGACACAGAAAAGGATCGAAAATTTTAGAACCTGAGTCAACTCAGCCACGGAGCCACCACCCTAGCAGATTCCACTAACCAAGCCGCAAACTAAGAGACGAAATCCAAACTAACAAATAACGTAATAAAGCAGATCGAGACACTGAACACTCGCAGTGGACGCCACAGTCGCCACTAGATCCCACGAGGAAATGCACTCCAGTATCCAGATCAACATAACACAATCAGATCCTTCAGATCACAGCAGCAACCATCCAAAAATGGCGAACAAAACCCGAAATACTAACCAATTCGACCCGAAAAAACACTAGATCCCTAACCACCAGCACGCTCCCAAACGGCTAAACCCCACAGATCCGAACAAACCAACACCAACAGCTCAACACGCCGCCCACTCGTTCCTCCCAAGATCCAAGCCAAGCCGCGCGCAACACAACACACTAGATCAGATCGTATGGGATGGGACGGGATCAAGGCGAGCGAATCACCTTCGAACTTCTCCTGGAAGAAGACCTCGGCAGCGACGGAGGCGAGGGATAGCGCGAGCACGGCCACGACGGCGTAGAAGGACCTCCTGCGGATCGCCATCTCCGGCGACGTCGACCGGAAACTTCTAGCAGCTTCCGATCCGATCTAAACCTCCTATCGGTTGCAGCGAAGCGCGAACGGAATGGCCCGTGCGGGCTGCTTAATAGGGTTTCTGCTCATCCACCAGGTGGGGTTACCGCGACGTAACGTAGAGATGACCTATGGTGCCGAGGAAGGTGACGGTAAGGGGGGCGTCCACGCTGGCATGCGTGGCCCGCGGCTGATGGCCAATGGCGCGCGTGGGTTTGGGGCTCGGCCAGTGGGAGCGTGCCACGTGGAAATTGCGACGTGTTTGCGAGGTTTGGAGAGGTGCGGGTAGGTCGCTCGTGCGGGGCAACGGCCGCTGGAAATAGTAAAATCAAGAAAAAATTCGTGACACTGCCATTTGCGACTATCCGTACTAGTGTCCCGCGACACGGCGCCGCCATCCGTGATCGTGAAGGCCTCGTCAGAGCGTTTGCCTGCATTTGCACCTTACCATCTCAACTACGGCTCACTAGAGCTATGCTTCTATGCTGGTGCACTTCACCATAGCCTTTAACTTTTTATATTGTCCTTGTGATGATCTAAATCTCGTCTCATTGAGTTTCATGGCTCATCGGCCATGTCTATATGCCGTCTTATCGATTCCATGGCTCATCCGCTATGGCCTACATCCTATCTTGTAGACTTTGTGGCTTATCGGGCACAGATAGGACGAGAAGATTTCCGGTAGTGGCAGCAGATTCAGGTGATTGATTTTACTTTGGATTTGTTAGTGCAATTTTTGTGTTTTCCTCCTTTTTGGTTGTAACAAACAACTGATTTTGTGCCCTGCAACTGATCTAAATTGAGAAGTTTCAATCTTGTCTTTCCTATCTAGAAACATAAGAATAGATGTATGTGTTTGTTAGATTAAGAATTTTAGATTGTTTTGACCGATGTACATGCACAGTAACCGGGCTTTGTGGACACTTGGACGAGCTCATGTCCTAGCGGACGGGCTCCATGGCCACTTGGACGAGCTCGTGTCCTGGTGGACAGTATGCAACAGCTGGACCAACGCGGTTCAAGCGAGCTCGCAGCCTTGTATGTGGAATAGAGAGAAGAAGACAGTGTTGGGAGGAAGAAGCTGGCATTGGGGAGCAAGTTTGGTGAAACAAAAATATGGTCTGGTTGAACCACATTTGGGGCAATTCACTAAATTGAGCTCTATTAGTAACAGAGGTGGTGATGGAATGGCAATCCCTGAAGTTGGTGATTTTTCGGTGATATTAAAGTGAACCAAATTTTTCATGGCCATTGGCTCACATAGGCGATAGAGGGGACTTTCCGGTTAGGTGGTCAGCTTACTCGGTAGTGAAATCTTAGTAGGTAGAATCGGGTTGAGATTTAATATTGTAAAGGCCTTATCATAGTCTCTCTGCTGCACACCAAAGAAAGTGTGTTGATCTTGTGGTAATATGAGGTGAACATGTCTTGTAGGTAAAGTTGTGCAACCTTTACAGAGTGTAAAACTATTCGAATAACCGTGTCCCCCAGTTATGGACAATTCTCAATGATTTAACATGAGGGGTAGATTTTCAAAAAACTTTGGTTTGGTTGGAGGTGAATGGTTAGTTCACTTGTGATTTATTCACAAGTTAATGGTTAGTTCAGTTATTTATTTATTAGTTATGTGCAAACTAGGCTTTCAATCTATTTGTTGTATTTACTTTAAATTATTGATTTCTACAAAATAATCACGCAGTCATCATTTGATAAACCTTGCATCATATATATTACATCTTATTATAGACAACTTGTTAAGTACTCTATGTACTCACGGTTATATCCTTATTGCTCAGTTGTTGAAGGAAAATCATATTACACAAAGGTACTTGAGGAAGGATTCTTCGACGACTTCACAAATTAGGACTTCACTACCCAGTCGATTGCCTATAGGCATGTCGAATGGCTGCTACGTTTATCTCTATTTTCGACTGCTAGTTTTTGTTAGGCCCTTTAGGCTATTATTTATAAGTTTGGCCATAAGATCTCTACTCTGAAAATTAATAATATTATCTTCTTTCATAGTTATTCAAGATTATGATTGATATTTCATCTATATTTTCACTGTATGTACTAGCGTAATTCTGGACTAGTGCAAAATACATAGAGAGTACATATTTGCATATTTGGGTCTCGTCAAAGATGGCATTAGAGCTAATATTAATGATAGGATGAAGCCCTAGTTAGTATGGTCGACTTGGCAAAAATTTTCGAAACTTATTTTCTAAATCAAATCAACAAAAATGGATATCTAGTAATTCTCTATTCTTTCCTCATTCTTAGGTTCTTATTCCTTACCTTTCTGAAACATTGTTTTTTCAATCTTAAATTAATTTCTTATCCCCATAATATCCATAGATGTCTTGAGTTTTCCACAACCAAAGTGGAGATTGGCCAAGAATTTTTCGAGCTTTGCTGCGAAGTTTTGGTTCAAAGAAGCATCCAGTTTATTCCATGAAGGATGAGATAGCAATGAGCCAATGCATTGGATTCAAGACAAGATTGTACTTTACCACGAAGATTAGCAAAACCAGAGTGGAAGTCATCAGATTAGAACTCTGTGATAGTTTTTAGCGTCGTGTAGATCATTTTGCTTTTGCTTTGCAGTTGTGTATGATGTGAGCTACAGTTTTGTCTCTGATATTATGTTGTAGTCATGTCAAAGATCTTTATTTGTGGAGTTTAATGCTTCTTCATTTGCCTTTTTCAGCTAAGTGAGTGTTTTTAGTTTTGGTTGCCCTTCATTTTATCCCTCTTAGGTGAGTTTACTTCTTAACTTTGCTATTCTCTCTTACCTTTGTAACATGTGGTGTCAACTTAACAAATGGTTGATACTCGAAATTCAGCTGGTCGTAGTCAAATGGCCTTAGATCCTAGTACTGTGACTAGAATGATACATATAAGTTTGGATTCAACTTTGAGTCAGTTCATGGCAGCCCAAACTTAGCTCATGAGCACCACGATGCAGAATTTGAACAACATGATGAATCAACAGAATTAGGTAGCCATTGCACCTCAGCTAGCTCACCCACCTTCTAGATTTATAGAATTTATGAGGACTAGACCGCCTACCTATTCCTGTTCGACTGAACCTTTAGAGGAAGATGATTAGCTTTGTTCTGTGGAAAAGAAGCTAGTTCTTGCTCAATGCATAGATCGAGAGAATATTCTCTACGTCACTCACCAACTTGAGGGTACCACAACAGAATGGTGGAAGAACTATTGCACAGTTCATGAAAATCAACATAACATCACTTGGATGGAGTGGTTGAAATGAAGAAGGAAGAGTTCTGTGAGCTTCAGTAGGGGAACATGTCAGTGAGTGAATATCTTAATAAGTTTACTCAGTTAGATCGTTATGCTCCAAAGGATGTTGCCACAGATGATGCATGTCAGAAGCGCTTCAAGAAAGGACTCAAGCCTATATTGAAGGTTCACGTTGTTGGTAATGATTGTGCTAGTTTTCAGCATATGGTGGATAAGGCTATACTTATTGTCTCGCCATGAGTTGGAAGAATCTTGCAAGAGGAAGATGATTTAACAAGGAGCTCAGTTGCATTAGTCACAGAGGGCCAGGTTCAACATGTACCAGCCACATCATGTACCTCCACAGGCAAATTTCAAGACTTCAGCTCTAGCGCCTCTTTTGGATACTCCAGGACCATGCCCTATCAACAACAACAATCAGTCTTAAAGGAATTCTAACCCCAAATCAAAGTTGAAACATCACAATTTAATTAGCTAGGTCCATTGTATACTAGATATGTGGTTGCATAGTAACGATCAGATCAATGGTGCACAAAGTTATGTCCATAATCATTACCCAGGTGAGATGTCCACATCCTAAAGTACTAACCACACTTTCTCCTTTACTGCACGATCACTCACCCAAGTAAAAACTATTTTATTTAACTAACACCAATGACACTATTCATTATGGTACACAAATTTTATAAATATGGCTGACCACCACAATTCAATATCTCATTATGTCAAAATTTATTAATTGATCAATGTGTTGATGAGCCCAACTAACAATAGGCATGGCTAAACATACTAGAGGTATAACCTAAATGGATACTAATATTACATCACTAGATAATTAACAATCCTTTGGTGATATTGGGATCATAGCATTCAAATTATCAAAAGAGATATTTAATCAAGATTGGTTGATAACAACCAAGTATAAAGGTTTGCAATAAATTAGAAATGCATAATAATTTAAAACAAAATAATAATATGTAGATTTGAAACAAAAAGCTCAACATGATCAAAGGTCATGACTTGCCTTGACATTACTCAGTTACCACTTCTTGATCTTCAAATTCCGAGTTTGCTCCTTCGAAGACGTTATCTAATGAAAGAAAAAGCAAACAAATACAAATAAATCCAAAATAAAATTCAAATAAAATCCAAAAACAACAAACGAGAATTAAAAGGTAGAGCTCAATTTTAGATGAATTTAGGAAGAATAATTGAGTCAATCGGAGTTCGGATGGAGGTTAATGGACACTCGGAAATTGGATTGGCTGGAAAATTTTGGAAAAAAAAGAAAAAAGCTATTGTGCTAGAGTTTACTTTGCAGTGGACCAGTGCATGGACCAGAGGCTTAGCTCACAGTGGACTTGGTCTACAAAATAATGTACTGGTGTGATGACATGGCAGATTGGCTAAGGTGGCATGGTGATTGGGATGACACATGTGCACTAGGGCTAACATGAATGCCTACATGTATGATGACTGGTTAGATGATGTGGCAATGTGGTGCGGTGCAATGAGCTAGCGATTGGGTCTTACATGGCAACTACGTGGCTACAGCGTGGGCGACACTTGGCTTGGTACACTGAGGTGGAGGTCATGTTGGTGGAGGAGCACTTTAACACTAGGTTTTTCGAGCGAACTTCTAAAGAATCTAGACTCGTCATTATGCGTTAATGATATGTTTTGGTAATTAATGATAATCGAATTGTGGGACTAATATATTCATTGAGATGAATGAACAGGATATGTCTCACGGTGATGGATGATTTAAGATGAGTTCATATGGTTGATTATTCTCAAGCATTGTAAAGACTTCACATGTGTTGAAAAATCATAACCCAAAGTTGAAGATGAAATATACGTTATCAAGTTTCAAGTGGAATGCGTAAGGCAAAGGTATGACTAGCTAGGGCTAAGGATGTATTCCTAGTCTTTTACCGATCTTGGTGTTTAGTTGGAAGATCGGGTTGCTAGTATAGGATACCGTACTATTAAGAGGGGTTGCGACTAGTAGCTGGAACGTAACAAGTGTTGATAGCTCGCTTTATTGCTCTAGCTCACTCTACGTTGCATGATGCTAATATTTTGAATGTGATTTGAAAATATTGTAGCTCATGCATAAGTCCTTCGTGACATGTGACTTAATGTTTGCGAATTGTTTTGCAACATGTCGAAGTCCATGTTATCTCCCCTCCTTGAGGCATGATGCTAATATTTGAAATGTGTCTCCCAAATGATTGTAGCTCATGTAAATATTATTGCTGCATGTGACTTAAGTTTGAAAGGGCAAATTCGAATTTGGTTAAGTCCATGTCATTTCCGGTGATGTGATTCCAAAATATACTTGAGGGTATGTTCTATGATTTATTGGAAGTCACATGTTTATCTTAGATGTATATTTCTATATCTTGCAATGCTTTTTGTGCAAGGTGGCTGAGAAATATGCAAAATATTCTAAGCTTCTGAAACTGTATTCAAAGTGGCGGTCTGATCGATTTTGTGCACGCGGTTAGATCGGCCAAATTAGTTTGACCCGGGCCAGGAAAATCTGACCGCGGAGCAGTCAGACTGGCCTGAAATGGGCGGTCAGACCGGCCCCACACCGGCGGTCAGACCGGCATATGCCGAGCTGTCAGACCGGCATGGTAAAAGCGGTCTAACCGGCCAGCGGAAGTTTTGCTCCTTCGCACGGAACGTTTTTTCCAAAGAGCGACCAGGCTGATTTTTTTCTAAGAGCGGTCTGACCAGCCCTGGTAGCGGTCTGACCGGTGGTGGTGGTCTGACTGGACCTTGTGTGGGCGGCTGACCGGTTTTCCGGCCCTCGTGCTGATTTTTGCTCTCTCTCTCTCTCTCTTCTCTAACGGCTAGTTTTTTAGGGAGGTGTATAAATACCCCCTCAAGGGCTGTTGAGGGAAGGTTGCTGGTGCCATTCTCCCATTCCTTGAGCTAAGAGCAAGTCTTCTTCACTTATGTGCATGTGTTGCACTTAGAGAGTGAGAAGAGTGTAAACCTAGTGCATATGTTGCACTTGGTGGTGGACTTTGTGTCCGTTGAGCTGCGATTCTTGATTCGTTCAAGTAAGAGTCTTCGACTTGTTACTCTTGGAGTTTGCCAACTTCTAGACGGCGTTGGAGGCGTTGTGCGCGATGATCTTCTCAAAGAAGGTTGTGAGAAGACTCGGCAAAGTTGTGAAGGTTGGAGCTCACCTACCCGGAGCAGGAAAAGAGCTACTACTAGTGGATTCGAGATGTTTTGACTTAATTTGTGGAGCCGGTCTGATTTGTTTGGGCTTACCTCAATGTGGATTAGGGGAAACCGGCAAGTTTCCGAACACAATGGTAAAAACATCAAGTGTCATTGTGGTTTGTTATCTTGTGTTTAATTACCTTCTAGCAATTCATATTCAAGTATTTATATTCATTGAATTGATTAGATCACTTGTTTTCTTAGGATTGCTTATATTGATTTGGAATCATCTTGTTGGTGCACTTAGTCAAATTTATATGTTTTAGGTCTTACTTGTGAAAACTAAATAGTTCACTCTTCCGCATTATAATTTTGGTAGTAGTTTAAAAGAAAATTTTAAAACCGCCTATTCACCCCCCTCTAGTCGACCTCCTCGATCTTACAATTTCACAACGGTGAACTAGTGATTATCTAGTGAAGCCGACGGGTGGATCTAGGTTGGTTGAGCACGGTGAACACCATGGTGATGATGGCATGGACACCAGTGAATGGATGCGACCGATGGTGAGGAAAAGGCAGCAATGGACTTCAGGTGCTTAGCTAGATTGGACTACAGCGACGCACTAGCTTTGGCAAGACACGAAAAAGGAGGAGCAGAGCAAGGCGAAGCTCGGACGATGGTCGTTGAAAGCGAAAGCTCACTGGTGTGGGCGCAGTTACTTACTGGAGTTGTGGCGAAGGCGGTGACTCGATCTCAAATTCTGGCGCATTGTGACAAAACCAAGGCATCGACAAGAGTTAGGCGAGGTTGGGATGGCTTGAGGATGTGATTCCCAAGCTCAACACAACCTTTTATGCACAATAGAGGTGATGCGAGGACGAACTCCTATTTTGACACGGCATCGTTCACATGTAGCCATTGGGTCCACTGTCAACGACTACGCAGAGGCGAGGCGGGTTGGTAGGCCGACACGTGTAGGCTATGCTAGACCAAGCTAGGCTAGGAAAGGGTGGGCTGTGTGTTGAAAGAGAATTGGACTGGAAAAGAGATGTGGGCCAGGAGAAATAGGGAATTTGGCCTGAGATTAAAATTTGGATTTGAGGAATTTTTGAATTTCGAAAAAGGTAATAAATTCAATTGAGCTTCAATAAATAGCAAATAAACTCCAAAAAATATGGAAAAATTCTTTGCATCACAAGGAATCCAACTAAACTGGTTTTGATTTATTGAGGTTTACTTTATTTATATTAAATCTTTTTAATTTCTAAAATTCCAATTAAGCTTTACTTAATTCAAGAAAAATCAAAATAGTTATTTTTATTTTAAAAACTTTAAAAAGGCACTGAAAACTAGGATGTTACAATACTCTAAAATAGTGGGTTTTCAACCTATCTCTTGAGATTTTAGTTTTTTAACCTTGATGTCGTTTTTTACCTTCTCTATTTGATAGGTTTGTGAACACATACACAGAGATGTATTGGATATCATTATAGATGATGTTGTTCATAATATTTGGTAAAGACATGTTCATAGTACGATTTTTTATCATGTTTACTTATATGTATCATTCTAGTCACAGTACTATCAGAAAACGACCACGAAGAGGTCCTAATCCTTGCTGATTCTTTGACCCGGCTGACCGAGAACCAATATTCCTCAACTATCCGAGCACCAAAAGGGGAAAAAACCTTTCCCTATCCAATTGGAGCTCCCTAAACGGCATGATTGGAGCTGGACCTAATGGCCTGCTGCTGGTGAGCTCGCCAGCCGTGAGCGCTTCGCTTTGAGAAGGCGCTGAGGGGTTCGCGACTTGGCGGTGATCCTTCTTGCTCTGCTGCTTCGGGAGTAAATTAACCACGCTGTTCCTTTTCTTGTAGAAATTACTCCAAGCGGCTCACCGTTTCCTCATTTACTCCAGCGTCACACCAATTCTCTTTTTATTTTTCTTCCGTTTCACATCAGTAGTGGAGCAGTTTCCCTTTGATTTATTTTCCGTTTCCTGTTTAATTGCGGCAAGACTGATTGCCATGCATTAGTTCATGCATCCGTTAGTAGTGCAGCCATGCATTAGTTCATGCATCAGTTAGTTTTCAGTTTGCAGCATGCAGTCAGTTTTCAGTTTGTAGCATGCATGCAGTCAGTTTTCAGTTTGTAGCATGCAGTAGTTATATGCGACTTTAGTGCTAATAGTCATTGTAATCTCTTTGTTTTATCCTATAAATAAGAGTGTGAAATACAAGGAAAAGCAGCCAATTTGGGGCAGCACCAAAAACACCAAGTGTTCATACCTGTTCACTGTTTTCTTGAGTGCGCCTTGCCAGTTATCCATGACATTTCTGTTGTTCAGTTCTTGATTCCATGTTGTTTCCTTTATTCTGCTGGCTGTTGTGGTTGTACTTGCGGTTCTTGCAGGTCGATCTTGGGGTTCTCATTCAAGGCACAGTTATTCTGATGGTAGTATGTTGATAATTGACAGTGAGGGAGGGAGGGAGACTGCGAGAGCGTAATTCTACAGAAGAAAGATGAGTGGATCCGCTGCATCGGTAAGTGGGCAGCTTCTAGTTGAGTTCCGAGTTTTGGTACTTCCTTTTCTTGCTTACAGTGTTTTGCATGTGCTTCTTTGCTGATGAAGAATTAAGTGGAATCCAAGAACTCTAATGTAGTAATGCTCTCTGCTTTGGCTGAATCTTGGTGATAGACTTGGATAAGAATCAACTTTCATCCAAGAACCCTTGGCACAATTTTGCTGTTCTTTCTTTAGAATTCAATCCATAGGATGGGCAATGTAGTAACTGGACATACTGCTGCAAGGGAGAAGTGGAATGCTACTTCAATCTTACTAAGTGGAACTCATACCACTTTTATGTAACTCTTATTTGTCATTTCAGTGCTTTGTTTCCCTGTAATCCGAATTTTGAAGTTCCGGAAAATGACATCACCTTGTTAGAACTTAGCATTGGCACGTTTCTTAGCTAAAAGTTTATTGTGCCGAACTTTTGATCCAACCGATTGTAAGGAAAATCATATCAATAAGATAATATGAACTAAAAAAATAAACAAGATTGCCCCAATAATGTGTGTATGTATTTCTGTACTATGTTTTGTTTTGCTTTTCCTTAAAAATGCATAACTCAATTTACTGTTACACACAGTCCATTCTCTAGGTCTAAAGCACCACTATCATTACATAATATTGCCATTTTTAACAACTGCTAATAGTTTTAAGCAACTATTGTTTTATTCATATTGCAGTGACTCAACATACATCATACCATCTCATCACAACAACTCTAGCATTAGCATATCAGTAGAGTCTAAATATACCAACAAAAGATGATAGGTGAAGTATTGCTTATACATGAAATTACATATGTGCTTCTCCCACCCATGTATGACGTCTTCATTAATCACCTAAAAACAAACAAAATAAAGGTGAGTCTAAAAACTCAGCAAACATATAATGGACTGATAAACACTACCATAAGCACAGTCAATCTCACCATATCATTCTCACCTGTTTCAACATTAATACAATCATTATCCACAAGTCTTGATATCTTAGTTTAATCACTCTTTATGCAGTGCAATGCTAATCAATCTCATTCTCCTCTGTAGCTTTTACTAGTAAAGCAAAGGGCACACCTGTCAATGTCATCTTCTACCTCTATCCCGTAGAGTTATCTAGCGAAGTAAGTCTTTTTC
The DNA here is from genome assembly GCA_036346575.1 of Dendrocalamus sinicus. NCBI lineage: Eukaryota > Viridiplantae > Streptophyta > Magnoliopsida > Poales > Poaceae > Dendrocalamus > Dendrocalamus sinicus. Next base: position 17,418,066 of record CM070661.1, on the reverse strand, counting down.
TCCATCCCATGGAGATGCTTAGCAAAGTAGGACTTTTTCAAGAGCACACTAAATTAGTCAATAACTTTACTCATAGCTATTGACTTTCTCACCACCCAGACTTATAATGCATATGTCATAATATGAATACATATCTACATTATTTCACCATATATCACATTTATCATCATTAATCATGCAGCATCAAATAATGTAAATAACGCATATTCCACAGCAACTACCATCTACCACTCTACCATGTACTTGTCTGGTTAGTCTCAGAGACGATACGTGGAAGGCTCCGAACTAGAACCTCTACCTGTAAAAGTGTCACCCCGACTCAAAATAGTATAGCGGTATATGGGCTTAAATGAATGGCATCGATTCTACGCATGAAACCCAAAATTGGCATAAATACGCGTAAGAATGAGGATTTGACGCGTACGTTACAAAAACCTTCAATCATTTTTTTCTTTCTTTTCTTCCTTTATTCTTTTCTTCTCTATCTTTCTATTCTCTTCCTCTCTCTTCTATTTGGTTCGGCCGAATGGCCTCAGAGCATCTCCAAGAGATTGGCCAAATCATTTTGTAAAGGTAAATATAGCTAGTATTAGAAAAAAAACTATCTCCAAGAGACTAGGTAAATGACTCTCTAAATTTAGTAACCCTGTATCCCACGACGTTCACTCTCTATTCTTGGATAGCCTCCGCTGCTCGCCATCCATCCTCTTCCCGCGGGTTGGCCCCGTTCCCGCGCGCTGCGCCGGCGCCCCCTTCCCGCCCGCGAACGTGACCCCACTTCCAGGCTGCGCCCGCGACAGCTTCTCCCCCTTCCAGGCCCCCTTCCGTCCGCTCCCCCTAGAAGCAGTCACGGCCATGTCCCTGCCGCCGCGTCCCCGTGTTCCGGCGGCTGTGCGTAGGGGGTATGGCAACCCGACAGCTCAGTCCTCTTATCCGATGGACCAGTTTGCCGGCGCTTCCATGGCTGAAGGAATCCAGGATTCCGGTGGTTCCGATGACTTGGTGGATTTGGATTGGATGGAGAACGGAGGGGTCGGATTGATGCGCCGTCGGGTGGTTCCTCCCACCGGCTTCGGCGGCCAGTTGCAGCAAGTCCTCTGGCCAGATGTTGGCCAGCCGGCGCAGGTCCCCTTCCCAGATCAGCGGAGGTCGAGGTCGTGGACGAGTTATCTGGTGAGGTTCCCTTCCCCTTCCCAGGTGTTGGTATTTTTTCCCGTTTCTGAATTTCCTCATACCAGTTCTAAGTAATAGTTATTTAATTCGCAAAATAAAGAACTAGCTAGAGATCGGTCATGAGCTTAGCACCTGCATCTTGCTTGTTTGCCTAACAACCAAAAGATAATATATCAAAACCCTTGCATCTAGTTTGTAGACATTACATATTTTAGCAATTATCAATGTTGAACATTACATATTGGCATTACACATACTCGAAAAAAATATAGATCACGTGTAATGTGCAATATGCCCTGCTATAGTATGTATCGGTGGTGATATATGTACAATGTGAAGTACTGAATGCTGCCATGTTACTTCGTTTGATGTTTGCTCGATCGTATTAACTGAATATAGTATGTATTTGTGGTGATATATGTGTTGTTAGCTAGCTTGCAAGTTAGGTCATTTGGACAACGTACTGTTGACAGGATCATATATACATTGCAGTTGGAATAAGCAGGGTTTTTTCATGGGAAGGAAACTGTGAAGCCTCACATAGTGGCTAGTACTAGAATGCGCTCTAGCAATGCTTCTGATTTCAAGCTAGCTAGCAGCATTTGGAGCTGCATGAGTTTTTAGCAGTTCTGTTAGTACATCGGTAGCCATTTGGTTGATTAATCTGATTGTTACAGCAAGTCCTGAAATGATGGTGTTTGTTATACATATTGCCAAACAATGAGCAGTAATAATTTATGTCTTCAATATTCTTTGTTATTTGCTATCACAGGTGCCATGGATTCAGGGGGATATTTCACCAACCTGATTACAAAAAGCTTTGGTCTTGCTGGTCAGTCTGAAAATCCACCTCCTGCTCAGGTAGTAGTAGCACAAGATGAGGTTCAAGCAATAGGGAAAGCAAATCAGAAAAGAACCAAAAATTTCACAATTGATGAGGACGAACTACTTGTGTCAGCGTGGCTAAACGTGAGTTTGGATCCAGTGAAAGGTGTTGACCAATCACGTACCACATATTGGAAAAGGATACATGCATATTTCCATGCCCACAAGGAATTCATATCTGATCGCTCGCAAGGCTCTCTAATGAACCGTTGGTCTGGTATACAACACGATGTTAACATCTTTGCTGGTTGTCTTTCCAAGATCGAGGCCAGAAATCAAAGTGGATTGTCTATCGATGACAAGGTTTGACGACACACTTTTCCCTTTCCAATTGTATATGATTTGGATGCATCTCATACATTCATTTTTGTCCACTATGTAGCAAGCGGATCGTTGAAAATGTTCACCCATGAAGACAAGCAAGATAGGCATTTTTCATACATGCATTGTTGGAAAAATTAAAAGACCACCTAAGTGGGCGGATAGGCGCAAGCGATGGAAACCTGAATACAATTAGTAAAAAGCGTAAGGTTTTAGCCAATTCAAGTCTCGCATCGGCTCCTCCTTTGCTGCCCCACATCTGTTGATGAGAGTCGATTCGAATAGTGCACTTCGAGACCGCAGACGTAAGAAGGCGGCGAAATTACAAGAACATTCTAGCATCGAAGCATTGGATTATCTTTTGGCAAAAAAGAAAGAAGCCGATGCGGAGAAGGAGTTGAAGAAAGAGGAGCGGTGCAAGAAAGCCTTCGCATTACAGGAAGAAAGGATCAGACTTGAGAAAGAAAAATTTGAGTTGTAAAGGGACCAATTTGAGTTCCAAAGGAACCTGGAAGAAGAGAGAATTATGAATGTCGACACAAGTATCATGTGCACTAAACAGCAGCAATACTATGAAGGGCTCAAGAATGATATACTTGCAAGACGCCCTGTCCTGCGATGGTTTGTGCTGTGCTGTGGTGCTTGTAAGCAAAGATGGAGGGTGAAAGGACCTACTTAATTACCGGGCTAGAAAGAAACAGACGAGGACGAAGGTCGTGGTGGTAGCGACGTCCCCACGCTCTCTCGGTTGGCCTGTCATGGTCCTCACGGCCATGGACACCCTAAGTCTTCATGACCATCGTCCTTGCTCCGCCGTCTTCCCCTTCTTCTTGAGCTCCTCGCCTCCAATCTCTCTTCTTCACTACTTCTTAGGTGTTCATTGATGAGCTCTCAGTTTGCGAAAAGAAAGGAGCAGGGATGAGAAATGGGGATGCTTATGAGGTTCGATTTGGCTTTGCTTTTACCTTGGCTGTGAGACAAGGAAGTGAGTGCTGGCTTGGCTTGGCTTTGCTGTCTTGGTCAAGAGAAGCAAATGAGAATAGGGGTAAGGCTTTGGTGGCTGGTTTTTGCTCTAAAGGAGCGTGGTTTGCCCCCTTTACTGGCTATGTGCATTACCAAAACTACCCTTGCCTCATCCCTTCTCATGTGGCTATTTGCCTTAAGGGCATTTTGGTCGAAGGGTGGGCTCTGTACTGTTTGGTGGCCTTTCTACTGGTATTACATTCTACCCTCTTAATAGAATCCCATCCCGAATTCTGGCGTTCAACAATCCACACAAATGAACAAAATAAATGAAATGCACATACAATAACATTAACTTGTACTCGTAGAGAACAACTCTGGATACTTTTCGCACATGCGAGACTCCAACTCTCATATCACTTCTCGTTCGGACTGATGTATCCAAAACATTTTGACATACTTTATCGTTTTGTGTCTCAACACCTTCCCTGATTTCTCCAGAATCTAAACCGGACGAGATTCAAAGGTGAGGTCTACTTTATGGATATTGGTTCTAGCACAATCTCAAACTCTGGATCTCACAAGTACATTCTCAACAAAGAAATATAGAACACATTGTGCACTCCTCGCATGGACTCAAGGAGGTCCAAGCGGTATGCCAATTTTTTAAGTCATGCCAGAATTGGAAATGGCCCAATGTAGTTTAGGCTAAGCTTTTCTTTAGTACCATAAAATTACATGTACATATTATTTTTCATAAAATGTTTTGCAAAGCAAAATATTCCTGTTGTTAGCAGTAATTGGATCTCATATTTCGATATGTAAAGTCCTACTGAAACAAATTGTGCAAGGTGCTACTATTATGATATTACAATAAAGTATATATGCAGGATTCGTCTAACTAGCCAGTTATTGATCCTCTTCCATCGTATGGGTGTGGTAGAGAACTACATGGTAAAAGACATCAAACTCTAATTTTTGGATCCAATCTAACTGATGTAATAATTACTAGTAGGTATTATAGTTGTATCATGCACCTCCTTTTGGTAGCATTTTCATTTGCTGGTATATGATTAGATATGGATGTTGCTCTTTTCAGGCGCTAATGGCACCATTGATGGCAAGGGAGAAATTTGGTGAAACTGGTTTCACAACCACACATTGAATTATACTAAGCCACCTCTTGTTGAACTGATGTACTCCACCAGAATATCCATCCTGTATACTGCAGGTTGGCTATCTAAGTTTCTACTTACTTTGTTATTATTTATTAAAGCACCACTAAGGTGCATTTGCAAAAATATTATCTTAGTGCTTTTCCTAAATAAACAGCCAAGTGCTTGTCCAACATCTCACGATCCTGCACCCATCAGTTCACCAAACACTGACGGCATCGATCTAGGTGCGCTTGATTTTTTGTCTCAAACTTTGGAGTTAATTGTGACTCCCTGAATTCTGGTTCTTTTCACAATATTTTCATGTATGCCCTTTTTTCCTCCCATTTAGCAGTTAGTGCTGCACTTAAAGTGGCCACTGTCATGCAACTTTACTGAACCTTTTGTCATCACTTCTAAAGCAAACTAAATATGAAGAAAGACAAAATGGAGGTAGCAATCCAAAATACAAAGCACGCTGATGCATTTGTATGCTCCATACTTAAAAATTTTGATCAGCTTTGTGCTTAAATGTAGATGTAGCTTTGATTCAATTATTTGAATGTGTTGGACTCCTGAGGGCAATTAGGTAATTTCCCAATTTGATAGGAAAAAAGAAGCGGTCCCACCTGTCAGTGGGATCCGATGGCCATCTCTCTCGTGCGCTCAGGGGGGCGATCATTCGACTTGACCGCTTCGCCTGAGCAGCCGGGTCACAAAGAGATGGCGGCGGCGCTGGAGGCGTCACCGGCCCGAGTGCCTCTCTCCTTTATAGACTGAAAGCAGTGAGTCCTCTTCTCCTTTTCGATCTCCTATTCCTGTTGGCTGTGTCTCGGTTTGAGCATTAAGGGCAACCGGCTGAGCTCTTCCTAGCATCGGTGGCTGTGTAGTCCGAATCACCTCCTCTCGGCTCTTCCCGTGTGGTTTCCTTGTGCCATTTCTTTTGAGATTTGATATGGAGGAACTTTGGGGATGTCCCATTGAGGGCTGAATTCGGTTTTTACTGAGTTGAAAAGGAGAAACTAAGGCTTGATCTTTGTGTTCTTGTGTGCTCTTGGCCGGAGCGCTCGTCGGTCTTGTGCAGCATCTTCCCCGACCCTCGACTTCAAGCTTTGGTGATCCGAAGCTTGGAGAATGACATTGTATCTCCGTCTATCTCATCTCTTTGCGCGGCAGAGCGAGGCGTTTTGTTTTCTGGGACAGCGCTGAGCACGTGCCTTGCCTCATTTGGTTTCTTCTCAGTGATTTCGAGTATTACCGGTGTTGTGACTATTTCGGTTGTTTACTCTTTGCAATTTGCTTGATCTACTTTAGATATATGTGATTTATCACGGATTGAAAATTGCGAAGAGATTATGTGGGCTAATTGCTCGATGATGAACTGAGATTAACACTGAATTTATATGTGACTCTTGAGTTTAGACTGATGATCGTGCAAAAATAGCACACCCGCAAGTGCACGGGTTGCCACTGAAATAGCGGCGAGTGTCGTGTTCTCCACAGGGACTAGACTGAGGCTACCGATGCTCGGCTAAAGCTAGGTCAAACAAAACGTGGGAGAACTAAACCTAAAACGATTACCAGAACAGTCGAACGAACAAACTATCGAACGAAACGCTAGCTCGCACGGCTGAACCTACAAAAGAACTAACAAACGCACAAACAAAGGACGACAGGACGAACGACCGTACGAATGGACGCCGTACGACCGAACGAACAAAACGACGACTAACTACACAAACGACGCACGAACGACACTGACGCACGAACTACAATGACTACAAGAACGACCAACTAACAAACTAACTAACTATCGACCGCTAGACAGAAGGAGGAAGGGAAAGTCCAGAAGCACGGAGGGAGTCGAGAGAGAAAGAGAGGGAAGATGGTCGACAGCTAACTAGACAACGACGGCACACGACAAACACAAGACTATGACAAACGAACGCACATCTTAACTATCGATCGACCACGAGAAAAGCAAGGAGGAGGATTCTGAAGCAAAGGGAGGTTGAGACAAAGACAGGGAAGGGAGACGGTCGCCGACTCGCTAAATCGCACAGGACAACACTCAACACAGATAGATACCGACACAACTAACACTGACATCTAAACACATAAAACAACTGACATAGCTAAACATAGATCATTAATGACAATTACTAATGCAAACTAACATCAAATTTAACTAACACTAAGATTGCAACATAACACAAATGACAAATTGTAGGCACTGACTGAAATTAGACTACTGGCAACAGACAAATTTCATAATCATATGAGCAATATCACAATCACAGAATAGCCACTGCTCTCAAGCACACACACTGATCATACTACTAACAGGACATAAATTGCACAGTTATCGCATAACAAATATCCAAATACCAGAACAGGGCATAATATCTCCACTGATCTCATGCATCACAGATCAGAACATTCACAGTGCAATAAGCAGTGTTCATAAAGCATCACAGAGAATTGACAGCAATTTATTTGAATGTTAATTGAGAACATCAGAGAAAGTAAAAGAGAGGAAATGAAATTTAACCGAAGAATAGAGTAGAGGAAGCAGAGCAGAATATGGGGCCGTCGGTGAATGAGCCGAGGAAGGAGGGGTCGGTGAGACGCCGGCGGTGAGGGGGCGCTGATGGAGGTCGGCGCTGAAGAGGTCGCCGTCGGTTGATGAAGTCGAGGAAGTTGAGGTGGCCGTAGAAGATCGGTGCTGTGGTGCTGGAGACCGGGGCGGCCGACCGAGGTTGAAGAAGTCTAGGTAATCGGGCGCGAAGAGCAGAGGCGGCGATGCTGCTTGGGGGAGATGGCGGCGCCGACCGGAGGAACAGTGGGGGCGCTGGGGAAGGAGTAGAAGGGGTGCGGCCGGAGAAGAGAGGATGGTGGGAGAAGAGAGGAAGCAAAGGGGGTCGAAGAAAGGGAGGAAGAGGCGGCGGTGGAGAGGTGGAGAGGCGACGGCCGGAGGTGGGAAAGATGGGAGAGCGGGGCGGACACGGGAGCGGGAAGGAGGTGCGCGCCGGAGAAGGAGGGGCTGCCGAGCGGGAAGTAGATGGCGGCGCTGGGGAGAAGAGGGTGGAAGCGGCGGAGGAGAGAAGAGATGGTGGCGGCTCGGTTGAAGCGGAGGAGGAGCAAGGAGGAGATGGGGAGCGGCCGAGAGGGTGGTGCGGTGGCGAAAGGGGCTGTGGCGGTGGAGAGTGAAGGCGGCCGGCGAGGTTAGGCCCGGCCCTCGCCGGCGCAGGTGGAGAGGAAGCAAGGGGGGTTGAAGGAGGAGGAGAAGGGATCCAGGAAGAAGAGAAGCCGGGTTCGGGCCAAATCAAGCGGCGGCTAGGGTTTTTCGAGATTGGGAATTCGGTCTTTTCGGTTTGGCCCTCCAGATTTTCAGGAATTGCAAAACAGTCCTTCCCCAATTGTTTTCTTCTGAATTAGGCCTTCGGAGCTCCGTTTTCAGTGCGGTTTGATCCTACGCCTCCGTGACGACGCGTACATCTGTACGGAGTAGTCCCAAAATGCCGAATTTGTCGTTAATGCGCCTCAATCGCGCCGGCCTGCAGAAAAATATAAAAAATGTAAAATGGTCCCATTTGAGCAATTAATTTTTGAAAAGCGTGTAAATGATGATAAATGATCTCGAAATGTGAAAAATATGAGGGTAAAATGGCATGTATATATATGTAAAAATGACGCATGTCATACCCCCAAGCTTTAATCGTTTACTTGTCCTCAAGTAAATGGCATGATATTTTCGAACCCGGACAACAAGTCATGATGGTAAAAGACTAGTTCCATGCATGTAATAAGTCAAGTGGCATTCAACAATGCGAAACGGGATTATCTAACTTGAGTTTTGAGGACCATCCAAGATGAGAATGAATATCAAGCAAAGATACCAAAGTGCTAACTATAGCATTTGACTAAATCAAGTTATACACAAAAGTGTCGAAATACACTCAAGTGATCACATGAATCCAACCAAAATTGTAAAGCATCGGAACTAGGTATAACATCAAGAATGAACATATCAAAAGGTCATGCTAAGGCATATGTTATTTGAGATAAAGAGACTAATACTTGCATGAAATTTATGAAAAAGTCCACACTTGAGCCATGATACCTAATTTTTGTTGATTTTTAGCAAATTTTAAAACACACATTGGGCACAAGTGCCACTTATTCCAATCCTTGGGCAAGCTTGCCACTTATTCAGACGTTTGCAAACCAATGTGACAAAGTCACTTATTCAACTCACTCACTCCTTGCATCACAATTTTTTTTAGTTTTGATTAAGCATCTTTAACCGGTTTTCATTAAGCTAAGTAACACGTGTCTCGAGACATGGATACCTAGATAAATCAACCAAGTTATTGGCTCAAGATAGGACTACCCCTTTCACAAATTTTACATTCAAGCAAAGTATCAATATCTAAAATAACATATGCCAAAGCATGAAACTAAGATATAATCATTCAAGAGGCGATGACTAGAACCAATTCAATACGCAAATGGTTAAAACACATTGCGTAACTCGCAATGAATCAAATGCTATAGGATCACAAGGTTTCTAAGCACATCATGGATAATAAACAAAACTCAAGCTCTAATATGATGCCAAGTGACTTAAGACATACAAAGAACTAGTGACAATATAGCTCAATGAAAATTTCAGCATGACCTTTCTTAATTAATCATAGCATGGACTCACATGGCAAATATATTCAATCAAGCATAACATGAGAGCAATAGTAAAGGTCATATATCATCAACACAAGCATAATATGAAGCATAAGAATGACCATATATCATCAACTACACGACCATAAGCTCAAATGCTCACAAATATAATACAAACATGCTAGAACATCATCCATACACATACAAGTCCTCCCCCAAGCTTAAATTGAGCAATGAATCAAGAATGCGCCTAAAGGGGTAAGAAACAGCTCACCGGGTATATATGATGTAGTGAAAGTAGTCTAATCATCCCATGGCTTCTCGCACGTATAAGGATTGAAGATCTAGCACGGGGCCTAAAATAAAAAAGAAAGAAAAGAAGAGAAACCAACAAAAACTAACAAAAGGAATGGAAATAAAAAGATAAAAGATGCTCATTTGGATGTAGCGGGAGGAGGGTCGAGGACGGGACATGGAAAAGGCACATGTCCGACCTCCTCATGAAGTAGCATGCCTCGAAATCCACCCGGATCCCAAGGGATGTCGACTCGAGTCAAGTCCACTCGCAGTCGATGGTACACAAGCGTACTCCTGTAAACAACCTCAAAAATATGGCAAGTATGTGTGATAGGGTCGACGCCCTCTAAGTCATCAATCGAATATCCAATCACGTAGGCATATCGATAAAGTACATCATGAGGACTATCAGTGAGATGAGCACAACTAATAATAGCATATGTCTCGTCTGAGCTAAGGAAATCAAACCTGAGGTGGTCGGGGAAGAGTTTCCATACTACCTGAAGTGTAGGCGAAAGAGAATATATGGTAGTAGAAACCTCTAGAGGGGCGATGTCGACGAAGGAAGTAGCCGGTGGTGGATCAATAGAAATGTGCTCCTCCTCAACATCGGAAGCAGCCCCCTCATCAAGATGTGGAACCTCAGAACTCAAAAGTATATCCATAATGAACTCATCGTCATCTGGCACAAAGCTCTCATCATCTAAATCCATCTCGTCACAACTCAAGAGTGGATCTACCGCAAACTCATCCTCGTAGTCACGAATGAAACAATCATCATCAGGAGGTAGGTCCTCATCATCTAGCACAGTGTCAACATAAGGGTCATCAGAGTGAAGCACTGAGTCTGGCAAAATGGTGTCTATGCAACTGACCGTATGCTCAATACGACACTGAGATGTCTCTAGCACAAGCTCATCAACCTCATCTATCCTGTAGCACTGACTAAGAGACTGAGTAAATGGCTTCTTATGGTGACGAAGTGAATGGTATCCAGAAGATGTAGGCTGACTCTGCTGAAGCACTGGTGGAGTAGGTGGATTAGGCTCAACCAAAGTCGTACCGCTCTCCGTGGTGACAGAATGGTACTGAGCTAAAGAACTCGGGTAAGACTGTGAGGATGCCAAACTATCACAACGGGAGGTCAAAGTGCGCATACCCTCGCTAAGATCATGCAATTGGGTCATCAAAGTCTTCACACCACATAACTGTGACTCCAAATGAGATGTATGCAAAACAGACAGCTCGGGACTATAAATCTGGTCATGATGAAGAGTAGGTAACTGCTGCTGAGGTGTAGGAGTAGAATGAAAACTATGCTGGTGTGATGACAGAGAAGGCTGTGGCTGACTAGAGCTCAAACTGTACTGATCCATATGATGCTCAGGCTTATGCACTCTGGCTGTCGAAGAATCCGAACAAGGCTTCTCATTGCACCAATGGAATTGATGAAAAGCCATGTTCTCAATAAGAGTGAATGCATCATCAAGTGTCTTGTTTGTGATTGCTCCACCAGCTGCTACATCAACTAAAGATCGTGTGGCACATGTCAAGCCTCTGTAGAAGATCTGCAGAACAAGCCATCTCTCTAGACCATGGTGCGGACATCTCCTGAGCAAAGCCTTGTATCGCTCCCAAGAATCATACAAACTCTCTCCATCAAGCTGAGCAAAACTGAAGATCTGATCACGGATCTCAAACTGCCTGGATATCGGAAAGTATCTCTCCAAGAAAGCACATGACAGCTGATCCCAACTGAATGACCTCGATGGCAAAGAATAAAACCAGGTACGAGCACCATCTCGAAGAGAGAATATGAATAATCTGCATCTGATAGTGTCCTGAGAAACCCCATGGTATTTGACTGTATCACAATACTCCAAGAATATGCGAATATGCTCATAAGGGTCCTCAGTGGGTAATCCTCCAAAACGGGTCTCCTGAACCAAAGCAATCAGACCAGGTCTCAACTCAAAGTCATCGGACTCAACTACTGGCAAAACTGGTCCTGACATAACACTCTGACTACTCGGAGCCCAAAGATCATGAACTAATGTCATATCCTCAATATATAACTCTATCAATCAACCTACGGGGAAGGACAAGAAAAACCACAAAAAGAAATAGAGATAGCTAGGAAAATGGTTAGGGGTTAGCAATATATCACAGATATGAACAATAACGATATGAAAGACAGGTCAGCACAAACACAAAATAAGCAAAAGAAAACAAACAACGACCTAGTCTATAGCCTAACACTGTCGCTCTAAGCTATTCCCCGGCAACGGCGCCAAAATACTTGATCGTGCAAAAATAGCACACCCGCAAGTGCACGGGTTGCCACTGAAATAGCGGCGAGTGTCGTGTTCTCCACAGGGACTAGACTGAGGCTACCGATGCTCGGCTAAAGCTAGGTCAAACAAAACGTGGGAGAACTAAACCTAAAACGACTACCAGAACAGTCGAACGAACAAACTATCGAACGAAACGCTAGCTCGCACGGCTGAACCTACAAAAGAACTAACAAACGCACAAACAAAGGACGACGGGACGAACGACCGTACGAATGGACGCCGTACGACCGAACGAACAAAACGACGACTAACTACACAAACGACGCACGAACGACACTGACGCACGAACTACAATGACTACAAGAACGACCAACTAACAAACTAACTAACTATCGACCGCTAGACAGAAGGAGGAAGGGAAAGTCCAGAAGCACGGAGGGAGTCGAGAGAGAAAGAGAGGGAAGATGGTCGACAGCTAACTAGACAACGACGGCACACGACAAACACAAGACTATGACAAATGAACGCACATCTTAACTATCGATCGACCGCTGAGAAAAGCAAGGAGGGAGGATTCAGAAGCAAAGGGAGGTTGAGACAGCACAGGGAAGGGAGACGGTCGCCGACTCGCTAAATCGCACAGGACAACACTCAACACAGATAGATACCGACACAACTAACACTGACATCTAAACACATAAAACAACTGACATAGCTAAACATAGATCATTAATGACAATTACTAATGCAAACTAACATCAAATTTAACTAACACTAAGATTGCAACATAACACAAATGACAAATTGTAGGCACTGACTGAAATTAGACTACTGGCAACAGACAAATTTCATAATCATATGAGCAATATCACAATCACAGAATAGCCACTGCTCTCAAGCACACACACTGATCATACTACTAACAGGACATAAATTGCACAGTTATCGCATAACAAATATCCAAATACCAGAACAGGGCATAATATCTCCACTGATCTCATGCATCACAGATCAGAACATTCACAGTGCAATAAGCAGTGTTCATAAAGCATCACAGAGAATTGACAGCAATTTATTTGAATGTTAATTGAGAACATCAGAGAAAGTAAAAGAGAGGAAATGAAATTTAACCGAAGAATAGAGTAGAGGAAGCAGAGCAGAATATGGGGCCGTCGGTGAATGAGCCGAGGAAGGAGGGGTCGGTGAGACGCCGCCGGTGAGGGGCGCTGATGGAGGTCGGCGCTGAAGAGGTCGCCGTCGGTTGATGAAGTCGAGGAAGTTGAGGTGGCCGTAGAAGATCGGTGCTGTGGTGCTGGAGACCGGGGCGGCCGACCGAGGTTGAAGAAGTCTAGGTAATCGGGCGCGAAGAGCAGAGGCGGCGATGCTGCTTGGGGGAGATGGCGGCGCCGACCGGAGGAACAGTGGGGGCGCTGGGGAAGGAGTAGAAGGGGTGCGGCCGGAGAAGAGAGGATGGTGGGAGAAGAGAGGAAGCAAAGGGGGTCGAAGAAAGGGAGGAAGAGGCGGCGGTGGAGAGGTGGAGAGGCGACGGCCGGAGGTGGGAAAGATGGGAGAGCGGCGGGCGGACCTGGGAGCGGGAAGGAGGTGCGCGCCGGAGAAGGAGGGGCTGCCGAGCGGGAAGTAGATGGCGGCGCTGGGGAGAAGAGGGTGGAAGCGGCGGAGGAGAGAAGAGATGGTGGCGGCTCGGTTGAAGTGGAGGAGGAGCAAGGAGGAGATGGGGAGCGGCCGAGAGGGTGGTGCGGTGGCGAAAGGGGCTGTGGCGGTGGAGAGTGAAGGCGGCCGGCGAGGTTAGGCCCGGCCCTCGCCGGCGCAGGTGGAGAGGAAGCAAGGGGGGTTGAAGGAGGAGGAGAAGGGATCCAGGAAGAAGAGAAGCCGGGTTCGGGCCAAATCTGGGCGGCGGCTAGGGTTTTTCCAGGATTGGGGAATTCGGTCTTTTTCGGTTTGGCCCTCCAGATTTTCAGGAATTGCAAAACAGTCCTTCCCCAATTGTTTTCTTCTGAATTAGGCCTTCGGAGCTCCGTTTTCAGTGCGGTTTGATCCTACGCCTCCGTGACGACGCGTACATCTGTACGGAGTAGTCCCAAAATGCCGAATTTGTCGTTAATGCGCCTCAATCGCGCCGGCCTGCAGAAAAATATAAAAAATGTAAAATGGTCCCATTTGAGCAATTAATTTTTGAAAAGCGTGTAAATGATGATAAATGATCTCGAAATGTGAAAAATATGAGGGTAAAATGGCATGTATATATATGTAAAAATGACGCATGTCAACTGATCTTAAGCTATCAAATTACTTGCAATCTTCGTATTCTGAATAGATAAGTCATCTTGTGATGCGTGTTGTTCCCTGTAGCATCTATTTTCGGTTCACTGTGATCAGATTTAGTCCCTGTAGTTGATTTCTGATTTGAGTATCTAGCTTCAATCTATGAGTCCATTTCTGTTGAATGATAGTTTGATGATGAAGATGCTTTCTTGATATATAGCAAGGTAGACTTGATTTATTATCTGTTTAGGATAGCAAGTCTTTGTTGAGCTCAAGATCTGATCTAATATTAATTTGATTACTTTTTAAAATCAGTGTTAAGATGGCCAAGATTAAATCTTGTGCAACTAGCCTTTGGGGAGCAATAAATTTCATTCACAATCTTAGCATTATGCTGATTGTGATCATACACATGGTGTATATGTTGGGATTAGCATTCGGCTAGAATGACTTAAATTTTTTACATGTGTATATGTTTTCTAAGTCATTTGAATGCTACTGTTATCATATATACTTTTGTATAAATGATGCAGAAGGATTACATGTTTATATGCAATTTTTTGTCATTTATATTCTGCTGGAAATATGCTTTAATTATGCTTTATTATGCTGGGATTACATCTGAATATGTGCTAAAACCGCATTGTTCTACAACAGAATGTATGAGCCACCACAAAATGAAAGACCACCTTTATTACATGATTGCAATCATTTTAAATGTTGTTTGGTAATATACGACTCTTTCGAGTACAACTCTCTAGTCCTTAACTACCTGTTTTCTTTGTTTCTTTCTTTTTTTGGTTCTTGTTCATCACTGTGTGTATTCATTTAGCACACTTGAACATTTGGCACTGATGCAACTTCAAACCCATCCAGACTCGTCCACAAATGTCTGCATTGAAGATTGTTACATCAGGAATGGCGATGACATTGTCGTCATCAAGAATGGGTGGGACGAGTACGGCATATCTTTTGCTCGTCCTAACTCCAACATTAGCATCCGCAACATCACTGGAGAGATAAGGAGCAGCGCAGGGATAGCCTTTGGAAGCGAGATGTCAGGTGGCATATCAGAGGTTTGGGCTGAGGGCCTTCGCACTGTCATCTCAAGGCATGGGATCAGAATCAAGACCGCTCCAGGGCATGGCGGGTACGTGAAGAATGTGTCCATAGCTGATGTGAGCATGGACAATGTTTCAATAGCCATCAGGATCACTGGAAATTATGGAGAACATCTTGACGATAAATGACAGAAATGCACTCCCTGTCATACGAAATATAACGATCAAGGACCTCGTGGGTGTCAACATTGGTTTTGCAGGAATTTTGCAGGGAATCCAGAGGGACAACTTCAGCAATATCTGCTTATCAAATGTTTCCCTCAGTGTCAAATCTACAAATCCATGGAATTGTTCGCTTATCCAAGGGCACTCAGACTCTGTGTCTCTAGAATTACGTGAGCAACTTAGAACCAACCCTGGTCCAGGCCAGGTATGCTACGATGGTAATTACTATCCAGTACCAGCAGTACAGCTGCAGGCGCCACAAAAGTCGAGTGCTAGCCGGTTGCCTAATCCTTTCTATAAGTTGGCTTCTCTGTAGTGCCATTTGAGGCACCAATTGTTAATGTCCTTGTAGATATTTTTTCTTGTATATCTTGTTCTTGAAGTGTTTTAAGTTTGCTTATGGTTTTCTTCATGTATAGCTCTGTGGAGGTAACTGTTGGCATACTGTTACATTGTTATACCTGTATGTTTTGGATGCTTGCTTGAAAACAGAAGCAGCATGTTCATTATTTGAAAGACAATATTGCACAGTCGCCTGAAAAAAAAATACATTTCAGTCGATTCTGATAGCCGTTCGATCCTAATCGTGTGGTGGCTATTGCAGGCCTAATTTACTGTGTCTTTTGTATGTCCAGCCCACTTGCATCTTTAACGGGCGCGCACTTCCCAGGATTCAACCCGTTATGGCCCAACACGAAAACCTCAAAGCAGGAGATATTGACCACGGTGCTGGCCCATCTAAAATTGTTAGCCCAAAAAATAACCCTAAAAACGTGTAAACCTATCCTTACATGTTTCTTCTCTTCTCTAAGAAAACCTAAAATAAAGCACAGAAGAGGATTGCAAAATAGGCGGCTACAGTAAAACCAAGAAAAACAAAAACCAAACACAAAAACCAAAAACAGAAGAGGGGGATTGCAGAGAGGCGGCAGAAGAAAATCAGATAGGAGATGACGAAATGGCCTGTGCAAATGGATCTGACATTGCAAAATTCTCAAGTATCTTTTTCTTAGCATTGATGGAAACAAAATATATATAAAAGCACATCAACTAACAGTGCAAACACATACATGTAAGAAGACATACATCAACTAACAATGCAAAGGTATATTAGAATGAAGCAATGATGAACTCACCAGAAGGTCCAGAATTCTAACCACTAAACATATTATAGAAGTTACACTACATATACTACAAAATTGCACATAAATGTAACTGCAATATTAATGCATGTGGACTGCAATTTTTTCAAACCTAACACATTATTAAAAAAAATTGCAGATCTCCACTTATCCAGGTGTATTGGAGAGCATTGATTTCCCACACATGAAGAAATAAGAAATGTATATTAGCATTGATGGAAACAAAATATATATAAAAGCACATCAACTAACAAAGGCAAACACATACATGTAAGAAGACATACATCAACTAACAATGCAAAGGTATATTAGAATGAAGCAATGATGAACTCACGGAAGGTCCGAATTCTAACCACTAAACATATTATAGAAGTTACACTACATATACTACAAAATTGCATATAAATGTAACGCAATTTTTTCAAACCTAACACATTATTAAAAATTGCAGATCTCCACTTATCCAGTGTATTGAGAGCATTGATTTCCACACATGAAGAAATAAGAAATGTATATTAGCATTGATGGAAACAAACTATATATAAAAGCACATCAACTAACAAAGGCAAACACATACATGTAAGAAAACATACATCAACTAACAATGCAAAGGTATCACAGAACATCTAAGCCGAAGCATCACAAATGAACACTACCACAAAGCAAAACGACGAAACCCACAACCAAAATCACAAAAGATTACACAAAGGCAAGGAGGGAAAAAGAAAAATTGCAAAATAATTTGGCACTACAATATTAGCTTAGACAGTGAGTGGTTAATAATTTAGTTTAAAGGGTGCTTCAGCATTGAAGGGTTGTCTGACAATGACACAGGAACAACCAAGCACCTTCCTTGCCTATCCCTCAAAATCAATCTTGCAAAAGCTGCAAAGAACCATAAGTAAAAAATGTTAAAATCAAGATATCCATATTATCATAAAACAAATTGAAAAAAAAGCACAAGGCATGCTCGCCAAAATAAGAGCTTTAACAACTCTAAAGACAACGAAAGAAAATATATGCTAATATATATTCACACATATAGTACACATTCTCTGCTATCAACAGAATGTGATGCACAACCACACACAGAAAACAGGGTTTGAACTTGCATGCAAACCTTAAAATAAAATTGCAGTCAAATTACTAATAAATTGCACATCATTGAACGATGCAAGATTAATATAACTGCACTGCAATTACATGCTAACCAAGGAAAATTTTATAACGCCTAAAAAACTGCACATATTTACGCATGAATGAATATTGGCAACAACAAAATGTAGAACTAGAAACACTAAGCTAGGCATATTTTTATTCCAGAACACTTGAAGAAACAGTAACTCTTTTTTGCAGTTCAAATCGCACCAACAAGTTAATTTCTGGTAGTTTCTGCTTAGCCTTGTACAAGAAAGAACCTACCAATAATTGGAGCATCCAAATTGTCTTGAGGAAAGTACAATTTAGTTCGCTTCGAACTACATGCTGACAGGCAATGAGTAACTGAAATTGTGCCACCAAATTTCTCAATCTCCCACGGAGAAACT
This sequence comes from Dendrocalamus sinicus, assembly GCA_036346575.1. Lineage (NCBI taxonomy): Eukaryota > Viridiplantae > Streptophyta > Magnoliopsida > Poales > Poaceae > Dendrocalamus > Dendrocalamus sinicus. Next base: position 17,400,041 of record CM070661.1, on the reverse strand, counting down.
CTGTTTTGGTGGTTGCAATCAGTACCATCATCCCATCTTACCTGTAAAACATGCAAACAAAGTAACACGTCACTTAGCGAAATTTGGGGACCCGTGTGATCTGAGACAAATGTAGATAACACAATCTTTAATCTTTACAAATTAAATCCATCTACAAGTGATACCACACGAAGGAACTTCCTAAAAGTGCATAGATATTTCCCATTTTCGTCACATCGGTTTCTACGATCGATACGGATCTGGTCATCGCAATCCCTCTCCTAGGTTCACTCGAAAAGGATCTTACTATGATACTCAAGAATTCAGCAGCTTGTTTGGCAATAATTGGTAGGGTTAATAATTAATAGAGCTTAGCCTATCACCTATCAAGAGTGAACCAATAAGCGAAATAAAGCTTTTAAATTTTGTGTTCGTGTGCACAATCATTTTGTTCATTTTAAAATAACCGCTGGTCCAAGGACTACTAAAAATTCAAAAGTGCACTAAGTCGAGTTGCAATCTCAACATGATTCTTGTCTCTCAAATACTGAAAAATCAATCGTGGCGAAACACATTCGCTTAGGAGTTGAAATATCAAGACGTTTTTATTTTAGGACAAACAGTGAACATTTTTTTGGGAGAACATGACACCAATGAACATACAAGTGAATAAACTATAAATTCCAAAGTTGAGAACAATAAATAGTATCCTCTCAAATGCATACCAAGAGGCATCTCCATTTTGATCCGTGCCATCTTATAGGGTACCTGAAATCAATCCAGAGGACTGCAGAACATGAAAGAAATTTCAAGAGACTGATGCACAAAGGGCAATTTCGGTGAAGTCAAAAGTACAGACCTTTCATTAGCATCCTCACTCATAGCAAACTTTAAACCTCATTCCAATGGAAAACGGATGGTTCAAGCTCTTCAAGAACTTCCAATATGGCACAATAAATTCTGACGCACCACTCCTGTGGAAGGATGAAACATCTGAAATTATTTAGGTCATTCGAGCAATGTCAATACTTACAAGGCACATTCCTTTTCCTTTTATAAGTTTCATGTACCTTAAACAGATCAAGTATAGCGAGAAAAAAAAAACACAAGACAAAAGAACCATTAATAAAGAAACAGTGCATCATTAGCTAGTTTCTACTTAGCCTTGTACACAAGCTATACTGCTATAGCATCCCCATACTCCGGAGGAAGCCAGACTACATTCACAATGGCATGTTCATGGGCCTGACCCAAGACCAAGCACATTACAAACCAAGTCACACAAACTGGTACTGTCACATAGGTAACACAATCAACACCAAAAGGAACATGCAATGGATAACAAAGATTTTCTATTGTTTCATCGCCTATAGTACTGCAACTCCAGCATAATTTCCAGAACATGCTGAAAATTTTTAATTGTAGTGCTTTTTGATTCAGCTATAAGGATGAACGTCTCATCTCATTACAGATCTTAACATCTAAAAAATGTAGTACTAGTTCAGAGCATGCCATGTACATCGTCAATTCAGAAAGTTCAGTAATAAGAATCTGGACATTTCCCATAATAATCTCGACATTTGCCATGTACTATGTACATTTCCCATGTACATAGTCTGATTTGAACCAAATAAGTGAAGAATTATATACTGGTGGTTGTTGAAGTAAAGGGCAAACTATTGTACTAACCATCATATAGAGTTAGTAGCTTACCTCCCAACTACAAATCAGACTAGCACTGCAAGGAGAACCTCAGCCAGCCAATTGTTTTGTTGTTGAGCAAGGCCACCAGAGCCCACATGCGTTGTCTTCAGTAATCTGTTTTGCCTCTCCCTACACATACCCACCAGAGCCCACAGAATGGGGAGCGAGAAGGCGAGCAAAGGCACAAATCAACAAGAAATCGCCAGATCTAAAATCACTAAACAATATTCAACAAGAGAAGGACAAGGAGTACTCACCAAACAAAATCACTGAACCGAAGGACGAGAACCAATAGCCAACGGTGACCACGACGAACAAGTCAACTCCACCTCCAAGCAACGAGAACACACCAAAAAGCACACCGAGCAGAATGGGGAGCGAGAAGGCGAGCAAAGGCACAAATCAACAAGAAATCGCCAGATCTAAAATCACTAAACAAAAATCAACAAGAAAAGGACAATGAGCACTCACGAAACAATCACTGAACCGAAGGACGAGAAGGAGATAACAACCGATCGAAGGGAGCTCTGCCTCTCATTCTCCCCCACGATTTCTCCACTCTTTCTCCTATTGCTGCAGACCCAAGAAGCCAAGGAGACCAAGCACCGGAGACGAAGAGGTGGTGACCCAAAAAAGACTCTCTCTCGAATCCTCCACTCTCTCTGGAATCCTCTGCGCGCTCTCTCTCTCTCTAAGCGATAAGGACGGGCGCGCGGAACGACGAAAAAACCGTACGGGAGACGGGCGAAAACAAAAAATCCGAAACGGTAACGGGTGACGGGCCCGTTTAAGCGAAGATCTCAAGAAGACATCGGACGGATGAAAAAATCGACTGAAGACAAAAAAAATTCCAGGCAACTGTGCACTAGCAAACTCGTAAAAAGAAATATCGTTTTCTGCTCCAATATGTTCAGATTTGTGTTGATGTGTAGTGGCCTCCAGCAAAGAACGGGATGTTACACATGAATTACAGTTACAAGGTCAAATCCAGAAACTCAACAGCGTTGCAACACATATTCAGACCTTGGAAATTTATTGCGACACAGCTTCAGAGCTGATGGCAAAGTGTACTTATATTCTTTGTGGATCTCAACGTAAATTCAGAATTATAAATGTAGCAGCATAGTGGAATCTTCTAATCTCATTCTCATCATTACTGGTACCCTGAAAACATGGAATTCAATCTTAGCTCAAACTCCGGAATGTTGATGTGTGAAAATACCATTCGAAAGTAAATCTGATCAACTGCACATTAAAGCAAGAGAGTAGAGATCAACCTTTTTCTGTTTACAGGAAATTGAACCGTCATCGGAACGTAAATACATTGGAATTTATAGTGCCAGAAACATGGAAAGTTGAGCATTGAATTATCCCTTCTGAGCATCAGAGGGGTTTTACAAATCTGATGTCACTCAAGTTTTCCCCTTAACATTATTTCATCTGAAACCTCTCCTTTGTCTTCTCAAAGACTTGTGCAGCAATCAGAGCACCATTGTCGTCGATCTGTTTGATCTCCATGTTGACCTTCGGATAGTACTCTCTGAGAGCATCAGCAATGGAGGCATTAAATCCAAAGGCAACGGCAGCTTCTGCCTTGGCTCCATACACCAGCTTCTGCATCGCAGAAGTAGTAGTAGTGTGAAACAACATCTTCAGCAATTTGTGTCTCTCGTTTTTTTGCAAGAAGCTATTCTATCAGGTTAAGCAATAGGGGAGTAAAGGATGAACCTTGATCTTGGATAGATGAATTGCGCCGAAGCACATCAAGCATGGCTCACAGGATGCATAGATTTCACAATCAGAGAGATCGAATTTTCCGAGTTTTTTGCTAGCCTGAAATACAAACAGCTATATATTATGTGAAACAGATGACAAAAAATAAATAAAACTACCAAAGATTGCAAAAGACTACCAGGCTGCTAAAATATAGAATGCACACAACACACCAACTAGTACATTCATGAGGTCAATATAAATTTTAAAATGAACTTGCTAACTAAATGTGAAAAATCAAATATTGGACAGAAGGATGACATTAGTGAAGCAGACAGTCTCACAGCCTCACAGGTTTTGTCTGCATAGAAATTAAGTAGCTTTTGACCTATCTAAATTCATACATAATACTACTATTTTGATAATTTTATTTGCTATGTAGCACCAATATACCTTCAAGCCATCGTAGTGGTGTTAGATTGGTGTATTAATGTCCAGAAAATAAGATCTTGATCAACAAGAATGAAAGCATTTTACCACTCTTATAGCAGTTATTTCAGCATGTGCAGTTGGATCAGTGTTCTTCAGAACCATGTTATGGCAACTTGCTACTATTTCATCGTTACGGACGACAATTGCTCCAAACGGGCGCCCGTCACCGCACTCGACTCCCCGGTAAGCTTCTTCGACCGCCTTCATTAAGAATTTGTGGTCCCTGTCTTGCCCAACTGTAGATCCACCAAAACTAAAGTTAGAAATTCTTTTAGCAGTCCTTGAAGTATAGCAAAATTGAGCAAAGAGTGAAAATTGGTATTGTAAAAATCACTGGTCAAATATGAGATGCTTGAACTTCCATCTGATGAGGACATCTCTATTACATATTCATCATCCACTTCAAGTGTGCATGACAAAGCTAGTAATGAGGCTCCGAAAGGTCCTATGACAAGAGCAAGAGCTAAACTATTTCAACAACAGGTGTTTTTATTTCTTAGAGAGTCTTCTATTACGTTAGATGAGAATAGCATACTACCTAATGCAAATATGTTGTGTCTTCTCATATTCGAAGCAACGGAAGATCAAGTGGAGAAGGTCCAATTAGCCACGAGTCAAGAGGATGAGAGTGTATGCGAGCAAGTAATTAAGATATATGTGTCCAAGAAAGCCTCAACCAAGCAGCCATCAAATAAATGGAAGGTCACGTGATCACAAATCTCATGGTGTGCACAAGATGTGGCCTGCGTGACCAAAAGCCAACCGAATCCACCTTAATCTCGATCTTGTAATAGGATAGGGGCTTAGCCCGAAATTGAAGGAAACAGACTTGCTAAATTTTAGGAATTAGAATAGGAAACCTTGACCGAATTAGATATTGATTCGGCTAAAGCTTTCCTTGCGTGAGTTCGGGGAAGCACTATAAAACCCCTTGTATCCCTTTTGTTTGGGGGTAGACCACGTTTGAGAAAAATCAATCTACTAAAGTTTTCAAGTTTAGCATTGCTGCCGAAATTCCTTAGGGAATTAGGAGTATCTTCTTCAATCAAGATCGTTCAGCCTTTCCGCTAAGAATTGGTGCACGATTGATCTTCGCTTGGTGGTCGGCGAAATCAACACGAGTGTGTTTTGGCGGATTAAAGAGTGTTCGTCCCTTTCACTGGCATTGGAGGATTATTACGATTCATCAAGACTCCCGTAAATATCCATCCTACGTCGAGAAGATCGAGGGACCCCGTATCACCGTTATTCGGCTATTATTATGTCCAATAAGATGTAAGGTAGCAAGAAAAATATAAACAACGACTACTCTTACCTTCATGAAGACCAGCAAATGCAGAAGCAATCGAGACCGTTCCATTACTGGACTCCACAGCTACAGTAAAAATAAAAAGGTCACTCATATGTTCAGCACATGATTAACCAGGAGGAGGAAGAGTGGAAGGCCCAACAAATTCAGCTGAGATTAACAATAAGATGCTGTTAAATAATTGTGAATGCTGGAGGGCAGATGCTTTGAGTGACAATCGATCATGCATGTGAGGGTCCGAGAGATGATTATAACAACAAAAATGCCCGGACAACAGGAAACAAAGAATTTGCAGTACTATCAGGCTGGAAGTACCACACTTTTGTTTCAAAGCTATGACATCAGCCTCTAAGTTCATTCTAACGATATACTAGTATAGTGGCAAACAACAGAGCATCACCTTCAGTTTTACGAAACTTCAACTCATTCAGGTCGAACGCAAAGGAACAGAAACTTGTCATGACCCTTGCAGATGTAGTAGAGCAGTAGGGGAGGATCGTCTAGATGACATGTGGGGTCAGGATGTAATTGAGGTGTGTGCTGTTGTATGGTTTCGGTGTAAGGGCAGTTGGGCCCATATGTCTGAGCTATGAGAGGGTAGAGATGAGTAATCATGTAACACAGGGGAATCGATCGATGAAATGAAACGAGCTCTTCTTCCCTATTCGGTTTCTCTCCCTGTTCTTCTTCCAATCCCTAAATTCCTTGCGGATTCTACCCTAAATTCCCAGCTCTTCCCAGTCTAAACTCTATTCCTCTTCTCCTCGCTACCAATTACCGACCAGGTGACCAGGACCGTGACATTATGGTATCAAAGCCAGCCATCCAGCTCTCCGTCGGCGCTCGGGAAGTAGGGGTGACTACCGCAAGCAGCCAACTCCCATCGACCTCAGAGGAGGAGGAGGAGACCATCTTGGAGCTGCTGGTGAAGTTAAACGCTTCACTGGACCGCATGATTGGGTGGGCGATGTCTTCTCCAACTTCTACCACGGCGCCCACCACGTGCTCGACATTGAGCCCCAACCATGACGACGGCAACAGGAGCTCCATCAGCATGTCACCGCTGAAGGAGGCTACGCCAACAGTCGTCCTGGTGCCTGCCAAATACCCTTCAACGCCCATGCCAACGACAGCTGCCACCATCGGCACAGCAGTCGCCATCCCAGTCAGTGCACGCCCGGTGTTTGACGAAATGCCGAGCCATCAGGAGGTGAACACCGGATGTGTTCTTCGTGTCACGGTGAGCCATGTGCTCTATCCGGTGACCGAGGAGGTGCTTCACCAACTCTTTGACACATATGGTGCTAAGAAGGTGTACATGCTTGGGAGAGCAGCGTGTGTAGAGGCACTCATTCCATTCCGGTCATGCCATGACACAACGCAAGCTCGAGATGCCTTTCATGGCTGATACATCTACGATGGCTGTTGTTGGCTAGACATGCAATACGTGCAGCCACTCCCCATCACCAACACCACAGTGACGGCCGCCATGTGCTCAACACCGTGCCCTGACCATGACACCGGCATACTGACAGCTGTGGCTACCCCAGTGGTGGTTTCGGACACGCCCTCAACTACCTCACTGGTCATGGCCACCACTTCACTTGCCGGCACCACCCCGTTTGTGCAAGTCAAGGAGAAGCAATCGAGTGCTTACGAGGTGTTTGACAGAATGCTTGAGAAGAGGGGGAGCGAGGCAAAACACCGCCGGGTCGTCACGTGGGTGTCTCGGGTGCGAGTGGACTATCGCCCCATGCGGTGGTCCATCAGAAGAAGGTACGACGATGTGCTCACTCATGTCGGTGGCTCATCGTTGTTCTTAGAGCATGGCATTGTGGACCCATACCATGTGCTTGACAAAATGCCCAACGTGGCCGGTGGCTTATCGGCTTGTCAAGATGGAGATGACAGCGCTGCATGACTGTGGAAGACTGTGATCGTGGATGGTGACCACATAGTGTTTGTCGAAGTGCCACTAGATGGCAAGCCGCTAGAGTTGCCTGAATAGGAGCAATTCTTAGCATGGCTCCAACCGGTCATTGTCTCGTACTTTGCTAGGCTCACACCTGCCGGTCGTCCCAAATGGCGTAATGACATTGTGAGGCATGACTAGGACACTGGATGCATGGATGACAATGGGTGGTCGGTTCTATCATGTGAAATCAGTGGCATGCAATGTGCGTTTGACAAGGTGCCGCCATGGAGAAGTTCCTTTAGCCCTGGAAATTCAGAAATACAAGGTGGCCGTCTGGTGCTCGAAAAGACTCCACCATGGCGATGTGGTGGTTTCAGCCCCAGAAATTGTGAGAAGCAGAACAGGGAGGAATCCCAATGGATATGCCCACTACCATATGGCCACTACTTTCTCCTCAGTAAAGACATATGTAAGTTACAAGAACTGAAATTCGGGATAGAGCTATATAAACAATGGGACCCTGGAATTCAGCAGCTTGGGTTTTATAACTTTCTCTTGAAGTGGTCTGCTATTGAGATGCTATGACTGCTACTACCTTGGCCTCCCCCTCTTCGATCTATGGTGACACATGGTAGAGTGAGTTTAGTCTGTACACTGCTGGCCCGACCTTGGGATCCAGGCATTCAGAAGTTCAGGGTGGAGTTAGAATCAATGACACAATGTGTTTTGATATAAGTGTATGGCAAAGCAAGTTTGGACGCTCAACCATATACCAGTATCCCTACTTATCTCTTTACTTTTCATATTTTACAAGAGGTTAGTTCAGAAGAACAGGTGCACTGTGATACTAGTGGTGATTCCGTGGAAATAGTTCAGTTCATAAAGGAAGTCAATTTTCAGTTGCTCTCAGATGGTGTACTGAAAATGCCTTGAGTTTTATTTGCATCCTTCCTTGCCAGCTGATCCGAATAGGTATTTGGCTCAATTGATCTTCAAACTGTATCTGTACACCAGCAAATTTCAGAACAACTCAAGCCTCAATATGCTGTCTAAGGTGACCCATGTCATATCAGAGAGTACAATGTCAGTCATATTGTGCTACCCATGGCTAAAGGAATTAAACCACGTTTGGACAAGAGTTTCTGAATGCTTCATCTCTTCATATTTGTTTGGTATGGCCATGGAGTCAACCTGATAAGGTTTACCATAGTGAGAAGACTATCATGCGGTGCCAGTTGGGCTTGGATGTATGGGAAACAAAAGAACCTGGAACATCAAAATTGCAGAAAATTCTTACATTCGGCATCAGTTGTTGCATTTGGTGTTTCTCTGAGCAACCTTCACACCAAGCAGTGTCGTGAACAAGTGAGGTATCAGTTTTCGCCTGCCACGCTAGTGATATCTAGCTCTTGTGGATTTCACTTCAAGTATCACAATAGCTGTAAGATGGCAGCATCTTAGGGGCAAGCTGCTCTTCATGGGGGGAGAAGTGTCATGACCCTTGCAGATGTACTAGAGCAGTAAGGGAGAATCGTCTAGATGACATGTGGGGTCAGGATGTAATTGAGGTGTGTGCTGTTGTATGGTTTCGGTGTATGGGCAGTTGGGCCCATATGTGAGGGTAGAGATAAGGACTAAGGAGTCATGTAACGTGGGAATCGATCAATGAAATGAAATGAACTCTTCTTCCCTATTCGGTTTCTCTCCCTGTTTTTCTTCCAATCCCTAAATTCCTTGCGGATTCTACCCTAAATTCCCTGCTCTTCCCAGTGTAAACTCTATTCCTCCTCTCCTCGCTACCAATTACCGACCAGGCGACCAGGACCGTGACAAAACTCAAATGATCCTAATCGCCTAGCAAGTTTGCTCTTTCAATCGCAACACATCCTCTCAATCCCCAAACAGGATCAAGAACAGAATCTCCTCTCACCCCACGCTGAAGCTCAAGGCAGGGGCACAATCAAAACCACAACCACAAACCATCATCATAATAACCGAATTCATGACGATGAAAGACAGTGAAACATACCCTGGGCCTCCTCCATGGCTATCGCAGAGAGAAACTCCCAACAAATTTTAGGTTGTCAACTTTCTTCTTCTCAATAGAATGGTTAGCAGAATGCGGGTATTGAGCTACGGAGGTGCTGTTTTCTTTGACGATGTGATCGTGAAGGTGATAGCGGGAGCACGTGATGCTGCAAACTTGCAGTCGCTGTCTCGTGCTTGCTCGTGTCTCAAGGCCCCGCCGTTCGGTTGGGCTTTAAAACGTGAGCATGATTAAAAGACAATGTTGTAATGGTTGAAATTTTATCAGAATCAAGATGACTTATTTAACGTAATTAAATTTAAAAAAATAAAAATAGAAAAAAGATGCTAGTTCATCATGGACAACGCAAACGAATACGGAAAAAAGAACCGGTAAAAAAGCTCGAAAAAAGCCAAAAGTTCAGAAAAAGACGAAATTTATGAATAGTGAAAAATAAGCGAGAAGCTGAAGTTGAAATGAGTGGGGCCTAAATAATGTAGCAGACGAGGGGATAGATACAGAGTTTGACTCTATGCACTTAACTTTCAGTTTGCGTGATATATTTCGGTTGTGATAGTTTTTTGCTGTAATAGATGGCTTTTATTTATATTATTTGAGACTATAGTTGATAGCATGGTTCGGATTACCGGCGGTTACCGTCGGTAATCACGTTACCGAATTCGGGAGTGACCGGAAGGAAAATCCCTACTGAATTCAAAATTCAAAATCCCAAAGAAGAATGAATGCAAATAAGACGAGCGAAAGCAAAGCAGTAAGCAAAGCAGCAGCTCGATTTCATTTTCTATATGCATTCTTCATGAGATCTCGACCATTTTGCAAGCCTCGATTTCATTTTCTATATGCATCACCAGTTCATCTTTAGATTGTAAAGACTAGATGAGAGTTGTGTTACTTTGGTCCTCTCAAGTTCTGAAAAATGGCACCTCGATTTCATTCTTGTGTATTAGAATTCAAAAGAGCCAAGATGCCAAAAAAAGCAAACTCTAAACATTTCCACCACAAACCAAACTCAAAAATGGTTCCCAAGTGAGTTCTTGAAAAATGAACCACTTCTCTAAGATTGCCCAATCAATCAAGAGTTATGAAGCACAAATAGACAGGGGCCAAGGATCTACTCATCTACCAGGAAACAATAGATTGAGAAATCACTTCAACATCAAAGTTCAAAAAATCTCAATTGAATCAACAACCGGATTAGCCAAACCCCTCTCACCGGTTTTTCCGGTTTTCTCACCGGTAAAACCGGTAACCAGCCGGTTACCGGTCTTCTCCCGCCCCGCCCAAAAAAACATTTGAGGAATTTTGACCGGTTAGAATCCGGGATTTCCGGTTACCGGGCGGTAACCGGCCGGTTACCGGTACCGCCCGGCGGCCGGGATTTGTCCCGGCTCCGGTTTTTTGATCCCTGGTTGATAGTGAAGATATCGATATAGACAGATGTTGTGGTTACAGACCAAACAGAGAGAGAGAGATGGTAGTGGGGAGTGAGGATGTAGCGTGTAATGCCCGCCTCCCCTCATGGCTAGTGTTTCATATATATATATATATACACACGGGGAGCGATTTTACAATTATGCCCTTACATCGGGTTATCCCTACTGGGGGTATTTGAGTCATTACACATGTCCTACTCTGGTCCTTACAATCTTCTAACAGGCCTGCTGGGTTTAGGTGGGGGCCACCCCTACAACAGGAGCCTCTCATGGTGAAGGGCTTCACCGGGCCGAAGCCATGTTGCCGAGTCCTTTGGCCCCCTCCGTCCCTGCGGCCTGTGAACTCCTTGGGCTTTTGCATAATGCTAACGTGCTTCGGAGCGTCTGCAGCCGAAGCTGTGGGTGTTGTTGAAGCGGTTACGCGCGCTCTGTCCTCCACCCTTCGAACGGGTGGCAGCGGAGCTGGCGCCCAAGTCGAAGTAGAGGCGCGCGCTCCGCCCCTACCTTCGAACGGGTGGCGCGAGCCGGCGCCAAGTCGGCGCAGAGGCGCGCGCTCCGTCCCCTACCCTTCGAACGGTGGCGCCGGCCGCGCCAAGTCGGTGAGAGGCGCGCGCGCGCGCGCGAGTGCCAAGTTTTGACTACCACGTCGTCGACGTAGGTCTCCACATTCCTCCCGAGCTGGGCGGCCAGAGCAAGTGCAACGAGACAGGTGAAGGTAGCGCCCGCGTTCTTCAAGCCGAAGGGCATTCTGACAAAGCAGAAGGTCCCAATCGGTGTGATGAAACTGGTCTTCTCCTCGTCGTTCTCGGCCATGTAAACCTGATGGTAGCCTGAATAGGCGTCCAGGAAACTCATCAGCTCGCATCCGGCGGTGGCATCGACAAGCTGATCGATGCGTGGCAAAGGGTAATTGTCCTTTGGACACGCCTTGTTGAGTGCCGTGAAGTCGATGCACATACGCCAGGCCCCGCTGGCCTTCTTAACTAATACTGGGTTAGCGAGCCATTCTGGATGGTGGACTTCGCGAATGACCCCGGCCCGGAGAAGCTTCGCCACCTCTGCCTTGGCCGCCTGCTGCCGGTCCATTGACATGCGCCGGAGCTTTTGCTTGACCGGCTTGGCGTCGGGGCGGACCGCCAGGCGGTGTTCGACACGCTCGATTCACGCCCTTGAGGTCCTCGGAGACCATGCGAAGACGTCGGCGTTGTTTTGAAGCACACAGAGCAGTCTCGCTCAACCTCCGGGAGCCCTCTCCGATGGACACAAATTGCCCCTCCGCCTGGAGCGGCATCTTCTTGACTCCGCCCTCGGGCCGGGGCTTGGGCGTCCACCCGGGAGCGGAGGGCCCATCGCCGAGGGTGCTGGAGAGGGCGTGCACCGGGCGATGGGGGACTCGGCTGCCGGCCTCCGCGCGCCTGGCCAGGTCTTGGTCACCGAAGACAGTGATGACGCCCTCCGGACCCGGGAGCTTCATACAGAGAAAGGCGGGGTGCGAGATCGCCTCGAAAGAGTTGATGGCAGGTCGCCCCAGTATGACGTTGTACGGGTACGGGATGTCCACGACGTCGAAGAGGACGTGCGCGGTCCGGATGTTGCCCTTGTTGCCCTCCTGGCGGAACGTGACCGGGAGGGACATGTGGCCTAATGCCTGCAGCGGTTGGCCTCCGAAGCCTTGAAGTGGAGCTCCCGTGTGCTCTAACCAGCTGCGAGGGATTCCCATGCGGTCGAGGGCCTCTGTGATCAGGATGTTCGCGGAGCTTCCCCCGTCAACCAGGACGCGCCTGACATCGCAGCGTGCTATGTGGGCCTAGATGACCAGAGGGTCTTGGTGGGGGTACTCCACTCCCCTGGCGTCATTCAGGTCGAAAGTGATGTCACAGGGCGGCATCCACAAGTGCGGCTGCTCCAAGGGGGCCCGGGGCAGGGACCCTCCGATGATGACGCTTACGGCGCGGCCCCGTGTGCCCTCTCCGGCGGGCGCTTGCGTGGGGTTATCCCACGAAGGATGCTCCTGAGCTTCGGCAAGGGGTTGGGAGAGCGAGGCCTGCGATTCGACCATCGCGCGTCGTCCTCGAAGGACGCGTCTGATGCCGAGGCCGAGGTGGGCCCTTTGCTGTCTGCGCTGGTGACGCCGAGGCTTGTGCCTGCCCCTGAGCGAACTTTCCTGTTCTCCGGTGCCTCCGCTCCCGGGAGTGTCTTCCCTACGCTGTCGACCACGGGCCCGCTCGAGGGAACTGCCACCTTCCTCGAGCGGCGGGGCCTTGGCGGGGGCGGGGGTGGGGGTACTGCATCTCCGCGCTTCTTCCTCGGCCCGTGCATAACCTTCCATTGCGTCGAAGAGCTCCTCGGTTGCCACTTCACGTACACGCGCGAAGCCACCAAGGTCCGTCCCGCCTTCGCCTGGCTCGGTGATACTGGGTAACTTGAGGTCTTCGGGCCACTCCGCCGGCTGTAGCCCTGCTGAAAGCGGAGACTCCAGATCGGCCCGCCGCGACGGTAGGTGGCTCGATGCGGGGGCGCCACGGTTGTCCGCCCTTTCAGGGGTGGGTTCCGGCGCGACCTCTGGCGCGGCCCGCGGGCTCCGAGCCTCTTGCATATTTCGGACGACTCCGCGGAGATCCCCTAGCTCCCGCTAGAATGCGCGGAGGGTTGCCAGGAGAGCGCCTTCCATCGTAGATGCCATCGGGGCCATCGGCGCGGGGGTGGTCGCCTCGCAAGATCCCGCCCCGTCGGTCGCCCCATCGCGGCTTCGCGCCATCCGCCGGTCCGCGCAGCCGGTGGGCGTCGCGACGAAGGTGGCCGGAGGAGATGTCGTCGTTTCGGCGGCAGGGTTGGTTGTCGTCGTCGTGCGAGCGCCGACGCTCACGGCCGCGGCAGCCGCCGCCGAGGCCCTGGTGTTCACGCGCCGCTCCGACCCGACCGTCTTCCTTCCCTTCGCCGGCGTCGATGAAGCTTTTTTCGTTGCCGTCTTCTTCTTCGATCTTCAGGCTTGTCCTTGTTCTCCCCCACGGACGGCGCCAACTGTTGTGGTTACAGACCAAACAGAGAGAGAGATGGTTGTGGGGAGTGAGGATGTAGCGTGTAATGCCAGCCTCCCCTCATGGCTGGTGTTTCATATATATATACACACGGGGAGCGATTTTACAATTATGCCCTTACATCGGGTTATCCCTACTGGGGGTATTTGAGTCATTACACATGTCCTACTCTGGTCCTTACAATCTTCTAACAGCCCTGCTGGGTTTAGGTGGGGGCCACCTCTACAACAACAGAATATATAATTTTAAATTAAAAAACCGTTTAGAAAATCCATTTTAAAAACCACTTCGATTATTTTAACTTTTAAAAAATCGAAAACCTAAAAGACGAAATGAGCAGGGTCTTGCACAGGCTCAATTGCTTGTACCTAAAGTACTTACCTATACCAGTAGGCTAGACTAGCACAAATCAGCGAGAAGAAGACTAATAATTATTACTGTTGAACATGCAGTGCAATCGAAGAAGAATTAGAAAAGCCCGAGCCACGTCCACATAGTCGAACGTCATCGCACTAGACAATCTGGTTCATCTTGATCAGATCAGCAATGGTTAGCAGAAGCCAGAAGGTCAAATTAATAACCTCAACAAAATTGCGACAAACTCAGATAGGCTTCTCTTCGTCTCGGTACGGGAAATACATAGCTCTAGATAAAACTGATGGTAAAATTTATTTATATTCCTTGTGGACCTCCTTGATGCAACATCCAGGATTACAAAGGTAGCAGTGTGCATCAGTCGGCCAAACTTGTCAGTGGAAGCCTGTAATCCAAAGTTCTCAATACCATACCAAAGATTATAACAATTTAGTTTTTAGAATGGTACGTTTTGATACTAATTTATACTAGATGTACCATTTTAAATTTAATATAATAATATAAATACATATTTATAAGTTTATATTTATTTAATTATATATATACATATCAAATATTATTTGTAATATCCAGTATAACGTATATTTCAATAGTGTGAACGTTTTTAAAAATGCTTCCTTGGTTTGTCGTATCTCATCCGATCCATTCCACCGCCAGTTGTTCGCATAGAGCAACTGCTTTTCTTGGTAATGACACACAGCGCAGCGCAGACACATCACGCACACCCTCCAATTCTTACTCTACCGCCTCTGCCTCTTCAGAAATTGACTACTGTTTTGCTGCTGCTTTTTCTCTCTCTGAAACGGACAGGATAGGGATTGCTTTTTGCTGGGATAGATGCTAGAACTTTTGTTCCAATATCATCAATTCGGCAGTACCGACCGGCATTTTACGGGTATTTAGGGTCTGTTTGGTTGGTGTCTAAGTTTGTCATACCTAAGTTTAGGCAATGTGTGGTTGCCACAGAAAGTGTGGCTAATAAAATCGAAGCCACACTTGTGGCAAAGTTTGGCAAGAAACTGAGTCTATGACGTGTGGGGCCGGGTGCTAAGAAAGTGTGGCATGCCACAGTTGCGTCAGTGAACCAAACAGCTACCTAAAAACTGTGGCACGTCTAACTTGTGGCTAGGCAACTTCTAGTCATGAATCAAACAGGCCCTAAAGCCGATATAATTGGTATTGCGCCGATATGATTCATATTAGCGGTATTTAAGTCCATACAGTATTAGATCTATTTTATACCGGCTCGGGCTACCGGTTGTTATAGCTAGTACCGAAACGGTATTTACATGTTTGCTGTGATCTCCTTCTCGATCAATATTCAAAATGGTTCCTTGAAAATACGGAATTCAATCTAGCTCATATTCCAGAAAGTTAATGTGTCAAGACACCATTAGAAAGTAAATTTGACCAACTGCGCATTAAGCAAGAGCACAGAACAGCCTTGTTTCTGTTCAAAAGAAGCTGAACCGTTATCAAAATGTAAATGCATGTGAATTGACAGTTTAGAAACAATGAAAACTTGAGCATTGTATTATTCCTTCTGAACATCAGGGAATCTGAAATCACAAGTCTTCTCCCACACATTAGTACATCTGAAACTTCTCTTGGTCTTTCTTCAATCAAGGGCTCCATTGCCGTCAGCCTTCTTGATATCCATGTTGGCCTTCTGATAGTGAGCATCGGCAATGAAGTCATCAAATCCAATGGCAATGGCAACTTCTGCTTTGGCTCCATACACCAGCCTCTGCATTGCAGAATCAGCAGTAGTTTTTGTTAGATCATATGGTAGTCATGTATTTAGTGATGATGAATAATTGACATTTGGAATTCATTGGAATTTACGTTTGTGAGAGTTCTAGTCAATGCGCTATTTGTTGCTAGAGTTTTTAGGATAGCAGGTTTAGTCAGCAAGCGTCGATCACGGCGGATTTTAAACACGGCAGATCGACCACGACATATCGACCATAGCTGAACGACCACGTCAGAATGACCTTGGTACGGAGTTTTTCGAAGAGTCAAAGACCCCAGAGTTGGAGAGCAGTCGGAGAGATCAAAGACTCCGGAGTCGGAGAGCAGAGCAGTCGGAGAGGTTGAAGACCCCGGAACAGGAGACTTCGGAGGAACCGGTTGTAGCTACAGTGAACCCGGAGACTTCAGAGGAATTTGCCGTATGCTACAATGTAACTGGTTGTAATTACTGTGAATCGGTCGTATGCTACGGGGAATCGGTCGTATGCTACGGGAAATCGGTCGTTCTAAATAGTGAACAAGATACAATGGACTACGATGGTAGTCGGCAGGCTTCAACTAGGATGGTTGGGATCTTGAGCTTCAGTGGACAGGTCAGAAGTGACAGTAATCAGTCGGTGGTCTTTGCTGTAGTACCAGGTCAGTACTTGTGGATGGTAGTTTGTGCTTAAGTACCCGGTCGATACTCGATATTCGGTGGTCGATGGAACAGTGATTGATTGATGCTCGATAATTGTAGACTGGAGTACGATGATTATGATTTTCAAGTGTTCTGAGCAGTAGTAATTCCTAAGTACTTGTGATTTTCGAGTACTCATTGTACTGAGCAGTCTAAGGCTGATTTCTGGAAAGCAAGGAGAATGTGGTCATGGCTGATTTGGTTGGTATCGATGGATGAATAAGAGTGTCGTTTGAATGTGTGTGGACTAATGTCAGTCAAGTAGTGAAGAACTTGTGCCAAGGAAAATGTCCGTTGGTCTTTGCATGTGCAGGTTGGTGTGAAGACGGTCATGGTCGATGACGAGGAGGATCGGGACTAGGATGGGGAAATCTGAGATCCAGGCGGTCGAGGATGTCACGAGGTGTTGGGCTCATGCTGGAGCATGTAGAGATCAAAGGTGGTGATTTGTGGAGAAGCTATAGGCGGTGCGGTCCAGGAGACTTCGACATGAGAGGTGATGATGTGTGGAGAAGCTACAGAAGGTGCAATCCTAGAGGCTTCGACACGGAAGTTGATGAAGCGTGATGAAGATATAGGAGGTGCGGTTATGAAGGCTTCATCTCGTGTTGAGTTAAGAGTTGTGGAGGGAGTCTATAACTGGGAAGAATTAGAGTTTGGTTGAAACCCGTGTTCGAAAAAGTTTTGGGTCTCTTGGTTTTCGGAAGAGATAAAGTTTTGAATCCATGTTTGAGGTAGACATGGTTTAGGACATTAGTCTATAAAAGCAAGGTGAGGCTAAGAGCTAACATGACCAGTTTTGAGGGCTTTCGACGAGAAGGCTTTTAGGGATGCTTGTGAGGGCACTTTGTAAATTCATAGAAATCTAGCAAGAAAGATCATCTAGAATTAATCTGGTTTGTAATTTTCTTGAAGAGCACTGGTGATTGTAGGTGGATTGCATCTTACGACAATGGGCAAACCTGAGTGAGCGGTTGAACACAGCGATCGAGCGAGCAGTTGAATAAAGTGATCGATCAAGCAGTCGTGCGTTGAGCGATTGATCAGGTGATTTAGCACTGAGCGGTCAAAATCTTCACCGACCTCTAGAAGACTCAAAAAAGCGACGACAATCATTCACCTCCATCTAATTGTAGTATTCGATTCAACAAGTGGTATTAGAGCAAGTAGCGATGGAATCAGAGAGGTATGTGAATTGTCCTCCGAGTTATATGGTACTAATTTTGCTTTTTGAATGTGACGTATGCAAACTTACATTGAGGCTAGGTAGTGATGTCTGGAAAAAAGTTTTTTAACCTTATGTTGTTCCTGCTGATATTATTATCGAAAATAAAACAGATTTGATTTAAATGCCCTATGAACTAGCTTTTTCAAGGGATTTCTCTCAAAAAATTTGATTGTGTAGCTCATATTGTTTCTGCCCACTTAATATGGAAAACTCTTTACAATTGTCATGAAGGAACCACTAAAATTTAAAAGGTGCATAAGAATCTATATCAAAAATAGTAATATGATTTTACTATGAAGTCTAATGAATCTATAGATGATCTTTTTGCTCATTTTGAGAAGATTTTAAGTAACTGGGGTGGAGTTAGTGCTATTCCTACTGATGGAGATAATGCAACTAAAATTTTGAGGTCTTTAGGTTTAGAGTGGTTGATGGTCGGTACAACTATTAATCAAATTATTGATCTAGATACTCTAACCATAGATGATTTGTACTCTAAATTCAAAACCTATGAGATGAAATTTTTTCCATCTAAGATTGATAAATCTTCATCTTTAGCACTAGTAATGATGAGGCGATGGAGTCCCGATCTTCTGATAGGATGATAACTTCGATTTGGAGGAGAACGACTTTGACGATGCAGGCTTCTAACCGGCCACGACCAGAACACCAAGCAATCGCTAAACCACACTCTGAGTCGTTATCAACCGTGCCAAGAACGCGGTTGACCTGACCACGAAGGTCTATTCCTGCATGCAATCGAAGAACACGCAAGAACAAGATAACAAGCAATCTGAAATTGCAAATATTTAAATTGAGTTCACAAAGGTGGGATTCCGTGGAGGTTCTTTACAGTTGGTCTAGTCGACACAAGCGAAGAACAAGAGTTTTCACCATGGAAAAACTAATCAAACGAAATCCGAGCAAACTAGAAAGGTGCAGCCTCCTTAAATAGGCGAGGGAGAGCCGCACAAAACTAAGACAAATGAGGTGGTAATATTCATGGTACTGTTCATATGAACAGTAATCCGTGAATAGTATGGGCCTGGGGGGCGCCTCTCCTTTGGGCCCAAGAATTACAAGACCCGAGTTGGCCCAAACAGGTGACACATCACTTTCTTTGAGTGATTGCGATGTGCACAGAAGGAATTTGGAGATGAGACCAGATCCATTGGAAAGAGGACGAGAAAAGCTTTCCATCGAGTACTCACGGGCCTTAAACGGACTCCGCATGTGAAAGTTATGCACGTTTGAAGTTGGTGCTGTCATCGGAGGCCGAACTGAATCGCTCATGTGTGTCTTCATGATCAGCTCCCAAGTTCCTAAGTAAAAGAACATCACATGCATTAGGTAGTAGCATATTCTCATGAGAAATAAGATATGCTCCTAGAAATGAAGTTACCTGATAGTTCAATTGTTGTGTGCGAGCTCGTGTGATTGGACCTTGCAAGTGTATAGGTTCAGATCGATTGGTTGTATGCATGGAAGTGATGTCCTCATCATCCTCCCCTTCTTGCATGTGAGTCGTCCTCGACTCAAGTTCATCTTCTTCTCCCAAATATGGCTTCAAATCTGCAATATTAAATGTGGGGCTAACCCCGAATTCTGCAGGCAGATCAAGCTTATATGCATTATCATTAATCTTAGCTAACACCTTGAATGGACCATCAGCTCTAGGCATCAACTTAGACTTTCGCAAATCAGGAAATCTATCTTTGCGCAAATGCAACCATACCAGATCACCAGGTTCAAAAGTTAAACTCTTTCTACCCTGACTACCAGCAATCTTATACTTAGTATTCATGCGCTCTATGTTTTCTTTAGTTGTTTCATGCAATTTAAGGACAAATTCAGCACGCTTCTTAGCATCTAAATTCACTTTTTCAGAAATGGGGATAGGCAATAAATCAATAGGAGCACGAGGATTAAAGCCATATACTACCTGAAAAGGGCTCATCTTTGTGGTAGAGTGCAGTGATCTATTGTAAGCAAACTCTACATGAGGTAGACATTCTTCCCACATCTTTAAGTTTTTCTTCAAGACAGCCCTCAACATAGTTGATAGCGTGCGGTTGACAACCTCAGTTTGTCCATCCGTTTGGGGGTGACAAGTAGTAGAAAACAGCAGCTTGGTACCCAATTTCGCCCACAATGTGCGCCAAAAGTGACTCAAAAACTTCGCATCTCGATCTGAAACAATGGTATTGGGCACTCCATGTAGTCGAACAATCTCTCTGAAAAACAAATCAGCAACAATTGTAGCATCATCGCTCTTATGACAAGGTATAAAATGTGTCATTTTAGAGAATCTATCCACCACAACAAAAACACTATATCTCCCCTTCTTTGTTCGAGGTAATCATAAAACAAAATCCATTGAAATATCCTCCCAAGGAACGCTAGGTATAGGAAGAGGCATATATAAACCATGTGGATTAAGTCGGGACTTAGCTTTATTGCAGGTAGTGCAGCGAGATACATAGCGCTCAACGTCGCGCCTCATCCTTGGCCAATAGAAGTGTTCAGCGAGGATGTCCTCCGTCTTTTTGACGCCAAAATGACCCATTAGTCCTCCCCCATGTGCCTCCTGTAATAACAAAAGACGAACAGAGCTAGCTGGAACACATAGTTTGTTAGCTCTAAATAAAAATCCATTATTGAAAACAAATTTATTCTAGCATCTACCATTTTTGCAATTGGACAGGGCATCTTTAAACTCATCATCAGAAGTGTATAGTTCTTTTATTGTCTCCAAGCCAAAAATTCTACAATCAAGTTGAGACAACATTGTATACCGTCTAGACAAAGCATCAGCAATCACATTTTCCTTCCCTTTCTTGTGTTTTATGACATAAGGAAAAGATTCAATGAATTCAACCCAACGAGCATGTCTACGGTTCAGTTTAGTTTGACTTCTAATATGTTTCAATGATTTATGATCAGAATGGATAACAAATTCTTTGGGCCATAAATAATGTTGCCATGTTTCTAAAGTTCGAACGAGAGCAAGTAATTCCTTATCATAAGTAGAATAGTTCAAACTAGGCCCACTCAATTTTTCACTAAAATAAGCAACAGGTTTACCTTCTTGTATCAACACACCACCAATTCCAATTCCGCTAGCATCACACTCAAGTTCAAAAGTCTTACCAAAGTCAGGAAGTTGGAGCAATGGTGCATTTGTGAGCTTTTCATTGAGAAGGTTGAAAGATTCCTCTTGCGCTTCTCCCCATTTAAATGGAACACCTTTCTTTGTCAATTCATTAAGTGGTGCAGCAATGGTGCTGAAATCCTTCACAAAGCGGCGATAGAATCCCGCAAGTCCATGAAAACTCCGCACTTGTGTGACCGTTTGTGGTGTTGGCCAACTCTTTATAGCTTCAATCTTGGCTTCATCTACCTCAATTCCCTGTGGAGTAACAACATAGCCAAGAAAACAAACTCGATCGGTGCAAAATGTGCACTTTTCGAGGTTACCAAACAAACGTGCATCCCTCAAAGCAATGAAAACAGCACGTAAGTGTTTAAGATGCTCATCTAGTGACTTGCTGTAAATCAATATATCATCAAAATAAACTACCACAAACTTACCAATGAAAGCACGTAAAACTTCGTTCATTAATCTCATGAAAGTGCTAGGGGCATTAGTTAAACCAAAAGGCATCACTAGCCTCTCATATAACCCGAACTTAGTTTTAAATGCCGTCTTCCATTCATCTCCAAGTTTCATTCGAATTTGGTGGTACCCACTACGCAAGTCAACTTTAGAAAACATTGTAGAGCCACTTAATTCATCAAGCATGTCGTCTAACCTAGGAATAGGATGATGGTATCTAATGGTAATATTATTGATAGCTCTACAATCAACACACATACGCCATGATCCATCTTTCTTTGGAACCAAAAGTACAGGAACAACACATGGACTAAGGCTCTCACGTACATACCCTTTGTCAAGCAAGTCTCGCACTTGACGCTCAATCTCCTTAGTCTCCTCTGGGTTGGTTCGGTATGGCGCGCGGTTGGGTAGGGAAGCTCCTGGGATCAAATCAATTTGATGTTCAATACCCCTAATTGGTGGCAGCCCTGGGGGTATCTCAGCAGGAAACACATCCTCAAACTCCTGCAAGAGGTTAGTGACAGCAGGGAGCAAAGACACAGAAAGATTCTCAAGTGAAAACAAAGCATCCTTGCACAAAAGAGCATAGCAAAAAGAATTATTCACTTCCAACTCATTCAAATCAGATTTGGTAGCTAATAGAACAGTCCCTTTCAATTTAATCTCATTATTCTTAGCACTTGTTCCTTTTATATCTTTCTTTTTGGATGGAAAGCATTCTTTAGCTACAATCTGATTTTCACTCTTTTCTTTCTCCTTATTGATTCGTTCAGCACGTTCAAGTTCATCTTTTAAAATAGCTTCAGGAGACATTGGAAGTAACACAATTTTCTTGCCCTTATGCATGAGAGTATATTGATTAGTCCTACCATGATGTATAGCATCTTTATCATATTGCCATGGTCTACCTAACAATAGAGAACATGCTTGCATAGGTACGATATCACAATCAGCATAATCTTGGTATGAACCAATAGAAAAATGAACTCTCACAATGCGAGTTATCTTCAGCTTACCACATGAATTAAACCATTGAATGTAGTAAGGACGAGGGTGCTGTTGTGTGGTCAAGGAAAGCTTCTCAACCATATCAATGCTAGCCAAATTGTTGCAACATCCTCCATCAATAATCACACGACAAGAACGCTCATTGATCACAAACTTTGTTTGAAACAGATTGTGGCGTTGATTCTGTTCAGCACGCTCCACTTGAGCGCTAAGGACACGCTTCACGATGATGCTCAAAAACTTATCACTTGCTTCAGCTCCAAGTCGTTCTTCATCAAGTTCAGAGTCATCTTGCTCACCTGCAGGGTTAGTTTCAAGCAAGGCATGCTCTTCATCAATATCACTAGCTGAAGTATACTCACCATCTTCTCTAACAAGAAGTGCGCGCTGATTTGGGCAATCTCTCATCATGTGTCCAAAAACTTTACAGCGGTGGCATTGTATGTCTCTTGTTCTCCCAGTGGAAGCAACCGAAGTAGAACTCTTAGCTTGCTGGCTTGAAGTTGATTTGCTTGCGTCAGAGGCTCGGGATGTGGGCGTGGTGCTCGCTGGTCGCCCACGGATGGAGGGTTGTGGGGGACGGCTAGGAGTGGCAGGGGCAGCATGGGATGGTGTCTTGCCCGAGGACTGTGCCTGATTCTGTTTACCTGCAAAAGAAACTCCAAAAGAGCCTCGGGAGTGAAGTTGTCTTCCCTGCACTTCACGTTCAGCTTTGCACGCAATATGGAGCAAACGAGTAATAGAATTGTACTCCTTATAATCTAAAATATCATGAATGTCCCTGTTAAGCCCTCCAAAAAATCTAGCCATCTTAGCCTCCTGAGTTTCTTCTAACCCACAACGTAGACAACCGATTTGCAGTTCTTGATAGTACTCTTCTACGGTGTTTCTACCTTGTTTTAAACATTGTAATTTATTCAGCAAATCACGAGAGTAGTAGGAAGGTACAAATCTATGTCTCATAGTTCTCTTCAAGGCATCCCATGTTCTAGGTATGTGTTGTTCATTGCGGCACAATTCATTCCACCAAATAGATGCAAAATCAGTGAACTCACTAGTAGCAGCCCTAACCCTTTTATTTTCTGGAAATTCATGGCATGAAAATTTTTGGTCTAAAGCTAACTCCCATGTGAGATAAGCATCAGGATCATATTTACCAGCAAAAGGAGGTATGGTGAACTTAATTTTACCAAGTGCATCATCATGATTTCGTACCTCACGTGGTGGATCTCTTCTCACACCTTGGCGATTGAAGCGTCGTTGCAGATTTTCACGGACGTCATCGAAATTGACTACATCCTCAGCCTCCGTATCAGCAACATATGGGCTCTCTTCATCTCTTACCTCATCAGCCCAAGAGCGAACAACGGAT
Source organism: Dendrocalamus sinicus (assembly GCA_036346575.1). Lineage (NCBI taxonomy): Eukaryota > Viridiplantae > Streptophyta > Magnoliopsida > Poales > Poaceae > Dendrocalamus > Dendrocalamus sinicus. The sequence continues at coordinate 17,376,378 of CM070661.1, read as the reverse complement.
GGCTCACGGCGTGGTCGTAACGCCGACGGCAATGGGCGGCAACAGAGGTGGAGCTCTCTCGAGCTGCTCCACTCGGCAATGATCGCTACAAGATCGTTGTTGGTGCGATCTAAAACCATCTCAAGACGCTCGAATGTTGACTCAACAAGTGGGAAAATCTCGCATGATGTCTCAGAAATGTATCTTCCTCAACGTTGGACTTGCTATTCTCCCCTTGGGATTTTGAACCTACCATCGTTAGTAGAAAACAAAGAACAAAACACAGTGTATATGTCCCTATTAACTACTAGGTTCTGGAGGCTCAAAAGTCACTCACACTCAAGCTTATACCAAGTTCTTACGAGCTCTTTACCTTTGCAAATAAGTGGTGCAACCGGTGGCTGGTTCGTGATATCTTGACTCAAGTGATGTGTATAGCGATTGCAAGGGACGGTTCGATGTGATCTGCTCGGTTAGTATAAGGTATAGCTTGGAAGGCTCGATATGTAGCAATGGAGAATGTTGTAGGGGTGGCCCCCACCTAAACCCAGCAGGCCTGTTAGAAGACCATAAGGGTCAAAGTAGAGCACGTGTAATGACTCAAATACCCCCAGTAGGGATGAATGGATGTAAGGGCATAAGTGTAAAACCGCTCCTCATGTATATATATATATGAAGCACTGGCCACGAGGAGGCCAGGGACATTACACGCTACATCCTCACTCCCCACTACCATCTCTCTCTGTTTGGTCTGTAACCACAACAGTTGGCGCCGTCCGTGGGATGAACGAAGACAAGCCGAAAGATAGAAGAAGAAGACGGCAGCAAAAAAAAAAGAGAAGCTCCATCGACGCCGGCGAAGGGAAGGAAGGCGGTCGGCTCGAAGCGGCGCGTGAGCACCAGGGCTTGGCGTCGGCTGCCGCAGCCGGGAGCGTCGGCGTTCGCACGACGACGGCAGCCAACCCCACCGCCGAAGCAACGACATCCACTCCGGCCACCTTCGTCGTGACGCCCATCGGCCGCGCGGACCGGCGGATGGCACGAAGCCGCGGCGGAGCGACCGACACGGCGGGATCTGGCGAGGCGACCACCCCCGCACCGATGGCATCCACGACGGAAGGCGCTCTCCTGGCAACCCTCTGCGCATTCCAACGGGAGCTAGGGGATCTCCACGGAGTTGTTCGATATATGCAAGAGGCTCGGAGCCCGCGAGCCACGCCAGAGGTCGCGCCAGAACCCACCCCTGGAAGCGCGGACGGCCGTGGCGCCCCCGCATCGAGCCACCCACCGTCGCGGCGCGCCGATCTGGAGTCTCCGCTTTCAGCAGGGCTACAGCCGGCGGAGTGGCCCGAAGACTTCAAGCAACCCAGTGTCACTGAGCCAGGTGAAGGCGGGACGAACCTTGGTGGCTTCGCGCGCGTACATGAAGCGGCAACCGAGGAGCTCGTCGACACAAGGCAAGCCTATGCACGGGCTGAGGAAGAGGCGCGGAGGTGCGGTGAAGGTGGCAGTTCCCTGGAGCGGGCCCGCGGTCCACAGTCTAGGGAGGACACCCCCGGAAGCGGAGGGGGCAGGCACAAGCCTCGGCGTCACCAGCGCAGACAGCAAAGCGCCCACCACGGCCTCGGCATCAGGCGCGTCCTTCGAGGGCAGCGCGAGATGGTCGAAGCGCAGGCCTCGATCTCCCAACCCCTTGCCGAAGTTCAGGAGCATCCTCCGTGGGATAACCCCACGCAAGCGCCCGCCGGAGAGGACACACGGGGCCGCGCCGTAAGCGTCATCATCGGAGGGTCCCTGCCCCGGGCCCCCCCTGGAGCAACCGCACTTATGGATGCCGCCCTGTGACATCACCTTCGACCTGAATGACGCCAGGGGAGTGGAGTACCCCCACCAAGACCCTCTGGTCATCCAGGCCCACATAGCACGCCGCGAGGTCGCGCGTCTGGTTGATGAGGAAGCTCGCGAACATCGATCGCGGGGCCTCGACCGCATGGGAGTCCCTCGCAGCCGGTTGGAGCAGCCGGGAGCCCCACTTCAAGGCTTCGGAGGCCAACCGCTGCAGGCACTAGGGCACGTCTCCCTCCCGGTCACGTTCCGCCAGGAGGGCAACAAGGGCAACATCCGGACCGAGCACGTCATCTTCGACGTCGTGGACATCCCGTACCCGTACAACGTCATACTGGGGCAGCCTGCCATCAACTCTTTCGAGGCAATCTCGCACCCCGCTTTTCTGTGTATGAAGCTCCCGGGTCCGGAGGGCGTCACCACTGTCTTCGGCGACCAAGACCTGGCCAGGCGTGCGGAGGCCGGCAGCCGGGTCCCCCATCGCCCGGTGCACGCCCTCGCCTCCACCCTCGGCGATGGGCCTTCCGCTCCCGGGTGGACGCCAAAGCCCCAGCCCGAGGGCGGAGTCAAGAAGGTGCCGCTCCAGGCGGAGGGGCAATTTGTGTCCATCGGGGAGGGCCTCCCCCCGGACGTTGAACGAGACCTGCTCCAGGTGCTTCAAAACAACGCCGACGTCTTCGCATGGTCTCCTGAGGACCTCAAGGGTGTTAGTCGAGCGGTAATCGAACACCGCCTGGCGGTCCGCCCCGACGCCAAGCCGGTCAAGCAAAAGCTCCGGCGCATGTCAATGGACCGGCAGCAGGCGGCCAAGGCAGAGGTGACGAAGCTGCTCCGGGCCGGGGTCATTCGCGAAGTCCACCATCCAGCATGGCTCGCTAACCCAGTGTTAGTTAAGAAGGCCAGCGGGGCCTGGCGTATGTGCATCGACTTCACGGCACTCAACAAAGCGTGTCCAAAGGACAATTACCCTTTGCCGCGCATCGATCAGCTGGTCGATGCCACCGCCGGATGCGAGCTGATGAGTTTCCTGGACGCCTATTCAGGCTACCATCAGGTTTACATGGCCGAGGACGACGAGGAGAAGACCAGTTTCATCACACCGATTGGGACCTTCTGCTTTGTCAGAATGCTCTTCGACTTGAAGAACGCGGGCGCTACCTTCACCCGTCTCGTTGCGCTTGCCCTGGCCGTCCAGCTCGGGAGGAATGTGGAGGCCTACGTCGACGACGTGGTAGTCAAAACTCGGCACCTCGTGCTGCACGGCCAGGACCTCCAGGAGACCTTCGACAACCTAAGAAAGGCCAGCATCAAGCTCAACCCCGACAAATGCGTCTTCGGCGTACAAGCGGGCAAACTCCTGGGCTTCCTCGTGTCCGGCCGGGGTATCCAGGCGAATCCCGACAAGGTCAACGCTATTCTGGGCATGGAGCCACCCAAGACGACGAGGGAGGTCCAGAGGCTGGCGGGCCGCATGGCAGCCTTAAGTCGCTTCCTATCTAGGGCGGCGGAGCGGGGCTTGCCGTTCTTCAAGACGCTCCGCGGATGCGACGGATTCCGCTGGGACAACGAGTGCGCGGAGGCTTTCAGCGAGCTCAAGAAGCATCTGGCAAGCCTTCCCACTCTGGTCGCCCCAGCACTAGAGGCTCCCCTCCTGCTCTACCTCGCCGCGTCAGTTACAGCGGTCAACGCCGTCCTGGTCTTAGAAGAAGGCGCCATGCAACAACCCGTGTACTTCGTCTCCGAAGCCCTCCAGGGTGCCAAGACGAGGTACACGGAGCTCGAGAAGCTCGCTTACGCGCTGGTCATGGCCTCCAGGAAGCTCCGGCACTATTTTCTGGCCCATCCGATCACGGTGCCTTCTTCCTTCCCCCTGGCGGAGATGTTACACAACAAGGAGTCCACGGGGCGCATCGGCAAATGGGCCGCCGAGCTTGCCCCGTTCTCCCTGTCCTACGCCTCGCGGACGGCGATAAAATCCCAAGTCCTCGCCGACTTCCTCGCCGAATGGACCCCGTCAACTCAGCTCGTCCAGAAAAACACAGACCCGGTCTGGACGCTCACCATCGACGGAGCCTACGGCGTGGCAGGCGCAGGTGTGGGCGCGGTAATTGTCACACCCGAGGGGCAGCGCCTGCTCTATTCGGCGCGCCTTGCTTTCCCGGCCACCAACAATACAGCCGAGTATGAGGCGCTGCTTTTCGGCCTGGCAAAGCTCAAAGCAATGGGAGCGCGGCGAGTGCTTGTCCGCACGGACTCGCGTTTGGTGGCGGGCCATGTCGACAAATCTTACCAAGCCAAGGACCCGGAGCTGGCCAAGTACCTGGCAGCGGTTAGGGCAAGGGAACGCCACTTCCTGGGCGTCACGGTCAAGGCTATCCCTCGAGCGGAGAACGAACAAGCCGACGCCCTCGCCAAGGCCGCCACCAACACCGTTACCCCGATGGGGCGTTATGCAATCTTTGCCGCGCAGCGCCATCGCGCAAGATAGCCGAGACGCGGCCGTGGTACACCACATCATCCCACAGGGCGACTGGCGGGAGCCCATCTTTAATTTCCTACAGGGCATCGCCGAGCCGGAGGATCCCGCCGAGTTACGGCGTCTGCAGCACCGCGCCAGGTCCTTCCAGGTGTTCGAAGAGACACTTTACAAGAAGGGGGTTTGCGCACCACTTTTGCGATGCCTCTCGGCCGAGGAAGGGAGAGACCTCCTCGTGAACATTCATGCAGGCATGTGCGGGTCTCACCTAGCACCAAGATCTCTGGTCGGCAAGGCGTTTAGGCAGGGCTTTTACTGGCCAACCGCCATCGCCGACGCCCAGGACCTTGTGCGCCGGTGTCAGGGGTGCCAGTGGATGGGACGTATCATCCGCAGGCCCCCGACGCACCTCAACCCTATCCCCCCGGTGTGGCCGTTGGCACGCTGGGGCCTCGACATAGTAGGACCGCTTCCCCGAGCCCCAGGGGGCTGCCTCGGTGCTCGGCGCGAAGGCCCTTTCGGCCGCGCCAGGTGTCATTCCGCCGCAGGAGCCCGTGACGCTGCAGACGACCCCTCGCGGCGGCGGGATGCGCCGGGGCGCCGCCGGGGCGCCAGAGACTCTTCGCGGTGCTCCCGAGCACGATCCGTGGCGCCGCAACATCCGCCGCAGGAGGCACGTCTTGGCCAGCCATAGCAGGCGGCGGCGTGCCGCTAACCACAGTCCCCTCGCCGGGGATGATGTCTCCCGCCGGATTGACAGGCTCCAACCTGGCGGGGGCCGCCGGCGCAGGTCCGACGGCATCACTACGGGCTACTGGGGGAGTCGAGGCGGCGCGCCCTCTCGAGTCGGCGCCGGCCGTCGACGTGCCTGGGGGGTCGCACGAAGTGGCCGCGGAGCGGGTCCGTAGCCGCAAGGATGGCGTCCCCGCTTGACTGCCCCCCGACGTGAGGACTTGGAGCATCTGCGCAGGCCCCCGCCGGGGTCGCACGTTCGGGCACCGCAATGCCCAGAACCTCGCAGGTGCGGTTTACCCGCCGCTAGCCGCAAAGAATCGCGCCTCGCGAGCCTGGTGCTCTTTCAGCGTGTACGGGCCAAGGAGCGCCGCAACCGCATGCTCCGCATCCTCCAGTCGAGTCACTGCACAGAGAAGAGCAGGGCAATCAGACAAGGAACACGCAGGTTCAAGGGCGCACGTACAGATACCCGGCGACTTACGAGGAGCAGAGGGCGGAAGCAGGCAGGACACGGCTGGGCTCGACCCGTCCTCACGGGTGGCGCCCCGTCCAGGACACTTCCACTTGGAAAGGGGCGCCACCCCATACATGGTGAACTCCTCGACCAGATCGCGCATGCTCATCCGACGGGCGATACCAACAAGGCTCTGTAGCCTTTGCGCATCGTCAACCTCCGCCTTCAGGCTCGGCGAACTGTTGAACACGATCGGCTTACCTCGGCATTGCAGGCCGCTCGGGTCGATCACGAGAAAGTAAAACCATTGCCGTGTCCAGCCGGATTCCCACTTCCCCCGGGAGGCTGGGGCAGGAAACAGCGTTGAACACGACGACCGGAGCACGAAGTCCACGCCGCCGAAGTTGGACACCGCCCCATCAACCTTCCGGGGCTGGCACCGCGCGTCGTGCAAAGTGGCGAACAGGCTCGCGCTGGGACGCCGCCCTTCTGTCCGCATCGCCCACGCATAAACAGCCAGACGGATTATGGCGTTCGGCGTCAGCTGGGCTATCTCTAAACCGTAGGCCCGAAGGACTTCGCCCACAAACAGCGTGGAGGGCATTCGCAGGCCGGCATCGAAGAAAGCGACGAAAACAATCACCTCCATCGCCCCGGGCTTCGGCTCCGTCTCGTCGCGGCGAGGTAGGCGAGCCCCGCTTTGATCTTGGATCTTACCTTCCCGCTCAAGTCGTCGCAGCACCTCTTCGGTTACACGACTCCTCCCCAGCAGACGGGAGCAGTGGCCTCCTGAGTGCGCCGTAGCATCCCACCACGTGTTGGCGCGCGAGCTCGCCCGTGGCACCAGCGCGTACTCGCCAGGCGGATGGGACTCCTCACCCCGGCTAGGCAGCAACTCACCACCAGGAGGACGAGAGGCGTCGTCATGCCCGGCCATTTCCTCTTGCTAATCACGACGAGGGAAGCAATGCAAGAAGCAGACGGCGCTACGGGCAGCACGAGAAGAGGCAGAGCAAGGTGGCAGGTGAGAAGGAACGCTCCCACCTTAACAAGGCACTTTATAAAGCCTGCTCGCCTCCCTTGCGGTTTCAAACGCAAGTACACCAAGCTCACAACGGTTCGGCTACCCACGATCTGGAAAGAAGCATCGCCGGCGCCTAGAGGAGTGTGCCCGGTAGGTGGCAAAACAGCGCACGAACGCCATCATGCCCTCAACATGCGTCCCATCTTCCTGGGGAAGGGGCGGGCTGTTGCAGTCACGCAACCACTCGCATCCCACGACGCGCGAATTGCGAGCCGCCGCGTGTCCCGTAAGGGCATGCCAGACTGCGCTACGACCTCTGCCAGGACAGGCGTCGGCGCAATTCCAGCCGCCATTAAAAGCGCACTACCCGCTCGCGTGGTCACGCTAGCCCCCAAGCGGCAAGACCAGCAGCGCGCGCGCGCCTCTACATCGACTTGGGCGCCAGCTCCGCTGCCACCGGTTCGAAGGGTAGGGGACGGAGCGCGCGCGCCTCCACTTCGACTTGGGCGCCAGCTCCGCTGCCACCCGTTCGAAGGGTAGGGGACGGAGCGCGCGCGCCTCTACTTCGACTTACGCGCCAGCCCCGCTGCCACCCGTTCGAAGAGTAGGGGATGGAGCGCGCGCGCCTCCACTCCGACTTGGGCGCCAGCTCCGTTGCCACCCGTTCGAAGGGTAGGGGACGGAGCGCGCGCGCTCCACCGACATGGCGCCAGCTCGCCGCCACCGTTCGAAGGGTAGGGGCGAGCGCGCGCGCCTCCGCCGACTTGGCGCCAGCTCGCGCCACCCATTCGGCGGGTAGGGGCGGAGCGCGCGCGTCTCCACTTCGACTTGGCGCCAGCTCGCGCCACCCGTTCCAAGGGTAGGGGCGGGCGCGCGTCTCTACCGACTTAGGCGCCAGCTCGCCGCCACCCGTTCGAAGGTAGGGGCGGAGCGCGCGCCTCACGTCCACTTGGCGCCAGCTCGCGCCACCCGCTCGGGGTAGGGGCGGGCGCGCGCGCCTCACGTCGACTTGGCGCGGCTCGCGCCACCCGTTCGAAGGTAGGGGACGGAGCGCGCGCGCTCTGCCGACCGGCGCCACTCGCGCCACCCGTTCGGCGGTAGGGGCGGAGCGCGCGCGCCTCTGCCGACTTAGGCGCCCGCTCGCGCCACCCGTTTGAAGGGTAGGGGACGGAGCGCGCGCGCCTCCATTTCGACTTGGGCGCCAGCTCCGCTGCCACCCGTTCGACGGGTAGGGGATGGAGCGCGCGCGCCTCTACTTCGACTTGGCGCCACCTCCGCTGCCACCCGTTCGAAGGGTAGGGGACGGAGCGCGCGCGCCTCTACATCGACTTGGGCGCCAGCTCCGCTGCCACCCGTTCGAAGGGTAGGGGACGGAGCGCGCGTGCCTCGACTTCGACTTAGGCGCCAGCTCCGCTGCCACCCGTTCGAAGGGTAGGGGACGGAGCGCGCGCGCCTCCACTTCGACTTGGGCGCCAGCTCCGCTGCCACCTGTTCGAAGTGTAGGGGACGGAGCGCACGTAACCACTTCGACAACACCCGCAGCCTCGGCTACAAACACTCCGAAGCACGTTAACATTAGGCAAAGGCCGAAGGAGTTCACAGGCCGCAGGGACGGAGGGGGCCAAAGGACTCGACAACATGGCTTCGGCCCGGTGAAGCCCTTCACCATGAGAGGCTCCTGTTGTAGGGGTGGCCCCCACCTAAACCCAGCAGGCCTGTTAGAAGACCATAAGGGTCAAAGTAGAGCACGTGTAATGACTCAAATACCCCCAGTAGGGATGAATGGATGTAAGGGCATAAGTGTAAAACCGCTCCTCATGTATATATATATATATATATATATATATATATATATATATATATATATATATATATATATATATATATATATATATATATATATATATATATATATATATATATATATATATATATATATATATATATATATATATATATATATATATATATATATATATATATATATATATATATATATATATATATATGAAGCAATCGCCACGAGGAGGCCAGGGACATTACACGCTACATCCTCACTCCCCACTACCATCTCTCTCTGTTTGGTCTGTAACCACAACAGAGAACAATCAGTTAATTTCAGGAATTGCATAGAATTGAATTATAGTTCGTATCTAGCACTTAACCTATGTTGCTGATCAACCAAGGATAGAAGAAGGCTAAAATATGTGTATGACAATGTATAGGAGTGGTAAATACAAGATAATTCAATCGAATGCAATCTGGAATGGAAAGACACAAGGACTGACCCAAAACATGGAAACTGAAGATTTCTGTCCACTGGACAGCACATCGGTATTTCGGCCGTAACTTTTTTTCAGTTGCCTTTTTTGCAACAATTATTTTTTTCTCTGTTTCCTGACGGCTTTTTCTACAACTTTTGTTTTGGGGTCAAGTTCTGGAAACCGACAAAAAAAATTCGTACAAAATTCACAACTTCCGGCTGTTGCAGATTCAATCTGGAATTTTAGGTCAACTTGCACCGCAGATATCTCTTAACTTCCTTGTTGGAATGACGTGAAATTTTACATATAGATGGAAAATGAAGTTTTGAATGTAATGGCGGTGGTTTCACTCAAATATAAGATCGGAATCAAAAGTTATGGTGTTTTTGGTGGAGGCTGCAGAGGAAGGAAAAATCAGCCGAATTGGAATTAGGGTTTGGGGTGGGGATTTTTTTTGTTTGGATTTTTTTATGGAATCAAGGATATGACCAGCAACTAGAAAAAGCTAAAATGGATACAAATTCAATTTAGCAAACCAAAACTAACATATTGAAAGGCACAACGGGGTTTGGACAGCGGAAATTAACTCTTTTTGTGGGGCAATTTTTCTGGACTATGGGAAATAAAAATCAAACTACTAACTAGGGATACAAAGAATTCCTACCGGTCAACTGAAGCTCTGATACCAACTGATGAGGCGATGGAGTCCCGATCTTCCGATAGGATGATAACTTCGATTTGGAGGAGAACGACTTTGACGATGCAGGCTTCTAACCGGCCACGACCAGAATACCAAGCAATCGCTAAACCACACTCCGAGTCGTTATCAACCGTGCCAAGAACGCGGTTGACCTGACCACGAAGGTCTATTCCTGCATGCAATCGAAGAACACGCAAGAACAAGATAACAAGCAATCTGAAATTGCAAATATTTAAATTGAGTTCACAAAGGTGAAATTCCGTGGAGGTTCTTTACGGTTGGTCTAGTCGACACAAGTGAAGAACAAGAGTTTTCACTATGGAAAAACTAATCAAACGAAATCCGAGCAAACTAGAAAGGTGCAGTCTCCTTAAATAGGCGAGGGAGAGCCGCACAAAACTAAGACAAATGAGGTGGTAATATTCATGATACTGTTCACATGAACAGTAATCCATGAATAGTATGGGCTTGGGGGGCGCCTCTCCTTTGGGCCCAAGAATTACAAGACCCGAGTTGGCCCAAACAGGTGATGCAGCACCTTCTTTGAGTGATTGCGACGTGCACAGAAATAATTTGGAGATGAGGCTAGATCCATTGGAAAGAGGACGAGAAAAGCTTTCCATCGAGTACTCACGGGCCTCAAACGGACTCCGTATGTGAAAGTTATGCACGTTTGAAGTTGGTGCTGTCATCGGAGGCCGAACTGAATTGCTCATGTGTGTCTTCATTATCAGCTCGCAAGTTCCTAAGTAAAAGAACATCACATGCATTAGGTAGTAGCATATTCTCATGAGAAATAAGATATGCTCCTAGAAACGAAGTTACCTGATAGTTCAATTGTTGTGCGCGAGCTCGTGTGATTGGACCTTGCAAGTGTATAGGTTCAGATCGATTGGTTGTATGCATGGAAGTGATGTCCTCATCAAGCAACTAACCCTATACAGGTTGCTTCGTCGAGTGCATTGTTTTGTGTTTTCTTGTCTGCTTTGTCTTCTTTTTCAAAGGAACAATTCGAGCAGCTCCCTGAAGAAGACTTGGTATTAATCTCCCCACGAGCATACAAGACACTCAACAATTTGAAGGTGAGAAAGCAAGGTGGTGTTCCAGGCTTCATCAGGTGCTTCGAGTGCGGTAAGGCAGGTCACATTAAGATGGATTGTCCCAAGCTCAAGGGAAAAGTGATCAAGGAATACAAGAACTACCATCGTTGGCCATCCAAGAACAACAACACCAAGGGCGGCAATTTTCGTCATAAGTTTGCTGAAAAGATCATATCGGCTATTGAGTGCCTTGACATGAGTGATGGGGATTTTGAGAGTTGCGATGACGACCACCATGACGATGATAATGCCAAAGTCAAGAAGAAGAACACCAATGACTTCATGGGCATGCGCTTCATGGAAAACAACAACAACAACGGCTATAGTGATCCCAATGAGGTAAGACCATTATATGACTAGCTTGAAGATGGTTTAATTAAACTTGCTGTTGAATTAAAAAAGACCAAAAAGAAATTGAAAGAGAATAATTTTATTGTTGAAAGTTTAAATTATGAGATTAATAGACTTAGATCATCTATTCCTAAAGATAATTCTTGTGAAACTTGTCAAGTCTTACATTCTGAGTTAAAAACTGCAAGATCTATTTATACAACTAACCTAGTTCAACTTAGGGATGTAACCGATAGATTTGATAAACTAAGAATGGTGCATGATTCTTGTGATGGAAAACTTAAACTTGCTAATGATGAAATTGAAAAGTTTAAGTCTAACTCTTATAAAGCATGTTCCAAGTATGAGTTGCTATAAGTTAAACTTAATTTACCTAGGAATCAATTCAATAAATGCTTTATCATGAACTATTTCTTGCTCTAACTGCCCTAAGTTTAACGCTGAAATAGAAGTATTAATTAGACAACTTAATGACTTTGCTAAACAAGAGAGATTGGCTCAGTCTAATGCTTCTAAGAATTTTGCTAATGAATCTATTAAGTGCTCATCGTACTCCTCACTATCCTTAAGAACTCTTTGGAGAGGTTTTCTTTTGGAAGGAAGAATTTGAATATGATCTTAGACAAGTCAAAAACTAGTGTGAAAAATCATGGTCTAGAATTTAATTTTATTGAGCATGCTAAGAATAATCCTTCTAAAGTTGTCAAGGTACTTGAACCAGGAAAATTTGAAGTAGAGTTTGAACCAAAACAAGTTGTCTTTAGATTTGCTAGTTATGCAAAAGTGTTCTCTACCAAACTGGGTGCTGTGAAATCGATTGATACGACCACTCATTAAGTCAAGTATCAATGCACTCATTGTGGTAGAGATGGTCATTTGGTTCAATTCTGTTTTAGAAGAGCAAAGAAAGAGAAGAAAGACAAGCCAAAGAAGCATTTTTTATCAGCTGTTTCCCATGGTCGGACCAGACTTTCAACCAGCTGTTTTACATAGTCAAACTAGAGTGGTTAGACTAGACTTTCGACTAGCGTTGCTTGCTCGTTTATACCTATCGAGGGTCAGACCAGCTTTACGTAGGCAATCGGATCATTTTCAACCAATGTTGTCCATGCGATCCGACCGATCGACGGTCAGACTAGCTCTATTGAGGAGGTTAGACCGCCCCATGGTCGAACCAATGTCTCACCAACTATTTGGTCAAAATTTGTTAAATGCTAATGTTTCACTTAAATCTTTATCGGTGCATACTTTTGCTCTTGTTCATCATATGTCATAGTACTGGATTCCTAAATCTTATTTCACTAACCCTAGTATTGTGATATCAACATTTTTTGTGATCTAAGACCAGCTAACGCAAGACGGAGAATATGCACTTAATTGGGTTTTAGTCTTTTACATCATTGCTTGACTGGAATACTTGATGATTCTTCACTTTCTTTGATGGCTTCTAAGTAATTTCACCTTCTAGTTAGACCATGTGGAAAAGATGATGTTGTCCTACATTTGGTTGAGTTGTTTTTCAGATCACTTGTTTCACTCTTAATTTCTTGATTCTTCTCTGTGTGCTCGTTTGAGAAGTGACTTGGGTGTGTTGCTTTCTTTGGGGTTATTCTGAGGGAGATATTGTTGTTTAAAAATTTCAGAAGCTTTGTTCATTATACTTATCAAATAATTCATCAAGTTCATGTCTTTGAAAGTAAATGAGTAGTAGAGCTGACCTTATCATATTTACTCATCTACTATGTAGTCGTGGTCGTGACAGGTTATAATCAATGCACTATACTTGAACTAAAATATGACATGGTAGGAGACTTTGACTATAATGATTATAGATAGCACTTTTAAATGTTCATCTAAAAAAATTAGCTTGATTGTGAGTCCTATTCTAAAACTTGGCAATGGGCTCGTATATTTCGTATTACAATCTTTTTATATTCACTCAAGTTGGCATGTTATATAAAAAATGAGAAAGAGAAGATTAAAAAGATGTATGCTTCAAGCATGCCATGGTTAAACAAAGAAGAAGCACAAAAAGTGCTCGAATGAAAAGAAATAAGCATGCCACCATTTAAAAGAAGTTTGCTACAAACATGTTATTATAAAAATAAGTATGCTACAAGCATGTCATACTGAAGAATTGAGTGTGGAGCAATAGGTTGCTATATGCGACTACTAGCTCGTCAAGATTTAAAGTTTGCTTCACTTTTAGGCTTACTCTTTTCGTTGTGATATCCAAGTGTGCTCTTTATAGATCAGTTTGGTCATATTGAGATACTTGTCATTAATATAAATTGCTTAATCAGGCTAAAGACTTGTTTTTGACATGTGATCTAGGGGGCTCTACTTGAAAAGATAGCTTAGTTACATTCTTAAATCAATTCAAAGTGACATGGATAATCTACAAAGTTTCTAGATGTTTACTTTCATTGCTCCTTTTTAGAATTATTCTTTCTCTGGATTTCTTGATAATTTCATTGCCAAAGGGAGAGAGATTGGAGAGTTTGGAGAAATTGGGGAGACAATTTGCTCTTGTCTCTTGAGTTGAGGGGAGTTCTCTTAGCTTTTGACTGAATTTTCTTAGCTTTTGACTTTTTGTTGTGGTCTGCAGCTCTTTCTGTTGTGGTCTGTAGCTTTAAACCTTTATGCTCTGGTCTGCAGCTCTAATCTTTTCTTGTCATAAATTTCTCATTCACGAGTTTTTGAGATGTTATTAATGTATTCATCAAGAGGGAGATTGTTGACTATGTGGTGATCGTGCATTTAGTGATGATGAATAATTGATATTTGGGGTTCATTGGAATTTGCATTATGAAAGTTCTTGCCAATGTGCTATTTGTTGTTGGACTTTTTAGGACAGCGGGTCTGGTCGGCAGGCATCAATCATGGTAGATCGTCCACGGTAGTCGACCACAGCAAATGATCACGACATTTCAACCATGAAATTTTGACCACGGCATATCGATCGCAGCTGAACGATTGTGTTGGAACGACCTCGGTCCGGAGTTTTTAGAAGAGTCAAAGACTCCAGAGTCAGAGAGCAGTCGGAGAGGTGGAAGACTCTGGGGTCGGAGAGCAGAGCAGTCAGAGAGGTTGAAGACTCTAGAGCAGGAGACTCTGGAGGAACCTGTCGTAGCTACAGTAAACCGGTCATAGATATAGTGAACCGGTCGATGGTCGTAAGCTAAGAGGAATCAATCGTATGCTACAATGTAACCAGTCGTAGCTACTGTAAATCAGTTGTATGCTACGGAGAACCAGTCGTACTAAATAGTGAACAAGATACAATGGACTACGGTGGTAGCCGGCAAGCTTCAACTAGGATGGTTGGGATATTGAGCGTAAGTGGACCGGTAAAAAGAGACAGCAACCAGTCGGTGGTCGTTGCTACAATACCAAGTCGGTACTTAGTGGTCGGTGCTACAGTACTCGTGGATGGTAGTCTGTTCTTAAGTACCCTGTCGGTACTCGGTGGTTGATGGAACAGTGATTGGTTGATGGTCAGTAAGCATAGACTGGAGTGTGACGATGCATAGATTTTCGAGTGTTATGAGGAGTAGTAATTCCCGAGTACTTGTGGTTTTTGAGTATTCGTTGTACTGAGTAGTTTGAGGCTGATTTCTAGAAAGCGAGGAGAATGTGGTCATGATTAATCTGGTTGGTATTAATGGATGAATAAGAGTGTGGTTTGAGTGTGTGTGGACTAATGTCGGTCAAGTTATGAAGAACTTGTGCTGGAGAAAAATGTTCTTTAGTCTTTGCATGTGCAGGTTGGCATGGAGACGGTAATGGTCGGTGACGAGGAGGACTAGGACTAGGATGGGGAAATCTAAGGTCCAAGCGGTCGAGGATGTCACAAGGTGGTCAGGCTCACTCTGGAGCATGTGGAGATCAAAGATGATGATTCGTGGAAAAGCTACAGGTGATGCAGTTCAGGAAGCTTCAACACGAGAGTTGATGATGCATGGAGAAGCTACAGGAGGTATAGTCTTGGAGGCTTCGACACGGAAGTTGATGAGGCATGATGAAGATACAGGAGATGTGGCCCTGGAAGCTTCATCATGTGTTAAGTTAAGAGTTGCAGAGAGAGTCCATAACTGGGAAGAATTAGAGTTTAGTTAAAACCCGTGTTCAGAAGGATTTCGAGTCCCTTGGTTTTCCGAAGAGATAAAGTTTTGAGTTCATGTTTGAGGTAGACACGATTTAAGATATTAGCCTATAAAAACAAGGAGGGACTAAGGGCTAACGTGACCAGTTTTGAGGGCTTTCGATGGGAAGGATTTTAGGGGTGTTTGTGAGAGCACTTTGTAAATCCACAGAAATCCAGGAATAAAGATCATCTTGAATCAATTTGGTTTGTGATTTGCTTGAAGAGCGCTGGTGATTGCAGGTGAATTGCATCTTACGACAATAGGAAAAGCTGAGCAAGCGGTCAAACAAAGCGATTGAGCGAACGGTCGAACAGAGCGGTCAATCAAGTGGTCATGCACTAAGCGATTGATTAGGCGATTTAGCATTGAGCGGTCAAAATCTTCACCGACCGCCAGAAGATTCCAACAAACGGTGACAATCGTTCACCCCCTCTAATTGTAGTATTGAATCCTACAATGTTAGACAACACCATAAGCTATTTCTATGATGTTAGGCAGCAGAACAGTACAGGATGAACCTTGGTCCGGGAGAGGTGAACTGCGCCGAAGCACGTTGGGCATGGCTCACATGACGCATAGATTTCGCAATCTGAGAGCTTGATTTTTCCGAGGTTTTTGCAAGCCTGAAATAGGAATAGACAATGAATATGTGAGATAACCGAAAATGGAAGAAAACAACTCAACATAGCAGTAACTACCATTCAGGTTAAATATGAAATACCAAAAGGACAAATGCATGCTCACTAATCAATTAGCACATCTTCCACAAAGTGGAGCTCTTGTTGACTTTTTGATGTAACACAGAGCCTATTTTCTCCCCCTGATCTCGAAACTTGAAGGTCACTACTCTATTTCTCAACCATGAATAAAGGCATCTAAATATAAGTGCTAAAGAAAGTATTTACTAAAATCTACCAACGGGATGACAGAATGTGGAAGTTAAAAAATTCGTACATAGGAGGTCAATTATATAAACAATTTTGAGGCTGCTTGGTAACACATGTTATTTTGATTTGCACAGCGTGTAGAGCTGGAGTTGAGAAATACACCAGATTTCTCCTCTGTTTTCACAAATCATCCGAACAGAATTTGTTACTGCAGAAGCGTGAAATATCTAGTATATGTGTCTATGTTGCCAATATAGAATTGAGGCACAGCAGATTCCTCTCTATCCCCAATAATCACTCCAGCATACCTCAGTAGCTAGAGAAATACGAAAAATGTAATAAATGTTGTTTTTACCTTCAAACTAGATAGGTATTAGTACTAATATATTGGTATCAGATAGTTGTATTCGTTCGAAAAAACACAACGTGACCAGCTATTACTGATATGCCCTAGAAGGAATCATGGAGATGATTGTATCACTTCTATATTTATGATCTTTTGAGTAATATATTCTTTTGTCCCTTGAATAATTTCATATTGATCAACAAGTATGTGACTTATTCGTGGAACACTTTACTCATGTTTTGATGTTATTCTAAACTATCCCTGATCATATGTTATTAGGTGGGACAATTATGATTTATGGATTAGCACATCTATTGATTGATGATCATGTTTCACGGATCATGGATATGGAAATATCAAATCAATAATGTGTATATATGATAGAGAATATGGTATTGGATTGACCTACCATGAAACACTTCAGGAATTGTTATATTTTTTAAGTGTCATCAGCTGGTCTCATACATAGTACATGTAAAATTCTTAGACCTAAGATCGTTATGGTTTCTTACATATGTAATAATTTACTTAGGGATTGGCAAACACTACTCTGTAATTATGTAGTTATAAAGGTAGCTTTTGAGTTTACTATAAAACATGCGGAGGAACATGAGCGATCAAGATGGAATTTGCTCCTCCAATATAACGGGGGAGATATATTTAGATCCCTCGATGTGATTGGATTAAGGAAGTGCATGGACATGTCGAATATGGTTGAGGAGTCAATCACAATTGAGTAATCCACTACAGGTTAAAGTGAAGGATTGAGCTATCATAGGATGACATGCTTCTCACCTTGAGTTCGATCTGGTATCTGAGGCAAAGGGATCGGTACATAAGCACTATATAGGTTTATCCAATATAATCTTTATGTATATTTGGAAGTCGTTATGTTTTACTAGGGGCCACTACCGACTTATAGATCGAAAATGAATCTTTGTCATATGGCCAAATATACATGAACCTATAGGGTCACACACTTAATGGGTCGAAACGATATGGGTCCAGATGATAGACTCCTAGTGGGAATGATCTCTACTCATATTGGATAAAAATCCACCCTAAGGCTTTCTAAGTTGGATATGATATATATCTGATTATATAAGATAAGGATCCGATTGGAGACTATATAAAGGGTGTATGGGGGCTAAGGGAGGTATCTCAAGACATACACATCAAAACCCTAGCCTCCACCTCTCATAACCCCTGTCGTGCGCGTTGGTGCTAGCACCCTAATGCACAGCCTTCCATCCCCGGATGTGTGAACCTCGGTAGAGGGGGCTGCTGCGACTTCAGCACTGATCGGGGCTATCGCAAGGAGGAGACGGTTGACCAGAGAACAATTGACTACTTCCACTACACCCACACACTCTTCGTTGAATCGGCCGCTTTAATTTTACTTCTGCTACACTACATGTTTAGTGGTAATCATTTATAATCTCTTACCCACATGGTTTCCTAGTTTACGCTGTAGAAAATTTTAATCTGTGATAGTGTAGCCTACCCATATCCCAATAGACAGTGGTATCAGAGCCATCCTGTGTAGTATTTGATCTGGATTGGTCGCATATAGTTGATATGCGGTGGTAGTAGATTGGTTCTATTACTAGTTTGACGTGATAACTTAGATCGGTTCATATTAATGGATTGGTTTGGGCACTGGTTGATAAGATCAATTGGTTTTGGCAATAGTAGATGGGTTTGGAGGAGGTATGAATTGATAGCACCGAGTTGTTGTTCCTTTTGAAAACCTCCCTCACCGATCAATGTGATTGATCAATGAAAAATCAAACCAATTAGATTGGTTTGGAATTGTGTTAATGTGATTAATCCGATGAAATTTTCAAAGGAGATTTCGTGAACAGGATTCATGTCCCGAAATTTTTTTCAAGGGTGTTGCCCTCGACCCGTGAGGGGCGCTGCCCCTTTGATCCCCGCCTGCTAACTGGTTAGTGGGATCACCGTGCTAGGGAATTATATCGTGCATTATAGGTGTTATGTGTTCATACCGCACGATTGAATTGTATTATGCACATAACTCATTTTTGCAGGGTTGTATGAATAGTATGGCCCATTGTATACATGATACATGTATGAGTTTTTCATGGGCTATGTGTCATGCTGATTTATAGCCATGGACTACACATTATTGTAAAACGGTCTATGTGTTGACTTGTGATGCTTGATGTTTTTATATATATAATTCATTGTTAGTTGTTAGGAGTAATAACTAAATAGATGAATGTGGTAACCTCAAGCATTGATGGCTTGATGGATATTGCTGTGCTAAGGGCCATACTATATCACAGTTTAATATTATTTAATTGTGAATGTTTAATGTTCCTATTATTCTATTATTCATATCATTATGTTAGGTGTTTTTAACATGATAAAATAGTATCCCTCTAGAAAAATTACGTGTTGTGCTCTTCCAATAGTTGCACTTATCAAGATTTTGACCATTAGCTGGTAGGTCTACCAAAGTAGGGCACTATTAATTATCGCAATAGATAGGAAAAGTGTTGGACACTTCATGTATAATATTTGTTTAACTTGACTAGACTATCAAA
The DNA here is from genome assembly GCA_036346575.1 of Dendrocalamus sinicus. NCBI lineage: Eukaryota > Viridiplantae > Streptophyta > Magnoliopsida > Poales > Poaceae > Dendrocalamus > Dendrocalamus sinicus. The sequence continues at coordinate 17,357,499 of CM070661.1, read as the reverse complement.
ATAGTTTTGGGCTTAGGAGAATAATGTTGAGGTGGGACATATGGATGTCACTTAACAAACAAGAGTTACATGTGATGTAATTACTAAGGGGTTGTTTATTTACGTCGTTAGGTTTCTAGCAGTGATGCCAAAGCTCACTAGGACATATGTCAATAGTACAATGTGGCAAAATAAATGAGACAAATGGTAATGACAATAGTATTACTCACTAACATAAATGAGACAAATAACAAATTTTTTTTGCATGAGTTCAAATGACAATACATAACTAAGCAAATAATGTCTTACAATTTAAATAAAGTCTTCCAAGCCAATTCATATGAAAGATAGATAAAGCATGCAAGACAAACTACTTATAAGATTGCCTTAATAAACATCCTAAAGGTTACAACCCAATTTTTACTTGCCATACTTGGTATCATACTTTCTTTTAAACCATTCGAACCATCCTTCGCTACTTCGCAATGCAACAAACATTTCCCTTTGCTCCTTCTTTACAAAAAGTTCAGATGCAATGAAATGCTCATTAGTCCCATAACAGCACCGCACTCTTTGACCAACTCCATGACATCCTTGATGGTACACACCGAGGCTTCCTCTCTTTTTGTGCAAGTGCTGCAAAAGATGCATGCAACATCTTACTCAACTCAACAATTCGTTTCAGTTAATGATGCATAACTGCAAATCAACTCTTTAGTTTCTCCCCCTTCTCATTGCTAGGACCACATGCACTCTTCTAATGGTGACTCATCTTCTTGTTCACTATCATCATTGTCATCATTATCGCCTTCATGTTCTTCAACTTCAATAGGTGTGGATGTACGCACGGGACTTTGTGGCAAGCTTCCCATTGTAGGAGACCAATGGTCTTCACCGGTGTTGCGAATATCTTCAAACATCATGCGCAACATGTCCTCATTTTGAAGTCCACCCTTCTCAAACTTAATACATCCTTTATATTACTGTCAATAACAATTATACAAGTAAATAAATATAGGTGGGATTGTAAATACATGCTTGAATGTGTAATTACTTACTTTCTTTAATTCCTTCCACATTGAGTGGTGGTCTTTGCTGTTATCTTCTCAAGATCCCAACCTAAGCCTGTCTCCTTTGTCGTCAATTTCTTCCAAGTGTTGTAGTCATTCTTCAATTTGTCCCATTTGTTTTTAAATTGTCTCTTTGTGTACTTTATCTTAGTCTTCTCCTGAAATTTAGCAATTACTAAGGCATAACCATGATTATTCAAATGGGTACTTGGGCGATTACCAGCAGCTACATGTTAGCAAACAGTTCACATACTATCCTAATGTGTTCGTCATTCCACTCAGCATTATCACCCATCTACTACATTAATAGCATCCAACAATGAATTTACTATATTATCATAGTTGTAAAACATTCTCTATTCACAAAAAGGCATGCACTACTACAGAAAGCCTCATAGTAGACGCGTCATCACAGACGGTTTTGTGAAACCGTCTGTGATGAACACTATTACAGACGGTTGTAATTTGGAGGCCGTCTGTGGTATTTGTGGCCGGAAAAAGGAGTATCACAGACGGTCAGTCTATATTAAGAACCGTCTGTGATAATCCCAGATATCCTGACGGTTTTTAATAAAAACCGCTGCGTGATAAGTCGTTATCACGATAGTTCTTAATTAAAACCGCTCGTGATAATGGCACTAAGGCATTTATTGCGCTGCTCAGACCGCATCTGTCTTCATTTCGATCCAGATCTAGCCACTGCTGCGCACTTTTTCACTCGGGAGGAAGCTAGGCGATTTCAGGCCAGTTAATTTGGTGGGAAGAGGCAGAGAGTGAGCTTTGAAGATTCATACTTTCCTGGTTGCTCTAGATATGGTTAGTAATAAAATTTATTTTTTCTTTAATTGCATTATAATTTAGGTCTAAGTAATCCATGAGTGTTATTGAAGATGGTTAATTTGCAAAATTGTTGGTTATATAATAGCTGTTGTGTTTATAATATGAATTGAGCTAGCAACTTAAGTCTCAATATAATAAATGTGGCGGTATATATGTAGTAGTAATTAGTTAATCTAAATTTTAATACTAAGTTGTTATATATGTACGTAACGTAGGACCGAAGCTGGATGTATGCCGCGAGCCGTGTGAGTGAAGAGTACATTAATGGCGTGTCTGCTTTTATAAGAGCCGCCGAGGAGGATATGTTGAATAAGGGGGTGGAATATATGTGCTGTCCATGCACCGATCATGAATTTGAAGATGTTTAAGAACCGAGGGCAAATTGAAGTGCACTTGATTCGGAGGGGTTTCAAAAAGGATTATACGTGTTGGACCAGTCATGGCGAAGTGAATGATGATATGCCGCCGGATGACATCGCCGGTGAAGTAAATGATATGCCACCGGATGACATCACCGGTGAAGTGAATGACATGCCGCCGGATGATGTCGATTGTCATTTGGATTCGGATAGGTTGCACGATGATAATCTGGATCAGATGCTTCGTGATGTAGAAGAGAACTATGATGAGAGAGAGAGTATGTTAAATTCCGGGGCTTGATGGAGGACTCGGAGAAACCTTTGTACACGGGCTACAAGTACACGAGGTTGTCGGCCGTGCTTGAACTGTTGAAATTGAAGGCAAGCAACGGTTGGTCCGACAAGAGTTTCACGGCGCTGCTAGGTCTTTTAGCGGACATGCTTCCGGAGGGAAATGAGTTGCCTAAAACCACGTACAAAGCCAAGAAGGTTCTTTGTCCGTTGGGAATGGAAGTAGAAAGAATACATGTATGCCCGAACGACTGTATCCTCTACCGTAAAGAGTATGCAAACATGCATGTATGTCCGGTGTGCAACGCATCCTGATACAAACGTAACAATCAATCAGATGATGGCGAGGGAACAGAGGCGAAGAAAGGACCTCTGCTAAGGTGGCATGGTATTTTCCTATAATTCCCGTTTGAAAAGGTTTTTGCAAATCCAAAGGAGGCAAAATCGCTGCGTTGGCACTCGGAGGAGCGCAAGAAGGATGGAATGCTAAGACACCTTGCTGATTCCGCGCGATGGAGAAACATCGATAGGAGTTTTGCGGACTTGGTGCAGAACCAAGGAATATAAGGTTTGGACCGAGTACGGATGGAATGAATCCTTTCGAGCATGAGCGATCGACATAGCACATGGCCCGTGACTCTCTACATCTATAACCTTCCTCCTTGGTTGTGTATGAAGCGAAAGTATATTTTGTTGTCGATACTTATCCAAGGGCCAAAACAACACAGGAATGATATTGATGTGTTCCTAGCACCGTTGGTGGAAGATCTAAAAGTCTTGTGGAGCGAAGGGTGCAGGTATGGGATGCATCTGAACGAGAGAACTTCACTCTGCGCTCCTTATTGTTCTGCACCATAAATGATTATCCTGCCCTTGGTAACCTATCGGGCCATAGTACAAAAGGTGCCAAAGCTTGTACTCATTGTTTAGATTGTACCGAGAGTATGTGGCTGAACCACTCACGCAAAACCGTCTACATGTGTCACCGCCGGTTCCTTCGGAGGGCTCACCCATACCGCAAGATGAAGAAACAATTTGACGGAGAGAAGGAAGACGGTTCAGCTCCAAGGCATTTAAGCGGACACGAGGTTTATGATATGGTTAAGGATTTAGATGTTGTCCTCGGAAAGGGACGTAAATTGAGGGCTCATGAGAAGAACACCTGGAAGAAAAGATCAATATTTTGGGACTTACCTTATTGGGAGTACCTAGATGTTCGACACTGCATCGACGTCATGCACGTAGAAAAGAATGTATGCGACAGCTTGATTGGTCTCTTACTGAACATCCGTGATAAAATAAAGGACGGCGTCAACGCTCGGCTTGACTTGGCTGATATGGACATCAGGCCTGAGTTAGCACCGACATGCACTGATAATGGACGAACGTACCTTCCCCCTGCGTGTTACATTCTGTCCAAGGCTGAGAAAACAGAATTGTGCCAGTGCTTGCATGGTGTCAAAGTTTCGTCTGGTTACTCCGGCAATGTGAAGAAACTTGTTTCGATGCAAGATTTGAAGTTAAATGGCATGAAGTCTCATGATTGTCATGTGCTGATGAAACAGATGCTCCCTATTGCAATTAGAAATATTTTGCCGATCAAAGTCCGAGAGACAATCATGAGGCTATGTTATTTCTTTAACACAATTGCTCAGAAGGTCATCGATCCCGAAGGACTAGATGCTCTGCAGGACGAGGTGGTGATGACTCTATGTCACCTTGAAATGTATTTCCCTCCTTCGTTTTTTGATATCATGGTCCATCTCATTGTTCACGTTGTGTGGGAGATAAAAATGTGAGGGCCCGTATTCCTACGTAGCATGTACCCATTTGAGAGGTTCATGGGAATTCTCAAGTCCTACGTACGGAATCGTTCTCGGCCGGAGGGCAGCATCGTTGAAGGTTATGCAAGCGAAGAGGTCATTGAGTTTTGTGTCGATTATATGGCTCAGATTCAACCGATAGGTGTCCCGCAATCTCATCATGAGGGGAGGCTGAAGGGTCTCGGAACTATCGGAAGAAAAGCAATCACTCCAGATATGGACACGTATACTCAAGCCCATTTCACGGTGTTGCAACACATGACTGAAGTGGCGCCTTATGTGGACCAGCACAAGGATGTGCTTCGCAATGAATCCGGGCGGCGGATGTTTGGATCGTGAGGCAACACAACCGTCGGTTCAACCAATGGTTGGAGGAGCAAATCGCTAGGAGCTCGCCGAGTGAGGACGACATGGTTGGCAAAAGGGCCGACATTTACAGTTGTGACATGGCAAGGATATGACATAAATGGGTACACATTCTATCGCAGTCTCGAATGTCAAGAGCACTAACGAACAGCGGTGTCCGCATAGATGCATTCGATACCGATGGGTCGAGAAACTCGTACTATGGCTTCATAGAAGAGATTTGGGAGCTCGACTATGTGGTTTTCAAGATCCCCTTATTTATTTGCCGTTGGGTGCATCTCCCACAGTGAAGGTTGACAAATGCGGTGTCACGACCGTGGACCTCCAGCGTGTCGGGTACAAAGACGAACCATTCGTACTCGCCAATCAAGTTGTTCAAGTTTTCTATGTAATGACCCGGCAAATAAGATACGCCATGTAGTTCTTCATGGAAAAAGGAGAATTGTCAGAGTGGAGAATGTAGTGGACGAGGAGGAATACAATCAATTTGACGAGTTACCTCCTTTTGGAAATGGCATAAGGGTCGACGATGAACAACGTGACGAAACTAGTTACGTACGCATTGATCATGATGAAGGGCTAATTTTTAAAGGAAATAAGCAAGTACAATAACAATGTATATGTGAAAATGTGTGACAATTTTGAGATGTATATGTGAAAATGTGTGATGTAGTCAATTTTGAGATGTATATGTGAAAATGTTTGATGTAGTCAATTTTGAGATGTATATGTGAAAATGTGTGATATAGTCAATTTTGAGATGTATATGTGAAAATGTGTGAGAAAATGCATATGTGAAAATGTATATGTGTATTGGCATTTATGTATATGTGATGTATATGTGTGATGTACATGTGAATTGGCATGCATTTATATATAGAACAATGCTGCAGTGTGATGTATTTGAGAATGACAAAATGTATCAAGAAATACACTGTGTGAATGCAGCTGGTTGGTGTTGTATATGAATGCAGCTGTTTGGTGGTTGATATGAATGCAACTGTGGTTATTGGTGTTGTCTTAATAACTACAGTCGCAAAGGCTTATCACAGATGGTTTTGAACTTAGAACCGTCTGTGATATTCATCACAGACGGTTCTAAATTTAGAACCGTCTGTGATAACCTCCCTATATATACCCACTGGCTAGGGTTTTCCGTGTGCGCTGCGCAGTTATTCGATCTAGATCTAATTAAATCCTGAGCCCGTCGTCGTCTCCGCCTCCCCGAGCCCATCGCTGCCGCCGTCCCCGAGTCCGTCGCCGGCCGCCTCCCCCAAGCCCCTCGTCGAGCCCGTCGCCGGCCGCCTCCCCCAAGCCCGTCGCTTCCGCCTCCCCGAGCCCGTCGCCGCCGCCGTCCCCGAGCCTGTCGCCGGCCGCCTCCGTCGAGCTCGTCGCCGTCCGCCTCCCCCAAGCCCCTCGTCGAGCCTGTCGCCGTCCGCCTCCCCCGAGCCTCGTCGAGCCCCTCGCCGGCCACCTCCCCTCGATTACCGTCTGCATTGTGAGCAGTTTCTGTGATGGACTAGGGTTTTTGCTATTTGGTACATTATTTACTGCAGTTGCTTAGTTTAATTTGCTATTTGGTACATACTACATTGGTACATTGTTTACTGCACTTGCTTAGTTTAATTTGCTATTTGGTACATACTACATTGGTACATTGTTTACTGCAGTTGCTTAGTTTAATTTGTTATTTGGTACATACTACATTGGAACATTGTTTACTGCAGTTGCTTAGTTTAATTTGCTATTTGGTACATACTACATTGGTACATTGTTTACTACAGTTGCTTAGTTTAATTTGCTATTTGGTACATACTACATTGGTACATTGTTTACTGCAGTTGCTTAGTTTACATTGGTACATATTACATTGCTTGTTGTGTTAGTATATAGTATATAGTATAGGCACATAACCCCTCCCTCTGTCCACATCACCCCCTCCCTTCTCCCCCTTCCCTCTACTCCTCTCCTCTCTCCCTTCTCCCCCTTCCCTCTACTCCTCTCCTCTCTTCCCTCTACTCCTCGTCGGCCACCTCCCCGAGCCCCCCGTCGTCGTGCAAGTCTGTTAATCTTCCATATATTGCTACCTAGCGGCGTGCAAAGCATGGAAGAACTTCAAGAGCATGCTTGTCAGGAAATACGTGGAGACAGACGAAACGTCTTTTCATAAATACCCATTCCTGGAACCACAATGGGAAGAGTTCAAGGCGATGAAGACGTCCGAGGATTTCAAAAGTACAAGTACGGCGCACAAGGCCCTCCAAGCAAAAAACACACACCCCCACAGACTTGGCATGGCTGGGTATGCGGGTAAAATAACGCAGTGGAGGAAGGAGGATGACCTGGCAGCTGCACAGGACATCGCCCCGCCATTTTCCAATATCCCAGATGAGCGCGCTCGAAATTGGATTAGAGCAAGGTCATCTACAATGACATCGGGGGACATCTCCTTTCGAAACCCTGCATATCAGCAAGTGTCCCAGCGCCTGGTAAGATATCGATCGAACTACGTAGCTTGTAATTACTCCACAACTTCGTACGAATTGAAATGACATGTTGTGCTCTTGCAGGAAGAGCTGAGTTTTGAATCTACCCTGGGATCATTCCAAGGAACAAGGGAGAATGATATGCTCTCCGTGGCCATGGGAAACAAGGAGCACCCGGGTCGTACGAGAGGCCTTGAGCTTTACGTTCCTTGGAAACATGGTTTCCAAGATGACTCCGGAATGTATCGGCGTAGGAAGAGAAACAAAGCCGAGCGTGACGCACAGCTACGAGAAGAGATCAAGAAATCTCTTATAGAGGAACTAATGGGTGAGCTGGCTTATGTAATTAGAGATGAGGTGCGGAAACAAACAGAAAGTCAGCAGGCCGCTACCGCCGCTCCTGTGCTAGTTAGCCCGCACAACCGTCCGAGTAGCTGCGCGTCCAATCCGACGCAAACCCAGGCCAAATTTCCTGTGGACGACATCTTGGTAATAATTATTACCTCTCGAATGCTTGCTCCATTGATAGGCCTATTCGAGTAGCTAATTTTGTATCGTTATGTAGGAGCCTATGAATTGCAGGCTTCAAGTGAGATATGGCTCCATTCCCTTGTACGCTGCTTGGGGCCAGGCATATTCGTCAGGTATCGGGGCCATGGTGCACGGTCAAGCTTTAGCACCAGGCTTCGCAAAAGTTAATGTGGATGGTGTGCATGTCAATTTTGAGGTGGTCCCTCTACCGAAGCCCCCCAACGACGAGATCGTGACTCTAGGACAGGCCATTAGAACATTCATCCAGTGGCCCAAAAGCGACATCTCCCTGGAGGCTTCTTCACCGGTGGCAGGACCAGAGCAACATGCACTGGTGCCATCTCCATTACAAGACCAGTCGGTTCCACCACCGGTAACTGCACCGGTGCCATCTCCATTACAAGACCAGTCGGTTCCACCACCGGTAACTGCACCGGTGCCATCTCCATTACAAGACCAATCGGTTCCACCACCGAAAACTGCACCGGTGCTATCTCTACGGGTGCTACTCTCGCCAGAGCAACTTGCACCGCTACTACCTTCAAAGTCGACTACCGTGAAGTCGAAATATAGCCGAGGCAGCAAGGCCAGCAAGGGCAAAGCAAAGAAGACCAATGATGATATACCGTACCTACCTTTGGCCCACAAATTCGTGCTTGGCGAGCCGTTGCTCGAGCAAAAAGCCCTCGAACGCCTAGCATATAGTTGCATACAATTACACACGTGGTATATGCAGCAGTCCAATAATCCAGAGGGAGAACGGACATCAAGTATCACTGTCAAATTCACGTCGGATGATTTCCACCACAGTCTTCAAGAGTGTATGTTCGTGGTCGCCTTTGAGGATATATTCGATCTATTCACACTCAACGCTCTCGATGTCTCAATCATTCGATGCTGGACGCTGTAAGTGTGTACAATCACAGTCTCCGTTCATGTTATACCGATAAATGTCATATCTAATTTGTTGCTTTCGTGTGTATATATATAGATACATGCTGACTAAAGCTAGATTATCCAACTCATTGGCTGGTTTCTTGGACCCACACTTGGTCGCCAAGGATACCATCGATCGATCTGACCCTCGAGAAGTACATTGCAGCAGGACTGATGGGTTGCCTCAATAAGGAATATGTACTTATGCCCTTCCATCAGAACTTTCATTGGATTTTAATAGTAATTGTACCAAAATAGAACAAGGTATATTACCTTGATTCCCTAAGTAGGAATAAAATGGACTTCACAGTTGTCAGCCAAGTACTCGATAGGTAAGTACATATTCTCCATACATACCTATATTATACTCTTTCTTTCCTTCCGAATGACTAAGGTTAACTTTTTTGAATCACGTAGGGCGTTCGCGATGTACATTGAAATGGGAGATGTTTCGAAGCGCGGGGCCAAAGGTCTGCTGACACATGCTCGAGATTTTAAGGTATTCGCTATTTCACATTAATTAATCCTATGCAACAGCCTCTTGAACTAACACATTCTATTTTTTGCAGTGCCACCAGCAGCAGCCAGGCAACACATGTGGATACTACGTTTGCGAACATATGGAACTACTCCTCGATTCCTCGAGGATCACCAATTTCAAGGTTTGTCAATCTTCCCATAATTACTTCATACTTATCACGTTACATATATACGCACATTGATATTCCTATCGACAGACTGCGTACATCTCGTCAACTCCATTGAAACAGCCTGATCTTGGATGGATTCGAGCAGAGTTGGCATACTTTTTGCTGACTCAAGTCATAAAGCCAGAATGCCCGTTCCACTCCGCACCATAGATACATAATCAACGAACCTTTTTTAAGTGCAAATGCAGCGTAGATCTTTTGTAATTGTGTATTTGTTAATGGATATTTTATTTCAATTCAATTAATTGATTTGGAAAATGGATGCTTTATGTTTGTGATCAAATGAAGTGCGTTGTCAATTGGATGTTTTATGTCTGTGAAATGAATTGAGATGTGAAATGTATCTGAAATGAAATGAGATGTGTGAATTATATGTTTTATGTCTGTGATTATCTGCTTGTTTCAGAGGGCATGGCTAGCATTTCCTGAGGCTAGCCAATAAACAGAAATAGATTTAGGGGTAGAAAAGAACATCACAGACGGTTTTTAGTTACAAGCCGTCTGTGATAGGTGACATATCACAGACGGTTTGTAAAAAAAACCGTCTGTGATATATCAATATCACAGACGGTTTTAACTAAAACCGCGTCTCGTGATATCGAATATCACGAGCGGTTTTCAGTTAAAACCGTCGTGATATTGATATATCACAGACGGTTGTCGAACCGTCTGTGATAACCTTCGATTATCACTGACCCATAAATTCAGACGGTTCAGAAAACCATCTGTGATGACGTCTTTGAACCGTCTGTGATGTCCTTTTCTGTAGTAGTGATGTTAATGTAAACGACACATTCATACAGTAAGTGAGAACATAGCCAACAATTTTCAATGGTTAAAACAATATTTCTGAGAAGGTTATGTGGCTGTCATCTCTTTTTGCACATTTCCATCTTTACCACAGAGTTTAAGATAATCCCAGCATGAAATGTTAATCGGTAACAGTGAAACATATCAGGAAAAGATTCTACATGATAAATGTGAGGAACAAGAAAAGCTAGTACAGAGTTATCATGACTGCCAAGACGTATGTTCATCAGCAGCTGTATTGATAAAGCTACTAAGTTGCACCCATCTCACTTCCATTTTACCATCTAATGTTAAAGCAAACAAGTAAAAAAATGCCTTAACATGACCTATCAAGGGACAATAGGACATTTACATGCTGCAGTTAAGCCTTTGACCATCAATAAATCCATGTCAAGTATATGTGGACCACAAATAATTTGTAAGACAGCTGTTTCAATACTACCGAGCATTCACATATAAGAATACCGCCTTGCATTATCATGAAAGTTCATAATAGAAACAAAGCGAGCAACATCTAGAGCTGTAGACTATAGAGCATCAAACTATGGCAGGCATCTAAATAGAACAGATCCGTGTCGTGTAGGCATCTAATTGAGTTAGCATAAAGAAGAAAAAAACAAAGACTTGTCAGATCTAGCAATTATTGATGGGCCATCTAAATTGAAAATCCATACCAAGTTGCCTGCTATCCTAATAAGAGGAATCCATCAGTCGATCAATCTATATGTAAACAGCGGTAATGCTAATCGTTTGTTGGGTCCCCAAGCTCATGACTCCCTTCAAGAATGTAGGAAACTCCGATCCCTTCCCTTGATGGTATGTTTTTGAATGATTTGCGCCCTGCTTAGCAGAGTTAGTACCAAAAAGATGTCCTTTTTGTTGAGTGCAACCTATGTAGCATGGGCACACCTGAAAACCGTCGTATTCGTGTCCGACACCGTGTTGAACACGGATACGACACAAACACGTTTTGAACATATGTCGGCGACGTATCGGCCGATTTCAGAATTAATTTTAATTATTAAAATTCTCGACACGTGTCGGGCACACTAAATATACGAGTCGGACATGGCCTGGACACAGCCGGCACAGGAATGACCCAAGACACGGCCGGGCCAGGCCGACCTATAACGCACGCACGGGCATTGCCCACTAGCTCCCGCATCTCGCTGCCGTCCGCTCCCGCCGGCTCCTGCACCTCGCCGCCACCCGCTCCCACCCGCTCCCGCACCTCGCCGCCGCCCGCTCCCGCCAACTCCCGTCAGCCGTCGGCTTTCTCCCCACGCGCCGCCGGCTTCCTCCCTGCGCGCTGCCAGCATCCCCGCTCTACGAAGGTATCATCTCCCCGCTCCTATCCTATCCTATGTTTGTGATGTACCTTGACGTCAGGATTAACAAAACAATTCATGAGGTACATATTCCGAATATACACTTTGCAAATTACAAGTTTACAATTTACATTATTTCAGTTTAATAAGCATGTGGAAACATAGAAAATAATACATATATATAATTTATTTATTATTTAAATATATATAGCCGTGTCGCCGTATCGGTATTTTTTGGGAAAACGGTGAATCCCCGTGTTGGTGTCGTGTCGACGTATCTGTGCCGTGCATCATAGAATGCAACAACAACTAGCTCTCAGAAAAGATGCAGCAGTGATCCTTATGGACAAGCTTGTTGTAACAAGAGCTTACAAAGCCGGAACAATCCATCCATGATCTATCCTGTCCTGTACAGAAAACTGGAACAGGGAAATGAAATCTGACCACAACACCTAACCTAGCAGTATGGTAACTGGTACTAGAAAAAGATGGAGAATTTCTCTACTTTGTAGACCGCTCCCCCCCCCCCCCCCCAGCATGAAAAGTTAATCAGTAACAGTGAAGCATATCAAGAAATGTTAATCTGTCATTCGACCACATCCATCATACAAGCAAACCAAAAAATATGGATCACTTGGAGACCCCGACGGCCTTGCATTAAAAAATCTGAATCATACAACGGATTGACATCAACCTACCGTAACCTCACTGATTATACCCAAAACAACAATCACTTGGACCTCGGCGGCCTTCCAGACCCCGACGGCGGGCTCCGGTGCAGTAGCCCCGTCGGCAGGGACGGCCCGAGGAGAGGAGGCCGGTAGAACGAGGTGGGGAATAGGGATCGGCGGCTGAGACCTCACCTTGCCAAGAGCAGCGGATGAAGGGGATGGTTTTGTGCTCGCCGTGGAGTCGCCGACGTCGCCACGCAAGCCGCTGATCTAACCCCTGGAGTCGCCGCCCATCGCTTCAGCCGAAGAGTTCTCCGGAAAACCTAACAATTTTTTTGTATGAATAATCTAATTTTTACTTGAAATTACAGAAATATACTACGATAATATTTTTACATAAATAGGCTCTAGTCAGCGAACAAGGGGCGACTGGAGCCAATCGCTCAACGGTCAGGCGACACACGGGCAATATGGGAAGTAGGGTTAAAAGCCCGAGCACTCGGCCGCCGTCGCCACTCAAGACAATAGAAGAAATTGCCGTTTGGCCAAGTAGAGGAGAAGAAGAAAAGGAGAGGAAGGGGAGAAGAGGAGAGGAGAGGGAGGAGAGAAAAGGAGAGGGAGAGGAGGAGGAGGAGAGGAGAGGAAGGAGGGGAAGGAGGAGTGGGATGAGAGAAGAGGAAGAATCAAATCTAGGTAATTTTTTTATTTATAATATTGTATTTGTAGTATATTTTTATTTAATATTAGTGTTAGTCAAAATTGTAGATGTAAATATAAATAGTTTAATTTTTAGTATAAAAAATTTAGTTAACGTAGTTATAGGAAATTAGCAGGCGTAGAAGTGGAGAGGAGAAGAAGAAGCAGCAGTAGGTATTTTTTTGTATCTGCAATATTGTATATAATCGTTAGTGTTAGTAGAAAATTGTAGATGTAGATAGAAATAGTAAAATTTTTGGTATACAAAATTTAGTTAAAATGTAGTTTTAGAAAATTAGCAGCTGTAGTAGCGTGTAGTTGTGTATAAATTAGGAAACATAGTTTTACAAAATTAGCATCGTTAGCAAATTGGCATGCATATAAAATTGTAGTTGTAGAAAATTCAGTCATCGTAACATACAAATTAATCGTCCGTAGAAATTTGTACGTATTACAAAATTCAGTAAATATTTATGTTAGAATTTAATAATTTGGCATGTAAAAACGTTGGAAAAACCGAGAGGAAATTCATAGTATGAGGTTATTATAGTAGGTTACGACATGCAAATGATTGGTGAAATGTGAATTGTAGTACATTGGTACTTTGGTATTGTGCAATGCGATTTGACATGTTGCAAAATTAAAACATATATGCAGGCCAACATCAGCAATGGCAATACTCACTATATTGAGAGTGCATAACGGTGCTGGAGCCATACGTGAAGGTCTGAATGGTGTGGATTTGAGCGGTTTTCCGTAGGCCACTCTAGTACATCTGGATGGCGAGAATGCTCGAATCTCAAATGTGAAGCATTGGCTCACCCAGAGTTTTTTGTTGGACCCCGAGGTGTGTAGCATCGCCGTACAAGGGCTTTGGAGCTGGTCTCCCACAAACATCAGATGAGAGTTGAGAACATTGCTACGCACAGTTGCCTGAAAGGGGTTTGTGCAAGGGTGTCGGCGCCGTGGATACGAGTGTGTGCTGCTTGTGCAACCGTGCACATTAGAAGCTGTGCAAGGTCATGCGTACGGCCTTGCTTCGGGAGGTGCTAGCAGCTCAAGCGGCCCGCATATTGGCGAAGCGGATCAAGTTGCTCGTGATCAAGCCGATGCGGTACATGGAGGAGAGGTACAATGGTCAAGCCATGGAGAGGGAACAAGACAAGCCGATGAAGGGGAGCATATTGAGTACATCATGCAGCAGATGGATCGTGATGACCAGATGGCATGGACTGAAGAGGAAGCTATATAGGACGACGACGAGGATAGTTCAGATGAGGATGAAGCTAAAAGGTGTTTCTTCTTCAATAGGTCTATCATGTTGGCTGTGGGGAGGATGAACAGTGCAACACCATTGGAGCTCTATGTGAAGCTTGGTGATGGCAAGGAAAGGCTAGGGAGGCAACAGGAACTAGAAAAATGGGTTGCTTAGGGGACAATGAACTCAATGGTGGTAGCAGCTCACTCCGTGGCAGCTTGTGGTGAGTTCACAGTGGTAGAGAACAGAGGCCGAACAGGAAGGAAGTGGTGCTTCTCACCGAAGAGGATAGGGAGGACAGGGAGGGCTGTGTGAGCATCCATGGGCCAAGGAGAACTCACCGGACCATTCAACTGAGGTGGAGGATGGCAAGAGTGGGTTGCCCATGAAGCTCTGATGGTAGCAATGGTGGTGCACTTGGAGGGAGCACCTCGACGATGGAAGCTTCAAGCCAGTCCTTGGAGGATGTAGAGGAGTCAACAAAGAAGCTCTAGCGGTGAGAAATTGAAGGGAAATGTGCTGTGTGAAGGATGGCAATGACGGAAATGTGGTTGGCCAGTTTTGGCCAGAGTGGGGGAAGAGGCCATGTTCCTGAAGATGTGCTGCACGAAATCCAAAATCAACATAAGGCTTTTGATCCTTAAGGCTAAGAACACATTATGACATGCATGTCTCGGCCAAAATCTTACTATCAGAGCGGGAATGGTGATGTCTTTGCAGCGGCTATGGTGGGCACGCTCGCCAACGTTGGGAAAGACATGCATGTTTCGCCCAAGATAGTGAAGCTCTAGGGCTGAAATTTGAGAAGAATGGGAAAGGGAGGATGGGGGAAGAAAGTGACATGGTTCATTTCTTAAATAGGGCAAGGAACATCAAGGTATGAAGAGCAAAATAGGGGGCACGTGAGAATTTGCAGGCAGCAGCTACTCTTACTGGCCTTGGACGTGACAGGAGAGATGATGGCGGTAGGGAGGGGTGCAAGGCCTTGGGTAGGGCATTCGAGGAAGGGTCAGAGCTCGACTTTTTGTAGGTGGATACTGTTCCTTGTCGTTGCTTGTTGTCTGGAGCCATGGAGTATCCCTAAGGTGGAAGATGACCCTTGCGAGTGGGCCCCAGGTGGCAGTGAATGGAGTGGGAGATGGCTGAGAGTTTTTATGAATTTTTAGGCACAGCAAATAGGATCCAACAATTACGAATTTTTAAGGCTCCTGATACAGTGTGTAATCTTATATAATTTTTTTAGAATTTTATCAACTTTAGATTTTTCTAGAAAATTCTTTGAATGTTGCTGTATTACACTATTTGAATTTGAAAATTTTCAATTTACACTAATACTTTGGAAAATTTTTAAATATAGCAAAGTAATTAAAAAAATTGTAAAAATTTTTGGGGAGGCTACTAGCTTAGTCTCGCTTTTAATAAGATTTAATCCCACCATTTGTTAGCTCCCAGTTTTTCTCAAAAAATTAAATGGTTGCTATAGATTTTAGGTAGGATTTTTAGTTATTTTAAAAATGAAGGGAGGTTAAAATTAAGCCTAAATGTTTTTCATGCACTTGTAATACAGAAGTCAATTAAATTATCTCCAGCCTCTGGTAATAATATTAGAAAAATCATTTTCAGCTGCTAAAAATGAGAAAAGCTTTTAATAAATGCTCAAAATTTTAGAATCCACAAAAATGTAGAAAATGATGATTTGAACACAATTTAATTAGTAATTAGAGGTTTTGGGATGTTACAGACCTACCCCCTTAGAAAATAATCTTGTCCCCAAGATTCACACGGCTTAGGAGAAAGATATTGAAACTTGACTCTAAGGCGGTCTTCAAGCTCCCATGTTGACTCATCTTCGGTGTGGTTGCACCACTGCACCTTGCACATCTTGATAGTGTTGCTCCTTATGTGGTCTTCAGTCTCTTCTAAAATGCGGATCGTGTGCTCTTGATAGGTAAGGTATTGTTGCAACTCAACCTTTTCTAACGACGTTTGCTCAGTTGGAACTTGGAGGCATTTCTTCAATAGAGATACATGGAATACATTATGTACATCTAAAAGCTTGGGTGGCTATTCTAATTTGTATACCACTTCTCCTCTTTTTGCCACTATTCGGTATGGTCCAATATACTATGGTGCTAATTTTCCTTTGACTTGAAAGCGGCAAATGCCTCAAAGTGGAATGACCTTAAGGTACACATAATCATTTGGTTCAAAGCTCAACACATGATGATGATGGTCGGCATAGTTCTTTTGTGTTGACTGCACTTCTTTCAAATGGCTTCTTATCAACTGAACTTGCTCTTCAGCTTCTTTAATCGATGTCGGTCCAAACACTCATCTTTCCCCTATCTCAGACTAGTAGAGAGGGGTTCTACACTTTCTTCTATACAAAACTTCAAATGGGAACATTTGAAGACTTGATTGATAACTGTTATTATATGAAAACTCAGCGTACGATAAACATTTCTCCCAGTTTGGTCCATAGGACAACACACATGCTTTAAGCATATTCTCTAATATTTGATTGGCCCTTTTAGTTTGTCCTCAAATTTAAGGGTGGTATGCTATAACTCAGCCAACTTAGCTCCTCCATTGGTGGTCTTAACTGGATAAAATGAGCAACCTTGGTGAGACAGTCAACCACTACCCACATAGCATCAAGTCCTTTTTGTGATCTCGGCAATCCGATAATAAAGTCCATTCTGACTTCATCCCATTTTCACTTGGGTACTTGTAACAGTTGTAGGAGTCCAGCGGATCGCTGATGTTCAGCTTGACCCTTTGACACACATCACATTTGGCAACAAATCTTGCTATCTCTCTTTTCATCTCAAACCATCAAAATCTCTGCTTCAAGTCTTGATACATTTTGGTGCTATCGGGTTGTATCGTATATGATGCTTCATGAGCCTCCTTAAGAATTAACCTTTTAAGCTCCTTGTTATTTGGCACAACCAAACACTTCCTATACCAAGCGGCACCTTGCTCATCCTCATAAAATTAGGTAATCACACCTCTCTTCAAATTATCTTGATTTTCTTGATATCTTTGCCCTCTTTTTGGGCTATCCTAATTTGTTCTTCCAAGGTGGGTTTCACTTCCAATGTAGCGATATAACCTTCTTCTACCATTCCTAAGTTAGGGCACTGAAATTCATCATGTAGTGCCGGTTGTTTCTCATTGATCATGAGGTGGTTGCAGAAGGACTTTTGGCTTAATGCATCAGTCACAATATTTGCTTTCCCAGGGTGATAATGTATACTGACATCATAATCCTTGATCAATTGTAGCCACCTTCTTTATCTCAGGTTCATATCCAATTGGGTGAATATATATTTCAAGCTCACGCAGACGGTGAGGGGAGGCCGAGGCGAACAGGTAGGGCGATGGGAAGGGGAGGCAAAGGCAGACTGTAAGGAGGCGGGGAGGCGGGGATGGATGCCATGGGGAAGCTTGGGCTGTTGTGTGTGCGGTATGACGGTGGCTGCAGCCTGTGCTGCTATGTACCTGCGCTATACTATGTGCATTGGGGTTAGGTTAACTTAGGGTTAGCATTATTGGGTTGGGCCTTGATTAATCCAAGCCTAACAAGCTACCGATCCAGCTCAGGCTCAACTCGGTTAATTTATGCCATTAGCCGAGCCGGCTCACGCGCTTCCAGCTTTTTCTACCCTATTCGTGTGTCTTTGGCATGTGGGGCCAGTCTGGCCGAAGTTGGTTTTACCTTTCAAAATCCATGTAGATTTCCAAAAATGAGTAAACTCTAATTTTCAAAAGTCCAAAAATCCCAAATTTATCCAAAAAAATCCCAAAATTAAATTTGAGATTTCTCATAATTTTCAATGTGAGTGGATATAGGCACAATACCGTGCATGGTGTTGGCCAGATTTCCCACGGCAGCCTACTAGCCTAGGCCATGCTGTTGTCCTGGACCTCCTGGTTTCCCATTGGCGTTTAGACCCTTTTGTGATAGGGAGCTATCAGAAAAGTCATGTACATAGACTTTCGTGACAAATTTAGACTGCCTTCTTGAGTGGACAGGTCATCACGAAAAGCTTTCCCCGTGGATCTTAGAGATTTCATCATGAAAGGCTTTCCCCATGGATCTTAGGGCTTTCACCACGAATAGCTTTCCGCCTTACCCGTGGGCTTTAGGGCTTTCGTCACGGTTTCAGGGCACCAACAAGCAGGGTTCATAATTTCATCAAAATTTTGAAACATTCATCACTTTTGTTACCTTCCTAAAATTTCAAAAAAATCTTCTCTTTCGTTACCTTCTAAAGCAAGAATGATTCGGTCAAATTTTGGCTAAATTTTGTCCCATTTGATTTTTATCTAAATATTAGTTAAATTTCATCAAAATTCAAATATTGTTTGAACATTTTGTCTGAATTTTGGAACAAAATTTTGTTCCACTCATTGCTTTTGCTGTCACGCAAAAATTTTTTCAAACCAAACGAGTTTTCCCTGGCCACAAGGTACCAAAATTCTACTAGTCCGGCAAAAGTGGGATTTGGCTCTAATCGTGCGTGCAACAACATGCACTAGTTGAGAGACCCAGGGAGATACTATACACGTACTAGCTGAATGCCTGTGCAGTACTATGGATTTAAAAAAATTTTAGAACATATTTGTATGTATGTTCTAAAAAATTTAACCACTTGTTAGTTTCAGAACATGTTGTGTGATAAATTTATAAAATCCGTAGCAACGCACATGTCGATTAGCCGCCTGCCTACACCATGCAGTATGCTGACGACTGCTACAGTGACCAGCCACACATAGCTGCTACTGTACTCCTCATAGCTACGACCATGACCACATACTTCGACTCCACGCACAGGCACCATGACCACAGGCTTCGAGTCCTCTAACTGTAGCTTCGACCATAGCTTTGACCATGCCTTCGACCATGGTGTCTTCGACCACACCTCACAACCATGGCTGCTTAAGCACGGCTTCTTGACCACGTCTTGTTGGTTACTTCACCGACTACGGCTTGTTGACCATACTTCTTCGACCGCATCTCTGACCACACAGGTCTTCGAGCATCGACCGTCTTACTGTAGCTGCGACCGTGGTTTCAACCTCGACATCGACCAAGCCTTCGACCACAGCCTTGACCACTGTAGCTACGACCACTAGCTTTGACCACTGGCTACGACCACTGGCTATGACCACCGTCTTCGACTGTGCCTTGTCGACCGCTTCACGGACCAAGGCCTATCGACCATAGCACCTCGACTGCATCTCCGACCACATAGGTCTTCTAGCACCGACTGTCGACTGTAGCTACGATCATCAATCACTGTAGCTACAATAAACGACCATCGACCACTGTAGCTACGACAATCGACCATCGACCACTGTAGCTATGACTATCGGCATCGACCACTGTAGCTACAACTATCGACCATCGATTACTGTAGTTACGACTATCGACCATTGTAGCTACGACTATCGACCATCGACCATAGCATAGTTGACTAACGACTTTGACAGTACTCCTTCAAGTATTCAGCAAAAAATAACAGGCCCTCCACCCATCACGGGGGCTGTATTCGGAGGAGTATTGGGTTGGATCAGGCTGGTTTTGGAATACACGGCTTCGGATGACAGAGTTGGTGAACCAAACTACCAACAACGTAATCCATTTACATGTAATCGAATTATGTCGAAAAATCCCCAACCAAACAGCACCTATCACTACTACAGAAAAGGTCGTCACAGACGGTTCAAAAACGTCATCACAGACGGTTTTATGAACCGTCTGAATTTATGGGTTAGTAATAATCGAAGGTTATCACAGATGGTTTTCAAACCGTCTGTGATTATCAGATATCACAAATGGTTTTTCACTAAAAACCGTCTGTGATAGCTGATAATCACAGACGATTTTTAACTATCACAGACGGTTTTTTACTAAAAACCGTCTGTGATTATCAGATATCACAGACAGTTTTTAGTGAAAAACTGTCTGTGATTATCAGCTACCACAGACGGTTTTTAGTGAAAATCCGTGTGTGATATTCTTTCCTACCCCTAAAACTATTCTTGTTTATTGGCTAGCCTCAGGAAATGCTAGCCATGCCCTCTGAAACAAGCAGATCAACATGTACATGTATACATACAATTCACATCTCAATTCATTTCACAGACATAAAACATCCAATTCACATCGCACTTCATTTAACAAACATAAAGCATCCATTTCGCAAATCAATTCATTGAAATGAAATAAAATATCCATTAACAAATACACAATTACAAAAGATCTACATTGCATTTGCACTTAGATGGTAACATTGCATTTTTTATTGCTCTATCAATCCGGAATCGACGTCTCTCGAAAGGAACAGATCCATAATCAACGAACTTGTCAGACTACATAAACTATACTTGGATGGTGCATGATTGCCATTCAAGTATTGCTTATGCAGCCGACAAGTTCGTTGATTATGGATCTGTTCCTTTCGCGAGACCTCGATTCCAGAGTGATAAGAGCAATAAAAAATCATTGTGCGCAGTGGAACTCTCCATCTGCTCTTATGACTTTAGTCCACAAAAACCAAGCGAACTCTCCTCGAATTTGCGCAAAGTCCGGTTGTGTCAATGCAGATGTAGAGATGGGCGAAGCCTGTCGATAGGAATATCAATGCGCGTACATATATAACTTGACAAGTATGAAATAAATGTGGGAAAATTGACAAACCTTAGAATTGGTGATCTTCGAGGAATCGAGGAGTAGTCTCATATGGTGGCACACGTAGAATCCACACGTGTTGCCCGGCTGCTGCTGGTGGCACTGCAAAAAATAGAATGTGTTAAATCAAAAGGCATTACTGCTAAGTGTTGTATAGGATTAATTAATGTGTAGCTAGCGAATACTCGAAAATTGCGAGCATGTTTCGAGGGCTTGGCCCCTGTCGTCGAGCCACGTGTTTGTTGAACGTATGTGGCGAACGACCTTCGTTATTCGAAAAAGTTAAATTAGTCATTCGGAAGGAAAAAGGAGTACAATGTACAATGTACTTACCTATCGAGTATTCGGGCGATAGTTGTGTACTTGGATTTGTTCTTACTTAGAGAATCAAGGTATATAGCCTTGTTCCATTTTGGTACAATTACAATTAAAATCCAATGGCATAAGAAGAAATTCCTTATCGTGCTGAGCCAGCAGTGTTGTTGTAATATAGTTCTCGACGAAGGATGCATCCTCGTTGATGGTATTAATGGCGACCAAGCGTGGGTCCAGGAAACCAATTGGTGAGTTCGATGATCTAGCTTCGGTCAGCATGAATATATATATATATATATATATATATATATATATATATATATATACACAGAAAAGCAACAAATTGTGACATATATCGGTATTACGTGAACAGAGACTGTGATTGCACAGATTTATAGCGTCCAGCATCGAACGAGTGAGGCGTTGAGAGCGTTGAGCGTGAAAAGACCAAAAGGTCACCGCGAAGACACATTCCTGATTTTCGTGCTGGAAATGTTCCCGCTTGAATTTGACAGTGATACCTGAGCGACGTTCTGGCTCTGGCATATTAGACTGTGCCATATACCAAGCATGTAATGTTTGGCAACCAAGTCCTAGGGTTAAGAGGTGCTCTTCCGGGAATATCATCGGCTCACCTAGCACGAATTTGCGGGCCAATGGCAGGTACGGGATATCGTCATCATCCTTCGTCTTTGATTTGTCTTGGCCACTGCCTCGACTGTAGGTCGACTTTATGGTAGTCGACTGTAATGGTACAGACGGTGCACGTTGCTTTGGCGAGAATAGCACCTATGGAGATAGCACGGTGCAGTAGCTCGCCGCCGCCGCCCTTGTGGAGATAGCACCGGTGCATTTAGCTCGTTCGCGCTGCACTTCTCGGTCCGCCACCGGTGAAGAAGCCTCCAGGGAGATGTCGCATTTGGGCCACTGGATGAATGTTCCAATGGCCTGCCCTAGAGTTACGATCTCATCGTTGGGGGCCTTCGGTAGCGGGACGACCTCAAAATTGGCATGCACACCATCCACAATAACTTTTGCGTAGCCTGGCGCTAAAGGTTGACCGTGCACCATGGCCCCGATACCAGACTGATATGCCTGACCCCAAGCAGCGTACAAGGGAATGGAGGCACATCTCACTTGGAGCCTGCACTTCGTAGGCTCCAACATAACGATACAAAATTAGCTACTCCAATAGGCCTATCAATGGAGCAAGCATTCGAGAGATAATAATTATTACCTAGATGTTGTCCACAGGAAATCTGGCCTTGCTTTCCGTCGGATTGGACGCGCAACTATTCGGACGGTTGTGCGGGCTAGCTAGCATAGGAGCGGCGGCCTGCTGACTTTCTGTATGTTTCCGCACCTCATCTCTGACTACATGAGCCAGCTCACCCATTAGCTGCTCTCTAAGAGATGCCTTGATCTCTTCTCGTAGCTGCTCCTCACGCTCGGCTTTGGTTCTCTTCCTACGCCGATACATTTCGGAGTCATCTTGGAAACCATGTTTCCAAGGAACGTAAAGCCCAAGGCCTCTCGTACAGCCCGGGTGCTCCTTGTTTCCCAGGGCCACGGAGAGCATATCATTTTCCCTTGTCCCCTGGAATGATCCCAGGGTAGATTCAAAACTCAGCTCTTCCTGCAAGAGCACGAAATGTCATTTCAACTCATACGAAGTTGTGGAGTAATTACAAGCTACGTAATTCTATCGATATCTTACCAGGCGCTGGGACACTTGCTGGTCTGCAGGGTTTCGAAAGGAGACGTCCCCCGATGTCGTTGTAGATGACCTTGCTCTAATCCAATTTCGAGCGCGGTCATCCGGGATATTGGAAAACGGCGGGGCGATGTCCTGTGCAGCTGCCAGGTCATCCTCCTTCATCCACTGCAGGATTTTACCCGCATACCCAGCTGTGCCAAGTCTGTGGGGGTGTGTGTTTTTGGCCTGGAGGGCCTTGTGCGCCGTACTTGTACTTTTGAAATCTTCGGACGTCTTCATCGCCTTGAACTCTTCCCATTGTGGTTCCAGGAATGGGTATATATGAAAAGGCGTTTCGTCCGTCTCCACGTATTTCTTGACAAGCGTGCTCTTGAAGTTCTTCCATGCTTTGCACGCCGCTAGGTAGGTTTGTCATTGCACGGCGTCTTGGTGTTCTTCTAGGATCTCGAACGATGCCAAAATTTCGGTCCACAGCTCACGTTTCCGAGTCTCAGGCACGTTCTTCCATGAATTGAATGTGATCTCAATTTTTTCTCGTGCAACTATTCCGATCAATGTTCGGAATGCGCTTACTGCTTTCTTAGGAAGGAGAGAGACCCCAGATCCATCGACCGCTGTGATGGTAAATCGGCCCTCAGGCTTCTTCAATAGCCCTCTTCCTTGGCGTCTTGATGTTGGAGCGGACGCCTCCGGCGATGGTGTTGAAGAATGTGCGGATGACATGTTGCTCAATTTGTGAGTCTATTAGGATAAGATAAGAAAGTGCCATACCATAAGATAAGAAAGTGCAATATCTATCTATTTCGCTCAATATAGGCGTTTACAATACATATATATGTGTACATACATACATATACATATATATATATATACCTACATATATACATATATAATGGTAGCAATATGAAGCACCAAGCAACAAGCATCAATAATAGAATCAATAGCAGTCTAAACATGAATATATATGACAATGTAAAAGGCATGTATCAATTAAGACTAGCAACAAGCTCAAGTTTTAATTGATTAATTTGTGCTCTTAAATTGTAGGGTTGCACAAGATTAATCTTGGCCGTCCCGCTACTAAATCATATACTCTTCCTTGATTGGTTATGCCAAATAATGGATTCAGTCTTTTGAGCTCTAGATACAAACTCTACAATCTCAAGATCAAGATATATTCAGCATGCATATATTCAGACAGCAGTATTCATACAAATCAAGACCATACAAGTTAACTTTGCCCAATAATTCAGTCTTTTAACTTGTCAAGATTAAATCCTAACATTAACAAACTTGCACAGCCCACACATATTGCATACAAAAATCACAGAATCACTCACAAGACCGGCTCGGGAAGGCGGCCGGCGAGGGCTCGGGGAGGCGGCCGCGACGACGGGCTCGGGGAGGCGGCCGACGAGGGCTCGAGGAGGCGGCCGGCGACGACGGGCTCGGGATTTAGATCTAGATCGAATAACTGCAGCGCATTCTAGATCGAATATTGATATCACAGACGATTCTAAGTTTAAAACCGTCTGTGATAAGCCTTTACCCAACTGTAGTTATTAAGACAAACACCAACCAGCTGCATTCATGATCAACCACCAAACAGCTGCATTCATATACAACACCAACCAGCTGCATTCACACAGTGCATTCACACATAAATGCCAATTCACAAATATATCACACATATACATCACATATACATAAATGCCAATTCTCATATACATCACACAAACATATACATAAATGCCAATTCTCATATACATCACACATATACATAAATGCCAATTCACATATACATCACACTGCAGCATTGTTCTATACATAAATGCCAATTCACATGTACATCACACATATACATAAATGTCAATTCACATATACATTCACATATATGTTGCACATTCTCATTGTACTTGCTTATTTCCTTTAAAAATTAGCCCTTCATCATGATGAATGCGTACGTAACTAGTTTTGTCATGTTGTTCGTCGTCGACCCTTATGCCATTTCCAAAAGGAGGTAACTCGTCAAATTGATTGTATTCTTCCTCGTCCACTACATTCTCTACTCCGACAATTCTCCTTTTTCCATGAAGAACTACATGGCGTTTCTTATTTGCCGGGTCGATTACATAGAAAACTTGAACAACTTGATTGGTGAATACGAATAGTTCGTCTTTGTACCCAACACGTTGGAGGTCCACGGTCGTGACATCGTACTTATCAACCTTCACCTGTGGGAGATGCACCCAATGGCAGCGAAATAAGGTGATCTTGAAAACCACATAGTCGAGCTCCCAAATCTCTTCTATGAAGCCATAGTACGAGTTTCTCGACCCATCCGTACTGAACGCATCTATGCGGACACCGCTGTTCTGGTTAGTGCTCTGTACATCATGAGACTGCGTATAGAATGTGTACCCATTTATGTTATATCCTTGCCATGTCACAACTGTAAATGTCGGCCCTTTTGCCAACCATGTCAGCGTCTCACTTGGCGAGCTCCTAGCAATTTGCTCCTTCAACCATTGGATGAACCGACTGTTGTGTTGCCTCATGATCCAAACATCCGGCCGCTCTGGATTCTGTTACCGAAGCACATCTTTGTGCTGGTCGACATAAGGCGCGACTTCAGTCATGTGTTGTAACACCGTGAAATGGGCTTGAGTATACGTGTCCATATCTGGAGTGATTGCTTTCCTTCCGATAGTTCCGAGACCCTTCAGCCTCCCCTCATGACGAGATTGAGGCACACCTATCGGTTGAATCTGAGCCATATAATCGACACAAAACTCAATGACCTCTTCGCTTGCATAACCTTCGACGATGCTACCCCTCTAGCCGAGAACGATTCCGTACGTAGGACTTGAGAATTCCCATGAACCTCTCAAATGGGTACATGCTATGTAGAAATACGGGCCCGCACATTTTTATCTCCCACACAACGTGAATAATGAGATGGACCATGATATCGAAAAACGAAGGAGGGAAATACATTTCAAGGTGACATAGAGTCATCACCACCTCGTCCTGCAGAGCATCTAGTCCTTCGGGATCGATGACCTTCTGAGCCATTGTGTTAAAGAAATAACATAGCCTCATGATTATCTCTCGGACTTTGATCGGAAAAATATTTATAATTGCAATGGGGAGCATCTGTGTCATCATCACATGACAATCATGAGACTTCATGCTATTTAACTTCAAATCTTGCATCGAAACAAGTTTCTTCACATTGCCGGAGTAACCAGACGGAACTTTGACACCATGCAAGCAGCGCACGATTCTGTTTTCTCAGCCTTGGACAGAGTGTAACACGCAGGGGGAAGGTACGTTCGTCCATTATCAATGCATGTCGGTGCTAACTCAGGCCTGATGTCCATATCAGCCAAGTCAAGCCGTGCGTTGACGCCGTCCTTTGTTTTATCACGAATGTTCAGTAAGAGACCAATCAATCTGTCGCATACATTCTTTTCTACGTGCATGATGTCGATGCAGTGTCGAACATTTAGGTACTCCCAATAAGGTAAGTCCCAAAATATTGATCTCTTCTTCTAGATGTTCTTCTCATGAGCCCTCAATTTACGTCCCTTTCTGAGGACAACATCTAAATCCTTAACCATATCATAAACCTTGTGTCCCCTTAAATTCCTTGGAGCTGAACCGTCTTCCTTCTCTCTGTCAAATTATTTCTTCATCTTGCGGTATGGGTGAGCCCTCCGAAGGAACCGGCGGTGACGCATGTAGACGGTTTTGCGTGAGTGTTTCAACCACACACTCTTGGTACCATCTAAACAGTGAGTACAAGTTTTGGCACCTTTTGTACTATGGCCCGATAGGTTACCAAGGGCAGGATAATCATTTATGGTGCAGAACAATAAGGAGCGCAGAGTGAAGTTCTCTCGTTTGTATGCATCCCATACCTGTACCCCTTCGTTCCACAGTACTTTTAGATCTTCCACCAATGGTGCTAGGAACACATCAATATCATTCTCAGGTTGTTTTGGCCCTTGAATAAGTATCGACAGCAAAATATACTTTCGCTTTATACACAACCAAGGAGGAAGGTTATAGATGCAGAGAGTCACGGGCCAAGTGCTATGTCGGCTGCTCATGCTACTGAAAGGATTCATTCCATCTGTACTCAGTCCAAACCTTATATTCCTTGGTTCTGCACCGAAGTCTACAAAACTCCTATCGATGTTTCTCCATTGCGCGGAATCAGCAAGGTGTCTTAGCATTCCATCCTTCTTGTGCTCCTCCGAGTGCCAACGCAGCAGTTTTGCCTCCTTGGATTATCAAAAAACCTTTTCAAACGGGAAATTATAGGAAAATACCATGCCACCTTAGCAGGAGGTCCTTTCTTCACCTCTGTTCCCTCGCCATTATCTGATTGATTGTTACGTTTGTATCGGGATGCGTTGCACACCAGACATACATGCATGTTTGCATACTCTTTACGGTAGAGGATATAGTCGTTCGGACATGCATGTATTTTTTCTACTTCCATTCCCAACGAACAAAGAACCTTCTTGGCTTTATACGTGGTTTTAGGCAACTCATTTCCCTCCGGAAGCATATCCGCTAAAAGACCTAGCAGCGCCGTGAAACTCTTGTCGGACCAACCGTTGCTTGCCTTCAATTTCAACAGTTCAAGCACGGCCGACAACCTCGTGTACTTGCAGCACGTGAACAAAGGTTTCTCCGAGTCCTCCATCAAGCCCCGGAATTTAACATACTCTCTCTCATCATAGTTCTCTTCTACATCGCGAAGCATCTGATCCAGATTATCATCGTGCAACCTATCCGAATCCGAACCACAATCGACATCATCCGGCAGCATGTCATTCACTTCACCGGCGTTGTCATCTGGCGGCATATCATTCACTTCACCGGAAATGTCATCCGGCGGCATATGATCATTCACTTCGCCATGACTGCTCCAACACATATAACCCTTTTTGAAACCCCTCCGAATCAAGTGCGCTTCAACTTGCCCTCGGTTCTTAAACATCTTTAAATTCTCATAGTCAGTGCATGGATAGTACATATGTTCCACCCCCTTATTCAACATATCCTCTTCAACGGCTCTTGTAAAAGCAGACACGCCATTAATGTACTCTTCACTCACACGACTCGCGGCATACATCCAGCTTCGATCCTACGTTACGCACATATATAACAACTTAGTATTAAAAATTAGATTAACTAATTATTACTTGTTGGATCGAAATCAGAGACAGAGGGGGGTGAATGTCGACTTTTAAAAAAACGCCCCTAAAAGAATTCGCAAAAAATCTCTACTCTCCGATGGCTATAAAAGCTATGAACGAGAATAGATGATTGCTCACTCAAGCCGAAAAACAAACTGACAAGAGACTGAAAAGGATCAAGAGAAAGAGACTGCAGAAACTGGCCACGGCAAGAAATCTACTGGAAGAGCTGCCACGGTAAAGAAAATTAGGAGAACGCACTGCCACGGCAGAGAAAAATACTACCACGGCAGACTGCAGACTAGCATCCAAGAATTGCAATGGTTGCCCATTTTCCTTTGACTAAAAGCAAACAACACACCCTTTTGCTGCAGCCAAACACCAAATAATACACCTACTAAAGCACAAGATGAGCTTCTCTACAGACCAAGAATTAAAAGGCAAAAGCATGCAACTGAAGTCCTTGTTGGCCAAGAGTACTAGCTGCTGCCAAAGAGCCAAAAACAAAATAAAAAGCAGCTTTGCTGCAGCTGCCGAATGGTCCTAAAAAGAGCACAAAACTGCTGCCAAACAGGACTGCATGCAAGCATTGAGTGCATATCCGAGAGCAATTTCTGTTGACTCAATTTGCAGCTGAAAAAGCCATTTAAAGCTGAAAGGAAGTAATGAGTGTACTTCTGCCCAAGAGGGGAAACAAGAAACCCAAGCTTAATGCAAACCAAACAGCAGTTGAGAGTAGAGATCAATGAGTATACACTACCGACAAAGAACACACTGGAATAAATGCCATTAATGCTTGTCGGGACAGCAAGATACTTCTCATAGGAGCTGCCGAAATGGAAGCATAAGATGGCAAGAAACACAGGTGACTACAGACCAAAAGAAACCAATGGCCAACTGTGATTTTCACTGCTAGAAAATCACCCAACCGACTGCAAACAAAAGGAGTAGTTTACTACTGCAGCTTTGCTGGCCGAAGGCTCAATTTCAAGAGCTAAACAAAGATCATTGCTAGTACTACTTGGCTGCAAGAAATAAGTACCAACGGAAAGCTTTCAAAAGACAAACAAGGCATAAGCAAATGAGAGTAAACAAGAAATTAAGCCATCTCAACAAAAAAAGTTTCTTAACAACGATACGGAGACATACATGATTGAAAGAAGTTGTTCTCAGCTCATCCCTCTCTCTCAATCTAACCCTACATCCCCATACATGCTTAAGAGAGATCAAGAACACAACCCTATCTCATACAACCATGGAGAGACACAAATAAAATCCTAACTCTACACCCACTCTCTCCAAATTTCAGCACACCATCTCCCTCTCTATTTATAGCCTCCACTAATGGGTTCACCAAGTGCTTTACCCATTAGCTCTTAACCACTCATGGTGCTTTATCCACAATCCACTTCCTTTAGTGCAGCCTTGCGTATTCACCAAAACGCCTCTCGCGCACCTTCCAGGAAGCTTCCTCATTCCTTGCCCTGCAAGCCACGCAGCTTCGCCGTCTTCGGCACACCTCGACCGTTCTGACCTCAGCGCCACCTGCGCCTAGTCTGGTCCACCGTGCCTCGCCACGACTCCACCTCGAGTCCACGTCGTCTTCGACACATCCCGACCGTTCTGACCTCAGCGCCACCTGCGCCTAGTCCGGTCCTCCGTGTCTCGCCACGACTCCGTCTCGATGTCCTGCAGCCAACACAGATGAGAAACACGTCAAATAGCACCGCTCGATACATGAAAGCGTAAGTAGCATAAACACATCATACTTACCCATGATGAAGTCCAAACCTGTCGAATCACAGAATAGCAATCCTAATCCCAAACGACCAAGTTTGACCAAGTCCGACCGAGTCCGATTGCACCACGCAACGTCAAGGTCCGAACACACAAACCAAACTCGACTATCCTAAACCGATGTCAATTACTCATCACTCTCATGGGGTCACGACCACATGGTCTCTCATTACTACATATATACCGGCCACATGTATTAAATTGAGGCTTAATTTGCTAGCTCAATTCATATTATAAACACAACATCTATTATATAACCAACAATTTTGCAAACCATCTTCAATAACTCACCAATTACTAAGATCTAAATTGTAATGTAAAGAAAAAATAAGTTTCATTACTAACCATATCTTGAGCAACCAGGAAAGTATGAATCTTCAAAGCTCAATCTCTGCCTCTTTCCACCAAATTAACTGGCCTGAAATCGCCTAGTTTGCCTCCTGAGCGAAAGAGTGCGCAGTAGTGGCTAGATCTGGATCGAGATGAAGATAGATGCGGTCTGAGCAGCGCAATAAATGCTTAGTGATCATTATCACAGACGGTTTTTAATAAAAAAACTGTCTGTGATAATCTGGGATTATCACAGACGGTTTTTAATACAGACCGTCTATGATACTAAAGTATCACAGACGGTTTATCGGTACGAACCGTCTGTGATACTCCTTTTCTCAGACGCCGCTAACACAGACGGTGTCCAAATTCAAACCGTCTGTGTTAGTGTTGGTCACAGACGGTTTTGTCAAACCGTCTGTGATTGCCGTCTAGTATTAGGTTTTCTGTAGTAGTGTATATTTGTTCGTAAGAAACGGATTAGTAAATAAAAAAAGGCATTTCTGTTGCTTAGTACATTTGAAGACTTCGAAAAATGGCCATCATGAATTTATGATATTTATCACAACGTATTTACATGCGATCCCTCCGAAACCAAATCCAATCCTGGATCTAGGACAGATACAGTAAGCAGGTAAAGAACTGAGGCTGAACGCATGTCTAGTACTGCTCGTACGCACATTTCCATCTTAAAGCTATGCAGTATGCACGCCTTGCAGAGTTGCATGTGTGTTCACCCTTTCTTGGAGAACAGCCCGCCGATGAACCCGCCGTTTCCGACGCCATCGTCGCTGGCGGCTGCCGTCTTCTTGGCTGCCTTGCCGGCTTTCGTCATCGACACGGCGGCGGCGGCGGCCTTCCCCTGGACCTTGTTGAGGATGGGGTCCGTCTCCAGCAGCTGCTCCTCCTTGTACAGCGCGCCTAAGATGGCGTCGAACAGCCCCTTCCCCTCCTCCTTCGTCGCCGCCGCCGCGACGCTCTTCGTCGCGGGTGGCACGTGCACGGACGTCGCCGGCGCCGCCGGCCGGCCCAGGCGCCTCCCTGCGGGCGATGCCACCACCGGCGGGACCGTGCCGAAGCATACCAATGCCATGGCTGTGAGTCTGTGTGGTGCGCGCGCGCGCTGTCTGTTGTGTGTGTGTGGTATGTGTGTACGGTCACTTCGTGTGGTGTTTTATGCCTTGTATGGGTCGGGAGGCTTGAGGCGTCCACAAGTGGCTTATCCATACGAGTGCATTGCCACATCAGTACATGTCAGTAGTGTGATCTGTGATGGTCCTCGCAAGTGTGTGTGGTTGCTAGAAAATAAATGTGGAATTTGGACGTGAAAATGCTACTACTAGTAGTAAATAAAGTTGTGACGGTGGGGCCAGCCGGTGCACTGTCGATCGGCAGTACATTTACCTTTAGTCTGCATCCTTCCTGCCCCGTTTTGAATAAGGGATATTTTTCTCGATTTCTACAAGAATTAAATTGTTTTCTATAAAATTTTTGTAAAACTCCTGCATTTTAAACATGTGTACACATGATTTTTTTACTTTGAGGAAACCTGCAGAGTGCCCATACATTCAATGAATTTTAAATAAATGATATCACAAAGTCCTAAACTCTACAAAAACAAAATAATATGAGTAGATTGCGCTAATAATTTGCAACATAAGCTAAAAATTTGCACTAAATGGACGTACTAAAGCAACCACAAAATTGAACGTGCACAAATAATTATCAACTAGTGGAATTAAACATGCGGCTATGTCTTTATTATATATAGCTCTAATGTCTATTATTGAAAATACAACTGTATTTGTTATACAATTCTAATATCTATATATAATTCCCTCACAAAAATATCTATATATAATTAATTCATACTGTTATAATTTAGCCTACCAAACTAAGTGGTGTCCATCATTCTCTTTAATTTTCTATCGATTAGGGAGAGAATTTCTAAGTTCTTTTCTTTTTTTGAAAGGATTATTGTGGGTTTTTCTTGACATCAAATGATGGAAATGTCTTGATTCTCACCGGTTGTTGTATTTACATACATTAGCTAACATTACACATGACTGCCTATTCATTATTTGCAAATAATTATCCCTAAATATGGACATTGCATGTAAAATTTGTATTCAATTAGCAAGACGGAGAAAATCATGCCACTAGCCACATGTATATGTTAGGAATAGTCTCACATGGATTGTGGGAAAAGAGAAAGTACAACTTATAAGTGTGAAGGAGCATCTACCCATTAGACTAGTTTTTTGGGGGAGAAGGCTCAATACCACTTATAAGGTTGTTGCTTGAAGGACGTGCTTGCGGTTGCGGGTAGCCCGTGGGCTCATGTGCGCGGGGTGTGTAGCCCATTTAAGTCCTGGGGATCAGGGAGTGAACTTGGTTGGACCTAGCGGGGTGCCAGGGTCCGGATCCAACAAGTGGTATCAGAACCCAAGCACGTAACATCTCCCAGGAGTGCGGTGTGCACAATCCATGTGTGAGGGGGAGATTGTTAGGAATAGTCCCACATGGATTGTGGAAAAAGAGAAAGCACAACTTATAAGTGTGAGGGAGGCTCCACCCATTGGACTAGTCTTTTGAGGGGAGAAGGCCCAATACCACTTATAAGGTTGTTGCTTGAAGAGCGTGCTTGCGGGCAGCCCGTGGGCTCATGTGCGCGGGGTGCGCAGCCCATTTAATAACTGGGGACTAGGGAGTGAACCTGGTTGGACCTGGCGGGGTGCTAGGGTCCGGATCCAACAAGCTCTTGTTGCAAGTCTTTACGACTGCTCCTTGGACTTTACGTCGATTACGACCGTTTACGACCAGTTCCGACCGCCTCCCGTTGTCGTTCGACCACTCAGTCAGTCGTACGACCGCGTTTCTCTGCCGCTGCATTGCCCTTCTATCAGACCCAGATTTTATAATCCGGAATCTACTGTGTTTAGCTACACTATTCCCTGGATCCGTAGATAGTGCACACAGTTACAGTAATGGACATCAAATTACATATCATACGGAAGCATAAATAAAATAGTAGACTTATTCATGGGCCGATTAGGCCGAAATCAATAAGTTGCAGCAGCAGAAAGAAACATACAGGTGGGACCTTCAGGACATACCCACAAGCAGCCAACTGGAGGTACGCGACCTAATTCTTGCCATCTTCATCTTCTTCACCATGTTACCAATCGTATTGCTGAAGCGTAGAGACTTGACTCCTGATTCTGGATTATTTGTGAGAGCGAGGGTGAGCACAACCACCGTGCTCTGCGAGCCAACACACAAAATGCAAATAGATAATATGCATGGCCTATCAAAGGAAGGCCCGGGTTATTTTATTTGCCATAAATTGCATTTAAAATATGATACATAGAAATCTCCTAAGACTTAGCAATTTGAACTAAATCATAATGTGTGAAAAGAATGCAATATCATTAATAGTGATACAGATTTTTCGTTCACCATATATGGCATCTGCACCATATGCTTATTTTTCAGCGTTATAAACGCTTAACTTTCCACTGGGACGACACCCAGGACAATTCAAACCAGGGCCATCTGCAGCCCTTCACTTTTCCAATATCACCCACAAAGTTTTCGAAATAGAACTATATCCGGTTAAATTCCCATGTCCGCCCTTGACCGTGGGCACGGCTATTCGAATAGTTTAGACTCTGCAGAGTTTGTACACTTTCACCACAAGAGACAATCGAATCGTTGCCCCACACGATTCCTTAGCCATGTGGTTGAGCAGATCATCACAGTGACTTTTCAAAGTATCTAGCCCCTTTTGTCATCTCACCTTATGGGCTGCTCCCACTTGCGGTGGGTCCCATCTATGCACGGGATGTCCCCCACGGCTACTAGCGTTATTCGGGCTCCACTCCCCTCAGCGCTAGTACGACTGGGAAACTTCACCCTCCACTCGGTGTCCCTTTAGGCCTCCCCTTGCCCTTGCGTATCCACTTCCATCCACTACCAGTGAGATGAGTTCAGGAGTTTCGATAAATTTAATTAGCCAAGTTGCACTTTGCAGACTTGTGGTTGTACTGTTTTTGAGAGACCATGTGGTTTTGACCCCATGAGAGTGATGAGTAATCAACATCGGTTTAGGAGAGTCGAGTTTGGTTTGAGTGGTTCGGACCATGTCGTTGCGCGGTGCAATTGGCTTCGGTCGGACTTGGTCAAACCTGGTCAAAGTGATTAGGATGCATATTATGTTGGTTTGACAGGTTTGGGCTTCTTCATGCGTAAGTATGATTTGTTATGCTTTCATGAATCGAGCGGTGCTATTTGATGTGTTTCTTGTTTATGATGGCTGCAGGACGTCGAGGCGGAGTCGTGGCGAGACACGAGGTGACCGGACTAGACGCATGTGGCGTTGAGGTCAGAACGGTCGGATGTGTCGAAGACGGCGGAGATTCGATGTGGTTGCGAGTCGTGCACGACAAGGAATGTGGAAGCTTCCCGGAAGATGCAGGAGGAGCGAAATGGTAATTTCGCGAGGCTGCACAAGCGGGAGCGGGTTCCGTTGGATTTAGCGGGCGTAACGAGGTGGAAACCCATTAGCCAAGGGCTATAAATAGAAGGGAGTGGCTGCATGCCCCCTCATGGCTTTGGGAGAGAGTTAGGGTTTGCTAGAGTCAAAAGAAGCTTTGAGAGTTTGTTTTGGCTTTAGGCTTTAGTTGGTGAGGCTTTA
Source organism: Dendrocalamus sinicus (assembly GCA_036346575.1). Lineage (NCBI taxonomy): Eukaryota > Viridiplantae > Streptophyta > Magnoliopsida > Poales > Poaceae > Dendrocalamus > Dendrocalamus sinicus. Next base: position 17,322,577 of record CM070661.1, on the reverse strand, counting down.
GTGATTGAGAGCAGGAGGTGAATAGAGGGTGTTCTGTGTCTCCTTCGATGTGTTCTTGAGTCTCCTCTCCAGGAAAGAATGTAGTGTGTGTGTTCTTATGTTTGGAGAGGGAGAGGATGGATTGATGAGCTTGTAATCATCCCTGTTCTAATGTCCATGCGTATGGGGACGTAGTTCTTTGTATCTCTTGTTTCCAGGAATGAAATCCCAGAAGTTTATTTCACGAGCTCCTCTCTGTTCTTCATTTTTCATTTGGGTGATTGTCCTCTTTTCTTGATTTCTTGTTGTTTCTTGTTGAGAAGGGCCAAAATGGATTGCTCTAGGTTGGGATGGTGCCTCAAGATCATTTGATCAATTTTCCCAAGAGCAAATCGCATTTAATCTCAGATTTTGGTTTTTGGCCTTCTCTGTTCTTCAATTTGTTTCTAGGGTTTAGGTGCTTTTTGTGATTCTCTTCTTGAGAGAGGACAAATCTTGGCATGCAGAGTCCTGAGGGTATTAAGTTGCTATCCTCAAAGTTTCATGTGCAAAGGATCAAGGATTGAAGAGGAATTTAGATTCTTTTGATGCTCCCGTGCCATTTTCAGATTTTATTCCCTTCCTTGATTTCTTAGTTTTTAGTTGGTCTTATGTGGTTCTTTTGTCTCTCCTGGCTATTTAGAGCATTCTATTTATCTTTGGGCATCAGGAGAGCCACTGAGAATTATCAATCTCATCGTTGCTTGAAGTCTAAAATTTTTGCTGTTTTCAGGATCTTCTACCCTTGCTGTCTGTCAGGTAAACCGGTCAGACCGGCTACCTGAGAGCGGTCAGACCGGGGTCCGGCGGTCAGACCGGCCGCTGTATGGCGGTCCGACCTGCGGTGGCAGGGCGGTCTGACCGGCCGTAGCATACCGGTCAGACCGGCCAGGGGGTTTGTGCAGCTGATGCTCTTTTTTTTTGGGTTTTCTTGCTGCTATGTTTTAGTAGGTATTCTCTTGTTTCTTCTCTAAGTTCTTGAAGTTCCAGTAAGCCATGTTGATCTCTTCTCTCAGCTTCACATAGCTGTCGAAGGAGATCATCTAAGTGGTACTTTTTGGGGGACAAGTTTTTAAATAGATCGACATTCACCCCCCCTCTGTCGCCATTTTGGTCCAACAGTTTTACACAGGAGGTCATGACAAGATTCAGTCCTTAGTGGTATCTGAGCGGTTCTACCACACTCCATATTTGTGCTTCCATTGCACCACAGTCCAGCCCTCAAACCATCCGCTCAGATATTTTAGCAAGTTGAGATTTTTGGGAGCATAAAATTAATCATGTCAAAATATACCAGTCATTCCCACCATGACTGTCCAAATCAATTTCTGATGATTAAAAGTGATGATTAGGGCAATGTGGTACCCCGGGTTTCTAAGCAGTGCTAAGCATGGCATATCTTTAAGGACTTATTTTCAAAATCTAATCATTATAATTTTTTCACTAGGGTGACAAGGTTCACATATGCAATATTCCAATGAGGGTTGTAATAATAATCAAGTTGAACAATGGGCATATAACTAGAGTTTTTAAATCAACATATATTTGCACATAAATTAATAGCATGCAATTTGATAATTTAAACAAAAGTAATTTGCATAAATGTAGGTTCAACATGATCAAAGTATTGACTCGCCTGGCGCGGTTTACCGCGGTCTTGAGCTCACACAATGATTTCTCTTGAGCTTCTGATCTTTATCTTCACTTCGAGCTTAATCTTGCTGGATCCACTGAATCTTCACGACTCCAATTTCTAATTACGCGACAACAACTGAATCCAAATAAAAGCAAATAACTCAAAAGATCCAAATAAATCCGAATAAACTCAATTTTAGTGTTGTTATGAGTTAATGGGTGATTTAGGTGATTTGAGGCAAGGCCGGTGGTAGGAAACGATGATTCGATCTTCTATTAGCAGTTTCTTTTTATTGTTTTTATATTTATCAAAGAAGTTCCATGAGTTAGGATGGACCTATGAGTAGGTATCATTTTGTCGAGCGTTACTTTTCAGGGCGGCTTACCGAATTAATTTTAGAGTCTAAGTGTATAGCATTTTATGGGGGTGACATTTTATGTACTCTTGGTGGTCACTAGACATATCTTATTTCGAATTAGTATCCGTTTATATGGGTGCCAACTTGTTATATGCAACCATGCTTAACATATTTATTATACTTAGTGTCAGGGCTTAATTAACGGCACCACTGTTATTTTATCTATAGCTTAATTATTATTAGGCCTAGTTTTGGTTTCAGTTTAAATTTTATTCATATAGGCAAAGCTTGTCATATAGGGGCATGTTATTAATATTTACTGTTTTGCAAAATCTTTTACTAAAATTTGTTATATGTCAGCGTGTTAACTATTGGACATATATTTTAATTATAATTAAGGGTATATTTACTAAATATGGATATTTAACCCAAAACCACTTTTTCTTATTAATGCCCTCAATTAATATTTAGATGTTTACATAACTATTTAAGCTACCTTAACTATTCACATATGATAACTAATCCGTTGTTAAATACTTTTTAACATTCATATATATATATATGTGTGTGTGTGTGTGTATACACACACACACATATATATATATATATATATATATATATATATATATATATATATATATATATATATATACTAATCAATTTATTGGCTTCCCTTAATTTATTCGGCAACATACTTGTTAGTTTACATTTCTACTTGCATTTTAGTTCCGTAATTAGTTTTGGGAATTCGAACCTTTAGGAAATATGCCATTTATCTATTTCGGGTGTGATGTTAGTCGACACCTAAGTTCCTATCTCACCCTCCTACTTATTTTGTCAATTAGCTAATTTAATTACCTATATGCAAATATTCCTATGTTTCGGCCATGAATTATAATTGGGGAAAAAATCTTTAATTTAAAATTTTGTTTTTAATAGGTAAACGTATTATTCATTTTTCTTAATCTTAACCTTGAATGAAATTTTTAATGAGGACTTTTATTACTTTTGGACTATACTTTTAAAGCACATTCTACTAATGCCTTTAATTGATAATTTAGACCTCAATTAAATATTTAATCTTCATTAGTTGCTCATGCAATAAATAACCAGTTAAGTAACCTTATTTTACATCCTAACTAAATTTATTATATTCCCTAGATCATTCCTCAATTTCCCCTTGATTTTTACTGATTAACATGAGCTACAAAGATGAAAATAAAATGTGGGTGAAACGTTGCGGCTGGCTAGAATCGAACCTAAGACCTCGGGCTGGGACATATTAGCTCACAGCCGAGCTAACCATCTGACCGAACGGTGCTTCTTGTCTTTCTGGAGGGAGAGTGCACTGATAAAGCAACAAGACGGAGAACTCACAGGGGAATTCACTGGCCGAAACGGAGGAGGTGGAGTGCACGGCCGGTGGCGGGAGTTCCGGCGATGGAAGGCCAGAGGGGGAGGGTAGTCCGGCAAAATGGGTTCCCGGTGTGCTGTGGAAGCCGATGGGGAAGGCGGTGCGGCTCGGGATGGCACGAGTCGGTGGGGGCGGCTGCTCGGGCGGCGGCCGGTGAGGTGGGAAAGAGGCGCCGACAGCCAGGGAGAAGAGGGAAGGGGGCGCGCATGAGTGGGAGAGCGGCGGAGGGAAGCTTACCGAGTGACCCTTGGAGCTAGGGAGGTGCCGGAGAGGGCCGGCGGCGATGGCCATGGGCGCGAGGGGGTCACCGTGGAGGAGGAGCACAGGCGGCGGAGGGCATTGGCCGGCGATTGGAGGAGGTTCGAGGTGCCAAGGAGCTTCTCCCACCGCAAGGAATTGGATCAAAATTGTCCGAGGAGGTGGCGCGGTGGAAATGGCGGCAGCGGTGGCGGTGGCGAAATTTGGGGGAAGAAGAAGGAGGGATGCGCAGGAGAGGGAATGAGCGGGTTGGCGGGTACTTATAGCCCAGGAAAGAAATTGCCAACTTGGTGGGGAGCAGCGACGCGCGAGACATGGGCACGTGGGGGACGGGGCCAGCGGAGGTGGTGCGGCGACGTGGGCGCGAGCACCGAGACGCCGAGGTGCGACGTGGGTGACATGGGCACAGTGGCGCGAGGCATGGGAGCGGTGCGGAGGCGATGGAAATGGGTCGGCACAGAGGGGGGTTTAGGTGCGGCGGCAGGTGCGCGCTGGCCGCCCGGGGCCGGCGGGCGCGGCTTTTGGTCGAGCGAGGAGGAGAAGGGGGGTGGGGGTCCGGTGCACGGGAGGAAAGAAGGAGGAGGGAGGCGCGCTACGCAGGGAGAGGGCCCGCTGGCAGTGAGGAAAAATGAAAGGGGAAAGAAAGGAGGATGGATTAAGGATGGGTCCACATGTAATAGAGTAGGGAAAAATTGAAGGAAAACAGAGATGGACTTAACCATTTTCTGAACTTTGAATTTTTTATTTTTGAACTTTTAATTTGCATTAACGTTTTACTGATTTTTGGATGTCATTTAGAATTCGCACTTTAAATTTCCCACTATTAAACGAGAGTGTTTATTATTATTATCATTTAGGTTATAGGTGTATATGCATATATATATATATATATATATATATATATATATATATATATATATATATATATATATATATATATATATATAATTTCATGTATTGGTTATTTTGTTTGGTTTATTTACTTTTGCATACATACATACATATATATATATATATATATATATATATATATATATATATATATATATATATATATATATATATATATTAGTATTATTTCCTATATTGCTAAACTCCTCCTTGCACAATTTGTTTATACATACATATATGCATATATATATTGGTATTTATGTATATGTGTTTGTATTTTATTTATGTACTTTTATTGTTATTTATGCTATTATCCCCAAAATGAGATTTTATATTTTAACTTCAAGTTTCTCCCTCTTTATACTGGATCATCTTTTCAGATTCGTATTTAAAATTTTTGTTTTCTATTATTTGCATACTCCCTTTTAGGGTATTACTAATGTTTGTCTTTTATGAATTCTTAAAAATTTGAAATCTCATCCAAATTCAGGAAAACACCATAAAATCCAAATTCCAACAGAATATATTGCAAAAAATAATTCAAGAAATTCATATTTTTAAATTTAAATTTTTCAGGATGTTACACCTTCCTTCGACTATGCTCGAATTACGGTGATCGCAGATCTCTACGATCACGCAGTGATGCTGTCGATCACTGTTCACTGTGGCTGAAACACCCTTTCCAACCACATTCACTTCCTTACAACGTAGTCGGAGTCCCTTCCAACCACGTTCAAAGCTTCTCTGTGTGGTCGAAGCTCCTTCCGAGTCCTCACAGTGTGGTTGAAGCCTTCACAATGTGGTCGAAGGCCTTTCCGACCACGTTCAACTCTTCAACGTGATTGAAGCCTTCCGACCACATTCAACTTCACAACATTGTCAAACGCCTTCCCGACCATGTTCAATCCTGCTTTGCCGTGGTCGTATCACCTCCCGACTACGTTCGATCACCTCTGCTGTGGTCGTATCACCTCCCGACCACGTTCAATCACCTCTGCCTCTGATTTTCCACGGTCGTAATGCCTTCCGACCACGTTTGCCATGATCGTAATGCCTTCAGACCATGCCTGCTAATGTTTTGCCGTGGTCGAAGCCCCTTCCGACCACATTTGCCGTGGTCGTAAGCTGGTTTCAACCTCGTTTGCGAGATCACACAATGTAGCAGATGCTCAAGTTTCTCCTTTTTCTCTTCTTTACTTCTTGCCTTTTCAGATTACATGATTCCTCCCCTTTTATACCCGGCTCTACGACTTATGCACAGGTTTTGACTCCGAGTACAACTCGACTCCGACTCCGGTTCGATTACAACTAACTTTCGACTTCAAATACTATTGACTTTCGACTTCGATTACAACTGACTTTCTGATTCGATTGCAACTGACTTTCGATCATGACCAAAACTATGCACACGACTTCTAAACAAGATTATTTACAACAGTATACACATGTGCGTAGATGATCTCATCGTTAATGAAAGATCTTTTTAGATGAAGATGAGAGAAGCTACCACCACTAACTCAATCTTTTTTAAGTAGTATATAAGGATGCTAATGCAAAGTAGTCCCGATGAGTTTTTACAAATGAGATGTTAATTGACGCTGTTAGCTTACTATTGAGTTTGGTGTGCTACAAATTTACAAAAACTTGACCACACTACTACAGAAAAGGTCATCACAGACGGTTCGAAAACGTCATCACAGACGGTTTTATGAACCATCTGTATTTATGGGTCAGTGATAATCCAAGGTCATCACAGACGGTTTTTGAACCGTCTGTGATTATCAGCTATCACAGACGGTTTTGAGTAAAAACCGTCTGTGATATATGATTATCACAGACGGTTTTTAGTTAAAAACTGTCTGTGATACTGATTATCACAGATGGTTTTTGAGTAAAAACCGTCTGTGATATATCAATATCACAGACGGTTTTTATTTACAAACCGTCTGTGATATGTTCTTCTCTACCCCTAAATCTATTTCTGTTTATTGGCTAGCCTCAGGAAATGCTAGCCATGCCCTCTGAAACAAGCAGATAAACAAGTATATGTATACATACAATTCACATCTCAATTCATTTGACAAACATAAAACATCCAATTCACATCACATTTTATTCACAGACATAAGGCATCCATTTCGCAAATGAATTAATTGAAATGAAATAAAATATCCATTTACAAATTCACAATTACAGAGTGTTAAGAGCAATAAAAAATCATTCTGCGCAGTGGAACTCTCCATCTGATTTTATGACTTTAGTCCACAAAAACCAAATGAACTCTCCTCGAATTTTTGTGGGTCTATTAAGATAAGATGAGAAAGTGATCATATTAAATTGGAAGAGAGGAGAGGAGTAGAGGGGAGGGGGAGAAGGGAGGGGGTGATGTGCATATACTATTACTACAAGGTCTCTAAACAAAGGTCTATGAAGCAAATGACACAAACTAGTGTATCCGGTTCATTGAACGGTGTAACATCCCAAATTTGGCTCCCTGGAAAAATTTAAATTCAAATTAATTATTTTAAGGTAATTGGATTTTACTTGGCTTTTATTTGATTTTCTGGAATTTTTGGAATTTAAAACCTATTTTTAGAATTTAAAAAGTAATTTAAAATATGAAAATTATATATCAACAGTAGTTGTAAATAATTTTATTAAGTCCAAAATATCTCCAGGAGCTTCTGTGAATTTTTTTGGAATTTTTGGAGGTATTTTCATATTTTTCTGAGGCCTAAATAATTTCCTAACCTTTTCTGTAAATAAAAATCAATTTCTAAAAATAAAAATCCAACTCTCCCCCTCCGGCCGACGCGTGGACGGCCCAGATCAGCCCACGTCGCCGCTCGGCCTGATCCAGGCCGCACCTCCCCTCTCCCTCGCTGTCTAGCGGGCCTGGCCCAGCCGGCCCCGCCTTCCCCTCCTCCTTGGGCGACGCGTGGCCGCCCAATCCGCCGTCCGCCTTGCGCCCGCGCGTGCCGCCCGATCCCCTCTCTTCCCCGCATGGCGCCATCCTGGCCGCCCGCACTCCCTTCTCCCGCTGCCCGTGGACCCCGCTGGTCAGACTCGTCTTCCCCACTGCGCCGCCCCTTTCCTTTCTTCTCTCCCCGCTTTCCTTCTTTGCGCCGGCGACCAATCCGAGCCGGATCTGGCCTTGCCTTCCCTACCTCTCCCCGGTTTTGGAAACCCCGAGCCCCGCCGGGAAACAAATCCCCGATCCCCGTGCCTCCCTTCCTTCCCTGCCTCCCCTTTCCCGTTTCTCCCCATTCCCTTCCTTTTCTGGCCGCCAGCACCGGCGAGCGATTGCTGCTCCCCTGCTCCCCCTTCGCCCCTATAAAAGCCCCCCTCGGTTTCGCCTCCCTCCGCCCAACACCCAGACGCGCTCCACCTCCCTTCCCGAGCACCGAAGTGCCCCGCAGTCGAGCTCCCTCTTCCCCCGAGCTTCGCCGCACTCCGGCGAGCAACCCCCGCCGCCTCGGACCTCCCCGAAGCCCGCCACCGCCACTCCGAGCACCCCCATGCCCGGGCGAACTTCCCCGACACCTCGGCCACCTCTCCCCGTCACCGGAGCGTCGTCTCACCGGAGCACCCGAGCTCGCTCCGCCGCCTACTCGCCGCCAGCCACCTCCGCTCACCCCCGGACCTCGCCGCTCCTCCCGTAGGAACCGCCTTCGCTCCAGGGATGCATTTTGGCACTCCACCGAACCACCCCGGCCACCTCTTGCCGCCGGCGCCCCTGCCTTCGGCCACCTTCCCCGACCTTCCCTCCGGCAGGTACTCCTCAAGAGGGTTACCTACCCTTTATGGGTAGGCAACGCCTCCCCGCCCGACTGGTTACCAGCGCTTCTCTTCCTCCCCCCGGCTCCCTCGGCGCGCGTTCGAGCCCCCGGCTCCGCACACTGAGGTTGAGCCTTTCTTTCATTTTTCCGTGCTGACAAGTGGGTCCCACCCGTCAGCGGCCGCCGGTCTGTGCGGGCCACTGTCGTCTAGGCCCCACCCCTCTATGCTGGTCACTGACAAGTGGACCCGAAGTCCAGTGGGTCCCACATGTCAGAGGCTAAGCCGGTGGGCTCACTGTCCAGTGGGTCCCACCTGTCATAATCCCAGGATAAAAATAAAAGATTAAAATTTAATAATTTCAGTGGGCCCCACCTGTCAGAAATTTCCTAATTTCTGGATTTAATCAAACTAAGATTTTCAAATGAGCATAACTTTCTCATTTTAACTCCAAATTTAGCCATTCAAATTTATAAATTCATCTAAAATCATGATCTATCCAACTATGGCCTCTATTTGAATTTTTGAGTTTATTTGAATTTTTATTTGTATTTATTTGCTTTGTTGCTCTGTCTTTTCGTGCGTAGAATCCAACGTTGACGAAGACCTCTCCACTCCCCAGCAGGAAGACCAAGAGACCCTGCAAGAAGGCAAGTCTCCTTTGATCATCTTGAACCTAGGATTTTGAAATGTTTTAATTATTTTAAATTATGTGCCTTGCTATTTACATAAAATGATAGTTCAAATCTTAGGGTATAGTTAATCCAACATTGTTATGCCCTCAATTGCAATCGAATGCCATGTACCTTTGTAACCTTAGGATTTCCTTTGTCTCAATAATGAGAGTATTATAATTAATTGTGAATAATAGAATGGTAGTATAATGCTTAGTTATGCTATGTAGTACCCTTGAGATCTTGAAAAATGGGAAATTATGAGTTATTGTAATAACCTTGTGTTTATAAAGTTAGTGGTAATTGGAATTGCCACTGAGTCTTTAAAAATAAAATAAAATGTGGAAATTGGTTTAGATTAGGGTGGATGGTTGGTTTGGGTTGGTGCAGGAAGCACGAGATCTTGTAAAGAGTATGTTCCACCCTAGTCAATTAAGGACCGACGCTTGTGTTTGTCCAGACTGAGCACTACCGTACAACCCTAAGTCTATATGGGTATGACCTAGCTGATTAACTCATGATAGTCTAGTTTAGGTGCCACCAGTGGAAAGTGGGTGCCAGGGTTACTGGTTATTCACAGTGAGGGACAGGGATTTACTGTACTCATATGGCGCAAGAGGGGGCTTCGGATTGGGCAGATTTAACCCTTCTGCGGTGAAACCTTAGCGGGTGGTGTCTAGCTAGTCTAGAGTGAGGTAAAGGCTTTGTGATATATTATCTGTGTCTCATGCCAAAGGAAGAGTGGTGACTATTAAGATAATTTATCTCTTAGGGGTAAAGTTGTACAACCTCTGCAGAGTGTCAAACTATTCGAATAGCCGTGCCCACGGTCAAGGGCGGGCAAGGAATGCATTCACATGCTAGATTTTTGGTTTTGGTTTTAAAAATCAAAGTTTGGTATTCCGAGAGTGGAGGGAACTCTCGGAAAGGTATCCTGGCAGTTGGAGCCAGAGAGGGTGGATGTAACCCGCAGTTTGAACCTGGTCAATTATTGAATAGCTAGTGTTGGTAGATGGAACCTTCACTTTAGAGTTAATGATAGTTCTGTTAAAACAATTACTTTGTTAAAATGTTGCCTTCAAAAATAATTAATGGTAATTGAAATAAAATATTGCTTTGTGCAAAAGAACTATATAGCCTTCCTTTGTCAAGCCTTGCATCTATTGCATTTTTCCCAAGACTTGTGGAGTACTTTATGTACTCACATACTACACTTAAAAATAAATCTCAGAAGATTACGAAGCTCAAGAAGGTGACTACGACTACTGCTTCGCCTGCGGCTGTGATGGATTCTTCCCGGAGAACTAGGTCGCGCTTCCCCAGTCAATTGCCTGTGGCGTATTGATGGGTCTTCATCGAGTTTATCATTTGCTTCCGCTTTATTTCATGTGTGCGAGGTCTTGAAACCTCAATTGTAATAATGAGACCTTTCGGTCAGTACTCTCAATTATTGTAATAACACGATGCTATTCATTTCTGTTTAACTGTGTGCACTAGCTTTGATCTGGGACTAGTGCAGCAACACACAGAGGGTCTGGGTTCGGAAATCCGGGGTCCCGACAAACGGGAACACTAGAGTATGTCACTTGCTTCATTTGCTGTTTTTTGGCTAGATACATGGAGCATTTGGGTGGAAAGATGAACTGTTTCGTCAGGCGCATGACTGCCAATTCGAAGCATAGCATAGCATCCGAGGCACATCCGAGGCCTGCTGCTGTGTCTTGAGGAATGCCAAGAGTTGGCCTTCAGATGTGGCATTCCTCAAGACACAACAGCAGGCCTCGGATGTGCCTCGGATGCTATGCTATGCTTCGAATCGGCAGTCATTCGCCTGACGAAATAATTCATCTTTCCACCCAAATGGTCAATGTATCTTTTGCAACAATCGCAAGATTTCTTTATGCGCAGGTGACATGTTGCTCATTTTGTGGGTCTATTAAGATAAGATGACACAAACCAAATAGCAAAGTCCCTAAACAAAATTCTATGAAGCAAATGACACAAACCAATGTATCAAGTCCTTCTTTTTCCCGCAAAATTCAAGGCAATTTTATTACAAAAGTGCAAAAAAAAGACATTCTCAGATTCTTCGATGAGCAGCCGATATAGCCGACTTCTTCGCTGAGCGACTATCCATCTGCTTCTTCCTACTTCTTTTCTTCATCTCTGGTCTCTGGATCACGTACGCCAGTAGTGATGATTCATCTAACTGAATCATCGCTCATCGCGTCGTGATTCGAGACCGAGATGAAGAAAAGAAGTGGAAGAAGCAGATGGATAGTCGCCAAGAAGTTGGCTATGTCGGCTGCTCACCGAAGAATCTGGGAATGTCTTTTTTTTGAACTTTTGTAATAAAATTGCCTTGAATTTTGTAATACTATTACTACAAGGTCTCTAAACAAAGTTCTATGAAGCAAATCACATAAACTAGTGTATCAGGTTCATTGAACCGGATACACTAGAGTGTGTAACTTGCTTCATGCCCCTTGAAGGTCTATGTGGCATATACTATTACTACAAGGTCTCTAAACAAAGTTCTATGAAGCAAATCACACAAACTAGTGTTTTAAGGTCATTGAACCGGATACACTAGAATGCGTTACTTGCTTCATGCCCTTTGATCATATATTCTTCCTTGATTGGTTAATTTGTGCTCTCAAATTGTAGGGTTGCACAAGATTAATCTTGGCCGTCCCGCTACTAAATCATATACTCTTCCTTGATTGGTTATGCCAAATAATGAATTCAGTATTTTGAGCTCTAGATACAAACTCTACAATCTCAAGATCAAGATATATTCAGCATTCATATATTCAGACAGCAGTATTCATACAGATCAAGACCATACAAGTTAACTTTGCCCAATAATTCAGTCTTTTAACTTGTCAAGATTAAATCCTAACAGATCAATTTAATAACACGCTATAACCTGAAAACTGCATGAACCGACAGCTATTAGAGCTCAAAGACCGAATGAACCAATCTCAGCATATGAATTTATCATCATCGAGCATATACATGAATGCAACTAACCATATACATAACAGTAAGCCCTAAACCCTAACACTAAGTATGAAGCATCAAGCATCAACCCTAAACCCTAACAGTAAGCATGAAGCTCGAGGAGGGATTTGATGACCTTAGGGTTTTGGTGACGGAGGAGGAGGCGGCGACGACGGAGGAGGAGGAGGCGGGAACGGAGGAGGAGGAGGAGGCAGCGACGCAGGAGGAGGCGGCGGCGGCGACGGAGGAGGAGGAGGCGACGACGCAGGAGGAGGCGGTGGCGACGGAGGAGGAGGAGGAGGCGACGACGATGGAGGAGGAGGCGACGACGACGGAGGAGGAGGAGGCGGCGACGCAGGAGGAGGCGACGGCGACGCAGGAGGAGGAGGCGGCGGCGACGGAGGAGGAGGAGGCGACGGCGACGGAGGAGGAGGAGGCGACGGGCTCGGGGAGGCGGCGACGGAGGAGGAGGAGGCTGCGGCGACGTCTTCGTCCGGGGAGGCGGCCGGCGAGGGCTCGGGGAGGCAGCCGGCGAGGGCTCGAGGATTTAGGTCTAGATCGAATAACTGCAGCGCACACGGGAAACCCTAGCGAGAGGGTATATATAGGGAGATTATCACAGACGGTTCTGAACATAGAACCGTCTGTGATATCATTTCACAGACGGTTCTAAACTTAGAACCGTCTGTGATAAGCCTTTGCCGGCTGTTGTTATTAAGACAACACCAATAACTACACAGCTGCATTCATATCATTAATGTCAGAACGCTTCGTGTTTCGATCGTCTAATTAACGTCTCTCGATCGTTATACGAAGCGTCTATATCATTAATGTTTGGGTATACGAACCGTCTGTGCTAAAGGTTAAATATGCGCGCCTAATCCAGGTCTCTTCTATGTACGTACAATATGGCTTCTACTATTCTTGTGATCATCTCCTTCCTCTCATCTGTTCATCAAGAATTGTTCGGCCGGAACCTTACACAGGCGGCCAACAATTTGCATCTGGAGCAGCTTCTCCGCACACGCCCTGCTCTCCTTCCCCGACTTTCTTGCATCCGTCAGCTCGACCTGATCATCCGCCGTCGACGGAGGCGTCTCGCTGCCGCTCAAGAAAGGGAAACAGCCCTCACCCTGGTTCTTCTCCACAATGTGCGCAAAGCGGAAGAAGCTCTATACGCATTGGAGAGACTGATGGATAGCCTTGCCGATCAAGCAAAAGCAGCGGTCGAGGAATCTTTTCATGCTATCCTCTATGACATTATGGATCTCGCGATCATTTGCCCAGTGGAGGAGGAAGTGCCGAGGACAAGGGCAATCTTAACGGCGTTCGAGAATTCAGCGGTGATCCTCCAAGTCCCAAAGTCGAAGAAGAAGCGTCTGGCCCAAAAGATTACAATCTGGGAAACTCTTTACAATGCGACTTTTGTAATAAATTTGCCTCTAATTGAAATTAATAAATTTGCCTTTAATTTGTGATCTCTTGTCTCAATAGTCCTGTAGTTAAGTTATTAGAAGCAATGTGTACTTATATATTAACCTCGATCATGAATGAATATGACAGATGAGGACATCACAGACGGTTCTTGTCAAAACCGTCAGAACATTCCTGACGGTTCTTTTTAAGAACCGCTGCGTGATAGTCTACACAACACAGACGGTTTTTAATAAAAAACCGTCTGTGATAATTCCATATTATCACAGACGGTATTTTTATAAAAAACCGTCTATGATACTAAAGTATCACAGACGGTTCATCGGTATAGACCGTCTGTGATACTCGACCACTAACACAGACGGTGTCCAAATTAAAACCGTCTGTGTTAGTGTCAATCATAGACGGTTTTATCAAATCGTCTGTGATGTAGCCGTCCAGTATAGGCTCTTTTGTAGTAGTGCCACTTAGGGAAACATATAGACAGATAATCTACTTATATTTTAACATTCACGCTATCTACTTATATTTTAACATTCACGCTTATGTCTAGACGTATTCAGGTCTATGGTACAGTGTCGTTGAGATGCAAGTGCAAATCGGTCACAAAGAGTGTATCGCCGCAAAGGGTGCAGGGTACAAAGCAACCCCAACCAAGTTCTTGAACTCAGGTTCTCTTCCTTGGTAGCATGTTGAGTTTCATGCGTTTACTAATTCACTTAGATACGTAAATTTTTAGGAAAAGATAGATAATATACTTATATTTCAGCGCTAACATGGTAACAGACGATGTCACGAAGGTGGTTATAATTGACCGTGTGGCGGTGGGAGTCCGAGTAAGAGCGATTAGATGCTGCACAGGTCAAGCTACTAAATTGGCTGGCCACACAGCGGAAGATTGCTTGCTTCGTGGGAGTTTTACAAGGATTTTTCTAGAAAAATTCTTGAAAATTTCTAACAAAAAACCTCCGAGGGCCTAACAAATTTTGGCGACAACCGTACTAGGAAAGAAAACACAAAGAATACGACTGTACAGTCTACGATCAAAAACTAGAATTTGTAGTTGGGCTTCTGACGAGTTTATTCAATTTCGACTCTTTGCAAGCCAGGCCGGGCCGACTTAGACATTATCCAAGCTTGTTGGTAGTACCTCCAAAAATTTTCTCGCCTCCGCTTCGATTCGTTGTCTCGTCTTCCACCTCGAAGGAGAACAGAAAAAAACCTAAACCCTATTGGTGGTGGTAGGCCGTGTAACGATCGGCCGTCGGAGTTCCAACGCGGCCGCGTCGGGTCTCCGTGCCCTTTTCCTCGTTTCGTTCCTCGGCCAGCTTGGTAAGGTGACTTCGGATGCCCCTCTTCTTTCCCCCCTGGGTTCTTGGTTTTCTTTCCTGCGTTGTTTTCTTGGTTGCTGTATTGATTTGTTCCCCCTGCTGATGTGCTTTCCTGTAGTGAGCCGCGAAAGTTGAGCCTACTAATCTGCAGAAGGAGCAGGTCTGTCAGTTCCATCTAATTTCGGTTATCAGTTCTTAGGATGCTATTAGTAATAATTACTTTATCAAGTGCAATTTACGTATTTGATGTGCACTGTGAGGCTGGTGGTGTGATTTGAGGAATCAAGAATTTGTTGATTTTGTTCGAGCGAACAATCTTGAAAAATTAGGCTGTTTTGCACAAGTAGTATGATCGCCTTATCACCTTATGCTGCCGAGATTTGGTTGCATTGGATGTGTTGATTAGTTCAGAACTATAGATGGATACATTTATCTCGTCCTCCATGTTATTGTGTTGTTGTTGTGGGAGTACGCGGGAAAAAATGAAGCGAGGAGTTTTTGTGCCCTGTGCATCAACTTGAACTTGCTTCAACAGAAATACACCAACTCAGATTTTAAAGAAACATAAACGAGCTAAGGCACGTGTATTTATTGAGTTTCATGCACCAGCCAGTTCACCCAAAAACTTAAGATGATGAGGAAAGATAGACAATTCACTTATACTTCAACACTCCCTCTCACGTGTAGGCTCCCTTAGGCCTAATACGTGAAATTGAAGTGGACGGCAATTAATTTGTTTTAATTGCGTCGGCCAGGTCTTGAACTCGAGACCTCTTTGCTCTGATACCATATTGAGTTTCATGCACCAGCCAGTTCACCCAAAAGCTTAAGCTGATGAGGAAAGATGGGCAATTCACTTATACTTCAACAGTATTGATAATGGCGCTAGGAAAATAGGGGAAAGACAAAGTTCAACATGATTTCGTAGAAACCATAATGCTAAGGCACTTTTTGGTGTGATTTGGAAAGAGGGAAGGAGGTAAAGAACATGATATCGTTTTCAAACCATTATGATAATTCACTGTATTGAGTGTTTTTGGGTCAAACTGAAAATAGAAATCAAAGCTGCACCAGAAACTTGAATTTTTTTTTTGAGCTATACTGATATTGAGAAGAAATATTAATTGTTTTTTTGGTTATATATTATTATATTGTCCCTTTTTTCTTTCTCTAGACGTCTTTCATTGGAGTAGCACTCTAAAACTGAAGATTGACTCAGTGGTACTTAAGCTTGCACCAGTTTATGAAAGGAAAATACAACATTAGACATAGCAGGCATTTTGATCAAATTATTATTTCAATTGGGAAGCATGCTTTTAAGCATTGCCGTTGTCTCCACGGGTTTGACATGCCGGCTCCACTTGCTAGTCTCACAAGAATATCCCGTTTCTGTTTGACATGCACGTAGGTGCCACACTGGATAAGAGTTGACACACCAGCATGAATGATTACGTGATTGAGTGGTCCTTTGCCTCCAACCAACTCCTACAAATAACTAACTTGCCTTCCACTCAGCCTCTCCGCACATGCAATCATGTTGATGTGTTAGCTCTTATCCAACGTGGCAACTGCCTCCATGTCATCAAACGGAAACATGGTTGTCCTACAAGACTGATAAGTGGGCCTGGCCAGTTAAGCACATTGAACATGACTGATACGGTGCCTAGTACTACCACATCTATCGAGGCCAAGAGGAATGTCAAGGAGGACAAGTGGAAGTATACACGTGTGTGCATGTTACGGACCAAGATTAGTAGGCACGTAGCATATGGACAGCACTAGTGCGTTGTGAACAGTACCTTGTCGGATGAACAGTGCTGTGAACAATACCACACGGGGATACTGTAGCACGACTAAATTTAGGATTATTTCCTTTTAGATTTATTTCATGTATTAGATATAAGTTTTCTATTATTAGGATTAGTTTTCTTAATAAGTGATAGATTTCTTAGAGGTGAAGTTTAGCCATCCTGTAAAGAGGGACAACATTATATCCAACATTCCAAAAGGTGGCATAAGCAGCCACTGAGGCGATGCATAGGTGGTGGGCGGTAGCCGGCCGTGCGCGCCTTGGCCCCTCGGCAAGAGGTTAGGCTGGACGGTCACAGGAGGGCATAGGTGGTGTGAGACCCCGGAGTAGAAACTCCTGGACTCCCTGTGCATTACAGTACTAGTCCCAGATCAACGCTAGTACACACAGTTCAAACAGAAAAGATGATACATTGCCAACAACGCTTTATTATCATAATCGAGATTACAGACCTCGAAGTCTTTATTACAAATGAAGTTTTAAGACCTCACACCAAAAAGAAAATTACAGCGGAAGCAAAAAGAAACTAAAGCAAGACCCATCAATACGCCACAGGCAATTGACTGGGGAAACGCAACCTAGTTCTCCGGAAAGCCTTCGACGAATCCATCCACGAAGTAGTCGTAGTCTCCAACTTGAGCTTCTTCATCCTCTGCTAATGTATTTGTAGAGCAACATGTGAGTACAAAATTGTACTCCGCAAGTCTTGGGAAAGATGCATAGATGCAAGACTTCACAAAGGAAGGCTATATGGTTCTTTTGCGAAAATCCGCATTTTATTTCAAACTTTCCTATTATTTCAAAGCCATTTGTTAAACATCTTGTTTTCAATAATTGAAAATAGATAAATAATCTTAGTGAAGGTTAAACCACCAACACTAATATCATAGGCTAATCCGCCAAGGTTTAAAATTACGGGTTACATCCACCAGATTGAAATCACGAGAGTTACACCACTCCCGAGTTTGCCAAATCATTTTGTTTTAAAAATCAAAATCAAACTTCTACCATGTGAATGCATTCCTTGCCCGCCCTTGACCGTGGGCACGGCTATTCGAATAGTTTTTACTCTGCAGAGTTTGTACACTTTACCCACAAGAGATAAATTATCTTAATAGTCAACATGCTTCCTTTGGCATGAGACCCAGATAAAATATCACAAAGCCTTTCACCTACTCCAGTATAGCTAGATACCACCCGCTAAGGTTTCACCACAACTCGAATCCACGAGTCGGAGCCCCCTCTTGCGCCGTATGAGTACAGATGAAACCCTGTCCTCACTATGAGTAACCAGTACACCCTGGCACTCAATACACCACTGGTGATATCTAAACTACACCTTTATAGGTTAGTTAGCTAGGTCGTACCCATATAGACTTGTGGTTGCACTGTTTTGCTCAGTTTGGACAAACACAAGCGTCGGTCCTTAAACGACCAGAGTGGCTCATTCACAATTCCAAAAATTCTCGTGCTAACTGCACCAGCCAAACCTTCCATCCACCCTTGTCAACTTTTCCTTTGAACTTCATTTTTATTTTCAAATTAACAGTGGTAACATCCATTACCACTTTTCAAACAGATCATTTAACAATGGTAACATCCATTACCAATGTTCAAACAAATCATTCATCAAAACATTTAGTAAACATGCTACTCATTTGAGCATTATTACATTGATTTGCTACGCTAAGCATTTGCTAGTATTTACAAATTCAACAGATGTAATACTAACTCATTATTGAGTCAAAGGGATATCCTAAGTTGACAATGGTACAAGTTAAACAATTTTCAATGGAAGGTATAACAAATTGGGTATTTAACTAAATTTTCTAAATCAAATTATCACTTGATATAACATAAGCATGCAATAATTTAAAATAACTACCTAATCATTTTATAATTCATTTGAGCAAGTTGATCAAAGAAAACTTGCAAAACATAGGATCAAAATGATCAAAGGAGACTTGCCTTGGTTATGCTCAGTGAGATACTCTTAGTCTTCGGGCGTAGATCCTGCTCCTTCGGAATCGGAATCTAACGAGAGAGAAAACGACCGAAACAAGAAAAACACATAAAATAATAAGAAAATGAACTCCAAAATTCATGAAACCAAAACCAAAAGCTAGATCTCGATTTTAGATGAATTTAGGAAAAAGAACGGGATCAATCGGAGCTAGGACGGAGGAGAACGGGCTCTCAGAAAATAAACCATAAAGATAATTCGGGAAATTCGGAAAAGTGCACTGTGCTGTGAACCCGACGCACGAAGGAACTAGTCCACCGTGAACCCGGCGCACGAAACAGTACCAAGGGCTGACGTGGTTCGGTGGGGTGCTGACACGTGTCCGTGTTGACGTGGCCGATGACGTGGATTGACACGTGGCTTGCCACGTCACCTTACGGCTGACGTGGCCTAGGGCTGATGCGGCACGGGCTCGGGGCGGCGACGGCGCTCGGATCGGGCGGCTGAGGTGCGATCACGTGGGCGCATCCGGGCTGTCCGATCGGATCGAGCGTCGGGCGGGGATGAGGCGCGCGGGAGCGAACGGCGATCGATGGCGGCGCGTGGCGGCACGGTGGCGGCGGGGTTCGGCGAGCGCGGCGGCGGGGCGTCTCGGCGACCATTGCGCACGCGGAGGGTCAACGGAAGACGGCGCACGGACGGCTTTGACGGCGCGACGGCTCACCGGGATGGAGGCGGCGGAGGGCGAGGGGACAGCACCGACGACGGCGGCCTCAGGCGGCGCTGCACGGCGGCGGAAACAGGTGCGGTCGGGTCCAAGCGGCGAAACGCGCGGGCGCGACTGCGGGGTTCCTCACTGGCGACGGCGACGATGGTAACGAGTCCGGCGACGGCTCCGGCGGTCGCACGGGACGGCAGAGGAGGCGAGAGGAGCAACACTCGGATCGGCGGGGTTCCGCGGTGACTTACCAGCGGCGAGGTCCGAAGGGCACGGCAACAGCGTGCGCCCGGCGGCGAGAGCGGCGAGAACTCCAGCGGCGGCGGGGTGGATTCACTGCGGAGAGGGACAACGGCAATCACCGGCGACAGTGACGGCGTGGTAGCGACAACGGCAGGTTAGAGACCGTGTACGGCGACAAGTGACAACGACATAAGATGTGGAGGGAAGAATAATTTTCGGGAAAGGGACAAGGAGAGGTAAGGTGAGCACGGCCTAGAACGCGGCGAGGCGAAGCTAGGAAAAATATCGGCTAAGCCGAAAACTCACCGGACGCGACGCAATCGTCGTTTGAACAACGACGGTACTGAAACACGAAAAACTCAATATCTTCGTGCTCGGTAGAGCGAATCCAAAACCGTCTGAAACGTAGCCACCTGGGATAGTTTGGCACGTTTTGACGCGAACGGATTGTTGAAAGCATTCCCGGACAGGCATAGTTTGGCACGTTTTGACGCGAACGGATTGTTGAAAGCATTCCCGGACAGGCAGGGATGCAAAGTGCCATTTGCGGCCATGGCAAGGTGTCGGGGTCAAAAATTTAGGAAAGGGTTTTGGACAAATGGAAAAGAGCACAGCGTAGAATGCATCGAGGCCAACTCAACGGTGCAGACGGCTCGGCCAACGGACTAGTGAAACGCGGTGGACACGCTTTTATGTAGCCGACAGTGACATCGACATTCGGTCAAGCGGAGAGGAATTAACATGCAAGACTTGCGGCGAAACGAAGAGTAGAACGTGGGGACGTGATGCTCACCTTGGTTTTGGTCGGGCATGCACGGACGGCGATGGCGATGCGAGGAACGACGACGCGCTATGGCCCACGGTGGCGATGATGCTCCGCGAAGTTCCGGTGAAGCGAGTGAGCACCACGTAGAACGCGACGAGGCGAATCCGGGATGTGCTCAAAAGTGGCGGGCTCCACCGGACGAGGCGCAATAAGCGAAGAACGCCGCCGAACACAAAAGAAAAACTCCGATTGCACCCAAGAGAAGAGGAGTGGGGACTTGATATTTTCGGGGTTGAGTGAGGATGAGGAGGGGCTCACGGAGGGGCGGGGGAGGTCCGAGATGGGAGATCAAGAGACCATGTCCATCAATGGCATGGGTTAATTTCTCACGAAATGGCTCATGAATGAGGGCAAAACGGTAGGGAAATGAAAGAGTTTGATGAGAGGAGTTAAATGCAATTTATTTCGCTAAAAACCGTTGAGAAAATCAAGAGATATGACAGCTTTAAAGAAACGGCCATGGCGGCAGCTTGCTCTGGACGCATCGCACGCATGGAGGAAGATGAAGTGAGGAGAGAGAAAACGGGAATAAAATAATAATATTTTTTTCGAAAAATAAAATAAAATAAATAAATTCAAAACAAAAACTCAGAAAAATTCTATAAAAATCCTTGGAAAACGAAAAGACTAAATAAAATAATTTCGGATTTATTTTAGGTATATTTTAGCCATTTAAAATATTTTTACTTTCTAAGCTTTAATTTAATTCAAATAAATTCGAAAATTCCAAAAATTTGAAAAGAGGATAGAAATGGATAGATTGGGATTTTAGATAAATTTAGAAATTTGAATGGGCTCAAACGGAATTAAAATGAAGAAATACGAACTTTTGGAAGTTCGAAAGGAGGGAAAAAGAATAAACCGATTTTCTGGAATTATTTTTGAACTGAAAAACCATATTATGATGTCATCAAGGGAAATGATTTTCAGAGAAATTATTTTTCTGTGGGAAAAGAGATTTATATGTCAGGGTGTCGTCAGCAAAGATTTTGATTTTCTGGTCGAATTACTTTTCAACAGAACAAGGGTTTTATTCACTGACAGGTGGGACCGGCTTTTGTGGACTGGGTTCATGGACCAAAGAGAAAGCTGAGGTGGCACACTTGGCTGGCGTAACGCTTGTGTGGCTCATGGTTGCTGAGGTGGCGCACTGTGGCTAAGGGCATCGGCGGATGGCGGCGCTGCTAGGGTCGGCGAGGGGTGCGTGAGAGGGAGGAAAGGCACGGGGAAGTTAAGTGCACCTTGGCACGACACTCGGAAATTCTCGATGGTAGCCAGCGACGAGGATGCAGGGATGGCAAAGTGAGGGCGTTGGCAGCAGGGCTCTTCGGCGGTGGATTCACTCGGTGGAGGCGACGAACGGTTATCGGTTACACCAAAGTTAAGGACGACGCAAAGACGAGTAAAGAGGGAGATAAGCGGGGTTTAAAGCGGGGAAATGGTGGCGGTGGAAGGTTGAAGAAGGCAAGAAGAAAGAAGAAGCTGACTGGCGGGGTTGGGCTGTCAGCGAGAGGGAAGAGAGAGGAGGAAAGAGTGGACAGTCGGATGAATGCCACGAGGCGAAAGAGAAATTAGGGCCATCGAATTAAAACGAAGGGGTAAGTGAAGGCAGGTGGCTGAGATTAAACCGGGCGAGGATGGATTGAATCAAGGAGCGACACGTGATGGCCGAGTAGAGAGGTTGAGGATTAAATTCGATTTAGATTTTGAAATAAAATTCAGATAAAACCAAATAAACTTCAAATACTTTAAATTAATTAATTTGAAATTAAATTTTTCAGAGAGCGAAATTTTGGGATGTTACAGGTGGTCAAAGGTGGGCGCGGCGTGGCGGTAGCACAGTGCCTAGGTGACTGCCGAGGACGCCTAAGCATATAGACGGCGAGATAAAGAGGAAACAATATTTTGTAACACTTTACTAGAGTGCACAAAAGCTAGGGTTGCAAAAGACTTACAGAGCCGCGTTTGCCTCCAGGGATTCCCACGCCTCGTGTCCTCGCCGGATTTGGCTGAGCAGCTTGTGCTTCTCCCTGCACCTTGCCGGACTATCCCAGGTATGTAGTGTGTTCTTCCCCTTTGCCTCTGCCTCCCCTCCCCTCTCCTCTCCTCCACCTCCCCTCCCATCCGGCTCCACCTTCCCTCCCCTCCGCCTCCGTCTCCCCTCTAGCTCAGGGGAGATGCTGTTGGGGAGATTCGGCGATGCCGACTGAGCCACAGAGTGGAGACCGAAGGGGGACTCAGGGGAGATCCGGCTAGGGAGACTGGGTTGTGGCCGAGGTGCCGAGCGCATAAGGAGGAACCGAGGAAGAGGTGCGCATGGGGAGGAAGAGGAGCGCACGTGGAGGATTGTCGGTGCCGGTAGGTTGAATGCGATGGAATGGTTGATATGCTTTGCAGCTGAGCAAACAGCAAAGCATATTAATGCTTTATGTCATTAAGTTATTAAGTGATTAAGTAATTATTGGTTAAATAATTATCAAAACTAATGACAATTTTCTATTTAAGTCATGAAATGAATAAGTGATTATTTATTAGTGTGCTAATTTGGTGATGCACTGCAGACTGCAATACACTTCTATTAATGCTTTGCTAATTACACTTCTATTCATGCTTTGCTAATATTTAATTCTTTATGCTATGTATATGTAGCATGTCATCTATTGCTTCGACGCCGGAGGTGAGCACCACTGAACATAGCCTCAAGAGAAAGTTAGGTGACGTAGGGTGAGAATATGGCGTGTTGGTGAATCCAAACAACTTGGACAAGGTAAAATGTATTTTGTGTAGTAAGGTTATTTCCAGTGGGATCTATAGGATCAAGTAATATATTGTACATATTAGTGGGAATGTTTCGAAATGCCCTAAATCCATAAAGGAAGACCAAGAGAACTCTATTGCGGAGGCAAGGAACAAGAAGAAGAGTAAGAAAGCTCATGAGGATGAGGTTAGGGATGATGTGACCATTCGAGGTGATGGTGAGGATGATAAAGGCATTGAAAAGATTGGAGAATCGGCACCTCGAAAGTTAGGCTCTATGAATAAGTTTGTCAATCCAATTGATCCTCAAAGTAGTAGTTTAAGTACTTAAGAGCTTAAGCAGCAACAAAAAAATTACAGAGGCAATTTGGAAAGAGAGGTTTATAAGGTAAAGTAATATGTAGCGAGGTGGGTTTACGTATTAGGCATATTTTGTATCATATTTTCATTTTTTTTCTCTTTACTTTTTAGGTGTACTGTTTCAATACCATTAAATATTAATTCATGTATGTATATCATGTTTTTATTTTTACTCCTTAGATGTACCGTTCAATGCCATAAATAATGATGAATTCAAGCAAATGATAGAAGCCGTTGGTCGATTTGGCCCATGATTCGTAGGTACTTCCCAATATGAATGTTGGGAGCCATTGTTGAAGGAGGAGGTGGTAAGAATAAGTGGTTTGTTGAAAGCACATGAGGAAGAGAGAGTCATAACTGGGTGCTCTATCATGACCGATGCTTGGATGGACCAAAGGAGGAGGAGCATAATGAACTTATGTGTATATTGCTCATTGGGGACATATTTCCACGAATCAAAGGAGGCTTCGGATGATGCACACACAAGTGAGTATATCTTGAGTATGTGGATGCTTGTATTGAAAAGATAGCTCTACAAAATGTTGTGCAAGTTGTGACGGATAATGCTTCCAACAACATGAGAGCAAAAGAATTGTTGAAGGCCAAAAGGTCAACTATCTTTTGGAGGTCATGTGCAATACACATCATAAACTTGATGCTTCAAAAAATTGGTACCATAGCAAAGTATAAAAAGACACTTGATCAAGCGAAATCTTTGATCGTTTTTATTTGTTCACATCATAAGACATTGGCTTTAATGAGGCGATACACAAAAAGGAGAGATATAATAAGGTCAGGGGTGACTAGATTTGCTTCGGCCTTTCTTACTTTGCAAAGTTTGATTGAGAAGAAGGTTGAACTAAGAGCGATAGCACTAAGGAATAGGAAGAATCTGCTCACACTAAAAAGGGCAAAGGCATCGCGGCAACGAGGACACTCATTAGTAGGTCCTTTTGGAATGGTGTGAGCAATATGTTGAAGGTATAGCCTACTTTGCCACTTCTTATTTTATATTTGTATGTCTTCTATTATGTGCTATTTTACTATTTGATAATTCTTGTATTTTGTATTGCTTATTTGCTTGAAGGTTTTTGAGCTATTGCTCAAAGTTCTCCACATGGTTGATGGGGATGGTTCATTCATAGCCTTTCTTTATGGAGAAATTTTAGAAGCCAAGAAGCAAATCAAAGAGTTCTTGAACAATGCAGATAGTAATTACAAGTTGATAATTGAAACAATTAATGCAAAGATGGAGGGAAGACTTAATTCTCCATTGCATATGATGGCATACCTATTGAATCTATATTATAGTTATTGTGATCGATCAATCCTTTCGGAATAAACCATAATGGATGGATTCATTAAATGTGTCAAAATCTTTTATCATGGTGATGAAGAAGCAATGGATCAGGTGCTCAATGTCAACTTCAACATTTTTATGGAAATAAGGGAAACCTTTGGGAAAACTCTTGCACGACTTGGATGTCAAAAGTTTGATCTTATTCCCGGTAAACTTGTTCTCACTTCTCAAATTTAATGAACCAATGCATGCAAATTGTCTTTTGTCCATTACTAATAATTTTGCTTTCTATTATGTAGCCAATTGGTGGTTTAAGTATGGATGTCATGTTCTTCGCCTGCAACGACTGACTATAAGAATTCTTTCCTTGACCTCAAGTTCATCCGGATGTGAAAGAAATTGGAGCACTTTTGACATGGTAACTCACTAACTCTCAAGTCCCATCTCTTATGTCACTATTTCAATTTAAGTAGTTAATTAACCTTTACTTTGCAACTTGTAGATACATACCAAGAAAAGAAATAAATTAGATGCTCATTGCCTCAACAATCTTGTCTATGTTTAATTCAATGCAAGACTCATGAAAAGGAGAGAAAATAGCAAATCAATGGACATAGATGTTCTTTTAGCTTTGCACGCTACTTTTGCTCAAGGATGGGTTATTGAAGGTGGGGATGAGGTTGTAGGATCAGAAATGGCAACAGAAGGGGGGGTGAATGGTGCCTTCAAAAATTTCCCCAAAGTATCCACATGCTCTCTTCTCCGATAGCTACAGAATCTATGAAGAAGGAAAGTTCATGCTCCCTGGCAACAGAAAAGATCGCAAATGAAAAGGAGTCAAAGATCACAAATCAAAACAGAGAGCATCAGCTGGGGCCGGTCTGACCGCATCACCTCGGCGGTCATTGATCGCAGTTCTCACCGGTCTGCCCACCGCTGCTGGTTGGTCGACCGCCGATGCTAACGATCATCGCCGGCTAAAGTGCGGTCTGACCGCCATGGGGTATGCGGTCTAACCGGGCACACCTTCAGGAAAGGGCGGAGAGTAGAAATCAGCGAAGCCCGAGACTGAAAATACTAAGAACTTCAGAAAACAAGGAAATTGACAGATTTTAGCTGTTCTCCTCAGACCAAATGAAAAGGGCTTTAAGCTAAATAGCAAGAGGACCTCAGGGAGAAGTAAATTCAGACCAAGAGATATTGGAAGTGCAGAAATCTGAATTTGTCAGAAAAAACACAGGGTCTGAGGCAAAGTCCAAATTTCTTGAGATTCTCATATCCATTCTCCATCAATCTTTTGATTTCATCAGAGAAACAATCTCAGGGAGGAAACCTCAAGACTTGAACTAACATTTCACTGGGAAATCAAAAGAGCAAGATTGCTCTGCCTCCAAACCCTAAAAAGCTGAAACAGAGGAGATTTGGCGCATGACAGAAAAAGGAATAGAATCTTTGATTCACATCTTTGCTCTCGGGAATAAAGTAGCCAAATGGCCTTGAGTATAATCCCAGGTCAAAGTAGTATCTCAACCAAGCCAAAGAACTAGAAGAGCAGAAACTAACAGGAAAGCAAGAACATCACAGCAAGACAAAGCACAACTCAAACTCGAGGATTCTTGGAAGGATTCAGACCCATGAAGGACTAATAAGAGGAATGATTACAAATGGTTACAACCAACTCACTACATCCCCATACGCAATTGAAAATAGCAAAGAACACAAACTCACTACATGCTTGTCTTCTGAGAGAAACACACAACCCACTGCTTGCTCTAGCTAACTCACATTAGCTGCCCCTTTTATCTCCAAGCTCATACCCACAAGGAGAAAATCAAGAAATGGCAGCTCAAACCCACTCCATGCCTCACACACCATATGAGGCAAAAGTCAAAGCTCAGGATTGGAGGGAAAAATAGCCCCTCCACTCATGCTTGAGTCAATTCTTCAAATTGCCCCTCAAGCACCTTCCTGGAAGCTTCCCGCAACCGGCACCCTGACCGTCCGGACCTCGACTCCTCCCTGCGTCTAGTCCTGGTCCGCTCTGCTGCACATGACCGCACCCGGCATCCTGATCGTTTGGACCTCAGCTCCTCCCTGATCCTAGTCCCAGTCCACCTCGTCGTTGCCCGTCGTGTCCACCCGACTCCGGATCGACTGGACCTTCGACTCCATCTGAGTGTAGTCCTAGTCTGTTCCGTCGCACACGACCGCAACCAACATCGAACCGTCTAGACCTCCGACTCCTCCCTGAGCCTAGTCCCGGTCCACTCGTCGTTGCCTATCATGTCCACCATCGGTAGTTCCAGCTCCGGTTCCTCATCTCCTGGCTCGCAACCACCTCAGCAGCCTCAATCGTCTTCAGCATCTCCGACCTTCTGGACCTCAACACCCCCTGTGCCTAGTCCCGGTACTCCCACGCCTCACCATGACCTAGCTCCGAAGTCCTGCAGCCACACAGACAAGCAAACCGTCACATAGCACCGCACGAAACAGCATAATCAACAATAGCATTAGAGAAAGGTACTCAACCCTGGAATACCCAAAACAAACTCAAACTCTCTAATACAACCGTCAATTACTCATCACAAACATGGGGATACCTCCACATGGTCTCTCAATCTCCCCCCTTGATGAGTATATTGACAAACACAGAAAAAGCACATAAAATTGAGTTTGTTTGAAAGTTATACATGGTCTAAAAGAGATCAAAGAGATACAAGACCATGTAGATAAGGAGCAAAAGAAAGAGCAAGTTTTCCTCAAAAAGCTCCCAAAGCTCCTAGAAATTGGCTTTTTCTACAATATTCTTCCCCTTTTGGCAATAAAATCATCAATATGCTTGGAGGAAAATAAAGCATGATTTGGATGAAATGGCTGAATTTTATTCAATCTAAGCAATTAGAGCCATGAAGATTATCCAAAATGACCATTGAGTATTACACCAAGCCATAACTCATATGAACGCTATCAATATCATGACAAGATATGCATAATCAAGCCAAGCCACATAAGTAACAATCTGAATATTAGATGAATTTGTTAGCATGTCAAGCCATCCAAGAGTATAGTCTAGCTAAAGGTATCCAAAGATGATGCAAGCCATGTCAATAATCTAAGTGGAACTAAGAAGCTAGAATTGAGGCAATTTAGAGTGCTACAAGTTCAAGAGTGAAACCTTTGTTCAAGTACTTTTAGTCTTGTTGTAATGAAGCAATTTTAGCACATTGACATGTTTTTCTTTTGAATCTCATGGTCGTTTCCAACCCAAAATTTTAGTCATATGCTAGATCTCAAGCCTTATGCAATCATTCCAAGCGAGAAGCTTAAGGAGATGATCTTGGTCATCCAAAACTCCCCCTGAGTTCATGCCTAGTGCAATGGCAAGCAGTCTCATGAGAAAGAATTGGTGAGATCAATTCTTTCACACATAAAGAGATCGTTTTTCTTTTGCTAAGTTTAGTTCAAGAACAAGAAGCTAACAATAGCTCATCCTTCATACAAGAACTATCATAGCTCAATCTAAAGCTCAATAAAGATTCAAGACTCAACTTAGCCTATTGGACATGGCATGAATCATAAAAGGATAACTAAAGATAGGCTAGTCTCAAGAGCTAACATGACATGTCTTAATTCAAGTTGGTGCAATGTTAATCAATCTATCATGGCAACAGCTTGACTACACATGTAAAGTCATGATAAATCTAACAATTAAGCACAAATCATGGTAAGATGTAAAGCATTGTAAACATGTCATAAAAGGATAATAGTCAAGGCTCCATGTAGTTATATTACAATGCAGAATGCTGAAATACAAGAAAATCCAACTCCCCCTCAACATATGATGCACTTATAGTTCAAGTTGAGTTATATCAAATATTAAGATCCAGAAGCTCCCAAATGAACTCCCCCTGAACCAAAGCTATAAAACGAGAAGCTGGCAAAGAAATCAGAAAAGGCAGTCCTTAAAGCATAGACAAGATATAGAGGATACTATGGCTCAGACTAACTCTCATCTACCCCATATGATAGTAGGACTATCAGCTGGTCATCTAATACACTAAGGAGCAAGCATGTTCCCTGTCTACCCAAGGGTAGCCCAACCCTTGCTAGAACCTATAAGAAGTGAGTGAGCTCAACCAAGTGAGAAGAGAGACAGCTAATAAGCAGCATCCTAGAACCACAAGATGAGAGGAAGAAATCTAAGCAACTAGACAAGAAAACCACTCTAATCTATGCTAGGAGGACTAACCCAAATGCACCCATATGCAATGCAACAAAATGAGAACAGGAGCATAATAGATAGAATAAAACAGTAAAGCACAAAGCTCCCCCTCACTACAGTTCATAAGGACAAACCACCCCAAGCTCTCCCCGCAAGGCTGAAAACCTAGAGCTATCCAAAGGCTTGGTAAAGATATCAGCCAACTGGTGGTCACTCCCCACAAACTAGAACACTATGTCACCCTTCTCTACATGGTCTCTAAGGAAGTGATTCTAATATAAATGTGCTTGGTCTGGGAATGCTGCACTGGGTTTTTGGCAATGTTAATAGCAGAAGTGTTATCACAAAAGAGTGGAACACTGTCTATAACTAACCCAAAGTCCCGTAGGGTCGAAGCCATCCAAAGTACCTGGCTGCAGCAACTAGCAGCAGCGACATACTCGGCCTCTGCGGTGGACTGTGCAACACCAGACTGCTTCCTAGAAGACCAAGCGACAAGAGAAGTGCCAATGAATTAGCAGGTGCAAGAAGTGCTCTTCCTATCTATCCTACAGCCAGCAAAGTCTGTGTCGGAGTAGGCTCTAAGGGAAAGACAGGAAGAGAAAGAGTACCAGATACCATAGTCAATGGTAGCTCAAAGGTACCGAAGGATTCGCTTCACCGCCTGGCGGTGAGATACGCGAGGAGAAGCCTAAAATCGAGCACATAGACACACAGAGAAGTGTATGTCCGGTCTCGAGGCCGTGAGGTAGAGGAGAGAGCCAATCATGCTTCTATACTCTTTTTGATCAACTGGCTCGCCATCCTCATCTGGGTCGAGTGAAGCTAAAGACGCCATTGGAGTTGACACCGGCTTGCCATCACTCATGTCAAAGCGTCTCAGAAGGTCATGAGTGTACTTGCCTTGATGCAAGAAAGTACCCTCCCGAGTCTGCTTGATCTAGAAGCCAAGGAAGAAGGTCAACTCGCCCATCATGCTCATCTCAAACTCGGTGCTCATGACATCCGAGAACTGTGAAACAAGAACATGAGAAGAGCCGTCAAAGATGATGTCATCCATATAAATCTGGATGAGTAGAAGATCATTGCCATGCCTGCGAATGAACAAGGTCTTGTCTACCTTACCCATCTCAAACCCATGACTCAACAGATAGGACTTAAGCCTCTCATACCAAGCTTTAGGGGCCTGCTTAAGTCCATACAAGGCTTTGGAAAGCTTGTAGATATGGTTTGGGTATTTGGGATTCTCGAAACCTGGAGGCTGTCTAACATAGACCTCTTCCTCAATAAACCTATTGAGGAAGGCACTCTTGACATCTATCTGGTAAAGGTTGAAGCCCTTAGAAGCTGCAAAAGCAAGCAAGATTCTAATGGCCTCTAGCCTAGCTACAGGAGCAATGGTCTCCTCAAAATCTAGACCCTCAACCTGGGAGAAACCCTGAGCTACCAGTCTAGCCTTGTTTCGAATGACAACCCCATCCTCACTCTGCTTGTTTTGAACACTCACTTGGTACCTATGACATTATGACTTCTAGGGGGCTCAACAAGCAACCAGACCTTGTTTCTCTCAAAGTTTTCCAACTCCTCATGCATGGCATTGACCCAAGACTCATCAGAAAGAGCATGACTAATATCCTTGAGCTCGAAAGAGGCAACAAATGCAGAGTGGAGACAGAAATGAGACAAGCCAGACTTTGAGCGTGTGACGCGCTCAAAGAGGTCTCCAATCATCTGCTCTAAAGGATGGTCTTTCTGGATATGTCGGGGAGGTCCAGGATGAGATGAAGAAGTGGCCTCTACCTCATGAGCTAATGAGGTAGGAACAGAGCCACTAACTCTAGAAGATGTGGAAGGCATGGGCTGATCTCCTCGAGGTGCGGTGGTAGAAACTGGCACCTCAAGAGGAGGAGGAACTGGATCAGATAGACAACCCTCGTCTCCATCCTCCTCATCATCTGCAAAGATAGGCTTAGACTGCTCTAAAGAACCTGAGATATCGGGCCTAATCCCTGGACTGGCCTCATCGAAGGTCACCTCACAGGTTTCTACCATTTTACTAGACTCGTAGTTCCAGACCCTATAAGCCTGTGAAGAAGTCGAGTAGCCTAGAAAGATTCCATCACAAAATCATGACTCGAACTTATCTAGGTTCCCATACATCAAAATAAAGCACTTGCAACCAAACACGCGAAAATACGAGACGCTGGGCTTTCACCCATATCTCAACTCATAAGAAGTGCGATGCAAGTGTGCCCTCAGAAAAACTCTGTTTGAAACATGGCACGCAGTGGCTATCGCCTCAGCCCAAAACTTCCTCGGTGTAGAGTACTCATCAAGCATCATCCTGGCTATCTCGACCAAGGTACGGTTCTTCCTCTCCATAATGCCATTTTGCTAAGGGACGTATGGAGAAGAGAACTGGTGCTCTACACCTGTCTCATCGCAGAACTTCTCAAAGTAGAAATTCTTGAACTCTGTGCCATTGTCACTGCGGATCGCTCGTAAGGCACCCAGGAACTCAACAGAAAGCCTACTAAAAAGACCCCAAAAATGGGTAAATGTCTCATCCTTCGAGGCTAAGAAAAACACCCAAGAGAACTTCGAGAAGTCATTGACCACGACAAGAACATACCACTTCCCTCCTGCTGACTGCACTCTAGCTAGTCCAACTGTGTCCATATGGAGCAGCTGTAACATCCCAAAAATTTAAAATTTAAAAATGTGAAGCTTTTGAATTATTTTTGCAAAGTATTTTCTTGAAATTTGGATTTTTAAGGTGCTTCTTAAATTTTGGTTGACGATCCAGAAATTGAAGAAGGTTTTCGAAAGATAAAACTAGTATTAATAATGCTATAAAAGAAAATATGCAAATAATGGAAATTCATAAATTCTAAAATTCAGCTCTGAAAAGATGGTCCATAAAAAGGAGGGAAAAACTTGAATTAATGTGTAAAAATTTTCATATTGTAAATAGCATTATAAAAAGGGCAACAAAAATCACTAAATAGAACATAGGAGGCCTAGCATGATGAGCAAAAACATAACAATGAATATATATATATATATATATAATATAGAAATAAAGAAAATATATATATATATATACCTGTATATATAATAGGTGCATACAAGGAATAAGCAAATAAAATAAAATAAAATAAAAAAGGGGGAATTGGGGTCAGGCCGGCCGAAACAGCCCGGCCCAACCCCCGCTTCCTTCCCCGCACGGCCCAACTCTCCCAGCACCTCACTGCGCCGCGGGCCCCCTTCATTCCATGCCCCTGACTCCCTGCCCGTGGACCCGCGCCCCCACCCGCGCCTTACCTCCCTCTGCTGCGTGGCCCGAGCGCATTCCTCCTCTTTCTCCCCTACCGACCGAGCGCGCCTCCCCCATTTCTTTTTCTTCTCCCTCTTCTCCCTTTCTTCTCTTTCTTGCGCGTGCTCTGCTCCCTCTGACTTTGCAGCACGCTCGAGCCCCGTGCTTGACTTGTCCCTTCGCCGCCTCCCTGCCATGCGCCGCGCGTGCACAGTCGCCATCACCCTGTGCCGCCGCGCGCACTGAGCCACGCGCCCGGTCCTTGCCCAGCAGTTCCTTCCCCCTGCTGCCCAGTCCTCCTACCAGCTGCCAACTCCCCATTGCTCTCCACGCCCCCTCTCTTCCCCGCTAGCTGCACAGCGATTTTTCCCCAAACTCCGACCGCCGCCGCCTCCTCGATTGATTTCGCCACAATTCCTTGCGGTGGGAGTGGCCTCTCGTCGTCCCGAACCACCTCCGATGGTCGGTCGGAGCTACCACCGCCGGAACGCCGCTGGCACCGTGCGCCACCACCGTCTGAACCCGCTTCACACCGCCGGCACGCTGTGGGCCCTCTCCGGCTCGGCAGTTGGCGCGGTATGCTCTCTTTCCCCTCCCTCCTGCTCCCGCGCAACTTGGTACCCCTCTCCTCCCCTCCGGCGTCGTCGCCCCGTTTCCACCTCCTCGCCGTCCGCTTTGCGCCGCCGCCAGCCCACCTCACCGCTGCTCCGACCACCGTGCCCACCCCCTAGCTACATCTTGCTCCGGGGATCCCATTTTAGCGGACGCCGGCGCTCCCCTGGCCGCCCTTCGCCGGTGACACCACTGCCTGCCCCGCGCCACCCCCTCCTCTGTTTCAGCCGTTGGCTCCTCTGTGAAGTCCCCAGCCCCACCCGCTTAATCAAAACTGATTCGACCTTTTAGTCGCGAAACACCAATGGCCGGATGGCTAGCCGAGCCAGCGTAGAGCAAAGAGACCCGAGTTCGATCCCCCATCTCAGCGCATTTCTTCTTTTCTTTTTATTCTATTTTTAGTGACCATTTCAATTAATGAAAAATCAAAGAAAAAATTAGAAAAAATCCATGGAAGTTAATAAATTTAATTAGTATATAAAATAAGGTTAATTAGGAATTAATACTCGATTAATTGCTACATAAGTAATTAATATGGTTTAAATATTTATTTGATGGCTAATTAACAATCAAAGGCATTGATAAAATATAGCTTTGCTTAATGCCCAAATTCGATAAGGACCCCAACTAAAAATACATTCAAGATAAAATTCAGGAAAATAAATTGGGTGTAGGTTAGAACTATAACAACAAGTCTATAACTAAAGGCTACCCATAATGGTAATACATGACCAAACGTTAAAATACCGCCATCAAACAAGTCTCAAGTAGTAGATTTAGTTAAACCCCATATGAAGGTATAACTATGTACACCAAGTTTGCCCTCACATAAATAAGAGTGTACTTCTAATTAAATTATGCCAAGCAAAAGGGTAAAGATATCAATATCACAAAGACTCTAATTAAAAGGGCATATTAGTGAATAGTTAATAGCTATGGATCAAAAGCAAATAAGAATAACCTCGCTAATATGTAACCTGAAGCCCAATGATATTAGGCATAGCGAGGAATAATATTTATATATCCGAGTATAAAGTTATATGTAAGCTAATCAAGTGGTTTTGGTTAAACATCCACATTTAGTAAAGATACCCTTAATTATAATTAAAATATATGTCTAATAGTTAACACACTGTCATTTAACAAATCTTAGAGAAAGATTTTGCTAAACAGCAAATATTAAAAATACACCCCTATATGACAAGCTTTGCCCATATGAATAAAATTCAAATTGAAACCAAAACTAGGCCTAATAATAATTGAGCTGTAGACAAAATAATAGTGGTGCCATTGATTAAGTCCTGACACTAGGTTTAATAAATATGTTAAGCATAATTGCATGTAACAAGTTGGTACCCGTGTAAATGGATCCTAATTCAAAATAAATTATGTCTAGTAACAACTAAGTGCACATAAAATATCACACCATCAAATGCTATAAACCCGAACCCTGGTATTAATTCGATAAGCTAAAATTTCATACATTGCGTATATATTCTATGCCCTGAATAATAGCACTCAACAAAATAATGCTCAGTAAACTCGCACACCAATTCATAGGTCTAACCTAACTCATGGAGCTTTCTTAATAAATATAAAAATAGTAGAAGAAGCTCGTAATAAAAAGATCGAGTCGTCGTATTCTATTACCGACCATGCCTCAAATCACCCAAAACACCCATTGACTCATAATAAAACTAAATTGAGTTTATTCGGATTTATTTGGATCTTTTGAGTTATTTGCTTTTATTTGGATTCAGTCGATTGTCGCGTAGTTAGAAACTGGAGTCCTGAAGATTCCACGGATCAAGCGTGGTCACAGCAAAGTGAAGATAAAGAATAGAAGCTCAAGAGAACGCATCATGTGAGCTCAAGTCCGCGGCAAACCACGCCAGGCGAGTCAATACTTTGATCATGTTGAACCTACATTTTTCGCAAATTTACTTTTGTTTAAATTATCAAATCGCGTGCTGTTATTTCTTATGCAAATATATGTTTGTTTGAAGATTCTAGCTATATACCCATTAATCGACTTGCTAGTATTATACCTCCTTTGGAAACATTTGAATATCTGAGCCTTGTCACCCTAGCAAAATTATAATGGTATCCCTTCGAAAATAAGTCCACAATTATACGCCATGCTTAGTGTTGCTTAGATAATCGGGGGCACCTAAAATGCCCCAAAACATCACTTTCAACTATGAGAAACTGGTTTGGGAAATCATGGTGGTGATGACTGGTATATGTTGGTATGATTATTTTATGTTCCCAAAAATCCTACTTGCTTAAATATCTGGGCGGATGGTTCGAGGGTGTGTGAGTGGTGCAGTGGAAGCACAAAGGGGTTAGTGGTAAAACTGCCCGGATAGCCCTGAGGACCAAATCTTGTGATGATCTCCCAATGTACCACTGTACAACCACAAGCTGGCAAAATGTAGGCAGGGTTTACTAATTTGTGTGGCTCTAAGGTGGTTACGTGAAGGTATGACCACGAGCAAAGGGATGGATGGTCTCATCCCCTCCTTTGCCCGTGATGGCTCATGAGGGACCCTTCCCGAGGGATGTGCGCATCCTACGGAAGATAGATCTTAGCAAGCGTAACCACAGTAGGACTATACATCGTAAAGGCCTTGTGATAGTCTACTCAACCGCATGGCTAAGGAATCATGTGGGGCAACAAGCAGATTTATCTCTTGTGGGTAAAGTGTGCAAACTCTATAGAGTTAAAAACTATTCGAATAGCCATGCCCACGGTTAAGGGCGGACATGGGAACTTAACTAGATATAGTTCTATTTCAAAAACTTTGTGGGTGGAATTGGTAAAGTGGAGGGTAGAGAAAGGCCCTTATTTATGTTGCCCTGGGTGTCGCCCAGTGATAAGTTAAGCGGTTATAACACTGAAGGATTAAGCATATGGTGCAGAGGCCATGTAACGGTGGATGGAATCTGGATCGCTATTATTATTGCATTCTTTCACACCTTATGTTTCAGTTCAAACTGCTAGGTCTCAGGAAATTTCTATATATCATATTTCAAAAGCAATGTACGGCAAATAAAATAACCCGAGCCTCCCCTTGATAAGCCATGCATATTATTTAATTGCATCCTATGTATTGGCTCGCGGAGCACGGTGATTTGTGCTCACACTCGCTTTCACAACAAATCCAGAATCAGGAATCAGATTGCTATGCCTCAGCAACACGATTGGACATGATGTCAGAGAAGATGAAGATGCCAAGGGCTAGGTCGCAAACCTCCAGTCGGCTGCCTGTGGGCATGTCCTGAAGGTCCCACCTGTGTGCTTCGTTCTTCCGCTGCTACAATTTAATGATTTCGGCCTAATCAGCCCATGAGTAACTCTACTATTATATTTACGCTTTCGCATGATATGTATTTTGATATTCAGAACTGTAATCTGTGAGCACTATCTACTGATCCAGGGAATAGTGTGGTGGAATCACGGAGGAATCCGGATTGTAAAATCTGGGTCCTACAGCAGCTGTCCTGGTGCATCGGTCATAGTCACTGTGACCGGAGGATGAGAAGCGGCAACCATCTTGCTGTGTCGGCAAGGAGCGCAAACTAGATCTTCGACCATCTTGAGTTTAGGCAGACCACGAATGAGATCGTGGCCGCTAACTCGAGTCAAATTGTCAAATCCAATATGACCAAGTCTCCTACGCCAGAAAGTGAGGTCACGGGACTCAGAAGCAACTAAACACCTGAGAGGATCACCAGAATACACAACAAAATCAGCACGAAAGATCCTCCCATATCTAGAAATCCCGCAAACCAGACTCCCCGAAGAATCAAGCATTTTTCTTAAAGCTCACCTCGAAACCGTCATCGGTAAGCTGAGAAACAGAAAGCAAATTGTACTCACTAAGGCAACATCTTTCAAAATAAATGAATCATTAACGCGCACAGTACCTTTGGCGATGACACGCCCAGAAGAGGTATCTCTGAAGGTGATCGTATCATCACCTGGAGCACGGGCTAGGGAAGAGAACCAACAGGAGTCTCCAGTCATGTGTCGAGAACAGCCGGAGTCAACAAGCCAAACCTCTCCCTTCCCTGCCCAACGAACCTGAGTCAACGAGAGAGATGGCTCAGTACTGGGATAAATCAAAAGAGATTTTGGCACCCAATACTGAGTCACACGACTGACCTCTAACTACCCTACGCTCTCCGTCGCTCAAAGAGCCAGAAAGTCTACGAGCAGACCTGAAGCTGTTGCTGGGTACGACTGCTATGGGAGAGCGAGTCAGAGTACCAACAACACGCTGATCTCGCCGTGGGTAGCCATCTTGATGGGGGAAACGAGACCTACCTTCAGAATGGTGGAAATCACGACCAAAGGCAAATCAAGAACGAAAATCAGAAAACTCAGAAAACCCAAGTCCTCGATGCTACCCAAATCCATCAACAAAAGCACCTCTCGACCTCGTGTTGGTCTTAGGTGCACTCAAGGTCTAGGGCTGACCCTGAATACACCTAAGAGCCTAAACACGGTCTCTCCGCGCAATCTTGGCGCGCTTGAAACATCTCTCGATCAAATATCCATTCTTCTGACAGAAGGTACAATGATACTTCACCTTCTGAGAGGTAGAAGTAGCATGATGGGGCTTCGCCTTCTGAGTGGTCGAAGCAACAGGTGGAACCACCTTACTGTTAGAAATCCCTTGGACAAAGCCCGCAGATTTGAACTCAACCTTTTTGGTTCTGGGCTTGACCTCGATCACACCTGCTGCTAAGGGTGTAAGAACAGCAGGTGGATGCTTTCTAACATCCTTAAGAAAATCATATCCTAGACCTTGATTGAATTTGCAAATCTTGGACTGGTCTGAATAAGATTTAGCTTCTTCTTGCCTCCAACAAATCTCTCAAGAGTGTTTATAAGATACTGACACTCCTGAAAGAGAGAGGTGCAAGAAGAGCAGGGGAAGAAGGGGGAAGAAGCGACAGCAGAAGGTAAGGGAGTAGAAGAAGAACCAACAGCAGAAGAACGGATGGCATGTGCACGGAAAGCCGCCTCAGGAGGGACAGTCCTACTGCTAGCCATTTGGCTCTCGTCGCTACGCGTCTCTACCCTACCCTTGGGCTCCTTCCCCACAACAGCACACACATCACAAGCAGATGGTGACTTCTCTAGAAAGTCCTTAGTTAGCTTCACACAATTTTCATCCAATGCAATTAAATCATATTTTAGTTTTTCATAATTATTGCATGGTAAGCTAACAAGGTCCTTAGAAGCATACTGAGCCATTTTCTTATTACGATCAATCATTTCTTGAAATTGTTTTGAGACAGATTCAAGTTCAGCAGTTAATTTAGGACAGTTGGTGCAAGAAATAATGGGCTCAAGTAATGAAGCTTGTAATTCTGCAATTTTATGATCTGCCCTTTTTAAGTTTATTTTCAAGTTATTGCAGTTTTGACATGTTTTAGGCAGATCGAGAAGCATGGTATAAAGACCTCTAAAAGCATTGTCCTTATCCTCACATGAGGTGCAAGAAATAGTCTCAACAGTAGTGGATAAAACAACAGCTACCCTACTCATCTCTAGTTCAGCAAGCAGACTAATATTCTTCACCTTAATCATGTCAAGCTCAGAGGTCACACTATCATACGAGATCCTTAGCTTCTCCATATCACCAAGCAAAGAGGAGCATACATCATAGTCGTCACGGGAGGGAGCAGATATAAGTGAAGTAAGCTCCCATGACAATCTCTCTACTTCCTTCTCCAACTCGCTACACCTAGCTCTAGATCTAGCATAAAATTTTCCTAGCTTAAGAAAAGCATCATTAAGCTGGTTATAGGAGGGATATACCTCATTAGAGTCAGAGTAGAGCTCGCTATCGCTGATGTCACCCTCAAGGGTCATGAAGCACATGACAGTGAAGTCGTTGCCATCTTTGGGTTCTTGATCATTGTCGGACCCGGATTTTTCAATCCAAATCCACTGTGATTTACTGCACTATTCCCTGGATCAGTAGATAGTGCTCACAGTTTACAGTTCTGAATATCAAAATACATATCATGCGGAAGCGTAAATTTAATAGTAGACTTACTTCATGGGCCGATTAGGCCGAAATCAATAAGTTGCAGCAGCGGAAGCACGAGCACGCAGGTAGGACCTTCAGGACATGCCCACAGGCAGCCAACTGGAGGTTCGCGACCTAGCCCTTGACATCTTCATCTTCTCGGCCAGCTTGTCCAATCTTGTTGCTGAGGCAAGGCGATTTGATTCTTGATTCTGAATTTTGTCGCAAAAGCGAGAGTGAGCACTCCGACCCCGTGCTCCGCAAGCCAACACACAGAATGCAAATATATAACATGCATGGCTTGTCAATGGAAAGGCATAGGGTTATTTTGTTTTGCCAAAGAGTGCTTTTGAATACAATTACTTAAATTTTCCTATGACCTAGCAGGTTTGGAATCACATTTTTAAACCATTAGTTGTAAAAATCCAAGTAATTTTGTCGGCATCACACCAACTAACCTTATGGCATCGCACCATAAGTTGCCTCTTGGCATCGCACCAAGGGCGGCATATGACATCGCACCATATGCTTATTGTTGGCATCGCACCAACAATCCTTATGGCATCGCACCATAAGTTGCCTCTTGGCATCGCACCAAGGGCGGCGTATGACATCGCACCAAACGCGTTGGCATCACACCAACTAACCCTATGGCATCGCACCATAGGTTGCCTCTTGGCATCGCACCAAGGGCGGCATATGACATCGCACCATATGCTTATGGTTGGCATCGCACCAACCATCCTTATGGCATCTCACCATAAGTTAACCCTCGGCATCGCACCAAGGGTTGCGTATGACATCGCACCATACGCTAAGTGTCGGCATCGCACCAACACTACATATGGCATCGCACCATATGATTTAAAATAATTTGAGGAGTTTTCCTTGGGGCATTAGTGTCACCCCAAGTTGCTTGCATTCCTAAGCATGTCATATAAATAGGGACTTATTTTGTGAAATCATATGCTATTTCTTACTATGGCGACAAGGTTCACATTTCCAAGTATTGCAAGGCGATTAATATAAACAACAGCAATAACAGGGCATAACTAGCTTGCTGAAATCAACATAACATATTTCATGAAATAATAGCATGCACTTTGTTAATTTAAAAGGAAATAACTTTGAAATGCTGGGTTCAATATGTTCAAAGTGTTGACTCGCCTGGCGCGGTTTACCGCGATCTTGAGCTCACACGAAGTTGTCTCATACGATGATCTTTAATTCCTGGTCTTCATCAATCTCGGTCTCGCTTGATCCATAGAATCCTCCGGACTTCAATTTCTAATTACATGCTAAGCAACTGAATTCAAATAAAGGCAAATAACTCAAAAGATCCAAATAAATCCGAATAATCTCAACTTAGTTTTATTACGAGTTAATGGGTGATTCAGTGATTTGGGGCAAGGTTGGTAATAGCATACGATAACTTGATCTTTTTATTAATAATCTCTTTTTATTATTTTGTTATTTATCAAGGAAGTTCCATGAGTTAGGTTAGACCTATGGACTGGTGCAGGAGTTTAGTGTCCAAATTTTATCTTTTGGGTATGCATTCCTTGCGACTCGAGTTATGGTATGGGCAAAGCGGGTGATGGATGAGATCTGTACTTATTCTATAAATCTTCAATAATCCCATTATCATATTTTATGTATCTTCGTTTATCGTTAGTTTAAGTTTAATTCAAATTAGGATCCATTGGTAGTCTTTAAATTTGAACATTTAACCAAAATAGATTTCCTTTAATTAACATTTAGCCTTTCAATTCAATTATGCAAACCACAGTAAATATCACCAAAATTCTAATGAGCTCTAAAATTCATGATTTCAGTTTCTCTGGACAGATCTTGAATTTATATGAATTTAGAAATTTGTTTCATTCCATTTGGAATTAAAATGGATAAGTTATGCCCATTTAAAGTTCTCAGTTTCATTAAATCTAGAAAATATTAAATATTTGACAGGTGGGTCCCATTTCCATATTTTAGTTCATGTTTCATTTCTTTTATATTTTATGCTCTGAGTCTATGCCAGGTGGGCCCAGCTATTATTTAATTAAATTGGGCATGGCCCACATGTCATGCGAACATCTTGTACTAATCTATCTTTAGCATCCAGTAACCCATATTTGAACATTAACTATGCTTTATTTATATCCTAATTAACTTTGTACTGCTTATAATTTATTTTCCTAATTTTTCCCTAATCCACCCCCACTGTAATTCCCGGCAAAATGGCAAAAAAAAAATCCTATTTCTAACTTTGCACCCAGGGAGATTCGAACTTGAGTCGACTGGGTGAGCGCACGTTGTATTAGCCATGCGGTCTCTCGGTGTTACCTGATCGGGTGGAAGAAGAGAGCCCACTTGAGCCGAGGCGGCGGTGTCCAGAAACAGGGGAGCTCGGGGCAGCGCGCGGCCAACGACGTCGCCGGCGAGGGGCCTCCGGGGAGGCACCGGTGATCTGAAAAATTGGTTGCGCAGGTAAACTGGAGACTATGGGCGGTGGCACATCGGTCGAGGCGGCGGCGAGGCGGCCGGGCGGCGATGGAAGCGGTCGGCGATGAGGGCCAAAAAGGAGCAGTGGTGCTGGAGTGGGAGAGGACGACAATCAGCGTGCGCGTGAGCATAAGGGAGTCCAAGTGATGCTCACCATGCTGCCGGCTGGGTCGGGGAGGTTCCGGAGTCGGCTGGCGGCGTGAGGCGGGATCGGGCGGCGGAGGCGCACGGTGCCGGTGATCTACAGTGAACGGCGAGCTTCGGTGTCGGTCGGAGGAGGCTCAGGGCGTCGAGGGGATGCTCGTGGAGCGAGGAATCGGAGGGAGACTCGCCGGGAGGAGCTGCGATGGGAATGGCGGCGGCATTGTTCCCGCGGAAGAAAAGATAGGGGAAGGAAGGAAGAATGGCGCGGGGAGCTACTTATGCTCACGGGTGGCCGAAAACTGTGGCGCGGGAAAACCTCGGCGGGGCTGCGCATGGAGGCCACGGGCGAGGAGGAGCTGCGCGGTGCAGAGAAAAGAGGAGAGGTGGCGCGGGCGCTCGGGGAAGGAGAGAGGAAAGAACGGGCGGGCAACGGGAGGCGCTGACTGGCCCAGCGGCAGAGGAAAAAAAAGACGGGGCCCCATGGGCGTGAGCGGGAGCGGGGAACGGGCTGCGCCAACCGAGGCGGGAGGAGGAGGGGAAATGGGCCGGGCCGATTCGGCCAGCCGACTACAAAAATTTGTTTTTTTCTTTTTCTTTTTTTTTGTGTGCACATATATTTATAATTTCACACCTTGTTATTCCTCTGGCTTATTAAATATACTTTTTCTTTCATAATTTTATTTCCTATTACTAAAGTCTTTCTTGCATAATTTGTGGATATATATGCATATCTAAATATTCCCTCATGAGTATTCATTGGGTTTATATTTCCCTCTTTTATTCTTATTGTCTTTTATACATATTCGAATATGGAAATCCAACTCTTTATTTCAGATTCCTCCTTCCTTATACTAGAATAACTGGATCATCTTTTCAGATTTGAATTATAATCTTGAGTTTTCATTATTTGCACATTTCCTTTTATGACATTACTAACATCCGCCTTTGTCTTTTATGAGTTCTTAAATTTTGAAACCTCCACTTTATTCAGGAAAACACCATAAAATCCAAATTCATATAAAATATATTGTAACATATTTC
Organism: Dendrocalamus sinicus; assembly: GCA_036346575.1. Taxonomy (NCBI): domain Eukaryota; kingdom Viridiplantae; phylum Streptophyta; class Magnoliopsida; order Poales; family Poaceae; genus Dendrocalamus; species Dendrocalamus sinicus. Next base: position 17,279,922 of record CM070661.1, on the reverse strand, counting down.
AAAAGCTTCATATTTTTAAATTTTAAATTTTCAAGATGTTACAAATCTACCCCCCTTAAAAAGAATCCCGACCCCGAGATTCCGGTAGAATAGAAAGAAAGGAGGTGGGGTTATACTAGCTAGCAATGGGTTTCCGGGTGCTGCTCGACGTATATTTCTTTAGCTTCACAGAGAGATGAGAATCTGCACTGTGAGGGTTAACACGTGGAGAAGTCAAAAGGAAGAGAGAAACCTTGTTCTTCTGGAGACTTCCAAATACTTGCTCTTTAACGTTGTTGTCTTCACGTCGTCGTAGAATGGAGTAGTTGCATCGTCTTTTGGACATATGGTTGTAAAATTTCATATTGATAGATGGGTAGCAATGGCACATGTGCCGTAGGGGTAAAATGAGAGGGAGAGGACCTGCACTTAAAGGAAGCAAAAGGAGGGAGGAGATCTTTATTCTTACGGAGAGGTCGTCGTCTTCAGGGTGCTTGCTCCTTGATTTTGCCGACATTATATCTCGTATGGCTACCCCCCTTAAATATATGACGATTGTCATTAACCATCCATTGTACTCTAGCTGTCTTGGTCGTCACGAGATTGGTGGGTGGTCTTCTTCACGATGATGTTGTTTTCCTTAAATATTAGAAGGTTCAAGTCTTCACTTCTTCTTGATAGCACTGGTTTTGGATTACTTGTTATTTCATTCCTTTGGATCCGATGGGGTTTTCAAAAAAGGTGAGAGGGAATAGCATGAGATGAGGATTAAATCGCGGAGATAAGGTGTTCTAACCCATTTAACTTTAAAGGAAAATACCCTGGAAGCTGGGGTGATACAGAACCATACAAATTTTAAAAGCAAGCTTTTCCTGTGACTGCGAAATAAGACGCCCAAGGGCAAGAGGCAGTGCACAGAGCCAGATAAAAGCTTGCAACAATACAACGTCTATTCGGGGAACACACATAGGAGGCACAGGGTTCATTTGCCTAGCTCGTTTAGAACGAGATCACTTAGTCTTCATGACCATCTTCGACGTTCCTAACCTTAAATTTTTTTGAGTGAGGGTACGAGAAAAGGATCAAAATTTTCCTTTGTAATTAATAGAAAGAAGTGGAAAGTATTTGGGGTAGTTTCACTGGTTTTAGCACTCACTCTTTTTTTTATAAATGATCCTTGTGGCTAAATAGATTTTTTTTTTGGTATCCTAATCTCTTCCAACGTTCAACTATCCATCACTGAATCAATTCACTCCTATATGATTTTTTTTGTACATAAGGCTTAGAATCCAATGGCCTTTATAATTTAACTTCCACTTTTGCAACCTGCACTTAGGCTATCTTTCTTCATTAATTGTTCATGGCATTACTGCCATCTAAGACTCCAAACAGCGAAGGAGATTATTTATTTTATTTGATCCACCAATCATACTCGTTCTATTGTATCATCCATCATTTCATTAATCTAGTCATGATTATCTAAGTCCCGCATAAATCTTTGACCTTCAATCATATATTTGTGGATTAAATATCATATTTTCACTATGACTGTATAATCAAAATCTCGGATCCACTATTGGTCAACTTATTAACTCTACAATCCAATGAAAATCCAATGCCTTTACTTTAGATCCACCAATATAATTATTCCATTTAAAATTTTATTAATCGAATCGAAGTTACCAATTTCTGATATGTGCCTGAATTTCCACCACATCTTTATAAATCCAATCTCAGGTTCGTCAATTGCCAGTTTTATCAGCTTTCCAATCCTATGAAGATCCAACTTTCTTTATTTAGATCCACTGATGTCTTTCGTATCGTGACCTCCTAATAATCCAGTCTGGTGTCATTGATCCAAATCCATAGTTTGCTTCTCCAATGATCAACCTGAATCTTTATTGTCTATCTACTCCTCAATTCTGAATTCCGAGGATTATCCAACATTATTACCTTTAAGTCCACCAGTGTCATGTGTATCAGGACTTCCTAATAATCCAAGATTGTATTCAAAATCATAATTACTCGTCTAGTAACCACCTAAATCTTCAGTGACAACCTCCGAATTAATTCATTATTATGAACATCTTCCAGGAATAATGTTATTAATCAAGCAGGTACTCTGATAGTTGTTATCATCTCTCCAATTTCTCAAGACTCTATTAATTTATCTAGCAATCGATCATATTCCATTATTCCACTACTGTAAATATCTCCCAAGAATTATGTTATTTATCAATGTTGTACTCCCGCAATTATTTTCATATTTCCTATTTCTCCAAGAATAACTTAATTCATCCATCTAGTCATTCTAATTCTTTCCGTTAGGCTCCACCAATTCTCTTTTTTTTCTTCCAATTTTCACTCTATTGTTTACTCCAAAAATAAAACAATCTTTGACATTAAGCTTCAAGGTTAAGCACCATGACTCTTGGCCTTAGGTGCGTTTTCATAGAAAGTTTACAAGAGAAGTACTGGATTTTCATCACTTTGAATTTGGGTAAGAGAGCTTCAGAGGTAAGATGGCTAGAGTAGCACATAGATAAGAGGGAATCATCTAAGAGGGTTGAGAGTGAGCAATACTTCTTAGTTTGGTGAAAATAGATACTGAGAAAATAATTCTAGTCATGGACTAACGACCAGGCTAACTAGGTCACGACCTGCAGTCGATATGCTCTGATACCAGCGCTGTCGGACCCGGATTTTTCAATCCAAATCCACTGTGATTTACTGCACTATTCCCTGGATCAGTAGATAGTGCTCACAGTTTACAGTTCTGAATATCAAAATACATATCATGCGGAAGCGTAAATTTAATAGTAGACTTACTTCATGGGCCGATTAGGCCGAAATCAATAAGTTGCAGCAGCGGAAGAACGAGCACGCAGGTAGGACCTTCAGGACATGCCCACAGGCAGCCAACTGGAGGTTCGCGACCTAGCCCTTGACATCTTCATCTTCTCGGCCAGCTTGTCCAATCTTGTTGCTGAGGCAAGGCGATTTGATTCTTGATTTTGAATTTTGTCGCAAAGCGCGAGTGAGCACTCCGACCCGTGCTCCAAAGCCAACACACGAATGCAAATATATAACATGCATGGCTTGTCAATGGAAAGGCATAGGGTTATTTTGTTTTGCCAAAGAGTGCTTTTGAATACAATTACTTAAATTTTCCTATGACCTAGCAGGTTTGGAATCACATTTTTAAACCATTAGTTGTAAAAATCCAAGTAATTTTGTCGGCATCACACCAACTAACCTTATGGCATCGCACCATAAGTTGCCTCTTGGCATCGCACCAAGGGTGGCATATGACATCGCACCATATGCTTATTGTTGGCATCGCACCAACAATCCTTATGGCATCGCACCATAAGTTGCCTCTTGGCATCGCACCAAGGCGGCGTATGACATCGCACCAAACGCGTTGGCATCACACCAACTAACCCTATAGCATCGCACCATAGGTTGCCTCTTGGCATCGCACCAAGGGCGGCATATGACATCGCACCATATGCTTATGGTTGGCATCGCACCAACCATCCTTATGGCATCTCACCATAAGTTAACCCTCGGCATCGCACCAAGGGTTGCGTATGACATCGCACCATACGCTAAGTGTCGGCATCGCACCAACACTACATATGGCATCGCACCATATGATTTAAAATAATTTGAGGAGTTTTCCTTGGGGCATTAGTGTCACCCCAAGTTGCTAGCATTCCTAAGCATGTCATATAAATAGGGACTTATTTTGTGAAATCATATGCTATTTCTTACTATGGCGACAAGGTTCACATTTCCAAGTATTGCAAGGCGATTAATATAAACAACAGCAATAACAGGGCATAACTAGCTTGCTGAAATCAACATAACATATTTCATGAAATAATAGCATGCACTTTGTTAATTTAAAAGGAAATAACTTTGAAATGCTGGGTTCAATATGTTCAAAGTGTTGACTCGCCTGGCGCGGTTTACCGCGATCTTGAGCTCACACGAAGTTGTCTCATACGATGATCTTTAATTCCTGGTCTTCATCAATCTCGGTCTCGCTTGATCCATAGAATCCTCCGGACTTCAATTTCTAATTACATGCTAAGCAACTGAATTCAAATAAAGGCAAATAACTCAAAAGATCCAAATAAATCCGAATAATCTCAACTTAGTTTTATTACGAGTTAATGGGTGATTCAGTGATTTGGGGCAAGGTTGGTAATAGCATACGATAACTTGATCTTTTTATTAATAATCTCTTTTTATTATTTTGTTATTTATCAAGGAAGTTCCATGAGTTAGGTTAGACCTATGGACTGGTGCAGGAGTTTAGTGTCCAAATTTTATCTTTTGGGTATGCATTCCTTGCGACTCAGGTTATGGTATGGGCAAACTGGGCTGATGGATGAGATCTGTACTTATTCTATAAATCTTCAATAATCCCATTATCATATTTTATGTATCTTCGTTTATCGTTAGTTTAAGTTTAATTCAAATTAGGATCCATTGGTAGTCTTTAAATTTGAACATTTAACCAAAATAGATTTCCTTTAATTAACATTTAGCCTTTCAATTCAATTATGCAAACCACAGAGAAATATCACCAAAATTCTAATGAGCTCTAAAATTCATGATTTCAGTTTCTCTGGACAGATCTTGAATTTATATGAATTTAGAAATTTGTTTCATTCCATTTGGAATTAAAATGGATAAGTTATGCCCATTTAAAGTTCTCAGTTTCATTAAATCTAGAAAATATTAAATATTTGACAGGTGGGTCCCATTTCCATATTTTAGTTCATGTTTCATTTCTTTTATATTTTATGCTCTGAGTCTATGCCAGGTGGGCCCAGCTATTATTTAATTAAATTGGGCATGGCCCACATGTCATGCGAACATCTTGTACTAATATATCTTTAGCATCCAGTAACCCATATTTGAACATTAACTATGCTTTATTTATATCCTAATTAACTTTGTACTGCTTATAATTTATTTTCCTAATTTTTCCCTAATCCACCCCCACTGTAATTCCCGGCAAAATGGCAAAAAAAAATCCTATTTCTAACTTTGCACCCAGGGAGATTCGAACTCGAGTCGACTGGGTGAGCGCACGTTGTATTAGCCATGCGGTCTCTCGGTGTTACCTGATCGGGTGGAAGAAGAGAGCCCACTTGAGCCGAGGCGGCGGTGTCCAGAAACAGGGGAGCTCGGGGCAGCGCGCGGCCAACGACGTCGCCGGCGAGGGGCCTCCGGGGAGGCACTGGTGATCTGAAAAATTGGTTGCGCAGGTAAACTGGAGACTATGGGCGGTGGCACATCGGTCGAGGCGGCGGCGATGGAAGCGGTCGGCGATGAGGGCCAAAAAGGAGCAGTGGTGCTGGAGTGGGAGAGGACGACAATCAGCGTGCGCGTGAGCATAAGGGAGTCCAAGTGATGCTCACCATGCTGCCGGCTGGGTCGGGGAGGTTCCGGAGTCGGCTGGCGGCGTGAGGCGGGATCGGGCGGCGGAGGCGCACGGTGCCGGTGATCTACAGTGAACGGCGAGCTTCGGTGTCGGTCGGAGGAGGCTCAGGGCGTCGAGGGGATGCTCGTGGAGCGAGGAATCGGAGGGAGACTCGCCGGGGAGGGAGCTGCAGTGGGAATGGCGGCGGTGGCATTGTTCCCGGGCGGAAGAAAAGATAGGGGCGGAAGGAAGGAAGAATGGCGCGGGGGAGCTACTTATGCTCACGGGTGGGCGAGAAAACTGTGGGCGCGCGCGGGGAAAACCTCAGGCGGGGGCTGCGCATGGAGGCCACGGGGCGAGGAGGAGCTGCGCGGTGCAGAGAAAAGAGGAGAGGTGGCGCGGGCGCTCGGGGAAGGAGAGAGGAAAGAACGGGCGGGCAACGGGAGGCGCTGACTGGCCCAGCGGCAGAGGAAAAAAAAGACGGGGCCCCATGGGCAGTGAGCGGGAGCGGGGAACGGGCTGCGCCCAACCGAGGCGGGAGGAGGAGGGGAAATGGGCCGGGCCGATTCGGCCGGCCGACTACAAAAATTTGTTTTTTTCTTTTTCTTTTTTTTTGTGTGCACATATATTTATAATTTCACACCTTGTTATTCCTCTGGCTTATTAAATATACTTTTTCTTTCATAATTTTATTTCCTATTACTAAAGTCTTTCTTGCATAATTTGTGGATATATATGCATATCTAAATATTCCCTCATGAGTATTCATTGGGTTTATATTTCCCTCTTTTATTCTTATTGTCTTTTATACATATTCGAATATGGAAATCCAACTCTTTATTTCAGATTCCTCCTTCCTTATACTAGAATAACTGGATCATCTTTTCAGATTTGAATTATAATCTTGAGTTTTCATTATTTGCACATTTCCTTTTATGACATTACTAACATCCGCCTTTGTCTTTTATGAGTTCTTAAATTTTGAAACCTCCACTTTATTCAGGAAAACACCATAAAATCCAAATTCATATAAAATATATTGTAACATATTTCAAAAGCTTCATATTTTTAAATTTTAAATTTTCAAGATGTTACAAATCTACCCCCCTTAAAAAGAATCCCGACCCCGAGATTCCGGTAGAATAGAAAGAAAGGAGGTGGGGTTATACTAGCTAGCAATGGGTTTCCGGGTGCTGCTCGACGTATATTTCTTTAGCTTCACAGAGAGATGAGAATCTGCACAACAGGGGTTAACACGTGGAGAAGTCAAAAGGGAAGAGAGAAACCTTGTTCTTCTGGAGACTTCCAAATACTTGCTCTTTAACGTTGTTGTCTTAACGTCGTCGTAGAATGGAGTAGTTGCATCGTCTTTTGGACATATGGTTGTAAAATTTCATATTGATAGATGGGTAGCAATGGCCTGTGCCGTAGGGGTAAACAGAAGGGGAGAGGACCTGCACTTAAAGGAAGCAAAAAGGGAGGGAGGAGATCTTTATTCTTCTGGAGAGGTCGTCGTCTTCAGGGTGCTTGCTCCTTGATTTTGCCGACATTATATCTCGTATGGCTACCCCCCTTAAATATATGACGATTGTCATTAACCATCCATTGTACTCTAGCTGTCTTGGTCGTCACGAGATTGGTGGGTGGTCTTCTTCACAGTGATGTTGTTTTCCTTAAATATTAGAAGGTTCTGAAGTCTTCACTTCTTCTTGATAGCACTGGTTTTGGATTACTTGTTATTTCATTCCTTTGGATCCGATGGGGTTTTCAAAAAAGGTGAGAGGGAATAGCATGAGATGAGGATTAAATCGCGGAGATAAGGTGTTCTAACCCATTTAACTTTAAAGGAAAATACCCCGGAAGCTGGGGTGATACAGAACCATACAAATTTTAAAAGCAAGCTTTTCCTGTGACTGCGAAATAAGACGCCCAAGGGCAAGAGGCAGTGCACAGAGCCAGATAAAAGCTTGCAACAATACAACGTCTATTCGGGGAACACACATAGGAGGCACAGGGTTCATTTGCCTAGCTCGTTTAGAACGAGATCACTTAGTCTTCATGACCATCTTCGACGTTCCTAACCTTAAATTTTTTTTTGGAGTGAGGGTACGAGAAAAGGATCAAAATTTTCCTTTTGTAATTAATAGAAAGAAGTGGAAAGTATTTGGGGTAGTTTCACTGGTTTTAGCACTCACTCTTTTTTTTATAAATGATCCTTGTGGCTAAATAGATTTTTTTTTGGTATCCTAATCTCTTCCAACGTTCAACTATCCATCACTGAATCAATTCACTCCTATATGATTTTTTTTGTACATAAGGCTTAGAATCCAATGGCCTTTATAATTTAACTTCCACTTTTGCAACCTGCACTTAGGCTATCTTTCTTCATTAATTGTTCATGGCATTACTGCCATCTAAGACTCCAAACAGCGAAGGAGATTATTTATTTTATTTGATCCACCAATCATACTCGTTCTATTGTATCATCCATCATTTCATTAATCTAGTCATGATTATCTAAGTCCCGCATAAATCTTTGACCTTCAATCATATATTTGTGGATTAAATATCATATTTTCACTATGATGTATAATCAAAATCTCGGATCCACTATTGGTCAACTTATTAACTCTACAATCCAATGAAAATCCAATGCCTTTACTTTAGATCCACCAATATAATTATTCCATTTAAAATTTTATTAATCGAATCGAAGTTACCAATTTCTGATATGTGCCTGAATTTCCACCACATCTTTATAAATCCAATCTCGTGTTCACAATTGCCGCTTTATCACTTTCCAATCCTATGAAGATCCAACTTTCTTTATTTAGATCCACCGATGTCTTTCGTATCGTGACCTCCTAATAATCCAGTCTGGTGTCATTGATCCAAATCCATAGTTTGCTTCTCCAATGATCAACCTGAATCTTTATTGTCTATCTACTCCTCAATTCTGAATTCCGAGGATTATCCAACATTATTACCTTTAAGTCCACCAGATGTCATGTGTATCGACTTCCTAATAATCCAAGATTGTATTCAAAATCATAATTACTCGTCTAGTAACCACCTAAATCTTCATGACAACCTCCGAATTAATTCATTATTATGAACATCTTCCAGGAATAATGTTATTAATCAAGCAGGTACTCTGATAGTTGTTATCATCTCTCCAATTTCTCAAGACTCTATTAATTTATCTAGCAATCGATCATATTCCATTATTCCACTACTGTAAATATCTCCCAAGAATTATGTTATTTATCAATGTTGTACTCCCGCAATTATTTTCATATTTCCTATTTCTCCAAGAATAACTTAATTCATCCATCTAGTCATTCTAATTCTTTCCGTTAGGCTCCACCAATTCTCTTTTTTTTCTTCCAATTTTCACTCTATTGTTTACTCCAAAAATAAAACAATCTTTGACATTAAGCTTCAAGGTTAAGCACCATGACTCTTGGCCTTAGGTGTGTTTTCATAGAAAGTTTACAAGAGAAGTACTGGATTTTCATCACTTTGAATTTGGGTAAGAGAGCTTCAGAGGTAAGATGGCTAGAGTAGCACATAGATAAGAGGGAATCATCTAAGAGGGTTGAGAGTGAGCAATACTTCTTAGTTTGGTGAAAATAGATACTGAGAAAATAATTCTAGTCATGGACTAACGACCAGGCTAACTAGGTCACGACTGCGATCGATATGCTCGATACCACATTTATCGGACCGGATTTTTCAATCCAAATCCATCAGTGATTTATCGCACTATTCCTGGATCGATAGATAGTGCTCACGCTTTCTGATTACGAATATCAAAATACATATCATGCGGAAGCGTAAATTTAATAGTAGACTTACTTCATGGGCCGATTAGGCCGAAATCAATAAGTTGCAGCAGCGGAAGAACGAGCACGCAGGTAGGACCTTCAGGACATGCCCACAGGCAGCCAACTGGAGGTTCGCGACCTAGCCCTTGACATCTTCATCTTCTCGGCCAGCTTGTCCAATCTTGTTGCTGAGGCAAGGCGATTTGATTCTTGATTTTGAATTTTGTCGCAAAAGCGAGAGTGAGCACTCCGACCCCGTGCTCCGCAAGCCAACACACAGAATGCAAATATATAACATGCATGGCTTGTCAATGGAAAGGCATAGGGTTATTTTGTTTTGCCAAAGAGTGCTTTTGAATACAATTACTTAAATTTTCCTATGACCTAGCAGGTTTGGAATCACATTTTTAAACCATTAGTTGTAAAAATCCAAGTAATTTTGTCGGCATCACACCAACTAACCTTATGGCATCGCACCATAAGTTGCCTCTTGGCATCGCACCAAGGGTGGCATATGACATCGCACCATATGCTTATTGTTGGCATCGCACCAACAATCCTTATGGCATCGCACCATAAGTTGCCTCTTGGCATCGCACCAAGGGCGGCGTATGACATCGCACCAAACGCGTTGGCATCACACCAACTAACCCTATAGCATCGCACCATAGGTTGCCTCTTGGCATCGCACCAAGGGCGGCATATGACATCGCACCATATGCTTATGGTTGGCATCGCACCAACCATCCTTATGGCATCTCACCATAAGTTAACCCTCGGCATCGCACCAAGGGTTGCGTATGACATCGCACCATACGCTAAGTGTCGGCATCGCACCAACACTACATATGGCATCGCACCATATGATTTAAAATAATTTGAGGAGTTTTCCTTGGGGCATTAGTGTCACCCCAAGTTGCTAGCATTCCTAAGCATGTCATATAAATAGGGACTTATTTTGTGAAATCATATGCTATTTCTTACTATGGCGACAAGGTTCACATTTCCAAGTATTGCAAGGCGATTAATATAAACAACAAAGAATAACGAGGCATAACTAGCTTGCTGAAATCAACATAACATATTTCATGAAATAATAGCATGCACTTTGTTAATTTAAAAGGAAATAACTTTGAAATGCTGGGTTCAATATGTTCAAAGTGTTGACTCGCCTGGCGCGGTTTACCGCGATCTTGAGCTCACACGAAGTTGTCTCATACGATGATCTTTAATTCCTGGTCTTCATCAATCTCGGTCTCGCTTGATCCATAGAATCCTCCGGACTTCAATTTCTAATTACATGCTAAGCAACTGAATTCAAATAAAGGCAAATAACTCAAAAGATCCAAATAAATCCGAATAATCTCAACTTAGTTTTATTACGAGTTAATGGGTGATTCAGTGATTTGGGGCAAGGTTGGTAATAGCATACGATAACTTGATCTTTTTATTAATAATCTCTTTTTATTATTTTGTTATTTATCAAGGAAGTTCCATGAGTTAGGTTAGACCTATGGACTGGTGCAGGAGTTTAGTGTCCAAATTTTATCTTTTGGGTATGCATTCCTTGCGACTCAGGTTATGGTATGGGCAAACTGGACTGATGGATGAGATCTGTACTTATTCTATAAATCTTCAATAATCCCATTATCATATTTTATGTATCTTCGTTTATCGTTAGTTTAAGTTTAATTCAAATTAGGATCCATTGGTAGTCTTTAAATTTGAACATTTAACCAAAATAGATTTCCTTTAATTAACATTTAGCCTTTCAATTCAATTATGCAAACCACAGTAAATATCACCAAAATTCTAATGAGCTCTAAAATTCATGATTTCAGTTTCTCTGGACAGATCTTGAATTTATATGAATTTAGAAATTTGTTTCATTCCATTTGGAATTAAAATGGATAAGTTATGCCCATTTAAAGTTCTCAGTTTCATTAAATCTAGAAAATATTAAATATTTGACAGGTGGGTCCCATTTCCATATTTTAGTTCATGTTTCATTTCTTTTATATTTTATGCTCTGAGTCTATGCCAGGTGGGCCCAGCTATTATTTAATTAAATTGGGCATGGCCCACATGTCATGCGAACATCTTGTACTAATCTATCTTTAGCATCCAGTAACCCATATTTGAACATTAACTATGCTTTATTTATATCCTAATTAACTTTGTACTGCTTATAATTTATTTTCCTAATTTTTCCCTAATCCACCCCCACTATAATTCCCGGCAAAATGGCAAAAAAAAAATCCTATTTCTAACTTTGCACCCAGGGAGATTCGAACTCGAGTCGACTGGGTGAGCGCACGTTGTATTAGCCATGCGGTCTCTCGGTGTTACCTGATCGGGTGGAAGAAGAGAGCCCACTTGAGCCGAGGCGGCGGTGTCCAGAAACAGGGGAGCTCGGGGCAGCACGCGGCCAACGACGTCGCCGGCGAGGGGCCTCCGGGGAGGCACTGGTGATCTGAAAAATTGGTTGCGCGGGTAAACTGGAGACTATGGGCGGTGGCACATCGGTCGAGGCGGCGGCGAGGCGGCCGAGCGGCGATGGAAGCGGTCGGCGATGAGGGCCAAAAAGGAGCAGTGGTGCTGGCGTGGGAGAGGACGGCAATCAGCGTGCGCGTGAGCATAAGGGAGTCCAAGTGATGCTCACCATGCTGCCGGCTGGGTCGGGGAGGTTCCGGAGTCGGCTGGCGGCGTGAAGCGGGATCGGGCGGCGGAGGCGCACGGTGCCGGTGATCTACAGTGAACGGCGAGCTTCGGTGTCGGTCGGAGGAGGCTCAGGGCGTCGAGGGGATGCTCGTGGAGCGAGGAATCGGAGGGAGACTCGCCGGGGAGGGAGCTGCAGTGGGAATGGCGGCGGCGGCATTGTTCCCGGGCGGAAGAAAAGATAGGGGAAGGAAGGAAGAATGGCGCGGGGGAGCTACTTATGCTCACGGGTGGCCGAGAAAACCGTGGGCGCGCGCGGGGAAAACCTCAAAGCGGGGCTGCGCATGGAGGCCACGGGCGAGGAGGAGCTGCGCGTGCGAGAGAAAAGAGGAGAGGTGGCGCGGCGCTCGGGAAGAGAGAGGAAAGAACGGGCGGAGCAACGGGAGGCGCCGATCGCCCAATGGCAGAGGAAAAAGACGGGGCCCCATGGGCGTGGCGGGAGCGAGGCAGGCTGCGCCAGCCAAGGCGGGAGGAGGAGGAAATGGGCGGGCCGATTCGGTGCCACCGACTACAAAAATTTGTTTTTTCTTTTTCTTTTTTTGTGTGCACATATATTTATAATTTCACACCTTGTTATTCCTCCGCTTATTAAATATACTTTTTCTTTCATAATTTTATTTCCTATTACTAAAGTCTTTCTTGCATAATTTGTGGATATATATGCATATCTAAATATTCCCTCATGAGTATTCATTGGGTTTATATTTCCCTCTTTTATTCTTATTGTCTTTTATACATATTCGAATATGGAAATCCAACTCTTTATTTCAGATTCCTCCTTCCTTATACTAGAATAACTGGATCATCTTTTCAGATTTGAATTTATAATCTTGAGTTTTCATTATTTGCACATTTCCTTTTATGACATTACTAACATCCGCCTTTGTCTTTTATGAGTTCTTAAATTTTGAAACCTCCACTTTATTCAGGAAAACACCATAAAATCCAAATTCATATAAAATATATTGTAACATATTTCAAAAGCTTCATATTTTTAAATTTTAAATTTTCAGGATGTTACATTCATCCTTTTCATCGTCGTCACTCCACCCCTCCACCTCGCTGAGGTCGATGTCGTCGAAGGCGGTGAGGACGCGGTGGAAGAGCTTCTTGGCTTTGCCAAGGTTGCGGAACTTCTTCTCTTTGCCTGGAGGCTTCTTGTTGCGGTTCTTGTTGGTGTAGTCATTCTTGCTCGAACTGCCGTAGTCGCTTTTGCTCTTCAGCTTGGGGCAGTTTGCTCGAATGTGGTTGGGGCCACTACACTCAAAGCAAATCACACGTCCTCCTCTCTTTCTCTCCCTAACCCTCTTGTATGCATGAGAAAATTTTCTGGCTAAGAGGGCTAGTTAGTTTTTTGGGAGCTGCTCTAGATGATCATCATCAATTTCACACAGAGCAGTAAGAGAGAAACCAAAAGCAATGTCAGCAGAAGATCCAGAGGCAGGACTGGGATCGGTGACCAAAGCCATCGACTGTGACTTCGACTTGCGAGAGACAATGTCAATCTCGTCAGTCTTGAGGCGTGAATACAATGCATCAAGAGTCAAAGTCAAAAGATCTATCGTGTCCTTGATGGTGGTTACTTTCATCTCCCATACTCGCAAATCCAAGGCCGAAAGCATTTGGCGAGCGTTGTCCGAGTCGGGGTATGTGAGACCGACCGGTCGGAGGTTGCTCAAAATCTTGTGAAACCTCGCAAAGCACTCATCAAGGGACTCACCAGCGAGCATTTCAAACTTGTTGTAATCTTGCTGGAGCTGGTCCTGTCGTACCGTCTTGATTTGGGTGGTGCTCTCATGGTAAGCATTGAGGGTCACCCAAATGTCGAAGACCGACGAAAGATGAGAAATGCGATCAAACTCGTTTCGCCTCAAACTTTGGATGATGATGTTCCTTGCCTTAGCATACGCCTCAACATCGGGCATGTTTGCCACATTGATGTTCTCATTGTCAGGAACAACAAAGCGAGTTTTGACCTTGCGCCAAATCGCATAGCCCTGAGACTGAATGTAGGTCTCCATCCGACTCTTCCAAAAGGGATAGTCGATCCCATCGAAGATCGAGGGCTTGGTGGAATACTTGTCCGTTGCCATTGTTCACAGACTAGTTAAGATCTATCGAGAAGAGCTAACCAGCTCTGATACCAATTGTAGGATCGGCAATGGCAACACAGGGGGGATGAATGGTGCCTTCAAAAATTTCCCTAAAGTATCCACATGCTCTCTTCTCGGATAGCTACAGAAGCTATGAAGAAGGAAAGTTCATGCTCACTGGCAACAAAAGAGATCGCAAACGAAAAGGAGCCAAAGATCACAAATCAAAACAAAGAGCATCAGCTGGGGTCGGTTTGACCGCATCACCTCGGGTGGTTTAACTGCAGGCCCTCGGCCGGTCTAACCACCAGTGCCTGGCCGGTCTGAAAGCTAGTGTCTGGCCAGTCTGACCACTAGGGTTAGCGGTCTGACCGCCGGCTAAAGTGTGGTCTGACCGCCATGGGGTGTGCGGTCTAACCGGGCACACCTTCAAGAAAGGGCAGAGAGTAGAAATCAACGAAGCCCGAGACTGAAAATACTAAGAACTTCATAAAACAAGGAAATAGACAGATTTCAGCTGTTCTCCTCAGACCAAATGAAAAGGGCTTTAAGCTAAATAGCAAGAGGACCTCAGGGAGAAGTAAATTCAGACCAAGAGATATTGGAAGTGCAGAGATCTAAATTTGTCAGAAAAAAACACAGGGTGTGAGGCAAAGTCCAAATTTCTTGAGATTCTCATATCCATTCTCCATCAATCTTTTGATTTCATCAGAGAAACAACCTCAGGGAGGAAACCTCAAGACTTGAACTAACATTTCACTGGGAAATCAAAAGAGCAAGATTGCTCTGCATCCAAACCCGGAAAAGCTGAAACAGAGGAGATTTGGCGCATGACAGAAAAAGGAATAGAATCTTTGATTCACATCTCCGCTCTCGAGAATGAAATAGCCAAATGGCCTTGAGTATAATCCCAGGTCAAAGAAGTATCTCAACCAAGCCAAAGAACTAGAAGAGCAGAAACTAACAGGAAAGCAAGAACATCACAGCAAGACAAAGCACAACTCAAACTCGAGGATTCTTGGAAGGATTCAGACCCATGAAGGACTAATAAGAGGAATGATTACAAATGGTTACAACCAACTCACTACATCCCCATACGCAATTGAAAATAGCAAGAACACAAACTCACTACATGCTTGTCTTCTGAGAGAAACACACAAGCAAAAACACACGCACAGCACAACCCACTGCTTACTCTAGCTAACTCACACCAGTTGCCCCTTTTATCTCCAAGCTCACACCCACAAGGAGAAAATGAAGAAATGGTAGCTCAAACCCACTCCATGCCACACACACCCTATGAGGCAAAAGTCAAAGCTCCGGAAATGGAGGGAAAAACAGCCCCTCCACTCATGCTTGAGTCAATTCTTCAAATTGCATCTAAAGCACCTTCCCGGAAGCTTCCCGCAACCGGCACCCTGACCGTCTGGACCTCGACACCTCCCTGAGCCTAGTCCTGGTCCGCTCCGTTGCACATGACCGCACCTGACATCCTGACCGTCTGGACCTCAGCTCCTCCCTGAGCCTAGTCCCGGTCCACCTCGCCGCTTCCTGTCGTGTCCACCCGACTCCGACCGATTGGACCTTCGACTCCACCTGAGTCTAGTCCTGGTCTGTTCTGTCGCACACGACCGCAATTGACATCCAACCGTCCGGACCTCCGACTCCTCCCTGAGCCTAGTCCCGGTCCACTCATCGTTGCCTGTCGTGTCCACCACCGGTAGCTCCAGCTCCGGTTCCTCGTCTCCCGGCTCGCAACCACCTCAGCAGCCTCGATCGTCTTCAGCATCTCTGACCGCCTGGACCTCAACACCACCTGTGCCTAGTCCTGGTACTCCCACGTCTCACCATGACCTAGCTCCGAAGTCCTGCAGCCACACAGACAAGCAAACCGTCAATAACACCGCACGAAACAGCATAATCAACAATAGCACTAGAGAAAGGTACTCAACCCTGGAATACCCAAAACAAACTCAAACTCTCTAACACAACTGTCAATTACTCATCACAAACATGGAATTACCTCCACATGGTCTCTCAGAGGTTGACATCAAGATGGATCTTTCATGGAAACTCATTGAAGAAGCAAGTGGGGCTAATGAAGCCATACAACCTCGTAGGAGCACAAGAGTGAGAAAATTTCATGAGGATGATTGCGAATTTGAAAGCGAAGAGGAAGAGGAGGTGAACGAGAAACTTGAGGACGTTGACTTCGAATTCGATCAAGATGAAGTGATTCCAACAAAGAAGTATGGTCAAGAGGATGACGATTGATCATTTTATCTATGCATGCTACCTTATTAAAGTTTCTTTAAGAACTATTTTGCTATGTGTGGTTGAGAATTTTGGTGCGAGATGTTATGAACTATGTCTACGTGTGGTTGTAAACTTATTTTATACTTTTTGATCTATATGACTATGTTTTATTGTTTTGCAGTCATTTCTTGTTTCTTTCATTGTTTCATACTTACATAGAAGTCTAAAGAGCAATAGTTGTATAAATTTATCCACATACCAAGAGTCTCATGTATTGCTTAATTTTTAATGTGCAGGTTTACATTAAGCATTTACATCAAGTGATAAAGCACTCATCATCATCTATCAAATTTACAACATTACAAGTTATTCTAGGTAACTACTATTCCTCCAAATATCATATATGTCTTGACATCGTCCATTGCACACCATGCTAAAGTTGGCCACCTAGGCCCCACCTAGTCTCCGTGTGAGACCATGTGGAGGTGACCCCGGTTGTGTGATGAGTAATTGACATCTGTTTTAGGAAAGTCGAGTTTGGTTTGTGTGATTCAGGCCATGTCGTTGCGCGGTGCAATCGGTTTCGGTCGGACCTTGTCGAACTAGGTCGAACGTGCTTAAGTCATTTATTTTTCATTTCGATCGGTTTGGGCTTTGAGTATTTCTTCGGATGCTAATGTATGGTTACAATATTTCGAGCGGTGCTATGTGTTTTGTTTCTTGTCTGTGATGGCTTCAAGACATCGAGGTGGAGTCGTGGCGAGGCATGGGATGACCGGACTAGGCGCGGGTGGTGCTGAGGTCAGAACGGTCGAGGTGTGCCGAAGACGGCGAGGACTCGAAGTGGCTGCGTGGCTTGGAGGGCAAGGAATGAGGAAGCTTCCTGGAAGGTGCGCGAGGGGCGTTTTTGTAACAGCCCAGATTTTTTAGTAAAATAAAAATAATTAAATAAATAATCAAAATGGAATAAAATAAAATTTAAATTAAAATAAGTATTTTTGTGCCTAAGTTTTAACTTTGGATTTGCCCTGAATTTCTGTTTTTGAAAAAAAGCTGGATTTGAAAAGCATTTTCAGAAAACCAAAAAATATATATATTATTTTTATTTTCTATAAAAATCTTATGTCAAATTAATAATTTGGATTTATTTGGAGTTATTTGGTTTTTATTTGGTTTCCTGGATTTTCTGGTGTTTAAAAATGTATTTTTTGAAATTAAAAAGTATTTTAAAGTATGAAAATTAAATACCAACATTAGTTGGAAATATTTTTATTAAGTCCAAAATGTATCCAGGAGATTCTATGAATTTTTCTGGAATTTTTGGAGTTAATTTAGTATTTTTCTGAGGCTTAATGGAATTCCTATGCTTTTCTGAAAATCCAAAAATCAGAAATCCGAAAATAAAAATCTCCTCCTCCCCCTCCGGCCGCCACGTGGACGGCTGGATTGCGCCCACGTCACCCCGCCGGATCCCCGCGTCCATCTCTCCCGCTCTCGCCACGCGTCCGGCCGGATCAACTCGCCCCCATCCCGCCTTCCTCCCTCCTCCCATCGCCACGTGTGCGCTCGGGATTGCGCCACGCCTCCTTCCTCGTCCCCATCCGCCCGTCCCCTCCCGCTTCCACCGACAGCCCGGCCCCACCGGTCGGCACGCCCCCCCCCCCGCTCCTCCCTCTCTCCTCCTCCCCGGTCCCACCCATCAGCCACTCACCTCTCCCCTTCTCTCTGCCATCCCGGGCCCATTTGTCAGCCACCCGCCTCCTTCTTCTTCCCCGGTCATCTTCTTCTGCGCGCCGCCCACCCCGCAACCACTGTCTGCACCGCCCGGCCTCCTCTCGCCCCGCTGCGCCCCCACTTCCCATGTCGCACGACTCGCGCCCCACGCGCCCATCTCCTCCCCCATTTCCGCACCACGCCCCCACCTTCTTTCGCAACGGCCGCCGCCCACCACCTCCCCTCCGGCGACCGATTCCCACGGCCTCCCTCCTCCTCCGACCCTATAAAACCCTCCTCGAGCGCCGCCTTCTCCCGCCCATCCTCCCTCCGCCCTCCTCTCCCCTCCCCGGTGAGTCGAGTGCCCCGCATCGAGAGTCCCCGTGTGCTCGCTGGTGAGCTCGACGGTGAGCAATTGCCGTCGGCTCGAGCCCCCTCGCGCCCGGCCGACGTCGCCCCTGTCTTCGCCGTGCTGCCCTCGACCTCGCCTGCCCCTCCGCCGTGCCCCCAGGCCGCTCGAGCACCGTCCTCCCCGGAGACCCAAGCCGCCGCCGACTTTTCTCGCCGCCGGCCTAGTCCTGGTCATCTCCGGTAATGCCCGTGCACCTCTCTGAGATCCCCGCGGCGCCCTCTCACTCTCCCAACCATCGCCGCCGGCCGCCACCCGCCGGAGCGCTGGCGAGGCTCGCTTCCCCGTGCGCCCTCCGGCCGGCCTCGTCAGCGTGCCCACGTGGCAGCCACGTGGAGCCACGTCTCCCGCCACCTCAGCGTCGTCCGCCCCCGTCGGCGCCATGCCAGCCCGGCCCCGCCACCCATGCCACCTCACCATCCCCTCTCCTCTGTGGGCTCGGTCTATGGACCCGGGCCTACTGTCAGTCGGCCCAACCCCAAGGCTGACGCCTGCTAGCGCAATAAAGCCGATTTTTCCGTATAAAAACAATTCGGCCGAAAAGAAATTCCTCGCTGACGTCATATTTCTGATTTTCCTTTAGGAAAATAATTCCAAAAATAAATCTTTTCCAATTTCTCTGAAATTAAACTTTCCGGAGCCCGTTCTTCTTCATCCTAACTTCGATTTGGCCCATTCAAATTTCTAAATTCATCAAAAATTCCCCTCTATCCATTTCTAGCCTCAATTCAAATTTTTGAAGTCAATTTGAATTTGTTGTGGTTACAGACCAAACAGAGAGAGAGATGGTAGTGGGGAGTGGGAGGATGTAGCGTGTAATGTCCTGCCCTCCCCATGGCCAGTGTTTCATATATATATGCATGAGGAGCGATTTTACACTTATGCCCTTACATCAGTTCATCCCTACTGGGGGTATTTGAGTCATTACACGTGTTCTACTCTGGTCTTTATAGTCTTCTAACGAACTGCTTTGGGTTTAGGTGGGGGCCATCCCTACAACAGGAGCCTCTCATGGTGAAGGGCTTCACCGGGCCGAAGCCATGTTGCCGAGTCCTATGGCCCCCTCCGTCCCTGCGGCCTGTGAACTTCTCTGCTTTTGCATAATCTTAATGTGCCGGGCGTCATGTGGCGGCTGCGGTGATGTCGGCGGTCACGCGCGCCCGTCTCCTACCCTTCGACGGGTGGCGGCGGAGCTGGCGCCCAAATCGCGATGAGCGCGCGCTCCGTCCCCTACCCTTCGAGCGGGTGGCGGCGAGCCGGCGGCCATGTCGGCGTGAGCGCGCGCGCGCTCTATCCCCTACCCTTCGAACGGGTGGCGGCGAGCTGGGCGCCAAGTCAAAAGAGGCGCGCGCGCTCCGTCCCCTACCCTTCGAGCGGGTGGCGGCGGGCCGGCGCCCAAGTCGGCGTGAAGCGCGCGCGCTCGCCCCCTACCCTTCGAGCGGGTGGCGGCGGGCTGGCGCCTTAGTCGGCGTGAAGCGCGCGCTCCGTCCCCTACTCTTGAGCGGGTGGCGGCGGAGCCGCGGCCATGTCGGCGTGAGGCACGCGCGCGCCCGTCCCCTACCCTTGAGCGGGTGGCGCGAGCTGGCGCCTAAGTCAGTAGGCGCGCGCGCCGCCTACCCTTGAGCGGGTGGCGGCGGGCCGGCGCCCAAGTCGGCGTAGATGCGCGCGCGCCGTCCCCTACCATTCGGCGGTGGCAGCGGGCTGGCGCCAAGTCGGCGAGGCGCGCGCCGTCTCCTACGCCGAGCGGGTGGCGGCGGGCTGGCGGCCGTCGGCGTGAAGCGCGCGCTCCGTCCCCTACCCTTGAGCGGGTGGCAGCGGGCTGGCGCGTGGTCGGCGTGAAGCGCGCGCTCCGTCCCCTACGCCGAGCGGTGGCGGCGGGTGGCGGCCAAGTCGGCGTGAAGCGCGCGCGCTCCATCCCCTACCCTTGAGCGGGTGGCGGGAGCTGGCGCCAAGTCGGCGAGGCGCGCGCGCTCCGTCCCCTACCGTTCAAGCGGGTGGCGGCGAGCCGCGCCAAGTCGGCGAGAGCGCGCGCTCCGTCTCCTACCCTTGAGCGGGTGGCGGCGGGCCGGCGCCCAAGTCGGCGTGAGGCACGCGCGCGCCCGTCCCCTACCATTCCAACGCGTGGCGGCGCCGAGCGCGCCAAGTCGGTAGAGCGCGCGCCGTCCCCTACCCCGAGCGGGTGGCGGCGGGCCGGCGGCCAAGTCGGCGTCTGGTCGCGCGCTCCATCCCCTACCTTCCGAGCGGGTGGCGCGGAGCTGGCGGCCAAGTCGGCGTGAAGCGCGCTCCGTCCCCTACCCTTCGAAGGGTGGTAGCGAGCTGGCGCCCAAGTCGAAAGGAGCGCGCGCGCTCCGTCCCCTACCCTTCGAGCGGGTGGCGGCAGAGCCGCGCCCAAGTCGGCGTGAGGTGCGCGCGCTCCGTCCCCTACCGCCGAATGGGTGGCGGCGGGTGGCGCCCGGTCGGCGTGAAGCGCGCGCTCCGTCCCCTACCCTTCGAATGGGTGGCGGCGGGCGCCCGGTCGGCGTCGACGCGGCGCTCGTCGCGCGCCTTCTGCTGGTCTTGCCGCTTGGAGGCTAACGTGACCATGCGGGCGAGTAGTGCGCTTTAATGGCGGTGGAATTGCGCGGCGCCTATCTGGCGGTCGTCGAGCGCGATCGGCATGCCGTTGTGGGACACGGCGACTCGCAATGGCGCGTCGTGGGATGTGAGTGGTTGCGTGACTGCAACCGTTCGCCTCTTCCCCAGGGAAATGGGACGCGTGTTGAGGGCGTGGTGGCGTTCGTGCGCTGTTTGGCCACCTACCGGGCACACCCCTCTAGGCCCCGGCGATCCTTCTTTCCAAATCGTGGGTAGTCGAACCGTTGTAAGCTTGGTATACTTGCGTTTGAAGCCGCAGGGGAGGCGAGCAGGCTTTATAAAGTGCCTTGTTGAGGTGGGAGCGCTCCTTCTCGCCTGCCACCTTGCTCTGCCTTTTCTCGTGCCGCCCGTAGCGCCATCTGCTTCTTGCATTGCTTCCTTCGCCGCGATTGGCAAGAGTGATGGCCGGGCATGACGACGCCTCTCGCCCTCCTGGTGGCGATTCGTTGCCTAGCCGGGACGAGGAGTCCCATCCGCCTGGGGAGTACGCGCTGGTGCCGCGGGTGAGCTCGCGCGCCAACAGGTGGTGGGATGCCATGGAGCACTCGGGGGGCCGCTGCTCCCGTGTGCTTGGGAGGAGCAGCAGAATCGAAGAGGCTGCGGCGACTTGAGCGGAAGGAAGATCCAAGATCGTAATGGGGCTCACCTACCTCGCGCGACGAGGCGGGCCGAAGCCCCGGCGATGGAGGCGATTGTTTCGTCGCTTTCTTCGATCTTGGCTGCGAATTCCCTCCGCGTTGTTTGTGGGCGAAGTCCTCACGGGCCTCGGTTTGGAGATAGCCAGCCGGCGCCAAACGCCGAAATCCGCTTTGTTGTTTATGCGTGGCGGCAGCGACGACGAAGGCGGCATCGGTGCAAGCCTGTTCGCCACTCGCATGACGCGGTGCGGCCGGAAAGTTGAGGCGGTGTCCAACTTTGGCGGCGTGGACTTCGTGCTCGGCGTCGTGTTCGGCGTTGTTCCTGCCCGACCTCCGGGAAAATGGGAATCTGGTTGACACGGCGGTGGTTTTACTATCTCGTGACCGACGAGGCGGCTGCAATGCCGAGGTAGGCGATCGCGTTCAACGATTCGCGAGCTTGAAGGCGGAGGTTGGCGATGCGCAAAGGCTCTGAGCCTTGCGGTGTCGCCGTCGGATGGCGTCGCGCGACCTGGCGAGGAGTTCACCATGTATGGGGTGGCGCCACTTTCCAAGTGGAAGTATCTTTGGGCGGGCGACAGCCGTGAGGGCGGTCGAGCCCGGCCGTGTCATGCCTACTTCCGCCCTCTGCTCCTTGTAAGCCGCCGGGTGTATCTGCATGTACGCCCTTAAACCTGCGTGGTCCCTGTTTGATTGCCTTGTTATCCTCTGTGCAGTGACTCGGCTGGAGGACGCGGAGCATGCGGTTGCGGCGCTCCTCGGCCCGTACACGCCGAAAGAACACCAGGCTCGCGAGGCCGCAGTCGCCGCGGCTAAGCAAGGGCGGGTAAACCGCACCTGCGAGGTTCTTGGCATTGCGGTGCCCGAACGTGCGACCCCGCCGGAGGCTCCCGTAGATGCTCCAAGCCATCACGTCGGTGGCAGTCGAGCGGGGACGCTGTCCTTGCGGCGGCGGACCGTTCGCGGCCACCGCATCGACCGAACACGTCGGCGGCGGCGCCGGCTCGAGGGGGCGCGCCGCCTCGACTCCTCCGTTGACCCTTAGCGATGCCGTCGGACCTGCGCCGACAGCCATCGCCAGGTTAGAGCCCGCCAATCCGGGGGGAGACACCGTCCCCGGCGAGGGGGCTGTGGTTAGTGGTGCGCTGCCGCCTGCTACGACCGGCCAAGACGCGCCTCCTGCGGCGGATATTGCGGGCGCCACCGGGACTGCGCCCGGGAGCATCGCGGAAGAGTCTCTTGAACTGCCCGGCGGCGCCCTCGGGCGATCCGTCGCCCTCGGTCGTCTGCGTTGCGGGCTCCTGCCGCGGGATGACGCCTGGCGCGGCCGAAGGGGCCCTGACGCCGCACCCCACCCTATAATCGAACCAGTAGTACCTCTCCTTGCGACGAGGGGCGCAGAAGGTAGGTGCGACTCCCCTTCTTCGCACGACTTCGCGAAACTCTCTCCGATCTGCTCGCTCATTCCATGGACCTCAGGCGAGACTAGGTCTCCCGGACGTGAAGGATCGAGCAACGGAGGTGTGCACGAAGCCCAAAATCCTGTGCAGAGTGCCCCCCCGGCGCTTGTTGCCGCTGAGGCGGCCGACGCGTCTGCGGCTGACGCAGCGGGACCCGAACCCGTTCTCTCGGACTTCCTCCCACGCTTGGAGATGCCGGCGTCCTCACGGCGGCGCGGGCGCGCGAACAACGGTCTTGACCGACAGCGTTGTCCTCGTGCGAGAGACCACCTAGCACTCACACCGCAGCTTTGGAAATAAGGGTAAGTATCGCGCTTGGCTGCTAGGGTACCTTTGGCATTTCTTGATCGCTATTCTGTCGGGCGCTTGCTATCGGCCAGCGCTTGCGAGGTCGCGTTCGGGAGCGAAGAGCTATGGAAGCCGACCGTGTAGCGGGCGGCGCTTGCACTGCGAAGGGCGAAGAGCCGCCGCGGGCGGGGCCGTGGAGGCCGCGCTGCGGAGGCCGAGCGCGGCGAGAGCGGAGGAAGTCAGCGCGCGGTGCGAGCGCGAGTCGCTTTCGCAACGGTCGCCGCCCTAGAAGGGAGAAAACTCGGCCGGCCGAGTGCATTGCGGCGAAGCGGCGCCTTAAACAGCGCGTCCCACGTCCGCATGGCGGGCCATGGAGGCTCGAACCAGGCCCTCCAAGATTTGTGCGTTAATGTGCGGACACTACGCGCGATCCGAGAGACTTGACGGAGACGCTCGAGCTGGTCCAAGAGGCGGCGTTGTTCTTCGTGGCGCGGAACCCGGCGAACACTACGGCTATGTTGGCGCATGCCTTGCCTCGCCATGCTTCATACTCATGGGTGCCGACACACCCATGCCCTAGTGAATCCGCGGCTAGATCTTCCGGTCGGCGGAGGTGATGGTGGGCGCTGTTCGCTTCATTGGGCCTAGCTGCGAGAACTTCCATCGGCGGATGCAGGATCGCTTTGGGAGGGCGCGCGAGCGCCATGTGGCGACGCTGCATGGAGAAGAGGACCCTCTCCACGGCTTGAAGCGATCTTAGAGGCCACGATGGCGATGCGAGCTCGTCGGGACGCGCCGGGGTTGAGCGGTCGGTCGGGAGGTCGGGAGGGGGAAAGGCGCCGTTGCTCATGTTTGTGTCGCGGAACCCCTTATTTTCACAATGAATCAAAGCGATACTTCATTGTCGACCGTGTGTCACGACCTTCCCACGTTAGTTATACTCAGAAGAATGCGTGGGATCAACATGCGCGTCTTGTTTATACTCGAAGAATGCGCGACGGAGGCAACGCCCGTGCGTGCGATATTCGTGTCTTGTTTATACTCTGTAGAGTGCGCGAGGAAAACATCGCGTCGTGTGTGCGCGGGCGTCCCCTGCTGCGTCTTATTTAAGTCCGTGGCGGCGCGTGCGGGGCGAACCTCGATGCTACGACTTCCTTTATAGTCAGAGACTCGCGTGCGAGGCGAACCTCGGCGCTTCGTCATGTTTAGAGTCCGTGGTGGCGCGTCGCGGCGAACCTCGGCGCTCGACTTTATTTAGAGTCCGTGGCCCGAGTGCGCCGGCGTCCTCGCTGCGTCTTATTTATACTCCGTAGAGTGCGTGCGGAGGCGGACCTCGGCGCTTCGTCTTATTTAGAGACCGTGGGTGGCGCGTGCGGGGCGAACCTCGGCGCTTCGACTTCCTTTATAGTCGGAGACTCGCGTGCGGTGAACCTCGGCGCTACGTCTTATTTAGAGTCCGTGGTGGCGCGTGCGAGGCGAACCTCGGCGCTCGACTTCCTTTATAGTTTGGAGACTCTGGCGTGCGGGGCGAACCTCGGCCTTCGTCTTATTTAGAGTCCGTGGGTGGCGCGTGCGAGGCGAACCTCGGCGCTTCGACTTCCTTTATAGTCGGAGACTCGCGTGCGGGGCGAACCTTGACGCTACGTCTTATTTAGAGTCCGTGGACTGGCGCGTGCGGAGGCGAACCTCGACGCTACGACTTCCTTTATAGTCCGGAGACTCTCGCGTGCGGAGGCGAACCTCGACGTTACGTCTTATTTAGAGTCCGTGGACTGCGGGGGTAAGCAACTTCAGGAACGGCAGGCTTTATTGAACTCCCGTTTGCGCGGGTGAGCATCGTGCAACAAACGGCTGGTGCCGCTACATTTGCCGTGTTGCTGCTAGGCGCAATATCGCCGCAATTTGTCGGCGTTCCATGTATGACGGAGAGTCTGTCCCTCTAGCGTGGCAAGACGGTATGTCCCCTTCTGTAACGCTTCTAGGACAATGAAGGGACCCTCCCACTTGGACTCCAGCTTGCCCACGGTCTCCGCGTGGAGTGCCACTCGAGGCGAGGTCCCGGGCTTGAATGTTCGTGGATATCTGAGCGGTCCAGTGCGCCTTTATGCGTCTTGCGTACTTCTCGGCATGTTGGGCCGCACTTGCCCGCATCCCGTCAAGGAGATCCAAGGACACACACCGCCCTTCGTCCGGCGCTTGGACGAGGACCCTCCGCGAACCGGCCTTGATTTTTGGCGTCATCGCCGTCGCGAAGTAGCAAAGGCGTGAATCCGTCGGGCGCGTTGCCGTTGTGCGGAGGGACGAGAGGACGCTGAAGCTTCGCTCGGCCACCGCCTTCTCGCAGGCGAGCAGCTTCTTGGCGGCGGTGAAATAGCGCCGTTCGCCCTCTCCACCGATCCGTTGGGTGGGGTGCCCACCGAGGCGGCGGGCGTGATGCCCATGCCGTCACAATAGTCTTTAAACAGGCAGCGTCAAGCTGCGGTGTTGTCGATGGTGAGCTCCTGGCACGCCGAGCGGCATATGATGTTCGCGGAGGAAGCGCCGCATGGCGCGAGGTTATTTTGGCGAGGCTACGCCTCCGGCCATCGGAAAAATACTCTGGTCGACCACCACAAATCGCGAGTCCCACGGGCTCGGGAAGCGGTCCTACTATGCCGATTCCCAGCGTGCCAGCAACCACACCGGGGATAGGATTGAGGTGCGTCGGGGCTGCGGATGATCGCCCCATCCACGGCATCCACGACACCGGTGCACGAGGTCTGGGCGTCGGCGATGGCGGTTGGCGATAAAGCCTTGCTCAACGCCTTGCCGACTGAGAGACCTTGGTGCGGTGAGATCCGCACACACTGCGTGAATGTTCGCGAGAGGTTTCTCCTTCCTCGGCGAGAGGCATCGCAAAAGTGGTGCGCAAACCCCTTTTTGTAAAGTGTCTCTTGAACACACGGAAGGACTGGCGCGGTCTTGTAGCGCTGTAACTCGGCGGGATCCTCGGCTCGGCGGCGCCAGTAGGAAATTAAAGATGGGCTCCGCCCGCGCCTGGGATGATGTGGTGTCTGACGGCGCGTCCGGCTATCTTGCGCGATGGCGCTGCGGCAACACTTCATAAACGCCCCATCGGGGTAATAGTTCTTGGCTGGCCGCCGCGCGGCGTCGGCTTGCTCATTCTCCGCTCGAGGATGGCCTTGGCCGTTATGCCGAAGTGCGCTCCCTTGCTCGAACCGCTGCCAGTACTTGGCGGCTCGGGTCCTGGCGATAAGATTTGTCGACATGGCCCGCCACCAAGCGCGAGTCCGTGCGGACAAGCACTCGCCGCGCCCCATTGCCTTGAGCTTTGTCGGGCGAAGAGCGGCGCCTCATACTGGTGTATTGTTGGTAGCGGAAAAGCAAGGCGCGCCGAATACTGCGCGCTGCCCCTCGGGTGTGACAATTACCGCGCCTACACCGCGCGCAGCAACGCCGTAGGCTCCGTCGATGGTGGCGTCGGGCCGGGTCTGCGTTTTCGGATGAGCTGAGCCGACGGGGTCCACTCTGCGAGGAAGTCGGCGAGAACTTGG
Organism: Dendrocalamus sinicus; assembly: GCA_036346575.1. NCBI lineage: Eukaryota > Viridiplantae > Streptophyta > Magnoliopsida > Poales > Poaceae > Dendrocalamus > Dendrocalamus sinicus. The sequence goes on along the minus strand of CM070661.1, from coordinate 17,252,913 downwards.
GATTTGATCGCCGACCGCGAGGCGTAGGATAGGGAAAATGGGGCAAGCTCGGCAGCCCATTTGCCGATGCGCCCCGTGGACTCCTTGTTGTGTAACATCTCTGCCAGGGGAAAGGAAGAAGGCACCGTGATCGGATGGGCCAGAAAATAGTGCCGGAGCTTTCTGGAGGCCATGATCAGCGCGTACGCGAGCTTCTCGAGCTCCGTGTACCTCGTCTTGGCGCCTTGGAGGGCTTCGAAGACGAAATACATGGGTTGCTGCATGGCGCCTTCTTCTAAGACCGGGGCGGCGGCCGCCTATGGCCCGAGCGCGGCCGGAGTAAAGTAGGAGGAGCCTCGGTCTTTGGGCGACCAGTGGGAGGCTTGCGGATGCTTCTTGAGCTCGTTGAAAGCCTCCGCGCAATCATTGTCCCAGCAAAATCCGTCACATCCGCGGAGTGTCTTGAAGAACGGCCCCGCTCCGCCGCCCTAGATAGGAAGCGACTTAGGGCTGCCATACGGCCCGCCAGCCTCTAGACCTCCCTCGTCGTCTTGGGTGGCTCCATGCCCAAAATAGCATCGACCTTGTCGGGATTCGCCTGGATACCCCGGTCGGACACGAGGAAGCCCAAGAGTTTGCCCGCTTGTACGCCGAAGACGCATTTGTCGGGGTTGAGCCTGATGCCGGCCTTTCTTAGGTTGTCGAAGGTCTCCTGGAGGTCCCGGCCATGCAGCGTGAGGTGCCGAGTTTTGACTACCACGTCATCGACATAGGCCTCCACGTTCCTCCCGAGCTGGGCGGCCAAGGCAAGCGCAACGAGATGGGTGAAGGTAGCGCCCGCGTTCTTCAAGCCGAAGGGCATTCTGACAAAGCAGAAGGTCCCAATCGGTGTGATGAAACTGGTCTTCTCCTCGTCGTCTTCGGCCATGTAGACTGATGGTAGCTTTGAATAGGCGTCCGAAACTCATTAGCTCGCACGGCAGTGGCATCGACTAGCTGATCGATGCGTGGCAAAGGGTAATTGTCCTTTGGACACGCCTTGTTGAGTGCCGTGAAGTCGATGCACATACGCCAGGCCCCGCTGGCCTTCTTGACTAACAACTGGGTTAGCGAGCCACTCGGATGGTGGACCGCCAAATGACCCGGCCGGAGAAGCTTCGCCACCTCGCCTTGGCGCTTCTGCTGCGGTCCATTGACATGCGCGCGCTTTTGCTTGCGGCTTGGCGTCGGGCGGACCGCCAAGCGGTGTTCGATTACCGCTCGATGCGCCCTTGAGGTCCTCGAGGACCATGCAGCTTGTCGGCGTTGTTTTGCGGCGCTTGAGCAGATCGTTCGACCTCGGGAGCCCCTCTCCGCGGACACAAATTGTCCTTCCGCCGGGCGGCATCTTCTTGACTCGCCCTCGGGCGAGGCTTGGCGTCCACCGGGAGCGGAGGGCCGTCGCGGCGCGCCGAGAGAGGCATGCTGCCGGCGATGGGGACTCGGCTGCCGGCCTCCGCGCGCTGGCAGTCTTGGTCACGAAGACGGTGATGACTCCTCCGGACCAGGAGCTTCATACGAGAAGGCGGGTGCGAGATCGCCTCGAAAGAGTTGATGGCAGGTCGCCCGGTATGAAGTTATCACGGTGCAGGATGTCCACGACGTCGAAGATGACGCGCTCGGTCGGATGTTGCCCTTGTTACCCTCTGGCGGAGCGTGGCCGGGAGGACACGTGCCTAATGCTGCAGCGGTTGGCCTCGAAGCCTTGAAGTGGAGCTCCTGGCTGCTCTGGCCGGTGTGAGGATTCCCATGCGGTCGAGGCCTCTGCGATCGGGGCGTTCGCGGCTTCCCGTCAACGAGGCGCGCGCGACATCGCGGCGTGCTATGTGGGCTGGATGACCAGAGGGTCTTGGTGCGGATACTCCACTCCTGGCGTCATTCGGGTCGAAGGTGATGTTCTGAGGCGGCATCCACAAGTGCGGCTGCTCCAAGGGGCGGGCGAGGACCCTCGGTGATGGCGCTTCGGCGCGGCCTGTCGTCCTCTCGGCGGCGCTCGCGAGGGTTATCCGCGGATGATGCTCTGAGCCGGCGGGCTGGAGAGCGAAGCCTGCGATTCGACAATCGCGCGTCGCAGTTGCATGACCGCAGCGCACGCCTCCGTGCGGTGATCGCCGTAACCATGCACCTCGCACCACTTACCGTAGTCCAAGAGCTCTTGTTCCGCGCGGGGGCGCCCGTCAGACCCGGGCCCAGCTTCTCGTCCTCAGCCCCCTCCGCATCGGATGGGGGCCGGTCCTCGAAGGACGCACCTGATGCCAAGGCCGTGGTGGGCCCTTTGCTGCCTACGCTGGTGACGCCGAGGCTTGTGCCTGCCCTTGAGCGAACTTTCCTGTTCTCCAGTGCCACCGCTCCCGGGAGTGCCCTCCCTAGGTTGTCGACCACGGGCCCGCTCCGGGGCACTGGCACCTTCCTCGAGCGGCGGGGCCTTGGCAGGGGCGGGGTCGGGGGTGGGGGTACTGCATCTTCGCGCTTCTTCCTCGGCCCGCGCATAACCCTCCATTGCGTCGAAGAGCTCCTCGATTGTCGCTTCATATACGCGTGCGAAGCCACCAGGGTCCGTCTCGCCTTTGCCTGGCTCGATGATACTGGGTAACTTGAAGTCTTCGGGCCACTCCACCCGCTAGCCTGCGCTGAAAACGGAGACTCGGATCGGCGCGCGCGCGCGATGGCGGCTCGATGTGGGGCGCCACGGTTGTCGCCCTTTACGGGTGGACTCGGTATGACATTGGCGTGGCCCGCAGGCTCCGAGCCTCTTGCATATTTTGGACAGCTCCGCGGAGATCCCCTAGCTCCCGCTGGAATGCGCGGAGGGTTGCCAGGAGAGCGCCTTCCATCGTAGATGCCATCGGGGCCGTCGGTGCGCCAGACGGATGGGTCGGCGTGGGGGTGGTCGCCTCGCAAGATCCCGCCCCGTCGCGGCTTCCTGCCATCCGCCGGTCCGGGCAGCCGGTGGGCGTCGCGACGAAGGTGGCCGGAGTAGATGTCGTCGCGTTGGTGGCGGGGTTGGTTGTCGTCGTCGCGGCGGCGGGGTTGGTTGTCTTCGTCGCGGTGGCAGGGTTGGTTGTCGTCGTCGTGCGAACGCCGACGCTCGCGCCCGCGGCAGCCGACGCCGAGGCACTGGTGTTCACGCGCCGCTCCGACCCGACCGTCTTCCTTCCCTTCGCCGGCGTCGATGAAGCTTTTTTCGTTGCCATCTTCTTCTTCGATCTTCAGGCTTGTCCTCGTCCTCCCCACGGACGGCGCCAACTGTTGTGGTTACAGACCAAACAGAGAGAGATGGTAGTGGGGAGTGGGAGGATGTAGCGTGTAATGTCCTGCCCTCCCCATGGCCAGTGTTTCATATATATATATGCATGAGGAGCGATTTTACACTTATGCCCTTACATCAGTTCATCCCTACTGGGGGTATTTGAGTCATTACACATGTTCTACTCTGGTCCTTATAGTCTTCTAACAGGCCTGCTGGGTTTAGGTGGGGGCCATCCCTACAACAGAATTTATTTTAAATTTATTTGAATTTGGTGGATTATTTTCACGTGTAGACTTCGACGATTCGGGAAATTTCTTCGACGAAGATTTGCACAAATTTGAAGAGCAAGGCAAGTCACACTCCTTGATCATGTTGATCCCAGATTTCAAAATAAAACTATGTTGTTTTAAATTATATTGCATGCATACTTTTATTCAACGTATTTCAATTCAGTTTTAAATTTAGTTATTGCCTACTCGTTAATTCCTCCATTGAATTTGAATTCCTCAATACCTTGTCACCCTAGAATCAAATTCTAGTTAATACATTAGTGTTGGCTAGAGAGTTTAATCAAATGCTTAGCCCTGCATAGTCATATAATTTTGTTTTGGGATACCTTTTCACATAAGATGACGAACCCTTTTACATAAAATGATATGAACTCTTGACTTTGGTGAGTCAAGGAGGTTTATGAATTATTTTGAAAACAAATATAAAACTGGTTTAGAATGGTGGGTGCAGGCATGCCCTGTTGGTTGGAGCTGCAGTGGTTGATTGTCGTGCACAGGGGTATGTGGTTGGGCCCGAGTCAGATTAAGGACCGGTCTGTGAGCTACTGTTGCAAAGCCCTTATCGTACTACCACATGGCTGGTATGGGACAGCCCTGGCTGAATAATTTGTGAAGTCCCAATCTGAGTCAAGTCGTAGGTTGAAAGTGGCGTGGTTGGTGCCATGTGAAGTCTCACTTGGGCGGCGTGGTTAAGCCATGAGAAGTCTCGTCTAGGCTCAAGAGGGGTCCCGATGCAGTGGATTCCTTCTGGGTGAAACCTTAGAGTTGGCTTGGCCAGGTTGAAGGCTTTGCATTGTAAAGGCCTTGTCACGACTCCTTGCCGCACACCTAAGGAAGTGTGTAACTCGCGTGGCACAAAGGATAATCGTGTCTTGTGGGTAAAGCTGTACAACCTCTGCAGAGTGTATAATCTATCTGGATAGCGATTGCTTACGGTCATGGGCATCTTGAGTAAAAGTTTTTCATGGATTAGACTTTGTTTTTCAAAATATTTTTGAAAACCTTGTGGATGGATGGAATCCATGAGTGATGAAAACCTTGCGGATGGATGGAATCCGTGGGAGATTGAAATCTGGTGAATGGATGGAATTCATCGAGTTACGCAGTGAAAGCGTGTGGATGGATGGAATCCATACGTGAGCTTTTGGAAAAGATGGTCCGGGTGGGATGCCCGTGGATAGGTTGGTGTTTGGTCAGAGTCGGCACTGACGGTATTATTTTTGATTACAAGTATTGTTTTTACTTACTGTATTAAATTCAGTAATTTCAATCTATTTATTGTATTTCTTAAATGTTGTTTTATGCAAACTAACCCTATAAGCCTTCCATTGAAGCCTTTATCATTATGGTGCATTTTCCGTGTGACTTGCGGAGTACAAGTTTGTACTCACCTTGCTTGTTCCACACAGAGAAGGAAGACGTCAACTACGATGAAGATCTGGACGAGTAGGCCGCATCTTACTATCGTTTGCCTGTGGGCAGGCTTGGGCTTTGCTATTTATCAGTTTGCTTCCGCAGTTATTTCCTTTATTCATTTTGCCAATGAGCATTGATGTAAGACTTGGCCATAAGGCTGTACCCTTTTATTTAATATATTCAGTCATTTGTGCTTGGTATTTATCTTTGTTGTACTGTGTGCACTAGCTGATCCTGGACTAGTGCGATTTACACAGAGGATCCAGGAGTCGTTACTCCGGGTTCCGACAGTTTTGGTGAATATGCAAAGCTGCACTAAAGGAAGTGGATTGTGGATAAAGCGCTATGAGTTGTTGAGAGCTAATGGGTAAAGTGTGTTGTAAACCCATTAGTGGAGGCTATAAATAGAGGATGCTCTCTAGTAGAGAAAATTGAGAGAGTGGGTGTAAGAGTTAGGGTTTTATTTGGTTCTCTCCATGCATGAAATGAGAGTGAGATTTTAGAGTGAGATGGCTTGAGAGAGTGTGTTATCTTTCAAGCATGTATGGGGACTTAGTGTGAGATTGAGAGAGAGATGAGCTGAGAAATCCCTCATTTGTAATCGCATATCTCTTGGTATCTATTTGAGTTCGTTTGAGTCTAAGATGCCTTGGTTTCATTTTATTTTCTCTTGAGTCGGCTCCTGGTTTTTGCTTGTGGATGATGTCTTTTGCTTGCGTAATTTCATTTCTTGACTTGCTCTGGACGTGGATGAATCTCAAAGTCAAGTGACTAATTTGTTCCCGAAGAGCAATATGTTGACTTGAAGATTACTCTTGTTTAACTGTTTTTATTTTGCCTCAGATGGCTGTTCTTCATCTGTAGCGTGCCCTCTGTCTTCTTTTCTTATTTTTGCCTTCCTGCTTTTGCATCTTCCTTCTGTTGGTTTCCCTGTGTGTGTCCATGCTCATTTATTGCCGATACTTCAGTGCTCCCTGTGACCAACAATGTGCAGGAAGGATGGACTAAAGATTAGTGTTTCGGTTAGATCCAAGCAGCTTTCTTTTTGGCTATTATTTTCAGTCTTCTTTTGCTGGCCAACTGCACAACGTACAGCAGTGAATTCAGTCTGCAGACCTCAAGTTCTTTGCTGAATTTTTGCTGCTTTCGGGTCTTCACTGCAGGCCTTCCAAAGTGCAGTTTCCAGCTCACTTTTTACAGCCTTTGAGCATTCGGCCAGCCAGCTTGTTGTCTCCTTTTTGGCCAAATTTCCTTTTTGCTTGCAGTCACTCTTGCTTAAAGATCAAGCATGCTGTCTAGTCCAAACCATTTTTATTGAGAAGATAAGACACCAGTAGTTGTTTACTGTTTTTCTTCAAGCTTTGCTCACAAGTCTTAGTCTTTTTGGAAGTTGCAAGTGTGTTTTTGGTTGGTCTGTTCTGAGTTTTTATTTTGTGTTTGCCGTTTTTATTTCTTGTTCCCAGTTAGATCGGCCCATTTCATGCACTCTTGTCTATCTCCCTTATCTTTCTGTTTGTGATCTGTTATTGCCTGTGAGCATTAATATTCTTTTTCGTAGCTTCTATAGCTATTGGAGAAGAAGTCGGTGTGAATACTCGGGGCGGATTTTGAAGGCACCATTCACCCCCCTCTGTTGCCGTTTTCGATCCAACACTCCGCTTAGGTGGCCTAGGTGCTAGGCCCCTGTTTGCAGTCCGCCTAGCGCCTAGCATTTACTTGAACATTGATTATATCGTTATCAGGAGGCAAAAAAATGAAGAAAGTTGTCTAGTTTTCCTCTCTTCTTCAATAGGTCTTAGAACCTTGGCGACGGTATGTCCAGTCGATTAAGAGTGAGTGCCCTACCTTTGGTCCTCAGATCTGTACCTAACCAACCTATACTACAACTGTGCGTGACTTAGGTCACATGAGCGCGTACCAGTGTAAACCAGATGAAAAAAGAGGTAGCCAAGCGCAGAGTGTTGTGCGCGCACGGGGACTAGAATGAATGCATGTAGTCGTGGTACATGAGAAATGAGCAGATGTACATCTGTGTGAGGGCAAGTATCCACGGATACATCAGAGTTGACACCTATAATGCATGGACATGCCTGGAAGGCACCGAGTCCGTGTCGGACACAGACATGCTAACACGGCACAGATACGTATTTTAGACGTGTCTGAATGTTAACATGCCAGAAAAATGAATTTGTTTGTCAAATACGTATTGGACACGCAGCAAACACGGATGGCCTTTTTTTTAGACATGGTCCACTTTAGCTGGGCCAGGCCACAGCCAGAGCCCGCCAGCCCAACACGAAGTGCTTAAGTCTTGAGGAGTCGAGTGTTGGGGTCTCTAACCAGATTGGGCACTAGGGTTTCCCGTGCTACTGCTAGCACCGCTCGTCGCTTCCCTGCTTAGCTCATCGCACCCATCTCCCGCCGGTCGCCGTTGCTCACCTTTGTGGCCGCGGCGGAGGAAACGAGACTGGTGAGCAACGAGGGTAGTGGCAACTGGGAATCCACAATTAGGTGCCACCAAATACACCATCAGCTACAAAAGTAGGTGAATGCTCAATGTAGTGTGAGGTATATTCAACAGCAAAGAGCGAACGGCAGCAGAGTAAAGAAGGGGCATTTGTCTCAGAGCCTACTGGGAATTCAAGCGAGCAGCGAGTGCGACCAGTGGCAAGTAGTGTACGGCGACCAGCAGTGAGCCCAATGAGTCCCAAAATCATCCCGTGCTCCTTCCTCTCCATTCTCCACTTCGGTGGCCTGTTAGACCCAAATAATCTTGTACTCTGGCAGTGAAACAAGAATTATCTTCTGGAGATGGGGTGGTTTCTATGAACAACCGTTCTAATGAGGTCAATAATGTATAACTATAAGATCCTCCTAAAATTGATGGATATTTATTGGACGAACTGTCCTGGTTTCTGAATGATTCTCCTCATCATAACAGTCCTGTTGGAGAAGTAGACATGTAGTTACAGCTTGTTCATTTCCTAGTTTCTTACTAGATGAATTCGTCTCTGGGCTAATTATCTTTCATATTTGTTGCAGCATTCAGGTCTACCTCCAATATCTGAAGTGGATGCTCAAGCTGTTGAAGTAAACACTTGCGATCTCTACAATGAATTGGCAGGGGTTGCTGGGTTAGGAGGTGTACACATTGTTACAACTTTGATCCCAGGAGAAAACGCGCACATCGCAAATAACCTGAGAGAACACGGAAGAAATTTCTGAATTTCTTTATTCTCTTATTTGCTCCCCCTCTTTCTTGCTTTTCTTTCTTGGATACAAAACTGGGTACAAGTCCCCCCCAATATATAGGGATAAAACTCTCCTACTCCTATTCCGATTCGGATTTCAAGTTGGACTCAACTTCAACTTGAGTTACATACGGAGACGGACTCTACTACGTCTTGAACTCTAAGTCAAGATTATTTGTAACAATCTCCCCCTTAATCTTGACTTGATATACTCTAGTTTTAGTCTCAATGCATTATGAACTACCAGCCACGCCTCCACATGAAGCGGTCTACATGTAAACTGCATGTAGGAACTCAACTCAACTGGTACGGGTCCACCAGATGCAAAGATTCTAAAACATTGAGGCAGTCGGACTCAACTATGACTTACTAAACTCATACTTGATGCAGAACGGTGATACATCTCCTCTCCTCTGCCTTGCTGCGTTGTTTCGGAACGACTGCGTTGCTTTGCTTCTCTCGGCGCTGGCTTTTGTTGCTCCAGTTGTACGACGCGTGCACGGAGGCCTCGGGAGCACGGCTCGAGACGAGCGCGAAACAGAATCGTCGAGACGATTTTTCCAGCGACTCGCTTCTCACCTAGGCTCTGATACCACTTGTTACAACTTTGATCCCAGGAGAAAACGCGCACATCGCAAATAACCTGAGAGAACACGGAAGAAATTTCTGAATTTCTTTATTCTCTTATTTGCTCCCCCTCTTTCTTGCTTTTCTTTCTTGGATACAAAACTGGGTACAAGTCCCCCCAATATATAGGGATAAAACTCTCTTACTCCTATTCCGATTCGGATTTCAAGTTGGACTCAACTTCAACTTGAGTTACATACGGAGACGGACTCTACTACGTCTTGAACTCTAAGTCAAGATTATTTGTAACACACATGTTGATGGCTTTTGTGCTAGCGATATGATCCATATGCTATCTTTTAATTCATTAGCTAGAATTAAATTCTTGTAATTTGCTGCATTTGAACTAGCAAATTTTCATAATCTAACACCAGATCTCTGCACAAGTGCACATTCAGGTAAGAAATGTTGAATATTGCAAGAAGTATGGATTCACAAGCTAATAAACTTCTGACTTCTGACTGATCACTATGGGAGAATGCAAGGTTAAAGTGACTGAGTGACTACTACTCAACTTCATCAAGAATAAGATGGCTGGAAGCTGCAGGAGGTACTATGTTTCCTCCAAAGTATTTTTTTATTGTGTAGTAGCCTACTTGGTTGATATGCACAATAAACCTGAATTTTTAACGCATTTTGATTTAGTTGGGTTGCATCTAGACCATGGTTTAATTTTCATGTTATGTAGCTCAAAACAAATAAAAACTCTTGTTTCACAAAAGTAGGAATAGACAATAGTGGCTGGCTTGGCTTCATTGTGTTTGCATTTACATGTTGGATTCTTGCACTCTTGTGATTGTGCTTATACTATTACATTTATATATATGTAATATATTTATACACACACATGTATATGTACACGTACACACGTAGACGTATACGTATACGTACATGGATACATACATGTATATATACATACATACACATATACATACAGATATATACGTATATATATATACATATATACATACATGCATACATGTCTTGTGTTGGTATTTTTTAAAAAATGACAAATCTCTATATGCATATTGTGTCAAGGGCGGACCTGCCCTTCGGGCGAGCCCGTGCGGCCGCCCAAGCTCTTCGCCGGCCGGAACACCCCCCCCCCCCGGCGGAGCACACGCCCCGCCACCCCCGGCCGGGTGTGATACGTGTGCTGTGCACATCTTGCTGGAACCCGGAAGCACACAAGGCCCAAGTCCATTAGTCGAAGCAACACCCAAAGTCCCAAATACCCAACAAACACACGGCGTCACGGCCCAACAAAGCAAGTCAACAAGAGATATACTACGCACGGGCCAACACCAAGTCGGCAAGTCAAAGAGTACAAGAAAGGAGCCGGCGCTAACTCTAGATCCCGCGCGGGTGGGCGGCAGAGGCGGAGGGCGATGCGGCGTGGCGGCGCCCAGGCGACTAGGGGAGGCTGGGAGCCCAGGAGGCGGTGGCCGGGCCCGTCGGGGAGCGCGGGAGGCGAGGAGTCCGGGAGGCAGGAGGTGCGAGGCGGGGAGCCTGGGAGGCGCGACGTGGTGGGCGGGGCCCCGGGGGATTTGAGGAGCGCTGGAGCGGGTCGGACGTCGGCGTCAGGCGCGTGTCGGCGGATTTGAGCCAAGGAGGCAGTCAAGCAGATCGCCAGATTGGCTACAGCACCATCTGACTGAGGAGTTGTTGAAGCTTTGAGCCTTTTGAGGAGCAGACCGAGTAAGTCGAGACAAGAGGTGATTCACTGATTTGCTGATTTGAGATCGGGAGTGAGTGGGTGACCGACAGACGGAGTAAGCCGAGGCCTTATACTGTTATACACTGTTCAAAATTCCCACTTCCCAGATAGCTTTGGTATCAGGCTAGCAGCAGCTCACTTTTCATACTAGAATGTGAATATGTGATTATGAATTTGAGCATTTCTATAGTTTCTATTTTAGCAAGGTGCAATAAATTCTATATTTTCTAGATTCCAGATTTGTGTATTTGAGTATTAGTTTTGATAGCTTGTAAAAATTTTATGTAGATTGTAATTGTAGAATATGTAAACTAGCTTGTCAAAATGAGGGTACTTATATTTTTACCTCTCCAAAAACAGTGATCTGAGGCTTGTTCAAATTCAAAATGAATAGAAAGGATTTGAATAGCTATTTTAGCAAATTGTCAAGCAGAAGTACGAAGGAAAGCGGAACGGTGGCTGCACATGTACAATCTCAACTTGATGTCCAATCGAACCAAGTCCAAGCACAACAACGACCACAAGAACAAGAGACTGCACTAAACAACTGCAACAAATGGATGAAGGTATTAAGGAATTCAACCCGGATCACATCATTGCTAATCCGGGACTTCGTATACCGCTTGATGATTTTCATCCCGACATTAGAGATCAAGTGAGGAGGGCTTATTTGTTGAAGGGCCCTACTCAACCAATTGGCCATAATTACCCTCGTAAAACATATGGAAAGGATCTTAGAGCCTTTCGTGAATCATGGTTCAAAAAGCACGATTGGTTGGAATATAGTGTAGCGAAAGATGCGGCCTATTGCTTTTATTGCTTCCTTTTCAAGCACGAACCTTTACATGAACAATTTGGTTATGATGTCTTCACCAAAATAGGGTATAGCAATTGAAAGAATCAATACAAATCATATGCTGATCATGTTGGTGGGGTTGGTAGTATTCACAATAATGCAAGGAAAGCATGCGACGAATTTAAGAATCAAAGGTCGAGTGTGTCACATAAGATTATGTCTTATAGCAAGGAAGCAGAAATAAAATATGAAATTCGTGTGACTGCATCTTTAGATTGTGCAAGTTTTCTCCTAAGGTAAGGTCAGTCATTTCGTGGACACGATGAATCTTCTTCTTCCTTAAACAAGGGCAATTTTTTAGAGATGATTGATTGGTACAAAGAAAGGAAGGAGGAAGTCAAGCTTGCATTTGATGAGCTATGTCCTGCGAATGCCCAGATGACTTGTCCAAAGATTCAAAAGCAACTTGCAAAATGTTGTGCGCAGGAGGTCACCAAAGTGATAAAGGAAGAGATTGGGAATGGTCTTTTCTCAGTTCTTATTGATGAATCTCGTGATATATCAATCAAAGAACAAATGGCTGTAATTGTGAGGTTAGTGAATATTAGCATTGTATTCTATGATTGTTTTTTTTAATATTTGCATTGTTATACTCAACTAATTGTATCATTTGTCATTCAGGTTTGTGAACAACAAAGGCAAGGTCATAGAAAGATTTTTGGGTATCCAACATGTCACAGAGGTAACATCAGATGCATTGAAGAGAGCTTTGATTGGGATGCTTGGTGCACATGGTTTACCTATTGCTAGACTCCGAGGGCAGGGGTACGACGGAGCTTCAAATATGAGGAGTGAATTCAACGGCATTCAAAAATTGATTCATAATGAGAACCCATATGCTTTTTATGTCCATTGCTTTGCTCATCTGTTACAGTTGGTAGTGGTTACTGTCACAAGTTGTTGTTCATCTATTAATGATTTCTGTGAGTATGTCACTTTGATTGTGACCACTACTAGTGCATCTTGCAAGAGGAAGGATGTATTGCTAGACAAGCATCGTCAAAATATTTTAGATAAGTTGGAGAGTGGTGAGATTTTTTCTGGAAGAGGTAAGCATTAAGAAACAAGCTTGGCAAGACCTGGAGACACTAGATGGGGTTCTCATTATGCAACTTTAATCCGTGTTGAAGCCATGTGGGATGCAGTAATAGATGTGCTAGACATTGTGCATGAATATGGGCATAATACATCTAAGGCAGCAGGTTTGTTGCATATAATGGAGACTTTTAATTTTGTGTTCATATTAAAGATGATGTTGAAGGTGCTTCGCATTACAAATGAGTTATCTCTTGTATTGCAAAGGAAGGATCAAAATATTGTTCTGGCCATGTCATTGCTTGTTGATGTCAAAACACGGTTCACCAACCTGAGGAACCATGGCTGGGAGCCACTATTTACAGAAGTTAAAAAAATTTTGTGATGAAAATAAGATTCCAGTGCCAAATATGGATGAAGCGATTCTAAGATGGGGTCGATCAAGGAAGGGTGGGATCACAGTCACTCAAGACCATCATTATCGTGTTGATACTTTCTTTGCTGCCATTGATGCTATTACCACTGAGATGGATCATCGCTTCAATGAGGTATCTTTGGAGTTACTTGTATGTTTTTCTTGTCTTGATCCAAGAGACTCCTTTTCAAAGTTCAATGTGGATAATATTGCTCGACTTGCGGATATCTATGACGAAGATTTCTCTATTTCTGATCGTGCGGCTATCAAGGATCAACTTGAAACCTTCATTCTTCATGTGCGAAGAATTGATGATTTTGTTACTTGCCATGATCTTGGAAGCCTGGCCATGAAGTTGGTTGAAACTGAAAGGCATATTGCATTTCCATTGGTCTACCGCCTCATCGAGTTAGCATTGCTACTGCTAGTGGCGACAGCATCGGTTGAAAGAGCCTTCTCGGCTATGAATATTATCAAGATCGATTTGCATAATAAGATATCCGATGATTGGCTTAATGACTTGATGGTGTGCTATATCGAGCGAGAGATATTCAAAGGACTTGATCATGAAAAAAATCAAGAAACGATTTCAAGACATGAAAACTCGAAGAATGAAATGCCTCGTTCTCCTAGACGTACTGAGAGACCATGTGGTTATGACTCCATGTTTGTGATGAGTAATTGACGAGAGTTCTGAAAAGATTGAGTTTGGTTTGTGCGTTTCGTGCCATGATGGCATTTGGCTCAGTCGGGTTGGTTAGTTGGACTTGAGACATATTCTTCTTGCCGATTGGTCGATTGTGATTACATTTGTCGAGCGGTGCTATGTGATGTGTTTCTTGTCTGTGATGGCTCCAGGACGTCGAGGCGGAGTCGTGGCGAGGCACGGAGGACCGGACTAGGCGTAGGCGGTGCCGAGGTCAGAACGGTCGAGGTATGCCGAAGACGGCGAGGACTCGAGGTGGTTGCGAGGCTTGGACGACAAGGAATGCGGAAGCTTCCCGGAAGGTGCAGGAGGGGTGTTTCTGTAAAAGCGCAAAGCTGCATGAGGAGTGGATTGGGTCTTTGATTAGCGGGTAAAGCGAGGGAGAAACTTGTTAAGCTAAGGCTATAAATAGGAGAGGGATTCCCAGTGCATGCATGTCTTGAGAGGGGAGTGCATGGCTTTTAGGGTTTTGTTTTTAGTCAAAATGGCCTTTGGAGAGGTTGTTTTGCTTTAGGCTTTAGTTGGTATGGAGTAGGTGAGTTGAGACAGGAGGGTGTTGTGCTTTGTCCATCTCTCTCATGCTATTTAGTTTAAGGTCTGGTGCTTGTGGTCTGAAAGAAATGAAAAATCTCATCATTTTCTCAGTTTTTCCAAGGTCTTATTATTTTCTGTCTTAGTTCTGTTCGAGCCCTGCTATATGCCCTGGCTAACAGAGATAACTAGTCTGACCGGAGATGGTTGTGCGGTCAGACCGGTCTTGAGGCGGCGGTCTGACCGGCTTTGGCTATGCGGTCTGACCGGCCTCTCTGGATTTTCTACTGCAGCCTTGCTTTTGTGTTTTTGTTTGCCATATTCTTTTCCTCTATTAGTTTCATGTTTCCAGTAGCTAGTTCTCCTACTTCTTCACAGCTTTTGTAGCTATTGGAGGAGAGATTTCAAGTGGATAATTTTTGGGGGTTAATTTTTAAAAGAGCAACATTCACCCCCCTCTGTTGCCAATTTCGATCCAATACGTACTTAGTTATTTACTGGTATATTTTTTGTCTTCTTTTTTATTGTATCTTTTATATTCTATTATCGAATTGTGATACTACTGATTTATCTATCTTTCACAGTTGACAGGTTGTTTCTTTTACAGCTCATCTACAATTCTGGATTAAGCTTCATTAGTGAGGTATCTATCATTGTCCTTCCGTTATCCACATATGTTAACATACGAATTGTAGTTGTTGTTTCTATTTCGTATCACATACTTTTATTAGTGTGTTTGCAACATACTTTGATCATGGGTTGTTGTGCTTTTGGGTCCTATTGTTTATTTCACACTTCCGACTTTAGCTTGCCTAATTTTTTTCCTGGGTCCGCCACTGTGACTTCGCCCTACCTACAATTTTTTCCTGCGTCCGCCACTATATCGTGTCATGTCGAACACATGTGTCTGTGTCCGTGAACATAGGTTGGCACGTACACTGGCAGGCACGCAGCAGGAAACCAATGCATGGGCCTGTGCAACGTATGGAACAGCAAGCACAAGGAAAGGAATTCATCCATAACCTGGGTGTGTACAATTTTCATCAGCATGCTTGGCAGCGTGTGGAACCGAAGGAACCAGAAAACCATATCTACGTCAGCACCATGCTGGTACGAATCCTAGTTTAATTCGGTTACTTTTTAAGTTTTCGGGTTAGTTACTCAAATTTTGTTAGGAACTGCTATACTGTAGTCGCATGTTTTTTATACCCAAAACAGTCGTTTTGTTAGCCGTTGGATGTTTTTTGAGATTCGTTCTCGGGATGATGCGGTGAATGCGGTTTGCAAATTCGCACCCGCTTTTTTGCCACGCCCGGTATCTTGAAGCTTCTTGTCCGGACCCCTTTTTTCGAATAGTTTTTTCATCGAGTCTCGCGCCTGTCCTAATCCCACTCGCTTCGCTGGAGAGAGAGAGCAGAAGTGCGAAGCACTCGAGGGAGAGAGGAGAGGTGCGGAGCACCCGAGGGTTCTCAATTAGGAGCGGCAATCTCGTCGCCGGAGTGGAGATCTTGTCGTGCTGGAGAGAGAGGAGAGGTGAGGAGCACTCGAGGGAGAGAGGAGAGGTGCGGAGCACCCGAGGGGTCTCAGTTTTGAGTGGAGATATTCTCGCCAGAGCGGAGATCTAGTTGCCTTCTCAGATTTAGCGGAGATCTCGTCGCCTGCGTCTTCCCCGTCGAGTCGCCGGAGCGGTGTCTTTTTCCGGTGAGCTCTACCTCGTCGCGCGGAGCGGTGTCTTCTCTGGTGAGCTCTATCTCGTCGTGCGGTGTTTTTTCTCCGGTGAGTTCTGCCTCTCTCGCTCTCCATTTCTATGTCTGTACTTTTACTGTATGTATAGGTCAAATTTGTAACTTGTTTTTTAACCGAGAGATCTCATTGCAGCGTCTTCTCCGTGTTGTTCTCCGACACACGAGGTCATCGTACAGTTGGATCTGAGACCTCGTCGTGCGGTGACTTATCGGTTGAGTTCTGGATCTCTTTCTTTTATATCTTTCTGTACATTACTTTACTTTACTGTCTCTTTAGCATATTATCCCAAATACAAACCAGACTGTCAAATCTTCCACCTTAGTTGTAGGTTTTGTACTGATCAGGGTGATGTCTATCCATGACACCTTGGACCATTGCTCCCACTGTTTTTGTAAGCAATATCTTTTGCTTATCCCCGTTGACTTGCTCAACTTGTATGCGGAGGAATTGTCACACAAAGAGCTAGCCTTAGATAGCTTATGTAGAGGCTTTACCACTTGTTGCTAGAAATTCTTCCTGGAAATTTATTGTGTTATGAAGAACTGTAAATTGAAGCCCTGACGATATATATATAGATGTGCGCGCTCACGCGTGCGTGCCAAACTTTACACTGTTGTACTATGTTATTCTGGGTGTTATTCCTCATGAATATGCTGCAGTTTCAAATGTGAACTCATCCAACAGAGAGCAGATCCATTTAGCTTTTTGTCTGTTTCCTTGACCTGGTAGGATGTCATTTTCTGAAGTTGGATGATGCTTAAAGTCGACCCAATTCCTTCTGTTTGGATCCTTGAGAACGATGGTCTACCTGAGTTCGGATTAAACCTCTATTTATGTTCCTAAGGATAGGTTTAGTTGGAGTTCCAGTTGTAAGATTCACTAACAAACATAGAAAAAGAAGAGGAAAGCATAACAAAGAGCACTAGAATATGTCACGAGGTCAGGTAAGATGTCCATTGTCTACAAACTATGGTCATGAGTATCACATTTTTTTGTGTCCCGATCTGTAGTTTAGTTGAAGGCTAGGGGGGAGGTGGAGCGATGATTCTGCTATTGCTGTTCTAGTTTTTTTTGTACTGATGCTATTGCTACTGCTGTTCTACTGTTTTCTATTTTTTTGATACTGATGCTATTTTGTTGCTGCTGTTTTTGCATACCTTTTTTTGTTATCTGGTAAATGTGCAAAAGAAATCGAAACGCTAAACTCTGCATACTACCCCGAGAGAGAAGACTTTATTTTGTATTACTGAAATTCTGCACACTAATTTTATGCACATTTTGCTGAAACTAAAAACGTGTACATAATTCTCCTGCACATAGGTTAAAAAACTGAAACCTCTGCATACTTTTGTTTTTGTAAAACTAGTAAACTCTGCATAGGATTTGAAAATCTTTTTTAAACTCTTCATTTTACCTGAGAAGAAGGCTTCTTAATTAGCAGCGTTTGTAATCACATATATCACAAACAAGTATGCAATTTATAGAATACAGTGTTTCTGAATTTTTTCAAGTATTTTTTTGTTTATGTTTTTTTTGTAGGTGCTCTTATGAACCCTCATAAAATTTCTGCTGAAATGAAATCAAAGTTTAAATCCATTCTTGATCACCATGTTCAAGAACCGTTGTTTGATGAGGTAATTATTTAATAGGGTTTTGTCTCTCTGAAGTGCAATAATCACTAGTTTAACTTTTTTGCATTTGATATTCATTGTTTGTAGGTTAAGGAGGTATTATCATCAATGCTTGATCAATTTGAGCATGAACAAACAACAAGGTTACTTCATGGGTTAGAATGTTTGGCTGTGGGTATAGCCACAGTTTTGTGTTGCGACACAAGGAACTATCGTGGAGGAGTTAACGATACAAAGTTCGTGGGCAACAGGACTACGCCTAATATGGTACATGTCGATATTGATATGGACAGAGTAGATGCCCAAGGTCTCAATCTGAAAAGGTGCTGTGCTGAGCATTCTTCAAGAGAGAACTGTACTGCTGGGCCACCAGGGCCTTATCCAACGGGTGTGTGTGATGAGGGTGATTGCGATCAAGAGGAAACTCAGAAGCTATACAATTATGGGTCAGAAACAACTCCAGGACAACGTGATGATCAACCAACACAGAAGTTATCTAGCTCAACAGGTCAGCAATGGCTGTTTATTCCTCTTAACCTTTTGTTTTCTTGTATAACAGCCCATTTTTTAATCTATTTTTTGTTTCTGTTTTTTGTTTTTGTTTTTATATCTGTCATGTAATAATACAGAGACAATCCAAGTGGGTGATTGCGATCAAGAGGATACTCAGAAGATACACAATTCTGGGTTAGAAACAACCCCAACACAATGTGATGATCAACCGACACAGAAGTTATGTAGTTCAACAGGTCAGCAATGTCTTCTTTTTGTTCCTCTTAAGCCTTTTTTTTGCCCGCATACCATCCCTTTTTGTACATGTTTTTTTATTTTTGTTCATACTCCTTTTTTGTTTGTTTTTATATCTGTCATGTAATAATACATAGTCAATCCAAGTGGGTGATTGCGATCAAGAGGAAACTCAGAAGCTACACAATTCTGGGTCAGAAACATCTCAAGGACAATGTGATGACCAACCGACACAGAAGTTATCTAGCTCAATAGGTCAAAAATATTTTTTATTCCTCTTTAAGCCTTTTTTGCTTGCATACTAGCCTTTTTCTATCAGTTTTTTTTATTTTGGTCATACTCTTTTTTCTATTTGTTTTTAGATCTTTCATCTAATAATAAGACAAAGAGGACATCTAGTAGCGAAGATTATTAGCACCAGGCATGCAGGTTTATTTCATCATCGATGTGTTGTTTTTAAACCCCAACTTGAAGTTCAAATGCAAGCCCATATTTTGTTGAAGCTCACTAACTTGTCGTTTGATGGTGGGTGAGTTTTTTTTATTTTTTGAAGGAATTTGTCCTGCCGATCAAGTTCCTCTTCCACATGGCAAGGTATATACATGCTTAAATTTATTTTTTGTTTTTGATCTTATAATTAGTGCAAAAAAGGAATTATTTTTAGTTTATGTACATGAAATTTTTTTGGTTGTGCAACACAAGTTTTTGTTGATTGGTTTTTGTATGCAAAGGGAAGCACGCTTGATGCACTAGATGAGGACTTTGGAAATGCATATGGTTGCATTTCAATTGATAGAATCATTCCCTCCATTGAAGGTAGCACAATGATTTGCTTATTGCTTATTCACTTTTTTAATTTTGTTGCGTTAGGGAGATGGTGTGTGCGCCCGAGGGGGGATGGTTAGTATAATCATGTTTTTTTTGTGTGCACATAGATGGCTGTAATTCTAAAGGCTATGAACAATCACACAATCTGAAGCGAGATAATAATGGATTGAACGACGACTACTTATTTTCACTCAATGTATGCTGGCTTAATTCTAGGTTTTTTTTGCTAAGAAGCTTGACTGGATATGTTCATATCATATATTTTTGTTCTTAACTTCAGTTTATTGTTTTGTCAGAGTTTCAACATTAGTAAAGGGCTTGCTAACCAGAGTCATGCTGGCGATTGTCATGGTAAACCCACCCTTCTGTTTTTTTCATAACCATTGTCTAACTTTTTTTAAAAAAAAATAGGTTAACATGCATGCACCCTATGAAGCATATCTTAATACAGAGTCATTTTCACAACTCCCAAGATGTTTTGTTAGAATCATATCTTAATACAGAGTACTATCACTGCGATGTTTATTTGTTAATTAAGGAGGCAGCATACATTAACGTCTGTTGCAATTAGTACACCAATTTCTAAACCAATTTTATCACCCTTTTTCTATCTTTAATCCGATATAATTTCCAGGAAGCCAAAACCAAGCTAATATAGGGGCAAGTGATAGGATAAGCAAATACTTTAAGTTCCCATACAGTCCAAAGTTGATGGATTTGTTTAACTAGGTGCCCTCATTTGATCTCGGCATTGACGATGATGATGCGCCTATTATACGGAGTTAACCAGATACAATCAGTGTACCTGAAGGACCCAGCAAATCAAAGCTGACCAATCTATCACATTCTGTTCATGGTGTCACAGGGGGCACTTATGTAAAAGAGGTAAACACCCCTCATATTCAAAATAATGCATTTTTCTCATTCTAAACACTTTTATCTTTTCTAAAATATATTCTTTTTTTAAGGATATCCGCACTTTAAATATTGATAGCGACAAAGATGTCCAAGTGATGAATAATCCACATAAACATAATGAGGTGTACAAAAGATTATAGCGTTTTTTGTAAAATTTTGAGTTATGAATTCTATTTTTTTTTGTTTATGCTTTTATGTATCATCATTTTTTATTGTTATCATCTGTTTATTTAACCTAGGGAGGAGTCATAGTTATTGATAATACTAAGTCTCAAGTTCCTTTAGAGACCACCCCAGTTTCCAAAGGCGTCTTTTCTATGAATATCATCAACCTGGTAAACAAACTTTTCTTGTGATTATGCATGGTTTTTTCCCCTGTATAATATGGGTTTTGTCTTTTCTGTATATCTTTCCACCTTTTTTATATAAAGATAAGTACGATATGTTTTTTTGTGTACAGGACTCCCCAGACATTGTGTTCTCTTCAACAACGCCCTAGAAAACTGTTGTTAACGTTCTTCAACCACTCGATGCCAATGTTGTGAATACCAGGGGCAGCGGAGGTGCTGGGTCTTCCACTTGCAAAATGTCTGCTCATAGGAAGAGGAGGCAAGTGAAGGGTAGTAGATACACTGGTCAGCCATACACTAGTCCAATTAATAGATTTGTTGTGTCTTCAGAAGACATGGCATACTATCAAGCAGTAATTAGTTTGTCAAAAGGGAAACATGGCAGGTTAGTGTTTTATGCACCCACATTTTTTATGCATGCATTGTTTTGCCTATTATTTTCTGCACATATGTAATTTGGTCTTTTTTTTAGTTCTAAGGCAATCTCAGTGAAGCCAGATGGCAAAACATATGTCACATATAGTTGCTTAGGGTACTCTCTTAGGCCCGAAGGCAAGATTGACAATTTTTTTGGTGAATTGCTTCTGTCGTCTTCTTTTTCAAGAGAATCATCCTACGAAGCCAAAGAAGCACTTCTTTTTCAACTCAGTTGGAGTATGTCACCATCTAAATAAATTTTTTGTAGTTGTTTTTCAGTTCTTATTTTTATTGAGCTTTTCTGTAATTTTTGCAATTTTTGTGATAAACTTTATTTTTTGTTGGTAAACTTTATTCTTTTTTGTGTAGCAACAACTTTTGAAGCCAGAATCAGAATTTAGTTTTGCAAATGTCAAGCATGAATTCGAAATTTCCCACAAAGCAAAAGTCACTGCAATCTTGTGAACTGGTTAGTAGTCATCCAATTATATATATATCCTTTTTTTGTATGTATTTTTAATTTGTTTAACTTTTGTTTTGAAACATTGTTGTTTTATTGCTAACCAATTTCATATGTTTTGTTCATTGTGCACTAGATTCTATTCCCTATTTTAAAAGAGGATCATTGGATCCTTTTTGTTGTCGATATAAAAGACTAGAAGTTTGTATTCCTTGATTCAACAGTTGGTGGGAGGTCGTATGATGACACCACCATGATGAATCTGGTACGTGTGCTATATCTTTCCTTTATTATTGTCCTCCTTTTTTTGTAACTATCTCTTTTTTCTATGATAAATCCCTATATTTTTGTTTTTTTGCTATGAACATCAACCAATCTGTGATGTTCTTGTATATTTAATAATTTTTGTTCTACAATTTATTGGTATTTGTAGATAGGAAATTTCACAGCAGCATTTTTTACAACCGCGAAAAGAACATCAGTCAACCCTCTTGATTTTGACATCGATCAGCTATCACCTCATCGGCAAAAGTGGAAGTAAGTCCCCCTTTTTTTCTTATGTGTGTTTTGTTTACCAGCAAACATTTTTTTACCTAGTTGTTGTAGCTGCCTCTTCAATCCCCCTCTTCTCATTTATGATGGTTGTTTGTTCATATTTTTTCCTTTTTCCCAGGAAAGACTCTGGTGTGTTTGTTATGAAATATATGGATATTTGGGACCCTAGAGTTGCGTTGGAAGCTCGGTTCACTATTGATGATATGCCAAAGATAAGGATTCAACTTCTTAACTGTATGTTGCGCAGCGACCAAAACTTGGTAGATTTGAGTTGTGTTCAATGTTTAGATGGAAAGGTTAGTCATTAATTTGCATTTTCATATATTATACTTTTCAGGCAGCTTTCTTCATTTCATCTACATTTTTGGTGTAATATACGTTTCTATTGTTTTAAAAGCTGTCTACATTGATTCCGTTTTTCTTGGAAATGTAATCTTAGGTGGATATTTTTTTAGCTTGAGTAGTTTCAATAGTTGTTTTCTTTTGCTTTTCTAAAATATTCCTTACTATCATAGCTCAATTCAGAGTACTACCATTAGCTCAATGCATAGCATATATAGAAATGCAATAATAGAAGTTGCATAATGCAAATTCCACAAAGTAATGTATCCCTGTGTTTTTTTTGTTATTTGTAGGGTGACTTCCGACATGTTGGACATCAAAATTAGCTGTTCGGACATCTCCAATGGTTTTTATGCATTTGCTATGTGTTTAGCCTTCTATGACAACAAGTTCAATTGTTAGCAGGCATATTCATTAGTGATATACTATATGGACCACATATTTTTGCTTTCAGATATACTATACGAATGATGTACTGCTCTTAAAATGTTTCTACTAACAATATATGTGTTTGTTAGCCTCATTAGGTTGTTGGTTTAATTTCGCAATATGTCCTGTATCTGTTCTGGTTATTAGAAGGTTAGTTGTGTTTTGTTTTATTAAACTTCCAAATGTGTTTTGTTATGTGAAACATCCCTACGTGTTTTGTTTGCTTTTTTTGAATCTTGTTTGGTTGGTTAAATTTGCTTTTTTCGAATCTTACTTGGTTGGTTGAATTTGTTTTTTGAATCTTGTTTGGTTGGTTGAATTTCCCAAAATGTTTTGTTTGGTTTCAATGTTATGTTCTAAACTTTTATCTTAGAAGGTTAGAAGGTTAGTTGTGTTATGTTTGATTAAACTTCCCAAGGTGTTTTGTTTGGTGAAACATCCCTACATGTTGTTGTCTTTTTTGATCTTTTGTTTGGTTTGGTTTGGTGAAACATCCCTACATGTTGTTATCTAAACTTTTATCTTAGAAGGTTAGTTTTGGTTTTCTAAACTTTATCTTAGAAGGTTAGTTTGTGTTTTGTCTGGTGAGATATCCCTAGATGTTTTGTTGTGTTTAATTTCCCAAGATTTTTGTTTAATTCTAAGAGGTTGGAGTGTGATTGTGTTATTCTGGCTGCATAATAGATTGGGCTATGTTTGATTAAACTTCCCAAGCTGTTAGTTTTGTTTGGGAAGTTTGAATGCTATGTTTGATTAACCTCCATGTATTAAACTTCCTAAACTGTTTTGTTTGCTTTTTTGAACTTTGTTTGGTTTGGTTTTCTAAACTTTTATCTTAGAAGGTTAGTTGTTTTTTGTTTGATTAAACTTCCCAAGCTGTTTTGTTTGGTGAAACATCCCTACATGTTGTTGTCTTTTTTGATCTTTTGTTTTCTAAACTTTATCTTTGAAGGTTAGTATATGTACTTGTTATTAGAAGGTTAGCTGTGTTCTTAGAAGGTTAGCATAATAGCTTAGTTTTTATTGCCTAGCTTGTCTTTTGAACTTATTTATGATGAATGCAAGTAGTCACACTGCCATAAACACAAACTCTCCTATGAAAAAACAATATTCTAGTATGCAGAATTCTGATTAGAGCATATGCTTGAAAGGTTCATTACGTAATCAATTAGGAGTTTTATTTCATAGATCCTAGGATAGGCTGCAAGATTTAAGAGATTACTGAAGCACCATTTGTTTTGTTTTGGTCTCACTTAATCATGAAATACTCAATGTATTCATGTAAATTGAAGCATTGATATATGTTCTTATCATACTTTTAAGATTTATACTTCGAACTTTGTTTGGTTGAATTTCCCAAGATGATTTGTTTAGTTTGAATGTCATGTTTTATTAAACTCCCCAAGCTGTTAGTTTTGTTACTCGTTGTATACATGACCACTAACATGAAATTAAAACATCAAAATTACTTATAGGAAAATCACATCTTGCAATTGTCCATGTTACAATAGTCTTTCTTACAAATGTAATTGTTCAAAATTGTAGGAGATAGATGATTACAAGAGAATAATTGTGTTGTTCCATTCTACAATAGTCTTTCTTACAAATGTCATTCCAGTAGTGTCCTTCTATAACATACTACTATTAAGTTTACAAGTGGACTTTTTTTCCGTTTTGACATCATATTTTCCTGATGTCAGTCGAGTATTTTTTTTCTTCTCCTGGCCGCATTGTAGCCTTGTGTACTCCATCATTCTCTACATTTCCTTGAGTGTTGCATGCTGTGTGGCCTTCTTTTTTGATTGTCCTCCTATAGGAACTTCAAAATACAAACATTAGTTTTGAACCTTTGTATATGTTATGTATTTTTTTTGCAAAATATTTTTTTTGCAAATTTACCTTGTTTGCTTGCTTTATTTATCTTTTGCCTCTTCTTCTTGGGTAGTTCAATTTCAACATGCTTCAGTTTGCATGTTGCAAAGTTGTGATCAGTACCTCCACAATGACTACAGTGATATATTTCCTTCTCCTTAATCCTGTCAATTAAACTTTTAAATCTTGTTGATGGTCTTCCTTTAGTTTGAGCAACATCTGGATCTACAAGATTGATCTGTCCAACTGCCGAATTTTCTTCTCCTGCAACATTATTTGCATTTTTGTCACTGTTGCTTTGTCCATGTGACTGTTCTTGCATTTCTTTGTCAGCTGCAATTATGATTAGATGATTTTCGATCCTTGATATCTCTTCCATTAGAAAATTATATGTTGCACCTGACTTTGATCCTTTTGATGCTAAATCAACAAACCTTCTAGAAAGGACATTAAACCTTAAGGTCGAATTTTCTGCATCTGTATTCATTGCATTAATTCTGACAACTTTGTTGACTTTCTTCCTACATCTATCAATAATGTACCTGTCTGGGATTTTTGTGAGGTCCAGGTAAAGAATTACTCTCAGTACATGTGAACACAATATACCATCCTTCTGAAATTTGGCGCATATGCAGTTAAAATCTTCTCTGGGTAAGTCTACTAGAACAATGTATTTCCTATGTCTCCATTCTTTTTTCTTGTAATTTAATGCTTGGAAAACCTCATAAACCTTGGATGGTTCTAGTTCTGTCAACT
Source organism: Dendrocalamus sinicus (assembly GCA_036346575.1). Lineage (NCBI taxonomy): Eukaryota > Viridiplantae > Streptophyta > Magnoliopsida > Poales > Poaceae > Dendrocalamus > Dendrocalamus sinicus. The sequence goes on along the minus strand of CM070661.1, from coordinate 17,227,750 downwards.
GAAGTCTTGTGGTATCTTTGAGTTGCTTTTGAAACTTTTTGAATATATTCCTGTTGTAAAGCTGCATAGCTTGCTCCTCAATGTAGTATTCAGACCATAATTGTTTTGGTTCTCTGGATCTGCATTCATGGTTGTCTTTTTCCTCAGCGGTGAAAATTGTATCTATCAATCTACCATACTCTTTGAGGAAGCTTGTAACATTGTACTGTGGTCCAACATTCCTTTTGATTCTTGCATTTGTGCCTTCGCTTAGCGCGGTGCTTTCTCTGAAAGGATAGAAGTTTTGTTTAAAGTATACTGGAACAAACCTCTCTCTAGTTAGCCACATCTGTTGAAAATACTTGATGTTTTATATTTGATATTTTCAATCATTTCTTGCCAAAGCTTTTCAAATTCATCAATTGTTAGACAATTGTAGATAATGTCTTGAAAATCCTCAAACAATTCATGGTTCCTAGAAAAGCATTTCCTACCCTTCTCAACGGCTTTCTTCAGTATGTGGAACAGACAATTTCTATGTGTTGTGTTAGGAAATATTTGAGATATTGCTGATCTCATCGCTCCATCCTGGTCAGTTATTATTGTCAATGGTTCTTGCCGTCCCATGGCTGATAGGAATGTGGTGAACAACCACTTGAATGTGTCTACAATTTCATCTAGTATGAATGCACAGCCAAATATACATGTGTTCCCATGCCATGTGATTCCAACAAATGGTGCAAATGGTAGATTATATCTATTAGTTTGATAGGTTGTGTCAAAGCTAACACAATCCCCATATTGAGCATAATATTCTCTTGATCTGCCATTTGTCCAAAACACATTTCTAACCTTCTTATTCTCATCCAAATCAAAAGCATAATAAAACCTGGGATCATCTTTCTGTTTCTTGCTAAAATATTCTAGAACTTGCACCATGTCATTAGTTGTTGTCTCTCTGTTAATTGATGTTCGAAGATTGCTGACATCCTTTTTTGTGTAAGGTAATGCTATCAAGCCACTACGCAGGAATGATAGAATCGAGATCATGCTTCTTGTCGGTATGTTACACTCTTTTAATGTCCTTATCAACCTCTTCTCCTCTGGTGTCTTGTATTTATATGATCTCATGAATCTTGTCCCTGAATTTGGATTCAGGTCATGGTTGTGGTCCAAATCAAGTCATGTTATGTACCATAATCCATTTGTTTTTGTCACAACCATTACACACTCACAATTGGTCTTTATCAGAACATTTGTGTCTCTTTCTGTCGTTACTTCCTCCTGTTTTTGCTTTTTTGTCACCCCGTGCCTATTGCACTTTTGTGTAAGGTAATGTTGTCAAGCCACCACGCAGGAATGATAGAATCGAGATCAAGCTTCATGTCGGTATGTTACACTCTTTTAATGTCCTTATCAACCTCCTCTCCTCTGGTGTCTTGTATTTATGTGATCTCATGAATCTTGTCTCTGAATTTGGATTCAGGTCATGGTTGTGGTCCAAATCAAGTCTTGTTATGTACCATAATCCAATTGTTTTTGTCACAACCATTACACACTCACAATTGGTCTTTATCAGAACATTTGTGTTTCTTTCTGTCGTTACTTCCTCCTGTTTTTGCTTTTTTGTCACCCCGTGCCTATTGCACTTGAATGTAACTCTTGTGACCTCATTATGTTTCTTCTTGCTTGTGGTGTGATAGGTATGTGTAATGACCACTGAAAATCCTGATAGGAAAGCATAAAAATTGAAAAAGTGGTGTGCTTCTTCTGCTGTTTTGAATTGCATCCCCATTGCAGGAGTGTACTTGCTATCTATCTGTACATTATTGCCCTGTTTTGCTGCTTGTTCTTCAAGAATCAAGAAATTCTCAATATCATCTTCACTTAGCAGTCCATCATGTTCTGTCCCATTTATGTCTTCTTGCTGGCGTGCTTCATTGCTCATATGAAATGCTGGTTCATTTGTAATGTCATCATTCTTATCTGGCCCCTGTGAAGCAATGTTTCATCCAAGAATTAAGAGTTTTGTTACCTATGTTAATATGTACAGAAGGTATGATTTTCTATATGCTAACATACCTTGGCATTTTCCATTGTCTTTAACGTATCCAAAGACCAATAATGGGGAGTTTCATCTTCACTGTCTACATGTATGTCCTGACAATAATCTGCCTGCCCTATTTGTGCAACTGTGTAGTCATCATTTATCCTGCTGCTTGTCATTATCATTGAATTCTGGATACATACATGATTCAAGTTAGTAATGACATGGAAAACATAAATGTTTTGTTTGTTGTGTCAATTTTTCTCTGTAAGAATACATGTTAGTACTTGAAAACCGACAGGGGCATTTAAAAAATCCACGCAAGTCCCTAATCCATCCTGCAAAGCACCATAGGAATGCAGGTCGGTTTTTTGTGTCATTTTCACTGGTTACTGAAAGTACATTTATCTTTTTTTTGTTTTAGCATGTCTTTTTTCTCACCTGGGAATTTGAGTAAATTGATCCAGTGCTATTAATCATTTGCTGCATCAGAGTCGTAAATGGTAGATGAACTCCCTTCGACAAACAAATGACAGTTAAAACTCATAGACAGATTTTTATGTTTTCTCAGTGAATTGTGTCTCCAGATACTCACTGTTCCCGACGTATAATTCAAGATTTGCAATTCATCATACGTTAGATTTGTGTCTTCATATTTGTCCTGTGTCGTCAGATTTTTATTCAATGTGTTGTCAGTTTGAATACCTGAGCTCAGTTGTAAAAAAAATGGTTTACATAGTTACAATCTGAAAGCACTAACCTGTATAACTATTAGCATTGTGATAAATTTGAAATTTACCTTCATCCTATCAGCATTGACTGGTATTGATATAGCAAGATCTGAATAGGTTCCTGTTTTTTAACTAGAGCATTAACTATCAGCATTGCAGATGTTCAGTGCATGTGGAATTTAGATGAGTACTAACTTTTTGCTGGTTTTTACTGCAGGTGTTAATATAACCAGAGCATATAAAAGGAGTTAGTAAGGATTTTGACATTTTTGCTGGTGGAATCTATATAATTGATGCTGTTTTGTTTGGTGAAACATCCTGACATGTTTTGTTATGTTGTCTTTTTTTTTATCTTTTTGTTTGGTTTGGTTTTCTAAACTTTACCTTAGAAGGTTAGTATCTGCACTGAATATATGCCCAGCATCATATATTTTTAATTTCTACCAGATTTTGTTGTTTCTTTTTGAGTTGCTTTTTTGGAACCAGTTTTTGAATATATCCATGTAAATTGAAGCATTGACATATGTTTTGTGTTGTTATCTTTTTTGATCTTTTATTTGGTTTGGTTTTCTAAACTTATCTTAGAAGGTTAGTATCTGTACTGGTTCTTAGAAGGTTAGCATAATAGCTCAGGTTTTATTGCCTAGTTTGTCTTTTGAACTTATTTATGATGAATGCAAGTAGTCACACTGCCATAAACACAAACTCTCCTATGAAAAAACAATATTCTAGTATGCAGAATTCTGATTAGAGCATATGCTTGAAAGGTTCATTACTTAATCAATTAGGAGTTTTATTTCATAGATCCTAGGATAGGCTGCAAGATTTAAGAGATTACTAAAGCACCATTTTGTTTTGTTTTGGTCTCAGTTAATCATGAAATACTCAATGTATTCCTGTAAATTGAAGCATTGATATATGTTGTTATCATACTTTTTAGATTTTTTATACTTATTATGTGATATATGCCCAGCACCATGTATTTTCAATTTCTACCAGTCTTTTTGTTGTTTCTTTTGTAGTTGCTTTTTGGAACCAATTTTTGAATATATCTATGTAAATTGAATCATTGACATATGTTATCATACTTTAAGAGTTTATACCTTTCTGTGTTTTTAATTTTTGGATGGTAGATGTTCAGTGCATGTGGAATTTAGATGAGTACTAACTTTTTTTGCTGGGTTTTGCTGCAGGTGTTAATATAACCAGAGCATATAAAAGGAATATAACTAGAGCATATAACCAGAGTTTATACCTTTTTGATTTTGAATGCTGATACTCAGGAATCTGTGCCAGCACCATGTTTATGCAATTGAACCAAAAAATCAAGGTTAGTTTACGCAATGTACCTTGCATTTGTTCTGGAAACCCCCTTTTTTCTTCTAATTTCTCTCGGTTTCCTGAATCCCACTGCTGTTGCTACGTTTCTACTTGATCGCTGCCACCATTTGATCCATGGCGATCTGTTCTTTCTTCTTCAGACAGCGTCTCCACATTGTCTTGCTGCATGCTGCGTCTTCTTGCTATGTTGCTTTTTTCTTCAATGCGCTGGTCTCTGCATTGGGAAACCATCTGTTTATTCTCTCCCCTTTTTTCTTTCTAGATTGCTTTTTCCCCCTTCCACTGGACCACGTCGTCGACGATTCTTATATGTTCCTTGGGTGTTAAGTTGATGGTGTTGTACGAAGTTTGTAATTGTGGGCTATGTACTGATTTGTACATTTTTGTAAACGTTTTGTTGTACAAAGTTTTGTTTTCGTGGGCCTCTGTACAAGTTTTTACCGTGAGAACAAGTTGATGATTTGTAATCGTGGGCCTTTGTACAAAGATCCAATCATTTTTTTTTGTGTTCAACGTAAGAACAAAACAGGGCACAAAGCCCATTTTGGAGTCTGACAAAAGCAACGAATAAAACCCACAAATGAAGCTAACAGGGTTTGTGGATGCTGACGTTATGGGCAATTTTCAAAACGAGGCCCAATAAGATTGAGGGCCCGTTAAGCAGTTTATGTAGCTTTTTGCAGTGGACAATCTTGTATGTCCAAAATCTAATCGTGCGGTCTAGATTTTGACTGTTTTGACGATGAAAAACAGTCAAATCCCATATAGACAGTCCCAATTTTGTTTGATGAGTCGTTTTCCATGTGGCTGCGTCCGAATAAAGAATGGAGCGACTAGAATTATGTCGGTTCTTTTTCTTAGAATACGGCTATTTTTCAAGAAAGGTCCAACGGCTAGCTAGTTCTTTTGCTTTTTAATGGTCAGTTTGTTTCCACAAATTTGAAAAGAAAAACAATTACCAGCAATAAATCAATCGATCAGAAGGGTATTCTACCCCATAACACTTTGTTACATATCGCATAATTATTTTCTTTCATCGCCTTCACGCTATATCTTACTACTGATTTTTTTCAATAGCATACAAAAAAAATCAACTTCTCCATCCATTTATAAATATGCGTTGTTTTGGATGTTGAGAGTTGAGACAATATGTAAGACTTAACTTGATAGCTAATTTGTATCACAATATGCTGATGGAAAGCTAGAACAACATAGTAGAAAGTATTTTGGTAAAAAAATATATTTAGAAAGAGTTTTCCTTGAAAAAGTTTATAAAACATTTATGTACTTATTATCAAGGGAAGTGAAATCTAAGGGGAAAACATTAAGAAATAGAGAAGACATCCATGTTATTAGCTTCCACATTGATGTTAATTATTGCCTCCATTGTTTTTACTTGTTGTTTTGGATATTAACATAGTCTCTATTATACACCTTTGACCATTAATTTTTCAAATAATTTGTTAAGAAATTTTTTAAAATATACTAATATAAAAGTATTTTTTATAACAAATCTAGAAATATCATTTGCACATGATAAGTCTAGATTTTTTTGTATGTTAGCGATCAAAGTTTTAAAAGATTGGCTGCACGTATTCTAAAAATGACATCTAAAAAGAATGAGGGTTTAATTAACTACCCTTAGGGCACTAGCATTAACATGTTTCCTGGAGTAATCCAAGGTAAGAAGCTACTCTTCGTTAATGGATTGCTAGCACTTAATACCTTATCAACTAACTTTTAAAAAGATACCCTCTAATTAAACTCTACGGAGTGCATAAGGGCAGTCCCAATGGTGTATCGATGATGGTTTCTATCCTCATTAAATGACTTGGCACGTAGACAAAATGCTGACATGGCAATGTAATTAATGATGAAAGAGAGCACAAATCCTAGAAACGGTTTCCTCATGAAGAAATCAGGTCTTCACTCCACCCAATGCACCAAGAAACTATGAAATCGCCATTGGGAAGAAACCACCAGTTTCTAGGGGGCTCGTGGCACACTCTCATTGGAGAAAGAAGATAGAGTTGGGAGAGAGAAAGAGAAAATAATTATTACTCGAAGACACCTCCACTGTGGAAGATAGTTTCTATAGATGATTTCTTGTGCTATGGAAATCGTGTCAGTTTCTTCCATTGGGACTGCCCTAAGGGCATTCCCAACTTTTCAATGTCCATGTCCCTTCACATCATCAGGGAATAGCTGTAGATATAAGAGCAAGTATAATAAGAGGCTGTTAGTAGGCTGTATGCTGAGGTGGAGGAGCGAGAGGAGGAGAGAGAAGAGAGGTGGGCTGTAAGTTTACAGCCAGCTGAAGCACAAGAACCAAGAAACTTTGTGAGAGAAAGGGATGGGTCATACAGCCTTCAGCTGGCTGTAAACTACTATATGAATAGACTGATAAGTGGGCTGTAAATGTCCATACAGCCAGCGGAAGGCTGTATTATTAGCCTTGCTCTTAGGTAGTGTCTATCCCTGAGTCTAAGCAATAAATTCACCCAACTCTCCTCTCTCCCCCTCACCCTCTCCTTTATCTCTCCAGATTTAATATTTTGCTTGGATTTTGTACCTAAGTAATATCTTGCATGAGACACTACTTTTCTATCTCTCTTCATTAATTCTCCCTCTACGTCATCATAAATACTAGGTGGCATGCTAATCAATATTATAGACAATATTGCTGACTAGGACTCATGCATTAAGAGTGCCCTAAGAGCAAGGCTAATAATACAGTCTTCAGCTGGCTGTATGGACACTTACAGCCCACTTATCAGTCCATTCATATAGTAGTTTACAGCCAGCTGAAGGCTGTATGACCCACCCCTTTCTCTCACAAAGTTTCTTGGTTCTTGTGCTTCAGCTGGCTGTAAACTTACAGCCCATCTCTCTTCTCTCTCCTCCTCTCTCTCCTCCACCTCAGCATATAGCCTACTAACAGCCTCTTATTATACTTACTCTAAGAGATTACAACAGACTTCTATATACATGCAAATCCTAATATTTCTGGAAAGATAATGACATATATCCTTGTAGTGCATGCCCCATGAGGTCGTTGACTTGTCTCAGAAGCTCTATGGTAATCACAAACTAGCTGCCGAAAATTTCTGCTTCCGCTTTCACGCTTTCACTACACACCATCGTTCACATGCCTCATGAGTAAATTAGCAAAGAAATACTTAACCACCACCCGAGACTGTTCGATCTCGTCCTCTCAACCAGCTAGCACCAATGGCCGGGCACGCAGACGCAGGAGTCCGCACCGGTCGCCGTGTCGTGCTGTTCCCTTTCCCCTTCCGGAGCCACATCACCCCCATGCTCCAGCTCGCCGAGCACCTCCGCGGGTGCGTTCTCGCTGTCACCGTCCTCCACACCGACTTCAACGCGCCCGACGACGCCGCGCACCACCCGGAGCTCACCTTCGTCTCCATCCACGAGTCCCTCCCCGACGAGGTCGCCGATTCCGGCGCCAAGTTAGTCGAGCAGATGCTGGGCCTCAACGCCGCCTGCGAGGCACCGTTCAAGGAGGCCCTCGAGTCGCTGCAGTGCCGCCATGAACTGTCGGACATCGCGCGCGTGGTGGTCGACGGGCAGTGGTACGCGATGCTAGGCGCGGCCAGGGAGGTCGGCATACCCGTGCTCGCGCTCCGCACGGACAGCGCCGCCACGTTCCACAGCATGCTCACCGACCCGCGGCTCTGCTTCGACGGCCGCTCCCCGATCGAAGGCAAGTAAAATTTTTAAGTGCAAAATCATGTTGATTATTTTTTGGAGCATGCATTTCTCGGTCTGATAGCTATAAATTTGTTAATTATCCTGCAGCAGAGAAACTCGACAAGCTGGTGCCGGGGCTCGAGCCGCTCCGCGTTCGAGACCTGATCCGTGTCGACGGCAGCGACGCGGAGAGTGTGCGCCGTTTCATCGCTCTCGTCACCTACGCCACGCAGACCTGGGCGTCGGGCGTCGTGGTGAACACGTTCGACGCAATCGAGTCATCGGAGCTGGCCAAGATTCAGCACGAGCTGTCCCGCCCGGCCTTCGGGGTTGGGCCGCTGCACTTGCTGTCCCAGGCGCCGGTGGAGCACGGCCTGCACGTGCCGGACCGCGGCTGCCTGGCGTGGCTGGACGCGCACCCGCCGCGCTCCGTGCTGTACGTGAGCTTCGGGAGCGTGGCGCGCATCGACCACAGTGTGTTCAAGGAGATGGCGTGGGGGCTGGCCGACAGCGGCGTTCCCTTCCTGTGGGTCGTCCGTCCCTGCTTCGTCAGCGGCATCGAGGAGGCTCCACCATTGCCAGAAGGGTTCGAAGACGCGGTGAGGTGCAAAGGGAAGGTAGTTACATGGGCGCCGCAGAGAGAGATCTTGGCGCACCCATCAATCGGTGGGTTTTGGACGCACTGCGGGTGGAACTCGACGCTGGAGACTCTATGTGAGGGGGTGCCGATGCTTGTGCAGCCGTGCTTTGGGGATCAGACGGTGAATGCGAGGTATGTGACGCACCAATGGGGAGTTGGGCTGGAGGTGGGGGAGGTGATAGAGAGGGCGACCGTCGCAATGGCGGTGCAAAGATCGATGGTTGGTGAAGAAGGGGCTATGGCGAGGGACAAGGCGCGTGATCTCAAGATTCAAGCTAGTCAGTGTGTTGGCAAACGAGGGGCTGCTAGAGTTGCCATTGATAATCTAGTGGAGTACATGTTGTCCCTTTGAGTTGTGAACTTTCCATCATGATGATGATAATGATGGTTGCGCTTTGTTGTTAAGTTTTATTCATGTTACAAAATAGTCTTGTTGAGCAAACCGAATTGTATTATACTACCATCAAAGGTAATGCTTCCATTCAGGGACTGTAGGACAAAAAGTTCAGAACATGCTTTGCTTCTACAGTATCAAAAGTTCATCCCAATTCAACATATCCATATGTCTTCAAAATCCATGATGAAGCCATTCTCGGTTCATCAGGTGATCAGGCCTCGGAGGTCGCAACTTAAATCTCTTCATGTTGGATCATCTATTCTCACATTTGTAGGGACTCGGACCTGGTGATCTTCCATTGCTCAACACACCATATGCCTAAATGTAGGGGTGGGAAGTGTACAGTAGGAAAATTCAGTTATTATGTCCTTGGAGTGTTGTACATATATGGGCCTGTTTGGCAACGGTTGTGATTTATGACTTTTGACTGAACTTTTGAATTTTGGCTGTTTACGGTACAGATTATGGAGAGAGATACTTGCGACTTTGGATGGTACAGATGTTGGGCTTTTAACGTGTACATCGCTTAACTTGTAGACCCTGTCTTGATAAAATACTCCGTTTAAAAGTTATGTACTATAGTAAAAGTCAAAAGCCATCAGCTTCGGATGAAAAGAACAGGCCCATAGATGTCCTGAGTTGATCTGTCACGGGCTCTGAAGCAACAAAATGAAAGAAGAGCCTAGAACTTTAGAAGTCGATCGGCAGCGAAACAATTTCAGGAAGTTAGTGTGCCATACTGGCTGGGGTACTTTCGTCACTTTCAGATACCCATCTATATCTATGTTACGGTGACAAATTACCTGGCGACCATATGCTAGGGAAGCATCTCAGAAAGCATGCCAGACTTCCATGTGTGATGGAAAGAGGGTCGTCCTATGAGCTTTGGCAATCCATGGGGCTGTTGATACTTGTGTATGACAGCATCATTTGAAGAAGGTGGGAAAGTGTTATGCCATTATGGCGCGTATGACCGATATTGTAGAAAAAAAATAGAGAGGAGATATGAATTTTTACGGGAAAAATCCTTACGAAATAAAATAGGCCCACGAGGGTGAAATCTTTATACGAGGAGACATTACAAGCACGAGATGACAGACCATCTAAAATATGAGACTACAGTGGTACATATATAGGACAAAGAATAAGAGTTCATAACGAGGAAGAAAATCGAATCAGAGTCAGTTGCGTCGATCACTGGGTCGACACTACATCTGGTGCGGCCCATGCCTAGCCCTAGCATCGGTCATGCTATGTCTGGGACGGGACGGTGCAGTGTCCGACATGAATACGATATGAATCCAGATCAAACTTCAACAATCTCCATCTCGAACCGAATTCTCTCAAGTAGTCGTAGAACACAATAAAATCCTCCAATCAAATTAGCATGAGCAACTTATGTGCCGAAAATCGATAGGACTAGTGAGTGATACCAACTAAGTCTGAGCTCTCAGACTTAGCGATAGGAATTGGCTTTGTGTCGGACCTAGAAAATTAATTCCAAATCCTATATGTTTACTGTGCTAGTCGCATGATCAATAGCTAGCACACACATACCACATTGTTGCATCACATCCATACATGAGAAATTAAAATAGAGTAGCACATAATATTAAGCAATCATACATAGGTCCATATGACCAAGTTGTTCACAAATATGCTGACCGGCCAAATAGTTTACACCACAAATACTTGCAGAGGAAATAAATGATAAGCAAACGATAAAGGGCCCAAAAGATATGCCTAGCCCACAGCAATTGAATGGGGTTTTGTAACTTCCTGTTTTAGACTTTTCTTGAAGTGTTTAAAATAAAATTTACCATTTGGATTCTTGGAATTAATTAAAGCTTAAAAATAATTTTTTATGAAACAAAAGGGTTTAATATGACTAATCTAAACTTCAATTGTTGCTGAAAGTATTTTATTTGGGTTCCTTGTGCTTCAGGGAATTTTTATGAATTTTCTGAATTTTTTTGAGATTATTTGCTATTTTCTAGACCTCAAATGAATTTATCCTATTTTTGCAATTAAAAAAATTGTTAAGAAAAATCCTTTAAGCTTTTGGGCCGAAACCCATCCTTTCGGCTTGGTTTTCCTCACTCACAGCCCAGTTGGCCCAGCCCAGCCAGCCCGCCGCCTTGCCCCGTTGGATGTGTGCCAAGTAGTGGCAATCCATTCGCTCGCTCGCTAGTCATCCGATCTCTCCGAGATTCACCGTTGAGTTTGCCGTTATCTTCATCTTCTTCATTGCCGACCATTCGTCTTCATCGAGTTGTCCACTCCATTGATCTCGCTACCAGTGAGTGCTCGCCCGCCATCCGGCTAGCTGCCACCATCCGCTCGGTCCATGTGCGCACCATGTCGCATCGGCTGTCTCGCCTATGACGCTTCACATTGCGAAGGGCCACCTCTATCGATGTTTTAATATCAATCTTACGTATGATTTGTTTGGAGTCGGGGGAACTCTTAGAAGACTTGGTGTATGCTCATGCGGAGTAAAGACATGACAAACTTTATTCTGATTCGGGTCTTCTCCTAAAAGAATAACAACCCTATGTCTAGTGTGATTGCTAATTACTAGAAAGGGGAATTACAACAGAGAATTATGCTAATGGCTAGCGTTATCTCCTCCTTTGATTAGAATCGCCCCTTCTCTCTTTGATGTTAACCTTTATATAGATAGTGAAGCAACGGCAGTTGTCCTGCACCAGAAGACGCCTCAATGCTTCGGTTGATAATTGCCTGATAGAAGTTACTGTTAGAGAGAAATATAAGGCCATTCTCCGTGTAGCGGTTGTTTTCAGAGAGAGATCATGTGCGGTTATTGAATAAACACATGTTTTAACTGCCTTATCAGACGAACCCACGATGCAGTTGTTCGTCGTAGACAAGTTAGTCAGAGATAGGTTGGTCGTAGGAAAGTCCACAACCATAAGGTGGTCACAGTACAACTTATGACTACGTAGTCGTAGTAGGACTTACGACTACGTAATAGTCGCTGTGAAATTTACGACTAGGTGGTCATGAAAGGACTTACGACCAGGGAGTAGTCGTAGTGAGACTTACAACAATTCTGAGGGACTTCTCTCTACTAATAAGGGGTATATTCAAGGAATATAATGACATAATAATTTGAGGATTATTCTATCCTCGCCAGCGTAGTTTTGCGTGTCATCCATGTCACCCCATGCCCCTTCTGGCTGACGCTTGAGCTTCTATGTAGACCGAGTCCATGGTGCACAACATTGCTGACATCCCAAGCCCACATGCCAGCGTTTACTGTGCCATGAACCCATAAGCCGAGCCTCGTCAGCAGCCACGCAAGCATGCCACCTCAGCCCTTAATCCACATGTCCGCCCATGTCACACCACATGTCCACCACGTTAGCCATCTAAGCCAGGTCACCTGTGCCATGTCAGCACCATGTGTCATACCACGTCACCCTGCCACCTCAGCCCTAGTGCCATGTGTCATGCCACGTTAGCCCTAGAAGTGCAGTCAGCCACCACATCAGTAGATGATGTCATAATTCCAATTTTCCTTTAGGAAGATAATTCAGCCAAAAAAGAAATTAGTTGCTGATGTCATAATTAGGATTTTCCTTTAAAAATTCCAATAAACCTAATTTTCCTTTTTCTTTATATTTAAATCTTCTGAGTGCCCATTTTTCTCTGTCCTAGCTCCGATTGACCCAATTCTTTTTTCTAAATTCATCTAAAATCGAGCTCTACCTTTCGGTTCTAATTTTAAAGTTTTTGGAGTTTATTTTAATTTTATTTGATTTTATTTGTTCATCATTCATTTTCTCTCTCGTTAGATAACGTCATCGAAGGAATTGAAGCAGGATATGAAGATCAAGAGTTGTTAATTGAGCAAGGCCAAGCCAAGTCATGTCCTTTTATGATATTAAACTTATTGTTTTTAATCTATTATTTATTATTTTAATTTGAATTATCATGCATTGCTATTTTAGTATAAACCTTTGTACCTTGTAGCTATTGTCCAACTTGATTAATTCCACTTTAGTAATTTGAATGTCATAATTTCATTGTCACTACAAGACGGGTAATTATTTAGTGATGTAATATTAGTTGTCACATGAGTTATACGTTTAGTGTGCTTAGACATGCTTATTTTAGTACGTTGAGCTCATCATCACATGTTAATTAATTAATTAATTTTGACTTAATGAGATATTGAATCATGGTGGCCAGCCATAATTATAAAATTTGAGTGCCATGGCATGCCAGTGTCATTGGTGTTGGTTATTCAAAACTGGTTTTCACTTGGACGAGTGATCATATAGTGAAGAGGGAAATGTGGTTAGTATTTCTAGGATGTGGATTTCTTGTCTGGGTAATATCTAAGGACTTAAATTTGTAAGCCATTGATCTGAACCTTATTGTACAATGACATGTCCAATATGGGATGGATCTGACTAATTAATTTATGATGTTTCAATATCGGTTTCGCCATCGGTATGTCGGGGGTGTCGGTCAAGCATTTCCATGGGAAATAAGAGGGATCTATTTGACTAAGTGGTTAGCTTACGCGATTGTGAAATCTTATTGGGTCAAACTGAGTTGAGATGGAACTTTGTAACAACCTTGTTATGATCTTCTTAGTCAGCATGCCCAAGGAAGCGTGTTGCTCTAGTGTCACTATGAGATGATCATATTGTATGGGTAAAGTTGTGCAACCTCTATAGATTATAAACTATTTGAATAGCCATGTCCCTGGTTATTGACAATGCTCGGTGATTTCACACGAGGGGTAGATATTTAATAAAACTTTGTTGGGATAAGTATGAAAAGTGAATGGTTAGTTCACTGGTGGTCCATTACGTGAATTGTTAGTTCACAAGTGATTCATTGGGTGAATGGTCAGTTCACTTGTGGTTTAATCAATTCCTTTTATTATTTATTTATTAGCATTTTCCAATGTTCTTTTTCAATATATATAGTGTATTTACTTTAAATTATTACTTTCTTCAAAATAACAACTCAGCTATCATTGGTAAGCCTTGCATATTATATTGCACTTTTGTTACAAACGACTTGCTGAGTATTCTATATACTCACGACTATATCCATACTTGTTCAGTTGAAGAAGATGAACCATACCTGCTAGAGGTATGTGAAAGAGGGTACTTCGATGACTTCTCAGAATAGGACTTCGCTCTCCAGTCGATTGTCTGTGGGCATATCGAACGGCCACTTCAATTCATTGTGTTTCCACTGTTAGATCTGTTAAGCCTTCTGGCTGTTAAAAATTAAACTTACCCATAAGATTGCAACTCTGATAATCAATTAATATTTGAGTCTTTTTCTTGGTTAATCGTGAATATGGTTGGTATTCCATCTATATTTCCACTGTGTGCACTAACGTGATCCTGGACTAGTGCAGTATACATAGAGAGTCCAGATTTGCATATTCGAGTCTCGATAGAGATAGTATCAGAGCCATATTGACTATAGGACTAAGCCCTAGCTAGAATGGAAAAGCCTTATGGACTAATGAAACACATAAAATCACATAACTTGAATCACATATAAATTAAATCTTAAGTTTCTTTGCTTTTTTTTTCTTACCTCCTCCTTAGAGTCTTGTTCTTGTCTCTATCTAAATCGCTAAAACGGTTACTAATCCACTCCTGTATTAAAACATTTGTAGATGCTGTTCTCCAATTCTTTTGCCAGTGAGGAAGGTGACTTTTGTGAGGAGTTGCGGCTCATGATTTAGGACTTGGGTTACACTCGCTGTCCTCAGTTGCACGGATTCGCTACTATCATGGATGGTAGGGAAGTTTGGAGGGTCAGTATCACTATCTTCTATGAGAATGGATGGGATAGCCACCCTTATCACTTCATCGTGGATCGAGAGACTTTCAAGTCAAGATACCAAGAAGCTGACAGAGTAACCCTTGCACGCTTGAGCTTCACTCACTGTCATCCTTTGACGGGCACTCCTTTTCATTACTTTCCCTATCGCAAGAAGGGGGAAGTCTTCAGCACATTCAGGAGTTCAAAAGGTGAAGCCGACCCTACGGTTGTCCACATGGCTTTGCTCATTAAGGCGCAAGATGATGCCAATAGCCACATGGATTTGGAGTTGGAGAGTACATATGTGAAGCTAAGAGAGACGCAATTGGAGTTGGCACAATTAAAGGAGCTACACCAAGACATACAACAACTTCAAGTGCTGTAGCAAGAATTGGTGCGTCAACAGGAGCTTGAGCACGAGGAGCATCAACCTCAGATACCACAGGAGCAACAGGCTTCATACTCACCTGTGGAGTTGCCATCTCGGGGGTTCACACCAGAATCATTCCCAGTCCATCGTCGACATCCGAAGCTTAGGACCACCGCACATAAGAAGGTCTTGCGCCCTCGTCAGTTGGACAGCTTTGTGCCTATGAGGAAGTATCGGGCGATGCACCCGACAGGGCCCCCTGCAGAAGAATCAAAAGAGGAAGAGGACCCCGAGGAGTGTGAGTTTGATGAGGATGCCTAGGAGGACTAAGAGGAGCATTAGAGTAGTAGTAGTAGTAAGAGTCTATAGCCATCCAAATAAAGAGTGCGTAATAAAACGTTTTGGTTTTTATTTGCAATTTCTTATGACATGAGCTGTAGTTTTGCTTTTAGCAATATGTTGCAATCATGTCAAGATCTTCATTGGAGTAATTTAAAGTTTCTTTTGTTAGCCTTCCAGCTAAGTGTTTGCTTAGTTTAGGATTGCCACTAGTATCCCCTTAGATGAGTTAACCTCTTATCTGTTGTTTTTTCCTCTTTTCTTGGTAACTTTGGTGTCATCCTGTCAAATGGTTAATACTCAGAATTTAGCTAGTCGCAGTCAGTTGCAGCAGGAGCTAGGAAGCAGTACCGTGGATCCACCAACTCAGGGATAGCAATCAGTACTGCTTGGATTAGATCCAATCTTGAGCTAGTTCATGGCAGCTCAGACCCAGTTGATAAATACCATGATGCAAAATATGAACACCCTATGAACTGACAGGATCAAGAAGCCCTTGCACCTCAACCAGTATGACAGTAGTCGGAGTTTGCTGAATTCATGGGAACAAGGCCGCCTACTTATTCCCGATCGTCTGAACCCTTGGAGGCTAATGATTGGCTCTATTCCATAGAGAAGAAGCTGAGTCTTGCTTAGTGCACGGATTAAGAGAAAGTTATCTACGTTGCTCACCAGTTGGAAGGTGCCACCGTAGAATAGTGGGAGAACTATTGCGTCACTCATGATGATCAGGATAGCATCGCTTGGGCAGAGTTTGCAACAGCTTTCCACCAAACCCATATCCTAGACAGGGTGATCGAAATGAAGAAAGAAGAATTTCGTGAGCTACAACAGAAGAATATGTTAGTGAGTGAATATATCAACAAATTCACTTAGTTAGCCTATTATGCCCCAGAGGATATGGCAACTAATGATGCTTGGTATAAGCGATGCAAGAGAGGTCTTAACACTGCATTGAAAGTCTAAGTTGTGGGCTAGGACTATGCCAATTTCCAAAATATGGTGGACAAAGCAATACTGGTTGAGGAAAGTTGTCGTGAGCTAGAAGAGACCCGTAAGAGAAGGATGATGCAGCAGGGAGCTCACATGCACCAGTTCTAGAAGCCTCACTTCATTTCTTATCAACCTGCTCGTGTGCCATAGTAGTCGGGATTCAGAACTCCAGCACCGGCACCTCATTTCAATGCTTCAGGACTGCGCCCAATTAGTGGAAGCAGTCAACCTCAGAGGAATGCCAACCCTATAGTAGCAATTACCTATTTCAAGTGCCATGAGACAGGCCACTATGCTAACAAGTGTTCATAGAAGCAAGCTCTGATGCTAGTTCATTTCAATCTAGGAGCTACACTAGACAGAACCATAACTTCGGGTCAAGCCAATCAAGCACAGCAGTCTATTGTCTAAGGACAAGTGAACCATGTCACTGCAGAGGAGGCCTAAGTAGCACTGGATGTTGTGATGGGTAAGTTCTTAGTAAATTTAGTACCTGCTACAGTTTTGTTTGATTCTGGAGCTTCACATTCATTTGTTTCTTAGAGTTTTGTTATTAGACAATGGTTGAAAGCTGTTGCTCTTGGTTTGGTTCTTTTGGTTCAATCCCCAAGTTCTCGCTGATCTCGTTGTCCTAGATATCTAGTCCTTGGATGTAATCCTACGAATGGATTGGCTTAAGAAGCATCAAGCCATGTTGGATTATGGAAGTAGAGCTATATCACTAGAAAGCTCAGATGGAGTAAGGGTGAAGTTTAAACCTAGATTGAGTCAACTAAAGCAAGCTATGGTTTGTCGGAGTAAAGGAACCATGTTAGAGGAGGTGCCTATTGTTAGAGAATTTTTCGATGTGTTTTCAAAAGATCTTCTAGGAATGCCACCTGATCGAGAGGTTGAGTTTTCAATTTAGTTCCGAGTACCTTGTCGATATCCAAGAGACCTTATCGGATGCCTACTAATGAGTTGGCCGAATTAAAGAAACAGATTTAGGAGTTATAGGACAAAGGTTTAGTCAGACCTAGTTCGTCAGTTCGTCGCGAAGGGGAGCCCCAGTGTTGTTTGTCAAGAAGAAGGACAGTAGTCAACGCATGTGCGTGGATTATCGAGCACTCAACGAGGCCACTATTAAGAACAAGTATCCTTTGCCGAGGATCGATGATTTGTTTGATCAGCTCAAGGGAGATAGTGTGTTTTCCAATATTGATTTGAGGCCAGGGTACCATCAGATGAAAACTTGCAAAGAGGACATTCGTAAGACAACATTCTCTACTCACTATGGACTGTATGAGTTCATGGTGATGTCTTTCGGTTTAATAATGCCCCGCTTACTTTATGTATTTAATGAACAAGGTGTTTATGGAGTATTTAGATAAGTTTGTTTTCATGTTCATCGATGACATCTTAATCTATTCCAAGGATGAAAAAGAACATAAGGAGCATCTGAGGTTAGTGTTGCAGAAGCTGTATGCTAAGTTTAGCAAGTGTGAATTTTGGATTAAGGAAGTTGCTTTTCTAAGCCATGTCATGTCAGTCAAAGGCGTTGCAGTTGATCCCAGAAAAGTTAAGGATGTGCTTAATGGAAGTCCTACTACAGTGCCGCAAGTCAGGAGTTTCCTTGGTATGACAGGATATTATCATCGCTTCATTGAAGGGTTTTATAGTGTAGCCAGGCCACTTATGCAGCTACTAAAGAAAGAAAAAAAGTTTATTTAGACGCTGGAGTGTGAAAAGAGTTTTTAGAAGCTGAAGGAATGTTTGACTACTGCACCAATACTGGTATTGCCAGATATCAGTACGGATTTAAAGATTTATTGTGATGCTTCTCACAAAGGCTTGGGATGTGTATTGATGCAAGATAGAAAAGTAGTATATTATGCTTCGCGACAGCTAAGGCCGCATGAAGAGAATTACCCTACGAGTTAGCAGCCGTAGTGCATGCTTTGAAATTTTAGCATCATTATCTCATGGAGAATCATTGTGAGCTCTATACCGATCATAAGAGTCTAAAGTATATTTTCACTCAATCCAACCTTAACCTCAAGCAAAGGATATGGTTGGAACTAATCAAAATTATAATGTTGGAATTCATTATCATCCCGGGAAGGCCAATGTTGTAGCTGATGCATTGAGCAGGAAGAACTACTGTAATACCGTGATGATCAAGGAGAGTCAACCAGCTTTACATGAAGAATTCTTGAAGCTTAGTCTATAATTGGTGGAAGAAGGATTTCTAGCGACCATGGAGGTGAGGCCAACTTTGGATGATCAGATTTGACAATCATAGGTTGATGATATGGGTATTCAGAATATCAAAACTAATATTACTAAAGGTAGAGCTTTAGGTTAATTTTACTGAGGATGAACAAGGTACATTATGGTTCAAGGAGTGGTTGTGTGTGCCAAATAAAAAGGAGTTAAAGGAGTTACTGCTCAAACAAGCCCATGAATCCTAATATTCAATTCATCCGGGAAGTACAAAGAAGTATCAGGAAGTCAAGGACAAGTACTGGTGGCCTAATATGAAGTGAGAGGTAGCAGAGTATGTTGCTCTTTGTGAGGTGTGTCAGAGAGTTAAAGCTGAGCATCAGAGACTAGCAGATTTGTTGCAACCACTAAGAATTCCCGAGTGGAAGTGGGAAGAAGTTGGTATGAACTTTATCATCGGATTACCTAAGACCAAGGAAGGTTTTGATTCCATATGGGTAATTATAGATCGTTTGATGAAAGTTGTGCATTTTATCTCAGTCAGGATAACCTACGCTGGTGATAAGTTGGCAAATCTGTATATGTCAAGAATTATAAGTTTGCATGGTGTACCTAAAATGATAGTGTCAGATCATGGATCACAATTTACCTTGAAATTTTGTGAAAATTTCCATGAAGCCATGGGTACTCATCTGAGTTTCAGTATGGAGTACCATCCTCAAATAGATGGATAGACAGAGCGTGTAAATTTGAGGGTATGTTAAGAGCTTGTGTGCTAGATTATGGAGCTAAGTGGGATAGGTGTTTACCTTTTGCCGAGTTTTCCTACAACAACAGCTATCAGGCCAATCTGCAAATGTCACCATTCAAAGCTCTGTATGGTAGAAATGTAGGACCCCTCTTAATTGGAAAGAGACTGGGGAAGGTCAAATCTTTGGCCCAGAGTGTTTAAAAGAAGCCAAAGAAAAAGTTCGATTAATCTGGGAAAGATTAAGAACTGCTCAGGTCAGGCAGAAGAGTTATGCTAATACTCATCATCAAGAGTTGAGTTCCAAGCTAGATGATTACGTGTATCTTAGAATTACGCCATTCAAAAGAGTGAAGAGGTTTCAAATGAAAGGAAAGCCTACACCAAGGTATGCTGGGACGTTCAAGGTTCTGAAGCATAAAGGAGAAGTTGCTTATCAGTTGGAGGCGCCTGTGTCTTTCAGTGGGATGCATGATGTTTTTCATGTGTCTCAGTTGAGGAAGTGTTTGCAAGTGCTAGAAGAGGCAGTGCCAGTACAAGTCATTGATCTCCAAGATAATCTCACCTACAAGGAGCACCTTATCAAGATTTGGATGTGTCAGAGTGTGTCACTAGGAGTAACACCGTTCATTTTTGCAAAGTCCAGTGGAGCAATCATTCAGAGGAGGAAGCAGCTTTGAAGCATGAAGAGGATCTCAAAGCAAAGTTTCCAAACCTATTCTCTTAGTAAGACTAAATCTCGGGGTCGAGATACCATTTAAGGGGGAGGTTTGTAACATCCTGTTTTTCATTATTTTATTGAAGCTTTTAAGATAAAATTCACCATTTGGATTTCTAGAATTAATTTAAGTTTAAAATGAATCTTTATGAATTAAAAGGGTTTAAAGATGACTATCTGCTTCCTCATATTTATCAATTGGTAGATTCTACTGCTGGTTGTGAAATGTTAAGCTATCTAGACACATGCTCTAGTTATCACCAGATCAGTATGTCTTCAGAAGATGAAGAGAACACTGCGTTTATCACCCTATTTGGAGTATTTTGCTATGTCAAAATGCTATTTGGTTTGAAAAATGTTGGTCCAACTTTTCAGTATTTGACGCAATTAACCTTTATACATCAAATGGACCAAAACTTGGAAGCCTATGTCAATGATGTGGTTGTAAAAAGTATCAAACTACTTAATCACATTTCAGACTTGCAGGAGACCTTTGACAATCTAAGAAAGCATCACTTGAAACTCAATCCTGAAAAGTATGTGTTTGGAGTTTCCTCAGAAAAACTGCTCGGATTCCTTGTTTCAGCAAGAGGTATCGAAGCAAATCCTGAGAAGGTTAAGGCCATCGAATAGATGCGCCCTCTGGCCATGAAGAAAGTGGTCCAAAAACTCACTGGGTGCATGACGGCTTTAAGTCATTTCATTGCATGACTAGGAGAAAAAGTTTTCCTTTCTTTAAGCTTTTGAGGAAACATGAGGGTTTCGAGTGGTCAAAAGAGGCCAATGACGCTTTCGAAGATGTCAAAAGATATCTTATGAGTGCTCTTGTCCTGGTTTCCTTGAAAACAGGCAAGACACTCTTAGTGTATCTATCCGCCATGCCACAGGCAGTAAGTGCTGCACTGGTTGCTGAACGCGAGGGCATTCAAAGACCAGTATACGATGTAAGTAAAGTTTTACACGGTCCTAAGGAGTGCTACCCTCAGGTCCAAAAACTTCTCTATGCCCTCCTCATGGCTTCGAAGAAGTTGAGGCCTTATTTTTAGGCGCACAAGATAATTGGGCCGTCTGAGTTTCCTTTAGGAGAGATCCTCCAGAATAAGGAAACAACTAAATGGTTGGTCGAACTTGGGGCATTCGACCTCCATTTTGTGTCCCGAACAGCTATTAAATCCCAGATCTTGGTAGACTTTGTCACCAAATAGACAAACCCTGAACCTATTCAGGATCTCCAACAATACAATTCCCATGACTTGTGGACGATGTAATTCGATGGGTCGCTTACATTAAGTGGCTCAGGGGCTGTGGTGGTCTTGGAATCCCCTGTGGGAAAGACCTTAAAGTATGTCATCCAATTGCTCTTTCCAGCAACTAACAATGTTGATGAGTATGAAGGTTTGTTGACTGGCAAATGAGCCACTAAAGCACTCGGGATTCAACGACTACTTGTGAGATGAGACTCTCAACTAGTCGTGAATCAGGTTAGAAACTTTGTCTTAAGTACGGAAGCTTGAAAAGCATTTTTTAGTTTCGTGTTATAGTATATCTCTCAGAAGGATAACTTTCTCGCAGACCAGTTGGCTCGGATAGCTTCTTCCCGATCATAAGTACCGCCGAGGGTCTTCTTGGAATAGCTCCAAAAGTTGTCTTTGGTCGAAGCACCAGAGACAACCCCGAATGAGATAGTCTCTCTAGAGTACAAAGAGACATAGATAGCTTCTATCTATGACTACCTTCAGAAGGGTTCAATACCCGATGATGATCCCGTAGCAGATTGTCTTGCCCATAAGGCCAAGATGTATACCTTGGTCGATGGAGTACTTTATGAACGGAGTACTCAGAGGTTCTCATGCGACGTATATCGTAGAAAGAAGGATTAAAACTCCTTCATGACATACGCGGGGGCATCTATGTAGCACATGCTTCCTATAAAACGTTGGTCGGTAAGGCTTTTCGACAAGGTTTCTATTAGCCAACAGCCCTCAACGATGTCAGAGATCTAGTTAAGAAATGTGTACAATGCCAATTTCATAGTCGACAAATACACCAGCCAGCTCAGGCTCTTCAAATAATTTCTTTGTCTTGGCCTTTTGCAACCTGGGGTCTTGATATCCTAGGGTCGTTCCCAAGAGTGCCGGGGGGCTTCGAGTTCCTTTTCCTAGCTATAGATACATTTACAAAGTGGATTGAAGCTGAACCAGTAGTTGTGATAACAACGGAAGCCACAAAATGGTTCTTGATGAAAAGTGTAATTACTCGATTTGGAGTCCCAAGTCGGATAATACAAACAACAATAAGCAATTTTTTAGCGCAAAATTCTAGAAATTTTGCGACGAATTAGGCACCAAATTATGTTTCGCTTCAGTCACCCACCCATAGAGTAATGGGGCAGTCGAGCGTGTGAGTGGCCAAATAATGCTAGGAATTAAAACTCGAGTCTTCAACCAGCTAGTAAAGCACTCGGGGCTTGGGTTCAGGATCTGCCTTTAGTATTATGGGCGATTCGCATGACTCCGAGTCAGGTGACAGGTGAAACTCATTTTTTCCTAGTTTTTGGGGTTGAAGCCATGCTTCCTCTAGAACTAAAGATTCGGTCGGCATGAGTTGAGAACTTCAATGACTCTAACCAAGAACAGCTTCGAGCGGATGATATCATCCTGCTCAATGAAAAGAGGAATCAAGTCTTAATCTGATCAGCAGTCTATCAGCAAGCCATATGTAAGTACTACGATCATAAGGTCCAACATCGCAGCCTTGTTGTAGGTGACTTGGTATTGAGGAAAATCCAATTCCAGTCTAATCGGAATAAGCTTTTCCCCAAGTGGGAAGGTCCTTACACCATGGTTGAAGTCACACGCTCTGGCTCTGTACGACTTGCTATGAAAGACGGCCAGATTCTCTCGAACTCTCAAATATCAACCAATTATGCAAATTCTATGTGTAAATATTTCTACCCTTTTTTCAATAACAATTTGAGTTTATGCAAATTTTTATTGCCGTATGTCTTGTAGAGCTTCTCTTATATTAGTTCGACCACTTCTAGTGCATCCAATTTATTTAATTGGTCGGATACAAGAATACCACTAGCCAAAGTCTCTCCTCTCTGTATGTGGTTTTGCCCACTAGAAGGAGCTTCCTAGTGTCAGTCTATTCCTAAGTCTTGTTATCAGCATACAGTAATTGTGTTGCCTACAAATACGTTGAACGAATATAATAGAAGGCAATCTAAGTGTTTATCCTTTATCGTTCAAGTCTTTGGTTTGTTTAAACTTGGTTGAAAAGAGGTAACATCACCTAGTCAGAGTCGCTCCTTTCTGCATGTGATCCTGCCCACTAGAAGGAGCTCCCTAGCATCAACTCATTCCTTACTTTTGCTGCCAGAACATGACAAATCAAATTCGGCAATGATGGTCGGATATATTACTCTCCTCTAGCATATTTCACTCCGTACTATTTGCTTAGTTTATTCTATGACCATATGGTCATAAGTATTTCTACGACCACGTAGTTGTAAACTTTTCTACGACCATATGGTCGTATGTCCTTCTACGACCATGTAATTGAAAGCCTAACAGCGACTACCCCTTGGTCGTATGTCCTTCTACAACCAAATAGTCGTAAGTTCTACAAGACTAGTGTCAAAAACTAGTCGAAGGTAAGTTTTTCTTACCTGATAGCTGATACGAGTAAGCTCTCCGATCACTTTTGTTTTCTCATCAACCTCAGTGACTAACTTACTCGATTCAATCTTTATTTCTGTTAAAAAGAGAAAGATTAGAGAAAGGCCAAAAAGATGCATAGATAAACAAACTTAAGCTTCAGGGCTTACCGTTTATTTTCTCTTCCAAGGTTTTGGTAGCAGAGTTGGCTTTTATGAGGCTTATCGATAAGTTAGCATTTTCTTCCTTTAGCCTTCGTGCATCAGCCTTCTCGTTTTCGAGTGCAAAAGGTAAGACCACTGCATCTAGCCATGACATGTAAAGGTTAAAGGTAGACCTGAATTTCTAGTTGTGTGGTCAAGACAGAATTCGACTACATAAGTTAAGAGACTTACGATACTGCTGCTTTCTTGGAGAGTTCGACATTCCCTTGTCATAGGAGCATTACCTGTCTGTGGTACTCAGCCATAGTTGCCATGTCTTCTAGTACTATCTGGATAAGGGAAAGCAGTGAGAAATAAGAAGAGGCAAAGTATGAATATTCGAGTTGTCAATACTCACATTCATATGAGCAAAATTTCCGAGCACTCGCCCAGAATCTCTCAGTTTGTCAAGCTTTTCGACCCTGGTCCGCCACACATTCTCAAGACATTCATTGTCGAAGATGTACTCCTTGTTTGGAAAATCGTTGGGGTGTGGGACTAGGATCCGAGCTTGACCAAAAGAAGATCCTACCACAAAGGGAGGATTAAAGAATGAGGAGAAGAGGTTAAATTGTTCTTCCTCTTCTCTAACACTTTCACCATATTATAACTAAGGGCAAATTTCACAAAACTACAATTTATATGGCAAAACTATAAAAAAAACTACATATTTAACTTTCGATTTCAGAGAACTACACATTTAAGAGCAAAATTACCAAAGAACTACAATCCGTCTCATGCGAGGCTAGCTGACAACCACGTCCCACTCGTTAGCCACACGAGCTAAAGTCTCCTTACAGGTGTGACGGATTGTAGTTTTTTTTTTGCTCTAAAATGTGTAGTTCTCTGAAAGGAGATTTTAATGTGCGTCCTGATAGTTTGTCATAAAAGTTGTAGTTTTGTGCAATTTACTCTTTGATCCTTGAAGATTAACAAAAAAAATGAACTTCTCTAGTAACTTTATTTTATTTCCGATAATAATACACATCTTATACACTCCGAATACTTCCTTGTGTGTATGAACAAGTGGGGTCAGTCCGAATTGGATCGGTCATGCCTTCCAAAATCCGTGAATATTGACGCGTGGGGGCAGTCCAAATTAAGCCTGCTTTTTGTGTGAGCAATTAGCGACAAGATTGCACAATTTTTTGGCATTTCCTTTATCAAAAGTAGGATTGATAATTATGACTAAATTAACAAAATGAGTGCCAATTGCCCTGTTGTGTGCTTGTGTCTTGCGTGTCTCGAGTTTGGCGCTCCGTGCAACTAAACAAACTCATGAGTTTGTTTTCACCAATCGACGACAGGTTTCATTGTTTCAAGTCCAGTTCAGGTGGAACCTCTTTTATTTACTCCGTTGAGGTCTTCTTTCTTATTCCTTTTCGGCTAAAATTTCTTTCAGGTGGATCATTTTGGCTTCAATTTTTAGCTTCCGGCTTATTTTTTACTATTCATAAATTTCATTTTTTTCTGAACTTTTGACTTTTTATTGAGCTTTTTTGCCGGTTCTTTTTTCCCCGTATTTTTTGTATTATATATAATGGGCTAACATTTTTTTTATATTTTTAATTTTTTAAATTTAATTATGCTAAATAAGTATCTGTCAGCTACAGTATTTTTTCAGCCAGCTATAGTGCTTTTCAGCCATAAGCCACCAAAAAAGCCCAAATAAGCACCAAAACTAATGAATGAATCTCGTGATTTCCATGCATAGAAGAAAGTCGCTTTAGAAAACTTGAGTAGTAAACTTACATTGAGACGACTATATGTATAGCACATGATACAACATTGGACAGCAATATCTTGATGTCACTTTATTGTGGTCATTACACCATCAGGTTTACGACATATAGTGGCGCCCTGTAGTCTTATTTAGCATACAAGCGAGACATACAGAACCAGCATACAGGACATCTCATACGGATACAAGCAGCTAGTACATACGCACGCACGCACGCACGCACGCATATATTGATCGATCAAAGGATTCAAAGCATTGGCGCCCAATTCTGGTTGGGATTTCCTGTGGCGGAGTACACGATGATCTGCTTGAGGCTCGGGTCAGATTGTCTCACGTCCATCACCAACTTTGTGCCCAAGTTCAGGATACTCCCGTCGTTCCGGAACACCCAGCGCTGGCCAGACGAGGTAGGGTCACAGGGGATCACCTGCACCAGCTTGAGTTGATCCTTTGCGTCAGGAGCCAGGCATCCCTCCTGCCTTTGCTGAGGGCGTATGGAGCCGTCGGGGTAGAGAGCCCATGCCTGCTCGGGGTAGAGAGCCCATGCCTGCTTCGGCTTGTCGCTGACACAGTCGGCTAGCCAGACGTCCTCTCCGTCTGCCTGCAAGCAAAGGTCATTGTACCCAACAATGGCGGTCACGAAGGGCTTGGTGTCATTGGTTGGAGTCCAGGATTGGCCAGTGCTATGGTCGTCGGTTTGCACTGCCAGAACTGTGCCGCTCGCCGTGGAGTTTGCCGACAGGACTAGACCGGACTTGGACACGATGGTGCCATCGTCCCGCACCTCCCACTCCCGGACGACGCCGCTGGTCGGGGAGTCCGACATCATGAGCAGGCAGTCGTATATCATGACGTAGTCTCCGGGTGTGCTCCCGTTGCTGGTCAAGCACTTGCCGTTGGACCGGATGGTGCCGTCCGTCTTGAAGGTCCAGAGCTGGTTCACGTCGTCGTTGGATTTGCAGGGCCACAGCTGCACCGGGTTCCCGTTGTCGTACCAGCCATTATGCACGTCAACACACTGGCCATCTGGTCCGACGATTCGCGACGTCGGCTCGGTCTTCTTGCAAGTCGAATCATCGCCGGAGTCTTGCACGACGGACCTTATGAGCATGGGAATCTGAGAAGAAGACATCGACCACGGCAATGGCTGCTTCTCCTGCGGCAGCTTATGGCAGTAGCAGTACATCAGAGCGATGAAGGGGATCGCTCTACGCACATTGTCCACTGGCAGCAACTCATTGCTCCTCCTCCGAACTGTGATCGGAGCAGGGAAGACGCCTTGGTGAGACTCCTCGATTGCGGCGGACAGGTCTTTCCAGCGCAGAGCGAGGTTGTGCAAGCTTGGATCTTCAGATACGTTGTTGCCGTGCCGGATCGCCGCGCTCATTCGCCGCTCGATGTATTGGAATCGAGCTGCATTTACAATCATCATGGTGCAAACTTCAACTCCATCAAACACCTCATGTTTTGTAGCATTGCCGTGGGCGTATTTATACAGCGACGAGATAGCCATGTCTAGGTCGGTAGTTCCCCACGTTACACCTTCAATATCTACAGCTAGATGATCAACACGACGGCTACCTTTACTAATGGAGGACTCCATCAGGACATGGCTACTTGTCACTGGGGCGTAGTGACAGGTTACCGAGAATCCCGATATTATTTTACGGATGCGACAGAAATAGTTTCCGGCACTATATGCTGTGAAATAAGTTCCGGTTACATCTAACAACAAGGTAATGAAATACCCTGCCTCGTTTGTCAGAGTAACAAAAAGATACCGTTCAGACAAAGGCGCGTTGCACCGCAGCACAGGTATCCCATGAATCTCATCACCTTCCTTTTTTAAAGCAGCACGAACAGCGGCAATGAAGTTTTTGTACCTCCGGGCGCTCAGCCCAACGGTGCTAAGTCGCACTTCTGGGTTACATTTGTGGAGAACTGTGTTGGTGTTTTCAGATGTTGTAGCCGGTGGCAAAGCTTCATCACTTGATGCAAAACAGAGCCATGGTGCTACCAGCAGCAGGTTCAGCATCAAGATTAGTGGTACTGTACCACCTTTCATACCGACACTGCCATAGAAAAATCAATAGGTCATACATAGATGTGCATCTGCATGCATCCATTTGTTTTGTATCTAACTGTTTGCTCAATTCGGATTTGCACATAGGTGTCTATGCATCAATTTCGGTTGGTGCGGGGGGTATGGACCTTTTCCGCATATGATTATCTTGAAATCTTTGGGGAATTTTTTTAAGTGCATAAGTGCTTTTATGCATAAATGAATGCATATGCTCGCACGTTGCAAAACTGAATTGTGTTTCGCATGTTCGCTTCACTACTTATGTTTCATGTATTTTCAGATACAAGAAAAAATTATTAATCATTAGTAGGATTGCTATACGTAAGTAGATAATTATACGAGAAGTCTGTTGCCTGGTTAAGTGCCACACACACACCTGTACCTTCTACACGACACTTGTGTTTGCACACAAGTGATCGAGCCACCAAATTGGCTTTCTTATGAACAAAATAAAGTTTAAAAATATATTTAAAGGGCATGCAAATTAAGCTCCTAGATATCAGCCAATATTATTGATAATTCTGCTTGGACGTTATGTTTAATGTTTTTTAAGGATATTTCAAGTTTTTGTAAAGGCGTAATTCTACGTAATATCTTACTAAAAATCATTTCGCAAACCAAACGTAAAATATAATAAGAAAATTCGTATGCTATAGTAGTCAATATTGGAATGGCTCGGCTGTGTAACGCACGAACACGAAGTATTTGTCTAGAGTACCACGGCACATGTGCCCTGTAGATGTTTTCTTGCCAATGCAGGAGATGTGAGTTTGGCACCCCCACCACCCAGGTGATACTGAAGATGGAACGAGATCGCCTAATTAACATATGAGACTCAACACAGGCCAGATATATAGGAAAAAGCATAACACTAAAACAAAAAACGTTAGAAAGCTTTGTTCTTCCAAAAAGAGGACATGAGTGTTGCAAGTCAATTAGACTATAGTTATCGTTCAATTTTTATTTACAAACAAGCAAAACAGATAACATGATGATAGTTCAAGTTGATATATAGAAAAAAGCAGAACACTAAAACAAAAATGTTAGAAAGCTTTGTTCTTCCAAAAAGAGGACATGAGTGTTGCCAATCAATTAGACTATAGTTATTGTACAATTTTTATTTACAAACAAGCAAAACAGATAACATGCTAATAGTTGAAGTTGAAACAAATATAACACCATGCAGTTCTAAGGAGAATGTTACAACATTAAGATAACACAATATTGAGTACTCATAATGCATCGGATGTTTAGTGTGTGTGCCCATGTAAAAGGAGATGGTGAATTCACCTCTTAATTTGTTATTGCGTGCATGCCTAGTTGGGTAGGGGTGGCAACGTGGCGGAAGGTCCCGGGGAGGCTCCGGTGGCCTGGCCCCAACCATCGCTAGCACAGCCCCGCTAACCCTAACAAGTGACCCGACCCTACGTCGATCCCCGCGGGAGATTAATAATAGGTTAAATATTTTTTAAAAACAATAATATGATTTTATTTGTTAATTTATAATTATTTAGGTATTTTTTAAAAAAATATACCTTAAAAATATATATTCTAACAGATAAATTCAAGTTTTAGTCAAATATATAAGAGAAGAATACAATTTTCATATTAAAAACTATAATCTATCATTAAAAGAATACATTTTTACATTTACTGAATTCTGTGAGGCCTCGTGAGGAGTAGACATCCCCCGTCCCCCGCCCCCTAGCATAGCAGGGCCTTCTCCGTTCCCCATGTGGGGAGACCACCCCCTCTGCGCCTCATAGGGATATTCCCCACGGGCTCTATCCCACAGGGAATTGCCACCCCTACTAGTGACGTGTGTCGTATGAGTCGAGGTATTTTTTTGCTAACCATGATAGGTTACTAGTAGGTACCTATTTTATTTGTGATCCGATTGTATGCCCCTCAAAAAATGTACATTTTTGAATAATTCATTAATCCCTAGCTAAGGTACAAGAACACCGTCATGCATAATTGGACTTGGTGCGCTCTCAAAAGTACAATTTTGATATATAGTAAATTAATTATGTAATTTTTGTTGTTATATATAAAAATACAAGCATGCATTACAATGTGTGTATATATATATTATATAGCAATTAACAACTGGGAATTGGGAAATCTAGAACTGTTAATAAAAATGGCACTACAGCCATTTTTTACTCAAATTTGATATCTGGATGTCCATTTTTGTAAATCTAATCCACTACTTGAACTCGGCATAAGGCTGACCGATGCAACCGTGCTTAATTAGTGATAAATATAATAATTAATTAGTGCTAAATATGATTAAATCACTCATTAATTAAGACATGCCGCACTGCTGATGCTCGGTAACGTCTTGCTGAGCCCTAGGTGCCGAGCAATCACAGCTTGGCAGGTGTTACTAAATTCTAATAGCTCGGCAGCAGCTGCCGAGCTACTGTAGCGTGGCAGGCAATACCTGTCGTCTTCCGCGGCTACCTAGCTTTGGAATAGGCTAAATTTGTAAAAATGAGTGTTTAGAAGCTAAATAAAAAAAATAGCTATGGTATTATATGTGTGAATAGTTCAAAAAATAGGCAGGATCAGGAGGATTACCGATTGGCAGGAGGATCGCTAATTAAGACGATGTTATTATGACAACAGATCGACGAAATTGAACTGAGCTTGTATTGAGCTAACGAGCGATACATTTCCTGTCCTTTTATAGGCTGCTGGTAACGCCTACCAACCAACGCTAGCTAGCTAGCTCCGGTGCCGGCAATCAATGATCGATCGACCAGTGCTGCCGGACAAGTGTGCGGCACGATGCGTGCGGCGAGAGACACGAGTGGTACGACGCGGGATCGACGATGCCGCTAGTCAATGCTCACCTGCACCTACAGGTCCTACGAAATGATGTAGGTGATGGGCAAGAATTGACGTACATGCCTTGCCGTCTCTATTGTCGGTTGATAAATAGTACAAGGCCGGCAACAGCCGAGGCAACAGTATCTGCTGCGGATAGAGCCAAATCAGGTGGTGATTCCTATCCTGATGGTTGGGATATACAGCAAGGAAAGCGCTAACAAAGTAAGAAAATTACCATCCAGAAGATTGCAATTTAACACCCTGTAGTTGGAACGGGAGATTGAGGGTGTGTTTGGTTCCATGGACAATAGGGGATGGGACGGGGCGATCCCAGATTTGGACTTGTTTGGATTGGAGTCAGCAGGGACGGGACGATCCCACTTTGGGGAATATCCCAGGAATATTCCCCTAAATTGAGGATGCCCAGAAATTAGTTAAAATAAAATTTAACTGGATGAGAAATTGGATGAGAAATTTAACTATAGTTCGAACTGGATGAGAAATTGTAATAGCCCAGGTTTTTATTAAAATAAAAATAAATAAAAATTAGTTAAAATAAAATTTAAATTAAAATAAGTATTTTTGCTGCCTAAATTTTAAATTTGGATTTGCCCTGAATTTCTGTTTTTGAAAAAGCTCGATTTGAAAAGTATTTTAAGTAAAACCTGAAAATATTAGTAAATAAAAGGATATTT
Organism: Dendrocalamus sinicus; assembly: GCA_036346575.1. Lineage (NCBI taxonomy): Eukaryota > Viridiplantae > Streptophyta > Magnoliopsida > Poales > Poaceae > Dendrocalamus > Dendrocalamus sinicus. Next base: position 17,196,492 of record CM070661.1, on the reverse strand, counting down.
TGATTTTCTATAAAAATCCTAATTCAAATTAATTATTTGGATTTATTTGGCTCTCATTTGGCTTTTCTGAGTTTTCTGGAGTTTTAAAATCTATTTTGAAAATAAAAAGTATTTTAAATATGAAAAATTAAATATCAACATTAGTTGGAAATATTTTTATTAAGTCCAAAATGTCTCCAGAAGGTTCTCTGAATTTTTTTGGAATTTTTGGGGCTAATTTCATATTTTTCTGAGGCTTAATGAATTTTCTAAGGTTTTCTGAAATTCAAAAACAAAAATCAGAAAATAAAAACCCAACCCTTCCCCCCTCTAGCCGCCACGTGGACGGCCAGATGCCGCCCACGTCACCCGCTCCGCCCCGCCTCCCGCACTTGCCACCTGGCCGGCCCAGATCGCCTGCCTCCCCCGCCATCCGGCCCATCCGGCCATCCACCCCTCCCTTCCCCCTCACCCTCCGATAGCCATCTGACGCCCACGCTGCCTCGTGCCCTCTCTCCCGCTGCGCCTTGGGGCCCACCTATCGGGTGCGTCCCCCTCCCCGCACCGTCTCCTTCCTCCCGCTCGGCCGCACCACCCCCGCCGCCCCTCGCCCCGCTGGGTCTCCTTTCCTTTTCCGCCGCCCATGTGACCCGCGCCCTTTCCTTCTTCTCCTTCCCCAATTCCCTTCCTTCTACGGCCGCACCTTCCTTTTCTCCCTCTCCACAATCCCCGCCGACCGCAATCACCGGCGAAATCCCGCGCCTCCCTCCCGACCCTATTTAAACCCCCATCGGCTCCGCCTCTCCTCGCCCATCCTCCCCCGCCACTCCTCCCTCTCTCCCGTGCGCTCCACCGCACCCGCGCCATGCGCACTCGCCTCCGCCGCCGTCTTGGGCTCTGGCGAGGAATCGCCGCCACCTCGGGCCACACCGTGCCTCGCCGACCCCACCGCCGCCGTCGCCACGTCCGTGCGCACCTCGGTCGCCCCTCGGCCGCGCCACTCCGCCACCGGAGCCCTGTCGCCACCGTTACCCGAGAGCCGCCGCCGGCGCGTTTTCGACCATCTCTGGTAAGGCCGCGCCCACCGCCGTGTTCCCCTTGCGCTCCCCTCCGTTCTCCGACCCTCGCCGCCGGCCGCCATGTGCCGTAGCGCCGCCGACGTGCACCTCCGACCGGCGTAGCCTCGGGTGCTGGCGTGGCAGCCATGTGGCGCCACCTCAGCCTCCTTCTGAGCCCGTGGACCCGGTCCATAGACCCCGAGGCCCACCTGTCAGCCGGCCCACCTCAAGGCTGACGTCATGCCGGAGCAATAAAGCCATTTTCTCATTGAAAAATAATTCACCCGAAAATAAATTCCCTGCTAACATCATAATTCAGATTTTTCTATAGAAAAATAATTCCAGAAAATCCCTTTTATCTTTTTCTCTGGATTTAAACTTCCCGGAGCCTGTTCTCCTTCGTCCTAACTCCGATTTAGCCCATTCAAATTTCTAAATTCATCAAAAAATTTCCTCTAACCAATTATGGCCTCAATTCAAATATTTGAAGTTAATTTGAATTTGTTTTGAATTTATTTGAATTTGGTGGGTTATTTTCACGTGTAGACTTCGACGATTCGGGAAAATTCTTCGACGAAGATTCAAACCAAGTTGAAGAGCAAGGCAAGTCACACTCCTTGATCATGTTGATTCTAGTTTTCAAAACAAAATTATGTTGATTTAAATTATATTGCATGCATAATTTTATTCAATGTATTTCAATTCAGTTTTAACTTTAGTTAATACCTGTTTGTTAATACCTCCTTTGACATTGCAAATCCTTATCCCTTGTCACCTTAGAATCAAACTCTAGTTAGTACACTAGTATTGGCTAGAGAATTTTAATCAAATGCTTAGACCTGCTTAGACATAATTTTGATTTTGGGGTACCTTTTCACATAAAATGGTAAACTTTTGAGATGTATTCTTGACTTCGGAGAGTCAAGAAGGATGATAAAATATTTTGAAACAAAATATAAAAACTGGTTTAGACTTAGGCAATTGGTTAGTTGGTGGGTGCAGGCATGCCCTGTTAGTCGGAGCCGCAGTGTTGACTGTCGTGCATAGGGGTATGTGGTTGGGCCTAAGTCAGATTAAGGACCGGTCTGTGAGCTACTGTTGCAAAGCCCTGACGTACTACCACAAGGCTGGTATGGGACAGCCCTGGCTGAATAATTTGCGGGTCCCAACCTGAGCCATTTCGTAGGTTGAAAGTGAGCGTGGCGTAGGCCACGAGAAGTCTCACTCGGCTCAAGAGGGGGTCCCAGTCTGGTGGATTCCTTACTGGGGTGAAACTTTAGTGTTGGCTTGGCCAGGTTGAAGGCGGCTTTGCATTGTAAAGGCCTTGTCACGTCTCCTCGCCGCACACCTAAGGAAGTGTGTAATCCAGTGGCAATATGGGATGATCATGTCTTATGGGTAAAGCTGTACAACCTCTGCAGAGTGTATAATCTATCCTGGATACCCCGTGCCCACGGTCATGGGCATGCTGAGTAAAAGTTTTTCATGGATTAGACTTTGTTTTTAAAAATGGTTTTTGAAAACCTTGCGGATGGATGGAATCCATGAGAGAGTTGCGCAGTGGAAGCGTGTGGATGGATGGAATCCATACGCGATCTTTTGGAAAAGATGGTCCGGGTGGGATGCCCATGGATAGGTTGGTGTTTGGTCGGAGCCTGCACTGACGGTAATATTTTCAATTACAAGTACCGTCTTTACATATCGTATTAATTCAGCAATTTCAATCTATTTACTGTATTTCATTAAATGTTGTTTTATGCAAACTAACCCTATAAGCCTTCCATTGAAGCCTTTATCATTATGATGCATTTTCTCCGTGTGACTTGCGGAGTACAAGTTTGTACTCACTCTTGCTATCTCATCTCAGAGGAAGACCGCGTCGACTTCGGTGAAGACCAGAACGAGTAGGCCACGTCTTGTAGTTGTTCGCCTGTGGGCAGACTTGGGCTTCGCTTTTCCAGCTTGCTTCCGCAGTTTCTTTTTCTATTAATAAATTTTGCCAATGTGCGATTATGTAAACGCTGGCCATAAGGCCGTACTCTTTTAAGTGGAATAATATTGTCATATTGCTTGATATTTATCTTTGTTATCCGCTGTGTGCACTAGCTGACCTTGGACTAGTGCAATTTGCACAGAGGATCCTGGAGTTGCCTCTCCGGTTCCGACAGAGATGGTATCAGAGCCTTAATGACTCCAATACGTGACCGTAGGTAGAATAGATTGGTCAAACCATAAGGACTTAATTTTAAATAATCAGTAGTTTCAAAAAGTTTTGCTTAAGCCTTACCTTTCAAATCTTTGCTCTTCCTTATCTCTCAATTCTTCCTCACCTTTGTATTATCATTTCAAAAACTTATTCCTAACTTACCTCTCATTCAAACAATTGTAGATGAACACTTTCGATGTTGCACCAACTGATGGATGGAGTAGAGGCCTTCATCACCTGCTCACCGTTTGGCTTTCCAATGTCAAGCTATCTACATACACCAAGAAGAAAGCCATGGAGATCAGACGATGGGACATCACTTCACCTTACTCATCACTAAGCAAACTGGATATGGAAGTCTTCGCTACCGCTTCACAGGAAATGGTTACTCGTTTGAAAGAGCAAGACAAGAAGTCGCTCGTAAAGCAGTTCTTCGCCCCTGCCGCCATTTCAGTCTTCGTATTGAAGGATCACGCTTTGTACCTCGACAGCCGCAAAGGATGACACCAAGGCGACCCTTAGGATAAGTTGTTAAGCTAGTTAATAAAACGTTGTTATGAGCTATCAGTTTTCTCTTTTGTCGGCAGCCATAACTATTAATTAATAAAAGGTTTTGCTTAGTTTTGTTTGGGTTGTGCAAAATATACCCTATTCCCCCTTTGCCTTGAGTCTCCTCTCTCCTAATTCTTGAAAGCACCCAGCAGATGGTTAACACGAGGAACACCAACAATGGCAACAACCAGAACAACACGACAACAACAACCTTACTGGCAACCAGGCTGCACATATCCCTCCACCTCCTCCTGCTAATGGACCTGATTGGGCTCAGATGATGGCCAATCAGAATCAGCTTATCCAACTACTGGTGCAGACCATCAACAACCCTGCACAACCTGCTCCACTGGTACCAGCACAAGCTCCCCAGCCAAGCCTGGCTGAATTTATGAGGTTGCGGCCCCCGACCTTCTCCAGCAGCGCTGACCCCATGGATGCAGATGACTGGCTTAGAGTCATAGGCAAGAAGCTGGACATCATCCAATGCAGTGACCGGGAAAAAGTCTTATTCGCTTCTCATCTGTTGAACGGACCAGCGTCAGAATGGTGGGACACTTACACCGCTGCTCATGCCAATGCACAAGCCATAACATGGGATGAGTTTGTGCGGAGTTTCCGCAAAGCTCATATCCCAACCGGCACCATCACTCTCAAGAAAAGGTAATTCTGAGCTTTGCGCCAAGGAAGCTGCACCGTGAATGAATATCTGCGAAAGTTCAATCAATTGGCATGCTATGCGCTGGAAGACGTCGCTACCGACGAAGCTAAGTAGGAAAGGTTCCTTGAAGGACTCAATGATGACCTATCGGTTCAACTTCTCTCAAATGACTACGCTGACTTCCACTAGCTTGTCAGTAAAGCGATTCGCCAAGAGTCCAACACCAAGAAATGGAGAATCGGAAGAGACGGATGAACACCCAACACCTGAACACCAGAAGCTTGCCTAGGATCAAAAGGACTCCACCACAGGCCAACAGATTTTAGCCTTCATCTTCAGTTGAAGAACAAGTCCAGACCAACACTTCCCCAACATCAAAGACAACAAAGCCTTGGCAATTGACTTCCCAAAGGACTCAAACCCTGCAGCAGGAGTCACCTGTTTCAACTGTCATGAGACAGGGCATTACACCAACAACTGCCCCAAGAAGCAACAGGTAGTGAAGAATGGAACACCGGGAGCACCAACTGCCAACCACCTTCAAGCAGGAAGAAGAAAGCCCCAGAAGTTCGTGAAAGGCCGACTGAACCAAAGCTCAGCTCAAGCCATACAGAGTAAAATCCAACCTATTTCTCTGCTAGCCCGTGCGAATTTCAGTGACGAGATTCTTCTTAAGAGGGGTAGATTGTAACAGCCCAAGTTTTTATTAAAATAAAAATAAATAAAATTTAGTTAAAATAAAATTTAAATTAAAATAACTATTTTTGTTCCCTAAATTTTAAATTTGGATTTGCCCTAAATTTCTGTTTTTGAAAAAGCTCGATTTGAAAAGTATTTTAAGTAAAACCTGAAAATATTAGTAAATAAAAGGATATTTTGATTTTCTATAAAAATCCTAATTCAAATTAATTATTTGGATTTATTTGGCTCTCATTTGGCTTTTTTGAGTTTTCTGGAGTTTTAAAATATATTTTGAAAATAAAAAGTATTTTAAGTATGAAAAATTAAATACCAACATTAGTTGGAAATATTTTTATTAAGTCCAAAATGTCTCCAGAAGGTTCTCTGAATTTTTCTGGAATTTTTGGGGCTAATTTCATATTTTTCTGAGGCCTAATGAATTTTTTAAGGCTTTCTGAAATTCAAAAACAAAAATCAGAAAATAAAAACCCAACCCTTCCCCCCTTCCGGCTGCCACGTAGAAGGCCAGATGTCACCCATGTCACTCGCTTCGCCCCACCTCCCGCACTTGCCACCTGGCCGGCCCAGATCGCCCGCCTCCCCCGCCATCCGGCCCATCCGGCCATCCACCCCTCCCTTCCCCCTCGCCCTCCGACACCCGCGCTTCCTCGCGCCCTCTCTCTCTCTCTCGTTGTGCCTAGGGCCCACCTGTCGGGTGCATCTCCCTCCCCGCGCCGTCTCCTTCCTCCCGCTCGGCCGCACCACCCCCGCCGCCCCTCGCCCCGCCGGGTCTCCTTTCCTTTTCCGCCACCCGTGTGACCCGCGCCCTTTCCATCTTCTCCCTCCCCGATTCCCTTCCTTCTACGGCCGCACCTTCCTTTTCTTCCTCTCCGCAATCCCCGCCGACCGCAATCACCGGCGAGAAATCCCCGGCACCTCCCCCCTCCCCGACCCCTATTTAAACCCCCACCGGCTCTGCCTCTCCTCGCCCATCCTCCCCCGCCACTCCTCCCTCTCTCCCGTGCACTCCACTGCCCCCGCGCCGTGCACACTCGCCTCCGCCGCCGTTTTGGGCTCCGGCGAGGAATCGCCGTTGCCTCGGGTCACGCCGCGCCTCGCCGACCCCACCGCCGCCTTCGCCACGTCCGTGCGCACCCCGACCGCCCCTCGGCTGCGCCTCTCCGCCACCGGAGCCCTGTCGCCGCCGTTACCCGAGAGTCGCCGCCGCCCCTCCTCGCCACCGGCGCGTTTCCGGCCATCTCTGGTAAGGTCGCACCCACCGCTGTGTTCCCGGTGCGCTCCCCTCCGTTCTCCGACCCTCGCCGCCGGCTGCCATGCGCCAGAGCACCGCCGCCGTGCACCTCCGGCCGGCGCAGCCTCGGGTGCTGGCGTGGCAGCCAGGTGGTAGCCATGTGGCGCCACGTCGGCGCCACCTCGACCGCCCCTGCCCCGTCGGCGCCATGCGGACGCCACCCCATCACCCCGCCACCTCAGCCTCCTTCTGATCCCATGGACCCGGTCCATAGACCCTGAGGCCCACCTGTCAGCTGGCCCACCTCAAGGCTGAGATCATGCTGGCACAATAAAGCCATTTTCCCATTGAAAAATAATTCACCCAAAAATAAAATTCCCTGCTGACATCATAATTCAGATTTTTCTTCAGAAAAATAATTCCAGAAAATCCCTTTTATCTTTCTCTGAATTTAAACTTCCCGGAGCCCGTTCACCTTCTTCCTAACTCCGATTTAGCCCATTCAAATTTGTAAATTCATCAAAAATTCTCCTCTATCCAATTCTAGCCTCAATTCAAATATTTGAAGTCAATTTGAATTTGTTTTGAATTTATTTGAATTTGGTGGGTTATTTTCATGTGTAGACTTCAACGATTCGGGAAAATTCTTCGACGAAGATTCAAACCAAGTTGAAGAGCAGGGCAAGTCACACTCCTTGATCATGTTGATCCCATTTTTCAAAACAAAATTATGTTGATTTAAATTATGTTGCATGCATATTTTTATTCAATGTATTTCAATTCAGTTTTAACTTTAGTTAATACCTGTTTGTTAATACCTCCTTTGACATTGCAAATCCTTATCCCTTGTTACCTTAGAATCAAACTCTAGTTAGTACACTAGTATTGGCTAGAGACTTTTAATCAAATGCTTAGACCTGCTTAGACATAATTTTGATTTTGGGGTACCTTTTCACATAAAATGATAAACTTTTGAGATGTATTCTTGACTTCGGAGAGTCAAGAAGGATGATAAAATATTTTGAAACAAAATATAAAAACTGGTTTAGAATTAGGCAATTGGTTAGTTGGTGGGTGCAGACATGCCCTGTTGGTCGGAGCCGCAGTGTTGACTGTCATGCACAGGGGTATGTGGTTGGGCCTAAGTCAGATTAAGGACCGGTCTGTGAGCTACTGTTGCAAAGCCCTAACGTACTACCACAAGGCTGGTATGGGACAGCCCTGGCTGAATAATTTGCGGGTCCCAACTTGAGCCATTTCGTAGGTTGAAAGTGAGTGTGGCGTAGGCCACGAGAAGTCTCACTCGGCTCAAGAGGGGGTCCCAGTCTGGTGGATTCCTTACTGGGGTGAAACTTTAGTGTTGGCTTGGCCAGGTTGAAGGCTTTGCATTGTAAAGCCTTGTCACGTCTCCTCGCCGCACACCTAAGGAGGTGTGTAATCCAGTGGCAATATGGGATGATCATGTCTTATGGGTAAAGCTGTACAACCTCTGCAGAGTGTATAATCTATCCTGGATACCCGTGCCCACGGTCATGGGCATGCTGAGTAAAAGTTTTTCATGGATTAGACTTTGTTTTTAAAAATGGTTTTTGAAAACCTTGCAGATGGATGGAATCCGTGAGAGAGTTGCGCAGTGGAAGCGTGTGGATGGATGGAATCCATACGCGATCTTTTGGAAAAGATGGTCCGGGTGGGATGCCCATGGATAGGTTGGTGTTTGGTCGGAGCCTGCACTGACGGTAATATTTTCAATTACAAGTACTGTCTTTACATATCGTATTAATTCAGCAATTTCAATCTATTTACTGTATTTCATTAAATGTTGTTTTATGCAAACTAACCCTATAAGCCTTCCATTGAAGCCTTTATCATTATGATGCATTTTCTCCGTATGACTTGCGGAGTACAAGTTTGTACTCACTCTTGCTATCTCATCTCAGAGGAAGACCGCGTCGACTTTGGTGAAGACCAAAACGAGTAGGCCACGTCTTGCAGTTGTTTGCCTATGGGCAGTCTTGGGCTTCGCTTTTCCATCTTACTTCCGCAGTTTCTTTTTCTATTAATAAATTTTGGCAATGTGCGATGATGTAAACGCTGGCCATAAGGCCGTACTCTTTTAAGTGGAATAATATTGTTATATTGCTTGATATTTATCTTTGTTATCCGCTGTGTGCACTAGCTGATCCTGGACTAGTGTAATTTACACAGAGGATCCTATAGTTGCCGCTCCGGGTTCCGACAGAAATCCCTTATTGTTGCAGTCGGCATCCCCTTGGTGAATATGTATGCATATTGTGAATCAGTAGGCACATGAAGAACTCTGACATCTCTTAGTGCGACACGGTCTTGAACGAAGTGCAGATCAATCTCAACATGTTTCTTAAGTTGATGTTGAATGGAATTAGTTGAGAGATAGACTGCGCTGATGTTGCCATAGAAAACAACCATAACTTGTTAGAAAAGTTAAGGATGTGCTTAATGGAAGTCCTACTACAGTGTCGCAAGTCAGGAATTTCCTTGGTATGACAGGATATTATCGTCGCTTCATTGAAGGGTTTTCTAGTGTAGCCAGGCCACTTACGCAGTTACTAAAGAAAGAAAAGAAGTTTATTTGGACGCTAGAGTACGAAAAGAGTTTTCAGAAGCTGAAGGAATGTTTGACTACCGCACCAGTATTGGTATTGCCAGATATCAGTAAGGATTTAAAGATTTATTGTGATGCTTCTCATAAAGGCTTGGGATGTGTATTGATGCAAGATAGAAAAGTAGTAGATTATGCTTCACGATAGCTAAGGCCACATGAAAAGAATTACCCTATGCATGATTTGGAGTTAGCAGCCGTAGTGCATGCTTTGAAATTTTAGCATCATTATCTCATGGACAATTGTTGTGAGCTCTATACCAATCATAAGAGTCTGAAGTATATTTTCACTCAATCCAACCTTAACCTCAAGCAAAGGATATGGTTGGAACTAATCAAAATTATAATGTTGGAATTCATTATCATCCTGGGAAGGCCAATGTGGTAGTTGATGCGTTGAGCAGGAAGAATTACTGTAATACCATGATTTCAAGGAGAGTCAGCCAGCTTTACATGAAGAATTCTGGAAGCTTAGTCTATAATTGGTGGAAGAAGGATTTTTAGCGACCATGGAGGTGAAGCCAACTTTGGATGATTAGATTGACAAGCATAGGTTGATGATATGGGTATTCAGAATATCAAAACTAATCTTACTAAAGGTAGAGCTTCAGGTTTTACTGAGGATGAACAAGGTACATTATGGTTCAAGGAGCGGTTGTGTGTGCTACATAAAAAGGAGTTACTACTCAAGCAAGCCCATGAATCCTAATATTCAATTCATCTGGGAAGTACAAAGAAGTATCAGGAAGTCAAGGACAAGTACTGGTGGCCTAATATCAAGTGAGAGGTAGCAGAGTATAATGCTCTTTATGAGGTGTGTTAGAGAGTTAAAGCTGAGTATCAGAGACCAGCAGGTTTGTTGCAACCACTAAGAATTCCCGAGTGGAAGTGGGAAGAAGTTGGTATAGACTTTATCATCGGATTGCCTAAGACCAAGGAAGGTTTTGATTCCATATGGGTAATTATGGATCGTTTAATGAAAGTTGTGCATTTTATCTCAGTTAGGATAACCTACGCTGGTGATAAGTTGGCAAATCTGTATATGTCAAGAATTATAAGTTTGCATGGTGTACCTAAAATGATAGTGTCAGATCATGGATCACAATTTACCTTGAGATTTTGCGAAAATTTCCATGAAGCCATGGGTACTCATATGAGTTTCAGTATGGCATACCATCCTCAAATAGATGGACAGATAGAGCGTGTGAATTAGATCCTTGAGGGTATGTTGAGAGCTTGTGTGCTAGATTATGGAGCTAAGTGGGATAGGTGTTTACCTTTTGCCGAGTTTTCCTACAACAACAGCTATCAGGACAATCTACAAATGTCACCATTCAAAGCTCTGTATGGTAGAAATGTAGGACCCCTCTTAATTGGAAAGAGACTGGGAAAGGTCAAATCTTTGGCCCAGAGTGTTTAAAAGAAGCCGAAGAAAAAGTTTGATTATTTGGGAAAGATTAAGAACTACTCAGGCCAGGTAGAAGAGTTATGTTGATACTCATCATCAAGAGTTGAGTTCCAAGCCAGATGATTACGTGTATCTTAGAATTACGCCATTCAAAGGAGTGAAGAGGTTTCAAATGAAAGGAAAGCCTACACCAAGGTATGCTAGGACGTTCAAGGTTCTGAAGGTAAAGGAGAAGTTGCTTATCAATTGGAGGCGCCTGTGTCTTTCAGTGGGATACATAATGTTTTTCATGTGTCTCAGTTGAGGAAGTATTTGCGAGTGCTAGAAGAGGTAGTGCCAATACAAGCCATTGATCTCCAAGATAATCTCACCTACAAGGAGCACCTTGTCAAGATCTTGGACGTGTCAGAGTGTGTGACCAAGAGTAACGTCGTTCATTTTTTCAAAATCCAGTGGAGCAGTCATTCAGAGCAGGAAGCAACTTCGGAGCATGAAGAGGATCTCAGAGCAGAGTTTCCAAACCTATTCTCTTAGTAAGACTAAATCTTGGGGTCGAGATACCGTTTAAGGGGGATGTTTGTAACATCCTGTTTTTCATTATTTTCTTGAAGCTTTTAAGATAAAATTCACCATTTGGATTTCTAGAATTAATTTAAGCTTAAAATGAATCTTTATGAATTAAAAGGGTTTAAAGATGACTATCTGCTTCCTCGTATTTATCAATTGGTAGATTCTACTGCTGGTTGTGAAATGTTAAGCTTTCTAGATGCATACTCTAGTTATCACCAGATCAGTATGTCTTCAGAAGATGAAGAGAAGACTGCGTTTATCACCCTATTTGGAGTATTTTGCTATGTCAAAATGCCATTTGGTTTGAAAAATGTTGGTCCAACTTTTCAGTGTTTGATGCAATTAACCTTTATACATCAAATGGGCCAAAACTTGGAATCCTATATCGATGATGTGGTTGTAAAAAGTATCAAACTGCTTAATCACATTTCAGACTTGTAGGAGACCTTCGACAATCTAAGAAAGCATCACTTGAAACTCAATCCTGAAAAGTATGTGTTTGAGGTTTCCTTAAGAAAATTGCTCGGATTCCTTGTTTCAACAAGAGGTATCGAAGCAAATCCTGAGAAGATCAAGGCCATCGAATAGATGCGCCCTCCGGCCATGAAGAAAATGGTCCAGAAACTCACTGGGTGCATAACGGCTTTAAGTTGTTTCATTGCATGACAAGGAGAAAAAAGTTTTCCTTTCTTTAAGCTTTTGAGGAAACATGAGAGTTTCAAGTGGTCAAAAGAGGCCAATGATGCTTTCGAAGATGTCAAGAGATATCTTATGAGTGCTCTTGTCCTGGTTTCTCTGAAAGCAAGCAAGACACTCTTAGTGTATCTATCCACCGTGCCACAGGCAGTAAGTGCTGCATTGGTTGCTGAACACGAGGGCATTCAAAGACCAGTATACGATGTAAGTGAAGTTTTACACGGTCCTAAGGAGTGCTACCCTCAGGTCCAAAAACTTCTCTATGCCCTCCTCATAGCTTCGCGGAAGTTGAGGCCTTATTTTTAGGTGCACAAGATAATTGGGCCTTCTGAGTTTCCTTTAGGAGAGATCCTCTAGAATAAGGAAACAACTAAATGGTTGGTCGAACTTGGGGCATTCGACCTCCATTTTTTGTCCTGAATAGCTATTAAATCCCATATCTTGGTAGACTTTATCACCAAATGGACAAACCCTGAACCTATTCAGGATCCCCAATAGTACGATTCCTTTGTCTTGGCATTTTGCAACCTAGGGTCTTGATATCCTAGGGCCATTCCCAAGAGTGCCGGGGGGCTTCAAGTTCCTCTTCCTAGCTATAGATACATTTACAAAGTGGATTAGAGCTGAACTAGTAGCTAGGATAACAACGGAAGCCACAAAAAGGTTCTTGATGAAAAGTATAATTACTCGATTTGGAGTCCTAAGTCGAATAATTACAAACAACAATAAGCAATTTTTGAGTGCAAAATTCTAGGAATTTTGTGACGAATTAGGCACCAAATTATGTTTCGCTTCAGTCACCCACCTACAGAGTAACGAGGCAGTCGAGCATGTGAGTGGCCAAATAATGCAAGGAATTAAAACTCGAGTCTTTGACCAGCTAGTAAAGCACTCGGGGGCTTGGGTTCAGGATTTTCCTTCAGTATTATGGGTGATTCGCATGACTCCGAGTCAGGTGACAGGTGAAACTCCTTTTTTCCTAGTTTTTGGGGCTGAAGCCATGCTTCCTCCAGAACTAAAGATTCAGTTGGCATGAGTTGAGAACTTCAATGACTCTAACCAAGAACAGCTTCGAGCGGATGATATCAACCTGCTCGATGAAAAGAGGAATCAAGTCTTAATCTGATCAGCAGTCTATCAGCAAGCCATATGTAAGTACTACGATCATAAGGTCCAGCCTCGCAGCCTTGTTGTAGGTGACCTGGTATTGAGGAAAATCCAATCCCAATCTAATCGGAATAAGCTTTTCCCCAACTGGAAAGGTCCTTACACCGTGGTCGAAGTCACACGCCCTGGTTCTATATGACCTGCTATGAAAGACGGCCAGATTCTCTCAAACTCTTGAATATCAACAAATTATGCAAATTCTATGTGTAAATATTTCTACCCTTTTTTCAATAACAATTTGAGTTTATGCAAATTTTTATTGCCGTATGTCTTGTAGAGCTTCTCTTTATTAGTTCGACCACTTCTAGTGTATCCAATTTTATTTAATTGGTCGGATGTAGGAATACCACTAGCCGAAGTCTCTCCTCTCTACATGTGGTCTTGCCCACTAGAAGGAGCTTCCTAGTGTCAGTTTATTCCTAAGTCTTGTTATCAGCATACAATAATTGTGTTGCCTACGAATATGTTGAACGAATATAATAGAAGGCAATATGAGTGTTTATCCTTTAATCGTTCAAGTCTTTGATTTGTTTAAACTTGGTCGAAGTCACTCCTAGTGTCAGTTTATTCCTAACACTTGTTATCAGCATACATCACCTAGTCGGAGTCACTCCTCTCTGCATGTGATCCTGCCCACTAGAAGGAGCTCCCTAGCATCGACTCGTTCCTTACTTTTGCCACCAGAACATAACAAATCAAATTCGGCAACGATGGTCGAATATATTACTCTCCTCTTAGCATATTTCACTCCGTACTATTTGCTTAGTTTATTCTATGACCATATGGTCATAAGTATTTCTATGACCACGTAGTCGTAAACTTTTCTACGACCATATAGTCGTATGTCCTTCTACGACCATGTAATCGAAAGTCTAACAGCGACTACCCCTTGGTCATATGTCCTTCTACAACCACATAGTCGTAAGTTCTACAAGACTAGTGTCAAAAACTAGTCGAAGGTAAAGTTTTTCTTACCTGATAGCTGATACGAGTAAACTCTCCGATCACTTTTGTTTTCTCATCGACCTAAGTGACCAGCTTACTCGATTCAATCTTTATTTATATTAAAAAGAGAAAGATTAGACAAAGGCCAAAAAGATGCATAGATAAACAAACTTAAGCTTTAGGGCTTACCGATTATTTTCTCTTCCAAAGCTTTGGCAACAAAGTTGGCTTTTATGAGGCTTATGGATAATTTAGCATTTTCTTCCTTTAGCCTTCGCGCATCAGCCTTCTCGTTTTCAAGTGCAAAAGCTAAGACCACCGCATCTAGCCATGACATGTAAAGGTTAAAGGTAGACTTGAATTTCTAGTTGTGTGGTCAAGACAGAATTCGACTACATAAGTTAAGAGACTTACGATACTACTGCTTTCTTAGAGAGTTCGACATTCCCTTGTCATAGGAGCATTAGCTGTCTGTGGTACTCAGCCATAGTTGCCATGTCTTCTAGTATTCTCTAGATAAGGGAAAGTAGTGAGAAATAAGAAGATGCAAAGTATGAATATTCAAGTTGTCAATACTCACATTCATACTCTTACGAGCAAAATTTCCGAGCACTCGCTCAGAATCTCTCAGTTGGTCAAGCTCTTTGACCCTGGTCCACCACATATTCTCAAGACGTTGATTGTCGAAGATGTACTCCTTGTTTAGAAGATCGTTGGGGTGTGGGACTAGGCTTTGAGCTTGACCAGAAGAAGATCCTACCACAAAGGGAGGATGAAAGAACGAGGAGAAGAGGTTAGATTGTTCTTCCTCTTCTCCAGCACTTTCACCATATTATAACTAAAAGCAAATTTCACAAAACTACAATTTTTATGACAAAACTATAAAAAAAACTATGTATTTAACTTTCGATTTCAGAGAACTACACATTTAATAGCAAAATTACAAAAGAACTACAATCCTTCTCATGCGAGGCTAGCTGACAACCACATCCCACTCGTTAGCCACACGAGCTAAAATCCTATTCTTTTCAGCTTTTAAAAGCTACTTTTCAGCTTTTCTACAGTAACTGGCTTTTAAATGGAGTATTTTTTTTAAGATATGGTAACTAGTTAATTGTAGTACATACTTTACTGACTTCATTTATATCGGTAAAAACTGCATGTGAGTTTCTGTTACTCTGTAATCTCTCGAATAAACAGCCCAAAAGACACAAGCCGCAGCTAAAAGTCATAAGCCGCAGCCAAAAAGAACAGGCCCTAAGTATCCTTACAGGTGTGACTGATTGTAGTTTCTTGATTTTTTTTCTCTAAAATGTGTAGTTCTCTGAAAGGAGATTTTAATAGGCGTCCTGATAGTTTATCATAAAAGTTGTAGTTTTTGCAATTTACTCTTTGATCCATAAAGATTAACGAAAAAAATGAATTTCTCTAGTAACTTTATTTTATTTCCGATAATAATACACATCTTATACACTCCGAATACTTCCTTGTGTGTATGAACAAGTGGGGTCAGTCCGAATTGGATCGGTTATGCCTTCCAAAATCCCTGAATATTGACGCGTGGGGGCAGTCCAAATTAAGCCTAATTTCGCAAAACTAATGAATGAACCTCCTGTGATTTCCATGCATAGAAGAAAGTCGCTTTAGAAAACTTGAGTAGTAAACTTACATTGAGACGACTATATGTATAGCACATAATACAACATTGGACAGCAATATCTTGATGTCACTTTATTATGTTCATTACACCATCAGCTTTACGACATATAGTGGCGCCCTGTAGTCTTATTTAGCATGCAAGCGAGACAGAGCCAGCATACAGGACATCTCATACGGATACAAGCAGCTAGTACATACGCAGTGTATGCACTAACGCACGCATATATTGATCGATCAAAGGATTCAAAGCATTGGCGCCCAATTCTGGTTGGGATTTCCTGTGGCGGAGTACACGATGATCTGCTTGAGGCTCGGGTCAGATTGTCTCACGTCCATCACCAACTTTGTGCCCAAATTCAGGATACTCCCGTCGTTCCGGAACACCCAGCGCTGGCCAGACGAGGTAGGGTCACAGGGGATCACCTGCACCAGCTTGAGTTGATCCTTTGCGTCAGGAGCCAGGCATCCCTCCTGCCTTTGCTGAGGGCGTATGGAGCCGTCGGCGTAGAGAGCCCATGCCTGCTCCGGCTTGCCGCTGACACAGTCGGCTAGCCAGACGTCCTCTCCGTCTGCCTGCAAGCAAAGGTCATTGTACCCAACAATGGCGGTCACGAAGGGCTTGGTGTCATTGGTTGGAGTCCAGGATTGGCCAGTGCTATGGTCGTCGGTTTGCACTGCCAGAACTGTGCGGCTCGCCGTGGAGTTTGCCGACAGGACTAGACCGGACTTGGACACGATGGTGCCATCGTCCCGCACCTCCCACTCCCAGACGACGCCGCTGGTCGGGGAGTCCGACATCATGAGCAGGCAGTCGTATATCATGACGTAGTCTCCGGGTGTGCTCCCGTAGCTGGTCAAGCACTTGCCGTTGGACCGGATGGTGCCGTCCGTCTTGAAGGTCCAGAGCTGGCTCACGTCGTCGTTGGATTTGCAGGGCCACAGCTGCACCGGGTTCCCGTTGTCGTACCAGCCATTATGCACGTCAACACACTGGCCATCTGGTCCGACGATTCGCGACGTCGGCTCGGTCTTCTTGCAAGTCGAATCATCGCCGGAGTCTTGCACGACGGACCTTATGAGCATGGGAGGAATCTGAGAAGAAGACATCCACCACGGCAATGGCTGCTTCTCCTGCAGCGGCTTATGGCAGTAGCAGTACATCAGAGCGATGAAGGGGATCGCTCTACGCACATTGTCCACTGGCAGCAACTCATTGCTCCTCCTCCGAACTGTGATCGGAGCAGCGAAGACGCCTTGGTGAGACTCGTCGATTGCGGCGGACAGGTCTTTCCAGCGCAGCGCGAGGCTGTGCAAGCTTGGATCTTCAGATACGTCGTTGCCGTGCCGGATCGCCGCGCTCATTCGCCGCTCGATGTATTGGAATCGAGCTGCATTTACAATCATCATGATGCAAACTTCAACTCCATCAAACGCCTCTTGTTTTGTAGCATTGCCGTGGGCGTATTTATACAGCGACGAGATAGCCTTGTCCAGGTCGGAAGTTCCCCACGTTACACCTTCAATATCTACATCTAGATGATCAACACGACGGCTACCTTTTCTAATGGAGGACTCCATCAGGACATGGCTACTTGTCACTGGGGCGTAGTGACAGGTTACCAAGAATCCCGATATTATTTTATAGATATGACAGGAATAGTTTCCGGCACTATATGCTGTGAAATAAGCTCCGGTTACATCTAACGACAAGGTAATGGAATACCCTGCCTTGTTTGTCAGAGTAACAAAAAGATACCGTTCAGACAAAGGCGCGTTGCACCGCAGCACAGGTATCCCATGAATCTCATCACCTTCCTCTTTTAAAGCAGCACGAACAGCGGCAATGAAGTTTTTGTACCTCCGGGCGCTCAGCCCAACGGTGCTAAGTCGCACTTCTGGGTAATATTTGTGGAGAACTGTGTTGGTGTTTTCAGATGTTGTGGCCGGTGGCAAAGCTTCATCACTTGATGCAAAACAGAGCCATGGTGCTACCAGCAGCAGGTTCAGCATCAAGATTAGTGGTACTGTACCACCTTTCATACCGACGCTGCCATAGAAAAATCAATAGATCATACATAGATGTGCATCTGCATGCATCCATTTGTTTTGTATCTAACTGTTTGCACATAGGTGTCTATGCATCAATTTTGGTTGGTGCATTTGCGCATTCTTAGCTGCGTTGAGCAAAAAAGTTGGGGGAAGATTAATTTGCACTTTTTTGAAAGTAGAGGGGCGGTATGGACCTTTTCCGCATATGATTATCTTGAAATCTTTGGGGAATTTTTTTAAGTGCAGAAGTACTTTTATGCATAAATGAATGCATATGCTCGCACGTTGCCAAACTGAATTGTGTTTCGCATGTTCGCTTCACTTCTTATGTTTCATGTATTTTTAGATACAAGAAAAAAATTATTAATCATTAGTAGGATTGCTATACGTAAGTAGACAATCATACGAGAAGTCTCTTGCCTGGTTAAGTGCCACACACCCCTTTACCTACTACACGACACTTGTGTTTGCACACAAGTGAGCCAGCAAATTGGCTTTCCTATGAACAAAACAAAGCTTAAAAATATATTTAAAGGGCATGCAAATTAAGCTCCTAGATATCAGCCAATATTATTGATATTTCTGCTTGTACGTTATGTTTAAAGTTTTTTGAGGACATTTCAAGATTTTGCAAAGGTGTAATTATACGTAATATCTTACTAAACATCATTTCGCAAACCAAACGTAAAATATAATAAGAAAATTCGAATGCCATAGTAGTCAATATTGGAATGGCTCGGTTGTGTGACGCACGAACACAAAAGTATTTGTCTAGAGTACCACGGCACATATGCGCTGTAGACTGAACACAGGCCAGATGCATAGAAAAAAGCAGAACACTAAAACAAAAAACGTTAGAAAGCTTTGTTCTTGCAAAAAGAGTACATGAGTGTTGCAAGTCAAATAGACTATATAGTTATCGTTCAATTTTTCTTTACAAATAAGCAAAACAGATAACACGATAATAGTTCAAGTTGAAACAAATATAACAGCATGCAGTTATAAGGAGAATGTTACAGCATTAAGATAACACAATATTGAATACTCATAATGTTAGTGATATGCCCTAGAGGCAACATGGAGATGTTATTTATATCACATACTATGTTTATGATGCATTACTTTGTTCCTTGAAATAGACATTATCATTATTGATCAATGAGTATGTGACTTATTCATGAGACTCTTAATGCTTAAATGTTGCTATTTCTAAATGATCCCTGATCATATATCATATGAGGAACAAATATGATTCAAAGATCAGCATATGTATTGATTGATGATCATGTCTCATGGATCATGGTATGGTGATACCAAATCAATAATATGGACATGTGTTAGTGAACATATGTTGGATAGACCCGCCATGAGACACTGCAGAGATTCCGTGTGTCATCAGTTGGTCTCAAGTAGTGTTTATGTGGAATCCTTAGACTTGAGATCATCATGGTTCCCAACATGCGTAGTAGCTTATTTTGGGACTACTAAACACTACTCCGTAACTGGGTAGTCATAAAAGTAGTCTTCGGGTTTGCCATGAAACATGTAGTGGGATGTGAATGATCAAGATAGAATTTGCCCCTCCTTATGGGAGAGATATCTCTGGGCCCCTCGATGTAATGGATTATGAAAGTGCATGGCCATGCCAAGGTGATTGAGGAGTCAATCACAAGTTTATAATCCATCACGGAATCGAGAGAGTGATTGAGCTATTAAGAGGATGACACAGGTCTCGCCTTGAGCTCAATCTATATCGTGAGGCAAAGGGATTCGTACATGAGAACATTACAGGTTCAGCCGATATGATCTTTACGTATACTTTGGGGTTAATACGTCTTACTAGAGGCCGCTATTAACAGGGTGATCGGAAAGGCGTTTCCAGGTCGCGACCAAGTATACGTGAACCTACAGGGTCGCACACTTAACGGGTTGGAACACTAATTCGAATGTGATTTGGATGTGGGCTCAATTCGGATAGAGATCCGGATAGACTCCTATTGGGCCTCGGTCCACAGGGCCCAAGTGAGGAGGTCTATATATATGGTGGCGAGGGGCTGAGGGTTCACGCACTTCTGTTAATTCTGAGCAAAACCCTAGCCGCCACCTCCCGAGCCAAACCCTAGCCGCTCGCGAGTGCTAGTACACTCGCGATCGGCGTTCCAGCCCCGGACGTGTGGATACCGGTGGAGGCGCTGCTCGTTGCGGCGTTGATCGGCATCAACAACCTACAGATTGGATCTGTTCGTGGTGTGGTTGATCGCGTGGAGGAGACGATCTGTTCGGGACGATCGGCTACTTCCACTACTACCTCGACGCGCGTGGTTGGATCGGCTTCTCCAACTCTTCTTCCGCTGCGCTGCGCGTCTAGTGGTAACGATCCATGATCCCTCCTTAGCATGATGTCCTGATGTGCGCGGTAGAAAAGTTTTGTTTTCTGCTCTTGTAGCCTACGCGCAATGCATTACATAATGTATCGGATGTTTAGTGTGTGTGCCCATGTAAAAGGAGATGGTGAGTTCACCTCCTTAATTTGTTATTGTGTGCATGCCTAGTGGGATGTGTGCCGTATGAGTCGTGGTATTTTTTGCTAACCATGATAGGTTACTACTACGTACCTATTTTATTTGTGATCCAATTGTATGCCCCTCAAAAGATACACATTTTTTAATAATTCAGTAGTCCCTAGCTAGGGTACAAGAACACCGTCATGCATAATTCGACTTGGTGCGCTCTCAAGAGTACAATTTTGATATATAGTAAATTATGTAATTTTTGTTGTTATACATAAAAATAAAGCATGCATTACAATGTGATGAATGTTCTTTTTTTCAACCTCCGCATCTGCAAGTACATCCACGGTCAAATTAAGTGGAGAGAGAGCGCGAGAGCAAACAGCAATACTATATATATGTTATATAACAATTAACAAATGGGTATTGTAAAATCTAATGCAGGCAGAAGGGTGAGGATCAGGAGGATTACCGCTTGGCAGGAGGATCACTAATTAAGGCGATGTTATTATGACAACTGATCGACGAAATTGAACTGAGCTTGTGCTGAGCTAACGAGCGACCGTTTCCTGTCCTTTTATAGGCTGCTGTTAGCATAGGCTTCTCTACATTTCTTACTATATTTTATTCTAAAAATTTAGACAAAAAGTTATGAGTATGTTATGCATCTCACTTATCTCATTTTCATCACGTGCATTTATGTTCTCTCACCTTTTTCATCATTCATTATTTTCTTCTAAAAATCAACTTTTTTTAGTTATTACTTTTCATTTTAATTAAAAATTATAAATTAAAACCATAAAGTCATCAATAAAAATTAATAAGACCCACCCCGATGAGCAACGAACGCTAGCTAACTAGCTGCCCTTGCTGGCAACCAATGATCGATCGATCAGTGCTGGCCGGACAAGTGTGCGGCACGGTGCGTGTGGGGAGAAACACGAGTGGTACGACGCCGGTTCATCGATGCCGCTAGTCAATGTTCACCTGCACTGACTGGACCTATGAAACGATTTACGAACGAACGCTACTGGCCCAGGTCTATCCATCCATTTAGATATTTACAAACATCACCTAACATTTAAGGAGTCTTCTACGCTCTCGACGTTAGAAAGTGCTACGATAATCTAAAAAATAAAAAGCGTAGCAATTCTCCCGTTAACACATAGAAAAAGTAAAATAGTCGGTTCTTTTTAGCTGTGTCTTTTAAATTTTAGTCTATTCGTAAGAAATAGTATACAGAGAAAAATACTCGTATGTTATTTTGACCAATACAATTAAATTCGGTACAGCAATTTTTTTTACAGACCCTACTTTGAAAAATGTACCGATTTTAAACTAATTAGTATTCATCCGTACATAAGCCAAAAGCCGACAATGCAAACGAACCTAGCCAAAAATCATGTAGGGTCGGTATGGCAACTGAGAGAAGATGAATGGTGCTTTTAAATTTTTCACAAGTAATCAGCAATTTTTTCATACTAATAGCTATGAGAAGTTATGAGGATCAAAAACCCAAAATTTCAAAAACTCTTAGTGAACAGTGATTTCAGCCCATAAACAATGGAAAAACAACACTATTTTAAATCCAAAAATTAATGAAACTTTTGCTTCGTAGATTCAAAAGACATGCAATTCGAACCAAGGCTATATCATGATATTAAGAATCTATCCCAACTAAAAATCCTGAATGAGCTTGAGAGAATTGGGATCTTTTGGTTTGTGAAGTTCTGCTGCACCAAACTCGGGCTAAAACCAAAAATTGAGTTAACTTTCAAACAAAAGCTCCAAATTACTTGAAATTTGATGGACACCTTCTCTAGGATATCAGAAACCTATTCTAACCAATGATCAAGAAAATCGTTGCCAAAGTTTTGACTTTTTTTGTTTGAAGGAATGTTGCACCAAAACATGTCAAAAACAAAAATGGTGAATATAACTTGCTCATAGGGTGGATGATGGCCAAGATAGTTCTAAATGTATTCTCCCATGTACCAACAGGCAAGAATAAGTTAAGGTAGAAATAGGTGGATCAAGAAATGACTCCAAGATGCCAAAAAGGGCAAAAACTAAGTTTCTTTATGAACTTGTCAACCAAGTGGCTAGATGGGTAAAGATTGATTTTCAAAGATTATCTGTATCTCTTGCATGTCCTTCGCACAACAAGATCAAGAACAGGAGAGAGAGAGGAGGACAAACTGACCAAATCAAGAGTAAATCAATCTAACCCAAAAGATATTCATAGAGATGAACAAAGATTGGAATATTGCTACTTCAAAATGAAGATTTTATAGTCACTCTAGTTGGAGGATAAGCGAGAACACCATAGCACTCAACTTCTCTTAAACCCTAATCCTAGAACTTATGAACACTTAGTCTCAAGAGAACATAACTGAATGGTTAATAACAAATCTCCATCCTAACCCATTAAATAGATGGACTAGCCAGCCCCATCTAACTCTTAATGGATACTATCCACTTAGCACCCAATAACCCTACATACCGGTTTTAACTCACACACTATACTTATACACGCTTTTCAAAGCATATAAGCCCGAATTCACTAAGTTCTTAGCCATGATCCATCTTAATCTTCTTAGCTTATCCTTAACCTAAACCGCTCTTCTATTTTGATCAAGGTAGTTTCTAGTATTTTAGTTAAACTACCAAATTATCCTTTCTTAACCCAGTCATCTCCTTCCATAGCAAGCAATTGGCATGCTTACCACGTATAGATGCTCCACTGGTTTGCCACACGTCGGTAAGTCTCTCCCGTTCCAGTCCTACCAAACCACGTCTCACTTGGACCGACCAAACCACATGGTGCAACCCATCGCTCGATCTCCTCTTCAACATTTTTCAGCTTCCTTGTGCCATCCTTGAGCTCATCCATCTCATCCGGCATTCTTAATCGTTCTGATCCTTGGCTCCTTCATAGGTGTAGCCCCAATCCCGCCGTTGACCATGGTTGACTCCAAAGCGACCCTGTATATCCAAAGACAAAGAAATCATTTTCAAGCATAAGTTCTTTCCAACTTGATCCATATTAACAGTAAAATGTTTTATGCAGCCTATAACCACTGACTTAAATCACCAAATCTTCCAATGACTCAAATTTCCCAAAATTATCTATTTCTACAAGCTATCCAGAAAATTTGTAAATTTACAAATTCTAAATTTTTACTCCTCCAAAATAACAATGGCTCATCATAATAAAACTATAGACCTTTATGTATGGTCCTTTGTATCACACACAGGCCTGTATAAGGCCCAACGCAAGTGGACCGATCGCGCTAGGCCCCCAAAATTTTTGGGCCCCCATCCGACTCCTCACGACCTCACGTGTAGAGCGACGAAGTCAGAAGTCAAATCGACAGTCGACACTTCGACTTCACTGGCCGAGCGATCCGCATCCGCCATTGTCTCAGGAGCCAAGCCATCACTCATCAGCAGCCATTTACTCATTTAGCAATAGCAAATAGCAATTCCATTCAATAGGTTGCAGACTTGCAGTGCAATGCTGCACGCAGACGCAGGAGCCAGGAGGCAGGACGGAGGACGTCTGCATTCTTGCAGTTGTAGGTAGCCAGGTATGTGGACATTCAATAGGAAATTTGTTTTGCACTTGCACTAAACCTAATTAGTATTTAATCTTTAGTTTTATTGTGTTTGTGATTTATGAACATTGAACAGGCCAACAGGGAGGTCTATTTACTTCTAATGTCTTCTAGTTCTAGAATTAGAAAATATGAGTCTGGTCATGAAAAGCGCAAGAAGAAACAAAGACTTGAACGGTTCGCTCAGACTCAGAAGGGTGCTCTTGATAAATTTGTTGTGAAAGAATGTCAAACTTCTATAGAAAATCAAACTCTTCTGGCATACATCGATGACAATCATGGTGATAACACAAACAATGTTGAGGTTCACATTTGGGAGATTGATGAAGTTAGGGGCAACGACAATGCTGATGGTGTTGATGCCACCATTGATGGATCAGCTAGCATTGAAAGTGATAATGATCCGAGGGTTCCTTTTGAGCCTGATATATTCGATCCAAGATATTGGAATGGACTTGATCAAGAAAAGATTGATATTTTGGTCCAAAAGGGTCCTAAAAGAGACTTGTCTATTCAGAAAGGTCCTAAAGATAGATTATCCAGAAGGTTTTCTGCAGCATTGTACACTAGAGTTTTATCAAATGGAGAAAAGTGTGATAGAGAATGGTTGGTATATTCCAAAGAGCTTGATAGAGTATTCTGTTTTTGTTGCAAATTGTTAAGAAAGGGCCATTTAAAAAGTCAGCTAGCAAATGAGGGTTTTAGTGATTGGTCACATGTTAACATTAGACTTAAAGATCATGAGACTAGTGCAGACCATATCACAAATATGGCAGCTTGGTATGACATGCGTCTTAGGTTTGATAAAAATCAAACTATTGATAAAGTTGCTCAGAGAGAACTAGAGAAAGAAAAGGACCATTGGAGGAAGGTTTTGTTCAGAATCATTTTGATTGTAAAATTCCTTGCAAAACATAACTTGGCATTTCGTGGCACTAATAGCAAGCTGTACCAAGATAGCAATGGGAATTTCTTAGGTATGGTTGAAATGATGGCGGAATTTGATCTGGTTATTCAAGATCATGTTCAGCACATAACAAATGATGAGGCTCACGTACATTACCTTGGTCATGGCATCCAGAATGAGTTAATCAATTTGTTTGCTGCTGTTATCAGGTATGAGATAATTAGAAAAATTAAGGAATCAAAGTATTTCTCAGTTATACTTGATTGTACCCCTGATATAAGCCACCAAGAACAAATGTCTTTGATCATTAGATATGTTGATACTTCTTCAGATTCTTTCTGCATTGAGGAATCATTCTTAGGTTTTTTGGATATAAATGATACAACAGGACAAGGATTGTTTGATGTTTTGCAAAAAGAATTGAAAGATCTTGACCTTGATATAGATAATGTGAAGGGACAAGGATATGATAATGGATCAAATATGAAAGGGAAAAATCAAGGGGTACAAAAGAAACTTTTGGATATCAATCCTAGAGCTTTTTATTCTGCTTGTGGTTGTCATAGTCTTAATTTAACACTATGTGATATGTCAAAGAGTTGTGGTAAAGCAAAAGATTTTTTTGGAGTCATTCAGCGTATCTATACAGTATTTGCTAAATCCACTAAGAGATGGCAAATTTTGAAAGATAACATATCAAGGTTGACTCTTAAGCCATTGTCATCTACTCGTTGGGAGAGTCGTGTTGATAGTGTTAAGGCTATAAGGTTCCAGATGCAAGAAATAAGAGAAGCTTTACTTGAAGTATCAGATACTGATAATGATCCAACAATAAGTAGTGAAGCCAAATCCTTGGCAACCAATGAGCTTGGTAACTTTGAATTTATAGTATCAATAATTATCTGGTATGAAGTATTATCTACTATTAATTTGGTCAGTAAACAATTACAAGCAAAGGATATGCTTATTGATATTGCTATTGAGAAAGTGCAAGGGCTGATTTCCTTCTTCGGTAAGTATAGAGGAACTGGTTTTCCAAATGCATTGGAATCTGCAAAAGAAATTGCACGTGAGATGGGTATTGAGCCAACATTTCGTACCAAGCGTAAAATCAAAAGGAAAAGACAATTTGATGAGACCCCTGATGATGCATCTATTGCTTCACAGTCTGCGGAGGAGTCAATTAGAGTCAATTATTTCTTACCCGTTGTTGATCAAGCCATTGGTTCACTAACTAGGAGGTTTGAATAATACCAAGGGTATTAAAAAACTTTTGGCTTTCTGTTTACTTCACAAAAATTGTGCTCCTTAGATGACAAAAGTTTGTTGTCTTCTTGTGAACATCTTGAGGCGGCACTTAAGAGTGGTGAACATTCTGATATTGTTGGCAAAGTATTACATGTGGAGTTAAAGTTCCTTCAAGATTTCATCCCTAAGGAAGACATGGGCCCTCTTGATATTCTGAAGTTTGTGAAACGGATGGGCTGTTTTCCTAATGCCCTTATTGCGTACAGAATTTTGTTAACTATTCCTGTGACAGTTGCATCTGCAGAATGAAGCTTTTCAAAATTGAAGTTGTTGAAGTCCTATATGCGTAGTACTATGACACAAGAAAGACTCAATGGATTGGCAACAATTGCACTTGAAAATGATGTTTTGGAGAAGATTAAATATGAAGACATAATTGAAGATTTTATTTCGAAGAATACCAGAAGAATGATGCTTTTTACTAGAAGCTAAGAAGATTTCAGTAAGATTCACCCATTACTCCTTTAGCATGAATTTCTATTGTAGTTCTTAATATTGCAAAAAAAAAAAAAACAAGTCTGTTATAATGTAAAGTTAAAATACACTTTGGTATCTGTATTTGTCTGAAATAGGCCCCATTTTTGTATTTTGCACTAGGGCCTAAAATTCTCAGATACGGGCCTGATCACACACCTCCATTAGATGGTCAACCTCCTATTATAATGGTTAGGATATTTTCCTTTTACCAATGGATCTATAACATAATTGCATAGGAAATGGAACCTGTATACTACCAATCTAGGATATTCTACAAATTTGGTTTCCATGGCTCAAAAAAATTAGTTGACAATTATAGATCTGATATTATATAGCCTATATATGTACTCCAATTTGATGAGGAAAAATGAGAAAGCAAGCCTCCCACACCTTCTGGGCATTGTTTTAGAAGCCGGACCTGCTAGCGAACCGGACAAGTCACCGGTTCACGATTGATGGTTCGATCGCCAGTTCGATTGGTGGACCGATGGTTCAAAAATACTAGACTTGTGGGTTGTGTCGCGTCTAACTTCACCTGTCAAGTTAACGAATTGACATGGTACCACCAACTATGATCGGCTTGAGAATACATCTATAATAACACGAGGGCATTCTAGTAGTGCCATTTTAACTTTCTCTTAGCTATATTAAATTATTAAAATTCTATATAAAGAAAAGAGTAGGTAAGGAGACATAATATGATGTCTCTTATGTAAGAAACGACTTGAACCCGCAAACCAACGCAAATAATGAGAGAGTGTAAGATAAGAAGTTATAGTAAAAATAGTATAAAATATATAGAGTAATAATCTACTATTGAAGAAGTTGTCTTTAATACTATTTTTACCTGAAGTGGAAGTTTCAAAAATTATCTTAAAAAACAGACTATTACATACATCCAGAGGTGCAATGAACTCGGCGTCATGCTGAACGCTGAGGTCGACGTCACCAACACGGGGATTTGCATCCTCAAATTTTTTGTATGAATAATATATTTTATTGGAAATTACAGAAATATACCTGCGGTGAAATTTTTTATAAAAATAAGCTCCAGTCGCCCAATAGGAGGGCGACTGGAGCAAATCACCCAACCGGGGGGCAACATGTAGGCAATATGGGAACGGTCGGGCGAGTTATTGCTGTCGCCTGAGGGTTGGGCGACTAGAGGTCTAGTCGCGGGGTTAAAAAGGCATTGCGCTTGGCCGCCGTCGCCCTTCCTCATTCCATCCATCCGCACGGCGCCGAGAGAAGAAAAGAGAGGAGAAGAGGAGGGAAAGGAGGGGGAGAAGAGAAGTGGAGAGGAAGGAGGGGGAGAAGAGGGGGAGAAGAGGAGAGGGAGAGGAGGATGTCGGGACCCCGGATTTCCGAATCCGGACCCTCAGTGTATTACAGCACTAGTCCCAGATCAAAACTAGTGCACACAGTCAAACAGTGATGATTATATAACCAACAACGCTTATTACAATAATAAATAGTAAAGACCGAAAGGTCTCATTATTACAACTGAGGTTTCAAGACCTCACACAATCACAAAACACAGCGGAAGCAAAAGTAAATCCGGTGAAAACCCATCAATACGCCACAGGCAATTGACTGGGGAAGCGCAATCTAGTACTCCGGGAATCCTTCATCGAATCTACAAGCGAAGTAGTCGAAGTCTCCCTCTTGAGCTTCATATTCCTCTGAGTTGATTTTAGAGCAGCATGTGAGTACATAAAGTACTCCGCAAGTCTTGGGAAAAAATGCAGTAGATGCAAGGCTTGACAAAGGAGGGTTATATGGTCCTTTTGTATAAGCAATATTTTATTTCGAATACCATTAAATGGTTTCGAAGGCATTAATTTAATAAAGTAATTATTTTAACTGAAACTAATAAGCATTTTATAGTGAAGGTTCTAACCACCAACATTAATTAACCAGCTCTAACCGTTAAAGTTTAAAACTACGGGTTTCATCCACCCACACTGGCTCCAACCGCCAGGATACCCTTTCGAGAGTTCCCTTCACTCTCGAGATACCAAAAGATTTAAAATTAAAACCAAAAACAAAGATCTACCATGTGAATACATTCCTTGCCCGCCTTTGACCGTGGGCACGGCTATTCGAATAGTTTAACACTCTGTAGAGGATGTACAACTTTACCCCCCAAGAGATAAATTATCCTAACAGTCACCATGCTTCCTTTGGCATGAGACCCAGATAAACTATCACAAAGCCTTTACCTCACTCTAGTCTAGCTAGACACCACCCGCTAAGGTTTCACCGCTGAAGAGTTAAATCCACTCAATCAGAAGCCCCCTCTTGTGCCATATGAGTACAGTAAATCCCTGTCTCTCACTGTGAATAACCAGTAAATCCCTGGCACCCACTTTCCATTGGTGGCACCTAAACTAGACTATCGTAAGTTAATCAGCTAAGTCATACCCATATAGACTTAGGGTTGCACGGTAATGCTCAGTCTGGACAATCACAAGAGTCGGTCCTTAATCGACTAGGGCAGAACATACACTTTACAAAAATCTCGTGCTAATCTGCACCAATCCAAACTAACCATCCGCCCTGGTCTAAAACAATTTTCACATTTTAATTTTATTTTAAAAGAACAAGTGGCAACATCAATCGCCACTAATCTCCGAACACAAAGACTAGTTTAATGAAATATAATTTCCCATTCCAAGGTTACAAAAGTTAAATAGCATGACTAAGCATTTTACTACCGTTCTAATATTAACAAAGAATTATAATACTCTCATTATTGAGACAAAGGTGATCCTAGGGTTACAAAGGTACATGGCATTCAACTTCAATCGAGGGCATAACAAGATCGGATTATCTAATACCTTAAGATAGAAACTAATGTTCTATGTAAATAGCAATGCAAGTATATTTAAATTAAGTACAAGCATTTCTCAAACATTTCAAAGGAGACTTGCCTTCTTGCACGCTGTCTGGATCTTCTTACTGCGGAGCGGAGAAGTCTTCGGCAACGACGGGTTTTACGCGCGAAAAGACAAAACAAACAAAACAAATAAAAACACATAAATTCAAATAAAATTCAAAAAGAGTGTATATTTCGATATTTCATGATTTTAGAAAAATTTAGAAATTTGAACGGCTCAATTTGGAGTTAAAATGAGAAAGTTATGGCTTCCAAAAGATTTAATTAGAAGAAAAAGAAAAAGACTTTGCTGATTTACGTTTGTATTGAAAAATCATAATTATGACGTTAGCAAAATTTGAAATTCAAAAATTTCGGACATGTGGGTCCGGTCTACTGTGGACCGGGTCCACGAACCACAGCGGTGACCGAGGTGGCACACCCGGCCAACGTGGCGCCACGCGGCACACACGCGGCGGCCACGCGGGCATGGGCCACCGACGTGGCACCGGCCGGGCGGCGCACGGCCGGTGCGCTCGCCGGTGCACGGTGCCCGGCGGTGGTGCGGCGGGGTAGAGGAGGCGGCGGCGGTGCAATCCCTACCGGCGACGGTGGTCGGGGAATACCGGAGGCGGCCGGCGAGAGGAGAGAAGGCAGAGACGACGGTGGCGCTTGGGGCGGCGGTCTCCGGTGGCGTGGGGGCTCGGGTGAGGAGGGGAGGAGGGGCGGCGAGAAGAAGGAAGTCTAAAGGAGAGAAACCGGACTCGAGAGAAGGAATTTATAGGCGGGAAATGGGAGAGGAGCGGCCGGCGGTTTAGAGCTCGCTGGAGTGAATGGGGGCCGACGGTTTTTCGGGTTTAAAGGGCAAAACGACTGGTGGTTTAGTGGGGAGTGATTAGGGCATTCAAACGCACACTTAATCGGGAGTTAATGAGGAAGGAACCGCCGGATTTATGAGCTCTAATGCGGCTTCAATGGAGAAGGAGAGAGAGGGCTAGAGGAAGAAGAAGGAGAGGTAGAAGAAAGAGATGACAGGTGGGGCCCGCGCGGCGGTGAGAGAGGAGAGGAGGTGAAGGGGTATGCAGCCGGATTGATGACACGTGACGCAATCTCGGCCATTGGAGTTTAAGTGAAGATGAAAGGCTCAGATTAGATCAAGGGTAGAGATAGATTGAATCCAGGTACACGTGTCACCTTGAGATTAAATTGATTTTTATTTTCGGATTACTTTTTCACAAAATACTAGAAACAATATAAATACTTAGAAAATATTAATTAATGTCGAAAAATTCCAGAAAATTCATAGAATATTCCTGAAGCTGTTTTAGACTTAGGAAAAATATTTTTAAATTCAAATTTGCCTTTAATAATTTTATAAAAATACTTTTTAACATTTAAAATTGATTTTTAATTCCAGCAAATTCTAAAAAATTATACAAAATTTAGGGAAGGTTGGAAAAAATCAAATAACCCCTTTTTGACTTTAATAAAATATTTAAATTACATTTACTTGATTTAGATTTTGAAATAAAATTTAGATAAATCCAAATAAAGTTCAAATATTTAATTTGAAATTAAATTTTTCAAAAAACAAAAATTTTGGGTTGTTACAAAGGAGAGGAGAGAGAGGAAGGAGGAGTGGGAGGAGAGAAGAGGGAGAATCAGATCCAGATATTTTTTGGTATATTGTATTTGCAGTATATTTTTTTTATCAAATGTTAGTCTTAGTAAAAACTGTAGATATAGAAAATTTAGTATAGTAATTTTAGTACAATTTTTAGTATAGAAAATTTTTAGTATACAATTTTTAGTATAGGAAATTTTTAGTATAGAAATTTTAGTACAATTTTTAGTATAGAAAATTTAGTTAACATAGTTATAGAAAATTAGCAGGGGTAGAAATAGAGTGGACAGGAAGAAGCAACTGTAGGTGTAGATGTAGATAGAAATTATTAAATATTTGTTATACAAAATTTATTAAACATGTAGTTTTAGAAAATTAACAGCCGTAGAAGCATGTAGTTGTGTATAATTTAGGAAACATAGTTTTAGAAAATTAGCATCAGTAGGAAATCTACATGTGTACAAAATTGTAGTTGTAGAAAATTCAGTCACCGTAATGCACAAAATAATCGTCCGCTAGAATTTATACGTATTGAAAAATTAGTAAATATTTATGGTAGAATTTAATTAATTTGTATGTAGGAAGTTCATAGTATGAGGTTATTGTAGTGGATTACGACATGCGAACGATCGGCGAAATATGAATTGCAGTATGTCGGTACTTTGGTATTGTGCGATGCTATTTGACATGTCGCAAAATTGAAACATATATGCAGGCTGACAACAGCAATGGCAATAGCCACTACATTGAGAGTTCATTACGGTGCTGGAACCGTTCGTGAAGATCCGAATGGTGTGGATTTGAGCGGTTTTCCGCAAGTCACTCTAGTACATCCAGATGGCGAGAATGCTTGGATCTCAGATGTGATGCATTGGCTAACTTGGAGTTTTTCGTTGGACCCCGAGGTGTGCAGCGTCGTCGTGCAAGGGCTTTGGAGCCGGTCTCCCATGGACATCAAATGGGAGTTGAGGACATTGCTGCGCACTGCTGCATGGAAGGGCTTTGTGCAAGGGTGCCAGTGCCATGGATAGGAGTGTGTCCTGCTTGTGCAATTGTGCTCATTAGAAGCTGTGCAAGGTCATACGTCCGCCCTTGCTCCGGGAGGTGCTAGCAGCTCGGGCGGGCCACATGTTGGCGAGGATGATCAAGTTGCTCGTGATAAAGCCGATGCAGTATATGGAGGAGAGGTACAATGGTCAAGCCATAGAGAGGGAATAGGACAGGCTGATGAAGGGGAGCATGTTGTGTACATCATGCAGTAGATGGACTATGATGACCAGAAGGCATGGCTGAAGAGGAAGCTGTACAAGATGATGACGAGGACAGTTCGGATGAGGATGAAGCTCCTATCTCGTAGGAATGGATCTAGTTTAATGCTGAGGTGTTTCCGCACATGATGAGCATGAATCAGCGTGGGAGTATCATGAGACAGATGTTCGGTTGCATTCTATATTTGCTAACAAGGTAACGTTGCAGGATGCCATCAAGCTGTGGGCCCTTTCAATGTAGCTGACTTTTTTGGGTCGTGAAATCAAGCTAGGAGCAGTACATCGTGAAGTGCGAGCAGGTTGGTTGTCCTTGGAGGGTGCACGCACATAGACCCAAGTATGAGATTCACTGGATTGTGTTGAAGGTGGAGCCGCACTCTTGCATTCTCAACAGTGTCTGTACGGAGAGATAGTGGAGAAGAAAGACACGGAGGCTATGCATATCGTGGTAGCTATCGAGAAGAAATTCAAGTACAAGATTAGCTATGTGAAGGCGTGTCGTGCCAAGCAGAAGGCGTTAGAAAAATGTTTCAGGTCTTTCGAGGCAGCGTACAACAATCTTCCTCGTATGCTTAAGGTGTTGCAGGACAGGAACTCGGGCACGTATATTGCTGTGCAAGACAAGCCGTCCACAAGTCCACCAGGATATGCGGTGTTGTAGAGGGCCTTGTTAGCATTTGGTGCTTGCATCGAGGCATTCAGGCACATGCTGCCGGTGATCTCAGTTGACGGGACCTTTCTGACAAGCAAATACAAGGGGCAGATCCTGACAGCCATAGGCGTTGACGGCAACAACCAAATATTGCAGTTGGCCATCGCATTCGTGGAAAGTGAGAATTATAAAAGCTGGTTGTGGTTTCTCAGACATGTCAGGGTTGGAGTTGTCAGCACTCATCCTGGTATGTGCGTAATCCATGATCGCCACACCGGGATTGTAAAGGCTATAAGAAAACTTCAGGAAGACCCCAATAGCCCTTTTCTTGGCCGGACATGAGGAACAGATGGGGCATTCGTCACCTAGGAGCGAACTTTTTCAAACAGTTTCTAAAACAACCGTTGATGAAGCTATTCAAGAGGCTGGCTATGTAGAACCAGCGGAGAAAATTTGATGCTTTGCGGGTATTATTGGATGAGCACAGCAGGAAGCACGTCGACGAGAGGAGCAAAGGGCCGGTCATTCCTGGGGCGGCACAACCGCAATGCTTGCTAGCACTCGATGAGCCTTATCCAGCTGGTCCAAGAAGGAGGAGCTCATGAAACATCAAGTGCTTCTCGCGGTGGATCGAGGGAGAACCATTGGAGAAGTGGTCGCTGTTGCACGACACGGACGGTGCAACGTACGGCATAATGACGACTAACCTTGCTGAGGTGTACAATTGGGTTCTCAGGAGCCTCCGTTCTTAGCCCCTTGTCGCCATCGTGGAAGGTGATCTTCACAACACAATCGGCTACTTCAGGGAGAGGCACGCCAATCCCTGATCCCTGTATTCGTCGAAAATTACGGCATACAAGGAGACGAAGGCACAGAAGGGTCAATTGCACACAGTGCAGGTCATGGGCAACAAGGAGCATCGTTTCGACGTGGTACTCCGTGATAGAGCCGAATTTGGGGCGGCTTGTTCCCTTGTTACCCACGAGGTATGCCTTGAAAATCATGCAAACGAGCCTAGCTGCACGTGCAACAAGCTAAAGCTGTTAACAAGCCATGCTTTCATATCCTCGCTGCATGCGGGACTGTGGACATGGATCCTTCAAACTTCATATCAGAGTACTTCTTTAAGGAGAGGGTACTGCATGCTTGGTGTGGGGAGCTCCAAGGGTTCAGTGTGGTCAGAAACTTCGCCACCTTGGACATTGCAGTGAGGACCTAGATTCCAGATGTTAATGAGAGACCATGTGGAGGTGACCCCATGTTTGTGATGAGTAATTGACACTAGCGCAGTTGGCTATGGTCGGATGTGCTTGGGATGCTTGTTCTTCTTCTCGATCAGTCGTTGGGCTATTTCATGCTTGAGTACTATCTACTGATGCTGATGTATGATTACAGTATTTCGAGCGGTGCTATGTGATGTTTTCCTGTTTGTGATGGCTACAGGACTTTGAAGCTGAGTCGTGGTGAGGCATGGGATGGCCAGACTAGGCACAAGCGGTGCTGAGGTCGAAGCGGTCGGGCGATGCCAAAGATGACGAGGATTCAAGGTGGTTGCGAGGCTTAGACAGTAAGAAAAGAGGAAGCTTCCAGGAAGGTGCAGGAGTGGCATTTTGGTAAATGCGCAAGCTGCAAAATGGAAGCGGATTTGGTTCATGTTAATGGGTAAAGTGCAGAGTTGTTGGAGCTATTGGGTAAAGCAAGTGTGTAAACCCGGTAGTGGAAGACTATAAATAGATGGGGTGTGCACTGGTAGTGAGACAGTTTTTGCTTTTGTCTCTTTTATCTGTATGGGTAGTTCGGAGTAGCAGGTTCTATTCTTTTTGTCTGCGTGAGTTGGTGTGTATGTTCTTCTCAGAATGTGAGAATGGGCATGGAATGGCTATCGGACTCTTGTTAATGCAATCATTCATATCTTTGCATTCA
The DNA here is from genome assembly GCA_036346575.1 of Dendrocalamus sinicus. Classification (NCBI taxonomy): domain Eukaryota; kingdom Viridiplantae; phylum Streptophyta; class Magnoliopsida; order Poales; family Poaceae; genus Dendrocalamus; species Dendrocalamus sinicus. Next base: position 17,161,804 of record CM070661.1, on the reverse strand, counting down.
TTTTTAAGTTCTTTCTTTGAGCTGTTCACTGTGTGAAGAGATGATTGCAGTTTCTTTGTTTATCTCCTCTTCTTTGGATTTTAGTTTGTCATATGTTGTCTGGCTTCTAACTCTTGTGATTTTTCTGAGATTTGAGTCTGCTCTGAACTGGGTATCTCCTCAAGGTCTCTTGGCCATCTTATACCTGAGAGCAAACTCTTCAACCACAGTTTTATTTCCAAGATTCCATCTGCTCAAACTTCCTCTGTTTTCTTTGGGTCTTGGGTTTACTGTTTCTGTAGACAGAGGATTCATGTTTTCTTGGTTCTTGTTGATCAGAGGATGAATTTTGGATGTGCTTAAGGTTCCATGAGCAAAAGATGCTAGAACCTCAAGTTAGGCAGAAATCAGACATCCTGGTCATGAGCAATTTGGATAACAGATTTCCTCTGCTTCTCCCATTTCTAGGGTTTACTGATTTTGTTAGCAGAGGAGTCGTGTGCTTTTGATCTCGTCTTGGTTTAGAGGCTTTTTCTTTGTTAAGTTTGAAATCTCATGGCCAAATGATAAGAAAATCAAAATTTGGTTGCAATCTGAGCCTCATCTTCTGTTTTCAGCTATTGCAGTTGAATGTCTTCTCTGCTGTCTGAATTTCCTGCAGAGTTGGTCTTTTATTCTAAATTCTCTCAACCTGAGGTTGGTAGGCTATTTAGTTTGAATTTCTGTTTCTCTATCCTGAGTAGCACAGCTTTCATTTGATCTTCTTTCTGTTTCTATTTCCTTTCCTTAGTAGTTACTGTATCGTTGGTTTTCGCTCAGCTCTTCTGTGTTTCTCTATTCGCCTCTGTTTCTTGCACTGAAACTACTTTCGGTCAGACTGGATCTTCACCGGCGGTCAGACCGGTCTCACTACGGCGGTCGAACCGCTCTGCCTTTGGCGGTCAGACCGGCTTTGACTTGGCGGTCAGACCGGCCGTGGCTTGGCGGTCAGACCGGCCGTAAGTTGGGGGTCAGACCGGTCATGTCTTGGTGGTCAGACTGATCAGAATTTGATTTGTTCTCTGGTCTAGTTCTTTTCTCTTGTCTTGTTTTTCCTTGCTGTTTTCTGCTCTTATGCAATTTCCAATGAGCATTCAACTTCTTCCTTCATAGCTTCTATAGCTATTAGAGAAGAACAGCATGTGGATACTTGGGGAGCTTTGAAGGCACCATTCACCCCCTCTATTGCCATTTCGGTCCTATAGTTAACATACTGAAGGGTGGGAACGGTCGGTGACAAAGCTGGCGTATTAGAAATGATATGGACGAATCACAAGCCGAAGCATCTGGTGCACATTGCGGGTGATGCGGTCAGGAGGGGAACACAGCTAGACAATGCAATGCATGTGCTGATCAGTAGGCAGAGCGGCATGGCGTGTGCTACTAGATGTTGGAGACTAGAAATAAATTTACATTGTAAATTGTGTTTGTTTAGTACGCACTTATGACGTGCGGAATGTCACGTGGCCTAGAGACTCGACCCCCATTGGATAGTCAGGTTTGCACTCTGCCAGCATTTTAGTGTTGCTGTAAGAACATTCCGTGCTGACCTTCGCTTTGTTTGTAGGCTGCAGGATGCCAGACTACTCCCTCTTGCCTGGATGGTGCAGGCCACAGACGAGGATGGACCCACCGTGGCCGCTGGCGGGGACGACATCATGGAGCGATCACGATGCTTCCCGTTCGACCATTTCCTACTGATGGCTTTGGTGGACCGTTGGCGGCCTGAAACGCACACTTTACACCTTCCATTCAGGGAGATGATGCCTACCCTGTAGGATGTCTCCCTGCTACTTGGCCTTCTAAAGGCGTGCTGACCTACTTGGTAGATTCGAGGGGGTCCTTCCACTGGGTGCCGCGGATAACTACACATCTTCCCAGTGAGTCAGACACATGGGCCATCGCTGAGGTGGCTCGTACAGTTCCGGGTACGTGCTCTTTACAATCAATCGTGTCGTCGAAGCTCTTATTTGCGCTATTACGTACTAATAACATCTTGTTTGCATTCAAGTTGAGCGAATGGCTCCAGAGGTAGACGATTACCAGGTCTCGTGCCATTTGGAGGCGTACTTGTTGTGGCTGTTTGATTGGGTGCTCTTCACCACCAACCACGGCAACACCGTCGACGCGCGCCTCATCACACATGCTAGGGCAATCACGGACGGCGAGGCCCCCCAGGTCAGTTGGGGATCAACCGCAGTTACCGTGACCTACCGTGGCCTGTGCGACGCGTGCTCAAGGACCAAGGGGAACTTGGTCCTCGCAGGTTGTCCGTTGCTACTACAGCTATGGTCGTTCGAGTGCTTCAGTCTCGGACAACCTTTGCTAGAGGACATGCGTCCGTACGGGGCAGAGGTGTACCCCGGGGGGGTTCTATCTGGTGTCGTCGACGGGTAAGTATTAACACAATCAGCTATTTCCTTCTTATTAACGATGGTCATACGTAACAATTGTTCTTCCTTGCAGGTACAATTCGCGCATATGCAGGTCACGCGGGTGTATCTACCCTTTGTGGAGTAGTTCGACTACTTCACGACCGACGACGTGCGTTGGGAGTTGTACTCACCTAGGGCACTGCAGGACCGTGCTCCTGACGGGCTGTCCATACTGTGCTGGCGTGACCAAGCTTTCTGGCTGACGCGTAGGAAGCTCGTCTATAATATCTTCGTAGAGGACTATGCGCCCCAGCGAGTGACGCGACAGTTTGGTCTACGTTAGGCGCTTCCTGTCCTAGTCGGACTACCGCTCCCACAGAGCGTGCATGTGTGAGTGACCACTTCTCATAAATCTGTACATGCTTACTACTCTGTTTGCATGTACTTACGTAATGGTCCTATAAGCAGGTACTCTAGAAAGGGAGTTAAACGCGGCACGGACTGGACAGCGAAGATGCTGGGGTGGACTGCATAGTGGGAGGGTGCGCTCGATGACCACGTGGAGGAGGACCACCCCTACGACAGCAGGGACTACGCGGAGTACCTACGCTGGTACTAGGGGCGGACACGTACGAGGCTTGTAGATGTCGTTGACCCGCTCACCACACACGTCGCTGCTCCCACAGACATGTACCCAGCACACCTCGCGCAGGATGCTCACCTCACGGTATGTTACACATAATTTTTATAGATTCCCTAATGGCAATGTCATTTTGATGATTAACCATTTCATGTCTTTTCTTTCAGGCTGACGTCGGTACTTCGATGTGGAGCGAGTCTGTCACTATGCTAGACAGGCTCGCTGTAGGTGCGGAGTTGACCCACGAGGAGCACGTGAGCGTTTGGCATCGGATGGAGGCCAGGTGTAGACGTATCATAAGCCTGCTGTCCTGCACGAGGCTATTGGCGGTCTCCACAGCCATGCCTAGTGCACAGACGGTTCATCCACCGGTGCTGCCCCGATCGGCGTGGCACCACTCTGGAGGTTGTACATGGGCACGTCCTACACCACCTCACCTGGACCAGGCTGGGGGCTCTGCCTGGGGACGACCTCTTATACCGCCAGGGCAGCTATTCACGTGTCCTCCGCACATCCCTGGCTTCACCACGCAGGGGGCATACTCCGCGTTGTACGTCCCTCCTCCAGACACGATGGCACCAACTGAGGGTACGCATCGTCGGATCTCGCTTTTATCACAATGCTTTATGTAACAAACTAACGATATTACTATTGTAGGTCTTTTCTTCCACGAGCCGGGATATGGCGTCTCCCCAGACCCGGACGATCCAGACCAGTACTTTTCGGACTGGCCCAGGCCGTCGTCCGGCTCTGCACCTCAGGGCACACCACCAGAGGTTCTCTCCGGGAGTGCCCTCACCGGTGCACCAGAGGGCACACAGGCAGCGGTCCAGCTAAAGGATCCATCTACCTTCACATCGGCAAAGGATCCATTGCATGCCGATGATTGGCTTCAATCTATTGAGAGTAAGCTAAACATTGCCCAGTACAATGATGAGGAGAAGGTGCTCTACGCATCTTACTAGCTCCAAGGTGCTGCCTCTGCTTGGTGGGAGAATTACCAAGATGTACTCCCGGAGGGCCATGTTGTCACTTGGGGCGCCTTCAAGGAGGCCTTCCATAATATCCATGTCTTGATGGGTCGCATGGAGATCAAGAAGTGGGAATTTTATGACTTCCGGCAAGGGAACATGTCCCTAATGAAGTTCCTCCATTGCTTCAACTATCTCGCTCGGTATGCTGCCACCGAGATACCAAACGAGAAGAGAAAGGTCACTTTCTTTTGGGAGCATCTTAATGAAGAGATGAAGTGGTTCCTCTCTGCCCATGACATCCCCTGCTTCTAGACCATGGTGGATAAGGCAATCTGAGTGGAGGATAGCACTCGGTCAATCGTGGAGAGCTGCAAGCACAAGTGGATGGTGTAGAAATCAGCAAGTAGTGGCTCGTAGAAACCGCATGTTTGGCAACCGTCAAACATTCATCCTTCAGCACCACCACCCCCAAATTATCATGGGCAAGCCCCTCAACCATAGCAAGTCATGATTCAGCCATATAACCATGGAGGACAAGCCCCTCACCCGCAGCAAGTCATGGTTTAGCCATATAACCATGGAGGACAGCTATTTGGAGGGCAAAACCGGACTGCCGCCATTACTTGTTTTGGTTGCAGTGACCAAGGGCACTATGCGAGTGATTACCCACAAAAGAAGCCCCCGGTGCCTCATCCTAAGCCCCAGAATGTCTGGCCACACCCCCAAAGCCTCACATGAGGTCAGGGAGGGCAGCGAGATCCTAAACTGATTCAAGGTTTTAGGCATAGTCGTCTCAATCATACGACCGCCAAGGAGGCCAATGAAGCACCCAATGTGGTGTTGGGTATGTTTCTTGTTCACTCAAAACCTACATTGTTCTTATTTGATTTGGAACTTCTCATTCATTCATATCCAAGAAGTTGCCATGCAAAAAATAGAAAAACCATGCTCCTAGAGAACATCATGCTAGTCCGTTCACCTGGATTGGTTATAAAAGCCTAATATTGTTGTTTAGGAGTTAAGATGATGATCAATGCAGTAGAAATCAAAGCAAACTTTATCATGATAGATACAACTAGGTTTGATGTGATTCTCAGGATGGATTGGTTGTCCAAATACAAAGGGTTGATCAATTGTACCAACTGGACCATTTCTCTTGTTAATTTCGGCAGAGAGCAAGTTGTTTTCTCTTCCGCTCATGCCGTCTCTTCACGGCAGCCCACTCCCAACTTCCTTTCAGTTCTAGAGCTTAGTCAAGTGCCAGTGGTGTGCAAGTATCCTAACGTGTTTCTGGATGAATTGCTGGGAATGCTGTCGGACCGTGAAACGAAATTTGTCATCGATTTGCTGCTCAGGACATCACCTATTTCCAAATGACAATATTGCATGCCCTTGGATGCATTGGTTGAATTGAAGCATCACCTCAAGGAGTAGCTAGACAAATGATTCATCTGTCCTTGCTTGTCACTGTGGGGAAGCCACATGCTGTTCGTGAAGAAGAAAGACGATAGTCTAAGGATGTGTGTTGACTATCGGTCCTTAAATAAAGTCATCATCAAGAACAAATATCCTATCCCAAGGATTTATGATTTGTTTGATCAAATAAATGGTGTATGTGTCTTCTCCAAGACTATTATGAGGCTCGGATATTTCCAACTCAAGATCAAGCTGGAGGATATTCTAAAGGCTGCATCGCCACCCGTTACGGTTTGTATGAGTACACCGTAATGTTGTTCGGACTTACCAATGCTCCCACATTGATGATATTCTCATCTATTCTAAAAATGTAGAAAAGTATGAGCAACACTTGTGTTTGGTGCTTGAGAAACTTTGGGAACATCAATTATACACCAAGTTCAGTAAATGCGAATTTTGGCAAATGGAAGTTGGTTTCCCAACCATATTTTTTCAAAGGAAGCATTGCCATGGATACTAGTAAAGTACATGATGTGCTAGCTTAGAGTTAGCCCTGCACCATTCCTGAAGTTCGGAGTTTTCTCAGTTAAACTGGATATTTTCACCGGTTTAAGTAGTCAGCATCCTGCAAGGAGAGCTTTCAAGAATTGAAGAAGAGGCTGATAACAACCCCAATACTTGTATTGTCCAATATACACAAAAGCTTTGTTGTGTATTGTGATGTATCTCGTCACGGCCTTGGTTGTGTGCTAATGCAAGAAGGCAAAGTTGTGGCCTATGCTACAAATTAGTTACAACCACATGAGGTGAATTACCTGACTCATGACTTGCAATTGGCAGCCATGGTTCATCTCTCAAGATCTGGAGGCACTACCTCATCGGTAATCAGTGTGAAATTTATACCAATCACAAAAGCTTGAAGCATTTCTTCATGCAACTAGATCTAAACCTAAGGCAAAGAAGGTTGATTGAATTGATCAAAGACTATGATCTTCATATCTATTACCACCCAGTAAAGAAAACATTTTAGCCGATGCTCTCAGCCGAAAGCTTCACTACATCATCAACGCGTCAATTGAAGCCAGTCAATAAGTGGCAAATGAAGAATTTTGGAGACTCAACCTAGAGAAGATTGAGGAAGGTTTCCTTGCTGCCCTAGTGCTACAACCTACTTTCGATTCTCAAATCAAAGCTGCTCAATTTGAAGATAAAGGGATCAGCTAAATCAAGTGCGATTTGCAGAATGATGAGAAATCAGAGTTCACTGAAAATGCCAGTGGAATGGTTATGCATGGACAGTAGTTGTATATCCCAAATAACCAAAAAAAATCAAGGAGATAATCCTCAGAGAAACTCATGATTCATACTCTCATTCATCTTGGGAGTACAAGATGTATCAGGATCTTCGGGAACGATTTTGATGGTCCGGTATGGAAAAGGACATTGCCGCACATCGTTTGCGATCTATGCCAAAGAATTAAGGTGGAGCACTAGTGACCAACAGGATAGCTCTAACCTTTAAAAGTTCTTGAGTGGAAATGGGATGACATTGGCATGGATTTAATTATTGGCTTACCGTAAAGCCGAAATGGGCACGACTCAATATGGCCTATTGTCGACCGCTTGACCAAAGTGGCCCATTTCATTCTATTAAGCTCCACATATCATGTAGCTAAGTTTACTAAACTCTACATGAGCAATATTGTCCATTTGCATGTGTGCCAAATACGATAACTTTCAATCGAGATCTTGTATTTACCTGATGGTTTTGGAAAAGCTTGCACAAGCTTATGGGAATCGAGTTATACTTTAGCACAACATTCTACCTACCAACAAGAGGCCAAATCAAGAGGAAAAATTAGATTTTAGAGGATATGCTAAGAGCTTGAGTGGTATCCTATAGCACAAATTGGGAGAAATGCTTGTTGTTTGCTGAGTTTCCTTACAACAATAGCATCCAATCAAGCCTTCAAATGTCTCCAAGGTCAAGAGAAAGTGTAGAACACCTCTTTTCTAGTCCGAGGCTGATAAGAAATAATTCTTTGGGCTAGGCTATTATCCAATGAGCTCAATAACACGTCAATGCAATAAGAAGTCGATTGAAGAAAGCACAATCTTGTCAAAAGAGCTATATATGCTGACTATCGCTATCGCGAGCTGAGCTTCAAGATAGATGATTATGTTTATCTCAAGGTCTCACCACTGCATGACATCTGTCGTTTTCAAGCCCATGGAAAATTGGCACCTGGTACAATGGGCCGAACCAAATCATAGCAAAGAAAGATCTCAACACCGCACGGCATCCGCCACTTTTCTACAATAACTTGCTTTCAAACAGAGTGTCTTTTCAAGATAGGGTATACAAATTAATTATAGTACACACTACATTGACATCATTTATATCAGTCAAAATTGCACACAAGTTTTTGTTACTCCATAGTCTGTCTCATGAATAGAGCAAAAGCCATAAGCCATAGCCAAAAGCCAAAAACCGAAGCCAGAAAAATAGGCCCGTTAGTTGCTTACTGGATGAAGTGTGCTCGCTGTTATGTTCATATTCAAAAATGTATATACAATAGTGTGAAGTTAAAATTGCTGGATGGGAGTAATGTTTTGAACTTTGAGATATAACTACTGTTGATTTTAAACAGAGATAGAATTGTTGTTTGACAGAAAAAAGGTACATGACTTTTACCTTGGAAGTAAGAGGGTGTTTGTATTGGCTATAACTGATGGCTTTTGGCTCAAAATGAATAGTACTGGCTGAAAGAAGAAACTTTTAGAAGAAGGGGTGAATGATAGGAAAATTGAGGGAGAGGTGTGTGCAAGACAGAAGCGAGAGGAGTGGGATGCGTGATACACCCATAACCCCTTGCCTTATCCTTAGAGCAAGACGGGAGTGAGAGAAGTGGAGAAGCCTCTTCAAGAAGCCAAGTGTCCAAGCAGAAACCAAAAACAAAAGCCAACATGAACACCCCCTAAAGTGAAGCAACATTGACGCACTTGATCCAGTAAGCAACTAACATCTCAGTACATGACTTTACTTTGAAGGTAAAAGCAGAAGAAAGGTACATCAAGAATTTAATCTTACTTATAGCCAATTTTACTACCACTCATAACTAAGAAATGTTGGCTGATTTATCTGAAAGCTCATAGCTCGATTTATTGTTCGTATATAACTTTCTAGTCTCCTCAACTAATGGGTGCAAATAATAGATCAACTACCTATAAGATTGCAAAGCCCTTAAACACAGAATTTGACACATTCAACTATTTGTCAAGTAAAGTTGATACAAAAGTATAAATTGATTTTCCTAATTTTATTATTATTATTTATTTGGAAGAACCAGGACATAAGAGAAAGGATGGAAGCACCATAGGCTTCTCCAAACAAATGGCTCATCTACTATTTAAACAATCACGTCTCAAGGAGTAGTGAATTTCCCAAAGATGATGCCCAGCGGGAGGTGAGGGAGGAAGGACACCGAGAAGGTTTACTCCATGCGGGCCAGCCAAGGGAAAAGAAGCCCATTCAACCAATGGAAAGAGAAGAAAGAAAGCAAGAGAGAAGGAGAACAGGAAGCCCAAGACCAAGACCAAGCTTTAGCATCATGGGCTAACTCTTTAAATTTGACCCCAAGTCCAAGCTCAAGCACAATATGGCAATGGAGGCCAAAGGAATCACCAAGCCTGCAAAGTTATGGATCAAATTTCCAAACTTAATTCGGATCCAACTCAAGCCCATCCAAATTCAAATTCAGATTCAAATCCGAAATCGATTTGGCCTCAGTTCGAAACAGCCAGTAGGACTGCATTAAAAACTCATAACTTTTGCAAACGAAGTATGATTCAAGTGTTCTTGTACTTATTGAAAAGTTTATTCTAAGAACCACACAATAGATAAGCCTCAGCCTTAGAAACCCCTAGGATCGCTACTATCTCAGAAAAAAAATATGGTGGCAAAAAATTTATGTTTCCTTTTGTGTTTGTATTTCAGTCCAAGTCTTGATAGTTATCTTAGGAGAGCTATAAAGTCAAGGGTTCCCCATGTATGATGGGACAAAATTATTTTAGATTTTATACGAAAAATTGATCTCTTGATCATTGAGAGTTTGTTTAGCTTCTAGTTCTTGTTAAATATTGTTCTTACTAATTTGTCAGAGAATTGCTAGAATTGATCAATTGTGATCAATCAATTTGTGGTCCACTACGTGCTGGTTGTGTGGATTGAGATTCAATTGCTGTTGCTAAGGTCTTATGGTAGATGCAAGGTTGCTACAATTTCAATTTGGATTGTTATCTTCGAGTTATCTTCATTCATCAGTTGTCATGCATCACAAGATTGGGCCACCCCGTATCACATAGTTTAGCATATACCAACTATAACAATCACACAGTAGCCTATATATGCTCAAATAGGAGAAACCGTATCATGACTCTCTCTCTCTGCCTCTATCTTGGGCATCTACTCTCAATATTTGGGAATAAATGAATAATACAATCTCAAAGTATACCAATTTGAAGTGTGATCTCAAATGCTATTTTGTATGAAAAAAGCGTACGAGCAAAAAAGAAGTTGGTAGGTAAAAAGAAAATTCATATTGCACATGCCTGTAGGTTATCCCCCTTGAAAGGAGCAGGAGAAGAAGAGCATATACTACTATAGAGAAGGTTATACTGGACGTCTCATCATAAACAGTTTTCCAGAATCTATATAGATCTCAGCCCAAACCAGAGTGCCGAGTCTGTGACATTTTTCCACCTCACAAACTCGATCGAGGGTATGGTACAAGGAAAAGCTTAAGGTTTATGTCTCAAAATAAAAAATCAGGTTTACACGAATGGATTGAAGAGAGTGAAAATGCAATCTATAGGAAAAAGGAAGACAACAGCTACAACAATGATCTAAACAAGTTTCATCATCAGTATAAACCTAAAAGAAGGCTCATCAACATTCTCTTTGTACATGAGCATTGAGATGAAAAATAAGCATATTTTTTATTAGATTGATAGGAAGTGACAATTTTGCATAGCAAACTACATGAAATTAGTTCATCCTAGATCAAACAGCAGGATAATGTGGGAAGTTACAAAACTGCGTAGCTTACAAAGGCAGTGAATCGGACGCAATTAGCTAACAAAATGATAAATGGATGGTACTATCTCGAGTAAGTATTTCACTGAGAAACTTTTGCATGACGGGCATATGACATCCAAAGCACAAGTGTATGGGGAGAAGAAAGATGGAGTTGTAGTATCAAACCTTACCTTATATAGCTCCACGGTGATGGCAGGGGCGACAACATCGATAGAGCTAGAAGTGATGAAGGCTATGCCCAACTTGTAATAGCACAAATCAATCCAAGATGAGATAGACAAGAGACTTCACTAGAGAGATGGTGTCGCAAAGCTGTTGGCGGCAGCTATGGCCAGCGAGCATAGAGGAGATGGCTGGTGCAGTGTGGTGGTGAGCCAGATGGAGTGGCCAGGTGTGACAGGGCTACATGGAGTGCTAGAGAAGAGGAACACAAATGCAGCCCATGATGGAGGCCGAGCACCGTCATCTCACATAGATGAAGGCCAAGCATCATTACCTTGTGTGTGCTGCAACTGCCATGCCATCACCAATATCTGAGATCTTCTCCTTCATGTCCTCATCATGCCACCAATGCTAGTAGCTATGTGGCATGCACGCCCGATGCCTTGTCCTCGCGGTCACTGAGGCAGTGGAGAAGGAGCGAAGAGATGGAACAAGGGCATGAGCAGAAATGTGTGTTCTCACAGGGAGGAGGTGGTGGAGGAGGGGAATGGTGGCAGAGGTTGGAAGGATGGTGCCTCAACCCTACCCTCAAGCCATTGTGCCACTGGCACCCACCTTGCTTCTGTCAGAAATAGCTACTGCATCAAACGCTCAGAAGGATGCCAGCGCTAACTGAACTCACACATTCAGAGAAAACTGATTTCAGGCGTGAGCAGTTAGCCTGACGAGACTCCGACAAAAGGGAAATACAGTGAGACAACGGAATGACTCAGAGCGCAACAAACTCGGCAGATCCGAGGCTCTCTTTATATGTATATTGACTGCTAAAAATAGCGTTTGTCACATCCAGGAAACAATCAATGTAAGAATCAATCAAAACTCCTAACTGTCCTACTGACTCGGACTAATTATTCAGCCGTTGCCAACAGACAAGACTGAGTCTGCTCTTACGGCTACTTCGGATGTAAGCTAAAATTACAAATGCAAATAAACAGCAAATGCTCAAGATTATATTCTAACAAATTCACCCCCTAATCTTGAAGCATTCAAACCTGAACCAAACCCAGCTTGTCCTCGAGTTCTTTGAAACGTATTCGCCAAGTGACTTTGTAAGTATATCGCGGTGATCTTCGATCGGATATACTCAATCGCAATCTTCTTCGCTCAACATTTTCTCGATAAAATGGAACCTAGTGTCAATATGCTTGCTTCGATCATGTAGCACCGGATTCTTACACAAGTTTATGGCCGACTTATTGTCAATCTTCAACATTACGCAGCAGGTTCTTCTTCCATTAATTCGCAATCGACGCCCGAGCCACGCCCTTGGCACGCTGCAGTTGTGGCTGCAACGTATTCGGCTTCACACGAAGAAAGCGCCACAATTCTTTGTTTCTGTGATTGCCAAGTGAGCAAATTTTCTCCAAGCATGTACAGAAAACCCGTGGTGCTCTTCCGGTCCACGATATCCCCTGCCATATCACTGTCGGTGAATCCGACTAACCGCATAACTGCTCCTTGCTTCCTTTTGAAACTGCAGCCAAGGTTGAGAGTGCCAGCAATGTAACGCAGTATATGTTTCACCGCAGCCCAGTGCTCAGTTGTCGGTTTTTCCATAAACCTACTAACATAACCAACTGAATAAGCAAGATCTGGCCTGGTATTTACCAAAAACCTTAGACTTCCCACAATGCTCCTGTACATAGTAGGTTCAATGCAATCTCCAACACCTTCTTTACTCAACTTGAGTCTGGGCTCCATAGGAATTTGAGAGGAGTTGCAGTCCTCCATTCCTGCTTTCTGAAGAATTCTAGCTGCATATGCCGACTGGGACAAAGTGATGCAGCTGTCTGTCTGATTAACTTCCATCCCAAGATACAAGCTCAGCAAACCCAAATCAGTCATACTGAATAATGCCTTCATTTGTTCCTTGAACTTGACAATTTCAGCAGTTTGGGCTCCTGTAATAATAAGATCATCTACATACACTCCCAAAATGATCCTTAACACCCCCTTACCTCGGGTATACACAGCACTCTCGGTTGCAGTTTTGACAAAGCCCAGTTTTGTCAGATTGGAATCCAGCTTGGAATACCAAGCCTGGGGTGCTTGCCGCAAACCGTATAAGGCTTTCTTTAGCTTCAAAACCTTGTTTGGGTTCTTCTCATCAACAAATCCTGGAGCTTGCATGACATACACATTTTCTTCAAGATCTCCATTCAAGAAGGCTGTTTTGACATCCATGTGATGGATTTGCCAATCCTTCTGTGCAGCAAGTGCTATGAGTAAGCGCACAGTTTCCATCCTCGCAACCGGGGCAAAAACTTCATCGAAATCCATCCCATGCTGCTGCACATAGCCCTTAGCCACTAGCCTGGCTTTATGCCTCACCACAGCACCACTAGCATCTTTCTTGATCTTGAAAATCCACTTCAAACCTATTGCTTGATGTCCTGCGGGCAGGTCTGTCAGAAACCAAGTGGAGTTGTCTGTTGAAATTACTCCAAGCGGCTCACTGTTTCTTCATTCATCTTCACCGTTTCATCTTCTATTTACTCCAGTGTATCACTGCATTGTTTCAGTTTCAGATGAGTTAGCATTCTCTTTTTATTTCTTCCACTAGTAGTGTAGCATGGCTATTTAATTGTGGCTGTGCGTTTCCTTTCAGTTAGTAGTCACATTTGCTAGTTTCCGTTTCTTGTTTAATTGCGGCAAGACTGATTGCCATGCATTAGTGTCATGCATTAAACTGTGCGTTCATGCCATGCATGAAACTGCCATATGTACTTGTTTCTTTCCTTTAAATAAACATGGAAGAAATCAGAAAACGCTGCCCGGTTTTTGCAGCACCAAACACTTGTGTTCATTGTGTTCTTGAGTGCGCGTTTGTGAGTTCGCCGGCGGCGAGAAATTGCCGGTGTTCCACGACAATTGGTATCAGAGCTGTTACGCTCCCGGGGTCGTTATGTCCGTCCAGTTGGCTCCTGTTGGCGGTGGTGATCGTCGCCATCGCCCCTCCCGACGACGGTATCGCGACTCGCTGCGCGCGCCGAGGGCGCAATCGCGCGCGCGGTTGTCATCGGCCGCGTCGTCAAGGAGACGGGCGGCTCGGTCCAGTACCCCATGCTCACGCGCACCAAATACCAGGAATGGTCTTTATTGATGCGCGTGAACCTGCAGGCCCAAGGGCTGTGGCAGGCCGTCGAACCGGAGGAGGGCGAGGTTGTCGAGTACCGCGAGGACCGCCTCGCGCTGGCGGCCATTTTGCGTGCCGTGCCGCCCGAGATGCTCGGGTCATTGGCGCGCAAGCGCACGGCGCGTTCCGCCTGGGAGGCGATCAAAACCATGCGCGTCGGCGTGCAGCGCGTCCGTGACGCCAACGCGCAACAGTTGCTCAAGCAATTCGGGGAGATCACATTCAAGGAGGGGGAGTCGGTCGATGATTTCTCACTTCGGATTATGAGCCTCGCCAACAACATCCGCATCCTCGGCGGCAACGTCACCGATGGAGAAATCGTGAAGAAAATGCTCCAGGTCGTCCCCGAGCACCTCGAGCAGATCGCGTACTCTATCGAGACTCTCCTCGACGTGAACGAGCTCTCCGTCGAGGAGGTCACCGGCCGTCTGCGCGCCATCGAGCAGCGAAAGAAAAGGCCAACACCGTCTGCGCCCATCTACGACAGCAAGGGACGTCTTCTTCTTACCGAGGAGGACTGGCTAGCGCAGATGAAGCTGCGCGACAACGGCGAAGCCGGTGGCTCCAGTAGCGACAGTGGCAAGAGGCGCGGCAAAACACGTCGTGGCCACGGCGGTGGGCGCGGCATGAGTAAAGGCAAGGGCAGCTCGTCATCAAATGGTACAGCCCAGGAGAACACGGCGGACCGATGCCGTAACTGCGGCAAAATTGGCCATTGGGCCAAGGACTGCCGTAGCAAGCCAAATAAGCAGGCGCAAGCACACGTTGCGGAGGGTGAAGAGGATGAGCCAACTCTGTTGATGGCACATGCGACCATCTCTTCACCACTCACTCAAGTTGCAGCGCCGCCCGCCGAGGAGATTCGAACTCCAGCTCCGCCCACATCGTCGCGCCACATCGAGATCCACGAGGCCAAGGTCTTTGCGCAGCTCGGATCGCGGGAGGACCAGGACGATCGATGATGGGTGCTCGACACCGGCGCCACCAACCACATGACGGGCGTGTGGACTGCCTTCTCCGACCTCGACAGGGGAGTCTGCGGCACCGTCCATTTCGGCGACGGATCCGTGGTGGAGATTGAAGGACGCGGCACGATCATCTTCACTTGCAAGAACGGCGAGCACCGCGCACTGATGGGGGTGTACTACATTCCCCGTCTAACTGCGAACATCATCAGTCTTGGTCAGCTGGAGGAGGCCGGATGTCGGATCGAGATCTACTTCGGCACCCTGCGCATCTACGATCAGCAACGTGACCTTCTTGCTCGAGTGCGCCGTTCAGCATCACGCCTCTACATCCTGGAGCTCCACATCGGGCGACTGGTGTGCTTGTCGACGCGTAGCTCGGAGGTGGCCTGGCGCTGGCATGCGAGGTACGGGCACCTCAGTTTCAAGTCGCGTGCGCTCGCCCAACAGAGATGGTACGTGGGTTGCCGCCGCTTGATCAGGTCGATCAAGTGTGCGACAGCTGCCTCGCCGGCAAGCAAAGGCGTACGCCATTCCCTGATAAGGCGCTATGGCGAGCGGAGCACGTCCTCGACCTCGTCCACGGCGATTTGTGCGGGCTTATCGCTCCCACAACTCCAAGCGGTAACAAATATTTTCTACTGCTTGTTGATGATTTGAGCCGGTACATGTGGCTCCACTTGCTGTCGAGCAAAGATCAGGCATCGGCGGCGATCAAGAACTTCCAAGCGACCGTGGAGGTTGAGTCAGGGAGGCGGCTCAAGGTCCTCCGCACTGATCGTGGGGGGGAGTTCACCTCCGTGGAGTTCGGCGAGTACTGCGCCGAGCGTGGCGTCCAACGGCAGCTCACCGCCCCCTAGTCACCGCAGCAGAACGGGGTGGTAGAGCGCCGCAACCAGAGCATTGTCGGCATGGCGAGGTGTATGCTCAAGGCGAAGCGGCTTCCCAGCTACTTCTGGGGTGAGGCTGTGAACACCGCAGTCCATGTCCTCAATCGCGCGCCGACACGTGCGCTCAACGGCAAGATTCCATTTGAGGCTTGGCATGGCGAGCGCCCCACCGTCCACTACTTCAGGACCTTTGGCTGCGTCGCCCACGTCAAGACCACACGACCGGGACTCAAGAAGTTGGATGATCGCAGCACGCCGACCATCTTTGTCGGCTACGAGCACGGCTCCAAGGCCTACCGCTGCTACGACCCCTCCACCAAGCGTATCATTGTGTCGCGCGACGTCGTGTTCGACGAGGCAAGACAATGGAGCTGGGGCGACAAAAGCACTGGTGTTCCAGGCGACGGCGAGCCCTTCAACGTTGAGTACACCACGGAGTACTTCTCCGGCACACCTCGAGCTGATGCGGCATCACCAGCTCACATGTCTCCATCGCCCATGACACCGCCGGAGCAGTTCGTACCTACGACGTCACCCACGAGTACGCCGATCGAGTTTGTCTCGCCACCGACTGATTTTGAGGAGAACTTGGACGTGGACCACGACGATGCTCCACTTCGGTTCCGCGCCATCGACGCTGTCATCGGACCAGCCTCGCCGCCTGGGCTTGTGCCCCGGGTGCTCGACGAGGAGTTGCAGTTCACCACAGCGGACGAGCCTGTCTCCTTTAGCAAGGCAGAGCGCGAGGCGAGCTGGCGTCAGGTGATGCGTGAGGAGATGAAGTCGATCGAGGACAACAACACGTGGGAGCTCGTCGCGCTTCCCACTGGGCACCGCGCGATCGGGCTCAAGTGGGTCTTCAAAGTGAAGCGCGATGAGCACGGCAATGTCATCCGGCATAAGGCGCGTTTGGTTGCCAAAGGCTACGTTCAGCGTGCGGGAATCGACTTCGACGAGGTCTTCGCTCCGGGCGCGTGAATGGAGTCCGTGAGGGCGCTGCTAGCTCTGGCAGCCCATGAGCGCTGGGAAGTCCACCACATGGACGTGAAGAGCGCCTTCCTCAACGGCAACCTCAAGGAGGAAGTGTACGTGAGCCAGCCGCCGGGCTTTGTCGTCAACGACAGTGAGCACAAAGTACTGCGCCTTCGCAAGGCGCTGTATGGTCTCCGACAGGCACCGAGGGCCTGGAATGCCAAGCTTGATGCGTCCATGACATCACTTGGTTTCCAGAGGAGCAGCTCCGAGCACGGCGTGTACATGCGGAGCCGAGAGTCATCGCGACTAGTCGTCGGGGTCTATGTCGACGACTTGATCATCACCGGCACTAGCAGCGACGAGATCGTGGCATTCAAGCTCAATATGAAGCGCGTCTTCCTAATGAGCGACCTCGGGTTGCTGTCATACTACCTCGGCATCGAGGTGAACCAAGGGCCAGGCGGCATCTCGCTCTGCCAATCTGCCTATGCAGGGAAGCTACTTGAGCGGAGCGGCATGAGCACCTGCAACCCCTGTCTGGCGCCGATGGAACCAAGGCTCAAGTTGACCAAGGAGAGCACTGCTCCACTGGTGGACGCCACCGAGTACAAGCGCGTCATCGGCGGACTGCGCTACTTGGTGCACACCCGACCAGATCTTGCCTACGCGGTGGGCTATCTGAGTCGGTTCATGGAGAAACCACACGAGGACCATCTCAACGCGGTGAAGCGCGTGTTACGGTACGTAGCGGGAACGCGTGACTATGGTCTTCACTACGCCAGGAGGGAGGATGAACAAGCTCGACTAGTGCATGACACTAGTAGTGTAGCATGGCTATTTAATTGTGGCTGTGCGTTTCCTTTCAGTTAGTAGTCACATTTGTTAGTTTCCGTTTCTTGTTTAATTGCGGCAAGACTGATTGCCATGCATTAGTGTCATGCATTAAACTGTGCGTTCATGCCATGCATGAAACTGCCATATGTACTTGTTTCTTTCCTTTAAATAAACATGGAAGAAATCAGAAAACGCTGCCCGGTTTTTGCAGCACCAAACACTTGTGTTCATTGTGTTCTTGAGTGCGCGTTTGTGAGTTCGCCGGTGGCGAGAAATTGCCGGTGTTCCACGACATTGTCTTCAATCGAACTCAACTCTTCAAGCATTGCCTTGCGCCAACAGCTTTGCTTCTCAGCTTCATCAAAGCTTGTCGGCTCCTCTTCGACAAAAAAACATTGATCACTGTAATCAAAGTCTGAAACTGGAACTGTGGATGTATTGAGATCATCAATCCTTCGATATCGCCGTGGTGCTTCATCTGTGTTGGTGGAGGCATCACTCGGTGGTGTACAGAAATGTATTCCCACAGGAGTATGTGCTGAGACTGGAGATACTGTCGAATACGAACTTCCGCCTGGAGTGGGTGTTGGAGACACACTCCAACCTGCATCATTCTCATTTTCCATCCCGACTGCTCCAGTCTCTGATGTTCCCACTCCAGCCATGATTGTAGTGAAATGCTCAACTACAAATTCTCCATCTCCTTGATCCTGCTCCTGTGATGTGCTCGTGCTCCCCCACGGCCAGCTCGCCATCTCATCGAACACGACATCTCGGGTTACACAGACCTTCTTCCCCACAGGATCATACATGCGATAGGCCTTGGACACCTCTTCATAACCAATGAAGATCATCTTTGTACTGCGATCTTCAAGCTTCTTAAGGTTGGGCTTCACTGTCTTCACGTGACTGATACAACCAAAAGTCCGCAGATGCTCAACATTGGGTCGTCTGTCGTGCCAGGCTTCGTAAGGTGTCTGACCTTGTAGGCTCTTCGTTGGAGATCGGTTCAGCACATATACTGCCATCACCACTGCTTCACCCCAAAACTGTGCAGGCATCTTCATGGCTTTAAGCATACTTCGTGCAGCCGCCACAATAGTTTGATTCCGCCGTTCGACAACTCCGTTTTGCTGAGGAGAGTACGGGGAAGTGAGCTGGTGCTTGATGCCTTGGGTCGCACAGTATTCACCAAACTCAACCGCAGTGAACTCGCCACCCCGGTCAGTGCGGAGTATCTTCAGTTTCCGTCCTGTCTCCACTTCAACACCCGCCTGAAAATGTTTAATCGCCGTTGCTGCTTGATCCTTTGTGGACAGTAGCCGAACCCACATGAAACGGCTCATATCATCCACGAGCAGTAGGAAGTACTACTTCCCTCCTGGAGTTGCCGGTGCGATCGGACCATAGAGGTCACCGTGCACCAATTCGAGCGCCGCCTGCGCCCGGAACTTCGCCTTCTCTGGAAAAGGGATTCGGCGTTGTTTTCCCGCCAAACACCCATCACACAGTTGCTCTATATGATCAATCACCGGAAGACCATGGACCATTTTCTCTTGAGAAAGCTTGCGAAGCGCCTGAAAATTTAGGTGGCAGTAACGGGTGTGCCACCGCCAAGCTTCCTCATTGCAGGTCGATGACAGACATACTGGTCTTGCCAAATTGAGCTTCAGAAGGTATAGGCGATTCAAACTCCGGGATACTCTAGTAAGCAGTATGTTCTGCTGATCACGTATGGTGAGTATCCCATCTTCAATATGGATTTTGAACTTTTGCTCATCTAACTGCCCCACACTGATGATACTGTTTCGCAATCTAGGAATGAAATACACTCCTTCTAGTGTGCCATGCTCCCCATTTTTGCATGCGTAGAGTACTGTGCCACGGCCACAGATCTCTGCTGCTGAACCATCCCCGAATCTGACAATCCCAGTAACATGGGTGTCAAGTTCAGCGAAGACTCCTTTGGCGCCAGTCATATGATTTGTGGCGCCAGTATCCAAATACCAGAAGTTTGGCACAGAATCATCAGCCTCCTCCCGGAGTTCAATTTTCTTGGCCTCTGTCTCATTCAGATGCACCTGCTCTACTCTGGGTGCTGAAGTGTGCAAAGAGACCTCACATGCTTGCGTCATCAGTAGTGTAGGTTCTTCTTCTGCCTGGGTCAAATTCACTTGATCTTTGCGCTCCCGCCGTGGCTTGCGACATTCCCTTGCGAAGTGCCCAGAGTTACCGCAGTTGTAGCACTTCACTTTTGATCGATCCCGCGTGCCACCGTTCGGTGTTCCTTTCTTGTTATCGCGGCTCTTCTGGAAATTGGAGTTCTTCGAGCGCCAGCGGCTTTGCTTGATGCTGGATCCACTCCCAGAGCTGCCGGAGCCACTCCCTGAGCCGCCGGAGTACGCGGAACCCTCCTGTTCCTTTGCTTCAAACGCGCCATCCATTCCTCCTCAGGAGAAGCTTGCCTCCTTGATGCATTTCGCGGGTGTCTTCGTCGTCGCCATACCGTTCGTCAACAGATGACAAGCGGCCGACAAGTTCTTCCATAGGCATCGTCTTCAAGTCCAGTAGTTGTTCAATAGCAATCGCCACGTGCCGGTACTTGGAAGGAACGACGCGGAGAAGCTTCTTGAGCACATGCGCATCCTCGATCACACCCCCCATGTCTCGTATATCATTGACGAGACCGGTGATGCGCATGCCGAAATCCTTGACGGACTCGCCCTCCTTGAAACGGATGGAGTCAAACTCATGGCACAAACCCTGCTGTCTAGCCTCGCGCACACGAGTGACACCGACCCGCATCGTCTTGACAGCCTCCCATGCCGCCTTTGCTGAATCTTTCGTCGCCAGCGATCTCAACATCTCCCGCGGCACAGCCTGAAGTATTGCCGCGAGAGCCATGCGATCTTCCTTGAAGTCGCCGCCCCCGGGTTCAATTGCTCCCCAAACGCCCTGGGCATGCAAATTGACCCGCATCAATAACGCCCAATCGGCGTAATTGGTTCTCGTCAGCATCGGGTATCTCAACGCCACTCCCGACTCCCTGGCCGTCTGCTGTGGCATTGCCGGCGAGAAAATTCCCTCGCCGCCCGAGCTGTCACCGGTGCCGCCCGTGCTGCTCCTCCTCCCTGGTGGCGTGTAGCGGCTTGGAGATTTGGACGAGGACATGGATCTGAGACACGCTCTGATACCAAATGTCAGAAATAGCTACTGCATCAAACGCTCAGAAGGATGCCAGCGCTAACTGAACTCACACATTCAGAGAAAACTGATTTCAGGCGTGAGCAGTTAGCCTGACGAGAATCCGACAAAAGGGAAATACAGTGAGACAACGGAATGATTCAGAGCGCAACAAACTCGGCAGATCCGAGGCTCTCTTTATATGTATATTGACTGCTAAAAATAGCGTTTGTTACATCCAGGAAACAATCAACGTAAGAATCAATCAAAACTCCTAACTGTCCTACTGACTCGGACTAATTATTCAGCCGTTGCCAACAGACAAGACTGAGTCTGCTCTTACGGCTACTTCGGATGTAAGCTAAAATTACAAATGCAAATAAACAGCAAATGCTCAAGATTATATTCTAACAGCTTCCGGTCTCCTCCCCCGGTCATCGCAATGGCTAGACCTGGCTGCACCATGGCCAGGGCAGTTAGATAAAGTGATGGTTGGGATGGGGACAATGAGATGCAATGGAGACAAGCGGGGCAATAACCGCATGGAGGAGGGCAAGGCAGAAATGCGTGGCACGGGGCGAGGCTACATGGGAGGAGGGGTGGAAGGTGGTCGGAGGATTCTAGTTATAATATATCTATACATATATTTTAGCTGGGATTCTAGCTATCCCGTTGAGCAACATCATCTAAACGATGTGAACGATCCGATCTATTGTGGACCTGATATCAGCCGTCTGATCGAGGTGGAGAAGGCCCCATACTTCCTTTCTTTCCCAGCTTCCTCCCTCCCCTTCGTTTCCTTGGCGTCGTGCCGCTCCGCGTGCGGTGTGCCCATGTTGCTGCTTCCTCTCGTGCAGCGCCCCTCCACCTCCCCTACATCCTACTTTCTCTCACCCTCTCCTCCCTCTCCCCACCAACAATAGGAGAGGCAGCGGAAGCAGCATAGCCCCTTGATGAGGGGGAGAAGGCATGTCACAGCCTGGCGACGAGGGAGGAGGTAACGCAGCGGTGGAGCACTGGCCAGATCCAGCCATCGACGTCGTGTAGATGTCACTTCCCTCTCCCTCCTCCCATTTCCATTGTTCCACCCCTCCTCTCTCAGATCTGTCCTACTTCCAATGACTACCACGTAGGTGCCTCCCCACGAGCCCTCCCCGCACCCACCATTGCATCCCCTGTGGTGCTATTTGACAGTGTGTCCCCGTCGGGCCACATGCTCGGCCTAGTGCTGGACCACATCATAGAAAACGCAGTGTGGCGGAAGCACTTGGCGCTCACCACCGCGGCCAAGTTGGTGCTTGATCTCCTCTTCTCATCGGCCTACCTGCCACCCGACCCCACGTCGTCACACCTCTCACCACTCCTTCGCTAGCCCACTGCCGCCGCCACCGCCTCCCTAGTCCCTCCACACACTTATCCTCGCCCTAAGTCCGCCTCCCCCAAGGTCGCCAACCCCACCTTTGACTATGTCGCCAAGCTCCTCTACCATCGCCTCTTCCTCGGTGACCTCAGCGCTGCTGGCGAGGACTCCCCACCTCCAAGATCCTCGCCATCGTCCTCTCCTACGGCCCGCTCGCTAACGATTCCATGGAGCTCGCCACCCTCCGTGTTGTCGTTGCTGCTGCGCGGCGCCTCTCCATTGCCATCCATGGCGAGGGCCTCGACCAGATGCTCAAGACATGTTGTAATATATACCTCAGTAGCAGCGGTGGTGCCAACCAGCTCTGTGCGAAGCTGGTGCTTGTGCAGGTTCTGGTGATCGTGTTTGCGATCATGGAGGTGGACTCCATGGACGTGTGCTTGCAGATGGTGTCGATCATGGACATGATGGATGTGTCTGATCGCAACCTGAACGACTCCAGCATCGTGCAGGTGGTATAGGGGTTTATAAATGAGGTGACAGAGGGGAGCAACATCCCAGAGCCAAGGATTCCCATGGCGCTGGCTGAGGTGGATGTGAAAGAGGATGCCCAGATAAGCAAGATCAGGGAGGATGGACTAGAGCTATTCAAGAAACTGTGCAAGCTATCAATGAAGTTCTCAATGCCAGATAACCCCGAGGACCAGGTGGTTCTGTAGGGAAAGGTTGTCTCTTGAGTTGCTCAAGATGGTTGTCGACAATGCTGGGCCATTCTGGAGATCAAATGAAAAGTATGATCTCGTAGTTGTCGTGGTTTCACTTATATGTATTTTAACAATTCAACAATTACATGCATTTTAACAATTAAACCTGTTGCATTGCCTATCTATATAAATATTGTTGTTGCAGTGAGTTAGAAGAATGCAGATGGCTTGAATGACTATGGGAAGGCATGGACAGCGTAGAAATGGATATGGAACCTTCTTGTTTGCTATACTCTGATAAGCATACACCAGAAGTATTTCAGAAATTATGGACCAGAAGTATCTCAGAAATTATGGATACACGCTTTTTCTGCTATTAGGGTATAGTATTTTCTCGATCTAGATGAGGTTTTGCTAATGTCTGGATAGATATTTTAAGATGTTTCGTATGAGTTTTTGGAATGTTTTTTGACGTATGACAATGTCACATGGGAAGAAAGTTATGATATGAATCTATGGTGGTCGATACATGTTTTGGAGTTCAACAAGATTTTGTACTACATAGTAGAAGGTTACAACTTTTGGGTTTCAACAAGATTTTATTCTATATTATGATTTATGAATGAGAGTATAGAAATGAAAAGAACTAAGCAAAGCAATAGCAATGGTTTAGATGATGATATTAGCTATTAGTCAGAAACCAGTATGCGTGTATTTGTATTGCCATCAATCGGCTACTGACAAGCCTTTTAGAATTGTCCATATGATGTCCTGATGATAGTCTGTGTTTGAATGTTGTTACCATAATACCTGTGGTAGTTCCTTCATTAAAAGACCAAATAAATTGAATAAGTAACGACTTAGTAGTACACTGAAAGGCATTATTGCGTGAGCTGCAGATGTGATTATGGCCAGAGGAGTAGGCATAATGAATGCTATTGTATTTATAATAAGATTGCCACAATGTAGAAGTTGTAATGGTTAAAATATGCTCATTTATTATGCAAACTTCTTGCAAGTATATATGTACAAGTCGTGAAGGTTTTTCTCTTGGTGTAGCTAGCTACCTTGGAACAATCAAGCAATACCTTTGTTTGTCCTTTGTTGAAGAACAATGCCTTGCGCCATGAGTATTTTCCAGCTGTTGTGTTCCATTTTTGTACGTTTGCTGTCAAGGTTTTGATTTGGGCTGAAAGAGGAAATTGAAATATTTTCCCCCATGCTTATTCTAGGGGTTCTTGAGAATGTCCATCGGCCTAGCTTTTGTAGAAAATGACAGTTCTAAACTTGTTGGAGAAGATCTGTAAAGAATCTCAGGTCATTGTTGATATCTTTGTAAACTATGATTGTGATGTTGACGCACCAAATATTTTTGGAAGGTATGTAATTTTGTTCTTAATGAATAGTCACCTTTAGTTTTGTTGTAAAAAATGCAAAACAATGGTGGTCGGCTGGTCTGTAATTCATGTTGTAAACAAAGCGGTATGAGCCTATTTTTAGTTTTAATTTCAGCTATATTAAACATAGATTCAAAACATTTCCAGCAGAATATAAATGACATAAATTGCATATAATCATGTAATTCCATCTTGCCATTTATACAAATGTATATATCTAACATATACAACCACAACACTGCTGAAAATAATATGTCATGCAGTCCTTTAAGTAGAAAAGCAATTAAATCTAGCATATGACAAAGTAATTGCTTTAAACTTGCTCTCAGAATAGAGTTGCGCAAGAT
The DNA here is from genome assembly GCA_036346575.1 of Dendrocalamus sinicus. Classification (NCBI taxonomy): domain Eukaryota; kingdom Viridiplantae; phylum Streptophyta; class Magnoliopsida; order Poales; family Poaceae; genus Dendrocalamus; species Dendrocalamus sinicus. The sequence continues at coordinate 17,137,270 of CM070661.1, read as the reverse complement.
TGTTAATCTTGGCCTTCTCATGCTAATATCAAAATTCTTCATTAACGATCTGATAACTAGAAACTAGGATTTGAGCTCACATATATGTTTTCTACCATCACAAATTGAGCAAATACAGAGAATAGCAAACTGAGAACTTTCGGTTTAGATGTTCACAAGTAATGAAATAATATGCAGTATCCAGTCAATGATCAGAATAACAGAATACAATCAAAGATGAACAGAATGAAGAAGTAATCTATTCTGGATAAAACTGGACAAAGTAATTACTGCATCACAGATAATTTCAACGCATGTTACCAAATCTTCTCAGCCGAAATATAACCAGTTACAGTAGAGATAGTAGAAGACAATCCAAATGAGCTCAAATCTAATTCAGTTAACTAGATCAATTTCGCTATTCGATATTATCATCACAGAGCACACAATCTGAGCCCACAAACATGCATAGAAACTCCGTTGCCCATTAGGACGGATCCACCACCTTGTAACATCCCAAAATTTGCTTTCTGAAAAATTTAAATTCAAATTAATTATTTTAAAGTATTTGAGTTTTATTTGGATTTGCCCTGAATTTCTTTTTTTTTTAAATAGATTTGAAAAGTATTTTAAGTAAAACCTAAAAACTATTGTTAAATAAAAAGATATTTTGAATTTCTATAAAAATCCTAATTCAAATTAATTATTTGAAGTTATTTGGCTTTTATTTGGTTTCCTGGATTTTCTGGAATTTAAAAATGTATTTTTGAAATTAAAAAGTATTTTAAGTATGAAAATTAAAGACCAACATTAGTTGGAAGAATTTTTATTAAGTCCAAAAAGTGTCCAGGAGATTCTATGAATTTTTCTGGAATTTTTGGAGTTAATTTGGTATTTTTCTGAGCTTATTTGAATTTCCTAGCCTTTTCTGAAAATCAAGAAAATAAAATTAAAAATCCAAAATCTCTCCCCTCCCCTCTGGCCGCCACGTGGACGGCCAGATGCCGCCCACATCGCCGCCGCGCCCCACCCCGCCTCCCTCTCGGGCCGACACGTGGTCGGGCCCGATGTGGCCACGCCACCCCGCCACGGCCCATCTGCCGTCCGCGCCCCCTCTCCCCGCTTGGCCACCCGATCCTGCCCTTGGCCACGCGGCCAAATCCCCGCCACCCGCGCCCCCGCTTCCTCTCTCTCACCTCGCCCACCTGCCGCACGCCTCCCTCTCTCTCTCTCGCTCGCGGCCCCGCCTGCCGGCCGCCCCACCGCTCCCTCTCACTGCCGCCCGGGCCCACTTGTCATCCCTTTCCCCCCGCGCCTCTTCTTCCTCCTCCCGCTCGGCCGCCTTCGCCATCATCGCCGCTTCTCCCGCCCCTTTCCTTCTCCCGCGCGACACTGATTCCTTTCCTTTCTTCCCCTGCAAGTCGCGCGCCTCCTTCCCCAATCCCCGCGCTTCCTTTCCTTCCTCACCCCCGCACCTTTCCTTTTTCCCCTCTGGCTATCCCCGCCGCCCGAGATCTCCGGTGAGCGATTCCCGCCGGGCCTCCCCTCCCCGACCCCTATAAAACCTCGCCCGAGCTACCCCGTCCCTCGTCCCACCTCGCCTTGCTCCCTCTCCTCTCTCCGGAGCCCCCGAGAGCCTCGGCGCCGTGCGCGTTCATCTCCGCCGCCGCCCCGAGCTACGGCGAGAAATCGCCGGCCGCTTGCGCCTCCTCTCACCCGGCCGACGATACCTCCAGCTCCGCTGTGTCGCCCCGGTCATCCTCCGCCCCTCCTCCGGGTGCGAGCGCCGCCAGAGCTCCGCCGCGTCGTTAAACCCGAGCCTCCGCCGCCTCCTTCTCGCCGCCGGCCCGTCTCCGCCGCCCTCGGTAAACCTCGCGCCCACCCCCGAGTCCCCCTCGGTCTCCTCTTCCTGTTGCCGCCGCCGCGGCGCCGACCGCGGAGCGCTGTCGCCGTGGTTGCCCCGAGCGCCTCGCCGGCCGGCCACGCCGGCCGGCGCGCTGCGCGCAGCCGACATGGCGCCACGCCTCGCCACTCGGCCTCCACCCGTCGCGCCACTTCCACCCCTGTGCCACCTCAGCCTCGCCCGTGGTCCGTGGATCTGGTCCATGGTGGACCAGGGCCCCACTGTCAGTCGGCCTCCCCCGGTGCTGACGTCATAATCTAGGTTTTCCCGTTGGAAAATAAATCGTCCGAAAAGAAATTCCCAGGGCTGACGTCATAAATATCTTTTTCAGTAGAAAAATAATTCCAGAAATTCCCTTTTTCCATTTTCTCTGAATTTAAACTTCCCGGAGCCCGTTCTCCTTCATTTTATCTCCGTTTGAGCCCATTCAAATTTCTAAATTCATCAAAAATTCCAAAATATCCATTTATTCCATCATTTAAAATTTTTGAAATTTATTTGATATTTCAAATTTTAAATTTCAAATTCCAACCCCTAGTTTAATTTCAAAGCCTCAATTCCATTCCAAAATTTCTGTGCACTTTCAAAATTCAAATTCAAATCTTGCCAAATCTCCATAAAATCCATTCTATCTTTCTTGGTCCAAATATTATCTCAGTAAATTCTTTTCCCAACCGATCTTTCAGATATTCGTTCTCCCTCGTGTGAACCCCAAATCCACTGAATCTTTCTCCTAAATTCGTATGAAATCATAAACTTCCTTCCAGTATATATGCTATATTTTTGAGATTTTATTTGTATTTATTTGTTCGTTTGTTTTGTCGTTTCATGCGTAGAACCCGACGTCGCCGAAGAATTTGTCGAGTCGCAGCAAGAAGGACCAAATAGCGCACAAGAAGGCAAGTCTCCTTTGATCATCTTGAACCTATGGTTTTGAAATTTTTTAATTATTTTAAATTATGTGCATTGCTATTTACGTAAAGCATTACTTCAAATCTTGAGGTGTTAGTTAAACCGACTTTGTTATATCCTCAGTTGAAATTGAATGCCATGTACCTTTGTCACCCTAGAACTCCCTTTGTCTCAATAATGAGATTATTATGATCACTTGTTAATAGTAGATGGGTAGTATAATGCTTAGTCATGCTATCTAATACTTTGGATAATCTTGAAAATGAGAAATTATGATTTATGGAATATCCTTGTGTTTATAAATGTTGTGGTAATTGGATTTGCCACTATTCTTTTAAAATAAAATAAAATGTGAAAGTTGGTTTAGATTAGGGTGGATGGTTGGTTTGGGTTGGTGCAGGAAGCACGAGATCTTGTTAAGTGTATGTCCCACCCTAGTCAATTAAGGACCGATGCTTGTGTTTATCCAGACTGAGCATTAACCGTACAACCACAAGTCTATATGGGTACGACCTAGCTGACTAACTTATGATAGTCTAGTTTAGGTGCCACCAGTGGAAAGTGGGTGCCAGGGATGGACTGATTATTCACAGTGAGGGACAGGGATTTACTGTACTCATATGGCGCAAGGGGGGCTTCGGTTTGGGCAGTTAGCCTACCTGCGGTGAAACCTCAGCGGGTGGTATCTAGCTAGATTAGAGTAAGGTAAAGGCTTTGTGATATTTTATCTGGGTCTCATGCCAAAGGAAGCATGTTGACTTTTAGGATATTTTATCTCTTGTGGGTAAAGTTGTACAACCTCTGCAGAGTGTAAAACTATTCGAATAGCCGTGCCCACGGTCAAGGGCGGGCAAGGAATGCATTCACATGGTAGATTTCTGGTTTTTGGTTTTAAAAGCAAAGTTTTGTATTCCGAGAGTGGAGGGAACTCTCAGAAGGGTATCCTGGCAGTTGGAGCCAGAGAGGGTGGATGTAACCCGTAGTATTAAACTTGATCAGTTAAACTAGTGTTGGTAGGTGGAACCTTCACTAGAGAATAATTGTTAGTTCTGTTAAAACATTTACTTTGTTAAATTAATGCCTTCAAAAATAATTATTAATGATTGAAATAAAAATATTGCTTTGTGCAAAAGAACCATATAGCCTTCCTTTGTCAAGCCTTGCATCTATTGCATTTTTCCCAAGACTTGCGGAGTACTTTATTTACTCACATACTACACTTAAAAATAAATCTCAGAAGATTATGAAGCTCAAGAAGGTGACTACGACTACTGCTTCGCTTGCGGCTGTGATGGATTCTTCCCGGAGAACTAGGTCGCGCTTCCCCAGTCAATTGCCTGTGGCGTATTGATGGGTCTTCATCGAGTTTATCTTCTGCTTCCGCTGTGTATTTGGTGTGCGTGAGGTCTTGAAACCTCATTTGTAATAAAGGGACCTTTCGGTCTGTACTCTTAAATATTGTAATAAAGCATTGTTGGTTATGTAATCATTTCTGTTTGACTGTGTGCACTAGCTTTGATCTGGGACTAGTGCTGTAATATACAGAGGGTCCGGGTTCGGAAATCCGGGGTCCCGACACACCTTTACCCTGAAATGAAGAGAAACAAGATCGATCAGCACATATATATCTTATAGCACTTCTATCAATCCACCAATCAATAGATGGACTTTGCCATAAAAGCCTGAGGTACGTACTTTTTTGAACTGGAGCTAGCCAGCGCGGCATTCACTTCAGCCTGACAGCTTTGTGCTAACCAGGAGATGGACCCCCGCCCTTTCGATTGCGGCAGTGATTGGCCTTGTGGCTAGCCTCTCCGCAAACAAAGCAGATGTTGTCCTCCTTTTTCTTCTTCATTTTCTCTGGTTGGAGATTGACTTGGGGATGATTCTTGAATTTTGGTTTCCTAGAGCCTCCAGTTCTCTTGACCTCCACCTGATGAGCTTGGACTTGAGCCTTTCCTGTGCCATCACTGGCTCTAGTACGCTCTTCAACATTAATAGCAGCTCACAGCTCATTGAGCGTCAAGCGCTCCTTTATATGTCTACGAGCGGTTACAAAGTCATGCCACGAAGGTGGTAACTTAGCTAGGATGACATTTACTTGGAACTTCTCTAGCAGGATGCAGTCGTACTAACTTAAGTCGCGTACATGGTTTTGAAGCTCGTGGAGCCGCTCCATCACCGACCGCCCCTCGACCATCTTATAGTTCAAGTAATTTGCAGTTACGAATGACTCATTCCCGTTGTCTCCTTCGGAATACTTCTCATCAAGTTCATCCCAGAGTTGTTTGGCATCTTTAAAGTTCACGTACATGTTGAAGAGCCGATTGGATAAGACTGCTAACAAACGAGCTAGGACTGAGTTGTTCGCATCCTCCCATCGCATCATTTTAGAAATTTCCAATGGAAACATTGGAGGATTCAAAATGACCCAAAAGAGTTTGAGATCAGTCAGCCATAACTTCGTTTTAGCTTGCCAACGCTTAAAGTTGACACCGTCAAATATTTCCGGCTTAATGACATCGAACGATGAAGCCATTTCTTTAATAATAGGTTTTCTGGATTGTTGTAAATAAAGTGGTATGAGCCTATTTTTAGTTTTAATTCCAGCTATATTAAACATAGATTCAAAACATTTCCAGCAGAATACAAATCACATAAATTGCATATAATCATGTAATTCCATCTTAACATTTATACAAATGTATATATCTAATATATATAACGACAATACTGCTGAAAATAACATGTCATGCAGTCCTTTCAGCAGAAAAGCAATTATATCTAGCATATGACAAAGTAGTTGCTTTAAACTTGCTCTTAGAACAGAGTTGCGCAAGATTGTTAATCTTGGCCTTCTCATGCTAATATCTAAATTCTTCATTAACTATCTGATAATTAGAAACTAGGATTTAAGCTCACATATATGTTTTCTACTATCACAAACTGAGCAAATACAGAGAACATCAAACTGAGAACTTTCGGTTTAGATGTTCACAAGCAATGAAATAATATGTAGTGTCCGGTCAATGATCAGAATAACAAATACAATCAAAGATGAACATAATGAAGAAGTAATCTATTCTGGACAAAACTGGACAAAGTAATTACTGCATCATAGATAATTTCAATCACTTGTTGACAAATCTTCTCAGCCGAAATATAACTAGTTACAGTGCAGACAGTAGAAGACAATCCAAATGATCTCAAATCTAATTCAATTAACTAGATCAATTTCACTATTCGATATTATCATCACAGAGCACACAATCTAAGCCCACAAACATGCATAGCAACTCTCAGGTACTTGAACAGGAATTAAAGAACAAGTACAGCCACTAAACTTTGCAAAGAATCAATAATACTCACGGTGCAGATGGCACTCAAAGCCGTCTAGAAGGATACCATGTTGGTGAAGAACAAGAAGAATAGGGCAAGGCACACTCAAAAGTGTTGTCCCAGAAATCCTAGCACCCCTTTGTGCCGAAGCGGAAGAAGAGTGTGCTAGATGGAGATATAGTGCCCTCTCCAACCTCGCATAGCTGATGCTGGAGTCGAAAGTCAGGGTGATGCCGCACAAGACTAAACAGAATGCACCGGCCGGATGCACTCAAACGCAATGGGAATCGCCACTGCCTTCTTCCTCCCTCGAGTTAACCTGCCACCTTCAGATTTCCCTCACACCCCACCGAATTGAAAGGGTTCACACTAGAAATCAAAGGCAAAAGCTCCAATCGGCGACGGCGCAGAAGCACTAGCACCAGCACCCACACAACCTGAAGACCGCAGAAGAAGAAGACCCAAAGAGGAGCTAGTTCAGATCGGAAGTGAGAGACACCGCACGAAGGAAAACCGGGGCCTTAAGAAGAGGAGGCGGGAGGTTGTGGTGAGGTGACGCAAGCAGCCGGCTCCGAGGAACTCGGACCAGCCCACGCCTCCGCCACCGCCACCCAGTCGCCATCTCCCCCACGAGCCACCAAAAACGCCGGCCGGTGCATGTGCCTACACGGTTCCTTGCAAGCGCACGAGCACGGGGACGCTCCCAGGGAGGCCTTATCTCTTTATTTTTTTCTTTTTTTAATTGGAAAATTACTGAATTGCCCTCGCAAAACCAACAATTCTATAGAGGCAGCCAAGTTAAGTACTGTGTAGCTGTTAATGCATTGAGCTGAGCAAAGTCCTAAGGAAATTATAGTTCACTCTCTTTTCATCATGATATTATATATTAAAACACTTTTAATTCCAGCAGATCTTTGTAGGATTGTCAATGGACTTTTAAAGACTGCTCTAGGGGTTCCTCCTGGATCTACAACATTAACCACAGCCCAAGACCAAACATTTCGAATTGAGTCAGTCAAGTGCCTTGAACCATAATCAAATCAATGGGTTCATCGATGGACCACTAGTTGAGAATCGGTGAATTTTCGTCCAAACATTCTGAAGCATGATGCTACAGTCTAAGATTACGAACATTTTCCTTTCCTCTTACATTTATCAATTAGTTTTAAAAACATATCTAGTAGCCATGAGATGCTGGACTGGTTAAGCTGCGTCGCTCTATTGTGCAGTCCATCGTCTGTAGAATTACATTTTCAGGTGGTCTTTGCCCACAATTGACCTCTCAAAAAACAAAAATAGTAGTACACTGAAAGTCTTGACATTCTGTTTCAGGTATTCAATTGTGGCATTTGATGGATTCTGAAGGCATATATGCTTGCTAGAATCACCGGTCACATTATGATGCTGCTGAAGCGAACCATGCCTGAACTATCGTGCTGCATCATCTTCCATCCTCTGATCCACCTGTTGAAGAATCTTTTGTCATTGTCTTTGTTTTGGATTCATTTCTATATAGGAGTGTATCTTTATTCCCCTCTTTGTTAGTACCATTCTGCTAGTGCAACAGGACAACAAATCATTCCCTGGTTTTTTTAGGGGAGAAAATTATTCCCTGATTTTCAAACAAGAAGATTATTACAACACATCTTACGACAAAAAACACGTCGATTAAATCACTATTCATTGAGAAAAAGACGTGAGAAATGTACGCAATTCACAGTGACAACATGTACTGCACTAGATTATCAATGGCCAAACTAGTAGCAACACATTGATCTGCTAGCACTTTCAGATCACGCGCCCGCTCCCTCAGCTGAACCCCTTCTTCCCCAACCATTAGCTTCCTCACCGCCTCCGCGACGTTCGCCCTCTCGACCACCTCCCCCACCTCCAGCCCGACGCCCCATTGGTGCACCACGTAACGCGCGTTCACCGTCTGGTCCGCGAAGCACGGCTGCGCAAGCATGGGCACCCCTTCACAAACACTCTCCAGCGTCGAGTTCCACCCGCAGTGCGTCCAGAACGCCCCGATTGCCGGGTGCGCCAAGACCTCTCTTTGTGGCACCCATGTCACGACCGTTCCTCTGTTCCTCACCTCCTCGTCGAGCCCGTCCGGCAACGGTGGTGCCTCCTCGGCGCCACGGACGGAGCCGGGCCGGACGACCCACAGGAATGGCACGCCGCTGCCGGCGAGCCCCCACGCCATCTCCTCGAACACGGCACGGTCGACGCAGGCCACGCTACCCAGGCTCACGTACAGCACGGAGCGTGGCGGGTGCGCGTCCAGCCACGCAAGGCTGCCGCGGTCCGGCGCGAGCAGGATTTGCTCCGCCGGTCCCGGCGACAGCCTGTGCAGGGGGCCCACAGCGAAGGCTGGCGGGACAGCTCGCTCTGGATCTTGGCCAGCTCCGACGCCTCGATCGCGTCGAACGTATTGAGCAGGACCCCCGACGCCGAGGCCCGCATGGCCTCGGTGACACGGGCGATGAAGCCGCATAGCGCGTCCGTGTCGCTGCCGTCGACGCGGATCAGGTCTCGCACGCGGAGCGGTTCGAGCTCCGGCACCACCTTATCCATTTGCTCGTCTGCAGGATAATTCACTAGTATCAGTCACATACATGTGTATTCGAAAGATTTGGTGCGAGTTTGCTCGATCGAAATTGCCTTTGATCGGGACGTAGCCGGCGTCGCGCAGCCGCGGGTACGCGATCATGCTGCGGAACGTGGCGGCGCTGTCCGTCCGGAGCGCGAGCGCGGGGACGCCGAGCCCCCTGGCCGCGCCCAGCGCGGCGTAGCACTGCCCATCGACCACCGCGCAGGCGACGTCCGGCGGTTCTTGGCCGCGCAGCAGCGACGCGAGGGCCTCCCGGATGGGCACCTCGCAGGCAGCGTTCAGAGCCAGGAGCTGCGCGACGATGTCGGCGTCGGGGGAGGTGGCCTCCTCGGGGAGCGCCTCGTGGATGGGGACGAAGGCGAGCTCCGGGTGGCGCGCGGGGTCGGGCGCGTTGAAGTCGGTGTGGACGACGGTGACTGCGAGGCCGCGCGCGCGGAGGAGCGCACCGAGCTGGAGCATGGGGTTGATGTGGCCCTGGAACGGCAGCGGGAACATCACGATGCGGCGGCGGCCGGCGTGTGGTGCGCATCCTTGTCCAGCCATCGGCGTGGTCGTTGCGAGCTTAGCAAGTAGTGGTGCGGATTTTAGAACGGAGGAGAAGCCATCGTGCACCATGTGATACAAATATGAATATCTAATAAGGCATCAGCTGAATAGCACATGGCTCTGGCCAAGTGGCCATGTGAATGGTAAACAAAAAGGAATTTCTTTTTGCAAAGAAACAAAAATGTTTGTTGTTTCCAGGGATCCACTGTGACTCTGAGCATCTTTTGTATTACACGCAGCTCGCAGTTCGTGTGTGTTTGTGTTAGAAATAAAAAATGCCCAAACCTGCAAACAATAAGCTCTGGATACACACAGGAGTGATTCTCAAGAGATAATGGACTGGAAGCAGAACACTGCAATTGTGTGGACTCAACTACACATTCGATCACTTCTAGATAGAATGAATACAGAGAGGAAGAACACACACGGTGGTGCTGCAACTGCTTAGCACCATGCAGCACAAAGCTTACACGACTAAATGTGCCATGCAAACACAAACAAACATTAGACAACAAGATTAAACCCAACAATCACCCCCTTAATCTTGTTGTCGTTATTTGAGCACCTTCTCGCCAAGCCTCAAAGTAGCGCCGGTTCGTCATCGGTATCGGCCGTAACGAGATGCGCCTCAGCCTCCTCCCTCTTGTTGGGCTTCCGGCATTCTGAAGCAAAGTGCCCATAGTCGTTGCAGTTGTAGCACCTTACTTTACTCTTGTCAAATTTGCGATACTTGCGGTTTCGGCCACCATTGCCATCGGAACCGTCGCCTTCGCACTTTGACGATCGGGCCTCCCACTCGGCCCGCGTGAGGAGAAGATGTTCATCGTTGTTGTCGCCGCCCGGAATGCGTAGACGCTCCTCATACGCCTTGAGACGGCCGATCGCTTCTTCCACCGTCATTGTCTTCAAGTCCCCAAATTGCTCAATAGTTGAGACAATCTGCAGGTACTTGTTCGGGACAGCGCGGAGAAGCTTCTTCACGATGTAGCTTTCCTCCATTTTGTCTCCAAGGCCGCGAATCTGGTTGACGAGAGTCGTCAATCTCACGGCGAAGTCGTCCACCGACTCCGTTTCCTTCATGCGCAAACCCTCGAATTCACTCCTAAGGGTCTGCACGCGCGCCTCCTTGACGCGGTCGGCGCCGACGTACATCGTCTTGAGTGTGTCCCATGCAGCTTTCGCCGTCTCCTTTTCGGCGAGTAGGAGGAGGGTCTCCTCCGGGACTCCTTGGAAGATGGCCGCAAGGGCCATCTGATCTTTGCGCTCATCAACGTTGTCGACCACCACAGCTTCCCAAACGCCTTGGGCCTTCATGAATACCTTCATCTTGATTGCCCACGCGGCGTAGTTGGTCTTGTTCAACATAGGGTATTGAAGAGAGACGCTGCTTTCTCTTCCCGGTACCCTCGACGGACCACCGCCGGTGACATTGGCGTAACCCGACGGCGACACCGATCTTGTCCTCGGCATGGCTCTGATACCAAATGTTAGAAATAAAAAATGCCCAAACCTGCAAACAATAAGCTCTGGATACACACAGGAGTGATTCTCAAGAGATAATGGACTGGAAGCAGAACACTGCAATTGTGTGGACTCAACTACACATTCGATCACTTCTAGATAGAATGAATACAGAGAGGAAGAACACACACGGTGGTGCTGCAACTGCTTAGCACCATGCAGCACAAAGCTTACACGACTAAACGTGCCATGCAAACACAAACAAACATTAGACAACAAGATTAAACCCAACAGTTTGTATGTATCTTTACTCCTTAAAAAAATGAGTAAGGTCGTCGATGTGTTCTCCTCTTATTTTTCTTTCACAGCCATCCATTCTCCTTGCAGTCTCTATAGCTGTCCTATCTCAATCGCCTCCTCCCACGTGCGCAGCTCCTCACAATTACTCCCCCGCGACGCCACAACCAGAAAACACACCTACCTCTCTCGCCCCACATTCTCCCTGCCCTCCACTCCCTCCGTCGCCGCCACTCCACATCCACCACCCTCACTGTGCCCTCCCCATCCACCACCCTCGCTGCGCCCTCCCCATCTCCTACACAGTGCTTGCCTCCTGCTCACCCCGCACTAGGAACCCACCGATTCCTCGCTCGCCACTACCGCCACCGGTGCCACTCCATGCATCTGCTCCACCCTGCCCCACCACTAGCACCACCAGCCTGCCACTTCTCGCCCTGCCCCTGCCACCTCCAGCCCACCACTACCTCCCTTTAGCCCTCCTATCCTTCCTCTTTTTGTACCGCCCATCACTCACCACTGCTAGATCCACTCGTTCTCTCCCTAAATCAGGGGAGGAGGGGCTAAGCGATGTCAGTGGCGGTTGTATCTACGTGAGGTGAGGCCATGGTGACTGAAAGAGGGCAAGACGGGTTGCACAACGGTCGGATTCGAGCTAGATGGAGTGCACAGTGGCCGGATCCGGAGAGATAAGGGAGGTAGTTCCCTGGGTGGACGGTGACAAAGGCTGGGTCCGATCGACAATGGCCTAATCTGAGTGAGGCAACAGCGATGCAGGAGTGAGCACTGGTGATGCAGGCGTGACCTAGGCCCAGACTTCACACAAGATGGACTTCTTCGCCTCTTGTAAGTCTGCTTGAATTGAAGCTAATTTGGAGGACTTTTGCTCTGTTCTATGTAGTGGTGGACATGGTGGGGTTGACGCCATGGCTAGGCTAGGGTAGAGGCAGCTGAGGGAGCAAGGATTGCTTGGGGAGAACCTCCACCACTGGCACATTCCCCTTCTTCAGCTTCTTCTCCTCCTCGTCCTTCTCCACTGCTGCAGCTGCCACAAATGGGGAGCGTCGGCATTCCTCGGCACCCGAGACAGTGTCAGTGAAGTTGGGGCCACAAGGGTCCATCCTCCTTGCTATCCAAATTGCGGCACGGCAGTGGTAGGAAGGAGCCCTTCATAGAGGATGTCGGCACCCAAAGGATGTAAGGATGCACCCTGTCTGCTTTCATGTGTTCGTCCTCATCGTGCAACCATTATGTATTGACTTTGTTCGCTTCATTTGGTTTGTTGCTTCAGAAAGTGCATAAGGTTCAGCATATTTTTGAGCAACGAGATACGCCAATCCACAGAGGTGCAGGTGACTGAGATATGCGCTATGCACATACATTCCAACTTCTTCATTAGGGTTCTGTATAGTGCATGCATTTCCAGCTGGCATTGTTGCATTGGCCGAATTGGTGTGACTGTATCATTGATTGAGATTGAATGATGATAAATCAATTGTGCTTAGTGCTCACTGAGGACCATCGCTCCCTGGGTTCTGACTGAGCTTTGAGCACTTGTAAATACAACACACATCAACTTTGCTCACTAAGGACCTGCACTTGTATTTATGATTGCCAAGTTGTTCATTTGGAATATCCATCTGAGCTTTGTGTGATCCTTATGATTATATGCTGAGGACTGTAGACAAAATGTGTTGATTCTTCATACTCACTTCATTTACTTGCTTGTGTGCTACACAAAATTTCTCCATACCTTTGTGGGTAGCTTTATTGTTGGTAATATTACTTGTCAGTCATGTTAACTATATTTTACATTTGCTATGTGCTATAAAACTTCTTTTGGGGGGCAGTCTGGTCCCTTTTAAGGAATATAAAGGACAAACATGAGAAGACTTGGTCCTAAATTTCTAATAGATCTACACTTGAATGTGTGACAAGCTAGCTGCATAGGCACCTTTTAACCACCAGATGAAGTGCATTTGTCAACAAGAAAAAGCTTGTCTCTGGGGATGCTGTTCTATTTTTGCGATAGGCCAATAAAATTATGCAGATAATTATCACATGTTGTTGTTGCCCCTCTTTCTTAAAGATTCGTCATCAATTTTCAGAGGTGATGATGGGGAGCTAAGACTTGGAGTGCGCTGTGCGGCTCAACTGAAAAATGGATCTGCTTTTTTGGCACTTTATAACCAGTGTGCAAATCTTGGTACCCTAGCTAATGATGCACATGTTGTGGCTACAAAAAGTATGCTTCATATCTACTGTAACCCCAGGTAAAAAAGGTTTTGGTTGTTTTGTTAATGCCTTAGGACATTCATGCTTGGTAAATTTCAATTGTATTCTAAAATATGCTTATATAAATAGCATGTATTGTGGATTGAGAGGGTGGGATGTACTTTATGGAGACTGCAATTGTGATAGAACTACTTTGCTGGTGGCTTGTGTGGATGTTAAATTGTGTCCAATATTTATTACTTGTTTTGAGTTATTTTTTATTGGCAACACACTAGTTCCAGTTCAGAATGTTTCATTGTATGGTTTTATCTGGGTACTTTGGTGTTCTTGCTGAGATATGAAGTTTTGAACTCAATGTGTAAACTGTTTTAATCTGACTGAAATTTGGAATTGCAGATATTTTGGTTGTAAAAGCATTAATTAGCAAATTAGTATTGCATGAGTTGCACACAATAATTTGATCCTTTGAACGCTGCAATATACACAGCATTTGGTTCATGCGGCAAGATTTGAATGATTTCTTCTTTAATGAAAGTAGGCATGAGAGCATGAGTTTTGGGGAGTGGATTACTTGTAGTTTTGCATTTTTGCATATGTTGATGTTCTTGGTTTCTGAATGGAGGTTGCTATGCCGGCTTCTCTTGTTTGAAATATTTCCATCCTAACTTATTGCAAACCCATTGTGCTATTTCTTCAATACTCCATGGCTTGCCCGTTCTATTTCTCTTTTGCAATCAGTTAATCCATATTTTCCCAATTGACAAATCTGTATGGTGTATTTGTTTATATGTAGAAACATTCTCCAAACATTTTGAGAAGTATGGGGAAATAACTGAATCTGTGATTATGAAGGACTAGCATGCTAAAATGCCTCGTGGATTTGTGCACCGCCTTGCCTTTGCAAGTGACATGTCCTTTCTAGCCTCCATCCCTATGTTTCAGAGCTTCAAGCTTTCTGTAGACATTCTTGACCATCATCCTTCAAGTTCTGAGAATGGCATCCTTATATTGTCACACTTTAGTCTAATTGTCTATCAACAATTGATGATTTCTTATTTATTTAATCCATATTCAGATTGGATGCAAAAAGGGTTAAAGTCTAGCTTTTCTTATTTACATTACATTTAGGTTTTGCCTTGTCATTAGATCCCAAACCATGCTGGCGTGACAGAAAATTGATATTTATTGTGCTGTTAGGATCCCATTATTTATGTATCACTCTTTTTTAGGATTCTGTTGCAATGCATGAGTATTCAGCTAGTTTATACTAATATAAAAAGCATCAATTTGATTAAACTATTTGTCATCCAATCACGTTAATATCTTCCTCTCCTAATGGTTAGATAAACATAATCTAATGGCTAACATTGCAAGTTGGTACTGCCATCTGAATATCTACATGATCGTGCAAAAATAGCACACCCGCAAGTGCACAAGTTGCCACTGAAATAGCGGCGAGTGTCGTGTTCTCCACAGGGACTAGACTGAGGCTACCAGTGCTCAGCTAAAGCTAGGTCAAACGAAACGGGAGAGAAAACTAAACTACCGAACGAACTCTAACTCGCATGGACAAAACGACGAACGAACTAAACGAACGAAAGGACGACGGGACGAACGACCGTACGAATGGACGTCGTACGACCGAACGACCAACACGACGAGAAACTAAACGAACAACGCACGAACAACACTAACAACTACACGAACGAACACTATGACTAAACGAACGAACACGACTACCGACCGACAACCTAACTAACTACCGACCGCGAGACAGCAGGAGGAAGTCGAGGAGCACTGGGGGAGTCTAGAAGTAAGGAAGGAGACGCGAGAGGAAGAGGGAGAAGACGGTCGACAGCTAACTAGACGACGACGGCAGGACAAACAAATAACTAACACACGCATGACTTAGCTAACGACCAACCGCGCAAAGAAGAAAAGGGGGAGGTCGAGAAGCACAAGGTAGAAGCACTAGGTGAGTCGAGACAGTAAGGGGAAGGGAAACCATCGCTGGTTCGCTAACTAATCCGCGCAAGACAACAAGACAAACACAGAGACTACTACTGACAATAGCATTTAACAAACAATCAGTTAACAGATGACCACACAAACTAAGGACATAACACAAGTACTATTAAATTTGAACAATGTTGTGGTTACAGACCAAACAGAGAGAGATGTGGTAGTGGAGAGTGTGAAGAGTACTGGCCTGGGCCTCCCCTATGGCCTGTATTCCATATATATATATACATGGGGAGTGCTTTTACAATTATACCCTTACATCTGAGTATTCCCTTCAGGGGCACTTATGTCATTACACATGGTCTATTCTAGGCCTTATAACCTCCCAACAGGCCTGCTGGGTTTAGGTGGGGGCCACCCCTACAATAGGAGCCTCTCATGGTGAAGGGCTTCACAGGACCGAAGCCATGTTGCCGAGTCCTTTGGCCCCCTCCGTCCCTGCGGCCTGTGAACTTCTCCGAACTTGCGGAGCTTTGATGTGCAGCGGGTCCCGGGGTCTGAGGCCGTAGCCGAAACCGATGCCTGGATTGCAGCTGAGGTAGACACGCGAGCGCTCCGTCCCGAGCTGGTGGTTAGTCGAAGTGGGCGCGCGCGCGCTCCGTCCCCTACCCTTCGAACGGGTGGCAGCGGAGCTGGCGCTTAGACGAAGTAGACGCGTGGGGGGTGGATTTGAGGTCGAAGTCGCCTCCGATTTGACGGGGTCGGTGGTTGCCCGGGCCAAGCCGGTGGCGTTGCACCGGCATAGGTCGGCGCAGCGGGCCCCTGAGTCGCCATACGCGCATCAGGCGGACGCGCTGCGACACTCCTTCTGGCCGTCCACGTGGCGAAGTGTGCTTGGCGCAGTGCGGGCTTGGCGCAGTGCGGGTCTTGAGGCGTCGCGGCCATTTAATGTGGCGACGAACTTCCGCCGGTTGGACTCCTGCCGGTTGGACTCCCGCCGGTTGGACTTCCGCCGGTTGGCTCCCCCGCTGATGGGGTATATATCCGGTGCTGGTGCGGCGTTGTTCCTACATCGTGTCCTTGGATAGAAGCTGCTCCCCTAAAATGGGCCCCTTCCGTGCATCGACATTCCCTAGCGACGCTGAGCGGCTTGAGGGATGTTGATGTACAGATGGAGGTCCATTTTTCTTGGGAGCTTGGTTAGCGTCATTATCGGTAACGATCGCTTCTGTCCTCGCTGCGTTTCTGCATACAACGGCAAGGTTTGCCCTGTTCTCCTTGACAGACCTACCTTCAGTCGAGGTTCCTGATGGAGCCCGTCCGCATTACTTTGAAAAAATGCTGACGCACTGAAGGTGGCCTGTTAAGGAGAACAAGCCAAACGTTGCGCGACTTGACCTTCGCTTTTGCTATGTGTGGGAGGTGCCAACGGGCGAGTGTGTGCGCGCAGGTCCGCTCTTGGAGGTCAAGGTCCTGGCCGAAGCCAGGTTGGTGTGGCGATCGAGAATACGGCGTCGTACGCGCGCGTCGCGCTCTCGTATGAAGATGGCAAGGTTTGACCTGTTCTCGTAGACAGACATGCTTGAGTTCATCTGCATCCGCTGATTGTGCCAACTGGCGCTATCATCAGTGAACGTTGATGTACTGAAGCTTATCTGTCTATGAGAACCTGTCGAAACCTGCCGCACATCAGCCCTTGCGCTCCCAACGGAAAACCCAGGTGCCTGGATCCTCGCTGGTTTAGGTCATGAGGTTGTTGCGTGGGCTCTGACGCCGAAGTGGCGGCCTGCCTTTTCCCCACGGAGGCAGAGCTCATGTCGAGGCTGCCACCGAGGTTGCTTGGCCTGCGGCGGCTTGCCGTTAGACCCCGGCGCAGGGCCGAGGCGGGTGGCAGAGTTTCTATGCTAAAGCGGAGACTCGCCCGTATTAAGCTGCCGAAGTCGACGCAGCAGAACTGGCGCCAAGTTGAAGTAGACGCGCGCGCGCTCCGTCCCCTACCCTTCGAATGGGTGGCAGTGGAGTTGGCGCCTAGCCGAAGTAGACGCGCGCGCGCTCCGTCCCCTACCCTTCGAACGGGTGGCGGCGAGGTGGCGCCTGCCGGTAGAGCGCGTGCTCGTCCCCTACCCTTGAGCGGGTGGCGGCGGGCCGCGCCTGCCGGCGTAGACGCGCGCGCGCTCCGTCCCCTACCCTTCGAGCGGATGGCGCGAACGGCGCTTAGCCGGTAGACGCGCGCGCTCGTCCCCTACCCTTCGAACGGGTGGCGGCGAGCCGGCGCCAGCCAAAGACAGCGCGCGCGTGCTCGTCCCCTACCCTTCAGCGGGTGGCGGCGGGCCGGCGCCAGCCGGTAGACGCGCGCGTTCGTCCCCTACCCTTCGAACGGTGGCAACGAGCCGGGCGCCTGCCGGCGAGACGCGCGCGCTCTGTCCCCTACCCTTCGAACGGGTGGCTACCCTTCAAACGGGTGGCAGCGGAGTTGACGCCTAGCCGAAGTAGACACGCGATCCTTGAAGCCGAAGCCGCGACTGGGGCCTGCCGCGGTAGAGGCTCAGCGGTGGTCTGAGTTGCAACTTCGCACCGCGAACACCGTCACGCATGCGGTCATGCGCTGTAAAGGTTCCTGGAATCGCGCCGGCCCCCGGTTTGCCAGAGCTAGGTTGTCGTACCGTGCGACTCGCCCCGGCGCGTGTAGGACACGCGGCGGCTTGTTACTGGTGCGTGGCAAGATGTGAATGGTTGCGTGATCGCAGCTGCTCGCCCCTTCCCTAGGGAAGGGGGACACGGGGCGGGCGAGGAATGGCGCAACTTCAAAGCTGTTGTGATCCCATGGCCCATTAGTGCGCTTTTAATGGCGGCTGGAGTCGTGTCGATGCCTGGCCTCGTGTACTCCAGCTATCTCGTGCGGGGGTTGGCACGCGACGGGAGGCCACTGGAGCGTCGTGCTCTGACGGCCCTTACCGCTGTGGTCGCGCCCTTTCGTCTTCGGTTATGGGGGATTGTGCGAGACGGGCCTTTGTACGACTGCGGTCGCGTCCGGTATGCGGACCGTTGCGACGCTTCGGCATCAGGGTGAGGTGGCTTGAAATAGCCCTCGTAACCGCGCCCCCGCAGTTCTACGCCCCCTTCTTGCTTGCATCGCCTTCTATACTCCCGTAGTATTCTCGCCGCTATACTCCTTTTGCGAGAAGCGATGGCATCTGGTGACAAGCGTGGCCAGGCGGCTAGTGCCTGCGGCATTCGCCGGCGATCTTCACCGCTAGAGGTGAAGTACTCGCTCAGCGAACGTGACCCGGCAGCGGCGGACAAGTGGTGGCTGGTGGCGGAGAAGGAAGCCGCGTTCTCCGACGAGTTGGGAACCTCGCTCGTGACCGAGAAGACAATCCAAGCGCTGCTGCGTGTGGGGAAGTTGTCCGAGCGCCAGGCGGTATGATTGCCTGCCGCCGATGAGACGGAACCGCGGCCCGAAAGGTCAGAGGCGCTCGTATTCGTCGTTTTTTTTGATGTGGTGCTCCGCATCCCGACGGTGGCGATCGTGGGCGACGTGCTGCGGACCTTCGGGCTGGAGCTGGCGCAACTGACTCCGAACGCTGTGGCCCGGCTCGCGGTGTACAGTTGGGCCTTGCGCTTGGGAGCGTGCTGGCCCAGTGCTTCGTTGTTCGCCTACCTGCACGAGGCACGGTGCCAGCCTAAGGAGCGGAAGGACGGGACGCTGTCGAGCTTCGGCAGCGTCACCTTTATTCTTCGGTCAACCTGCAGCAAGCTCTTCCCTACGAACTCTACCCGCGGGAAATGGGAGTCTCACTGGATGAAACGGTGGTTCTACCACCGTGTGGAGAGCGGGAGCGGCCTCGAGTGCACGGGCCGGCCGATTGCGTTCAAGACCTCGCCCGGCCGGACGCTCGACGACGAGAACAGGCGGAGGGTCCGACGGCTCGTAGGCGTGGCCGCCCGCTTTAATATGCGCGACCTCGCCGAAGAGTTCGCGATGTACGGCGTGGCGCCACTTGCCTGTGACTGGCGTCTCGCCGCCGAGAAGCGTCGAGACGATAATGTTCTGCCATGGGTCTGCTCGCTGCCGGCACCCTCCGGTCCTCGTAAGCTTCGACCGTGTCCCCGCTTTGTTCATGCAGTGCGTTAGATGTCAGTCTTATCTTCTGCTTTGCTTCAAGGATTTGCTTGGAGGATGCAGAGCGGGCCGCGCGCGTATTCCTTGGGCTGTATACCAGCAGGGAGCACGAGCAGCGCGCTTCTGCTACCGCCGAGGTGGGGCTGGGGTGGATAAACCGCGTGTGCGAGGCCCTGGGCCTTACTATTCCGGACTGTGCTGATCCGGCCTCGCAACACCAAGACGACTGCGCAACGAGGAGGAAGGCGCCGTCTCGCAAGAGGGGCCAAGGCGGAGCGTCTACCGCGCTTGGTGTAGCAGCCGGCACCGCTGCTACTGGCGCTCCCGAGGTCGCGGCAGACGCGGAGTCGGATTCGGCGAAGTACGCCGACTCGGGCTTGGATGGCGCGGACGCCGGGGGCGAAGGATCTTCGGCGGGTGCCCTGGACGGCGGGCTTGCCACGAGTATCCGGAGAGGGGAAGTCTCGTCGCCCACGGCGGTCGTCGAGACAGGATCCGTGCGGACCGGTGGTGCTGAGGTGGAGCCCTCGGCCGTGGCCGCTATGATGCCGGAGACGCCCTCCGTGGGGGCGCACGGAGCTGGGTCTTCACCGACAGCGGCGGCTGAAACCGAGGTGCCCTCCGCAGAGGTTACCACGGCTGGGGCTTCGTCCCCGGGTGCTGCAGGCGCGGGGGCCGCTCCGGCAGCGGCTGCTGGAGCGGTCGTCGCCACTTGCTCCGGCTAAGCGACCGTGTCTGCGGCCGGAGCTCCACCGGACGTCGAGGGGGTTCGTCGTGGCGACGGGCATCGGGAGTCTGTGGGACTCCGATGCGTGTGTCGAAGCCCCCGTGGTGCACGCCCCCTCTGCCCCCAGGCCGCGCCGTCCGTCGCACAGGAACGGTCGGCGCCGGCCCCGAACGTGGAGGCTTCTGTTCCTTGCGGGACCACGCCTTCCGCGGGGACTTGCGGCACCGCTACCCTGCCCGAGACTAGGGGGCGGGCCCCCAAAGCCCTCCTTCCGCTACTGAAGGTAAGGCGGCTTAGCTTACCCTGCGCTCTTCGTTGTGCCTCACAGTGCTCACCTGCGTCCCTGTCTGCAGCGTCGCTTATTCCGGAGGAGGAGCCCTTGGCGGAACATGGGGGTCCGTGTGCCGGCGGGGCGACCATCGTGCACCCAAGCCCGGTGGATTTCGTGCCTCCGCTGGAGACGCTGAGGGCGTGGCGCGGGATTGTGGATGACGCGGCCGCTAGCGTCGGTCAACAAGCGCTGCAGGCCTACGAGGCGGGGCGTCTCGGGGACGCCTTAGAGGTGTCAGGAGTAAGGGTAAGCATTTACTTGCATGATACTACCTGGCTATGCTGAGCTTGCTAAGCCTCCGTACTGCGCAGACACTTGTGTTGGGGCAGGCCTTGCAAGCGGTCTACGTTCGTGCCCAAAGGGCACTTGAGGATAGGCTGCGGGCCACCGAGGAGGAGCTACACGAAGCCGCGAGAGCCCGTTCTGCCCAGGATACCCGCGTCCGCCAGCTGGAAGCGGAGTGCGCTGAGGCGAAGGCGCACGCTGAGGGACTTGCTGCGTCGGCGCGGGAGTCGGCCGCGGAGGCGGCGCAACAGGAGTTTGCGGCAGAGCGGGACGGCCTTCTGCAACAGGTCGCCTTGCTAGAGAAGGAAAAAGGCGAGCTTGCCTCAACTCTAGCGGAGCGCGACCAGATGCTTGGCGAAGCCTCGGTGATTGCGTGGGATGCCATGCAAGCGCTGGAAACCCATCTCCAAGGGCTTGTGGCTAAGGTGCCGGACCGCGCCTTTTGCCCGGAGGAGCTGTCTCGGACCCTCCGCTGGATCGGGGATGCCGCCGCCATCGCGCGCGGCGCCGCGATGACCTTCGGCAACCACTGTGCGTACGTATCATCATGCATGGTGTGCGCACTCCTTCGGCACCGCGGTTGTACGCATGTCGCCGGGCTGGAAGATCCCCAGCTGGAGATGCCCAGTGGGGCCGGAGTAATGTCCGGCGCCGTCCGCGCCGTTCGTCGCGCCGTCAAATACTTTCACGAGCGGATCTGGGATTACGTCGGGGAGGCTGCCGCGCGGGTCGAACTCCGGAAGTCGCTTTACGGGGAGGGGAGTCTCGGCCAATTTCTGGACGAGGTCCCATGGTGCGACGAGGGTGGCGTTGAGGCCTCCGAAAGCGCCGGGAATCTGCAGGTGTGACGCCGAGGCAGCTAGGTGTAGGCGTGTGTTGTAATGCTCCCTCCCTTTTTTGTGAATGAAGTACGCGCTTGCCTTACAAACTCTGACTTTCGCCTGTGTCCCAGGCAGCTTCCTTGCTGGGGCCGGCTACTTGCGTCTGACCTTGCGACCCGGCGGCGCCTTCGACGCTGGCGAAGGGCCGAAGAGTCGCTGAGCTTTTGGGCGGGGCGATCTTCTTCCGGTGGAACCCCGGCCTTAGCGCGTGCTAAGGACGAACCTGCCGAGTAGCTACTTAGAGCGGCAGAGATGCTGACGGGCCTCTGTACTTGTAAGATTTTTCCAATATATAGGCCCCCTGGTAATTAGGATATGCGTTGCATGTTGTGGCCTGCCAGTGCGCTCGCGGGGTTCGCGTGTTGATCACTCCGTAGAGCTAGCGCGTGCGGAGGCAGTCGTTGACACTACGACCTGTTTAAAGTACGTGGCGGCGTGTGCGGCGGACCTCGCACTCGACCGTTTAAAGTCCGTGGCGGCGTGTGCGGCGGACCTCCGCACTACGTCCTGTTTAAAGTCCGTAGACTGGCGCGTGCGAAGGTGGACCTCCGCACTACGACTGGTTTAAAGTCCGTAGACTGGCGCATGCGAAGGCGGACCTCTGCACTACGACCTGTTTAAAGTCCGTAGATTGGCGCGTGCGAAGGCGGACCTCTGCACTACGACCTGTTTAAAGTCCGTAGACTGGCGTGTGCGAAGGCGGACCCCCTACCCCAAGGTAGCCTCTGGTGTACCCTGTACTCCGCGTGCGCGTCGTCGCTGGGGCCAGCCTCTGGCACGCTACTTCGGTACTTGAGGCTCCCAGGGTTGGTTTCCATAGTACGCCTTGCGTACACCTCGCGTGGTGTGCGAAGGCGAGCCCCGGCGCGCTGAGGAGGTGCGCGACTGAACCACGCAAGATTCGCGCCGTGTTTGCGTTTTGTCAAGCGCACAGGGACAGCATTCGCATCTTATTTATACTCCGTAGAGTGCGTGGGATCGACGTCCACGTCTCATTTATACTCCGGGGAGTATGCGCATGGACGACGTCCGTGGCATGCGCGGGAGTCGCGTCTTGTTTATACTCCATAGAATACGCAGGGAGAACATCCACATCTTATTTATACTCCGTAGAGTGCGTGGGATCGACATCCACGTCTCATTTATACTCCGGGGAGTATGCACACGGACGACGTCCGTGGCATGTGCGGGATTCGTATCTTGTTTATACTCCGTAGAGTGCGCAGGGAGAACATCCGCGTCTTATTTATACTCTGTAGAGTGCGTGCAAAGGCGTCCCCCCACACGTCTTTGTTTATACTCATGCCCGTGTCTTCGACGGAGAGTGCACACGCGAACGTGCATCTTCGTTTATACTCATACCCATGTCTTTGACGGAGAGTGCACACGCGAACGTGCGTCTTTGGTTTATACTCATACCCGCACCCCTGGCTATGGAGAGTGCACACGCGAACGTGCGTCTTTGGTTTATACTCATACCCGCACCCCTGGCTGCGGAGAGTGCACACGCGAACGTGCGTCTTTGGTTTATACTCATACCCGCACCCCTGGCTGCGGAGAGTGCACACGCGAACGTGTGTCTTTGGTTTATACTCATACCCGCACCCCTGGCTGCGGTGAGTGCACACGCGAACGTGCGTCTTTGGTTTATACTCATACCCGCACCCCTGGCTGCGGAGAGTGCACACGGGAACGTGCGTCTTTGGTTTATACTCATACCCGCACCCCTGGCTGCGGAGAGTGCACACACGAACGTGCGTCTTTGGTTTATACTCATACCCGCACCCCTGGCTGCGGAGAGTGCACACGCGAACGTGCGTCTTTGCTTACACTCCGGGAGCACGCACGTAGGCGAAACCTTTGCGCGCTCTCGCCGCGTATTTTTGCACAATGATAATAGGTGAGCGACAAACGGAACTTTATTACATTCCCGTTTGCACGGGTGAGCGATTACATATGGCGGAGGTACTAACCATTTGTGTTCGGCACGGCCGGAGCCTCTAGTAGCTGTACTATCTGCAGGGCTTGCCGAGCTGTCTCCGGATGACGCCATGGGTCCCCGCCCTGCGGTGCCGACCCTAAGTGTGCCGGTGATCTTCGCGACGGGGATATCTAGTGCTGTGCTCGATGCGCCGGGCCATGTCCTGGTCGCCACGAACGGTAATGATGGCCCGCGGCCCCGGGAGCTTCATGCATAAATAGCCGTGATGCGGTACCGCCCTGAAAGAGTTAAGGATTGGACGCCCCAGTATGGCATTGTAAGGGTATGGGAGATTGACGACGTCGAATGTGGCATCTTCGACCCTTTCATTGTCGTCCTGGCCGAAGGAGACTTGAAGGCATATTTGGCCGAGCGCCCGTAGAGGTTGTCCTCCGAAGCCTTGCAGCGGGACCCCCGACGGGGCGAGGCGGCTTCGGGGGATCCCCATCTGGTCGAAGGCTGCCGCAAACAGAATGTTCGCGGAGCTGCCCCCGTCAACTAGGGCACGCCCCACGTTGCATCCCGCTATAACGACCCGGACGACCAGGGGGTCCTGATGAGGAAGCTCCACGCCTTGGGCATCGGCGGGTGTGAACGTGACCTCGTGCTGTGCCCAGTCCAGTGGTGTCTATGCTGGGTACGCCGCCACGTGGTGTAACCTCCGTACGTAGGCCTTCCGCTGCCGTGCCGAGGCGAATTCCAGCGAAGAGCCTCCGGAGATGACATTGATAACCCTGCGGTGGGCGGCCTCCGGAGCCTGCAACTGCAGGAGGCCCTCCCGAGGCTGCTGCACATGGGCCTGAATCCGCAGAGGGCCCTCGTGAGGCTGCGTCCCTTGTGCCTGGATGTGCATGGGGGCTTCGTATGGGTGCTGTACGTGGGCCACCACGGGCGGGCGTGCCTCCGGGTTCCTATCCCTGGTGACGCTCTGGCGGAGCGCCGTGATAGAGGTGCACGTGCACGTGTCGTGGGTGCCGCGCCCGTGGACTTCGCACCACAGCCCATGGTGCTGGTCGTCGTAATCTCCACAGCCTCTATCGTCGCGGCCCCGGCCACGGCCGCGTCCCCGGCCTCGGTGCCCCCGACCGCCCTGACCCGCGGGAGCGCTTTCTTTGGAACCGCCTTCGATGTCGAGGACGTACCGGCCTCGCCGCGACTTCTGCTGGCCGCGCTTGGGCCTATCGGAGGGCTCCTTGTGTGGGGTGTCCTTGCGCTCAGGCGCGTCCTTGGATGATTCCTGCTTACGTTTTCCCTTCGAAGAATCGTCCTTCGACGGATCTTCGGTTTTCACCGAGGCGCCGGCCTGGTTGGTGTCGGAGTCATCGCCTTGTCTTCGTCGTGTGTCCTCTTCCGCTCTGGCGTATTCCTCCATTTTGTCAAAGAGCTTCGTCACTGTCTTGATTGGCTTCCGTGCGTTATACTCGGCCATCGGGCCCGGGCGAAGGTCCTGTATGGCTGCATTGACAACGGTGGTTTCGTTGATGTCTTTGACTTTACAACGTATCTTCGCGAAGCGTTTGAAGTAGTCCCGGAGTTTCTCCGAAGGTTTCTGCTTCACTGCGAAGAGCTGGTCTGCGTCGACCCGCTCAACATAATTTCCTTGAAAGTTGTTGTGAAGGCGGTCGCGGATCTGCTCCCACGCATAGATGGAGTTTGGCTCTATGGTAAAAAACCAAGAAAGCGCCACTCCTTGCAACGCGAGGGGGAGTCCCTTCGCCTTTGTGGTGTCATCTCCGCCTGCGGCCTCGATTGCGGTTTCGTACACGCGCACGAACTCGCGGGGGTCCGTATTTCCTTTGTAGGGCTCGATGACACTGGGAAATTTGAAGTCTTCGGGCCACGCCGCCTGCTGTAGTCCTGCCGAAAGCGGGGACTCTGGATCGACGCATCGCAGCGGCACGCGGCTGGATGTGGGGGCGTCGCGGCTGTCCGCCCTCTCCGGCGTGGGCTCTGGCGTGACCACTGGCGCGGCCTGCTGGCTCCGAGCCTCTTGTATGTCTCGGACAGCCCCACGAAGATCCCCTAGCTCCTGCAGGAACGCTTTGAGGGCCGCCAGCAGGGCGCTTTCCACCGCCTACGCGGGCGGGGCCGTCGGCGCGCCCAGCGGACGGGTCGGCACGGGTACGATCGCCTCGCGAGCTCCCGAGCTGCCGGTTGCTCCGTTGTGGCTACCTCCAACAGCCCGGTCCACGCTGCCGGCGAGGGCGGCGAGGTTGGTTGCTGTCGCGTTGGCGGGGTCGATCGTTGCAGCGCCGGTGACGGGGCTGGTCGTCGCAGCACCGGTGGCGGGGTTGGTCGTCGCAGTGCCGGTGGCGGGGTTGGTCATCGCAGCGCGAGCGTCGACGTCCTCGACCACCGTGCCCGCGTCGTCATCTGCGCCCGCAACAGCCGATGCCGAAGCCCTGGTACCCATGCGACGCTCCGACCCAGCCGCCTTTTTTCCCTTCGCCGCCGTCGACGAAGCTTTTTTCGGTGCCATCCTTCTTCGGATTTCAGGCTTGCTCCTGTCCTCCCCACGGACGGCGCCAAGCTGTTGCGATTCTGCACCAAGCAGAGAGATGTGGTAGTGGAGAGTGTGAAGAGTAATGGCCTGGGCCTCCCCCATGGCCTGTATTCCATATATATATACATGGGGAGTGCTTTTACAATTATACCCTTACATCTGAGTATTCCCTTCAGGGGCACTTATGTCATTTCACATAGTCTATTCTGGGCCTTATAACCTCCCAACAGGCCTGCTGGGTTTAGGTGGGGGCCACCCCTACAACAAACAACACAAACCAACATATTAAAAGATAACAGATTCTCATCTACAATTCAACATCCACATATATCACCATAACAGAACAGGCACACTATCATCTCAGTGAATACATGCACAATCACAGTTCTTAGCAAAATATTCCACAATTCATCAACGCAGTGCATAATCCACAGAATACTAAGCACAGATCATAAAGCATCACAGGGAATTAATAGCATGAATAGTATTTGAGAACAGCAATGAGGAAAAGGGAGAATAGTTTGGGGATGAACCGAAGTGAAGGAAGTAGCAAAAGGCGCAGAGAAGAAGCTGAGGCTGTCGGCGGCGCCGATCTGGGAGGCTGCTGGTGCTGCAGTGGAGTCGCCGGTGATGTCGGTGGAAGGAGTGGCAGCCAGCGATTCGGTGGAATAGATGGGCGGCCACCGGCGAGCCAGTGAGGGAGCTCGGGCTAGTGGTGCAGATGAGGGCAGCAGAGAGAGTTGGCCGGAGTAGTGGAAGGGGGAGAAGCAAGGGAAGGCCAAGGATGAAAGGAGGCGGTGGCCGGAAGTTAGGTGAGCGGCGGCGCCGAGGGTGGGCAAAGAGAGATGCGGCGGAGAGAGATGGCGCACGGGATTAGGCGGTGTACGGGTGGAGAAGGAGCGGTCGGAGGGATTTGAGAAGGGAGGAGAGGAGGCGGTGTGCGGGTGCTGTGGGATTGAGCGATGGAGGAGCGGAAGAGGCGGCAGAGAGAGGGAGGGCGGTGAAGCTTGGTGGCGCGGAGAGGCGGCGCTCCCCGGTGGGAAGCATGGATGGATGGCACTACTAGAGAAGAAAGGGAAGGAGAGCAAAAGGGGGCCAGGGAAGAGTAGAGGAGGGAGGCGAGACGGAGTAGCGGCGGTGGAGCTAGGCAGAGAAGGTGAGGAGAGGCGGCGAGTGGGGAAGAAGGGAGGCGGCCGGTAGATGGTGCGGTGTAGGAAGAGCAGGAGGAGAAGGCGGGGATGCCGTGGAAGAAGAGGAGAGGGGCGGCCGGTGAGATGCGGTGGAGGAAGAGCAGGCGGTGGAGTGAGGAGGTGGGAACAAGAACGGCCGCCGGCGAGATGGCCCGGCCTCGCCGGCGCCGTGGCTGGAGAAGAGGGGGGAGAAAGCAAAGGGGGTGAAGGAAGAAAGAAGAACTGGGCTCGAAGCTATCCACAGGCGGCATCGGCTTTTGATGGAAATTGGGAATTTTGGCATTTTGCAGAATAGTCCCCAAAGTATCTAGGGTTTTCAATTAGATCCTTCTCCCATTTATGTTTTCTTCTGTTTTGGCCCTCCGGGAGTCCGATTTTAGCGCGGTTTGATCCTACGCGTACGTGACAACGCGCACATCTGTACAGAGCAGTTCCAAAATGCCAAATTTGTCATTTATGCACCTCGATCGCGTCGGCCTATGGAAAAGCACAAAAAAAATGTAAAATAGTCCATTTCGAGCAATTAAATATATAAAAGCGTGTAAATAATAATAAATTGTCCCAAAATGAAAAAAATATGAGGGTAAAATGACGGCTAAATATATACAAATATGACGCATGTCACTACACCGTTTATTCAGTTCATCCAACGTCCACGATTGCAAGTTAGTTCTGCCAATCTCGCTACCTGCCTAGGCACCAATGCCTCACACCGTGTCTCCCCGGCAAACACGTGTTTCCATAAGATTATTTCCATCGGCGCCGCCCCAATGCTCCCCCCGCTCCCGCGACGCCCCTTGCTCCACCCCACCCCCATGCTCCACCACTTTGCACCACTCCGTCCCTGTGTCACCACTCCTCCCCCCTCTACTCCCGCTCCACCCCCACATCGCCGCTCCTCCCACATCCGCTCCCGCTCGGCCCCCTGCTGCTCCATCGCTCTGTCCACCTCCGCCCCCTACCATTACCCTCTGCTCCGCTGCACTGCTGTACTCTGTGCTCCGCCCCACTCGGCTCCTGCGGCACCACTCTGGCACACTCCAACCCCCTCCAGTCCATGCCCTATGCTCCCTCATCCACCGCACTCCACGCTCCGTCCTACTCGGCTCTCGCGGCACCGCTCCACCACACTCCGCCCCCCCCCCAATCCGTGCCCTACGTCCCCTCGTCTAGTTCGACAACCCCTGTCATGCAGTCCACCGTTGGCCCCACCCTCCAGCTTGACGCCAGCCGTGACCCACTACGCCAGCACAATACATCCATGCCTAGACTAACACAAGTTTTGTGATGTCCTCCCCCATCTTCTCGAAATTTGTTGATTGTGGAAAATAAGCTTCATGATCATTATATCATAACACCTTATTGCTTTTAGCATGTAATTGCCTGACCAATTTGACTCCTTAGGACTTCAAGTCCTTTGACCACAATACTTCGACCATGACTTTTCGATCACAGCATTGTTGAAAATGAACTCATCAGCTCCAATCACTACTCACTGGGAGAAAACGCACATGTGATTTCTTCCTTAGAATGACACACACACACGACTGTGACTCATTGACTTAACCATTACTCATTCACTTAGCCATGGAGAAAACAATCACCAACTCATTGACTCAGCTGTTGCTCGGACGCCCAGTGACAACTTACAACCACCATGCCTCGACCATGGCTACTCGACCATGCCACTTTGACCACGGCTGCTCGACAACAGCTTCTCAACCATGGCACTTTGACCGCAACTCTGACCACGGCACTTCGACCGCTTCTTCGACCACAGCTTCTCGACCATGGCACTTCAATCGCTTCTCCGACCATGGCTTCTCGACTATGGCACTTTGACTGCTTCTCTGACCATGGCTTCATGACCACGGTACTTCGACCACTTCTCTAGTAGTACCACTTACACAGAGTCGGTACTACTGGTCTTGGAGGAATGATCGGGTACTATAGCTTACGAGTACCAACTGTCTACTATAGCTTACGACTGCTATGCAGCTTGACTCACAGCTGCAACTGTTATGACCAGTTCACTGTAGCTACAACCGGTTGACTATAGCTACGATTGATTCACTGTATGCCTAGACTAACACAAGGTTTGTGATGTCCTTCCCCATCTTCTTGAATTTAGTTGATTGTGGAAACTAAGCTCCATCATCATTATATCATAACACCTTATTACTTTTAGCATGTAATTACCTAACCAAGTCGATTCTTTACGACTACGAGTCCTTAGACCACAGTGCCTCAACCACGGTATTGTGGAACTAAACTCATCAGCTTCAATCGCTACTCGCATGGAGAAAATGCACACATGTTTTCTTCCTCGCTACCCGAGAGACTCAACCTAGCTTTTCTTTGCCCCTAG
This sequence comes from Dendrocalamus sinicus, assembly GCA_036346575.1. NCBI lineage: Eukaryota > Viridiplantae > Streptophyta > Magnoliopsida > Poales > Poaceae > Dendrocalamus > Dendrocalamus sinicus. The sequence goes on along the minus strand of CM070661.1, from coordinate 17,107,633 downwards.
TAACAATTGCTTGGCATGTATGCCGTGCAATGGGTGTAAAATATAGTTTGCTACAAGTCACAAGGTAGCCAAATCTTCAGTCATGTACTTGACAAAATGTGGGGAAAGCCATTTTAAAAAACATTGATATTTTTATACAAAAAAAGAAGCACACACATGCTTGAGGTTCCATGACTTGATGTCGGGCTCAGCTAGCGGTGTACTCATAGCTTCAAGAGCAAGGCATACATGGGAATCAAGCTTGTGACATCCGCAGTAGTTCCAATGACTTTGTTGATAAACATCCCGGAATGAACTTCGATAATGTGACATAGCTGGCGTGCAACCTTCAATTTAGACTACGATGGCCCACCAAATCCACAACTTCATGAGTGTGGTTGGCGGCCTCTAGTGCATTATGGAGAATGGCACCACGTAGATCCTCAAATGGAGAGGAGCTTGGCATCAGGAACTAGCAGTGGTGCGGCTGTGTATAGGCATTTGTGAGTGGGGAAGTTCTTGAACACCGTGTGTAGTAGATGGCACCATAAACATTTTGTGATGATTCATGTAAACACCATTAGGTGGGCTAACATTAGGTGGGGCATGGCAGATGAATGCATACGCCCACATTGATATACATGCGCATTGTTATATCCTTGCATGCATGTCTAACAGAGGCTGATAATGACTCCGGCGAGGAACATGATGGCTTGGTTTGCAATAGTAGTATGTGTACTGATGGCTTAGCTACCGCATCAGCGACATTGTTGCTGCTAGGCGAATGGCTCTAGCGCGACATTGTTGCTGCTAGGCGAATGGCTCTAGCGCGACATTGTTGCTGCTAGGCGAATGGCTCTAGCGCAATTGCGACCACATTGCTAGGCAAGGGCACTCGTCGCATGGACTCGGCACTGAGCAAGCTGCATGCATACACACAATCAATATGTGCCCACACAACCTGTGCAAGCACACGTCATGCTATGCACCTTCCTTCACACTTGAGTCAAAACTGTTGATGAGCATGGTGACATTGATGCTAAGCACAATGTCCTTGACGGAGGGCGTAGCAGCTTGATCACTGACCACCTTAGGGTCTTGTTCTAAAAATTTGATTTCTCAGCCACATAGGTTGGCGAAGCTTTTGACGCGGTGCTAGCACCATAATCTAGTCCGTATGGAACCCTTGTGAAGGAAAGGCACCCCTGTAGCTCTTTCATAGGCAACATCAAGAGTCTGAGGGTAAGTGACTCCTTGGGGCATTGACCGCTTTACTCTCAAGCAGGAATATGTGGATGTGCATAAGGTGTCATTGAGTCATCGAATATGACAACTATGGTGATGCCATGTCTGATGTGGTACAGTGATTCCTAGCACTGTAATTCAGCAAGATTGATTTCATAGCATATTTCGTGGGTGTTGGCTCAGTATAGCAGCTCATCAAAGTCGATGTGGTGTAGCAACTTCTTGACATGGCTTGCCCGAGTGTCATGCATCGACACAATTTTTCCTGTGGAGCTCTTGAGCATGTCTTGATGTGGATGTTCGCCTATACAGGTTAGTATAAGAAAACTGAATAAAACCAAACATTACCCTTTTTATTTCCAGAGTCTCACATTGATATTGGACTTGGCTTGTGATCATGAGTGCCGAGGTGTCACACCGTGGATAGACAATTACTCCGTAGACCACCACCGATGACTTGTGCCAGGGTAGCTTGGTGCACCAGTGATATGTGTTGCAACCTACGGATGGCTCCGGCGCATTTGCAGCCACATTGCTTTGCAAGGGTCGACACTCATCGTATTAACACGGTGCTGAGCAAGGCACTGAAATGATGGCATTCTAAGCCACCAAGCCGGCCAACAGAGCAAGGCACGTCGCAGAGACGTTGTCCCAAAAAACAATCACCGGCATGTGCCTGAAGAATCATCGGAGAGGTTAACAGGACTACAATGCCCAGTTCACAAATCAATACTCACCAAATTGTATGGTTGAGGTGCAGGTGTCATCGCACAAAGCCCACACAGTCCCCATCGAATGAAGAAACTAGGAGTTTATGACCACGGCCGCTTACAACTATGTCATGTCAAGTCAATGACTGCGGATCAACCATGTTCTATTGACAACAACAGATTGCCCACTGCAGATCGACCACAACAAATTATGCATGGCAGATCGGCCCTAACATGTCGAGCATGAAAAAAATAGCCACGGCTGCATGACTATGGTAGAACGACCTGACCCACGCATGATCGCCCGCTGTTGGCATCGTCACGCTGGTACTTGCACATGCGTCGCATCTAGGTCTGTAGCAGCCACAACACACACATATGCATGTGCAGTTGTTATCTCCCTGTACTATTGTGCAGCCGTGGTCGAAACCACAAACGAAGCCACGATTGAAGCTTCAAGTCGATGCTTGGTTGCCGAAGTAGTCAATGCAGTGTTGTTGAAATAGTCAATGCAACATCGAAACAATGGTCATAGCTAGTCTACCAGTCGTAGCTATAGACCGAGTGTTAGTGCTAATGTGAGGATGGTGTCTGTGATGACTTTGGTGACATGACCATGGGCTACGTGATAGTGAGCTCCGCGATAACGAAGTGGGCATCGGTATGTTGCTAAGTGAACATGCTTTAATGTCTACTTGGCTTGGCCTACGAGTGTGGCCACCGCCAAGGACTCTTGCAGCACATCGTATTTTCGAGTTGAAAAAGGCTACATGGTGAATTTGACATCCTTGAGAGCATGCACGATGGCTCCAATGAACAAACCAATTAAGTACAGAGCTCAAGCGCAAATGGTGAGAGCTGCGGCATCCTCAACGACAAGGTCATGGACCATACAGTAGCGGCCTTTGTGCTAGGTCACCGGCATCACTGGATGTCAGATTCATGATATCCTCAGGCTGCAAACATCGGTGTCAAATGAAGTGGCTTCAATGTGAATGATGATGGCTACAATAGCCTCGACGACATGACCATGGACTGCGTAACAATACACTCTGGTGGTGTATGGTAGCAGCAACTCCAATCTGCTTGTTAGTGAACCTGATAGAGAAATGTATGCGCATGATCAAATCATGCCTACACATACTGCTTCTTGAGTGCTTGTATTTAATGGGTTGTATTTAACAAAATCCATGGCAGCTTAAATGATGCAGTTGGATTAGATGATAGTCGTTGCGACCTTGGTGCACTGCTGCTCATTGGGGTGCAATCTATCATGACAAGCTCAGCGGGGACATCTTCAGTGACCCCCACGATGATGCACATTACTAGCCTCGCTAATGTGTGATTCGAAGGTAGTTGATGCTCGATAACAATAACCACAATGACCTTAGCGGCATGGCCATGAGCTGTGAGACAATGGGCCACAAGACGTGAAGCCAAACGTGGGCAGGGTAGTAGCAGATGGCATGAAGGATGTATGGGCTCCAGCGATGCTTCTCGCTTACGGATGCGATCGTTGCTCCCTTGCCTTTATGAAGAGAATGCATAGCCGTGTTAGGTGTGGTGTAGTTCTTCTTTTAATGTTTTTGAAGGCACTTTATGTTATGTTGTCCAATTTCATCATAGTGGCAATGTGACTTGCCTCCAATGATGTCTTCACCTTGGCTATTAACTGTGAGCCCCTGAGCCATACAACTTTTTCATCAAGATGGACAGATAGCGAAGGGTTAGGATGGTGCTGAGGAGCAACCATGCCCTTGGAGTACAGCCGGCTTCGTGGAGAAGAAGCCAACTTTTAAATCTTTAAATGCTTCTTCTTCTTCAGAAGAGTGTGACAACCTGTAATGGAAGGTGCCTTGCAATTGGAGTTCATCTTCAAGGAATGAACTTGAGGTGTGTAATATGCCCCCAACATCTACAGATGGCAATTTCCTTTAAGCTTGTGGTTGACGATGTCGTTGTTGGAGTTTGCCTTTGTGCATAGTAGGCACCTCTCGCATGACTTGCTCATTGCACACTTGAATAGGTGAATGGCTTGCATAGATATGGAAGCCTCACAGCCACATTTTTCTTGAGAATATCAAGCATAATCTTTCAAGGAAGAGGCAATACTAGAGTGGGTACCTCTTGTTGTATGGACCTTTCTTTTAGTGGCCTCGGTGCACGTGATGCCCCCAAGTATCAAAACATTGCTTTGAGAGCTATGCTCTTCTTGGCCTTGTGAGATGAGGCACAACGTTTCTTTGACTTGCCCGTTGCACACTTGTAGGCATTATTATTTTGGCAGCTTGGGGTTGTGTCAACTCCCGTGTCTGATGAAGATGCATCTTGGAACCATACTTGACAACCTCAACTGGGTAAATCTCAACCGGCAAGAATGACCCAAAATGGATCATGATGGTCGTCGGGTTGTTATTAGCGGGGAAGGATTCTCCATCAAGACGGGGACCCTTAGTGAAAACAACACCCAGCCAGATATATCCATGCACCATGTATTATATGTCAAAGAAGCAGCTGAAGATGAATCTAAGGATGACCATTGAAGTGTAGTGAAGATAGGAAGAGAACCATGTCCTACTGGGCGTGCCATTTTGTTTGATACAAGACATCGCTCATGGATTTCTTGCCCCTAGGTGTAAGGTGCCGATGTGCTAGTGTACTAAAGTACACAAAAAATAGATAAACACAACAAAAATAGGGAAGACATGTATTTATTCATTCATTTGAGAAGAACAAAATTACAAATTCCCTTTATATATATGCACTCCACAGCCTGCTTTGTGTAGTAGATCTGACATAGAGAATGTGGTGTCCTGGTTCCTAGGGCCTCGTAATGCTCCCGATTAATTACATCCGTAGGGTAAACCCACAGAATATCTCCAATTAAGCTGCATACTGGTCGTCATCTTCAGTCTTCGCTTTTACGTTCTCCATGCAAGGGATGAATGATAGATGAAGGTATGGGTGTTGGCATTATCCATAGCCTCGTCAATCTATGGGGTCGTTGATAGTGTGACCGTGCCCATGCCATTCAACCTCGTCGGTATCGAACGAACACAATGAAAGTGATTTGAAGTATGCATGATTAACATCTAGCATGACCAATTTGACAATAATGGCAGCAGGAATCGATGTCGAGGACATATCAATAGTCACACATGGTCAAAATCTATCGGATGTTGAACATGGTTGAAGGTTCATCATAGTCGGAACCCATCGACAAATGCCTGTGGTTAAAATTCACAATGGTCAAAATCTACTGGAAAAAATGCTCGTAGTCAAAATCTATCATGATCGAAGCCTACTGGAGCGCTTTGTGGTCAAAAGTCACTGTGGTTGAACTCATCGGAAGATGCCCATGGTCGACAGTCACAGTAGTCAAAACCCATCAGAAGATGTTCGGGGTCGGCAATCACTGTGCTCAAACTCATCAGAGGATGTCCGTGGTCGACAATCATAGTAGTCGAAACTCATCCAAAGATGTCCATGGTCAAAATTCACCGTGGTCGCAACCCATTGAAAGATGGCCATGGTCGAAACCCACTGTGGTCGAAACCCATCGGAAGATACCCATTGTTGAAACCCATCGAAAGACGTCCGTGGTCGAAATATACTGTGGTCGAAACCCATCGGAAGATGTCTGTGGTCAACAGTCACAGTAGTCATACAATGTACTCATAAAAGTACCATGGCATATTGGTCATAGGACGTACTCGTTGGAGTGTAGCATGTGGTCATAGGACGTGCTCATAAAAGTACTATAGCACGCGGTCGTAGGACGTGCTCGTAAAAGTACTATAGCCCAGAGATCGATCACCACCGTATCACCATGGTCGTAAAAGTGTTGTGGCACCATGGTCGAACATCACGATATCATCATGGTTGTGGCGTGTACTCATAAAAGTATTGTAGCACGCCAAGTCGAATGGGGCACCTATGAAGCCTGGTCATAGGGGAGTGCTCATTGGAGTACTGAAGCATCATGATCGGAGATCTTCAGCTAAAGAAGTATGTGTACAATGGGCAGTCGAAAGTGCTTGGGCACCCTAGGCGGTCAACACTGCTCAGATACGAGGGGTCAGAGGTGTTCAACTTTGACAAGCGATCGGAAGCACTATCTTCGAGGAGCAATCGGAGGCACTCGACTTTGGTAAGCGGTCAGAATGTGCATCTTCGAAGAGAGATCAGAGTGTCCATCTTCAAAGAGCGGTCAGAGGCATTCGGCTTCAATGAGCAATCAGAGACGTTTGTCTTCGTGAAGAGATTAGAGGTGCTTGACTTTGCGAGTGGTCGGAGATACCTACCCATAAGAATGCTTAGAGGCATTCAACATTGCGAGTGGTAGGAGACGTCTATCTTCCTGAAGAGATCAGAGGTGCTTGACTTTGTGAGTGATTGGAGACGCCTACCCATAGGAATGATCAAAGGTGTTTGGCGTTGCAGGTGGTCAGAGGGCATGCTCATAGTAAACGATCGGAGATGCTCGACTTTGCGAGTGGTCAGAGATGCCTGCCCACAAGAAGCGATCAAAGACACTCGAGCATAGCATCATTCACCTCACCTTGCAGAGCCGTCATCAGGTTGGACACACAAGCGGACCAAAAATCTAGTATATGATGGATCATTGCAGCTGCATGGCTTGGGATGATCGAGCTGTAGGTAAGGGATGAAGGGGTTTTGTGCTTTAAACTTGTGGGATTCGGCAAGTGATCAGCAAACTTGCCAGCATCTTCATCATGACCATGTGCTTTTTGATGATGAACAACGCAGCGCTTAAATGATGGTATTGCCAACAACAATTGTGGGGCTTGGCAATCCTCCCTACCCTCTGCCATCCATCGACATGCGAGATGGCTAAATAGCAGAGATAGTGAAAAGAGTAGATTTACCTTCTAGAGCAAAGCGTGCCATGGCCTTGCCTTCTCCTGAGTTCCTTCGCCTTCTCTTCCTTTCCCCTGAGTTCGCTAGGGTCCTGACTTGTCGTCGAGTGTTCGATCTGTGCTTTCATCTATGTCTATATCTTTCTCTCTATTTTTCCCTCTGTTTCCTCCTATCCCCTTCTCTCCCTTGGTGAGTGGATGTGCTCCCCTTTTATAGGCGTGGGCAAGGGCCATCAACCTCTTACACAGCTCCTATGCGCTGCCGATCATACCATTTAAATAGAAATAAGATTCTTGATCAACTATGGATTAGTTATCTTCTAGAACTCTGCTTTCCATATCAAGAGATTTGTTAAGAATTAATTCCATCAGATGGAGACACGGTGTGATCATTTTTCCATTGTGAAGACAATGCATCCCGAATCAATCTTTTCTTTCCATCTCTGGGCATAGGTTTCTGTAAATTGGTCACGTGCCTTGAAATCGGTCGAGAACATGCGATCATATGAGGCATGGCACCACAACTACTTGAAACGTGATCGTATGAGGCACGGTGTCATGGTGCTCATGGTCGTAATGAGGTGCTGTGGTCAACGCAACACGGTTGACACAACGTGGTCATAACAACCATTCGACACAATGTGGTCAACCCAACGTAATCGAAGAACATACTCGACACCCTATGTGGTCGAAGACATGGTCGCAAAACATGGTCATAGAAAGTGCTCGAGCAGGTGTGGTCGTAGTACGTTTCTCATCTCAACATGGTCATGTCAGACCTTGGAAGTTCATACTCAGATTCTTTCAACCTCATAGCCATATGAGGTGTAGTGCTTTAACTTAAAATATTTGTACAAAAACTCATCAAACAGTGGTAGCCCGCACGGATTCCCTCCATCAAGGCGTGAGGGGAGAAGGTGGCCGACGGCCTGCATGGTGACCCCCATCAAGGTGGCCCCTGGTGATTCCCCTTTTCACCCTCCTCCTCTGGACACATTTTCTAGTAAATGTTCCTAAGATTCTGTGGAATGAGATCAACAATGGAGAGTAAATGTTCGTGAGATTGTATTGACACATGAGTGTACTCTTTCAAGGTTTTTAGCTAGCTAGGTAATGCCACAATGAGTAATACATAGGTAGGCTACCAATCAATGCATGTTTCTACCGGATTGTATTCTAGTAAGGTGTAAATCTATAGTATCAGAATTATTCTATTAACTATTGCACTCTGAGTTAGCTATAAAACCGCATAAATTTCAACAAGTACAATGGAGTCAATTGATGATAGTTAGTCCCAGTGTATTGGTGAGGTGAACTCAGATGTAAGGTGCAAGGAAGGATTTAGTACTCCCAAATAGACTACAAGCATACAAACCTGGGTCGGTATTTTCTTGATGTTGTAGTCATTATTATTTATGAATGACTAGAGACATGAGTTGTGGATCTAATTCAATCAAATTTGTGTGATTGTAGTCTTCCTCATTCACACCCGAGTGTGCAGAGGACTCGAAGCCAAAAATAGGGATGACATTTGATGATGTGGAGGCGTACTTCAAGGCATATGCACATCAAGTTGGCTTTCAGTACGTGTTGGTCAGTAGAAGCTACAAAATGAGGTAGTTCAGTAGAAATATTACATGCGCTCTAGGCTAGGATATAGGTCAGGGAAAGGTAACAACATTCTTGATCCCTCAAAGAAAAGTCATAAGATGAAAGAAAGTAGTTGTGGATGTAATGCTCACATTTTTGTGAAGTGGGATAGTGACAACAAGTACAAGATATCTTCATTTGTTGAGTAGCACAATCATAAACTTGTGTCACCTAGTAAGCATCATCTAATTAGATTGAACCGCCAAGTTAATGAGAAGGCAAAAAACACACTGTACACGTGCCACAAAGCAAGCATAGGATCTCACATGCATTTAGGATGCTTCACATTAGTGCTGGAGGATTTTTGAAATGTGGAGTGTACGAAGAGAGACCTATAGAATTATTACAGTGATTTCAAAAAGAAAATCAAGAATGCCGATGTTCATATGTTTGTGGACCAACTTGGTCGCATGAAGAAACTGAATGCATCATTTTTCTTTGATTATGAAGTGGAAGATGGTAGATTGATATATGTGATTTTAGGGAGATGCCATAGGCAGAAAAACTATTGTCATTTCAATGATGTCGTATATTTTGATTCGACATACAACATTAACCAATATGGTATTATTTTTGCAACATTCACAAGAGTAAACCATCACATGCAAAGTGTATTTTTCATGGCTAGTTTCCTCGAAGGCTCTCGATTATGACAAGCATTCAGACACGCCTATCTCTGGGATGCATTTGATTTTAGCAGGCGGCCGAAGGCATCCGTCTGTGCAAAGTGATCGGAGACATCCATCTTTAGGCAGCAGTTGAAGGTGCTCGACTCTAACTAGCAGTCATAGGTGCTCGTCCACACGAGGCGGTCAGAGACACTCAACACCAACTGGTGGGTGCAGGTGTCCATTTGGGCACAGCGGTCGAAGACATCCCATTCCAGAAGCTGTCGGAGGTGCTCAACTCCGACAACCGATCGAGAGGCATCTCGGTACATTGTCTGGTCGTAAATGACCGAGTATCACCGGTGGTCATAAGTGACCGAGTACGGTGAGCGGTTGATGGCACCTGAGGAGGACAACGATGCTTGGTTACAACAGGCGGTCGATGGTGACCGGGTGCTGTGGGAAGTTGATGGCACCTAAGTGCAGCGAATGATCGGGGACTTCCAAATATTGATGATGCCCAAGTACCGTGGGTGGTCGATGGCCCAAGTGTTGAAAGCGATCATAGATGACTGGTCCATTGGGCTATTGATGGCATCCTAGTGTTGTGGGTGTTTGATGGTGATCGGGCTCGACGGGTGGTCAAAGAAGTCTTGAATATCAGAGGTCGTCGAAAATGTCTAGGCGTTGAAGGCGGTCGAAAGCGCCCGAGCATCGCAGGCAGTCGAAGCACATGTGTCCTAAAAGAGTTTTGAAAGCGCCTGAGTATCGTAGGCGATCGTAGGTGACATGCTCAACTGGTGATTGGGACAACTTCAGTGCAGAGAGAAATCGCACTTGTAAAATGCTTGTCCTAGGCAATGAGAGGGACTTGCGCATAGTGCCATCTGCCTCACCCTGATAACATCATACAGCAGTACGAGCGGGACAAATCTGGTACGTGGCAGATCATCACAACCACATGGCTTGGCCGGGGCATGCGCTGCATTCAAGAGTGGGAAGACTTCATGCCTCAAACTCAGTGAGATGATGGCGATCTTGCCAGCCCGTCGTTGTAGTGAAAGGTCGCTCAACAGCGAGCTCCTAAGCGCTTTCCACGATGGCTTCACTGACAATGACCGCAAGCGTTGGCGGCTGTCCTGCTACTACCGCACTCTATTAGCATGCCTCCCTGTCTGTCTATATTCTCTCGTGCATGCCAAGTGGTCTCTCCATCTAGGGACCAACCCATTTAAATTGAGATAAAATTCCTGATCGACTATGGATTAGTTACCTTCTAGAACTCTGCTTTTCATATCAAAAGATTTGTTAAGGATTACTTCCATCGGATGGGGACATGGTGTGATCATCTTTCCATTGTGAAGACAATGCATCTTGAATCAATCTTTCTTTCCATCCCTGGGCATAGGTTTCTATAAATTAGCCACGCGCCTTGCAATCGATCGAGAAAATGCGGTCGTATGAGGCACGGCACCACAATACTCATGGTCGTAATGAAGTGTTATGGTCAAAGTGTCACGGTTGACACAACGTGGTAATCGAAGAATATACTCGACACCCCATGTGGACGAAGTTGTGCTCATAAAATGTGCCATTTTGTACCATGTGGTCATTGAGCCATGGTCGAGCAAAGCACACGTAGAACACTATGTGGCCATTAAAACGTGGTCATATCAGCATGATCGTCACAGCGTAGTCATATTCGAAGAACGTGCTCAACACTTAGGTGGTCGAAGACGTGGCTGCAAGAATGCGGTCGTAGCAGGTGCTCGAGCAGGCGTGGTCGTAACAGCTGGTCGACACAGTGTGACACAACATGATCCTATCAGCCGGTCGACACGGTGTAGTCGTAACCGAAGAATGAGCTTGACATCCATGTGGTCGAAGACGTGGCCACAAAAACGTGGTCATATCAACATGATCGTCTCAGCGTGGCCAACATACGTAGTCGAAGACCAACGAACTTGGGATGATGCTAGACTTGCAGCCATATGAGGCGCAATGCGTCGACCATGCACCGACAGCTTGGGGACCAAGTCACGCATCGTTTTATGTCCCGGACTTAAGGAATTTGAATCTTGGACAGCACGTACATGTATTGAAATTTCCTTCCTAAGCATATAGCTCGGTACTTATTTTAACTTAAAATATTTGTATGAAACTCATCAAACAATGTCAACTCCGTAGAAGTTTGTCGCAGCAGCAGCAAACCGTGTATCATCCACTTGATAAGACTGGTCAAAACGTTGATAACACTTTAAGAGCACTATGACCAATTTTACCACACACCTAACATACCGGCCTTTCTCCATAATTGAAGTTTCAATTGGGTTCTCTGAAGCTTTCACCTCGGCGGCCATTACGGTTGCCACAGCCACCATGACCACGGCCACGGCTACCCTAATTTCCTAGCCCACCTTGGTTGTTTCCTCGGTTGACGGTATTTGCAGTTGCTCCTGTAATTTGAAAGTCGGAATTCTGCATTTCTAGACGCATCTCAAACAAGAGAAGACGAGTGTAGACGCCACCAAGGCTCATGGGAAATGACAAATTTTCGTCTCCTTTTTTACCTCCCGAAAGCACAATAATTCGGTCAAATTTTGGCTGAATTATCCCTATTTAAATTTTGTCTAAATTTTGATTAAATTTCATCAAAATTTTTGAAAATTTTGTCCGAATTTTTGAACGAAATGGACGAAATTTTATCTTATGTTTCTTTCGGTGACTGCCGATTTTTTTTTGAAGCCGAAAGATTAAACCCTGGTTGTAATTGATGTCACCAGAGAATTATGCTCTTTGAGTCTAGTCCAACCAATATATATGTCATCAGCTCTTCATCTGGAAGTGGACGTCCTGCCGCAGCCAAAGTGTCAGCCAAACTATTCATCTTAGCAAAGTATTCTGCTGCAGACATATCCTTTTTGTGTGTATTGGACAGCTGCATCTGAATCTGCATGGAGTGAGCCTTGGACTGTGCGATGAGAACATACGCTCGAGAACAGCCCAGACTTCTGCCGACAAGGTCAAATTCAAGACTTGTGAGAGTACCACTGGTGATAAAGAGGACAAGATAGAACTCAACACCAGTTGATCTTGCTGAATCCACGTGTTATATGCTGGGTTTGGAACGACCTGTGCGCCATCGCACATGATCTGACTTATCGTTGGATCCATCCACGAACCCTAGCAGATGTTGCCCCCACAGGTAGGGCATGAGTTGCGCCTTCCACCATAGATAGTTGTCGCGGCGGAGTTTCACATTGAGAAGATGCCCGAAGGTCGGCATCGGAAGGAGACCGGCGGAGTTGACGCCTGAATTCGTTGCCGCCGATAGAGAAGGGGTGGTGAACGAAGAAGTGCCAGACATGATGAACTTTCAGAGGAGAGGTTCTGATACCATGAAAGAAAAGAAGAAGAAGAAGAAGATGGATTTGGCCTTCTCGACTGCACACCACAAACGGAAGAAGCAAGACATAATTTATAGAGATTCGGATGATGTACAATAATTACAATGCCAATACAATCCGGACTCGATACAGCACATCTCGTATATATGGAAACTAACTCCAATTTACATCAGCTTGCTAAAGATAGAAAGATGATATCCTTTCTTACAATGCCGTCCTTGGACGCGGCCGGCATGCCGTCGGGCACGGCGACGATGGCGAAGTCCGGGTGGGCCGCGGGGTCCGGGGCGTTGTAGGTGGTGTGGAGGACGGTGACGGCGAAGCCTCCCGAGTGGAGCGCGCCGGTGAGCTGCAGCATCGGGCTGAGGTAGCCCTGGAACGGCAGTGGGAACAGCACGACGCGGCCTTGGGCTCGTCCGTCGAGTCCAGCCATTCTTGCCAAGCGGCTGAGATATTTTCCCTACCGTGATACTATTTTATCGAGTCTCCCGGACAAGTACAGCTTGAATCAGAAAGCACCTCTCTGCTCCACAGAGTTCCTAGTGTTGGCCAATGTGCGGGCTAACATTAGAAGATGCGTTAATTCTTTGGTGCTATCGGGGTCCATGGATTGACGTCGCGGTCCTTGACATGCACTTCTACTGGTCAGATTAAATGGTTGAATTGTTGACATAGCTAGGACAGTGTGATAGCCAAGGTTTCAAATAGCCGGCTAAGACATTTAGCGGATGGGTTCCGCAGAGGTTACAAAGGCTATAGCGGGCTATAGCCTCAAATAGCCTCATTTAGCAGTTTAGTAAAAGTATATGTAAAAAACTCAGAATTCAATGTTTTATGCACATACAAGCGATCTGAAACAGAGGCAGTGCTGGATAGGCCGCCTATGCAATTGCAAACCGAACAAAAATTAGCTAACAAATAGATGACAATAACTTGAACCTAATTCAATTTTGTAATATATGAGTCTCCCTGCACTAACATGCTAGCTATTCAAACTAAAACCTCTCAATCTCTAAAGTCTGATTGTCTGAATGGAGCAAAGGAAGGAAGAACACTGGAACAGAGGAGAGTAAAAGTGTAAAACTTGCCTTGCTGTTGCTCTGGTTGGGACATGGTCTTCGGTCTTCCTCAGCTGCCACCACCGACGGGTCAAGCGCAAGGTTTAAAATAGCTGCCACCGACGGGTCAAGCGGCGGGCGCGGCCGGGAGGCGCGCGGCGGCGGCACGGCTCGGGAGGCGTGGCAGCGGCGGCGGCGGCACGGCTCGGGAGCGTCGCGGCGCGGCGGGCGGCACGGGCTCGGAAGTCGGGAGTCGGGAGGCGTGGCGGCGGCGGCGGCGGCACGGGCTCGGAGGCGTGGCGGCGGCGCACGGCTCGAGGCGTGGCGGCGCGGCGCGGTCGGTAGTCGGGAGGCTGGTGTGAGGACTGAGTGACCGTGTGAGGCTGTGCAGAGCAAGAGCTAGGGTTAAGCACGAGTTGGGCCAGACGGGAATTTGGCCCACTTCAGATTTTTTTTCCCTCCAGACTTAGCGGGCTAAATAGCAGTCCATTTAGCGGATTTAGCGGGCTAAATCCGGCTAATAGCGGAAAAAAAACGTTTAGCGCTAAAAGTGATTTCTCTTAGCCCTTAGCCTTCCCAAAGGCTAAATCCGGCTATAGCGGTGGCTATAACCGGCTATTTTAAACCTTGGTGATAGCTGACTCAGTGCGGAGAGAGAGGGGGATGGCAGCAACCCTCGTGATCTTAAAATTTCTATTGTAGTTCTTCCATTTTTAGTGAATTTCACTTGTGTTAGTACTGTTTCGTCATCCTCATTAAATATAATTATATTATATTTGGTCCCTCGCAATCTAAATTACTTACGCCGCCCCTGAGCTGACTGCCATTGTCCAAACGAGCAGAAATGGCGGACGGTCTGCGGGCTGTTGTCGGAGAAAGATTTTGGCTGTAGGCAAAATTGTTAACTGTTAATCTGTATCTGTAACAGATTAAGATTCTTATGTTGTGTCATTGTGAACTGCTGAAAGCTGTTTTGCTTCCTGAAAACACTACGCAGGTGCAAACGTGCAGCCGATTCTCCCTGGTGCTAATAACAGTCCAGCTTGAAGTTGAATGCTTATGTTCACTACTACAGAAATCGACATTACAGACGGTTCAGAAACGTCATCACAGACGGTTTTCTGAACCGTCTGAATTTATGGGTCAGTGATGATCGAAGGTTATCACAGACGGTTTTCGAACCGTCGTGATTATTAGATATCACGCAGACTTTTAATTAAAAACCGCTCGTGATTATCAGATATCACAGACGGTTTTAATTAAAACCGTCATGATATCTAATAATCCTGACGGTTTTAATTAAAAACTGTCAGATACATATCATGACGGTTTTAATTAAAAACCGCTCGTGATATTCCTTCCTCCTAAACCAAAATCTATTTCGCTTTATTGGCTAGCCTCGTGAAATGCTAGCCATGCCCTCTCAAACAAGCAGATAATCACGCACAAAAACATACAATTCACACATCTCATTTGCTTTCAGGTACATTTCGCGGACATAAAACATCCAATTGACATCGCACTTCATCTCACGGACATAAAGCATGCATCCATTTCGCAAATCAATTAATTGATCAATTGAACTGAAATATCCATTAACAAATGCACATTACAAAAGATCTACACTGCATTTACACTTAGTGATAAGACCAATAAGAAATCGCAGCGCAGTGGAACCGCCCTTCGGCTGTATGACTTGAGTCGACAAAAAGAACGCCAACTCGATTGAACCTCTCAAGCTCGCATCGTTTCAATGCGCTTGACGGGATTGATACACTGTCGATAGGAATATCAATGTACATATATATGTAACGTGATAAGTATGAAGTAATTATGGGAAGAGTGACAAACCTTGCGATTGGTGAGCCTCGAGGAATCGAGAGTAGTTCCATATGTTGGCAAACGTAGTATCCACATGTGTTGCCCTACTTCTTTGGTGGCACCGCAAAAATGGAATGTGTTAGTTCAAAAGGCATTAGTACCATCTGTTGCATAGGATTAATTAATGTGAAATAGCGAATACCTTAAAATCTCGAACATGTGTCGTGGGGCCGTTGGCCCGCTTGAGTCACCTCCCTTTTCAATGTACATCGCGAACGCCCTCGTAATTCGAAAAGGTTAACCTTAATCATTCGGAAGGAAAGAAAGAGTACAATGTAGATATGTATGGGGAATATGTTCTTACCTATCGATTACTTGGTGATAAATCGTGAAGTCCATTTTATTCTTACTTAGGGAATCAAGGTAATATACCTTGTTCCATTTTGGTACAATTACTACTAAAATCCAATGAAAGCTCGATTGAAGGGCATAAGTACATAGTCCTTATTATGCAACTCAAAGAGTTCGATGCAATGTACCTCTCGACGAGGATGCCTCCACGCCGATGGTAGTCTTGGCGACCAATTGTGGGTCCAAGAAACCACTGATGAGTTCGATACTCTAGCTTTAATCAGCATGTGTCTATATATATACACACGAAAGCAAAAATTAGATATGGCATTTATCGGTATGACATTAACTGAGACGTGATTGTACACACTTACAAATGTCGGCAAGATCGAACGATTGAGACGTCAAGAGCGTTGAGCATGAACAGCTCGAATAAATCCTCAAAGGCGACCACGAATGTACACTCTTGAAGATTGTGGTGTAAATCTTCCTCGAGAATTTCACGGTGATACTTGAAGTCCGTTCTCCTCCGGCTTATTGGATCGCTGCATATACCACGTGTGCAATTGCATGCAACTATATGGTAGCTTTTGGAGGGCTTTTGCTCGAGCAACGGCTCGCCAAGCACGAATTTGCGGGCCAAAGGGTGGTACGGAAGATCATCATTGGTCTTCTTTGCTTTGCCCTTGCCGCCTTGCTGCCTCGGCTATAGGTCGACTTCACGGAAGTCGACTTTGAAGGTAGCAATGCAAGTTGCTCGCGAGAATAGGGCCCGTGGAGGTAGCACCGTTGTAGTATCCGGTGGTGGAACCGACCGGTCTTGTATCGAGATGGCACGGTGCATGTTGCTCGTCCTCGCCACCGGTGAAGAAGCCTCCAGAAGATGTCGCTTTGGGCCACCGGATGAATGTTCCAATGGCCTGTCCCTAGAGTCGCGATCTCGTCGTTGGGGGCTTGGTAGCGGGACCACCTCAAAATTGACATACACACCATCCACATTAACTTTTGCGGCTGGCGCTAAAGCTTGGCCGTGCACCATGGCCCGCTACTGCACGAATATGCCCGCCCCAAGCGCGTACAAGGAATGGCGCCATATCTCACTTGGAGCTTGCGTTCAGAGGCTCCTACATAACGATACAAAATTAGCTACTCGAATAGGCCTACCAATGGAGCAAGCATTCGAGAGGTAATAATTATTACCGTGATGTCGCCCACAGAAATTTGGACTGGTATGCGTCGGATTGGACGCGCAGCTACTCGGACGGTTGTGCGGGCTACCTAGCATAGCAGCGCGGTGGCGGCTCGCTGACTTTCTGTCTGCTTCCGCACCTCTTCTCTGATTACATCACCCATCTCGAGCAAATAGCTCCTCTCGAAGAGATTCCTTGATCTCTTCTCGTAGCTGCTCCTCACGCCGGCTTTGTTTCTCTTCCTACGCCGATACATTCCAGAGTCATCTTGGAAACCATGTTTCCAAGGAACGTAAGCCCAAGGCCTCTCGTGCGACCGGGTGCTCCTTGTTTCCCGGGCCACGGAGAGCATATCATTCTCCCTTGTTCCTGGAATGATCCTAGGTAGATTCAAAACTCACTCTTCCCGCAAGAGCACGACATGTCATTTCAATTGCATGCGGTTGTGGAGTAATTACAAGCTACGTGTTCGATCGATATCTTACCAGCGCTGGGACACTTGCTGGTCTGCAGGGTTTCGAAGGAGACGCCCCGATGTCGTTGTAGATGACCTTGCTCTAAGCCAATTTCGAGCGCGGTCATCCGGATATTGGAAAACGGCGGGCGATGTCTGTGCAAATGCCACTCATCCTCCAACCTCCATCGGGATTTTACCCGCATACCCAGCCGTGCCAAGTCCGTGGGGTGCGTGTTTTTTGCTGGAGGGCCTTGTGCGCCACACTTGTACTTTTGAATTCTTCTGTCGTTTTCATCGCCTTGAACTCTTCCCATTGTGGTTCCAGGAATGGGTATGTAGTAAAGCGTTTCGTCCGTCTCCACGTATTTCCGACAAGCGTGCTCTTGAAGTTCTTCTATACTTTGCACGCCGCTTGGTAGGTTTGTCGCCCACAGCGTGTAAGTGTTCTTCCGGGAACTCGAACGATGCCAAGATTTCGGTCCACACCACGCTTCCGAGTGTCGCACGTTCTTCCACGAATTGTATGTGATCTCAATTCGTTGTCGTGCAACTATTCCGACCATGGTTCGAATGCGTTTACCGCTTGCTTAGGAAGGATAGGGACCCCACTGCGTTTACACCGTGATGGTCTGTCGGCTCGAGGCTTCTTTGATAGCCCTCTTCCTTGGCGTCTTGATGTTGGAGCGGACGCCTCCGGCGATGATGATGAAGAATGCGCGGGTGACATGTTGCTCATTTTGTGGGTCTATTAAGATAAGATGAGAATGTTCAAAGTGAGGAAGCACGAAAAGTGAAACATGATGCTCAATGTTCTAAGAGAGGAGAGGAGTAGAGGAAGGGGAGAAGGGAGGGGTGATGTGGACACAGAGAGGGGTTATGTGCCTATACTATATACTACATACTATATGTGTATATACATACATATACATATACATACCTACATATATACATGAATATGTGCTCTCAAATTGTAGGGTTGCACAAGATTAATCTTGGCCGTCCCGCTACTAAATCATATACTCTTCCTTGATTGGTTATGCCAAATAATGAATTCAGATTTTGAGCTCTAGATACAAACTCTAAATGCCACACAAGTTAACTTTGCCCAATAATTCAGTCTTTTAACTTGTCCAATAATGTTGTAGTAAACAATTAATGTACCAAATAGCAAACTAAATAAGCTACTGCAGTAAACATGCTATAACCTGAAAACTGCTATTAGAGCTCAAGCACTGAATGAACCAATCTCAGTATATGATTTTATCATCATCGAGCAAATCAGAGTAAACAATTAATGTACCAAATAGCAATATGTACCAAATAGCAAACTAAATAAGCTACTGCAGTAAACATGCTATAACCTGAAAACTGCATGAACCGACAGCTATTAGAGCTCAAGCACTGAATGAACCAATCTCAGTATATGATTTTATCATCATCGAGCAATCAGTAGTAAACAATTAATGTACCAAATAGCAATATGTACCAAATAGCAAACTAAATAAGCTACTGCAGTAAACAATGTACCATGTAATATGTACCAAATAGCAAACTAATTAAGCTACTGCAGAAAAACAATGTACCAAATAGCAAACTAAATAAGCTACTGCAGTAAACAATGTACCATGTAATATGTACCAAATAGCAAACTAATTAAGCTACTGCAGTAAACAATGTACCAAATAGCAAACTAAATAAGCTACTGCAGTAAACAATGTACCAAATAGCAAACTAATTAAGCTACTACAGTAAACAATGTACCAAATAGCAAACTAATTAAGCTACTGCAGTAAACAATGTACCATGTAATATGTACCAAATAGCAAACTAATTAAGCTACTGCAGTAAACAATGTACCAAATAGCAAACTAATTAAGCTACTGCAGTAAACAATGTACCAAATAGCAAACTAATTAAGCTACTGCAGTAAACAATGCACCAAATAGCAAACTAAATAAGCTACTGCAGTAAACAATGTACCATGTAATATGTACCAAATAGCAAACTAATTAAGCTACTGCAGTAAACAATGCTCACAATGCTCAAAACCCTAGTCCATCACAGAAAGTGCTCACAATGCAGTCGGTAATCGAGGGGAGGTGGCCGGCGAGGGGCTCGGGGAGGCGGTCGACGAGGGTTCGGGGAGGCGGAGGCGACGAGGGGCTCGACGGAGGCGGTCGACGAGGCTCGGGAGGCCGAGGCGACGAGGGCTCGACGGCGGCCGCGAGGGGCTCGGGAGGCGGTCGACGAGGGTTCGGGAGGCGGAGGCGACGAGGGGCTCGGCGGAGGCGGTCGACGAGGCTCGGGAGGCCGAGGCGACGAGGCTCGACGGCGGCCGGCGAGGCTCGGGAGGCGGTCGACGAGGTTCGGGAGGCGAGGCGACGAGGGCTCGAGGAGGCGGAGGCGACGAGGCTCGGCGGAGGCGGAGGCAACGAGGCTCGAGGAGGCGGCCGACGAGGATTCGGGGAGGCGGAGGCGACGACGGGCTCGGGATTTACTTGGATCTAGATCGAATAACTGCGCAGCGCACAGGGAAAATCCTAGCCAGAGGGTATATATAGGGAGATTATCACAGACGGTTCTAACTCAAAACCGTCAGGATATTAATATCACGCACGGTTCCAAGTTTAAAACCGCTTTGTGATAGTATAAATATCACAGACGGTTCTAAGTGTATAACCGTCTGTGATAGTCATGCTGCGTAGGAATACGGGCCCGCACATTTTTATCTCCCACACAACGTGAACAATGAGATGGACCATGATATCGAAAAACGAAGGAGGGAAATACATTTCAAGGTGACATAGAGTCATCACCACCTCGCCCCGCAGAGCATCTAGTCCTTCGGGATCGATGACCTTCGAGCAATTGTGTTAAAGAAATAACATAGCCTCATGATTGTCTCTCGGACTTTGATCGGCAAAATATTTCTAATTGCAATAGGGAGCATCGTGTCATCAGCACATGACAATCATGAGACTTCATGCCATTTAACTTCAAATCTTGCATCGAAACAAGTTTCTTCACGCTGTCGGAGTAACCGACGGAACTTTCACACCATGCAAGCACCGCACGCTTCTGTTTTCTCACCTTGGACAGAGTGTAACACGCAGGGGAAGGTACGTCGTCCATTATCGGTGCTTGTCGGTGCTAACTCGGCCCGATGTCCATGTCACCAAGTCAAGCCGTGCGCTCACACCGCCCTTTGTTTTATCACGGATGTTCGTGAAGAGACCAATCAAGTTGCCGCACACATTCTTTTCTACGTGCATGACGCCGATGCGATCGTTTAACATCTAGGTCCTCCCAATAAGGTAAGTCCCAAAATATTGATCTCTTCTTCCGTGTGTTCTTCTCATGAGCCCTCAATTTACGTCCCTTTCCGAGGACAACATCTAAATCCTTAACCATATCATAAACCTCGCGTCCCCTTAAATGCCTTGGAGCTGAACCATCTTCCTTCTCTCCGTCAAATTGTTTCTTCATCTTGCGGTATGGGTGAGCCCTCCGAAGGAACCGCAAGTGACGCATGTAGACGGTTTTGCGTGAGTGTCTCACCACACACTCTCGGTACCATCTAAACAAAGTGAGTACAAGCTTTGGCACCTTTTGTACTATGGCCCGATAGGTTACCAAGGGCAGGATAATCATTTATGGTGCGTAACAATAAGGAGCGCAGAGTGAAGTTCTCTCGCTTGTACGCATCCCATACCTGCACCCTTCGCTCCACATTACTTTTAGATCTTCCACCAACGGTGCTAGGAACACATCGATATCATTCCCAGGTTGTTTTGGCCCTTGGATAAGTATCGACAGCAAAATATACTTTCGCTTCATACACAACCAAGGAGGAAGGTTATAGATGCAGAGATTCACGGGCCATGTGCTATGTCGGCTGCTCATGCTACTGAAAGGATTCATTCCATCCGTACTCAATCCAAACCTTATATTCCTTGGTTCTGCACCGAACTCTGCAAAACTCCTATCGATGTTTCTCCACTGCGCGGAATCAGCAAGATGTCTTATCATTCCATCCTTCTTGCGCTCCTCCGAGTGCCAACGCAGCAGTTTTGCCTCCTTTGGATTTGCAAAAACCTTTTCAAACGGGAATTATAGGAAAATACCATGTCACCTTAGCAGAGGTCCTTTCTTCGCCTCTGTTCCTCGCCATCAATCGATTGATTGTTACGTTTGTATCGGGATGCGTTGCACACCGGACATACATGCATGTTTGCATACTCTTACGGTAGAGGATACAATCGTTCGGGCATGCATGTATTCTTTCTACTTCCATTCCCAACGGACAAAGAACCTTCTTGGCTTTATACGTGGTTTTAGGCAACTCATTTCTCCGGAAGCATGTCCGCTAAAAGACCTAGCAGCGCCGTGAAACTCTTGTCCGACCAACCGTTGCTTGCCTTCAATTTCAACAGTTCAAGCACGGCCGACAACCTCGTGTACTTGCATCCCGTGTACAAAGGTTTCTCTCGAGTCCTCCATCAAGCCACGGAATTTAACATAATCTCTCTCATCATAGTTCTCTTCAACATCGCTAAGCATCCGATCCAGATTATCATCGTGCAACCTATCCGAATCCGACCCACAATCGACATCACCGCGGCATGTCATTCGATTCACAGCGATGTCATCCGGGGCATATCATTCACTTCACCGCGATGTCATCCGGCGCATATGATCATTCACTTCGCCATGACTGGTCCAACACGTATAATCCTTTTTGAAACCCTCCGAATCAAGTGCGATTCAATTTGCCCTCGGTTCTTAAACATCTTCACATTCTCGCAGTCAGTGCATGGACAGCACATATATATCGCCCCCTTATTCAACATATCCTCCTCGGCAGCTCTTATAAAAGCAGAAACGACATTAATGTACTCTTCACTCACACGGCTCGCGGCATACATCCAGCTTCGGTCCTACGTTACGTACATATATAACAACTTAGTATTAAAATCTAGATTAACTAATTATAACTACATATATACCGGCCACATTTATTATATTGAGACTTTATTTGCTAGATTCATATTACAAACACAACAGCTATTATATAACCAACAATTTTGCAAATTAACCATCTTCAATAACCACTCATGGATTACTTAGAACTAAATTGTAATGCAATTAAAGAAAAAATAAATTGCATTACTAACCATATCTAGAGCAACCAGCAAAGTATGAATCTTCAAAGCTCAATCTCGCCTCTTCCCACCAAATTAACAAGGCCTCAAATCGCCTAGCTTCCTCCCGAGTGAAAAAGTGCGCAGCAGATGGCTAGATCTCGGATCGAAATGAAGACAGATGCGATGCGGCAGCGCAATAAATGCCTATCGACATTATCACGCATTTGTTTTAATAAAAACGTCAGGAATTATCACTGACGGTTTTAATTATTAACCGCTCAGGATAATTAGATATCACAGACGGTTTTTATTTAAAACCGCTCGTGATAATCCCAATTATCACTGACGGTTTTAATACGCACCGCCTGCGTGATACAACGTATCGCGCACGGTTCATAGTTAATAACCGTCGTGATAATCCATTTTCCCGCCACAAATACCACAGACGTCCTCCAAATTACAACCGTCTGTAATAGTGCTCATTAGAGACGGTTTCACAAAACCGTCTGTGATGAGGCGTCTACTATTAGGCTTTCTGTAGTAGTGGTTGTTTTTGTCAAGTCGGCTTCCTACATTACAGGCCTACAGCCCCTCTTTTTTTCTTGGCCAACTAAGAATTTTGTAGATGCACATACTTCCTGACACTTCTTACTGCAATTTCTATTCTCCAAGCTTTTATTTCGTTTTGCCAAATTTGATTATACAATTTACCAAAGGCTTCTATGCAATTAACTCTTGTTTGGAGCTAACATCGGCCTATGAAGAAATATCCAATGAACAAAGGAGATTGATCATAGGAAACATCAAATTCCACCGGTTGCCACTTGCCATGAACAGGAGTGGTGATGTCAACAGTGCCACGTTGCTAACAACAGGTGGCCTACCAGCAGTAGAACAACAATTGTCACGTAGAGTTTCTTCGGGTGCCTACAGAATTTAAATGGCCTTGTTAAAATATTTTTTTTAAAAAAATGAAACAATAAAGAACCATTGAATTCCAGGAAGACAAAACCCATGCATTTTTTTTAGAAAACGAAATATAACCATATTCCGGCTTTAATCATTCCACTTGAATGATTACAGCCAATCAGTATCAAAACAAAACAAACCGACCAAACTCCACCAAACGGTGTTACACAACCACTTTAACACAAAACAAAAGCCACAAGGACTTAACCACAGAATCAATCCAAAAGCCAAAAGGATCTAATCCCTCCATCTAAGACAAAACCCATGCATGGAAGAAAGCGAGCATGAAAACAAATTTACTTTGTTCTTTTGGGGAAAGATTACTGAATGTCCAGCGATATCAATTATTCAATCGCACATATAGATCACCTAACATGAACAAATCCATACAAAATTCACAGAGACAGGATGTGATGAACCAACTTATGAATGGCTAGCTGAGAAGAGCCACTGCTGTCCAGGCAGCGTGCCACTTTCTTCTTAAGCTCGTTTGCTCTTACCCTAATCTCGGTTCCCTCCCTCTCCTTCATCAGCTTCGTAATGGCCTTCTCGACTTTGCCCCTCTCCAGCGCACACTCCAGCTCGAACCCTACCCTCCACACGGCCTCCACGTACCTGGCGTTCATCATCTGGTCCACAGATTGGGGCCTACAGATCATTGGGACGCCTTCGCTAATACTCTCCAGCGTCGAATTCCACCCACTGTGCGTCCAGAACCCGCCCACCGCAGGGTGGGCCAGCACCGCCTGCTGTGGGGCCCACCGGATCACCTTACCCCTACCCTCCGCCGCGCGCTCTAACCCGTCCGGCAAGTCTGATCCATGGAAGCCCCGCACGAGGCCCCGTCGAACCACCCAGAGAAAAGGCTGGCCACTGCTCGCCAGCCCCCGAGCAACCTCCAAGAACTCGCCGGGGTCCATGCACGCCAAGCTTCCGAAGCTCACATATAGCACGGATCCCGAGGCCTGCGTGTCCAACCACTCGATGCAGCCATGGTCCTGGTGAAACAGGCTGCTCCCGGTGCTCCTCGAGGAGAGCTTGTGGAGCGGGCCGGCAGCTAGCACGACGGCGTCATCGAGCTCGTCGTGGATCCTCTCCAGCTCGGCGGTTTCAAGTGCATCGAACGTGTTGATCACTAGGCCGGAGGAGTTTCTCACTGTCTCAGTGGCTCGGGCCAGGACTTCGCGCACCATTTCATGCCTGCTCCCGCTAGAGTAGAATAGGTCCCGTACTCGCAGCGGTGGCAGCTCCTTCACCAGCGTGTTGAGCTGCGACTCTGCAAACATAATTATTATTCATCAATTTCAGTATTCGAATCTCCTCAGGCACATCCAACGGCTAAAAAATTGGACTTTTTTTAAAAAAAAATCAAGAACCTGATACTCCCTCCGGACAAAATAAAGTTGTTTCGGTATATGTAGTCAATCGTTCTAAACTTTTTAATAAAGTCATTTTGATATATGTGCGGTTAAACATTCTAAACTTTGTCTATCAGTATCTTCATGAGTATTTTGATTGGAGACATGAAAATGATATATATAGATTTGTCTCGAAAAATACTTTTGTAATATTATAATTTTATCAGGTTTATTAATATATTACAATAAAATAAGTCGTTAAAGTTGCATTTTAGGGACTGTATCTATTATAAAATGCATGACAGAAATATATGATCAAAAGAACAGGAGACAATGATTTAACATGAAAACTCCTGCGGAAAAAACTAGAGATGCACGAGATTACAATCACGGGAAATTTCAACGAATCTAAATCATGTGAGTAAAGAGGTACATATATAGGTTAGGGAACAAGACGATACCGACACAAGGTCAGAATATGTGTCCACTTGAACACGTATACGAATTCGTATCATACATTAACAATCTATAACTTGAGATGAGTTTGGATTACACACTCAACAGTCTCCAACTTAAGGTGAATTTGCTCATATAGCCAAAATAAATTAAACCTTCCCAAATCATAATTCGTCATCAATGGTCCTTGTATGTAGAAAGTCTATGGGACTAATCAACAAGTAAGATTGGATCAACCTTCTCTGTATGCTTCTCTTGTGGCACGGATAATAATAGTGAAGAACTCGTCTTATGGACTTTTTGCATGCTTTACCTAGAACACATAACTAAACAAATAATGCCCATTGAAGAGCAACTTATATGTGTAAATATCACATGCATAAACAAATAATGCCCATTGAAGAGCAACTTATATGTGTAAATATCACATGCATCAAAACTATCGACAGTAAAAGTAACTAAGTTATATGACGTTGTTAAAAACTTCCCTTGGTAGAATAATATCTGGATGAAAATAACTCTTTTACAATCAATAGAGAAGAAATGATCTACACAATAGACTCATATTGAACTGGGACAACTAGAATGTATCACACTTACAATACCAAATATTGTAGTGTCTATATAGATAATAAACTACTTCATGTACTTTTAATCATTCATCTCGAATTTATATTTGGAGCATAACCTTCACTAATAAATAAGAAATTCTAGATAATATTATGTTAGCTGTCATCAGAGTGTTATCAAACAGTAAACTAGTTGTCCCTGAACTAATATTAACTTTTTCCTTCAAAGTTTCGATTAAGCTTAGCCTAAATTGTATTGAAAACCTACAACTCTGCCTTAGACTCCTCATCTGCACTTCTTACCGCAGTAACACATAATAGACGATGAATCATCGAAGAAATAGTCAATAATTAATTTAACATGGATACTGCCAAAAAGAGGCACAATGGTTTGAATTGTAATGAATTTTACCTCCAACAAAAAAACATATGAGCTAATGAAAAGTCTCTTGATGGAAGATGATAATCAACTGAGATAGAAAATCGTCGATGGAGATAAGGTAGTATGACACTAAGGCATAGTATTAGGTGGCGTGAGTAATAGTACTGGCAAACCTGCTGCTGGAACAGCATGAGATAAAGCACGGATCAGCACCCAGTTTAGAGTTGAGACGAGTCAAACTGCCAAGTTGAAAATGCATAAATCCCCTATTATGAATCCTTGTGTACCGACCAAGGGCTTGCGAAAGGTCTTCAGAATCCCTGGCACGCTTCGTGTATTTGTAGCAAAATTTGACGGAAAGAGAAAATCACGGACAGAACGTGAGCTCTATTCGTGTCGATGGCTTCCTTTAGTCTGCTGCTGCTCTGCTTGCAATTTGTTTTCTGTTTGCCGCTTTGGATGGCTGCATGTGTATGTGCCTAGTTCTGTCTCACTGTTTCAGCGATGAACTGGGCTGCTACTCCTTGCTTCCTCGGGTTCGATGCCTCACGACGCCTGCTTCGCGACGTGATGCTGGCTGTCTTGGCTCGTGTGTGCGGAAGGTTTTGTAGGCAAGTGGCACACCTGCTCTGATTCGAAACGGACTATACCACGGATTCCATCTGGAAAACGCAAGCAGCGTCTCAATGAAACCGGCTCGCTTCGGATCGGACGTCGCTTCTCAACTTAGCCAGATTTGGCGAGATGCCGACATGCCAAAACGCCGACTGATCAGCCGACAAATTTTTTAGATCGGATTCCCTGCGCTCTGCCTCGTTTTGATGCCGCACAGATGATCGGCCCCAAGAGACGCTCCATCCGGGATAGCCGGCTCGATTAAAAACCCGAAGCTTTGATACGGCTTATTATAATAAATACGGTAAAAATAAATAGTTAAAAGAATGAGAGACAAGAATTTAACATGAAAAAGTTTTATGAAAAAATCATGAACGCACGACGACGAAATATCATTATATGAGTAGAGATTACAAGCACATAGAACTTCGATACATCTAATCCATACGAGTATAGGGATACATATATATAGATTAAAAAATAAGAGTTATCGGAGATTAGAATGCAAGACGATATATGCCCACTTGAACACGTATATAAATTTATATTTTGACAATATCAATATCTAAAATGACATTTTTTGACTGAAGAGAGTAATTAGCAAGATAGTGAATATATACTGTTAAAACATTCACATAATTATCCATCGATTAGCCCATGTTATCTTAATTAGCAAAAGAAAAAATGTATGCTGTAGTGAACTGACCTTGAGGAGGCAGATAGCCGTTTTGATGAAGCATGGGGTAGGCGAGGAAGCAGCTAAAGCAGGCGGCGCTGCCTGTGCGCAGAACGAGCGTCGGGAGCCCGAGCCCCTCGGCGGCCTTCTGCACGGCGAGGAGGTTGGCGTCGATGAACAGGCACGCGGCGGGGGGCTGGTCCGGCTCAGCGAGCACCGACGCGAGGACGTCGCGGACGGACGCCGCCGCTTCCATGGCGGCGTTCATGGCGAGGATGATGCTGATGATGCTCCCCGACTCGGCGACGTCGGCGGGGATGCCGTCGGGCACGGAGACGAACGTGAACTCCGGGTGGAGCGCGGGGTCCAGCGCGTTGAAGCGGGTGTGGAGGACAGTAACGGCGAGGCCGCGGCCGTGGAGCACGTCGGCCGGCGAGCTGCAGTATCGGGTTGATGTGGCCCTGGAACGGCAGCGGGAACAGCAGCACGCGGCGCGCGTGTGGTCGCCGGCCGTCGCCACTGCCGTGGACGTTGCCGTTGCAAGTTTCTTGGACACTGGCCATTCCTGTCAACTCGGGGAGCTTCTGCTCTAGAAAGCGGGAAGTGTGCGTGGTAAGTGGTCGTAATATGACCTAGCTTGTAAGGGCATCTGTAGTGTATGAAAAGAGGAGGTCTTAAGCCACCTTAAGGTCAACCTTATACATTACAGGGGTGACCTTAAGCAGACCCTAAGCAAAAAAAGCTTAAGGCTGGTCCTCAAGCTAAAGACCTGGCCATAAGCATTAAAATACAATTTTTCTTTATCTGCCAAGTGGGACCGTCTTAAGGCCTCTTGGGTTATATACACTATGGAGTTGGTCTTAAGGTTTAGATGGGACCCACCTTAAGACCCTTTGGGTTATATACATTACAGATGCCCTAAGTCGACTCGGCCTATTCTTCCCACTCCCTCGGCCGTGCCAGGCTGCCACCATGCTCGACTGAGCTCTGACAAAAGTGGCGTCGCGCCTCTCCGCCTTTAGCTCTGCCGCGTGTCTTGTCGAGCTTTATAGATTTTTTTATATATTTTTTGCTGTTAGATAATTTTTAGATGGGAGTGACTAAAACGGTTTTTGGGAGTGACTATTGCATATGTGACTGAAATTTTTTTATCTCTCAGTCACCTGAAGTTGCAGATGATTTTTTAAAAGGGGAGCTGCAACTTCAGTTGATTGAAAATGCAACTTCAGGTGACTGAGAGATAAAAAAATTTCAGTTGCATGTGTAATAGCAAAATGGTTTTTAGATAGCTATAATTTGTTTCTGAGAGATTTTTTGTTAAAGATTTTTAAG
Organism: Dendrocalamus sinicus; assembly: GCA_036346575.1. Taxonomy (NCBI): domain Eukaryota; kingdom Viridiplantae; phylum Streptophyta; class Magnoliopsida; order Poales; family Poaceae; genus Dendrocalamus; species Dendrocalamus sinicus. The sequence goes on along the minus strand of CM070661.1, from coordinate 17,078,776 downwards.
AGATGGAGGTGGGAGCTAGGATGCTAGAATGTACCACCAACTAAGGTTTTTTAAGCAGTAAAGATAAAGATAAAAATTACAAGATAAACACATACGTACATATATCACTATACAAACATATCATATGTATACATCTGAGTGTATCCTCTAGCACATATCTAAAAATATATAGATTAAAGATAAATCCATAACCACGATCTCACAAAGTTCTCAATAAGAGGAACTCGTGTGTACGTACCGTCACTGTATGTTCCGCAAAGAGCACCAACTGTTCGAGGATGGCACTACGCGAATCACGTAGCCCAAAATTCCAATTACTACGTCCAAACGTGCTGACTGCTGAGAGCCCGACCCAACTTGGCTACTTCCCGTTGCCGGCCGGCAAGACGTACTACATCGGTAGGGACGGTATGTTTCACGTCACTGGTGACGTTGTTCTACAATAATTTGTACGTGACGAAAACTTAGGCCATGTCTTTTTATTCTTTTCTTCTTTTTTTACAACTCATGCCTCGATTTTTTTGAAAACCGAAATGAAAGGAACGGTTTTTCTAAATGGTTTTTTCAAATAGGTTTCTTAGCCCACCGACATGTACACTGTCCATCTATGCTGCCTGTCACTATCTTGAAAAGTAAAATTAAAAGTATTAAACTTATCTAAAAATTATTAGTCACAATAAAAAACAGCAAGTATTCGTAGTCTAGTGGTATCTCAGCCAGGTTCCACGTGGGTTCGTGGGTTGGGTCTCATCCATGGGCGGATCCAATTGAGGTCATAGGTGTTCAACTGAACACCCAAATTTTTTTGACAAAAAAATCTATCATATATTGGGTATATTATACATGTATTATGCATATGCTTTAGTATTCAGTATACATATTCTTGTTCAGCTCTAGTCAACTGTGCAGCGCAGCACATTCTCGCCTGGGCCCTGGCCGTAGTCATAGCCCATGCTTGGTCCCATATTTTGATCCATCAGCTGATCAGCCCATGTATGATGTATCAGAATCACCAGACACCAGCCCAATCGTCCAGACCAATAGATAGCAGTTGGCGGCAAGGGTTGAGGTGAGGGCTTTAGGCAGGCAGGCGGGCGGCGGGGCACTAGGCATTCAGCTTCAGGCCAGGGCGCAGTGCCATCAACGGCAAGCAGCAGCGGTGAGCGGCCAGCAGCAGCGTAGGCTGTGCAGCAAACCAGCGAAAGGTAGGGTCGGGGCAGCGCCGCGAGCCACGGGGCATGGTTGCGTGGGGCTAGGGGCCAGGCCAACTGCTGGTGGACAGCGACCAGCAAGAGCAAGGCAGTCGGCCAGCAGCGATTTGCCGATTTTGGATTTCAGCCTTTACTTTTCATATTTGCCTTCAGAGAATTAGGGAGTTTAGGTTGGTGTGCTTGATTCATTGTTTGCTTCATTGTTTTGCATATGCCATATAGTTCTTTTCTCAATTTTTTTGTCAAATTTCTTCAAGATCACTCTATATCCCAAGAACATAATAGAGTATCATGATCAGAAGTGCAATGAGCATTCCAAAAATAACCCTAAAATTTTTTGAAACACACATATATAAGACTCAGTCATCATGTTATGACAATTTTGTGCCAAACTGCACCTTCGTGAAGGCAGTCATCTACTTTGTTCTTCATAGTTCAGGTACCTTATGCTAGTATGTTGACCAATTATTACACTTATGGCACAATATACCCATATCAAGTGATGGTACTAGTTTTATAATCACTTGATCAGAAAATGTTAAACGTGCAAATTTAGATGTGTTGCTTGTCCATATCCTGTTATATGGTGGTTTGTCACTTCAATGGTTTTAATAAACAGAATGCCTATCTACAAGCTTTATATTTCAGGGTGTTACATTTGTTTAATAACATGATCTCTCATCAGAGGTAGATTTGTGTATGGTGCTTTAACCATAAATAGTATGTTGACCAATTAATTGACTTTTGCCTATGCTAGGAATTGAAACTGGGAGTTGGCATGAAACTATAGCTTCTCCCTTTGCAAAGGCTATATCTTGGTCTATCGGAGATTAGCCATTGTTCATAAATGTGATTTAGGTAGACAGTTAACCCTGTAATATGATATTGATTTGATAGCTAACTATAGCACATTTACCGTGCAAATTTATAATAATACTAGTTGCTAGAACCATTATCAAGATGAACACTTTCTGAAATATCCAAATGTGATTTGTTGTTTAGTTTAGCTAAGGTTAAAAGAAAATAACATTGATAAGGATGAAGTTTTTACAAAATTCATGCAACGAATAGCTCATATCAAAGAAAAAGATCAATTGATTTACCCTTGATGCAATGAACCATCATACATCGCCCATTTCCTCGTAAGAATAATTCATTTCTATATTTTTTTTATTTTTGTATCTATATACATGTACAATTGTATCGGTGTTTTGGAAGAAATGATGTGTCACGGTATCAGTACATCAGTATCGATGTATCCAAGCAACCTAGCTTCGAAGTTCGAACACCCATCTTAAAAATCCTGGATCCGCCACTGGTCTCATCCTGTTCCAAACAATGAAACCGTCGTGGTAATCTGAAGGTGAATAAAAATAAGGAGCACCTCCATCCGGTTGCGGTTTCAGTCGACTTGCGCCATTTGCTTGTCGCCATCTACAGTTGTCCTGCGCCTTGTATATATCAAGCCCTTCTTCCATCAGCCCAATTACGACTTTTTTATTTTGATTTATAATTTTTTAACTGTAATAAGTTTTAGGTTATTTATGAGAGAGAGTATAAAATAATAGAAACTCATCTATAGTTTTAGTTGATATAAATAAAGTCGCTATAGTGTATCCTAAAATTAACTTATAGATCTGTTAAAAAAGATGCTTTGTTTAAAAGATAAAAATCAACTTTTAAAAATTGAAAATAAGAAACTCGTTAACTAATAACCAGCATGCATGCATGGAAGTTACTTCCAAGGTGATCTGATTGCATTCTTATTGTAAACATCTAGGTCCTATTTCGAGTTTTTTCTGCATAATGACAACCTGATCGTTGAAACTAATGGTTTCGTGAGTTGACGGGGTATTTGGTTCCGGTCAGATAGGTGGAAGGGAATTGGGAATCCATGTCCCTTCAGATTGAAGTTGAGGGTGTTCAACATGTTGAAACGTGGGTAATATTTTAATTTTAAATTTTACTAGAAGACAAATATAATAAATCAGTGATATAAATCTTACTACTAACAGCAAACTACTCATCATACTTCAGAATATACGCAAAACAATATAATAACAAAGTCGAACGAACACGCGAACGACTTACTTTCGAGCCTAATGGAGAACAGGAAGCAGCGCAGACTTGATGCAATGCAGAACATAGATGATGCAGTGTAGTAAGCGGTCGCGCAGATGTGCGCTGCCCAGAAATCTTATTGCCACCCCGTGCAGGTACTCTCTGCAGCAATGCTTCGGAGATAACCGCTTTCCCTCCTTCCAAGTGCACGCTGAGAAGAAAGGTTGGCGAAATTCAAACAGCACAACACTAGAGTACAAGATCGCAGAGAAGAAGAAAATAGAGGCAGTAGAATTCTCACACATACTCTGGACATCTCCAGGCATATAAATAGACAGACTGATAACTGACATGATTAAAACAACCATTTACCTACTGGTAACTAACACATTCAACCAGCCATTTATCCACTAGTATCTGCCTGTCATCAAAACCCCAATAAAGCATCAAATTCAAACGTTTGAATCTCATTCAAACACAGAGAGAGTGGTGCAAAGTTCAGCAAAAAATAAAGATAGACTTAGTCTACCAAGTGGCTCGCCACGGTCACGCGTCACAAGTCACATGATTTTCACATGAAAATACGCGAATACGTGCGCAACTAGCCAGAACCCTCCTCATACCATCTCTATCCATATTCAAGGAGTGGTGAAGACTTCACCTTATAAATCGGTCTTCCACACTTTATCTTAATAATATGGTACTAAACCATACATGCTTTGGAATTAAGGAAATAAATCATGCTCAAATGGACCAATTTCTAACACAACATGGTTCGGTAGCATGGATCGCCTCAACTTTACATTCTTAGTAGCATGAACTCTGTTAGGTATGGTAGCTAGGTGGATGCACTATAGGACTAAAGTTGAAGGATTTTTGGAGAATTTGGGTCATACATGAAAAATTCCTATAAAGCCATTTGGAACAAAGGAATGGCCCCTAAGAATTCCTTTGAAATCATGTAGAATGGGCAATGGAATAGCAATTTTGGAGAAAAACAAACGTGGGGACTTGCCTCATTTTGCCTCTCTTTATGTCATGAATTCACTTTAAGCTTCAGAATTTGAAACTTCGGTTTTAAATCCCCCTTACCGTTTCAACAGTGCACTGACGGTGGTCTAGCATCTTTTGATAAAAAAATGGGGCTAAAGTGGGTATTTTTTTCTACATGGTTTTCCCACGAAATCTATACCAAAGGAAATTTTTCTCCACTTTCCAAGGCCACAATTCTATGCTCCAAAAGATACGTACAGTATTCAATCCTATACAGGGAAAACAATTTCGGTTTAGAAAAATTTTCTGATCTCTTCGGGAAAACCGAATTTCTGAAATTTCAAAAATTTTGGAATTTTTTTGTAAACATTCGGTCAAATTATTCAAAATACAATTTGAATTCAAGAAATACAAAAATAACCGCACTGATTTATGGTTAATTGAGACGTGACGATGATTAATTAACTATTCTGATCTCTTCGAGCATGGTGTAGAGCTTGGCCTTGAGCCTCTGCAGCTCGGCCGCATCCATAGTCTGGATATGAGTTGTTGGTGTTCAAGAAGCCTAGGACGAGCCACCGTTGGCATCTTCTTGTGCTGCCAGCTTCGGTGGTTTTGCGTCAGGAGCAGGAACCTTGAACCACGCAAGTGCCAGGCGCCCTGCATCCACGCGCCGACGCCGACTACTACTGCTACCGTGACATGCCACTGCCGAGCCGGTGGAGAAGAGGGAGAGTGGTGGTTTACAAAATTGTGGTATTGATGTAAGTGGTTTAGATCATATTTTTATAGACAGAGTGTTTTATCGGGCTATTAGAGCCTTTGGAAAGTCACGCTTTGAAAAGTGTGCAAATGTGATGTAAAACCCATCTATGTGTGTGTTATCGGGTTTCCCATATGTAACTTGTGTGATCTACTAAGCAGTGGCTGGTTTAGTAAGAGGTAAGGAGTCTTCACTATATAAGCCTTGTGTCGTGTTATGAGAGGCACACCTCTTATGACTTGAAAGATTAGGGTTATAGTTTTCTTGTGTTGGAGCTTTTTATATGTGTACTTTAGACTTATAGCTCTGCTATCCTAACGTATTGGTTGAAAAACATTCTCTCTAAGTAAAATGAACATCCAAAATTTGCCTAAGTGAGATGTGCTATGGATCTCCTCTTATGTTTTTTATTTGCTTAACTTTTTTGTTTAAATTTCTCTTCTCTTGAGTTTTTCTGGTGCCAAGGATATGTAAGAAGTGAAGATGTCTCCTGGAGACAAGATCCCATCCATTTAGGCTTGATTTAGAGAAAGTTCTTGAGTTTGTTTCATTTTTCTCGGAAGAGAAGTGATTTTTGGATTTCGGTCTTGTGAGTGATTTAGATCAAATTCATACTGTAATCTAGCTTGCTAATATGTGAGAACCCATTCAATATCACCTAGATCATTTAAGACTCAAGAGTAAGAGCAGATCTTCCCATTTTTGCCTGGTTTTAGTGCACCATTCACTCAAATAGAAAAAGGTCATAACTTTAACAATAATTCTCTTGATTATTAATTAGAATAGGTTCATGATATCCTAGAAAAGGTGCATGCCAATTTTTAATTCATTTGGGTTATCGGATCAAAAAAGTTACGTAAATTCTTCGATTTGAAATAGCACTATTATTCACTTGATTTTACTGTTCATTCTAGTCTAGCCGTCATTCAACTATAGGTCTGACTACCATTAAGCAAGAGGTCTGAATGCCCCTCACCGGGGATCTGATTGCCAGCAATTTCCAGTCCAACCACTCCTAGCCAAAGGTCTGACCGGTATGACTTTGAATTTCGAGGATTTGCATTCCTTGGCTTATGGCTTTGATGAGGTTATGAATTTGTGTTTTCCTTGTATATTATTGTTGATATTGGGAAGAAAATTTTAAAAGAGTCACTCTCTCCGTTTGACTCGCCGTAAGTGATCGTACAGGGAACATCAAGCATGATACACTGGCTAGCTGAGATAATTGGAAATTTGCCATCGCTATCAGTGGGTTTCGCAAATTTGACATTTTTTTCGTAGACTTCGCAAAATTGCCATTCAGTACATATGTTTCTTGTATTCCCTGCCATTCTATCTTTTTCTTTATTCTCTCTCCAAATTAGCCACTAAAATACCAATTTTGCCCTTGGCTAATTAACCGAGATCTCCTAATTAACCTGTACGTGATTCATTTTTTTTACGCTGCCGCTGGAGTCCAAACGCCGCGTAGCTCGCGAAAGAGGCGAGTTGGCCGCCGCCTGATACCGGCTCCCATGGAGCATCGCCGGCGCCCGGATCGCGCCCTCTCGGCCGACGAGCCCTGGGCGGGCGACGAGGCGCCGCCACCGCCGACGCTGCTGCCGTGGCGACGTGCCGCCGCGGCCCTACGCGGCGCCGTCGATCGTCGCCCAGCCGCTGCCCGACGCGGCGCCGTCGTCCTTCAATAGATGAGCAAACATTTTCTTGGATGCGAGTTTGTAGCATGTGTTGATTACAGGCATTCATGAGTTGGTCAGTCTAAAGTGGTGTGTTACAGTAAGCTTGCACAAGTAAAAAAAAATTCCTTAACAGTGGTGGCAGACTGCATGTCAAGAACTCAAGGGCAAGCACTAGTAGTAGAGGAAGGCATGCTTGCTGCTTAGTAGGAGATTATGGTGAGCTTGAGAATTAACACTCCACTGCGACATGTTTGGTAAAATCAATTCTTGTTATGGCTGTTGTCTGGTAAAATGATATCTATTTCATAAACTCGAAATTACTCTTCTGTGCAAAACATTTTTCTTCTTTGTGAATAGGCTCTGCAGCAGTTGGAAATTGTCACAGTAGTACTGGGCATTTGCAGAAACATCAAACATGATAAGCCACAGTACCCCAGTAGCTGTAGCTTGGCAAATGTAATGTGGTGCAAGTACCAAACTGCACCTTGAACCCAAAACTCTCCCGTACAAGACTGGTGTTGATAGGTTGCTTAATAGGGTAACCCTTGCTTAATAATGAGAACAAGCTAGTGCATAGCACACGTCGATAAATTGAGAATTCAGTGGTTCATCTCACAGATCCATAAATTGAGAATAAACTGAGTTCATCTCACAAATAGAAAACATCTCAGAGCAAATAAATTTTGAGTTCACTTCTCACAAAATAAAGTCGCCACGTCACAAAATATCATTCATCCAATATGTAGCTTTCTCTTTGGAGTTATCTTCTTTGATGTAGCTGCAGTAGGCATCCTCTCAGGAGTAGCGGTGGAGGTTTGTGAAGAACTGCCCTCTCCCAACAAGAAAGCAAGACGACTGCAGATATATGTGTTATGAAAATTAGATAAATATTTTAGTTTCAGATTTGTACATCAAATTTCAGATTTTTACCTTCTAGTCATCCTGCCTGGACTATCCTGTAGTATTTGTTCTCTAGTTGGCCTTTGTGGAGTGCTAAGTTCACCTGGCTTAGCTTTTGTACTGTTCTTTCTAGGCTGCCTCTTTCTATAAGTAGAAAAATAAAATAAAATTCAGCATGACATGGTAATTCAATACTTGAATGAAAACAATACTTGCCTTTTTTTTTTGTCCCATTGAGTGGGCACTTGGAACTAGCTTGCCTATGACCCTTTTCACCACATCTCTTGCAAGTGACTGTGCCTCTAATCATTTTCTTTCCCTTAGCATTAACATTGCCACCTTCACCATCATTGCCACCTTCATTGCTACCTTCATTGGCTCCTTTCTTCTTGTGGCCACCTTCAAGGCATCCTTTAATCCTAAGTTTTCTTCGTCTTCATCTGATTCAACAAGAATTGCTGCCATATGCTCTATGAATATGTCTTCCCTATAAGCCCTCGCCGCAGGATACATCCTGCTGAACCCTCTGAACTTTTTCTGAAATTTTTTCATAAGATGAAGAAAGCATTCTCTTTGCTCTACATTTGGAAACACATTCTTCACTGCATTCTCTAAGCCCTTGCATGCATCTGTGCACACTGCAAGGAGAGGAGGATCACCTATTGCCTTCTTTAGTTGATTCATAAACCAAGTCCAGTTGTCTTCTGTTTCAGAAGCTATGAACCCATAAGCAAGTAGGTACATCCAATTGTGACCATCAACTGCTACAGCTGAGGCTAAATGACCATTCCACCTTCCATTAAGTGCTGTAGAATCTATGCTCAAATAAGGCCTACATCCTTCCAAAAAACCATCAATGCATGGTTTAAGAGCACAGAAAAAACGATGGAAATATACATTACCATCCACTTCAAGTACTTCAATCTCCACAACACTTCCAGGTGACCTCTTCAGTACCTCAGCCTTCCATCTGAACAGCAGCTCGAAACTCTCTTCCCATTTACCATAAACCTCCGCAAGAGCTTTTTCTTTACCCCTCCATACCGTATCATATGCAATTGTGACAGAGTGTTCTTTCTGCAACTTGTCCTGCAATTCTTTAGCACCCATGTTGGGAGAATCCCTGAGGATACTCACAGCCTTGCTTGCTACCCAATTATTAGATGGTGTTATAGTTTTCACCCTCATTGTAGAAACACAGGTATGGTGATCAGTTAAAACTGTGACCTGCAAATTACACAAGTAATGAAAATTAGATAAAATTATGAAAACGACACAAGTAGGGAATTAGATAGTTAGCTATATTCACCTCTACAGTGCTTTGACCTTTATGTTTGCTTGCATGTATCTTCCAAGGGCAATCACCACTGGACTTGCAGAAGCCTCTAAATCTCTTCTTATCTGACTTCTCTGTCCCTAGAGCAAACTCCTCATTGATGGCAAATTGCCGCACTGCCATCCTGAATTCGTCCATTGATGGGTACATAGTGCCAACATCCATTTTTGCGTGGTCCTTATCATACGAAATCACAAATTCACTTGGTATGGCATCGCTAATAGGAATGGCAGCACCATCATTATCAACACTCTGCTCAACCATTCTAGGATCATTTGATGTAGCCACCTTTCCTCTATCCTCATCTCTCAAGCCTAAAAGCATATATATCTGATCCTCACTTAAAAGTTCAATTCTTCCTTCCTCATCATGTGTCTCTATGATCTGTAAGCTATCCCAATCGACTCGTGGGATATGTTCTGCAAGCTCCAAATCAGACCTAAAACAAATACAACCAGTAGATATTAATCACTAATGATAGAAGTTATGTAATAGATGTGACACTAATTGGCAAACTTGCAGAACAATACTTCTAATTGGCAACCAGTTGATATTAATCACTAAGGTGCATAACAGATATATGTGCATCTCATGTGCACTGCGTAACAGAACAATACAACGCATGGCCGGAGCCGTCGTGTGCAGGTGCCGAAGCAGGCGAGCATCGAAATACCTGTTCACGTGGGGCACCATGGCTGAAGTCGTCGCGTCATGTAACAGCACCGGTTGAGACACGTGGGGCAACATGGTCCTCACAATGTCGATCGCGTCGGACGGCGTCGGCGCGTCGGGCCGCTGGGACGCGGGCGGCGATGGCGCGTCGGGCGGTGGCAGCACGTCTGGAGGCGTTGGCGCACAGGGCGGCATCGGTGCATTGGGCAGCGGCGGGCGACGGTCGACGGCGCGCGTCGGGCAGCGGCTGGCGACGGTCGACGGCGCCGCGTCGGCAGCGGCTGGGCGACGGTCGACGGCGCCGCGTCGGGCAGCGGCTGAGCGACGGTCGACGGCGCCGTGTAGGCCGCGGCGGCGCGGCGGGCCACGGCAGCACGTCAGGCGGTGGCGGCGCCTCGTCGCTCGCCCAGGACTCGTCGGCCGAGAGGGCCCGATCCAGGCGCCGGCGATGCTCCATGGGATCCGGCGCCGGCGATGCGTACAGGTACGGGGCGACGTTTGGACTCCAGGGGACGTTTGGACTCCAGGGGGCGTTCGCGTACAGGTATTTCGATGCTCACGTGGGAATCACGTACAGGTTAATCCTGGAGATCTCGGTTAATTAGCCAAGGGCAAAATTGGTATTTTAGTGGCTAATTTGGAGAGAGAATAAAGAAAAAGATAGAATGGCAGGGAATACAAGAAACACATGTACTGAATGGCAATTTTGCGAAGTCTACGAAAAAAATGTCAAATTTGCGAAACCCACTGATAGCGATGGCAAATTTCCAATTATCTCAAACTTGGTCATTAGCCACAATGCCCTGACGAACACTAGTGTTACAAACTTTTACATGGACCGAATGTGATTGACCAGCTTGTCAATGTTGATGGAAGAGACCCAGCCTGGGTGATGGACTCAGCCGCAATCTCCCTGATCTCGTCGTCGTCGTCTTCGTTATGCATGAGCTTCTAATGGCTGCCTCAACCTTTGCCCGTATCAAGGTCACCGTAGAGCGCGAGGCCAACCCACCACACGTGCTCGACGTACATCGCGTTGCTCAGCTGATCGCCTAAGGATGGCACAGCATCTGCACGCCCACTCAGACGCTCTCCAATATCGAGTTCCACCCACAGTGCATCTAGAACCCGTCGATGATGGCGTGCGCTAGGACATCCTCCTGCGGAGCCCAGCTGGTGGTGACCACGCCACGGTCGAGTGTCATGGCGTGCAAGCTATCGGGCAGGGTGGCCTCAAAGATGCTGGTGGACGAGGCCTGGGCGAAGCACCCAGAGGAATGGCTGGCTGCTATTGGTGATGCTCCATACCGTCTCCACAAGGTCGGCGGCGCCAATGCTAGCGAGGCTGCTGAAGCTGATGTAGAGCATGAACGCCAGAGCCTGTGCCTCTGTTGAAACTAATCTTGTTATTGATAGTGGTTGATGTTGAGTACTCGTGTGTTCGAGTACTGTGTAGTCGTATGTCGAATACTCGTTGTTGATAGTAAAAAATAACACTAGCATATTTATGCATTAGATGATCAAAATAGCCGAATTGTTGTTTCATTAATATAATTCGGTTGACTATATGGTTGCCCATTGAACTATTTACGACCACTTTGGTCGTGATCGGCTGCCCATCGAATCATTTACGACCACACTGTCCATGGTCTGAACCGGGTGAGGTGTTAAGCGAGTGGTCGGATAAGCTCTACGACCACGTTGTGGCGTATACGACCACTTTGGACATGGTCGAATGTCTCCTGAGAGGTTTACGACCATTCTGGCCATGGTCAAAGGGCACCAGAAGGAATTACGACTACTTTGGCCGTGGTCGAAAGTCATCATGATCACATTGGTCGTGGTCGCGATGCGAAGATAGCTCCACGACCACGTTGTGGCGTATACGACCACTTTGGGCATGGTCGAATGTCTCCCGAGAGGTTTACGACCATTCTGGCCATGGTCAAAGGGCACCAGAAGGAATTACGACTACTTTGGCCGTGGTCGAAAGTCACTATGACCGCATTGGTCGTGGTTGGCAGTCGCCAGATAGATCTACGACCACGTTGGAGGCTATGACCACGGTGGAGTCTACGACCACGTTGGGGTCTACGACCACGATGAAGTATACGACCACGTTGGAAGCTACGACCACGTTGGAGTTTACGACCACGTTTGAGGCTACGACCACGGTGGAGTATACGACCACGTTGGAAGCTACGACCACGGTGGAGTCTACGACCACGTTGGAGGCTACGACCACGGTGGGGTCTACGACCACGTTGGAGTCTACGACCATGGTGGAGTCTACGACCACGTTGGGGTCTACGACCACAGTGGAGTATACGACCACGTTGAGGTCTACGACCACGTTGGAGTCTGCGACCACGTTGGAAGCTGCGACCACGGTGGAGTCTACGACCACGTTGGAGGCTACGACCACGGTGGGATCTACGACCACGTTGAAGGCCACGATCACGTTGGAGTCTATGACCACGTAGAAGCCTACGACTGCATTGAAGACTACGACCATACTAAAGGTGGTCGCAAGGAGTTCGACCACGATTTGGAAACTCTGGCAGTTATAACGAGAAGCGGTCAAAAATTTGGGGATACTGAATCGTTATAGGAAGTTATCTGCAGAGGATTCGACAGCGGAGAAACAAAGAAGAGAAAGACTGAATCGTTATGGGAAGTTATCTGTAGAGGATTCGACAGCGGAGAAGCAAAGAAGAGAAAGAAATCGGGCTCATTAGCAGATGTGATTAATTTTATTTGATGCCGATTTTACTTGCCATAGATCTTGATTTGATGCCGATTTTATTTGCCATAGACCAGGCACCCTATAAATATAAAGGGTAAGGTTTATATTTATTGAGTGACACTCATGGTGGCCGAAACCACATGCCTACTTCGGCCAATATTGCTATGTCATCGTTTGTCACAACTAATGCGCTCGTCTCGGCTCCAAATTACAGCCGAGTTGCTGAAAATTTAACTGGTATGCATACACCTCCATATCAAACTGTAGCATACAGTATACCTCCAATACCACCACAGGGATCAGGAATACCATATGGGCCAACACCAGAAGCTTATTTTAATCCTCCTGTGCTTAATACTCCCTATCCACAGCCCCAAATTTGTGACATGCCACAACCTAATGCTTTTAGGCCACAACCGACTAATGTGGCAAATAATCGGCCTATGGCTGAGCCATTTGTTAGGCATGAAAATATCAGAGAGCAAGTAGCTAATATATTTAGAGAAACGTTTGGGGTAGAGCCTAAGTGTAGAATGCGTACTTATCAAAAGCCGTATCCTGATTTCTATGATACGGTTTCATATCCCCGTGGATTCAGAGTACTGATTTAATAAATTTACAGGGATGATGGCGTAACCACTTTAGAGCATGTTAGTCAATTCATTGCACAATGCGGTGAGGCGGTGCTAGCGATGCTTTAAAATTGAGACTGTTTCCTTTGTCATTATCTGCATCTGCGTTCACGTGGTTCACATCCCTTACACCTAATTCTATTCATTCATGGCTCGAGTTAGAACAAAAATTTCATGAATATTTTTACACGGGAGACACTGAATTGAGATTATCACACTTGACATCGGTTAGGCGAAATACAATGAACTCGTTGTTGAATATATCGGAGATTTAGAGATACAAGAAACCGATGCTTTAATCTAGTAATATCTGATAAGGATCTTGCTGAGTTAGCCTTTTCTGGGTTGCTTTCACATTTGAAGGAAAAATTAGAAGGGCAGGATTTCTTAGATGTAAGTCAAGTGCTGCAAAAGGCTCTGGCTCAAGAAAGCCGGGCTAGAGAATCTAAAAATTTCCATAGGACCAGTGAAAAGCATAAAACGAACCATCCTGTTAATTTAGTAGAACATGACCCCACGTCATCTGATGATGAGAGTGTGGATATGTGTGTAGCCGAATGGGCATGGGATTCAAAATCTAAACCATTCGTTTGCTCTGCTTTGAGGCCGGTTCCACAGAAAAATCGGCATGAAGAAATAAAATATACTTTCGATACTGCTAAATGTGATAAAATTTTTGATTATTTATTGCAAGAGAAACAAATAAAATTGCCCACTGGACATGTCATACCACCTCCTGAAGAATTAAAAAGACATGCATATTGTAAATGGCATAATTCTTATTCTCATGCTACTAACGACTGCAATATTTTTCGTCGACAGGTTCAATCGGCCATAAATGAAGGACGATTGAAGTTTCTTGAGAGCTCAAAAATGCGTTAGACACTCAACCTTTTCGATTAATGTGATTGATTTCAAAAATAAGAAGGTGCTAGTTCGCCATCACAGGCCGAATCAACGGTAGGAAAAAATGTGATGATTGGTGAGGATAGTAGTGAACCTACAGAAGAAAGTAGAGGTGTGGTTAGAACAGTTCAAATTGAAAATACTCCTGAAGGCCATGAGTCCATTAAAATTACAGTAGGTTCTGCAACTCCTAGGGTGCATGAGAATGAGAGGACAAGGATGATAAAACCAAAAAGCCCGGAAGTAGGTCGTTGGAAAATCAATGAGGGAAAGAATAGGACAAACAAATGGGTTGAGAGACCGAAGCCCACATTTAAAGAGCTTCTGGCCAAATATGAAGATGGTAAGACCGGCCAAAGCAGTTTTAGTCGGCCCTATAATTTGAAGCGACCAAGATCCCCTCCAAGGCAAGAGTTCGGTGGTTGGAATCACCGATGGGAAAATTTCCCTGCAGCCGCACCACATCCTATGCCTAGGCTGCTATTGCCTGTGCCATGGGGTCCTCCTCCTGGTGGTTTTTCTCCTTGTCCACCATGGGGTTTTTGCGGTCCATGGATGCCACCAACTCCAGTGTTTTTTGGGCCATTTCATCCAGGATGGGAAATGCCAAGAAGGCCAGTGTCTGACAGGTTGTCATGGCCTAGAAATGACCGATTTAATAAAAATAATCGGTTTTGTGAGCGGAGAGATGATAAATCTCCAAAAAGAGTTTACCGCATCAAAGAAGGAGGTGAAACGAGTAAAAATTCAGAGGTGAACAATGCTGCACGCCTGCACCGATGAACAGTGCTGTGAACAATGCGGAAAATAGTGTGGTTGCTCCTGAAAATAAAGAGAAGATTCCATTATTAGCAGGTGTGGAACGGCAGCCCAGATGGTGTCCACCAGGGCTCTCACATTCGCAAAAAAGGAGGTTGCAGTGGCTCCGCAGAGAAGAATTGAGAGAGGCTCAGGCTGAAAAAATGAGGGATAATTTATTCAATGAGATCAAGCCTATGATACCCACTAAGAAAGAATGGAGGCTGAAGAAAATTGAAGAGTCAGTGCAGACAAATAGTGATGATGAGCATGATTTGTTAGATTATGAGGGGTCTCCACTAGTCAAAAATGGCTCTCCACCTCCGGAAGGTATGGATATCAATATGGTTTTTACACTACCTTCTGAATTCCGAGCTATTGATGAAGCGGTTGCACAATTGTGTCTCGGTCCTAAAGAAGCTATCTTCGAAAAACCCGATGAATCGTGCCGACACTTGAAACCGTTATATGTTAAAGGGCATATTAACGGAAGGCCGATTTCTAGGATGCTTGTAGATGGTGGAGCTACTGTAAATTTAATGCCATATTCAGTTTTTAAGAAATTAGGCAAAGAAAACAGTGAGCTTATGAAGACTAATTTGACGCTTAATGGATTTACCGGCGAACCGACTGAAGCCAAAGGCGTCATCTCCATGGAGCTTACTGTTGGGAGCAAAAACTTTACCTGCAGCTTTCTTTGTCGTCGACGTGCAAGGTAATTATAGTGTTTTATTAGGTCGTGACTGGATTCATGCTAATCGTTGCATTCCTTCCACCTTGCATCAAACTTTAGTGCAGTGGGTAGATGATGATATAGAAGTCATTCAAGCGCACACATCGGCTTATGTTGCTTTGGTGATGCTTCACTGATTGGCAGATGGTAATATTCAGTGTTTAACGGGCATAGATCTTTCGATTATGACTATGTTAGTGTTACTAAGGATGGTTTTGTACTGAATCAGCATGCAGTAGCTTGTGCAGCCCGGCTTAGCAATATGATGTTATAAATGGATAAGGAGCATAGTTTGGATTGGTTGGCGAACAGTAGAGCATTATCGGTCAAGTAAGAACGATATGTGTGAAGCTATTGATGATTTTGATGAAGTAAAAAAATTAGGATATGGTTTTACGTCGGCTGATTCATTAGAGGAAGTGGACATAGGTAGTGGTAATATCCCTAGGCCGACATTTGTGAATAAAAACATGGCGAATGACTGCAAAGCCAAAATGATTGAGTTGCTTAGAAATTATGTTGATTGCTTTGCATGGGAGTACCACGAAATGCCAGGCCTTAGCCGAGAGCTAGTAGAGCATCGGTTGCCCATTAAATATGGTTTTAGGCCTCATAAACAGCCACCTAGAAGGTTTAATCCTGATATGTATGACCGTATTAAAGAGGAAATAGACCGGTTATTGAGAGCTGGTTTTATTAGGCCATGTCGATATGCCGAATGGATATCCAACATTGTGCCAGTTGAGAAGAAGAGTAGTGGCAAATTACGCATTTGTGTTGATTTTAGAGATTTGAATAAAGCTACTCCAAAAGATGAATATCCCATGCCTATAGCCGACATGTTGATTAATAATGCTTCGAGACATAGAGTTGTTAGCTTTTTAGATGGCAATGCTGGTTATAATCAAATTTTTATGGCCGAAGAAGATATGTCTAAAACGGCCTTTAGGTGTCCTGGTTTTGTAGGTTTATTTGAGTGGGTTGTCATGACATTTGGTTTAAAAAATGCTGGCGCTACGTGACGTGAGCTATGAATTTAATTTTTCATGACTTACTCGGTATCATACTAGAAATATATATTGATGATGTAGTAGTTAAATCGGATAACGTGGATCATCATGTGGCGATTTGACATTAGTATTTGAAAGGATGCGCGGTATGGTTTAAAAATGAATCCACTCAAATGCGCTTTTGGCGTGTCACTGAAAGTTTCTAGGATTCCTCATACATGAGAGGGGAATAGAGATAGATCCTGCTAGATTAGAGGCCATTCAAAGAATAAAGACGCCAGAATGTAAAAGAGACGTGCAAAAATTCTTAGGAAAAATAAACTATTTGAGAAGATTTATATCTAACCTGTCTGGGAAAATTGACGCATTTACACCCATACTTCGGTTAAAGAAGGAAACCGAATTTACTTGGGGGGCAGAACAACAGATGGCCTTTGATGAAATTAAGAAGTATTTGTCTACTCCTCCTGTTTTGAGGGCGCCTAAAGCCGGGACGCCGTTTCGGCTATATATTGCTGCGGAAGATGGTGTTATTGGTTCTGTATTAACGCAGGAGGTAGAAGGCAAAGAATTTGTTATCACTTATTTGAGCCGGCATCTTCTGGGAGCAGAGACAAGGTATGTATTTATTGAAAAATTGTGTTTATCCTTGTATTATGCTTGTACCCGTTTAAGGCATTATTTATTGTCCAGTACTTGTGTGGTAACTTGTTAGACCGATGTTATTAAGTATATGTTGCAACAAATTGATTTTAAGTGGTAGAATCGGAAAATGGGCTTATGCATTGGTAGAATATGATTTGGCTTATGAATCTTTAAAATCCATGAAAGGCCAAATTGTAGCAAATTTTATTGTAGATCATAGAGTTGATAATGGTATGGAGCTGATTAGTTATTTGTCTGTATCTCCATGGAAGCTATATTTTGATGGCTCGGCCTGTAGAGAAGGACAGGGTGTTGGTATTGTCTTAATTTCACCTAGAGGTGCTATTTTTGAAACATCGGTCCGTTTGGAATATTTTTGTACCAATAATCAGGCCGAGTATGAAGCACTTTTATTAGGATTGCAAATTTTAGAATCCATGGAAGTAAAAAAAATATAGAAGCTTTTGGTGACTCGTTATTAGTTGTGCGACAAGTTTCGAATTTATCGATGCCTTGATGGTTCATTGAATAGATATTTAGAAAAGTGTTTAGAGATCGTATCAAACCTAGATGATTTTACTATTAGTCATATATCTAGAGGAGATAATTTTAGAGCTAATGATCTTGCGCAACAAGCATCCGGTTATCATGTTAGTAGAGGCAAGCTATTTGTGATAGAAAACCGATGCACAAAAATGTTCTGTTTATATGGCCGAACAGCAAGGCAGCAGTTCGGATGTTTTAGAAACGTCAAATATAGCTGAATTCAATGACTGAGAAAACCTTTACTTAGTTATTTAGAAAATCCCATAAATCTGTATATAGAAAAATTCGGCGACAGTGCTTTAAAGTATACATTGCTTGATGGAGAATTATATCGCGAATCGTAGAAGGATTGCTTTTAAAATGTTTAAGTTCAGACCAATCTAAAATTGCTATGGGTGAGGTACATGAAGGTATTTGTGGCACACATCAGTCGGCCCATAAGATGAAATGGTTGTTGAGACGAGCTGGTTTTTATTGGCCGACTATGTTAGAAGATTGTTTTAAATATTATAAAGGTTGTGAGTCCTGTCAAAAATTTGGTGATATACAATTAGCACCAGCTGCCGTGTTGCACCCTATTGTTAAACCATGGCCGTTTCGTGGGTGGGGTTTAGATTTTATCGGTCAGATACAGCCTGCATCTTCTAAAGGTCATCGTTTTGTTTTAGTAGCTACAGATTATTTTACAAAATGGACGGAAGCTGTTCCTCTTAAAAATATGACACATAAAGAAGTAATTGATTTTATCTTGGTGCATATTATTCATAGATTCGGCATACCACAGACTTTAACGACTGATCAAGGGTCGTCTTTTGTGTCTCATCAAGTACGTGAGTTTGCCGAATCGTTGAAAATTAAATTGCTTAATTCTTCACCATACTATGCTCAGGCTAATGGGCAAGCCGAGTCTAGTAATAAGATTTTAATTAAACTTATCAAAAAGAAAATAGAAGAATATCCTAAGAGATGGCATGAGGTTCTGTCTGAGGCATTATGGGCTCATTGTATATCTAAGCATGGTGCTACAAAAGTGACACCATATGAGTTAGTATATGGGCAGGAGGCCGTTTTACCTGTTGAGGTGAATCTGGACGCTCTTAGGTTGGCCAGGCAAAATAATTTGTCGGCCGCGGATTATCATGACTTAATGATGGATAGAATAGACGAAGTTACAGATGAGAGGTTAAAAGCTTTGAGAGAAATTGAGAAAGACAAATTAAGAGTAGCTAAGGCCTATAATAAGAAGGTAAAGGAAAAATCGTTTCAAATTGGAGATTTAGTATGGAAGACGATTTTACCTATTGGGTCAAAGGATAATAAGTTTGGAAAATGGTCTCCAAGTTGGGATGGTCCGTAAAAAGTTATAGAGATTGTTCCTGGAAATAGTTATTTTGTGCAAAATTTGCATGGAGAAAATTTGCCTAGAGCACTTAATGGAAAATATTTAAAAAGGTACTATCCAAGTGTGTGGCAAAATGCATGAGAAAATATGGCCGGTGTTTGCCCGTCATCGTCCTGAGAAATATTATTTATGGCTGATGTGTTGTAGACCATCGTCCAAAGAAAGTTTGACGTGAGTAGGTTATTGCCTCTAGCTGGTTTCGTTATGCAAGTGTTTTTTTAGCAAGCTTAAAAAAAACAGGGGGGCATGTGTTGATAGTAAAAAATGACACTAGCATATTTATGCATTAGATGATCAAAATAGCCGAATTGTTGTTTCATTAATATAATTCGGTTGACTATATGGTTGCCCATTGAACTATTTACGACCACTTTGGTCGTGATCGGCTGCCCATCGAATCATTTACGACCACACTGTCCATAGTCAGAACCGGGTGAGGTGTTAAGCGAGTGGTCGGATAAGCTCTACGACCACGTTGTGGCGTATACGACCACTTTGGACATGGTCGAATGTCTCCTGAGAGGTTTACGACCATTCTGGCCATGGTCAAAGGGCACCAGAAGGAATTACGACTACTTTGGCCGTGGTCGAAAGTCATCACGATCACATTGGTCGTGGTCAGCAGTCGCAAAATAGCTCCACGACCACGTTGTGGCGTATACGACCACTTTGGGCATGGTCGAATGTCTCCCGAGAGGTTTACGACCATTTTGGCCATGGTCAAAGGGCACCAGAAGGAATTACGACTACTTTGGCCGTGGTCGAAAGTCACTATGACCGCATTGGTCGTGGTTGGCAGTCGCCAGATAGATCTACGACCACGTTGGAGGCTACGACCACGTTGGAGGCTACGACCACGGTGGAGTCTACGACCACGTTGGGGTCTACGACCACGGTGAAGTATACGACCACGTTGGAAGCTACGACCACGTTGGAGTTTACGACCACGTTTGAGGCTACGACCACGGTGGAGTATACGACCACGTTGGAGTCTGCGACCACGTTGGAAGCTACGACCACGGTGGAGTCTACGACCACGTTGGAGGCTACGACCACGGTGGGGTCTACGACCATGTTGGAGTCTACGACCATGGTGGAGTCTACGACCACGTTGGGGTCTACGACCACGTTGAGGTCTACGACCACGTTGGAGTCTGCGACCACGTTGGAAGCTGCGACCACGGTGGAGTCTACGACCACGTTGGAGGCTACGACCACGGTGGGATCTACGACCACGTTGAAGGCCACGATCACGTTGGAGTCTATGACCACGTAGAAGCCTACGACTGCATTGAAGGCTACGACCATACTAAAGGTGGTCGCAAGGAGTTCGACCACGATTTGGAAACTCTGGCAGTTATAACGAGAAGCGGTCAAAAATTTGGGGATACTGAATCGTTATAGGAAGTTATCTGCAGAGGATTTGACAGCGGAGAAACAAAGAAGAGAAAGACTGAATCGTTATGGGAAGTTATCTGCAGAGGATTCGACAGCGGAGAAGCAAAGAAGAGAAAGAAATCGGGCTCATTAGCAGATGTGATTAATTTTATTTGACGCCGATTTTACTTGCCATAGATCTTGATTTGATGCTGATTTTATTTGCCATAGACCAGGCACCCTATAAATATAAAGGGTAAGGCCGATTGCAAAAGAAGAATCAGACAATCGACACAATATTATTTTCGTACCTTTGTTTTTAGTCTCTAGATTAAAGTAGATCTTGTTTCTTCATCAATTATCTTGTTGGTGTACGGATCAGTTTCGTGCGGCAACACTTGTGTGGTCGAGTACTATGTAGTCATGTGTCAAGTATTCATGTGTTCGAGTACTGTGTAGTCGTGTGTCGAGTACTCGCATGCCTGAGTACGTACAGAAGTCAGAGATGCCAGAGTCAAAGACTCCGGAGTCGAAGACTGGTCATAGCTACAGTGAACCAGTCGTAAGCTATAGTGACCCAGTCATAAGCTACAATGAACTGGTTAGAGGCTACGATGGTGGTCGAGAGTCGAGCTACGATGGTGGTCGGTAGTCATAAGCTACGCATGCCGGTCGCGCTTAAAGACCGTATGGATGAAGATCGGTTGTACCAACTCTGTGTGAGCGGTACAACCAGAGTTGCGGTAAGGTCGAGGTGCCATGGTCGAGGCACCGTTGTCGAAAGACTCAAAGTTTTAAGGAATCGGCTTGGTCAGGTCTTTGTATGGTCTTAGACTTGGTCAGATCTGTGTGGTCGTAAGTTGAGTAGCAATGTGTCTACACTAGTCGTATCCATTGGCCATGTTAGTGGGATTGTGGAGCGAGTCTTCTAGATAGTGCGCAGTGACAAGTCATGGGGATCATGGCTGGATGTGTTAGGCATTTTGTTAGCCCATTTGCTTATAACTTGAAATTATAAATAAGAAGAGAAAATAGAAAAGCTGCACGACATTACGCAACAACAAAACTCATGTGTCTTGATGTCGGACCTCGGGTTAGCAAAACCTAGATCCTCTGTGATTCCACCGCACTATTCCCTGGATCAGTAGATAGTGCTCACAGATACATTACTGTATATTAACAACATATCATGCGAAAACGTAAATAATACAGTAATACTTACTCATGGGCCGATCTAGCCGAAAACAATAAAATGCAGCAGCGGAAACTCCACACAGGTGGGACCCTCAGGACTTGCCCACAGGCAGCCAACTGGGGTTCACGACCTAGTCCATGGCCTCTTCGTCTTCCAGCTCTGTCGACCCCTTCTGAGCATCGCAGGGCTTGACAATCCTGTCCTTTCTGACTGAGTGTTGGTAGTTAAGCAAGAGTGAGTACGATGATACTCGCAAGCCACCACATAGGATGCAGTAATAATAGATGCAAAGCTGTCAAGGGAGGCTTGAGGCTCTTTTATTTGCTAAAAGTAGTGTTTTGGAATTACAATAAGTAGAAAAAACTCCTGAGACTTAGCAAGTTTAACTGAAACAGATTTTATGAAATTGATTGTGAGAATGCGATAATAATTTTAGTGTAGGTTATATCCACCTCTTACAGTGCATGGTTACCCCCACCAATGCTAGTTTTTGCCGCTGGAGTACATCTCTCCAGGAAAAATCAAAGTCAGAGTACTTCCCTCTGATAGTTTTTATCCCTCCCACAAATGTTTTTGGAAATAGAACTAACTCGACTAAGTTCCCATGTCCG
Source organism: Dendrocalamus sinicus (assembly GCA_036346575.1). Classification (NCBI taxonomy): domain Eukaryota; kingdom Viridiplantae; phylum Streptophyta; class Magnoliopsida; order Poales; family Poaceae; genus Dendrocalamus; species Dendrocalamus sinicus. The sequence goes on along the minus strand of CM070661.1, from coordinate 17,056,560 downwards.
CCCTTGACCGTGGGCACGGCTGCTTGAACAGTTTTACACTCTACAGAGGTTGTACACTTTCACCACAAGAGATTAGTCATCTTAATGACCAACATGCTTCCTTAAGTATGAGACCCAGATGATTTATCACAAAGCCTTTACCTTACTTCGATCTAGCCAGATACCACCCCGCTGAGGTTTCACCGCTGAAGGGCTCTATCCACCACAGTCAGAAGCCCCCTCTTGCGCCGTATGGGTACAGTCGGTCCCTGTATCCCACTGTATCTAAACTAAACCTTTGTAAGTTAATCAGCTAGGTCGTACCCATATAGACTTGTGGTTGTACTGTTTTACACAAGGAGGTTGTCACAAGATTCAGTCCTTAATTTGTCCAGACGGTTCTTACCACAAACCACGGGTTCTCGTGCGACATCCGCACCATCTGCTCTCACCAACAGCCCAGACAGGTATACCATGTTTTTAGGGTTTTGAGAAGCGTAAATCAGTTGTAACAAAATACTCAGCCACATACATCCCATGACTGTCCCAAATCAAGTTCTGATGTTTTCCAAGATTGATGATCAGGGCAGCTAATGCCCTAGACTTGACTGGACTAGCATAGCATTTTAATGTAATCCATAGCTAGTAAAGATTATCATTAATATCTATGGTGACAAGGTAAGTGATTCAAGTGTCAAGGAATGGCATATTAAATCTAATACAACCACAAGTGGGCATGTAGCTACCTTAAGCTTTGACATACATTTGCATATTAAAGTAGACATGCAAGTTGATAATTTAAAGGAACATAAATTTGCATAAAATGTGGGATCAATATGATCAAAGTGATGACTTGGCTTGCTTGTTTTACCATGGCCTTGATTGCTTTAATTCAAAGCCTGCTCGGTCATTGATCTTAATTTACTAGTCCTCGCTTTTACCCAAGTCTTGATCCTGTTCGAATCCAGCGTCTTGTCGAGTCTTCAGATTTTAATACGCACCAAAGAAAAGAAAAACCAATAAATCCAAACACTTTAAATGCCCATTTAGATTTAAAATACACATTTATTATGATTCGAGGATAGAGGGATGATTTGGGACTAGCGGACTATAAACACCGTGGTAGCTGGATTTAAGCAGGAGAACAGGTTGTCTGAATAGCTTTACCGTGAGGGAAAATTTTAGAACAACGAGAGGTCAAAAGTGAAGATGTACCTATAGGAATTATCTGCTCTAGGAAAAGAAAGTGGCCAGACATAGCCGAATGGGGAAGGGCGAGGCTCGACCTTTTATTTGATGACTTTCTTTTCATTGATTCTTATTTATCAAGGAAGTTCCATGAGTCAGGCTGGACTTATGGACAGATAAAAGAGGGTATTAATGGTAGTGAAAATGAGCATGGTTTTAGGATGCGGAAAGATTTACAGGAGATGAGTATACTTTTAAATACTTGGTGTAACTTTGGTATTTCATGTGGCAGAACTTATCTGGGATACCAACAGCCAGTTCAATGAATCATTGTTTTTAACAACTTAATTAGGATATGAAATCTAATTGCCTAACCAATTATTATTATGCACAAGATTGATTATTTTATTAACTAACCAATCTTATTATTATCGGTCTGCCTTTTATTGAATGAGTGATTCATGATTGATATTTTATATGGCAAAATCTTGCCAAATTGATTAACTTAGTTTGCTTAAATATGTTTAGATGGACGTATAAAAGATAGTATCTAAACCGCTCGAGTTTTTTATACGATTAAAGTTATTATTTGAGTTCCTGAGTAGAGGTTGGAACTGCTAAAATTATCTTTACAAATCTTCAAATATGCAACTCTAATTATTAGGATCAAATTTCTAGCACTTTTGATTTATAAAAGAGACTTCTTTAATTAGGTTCACGAATTAGATTTTAACGGCAACATCCATTCAATTCGTGTCGATTTTCTTGTCATACGAAAATAGACCATGTATAATCTTGTTTTAGTTGTACATAAAAATTAATGCATAAATCTCACTTGACCCATATGAACCATTGTTAAGTTTTCAATACAAATGCATAAATCTTTTCATTATTAGATTATAAGTAATTTCTTATTCTTATTACCTCTTTATGGTCATGAAAATTACTAAGGATAAGTTTTCAATTGCAAACCTGTAACATCCTGATTTTCAGAGCCTTTTTGAAGCTTTTAAAATAAAATTCACCATTTGGATTTTTCTGAAATTAATTAAAGCTTAATTGGAATTTTCATTAATCAAAAAGATTTAATACGATTAAATTAAATATTAATATTTGCCAAAAATATTTTATTTGTGTTCCTTGTGTCACAAGGAATTTTTCTGTATTTTTTGGGATTTTTCGGAGTTTGTTTGAGCTCAATTTGAAATTTCCCCAAAAAAAAAAGAGGAGAGAGAATGAACACACGCTTCGTCCCCAGCGCGCGCGAGCCCGATCGATCTGTACAGATTTTTTCCTATTTTCTCTCTCTTCATAACTTCCAATCCGGACATTATTTGAATGTCTTCCTAAAAGAAAAGTTGTGCCCAATCACGCAAGGAATCCATCCCAACTGGTCTCGTTCTGTTTCGTTCATCCGTTTGTCTTTTATCTCCAATTTTCTGAAACAGACTCTAAACCGAAATCCACGGATTGGAGTCGGTTTCTACCTCTTCCAAGCCTATAAATACGACCCCTTGGCTCCCCTAAACCCATCCCAAGTCGTGCCAAGTCCCCTCAAAACCCAGGACGCCGTCGGCACCGAGCCCCTCCGGTCCCGAATTTGCTCGTCGTGTCCCGAGCTATTCGGTGAGTTTCTCCGTGATCCTTTCACGTCACATTGTGCCTTCATGTCCAATCTACCTTCTAACCAAGTTAATTTGATTTTGGTGCAGCCAATCTCCCGGAATCGAGTTTTCCCCAATCTAGGTCAAGAGCGCTTCCCGACGTCGATTCGTCGCCTCCGGTAAGTTTTAGCCCTTGCCGTAATTTTTCTTAGACTTGCCTCGCCGCGTTCTACGCCGTGCTCACTTCCGTTTCCCCAAAAAGCCTCCACAAATTTTCGCCTCCGAACCTCGCCATGTCCGCCAATGGCATCCCATGTCCCCCATCTACCCGGTGATGTTTTCACCAATCCGTTCGCGTCACTTCGTGCCAAACCATCCCAGGTAGCTACACTCCAAGTGGTTTTAGATTTCGTTCACCGAGCACCAAGATATTAAGTTTTTCCTTTTTCCTTCCCGACATCGTTCAATCGTCGATCGCGCCGTCTCCGATGGGTTTCTGGCCGAGCCGATAATTTTCCTAGCTTCGCCAAGCCGCGTTCTAGCCCGTGCTCACCCTACTTCTCCATGTCCTATGCCCGGGTTTTTTTCCTCTCTCCTACCCATGTCGTTGTAGCCGCCCGTGCCGTCAACGGTCTCCGTTTGGCGTGCCGTCAGTTCCTATGTGTGCCTTAGTTCTCTAACAACCTATTTTGGTAGTTAGATTCATCTCCCATGCCTCATCTCGTCAGCGCTAGCCTCCTTTCCAAAAATTGCTCTCGGGTGAACAGTAATATCTGTGAATTTCCAGCATTTTCTCGCCGCGGCAAACTTTAGATCGCTCGTTCTCCTTCGTCCGAACTCCGATTGACCCGATTCTTCTTCCTAAATTCATCTAAAATTGAGCTCTATCTTTTAGTTCTGGTTTTGCAGTTTTGGAGTTTATTTGGGTTTTATTTGAATTTGTTTTTGTGTTTGGTTTCGCTTTCTCTCTCGTTAGATCACGTGTTCGACGGAACGGAAGTTGGATTTGAAGACCAAGAGACCTCAGCTGAGCAAGGCCAAGGCAAGTCGTGTCCTTTGATCATGTTGAACCCAGTTTGCAATCTATTATTTAATTATTTAGTTTTAAATTATCTTGCATCGCTATTTTTATTCAAACCCTTGTATTGGTAGTTAATGACCTAATTGACTATTCCTCCTTGATAATTTGAATGCCCTGATTCCATTGTCACCATAAGATGGGAAATTACTTAGTGATGCAATATTAGTTGTCACATGGGTTGTGCATTTAATTGCTTAGCCATGCTTATTCTAGTACGTTGGGTTTATCATCACATGTGATTAATTAATTTGACTTAATGAGATATTGAATCGTGGTTGGTACCACTGTTATAAAATTTGTGCCGTGACGTTGGTGCGTCATTGGCGGTGGTTATACAAAATTGGTTTTCACTTGAGCGATTGATCGTGCAGTAAAGGGGGTGCGAGAGGCACATGGGATGTGGATGTTTCGCCTGGGTAACTCCTAAGGACTTAACTTTGTGCGCCATTGATCTGAGCTTTATCGTGCAAACCACATGTCTAGTATGGGATAGACTCGCATAATAATTTGTGAAGTCTCCACTTTGGTTTTACTACGATGTTGTTGTGGCGCAAGAGGGGGTGAGAGGCGAAACCTTAGCGAGTGGGATCAGGTGGAGATGGATCATTGTAAAAGCCTTGTTGTGATTTCCTTAAGCTGAGGCTAATCACATCGTGTGGGTACAGTTGTGCAACCTCTGCAGAGTGTAAAACTATTCGAATAGCCGCGTCCTCGGTCATGGACAATGCTCGGTGATTTCACACGAGGTATAGTTATTTCTAAAAAGTTTCGGACAGTGGATGGTTAATTCACTGTTGGTGGGAGATCCATAAGTGGTTGGTTTAGCTTATGGATGGGAGATCCATAAGTGGTTACTTCAATTCTTTTGATTATTACTTATTATTGTTTTACTTCAAATGCGCCTTCAATCTATTTATTGTATTTTCAAATGCCATTTTATGCAAATTAACCTTTTAGCCTTCCATTGGTAAGCCTTGCATACTATATTGCATCTTTGTTACAAACGACTTGCTGAGTACCAATGTACTCACGGTTTTATGCCCCTGTTGCTCAGTTGAGGAGGAGGAGTATCACCAGCAGGAGGTTCCAGAAGGAGAGTACTTCGACGTCTTCGCGGATTAGGCTTCGTTCTCCACTCGATAGCCTGTGGGCGTGTCGATTGGTCGCTGCGCTTTTTTGGATTTCACGCTAGTTTCTTTTAAGCCTTTCAGGCTATTAATTGTAAGCTTGGCCATAAGGTCGTACTCTGATGATTATTAATAATATTTGAGTCTTTTCCTAGTAAATCGTGATATGTTCGATATTTCATCTTTGTTTATACTGTGTGCACTAGCGTGATCCTGGACTGGTGCAGAATACACAAGAGAGTCCGGATTTGCATATTCGGGTCTCTACAGAGATGGTATCAGAGCTATATCGACTGTAGGACGAAGCCCTAGTTAGAATGGTCGAATTAGCAAAGATTTCAAAATTTATTTTCTAAATCAAATCAACCAAATGATTGTCTAGTAATTCTTGATTCTTACCTCGTTCTTAGGATTCTTACTCCTTGCCTCCTCTGAAATATTGTTTTCGAAATTCAATTTGACTTCTTATCCCTATAATGTCCATAGATGTCCGAGTATTCCTCCATCAAAGTGAAAGTTGGCAAAGAATTCTTCAAGCTGTGCTGTGAAGTTTGGATCAAGAAAGCACCCCAATGTTTCAAGAAAAGATTAGAGATTTCCGTGAAGATTAGGAGCCATTAGATTTGAACCTTGTTATAGTGTTAGTATCGTATAGATCGTTTTGCTTCTTATTTGCCATTGGGTGTGATGTGAGCTGCAGTTTTGCTTCTGGCATTATGATGCAGTCATGTCAAAAATCTTTTTGTGGAGTTTATCGCTTCTTTTGTTAGCCTTTTTGGCTAAGTGTCTGCTTAGTTTAGGTTGCCATTAGTTATTCCCCTTAGACGAGTTTACCTCTCATCTATGCTTTTCCCACTTATCTTTAAAACCCGGTCAGAGTTTTGGAAGTGTCAGAGCAACTAACCCGGAATAAAGTTGTCCAAGTTCAACCTCAAGTCCTATCTATGCTTTTCCCCCTTACCTTTTCGCCTGGAGCAGTCAGTAGTGTTTCTCTTCAGAGCAGCAGCAAGATGGTTGGACCCAGGAACCCCGCAGAAGCGTCAAGGAATCACGCCAATTCCGTTCAACCTTAGAAGTATCCCTGCCAAAACTCCAGGAGCAAGCCGCGGAACATCGTTAAGTCAAGGAAGCCAAATACCTCAGAGCGTTACAAGGGGAAGCCTCAACAACGTCGTTTCCAGCGTCGCACCTGGTAACCTATTCTTTTAGTCAGCCTGAATCTCGGGGTCGAGATTCCGTTTAAGGGGGGAGGTTTGTAACATCCTAATTTTCAGAGCCTTTTTGAAGCTTTTAAAATAAAATTCACCATTTCGATTTTTCTGAAATTAATTAAAGGTTAATTGGAATTTTCATTAATCAAAAAGATTTAATATGATTAAATTAAATATTAATATTTACCAAAAATATTTTATTTGTGTTCCTTGTGTCACAAGAAATTTTTCTGTATTTTTTGGGATTTTTCGGAGTTTGTTTGAGCTCAATTTGAAATTTCCCAAAAAAAAAAAAGAGGAGAGAGAATGAATAGTACCCCCGAGGGTACTGTTCACGCTTCGTCCCAGCGCGCGAGCCCGATCGATCTGTACAGATTTTTTCTGATTTTCTCTCTCTTCATAACTTCCAATCCGGACATTATTTGAATGTCTTCCCAAAAGGAAAGTTATGCCCAATTACGCAAGGAATCCATCCCAACTGGTCTCGTTCCGTTTCGTTCATCCGTTTGCCTTTTATCTCCAATTTTCAGAAACAGACTCTAAACCGAAATCCACGGATTGGAGTCGGTTTCTACCTCTTCCAAGCCTATAAATACGACCCCTTGGCTCCCCTAAACCCATCCCAAGTCGTGCCAAGTCCCCTCAAAACCCAGGACGCCGTCGGCACCGAGCCCCTCCGGTCCAGAATTTGCTCGTCGTGTCCCGAGCTATTCGGTGAGTTTCTCCGTGATCCTTTCACGTCACATTGTGCCTTCATGTCCAATCTACCTTCTAACCAAGTTAATTTGATTTTGGTGCAGCCAATCTCCCGGAATCGAGTTTTCCCCAATCTAGGTCAAGAGCGCTTCCCGACGTCGATTCGTCGCCTCCGGTAAGTTTTAGCCCTTGCCGTAATTTTTCTTAGACTTGCCTCGCCGCGTTCTACGCCGTGCTCACTTCCGTTTCCCCAAAAAGCCTCCACAAAGTTTTGCCTCCGAACCTCGCCATGTCCGCCAATGGCATCCCATGTCCCCCATCTACCCGGTGATGTTTTCACCAATCCGTTCGCGTCACTTTGTGCCAAACCATCCCAGGTAGCTACACTCCAAGTGGTTTTAGATTTCGTTCACCGAGCACCAAGATATTAAGTTTTTCCTTTTTCCTTCCCGACGTCGTTCAATCGTCGATCGCGCCGTCTCCGATGGGTTTCTGGCCGAGCCGATAATTTTCCTAGCTTCGCCAAGCCGCGTTCTAGCCCGTGCTCACCCTACTTCTCCATGTCCTATGCCCGGGTTTTTTTCCTCTCTCCTACCCATGTCGTTGTAGCCGCCCGTGCCGTCAACGGTCTCCGTTTGGCGTGCCGTCAGTTCCTATGTGTGCCTTAGTTCTCTAACAACTTATTTTGCTAGTTAGATTCATCTCCCATACCTCATCTCGTCAGCGCTAGCCTCCGTTCCAAAAATTGCTCTCGGGTGAACAGTAACATCTGTGAATTTCCAGCATTTTCTCGCCGCGGCAAACTTTAGATCGCTCGTTCTCCTTCGTCCGAACTCCGATTGACCCGATTCTTCTTCCTAAATTCATCTAAAATTGAGCTCTATCTTTTAGTTCTGGTTTTGCAGTTGTTGGAGTTTATTTGGGTTTTATTTGAATTTGTTTTTGTGTTTCGTTTCGCTTTCTCTCACGTTAGATCACGTGTTCGACGGAACGGAAGTTGGATTTGAAGACCAAGAGACCTCAGCTGAGCAAGGCCAAGGCAAGTCGTGTCCTTTGATCATGTTGAACCCAGTTTGCAATCTATTATTTAATTATTTAGTTTTAAATTATCTTGCATCGCTATTTTTATTCAAACCCTTGTATTGGTAGTTAATGACCTAATTGACTATTCCTCCTTGATAATTTGAATGCCCTGATTCCATTGTCACCATAAGATGGGAAATTACTTAGTGATGCAATATTAGTTGTCACATGGGTTGTGCGTTTAATTGCTTAGCCATGCTTATTCTAGTACGTTGGGTTTATCATCACATGTGATTAATTAATTTGACTTAATGAGATATTGAATCGTGGTTGGTACCACTGTTATAAAATTTGTGCCGTGACGTTGGTGCGTCATTGGCGGTGGTTATACAAAATTGGTTTTCACTTGGGCGATTGATCGTGCAGTAAAGGGGGTGCGAGAGGCACATGGGATGTGGATGTTTCGCCTGGGTAACTCCTAAGGACTTAACTTTGTGCGCCATTGATCTGAGCTTTATCGTGCAAACCACATGTCTAGTATGGGATAGACCTGGCATAATAATTTGTGAAGTCTCCACTTTGGTTTTACTACTGATGTTGTTGTGGCGCAAGAGGGGGTGAGAGGCGAAACCTTAGCGAGTGGGATCAGGTGGAGATGGATCATTGTAAAAGCCTTGTTGTGATTTCCTTATGCTGAGGCTAATCACATCGTGTGGGTACAGTTGTGCAACCTCTGCAGAGTGTAAAACTATTCGAATAGCCGCGTCCTCGGTCATGGACAATGCTCGGTGATTTCACACGAGGTATAGTTATTTCTAAAAAGTTTCGGACAGTGGATGGTTAATTCACTGTTGGTGGGAGATCCATAAGTGGTTGGTTTAGCTTATGGATGGGAGATCCATAAGTGGTTACTTCAATTCCTTTGATTATTACTTATTATTGTTTTACTTCAAATGCGCCTTCAATCTATTTATTGTATTTTCAAATGTCATTTTATGCAAATTAACCTTTTAGCCTTCCATTGGTAAGCCTTGCATACTATATTGCATCTTTGTTACAACGACTTGCCGAGTACCAATGTACTCACGGCTTTATGCCCTGTTGCTCGATTGAGGAGGAGGAGTATCACCAGCAGAGGTTCCGAAGGAGAGTACTTCACGTCTTCGCGGATTAGGCTTCGTTCTCCACTCGATAGCCTTTGTGGGCGTGTCGATTGGTCACGCGCTTTTTTGGATTTCACGCTAGTTTCTTTTAAGCCTTTCGTGCTATTAATTGTAAGCTTGGCCATAAGGTCGTACTCTGATGATTATTAATAATATTTGAGTCTTTTCCTAGTAAATCGTGATATGTTCGATATTTCATCTTTGTTTATACTGTGTGCACTAGCGTGATCCTGGACTGGTGCAGAATACACAGGAGAGTCCGGATTTGCATATTCGGGTCTCTACAAAACCTCCATTATAATTTTACAGTTAATTTCTCATTTCTATTTTCATTCACAGATCACCTTTTATTATTTTGCTAATAATGAAAGAATTGTAGATAGAAATTTCAAGACTTAAGAGTTTGGAGAACACATTACTACGAATGAGCTTGAGGCCAACATTCCATTCGGGCCCACTTGACAGAAGAGAGAGACATAAAAAGGATCTGTCGGCTAAAACAGAACCCAAAACAGAGGAGGGAGGCCGAGGGCATGGCAGCGGCGCCGACGCCGGCGAGGAGCGGCCGAGGAGGCGGCGGCGGCCACCAAAATGGAATGCCCAGATGTTGAGGAGGCTCCCGCTGGCGGTAGCTCCGGCCGGGATGGCGCCAAGGCGGGCGGCGGCGGAGAGCGAACGGCGGGGAGAGCTGATTGGGTGCCGGTGGCCAGAGAGAAAGGGGAAAGGAGGCGAGGTGAGCATGGGCACCGATAGGGTGCGAGAGACTCACCGGAGTGCTTGATTCGACCGGAGGGTGGCTAAGGAGGGTTGGCGGCGCGCACGGACGGCGGCGCGGGAAGGCTTCCGTGGCGGGAGAGCTCGGGTGACGGAGGGCGTAGGCTGACGGCTGGGGAGGCTTCGGGCGGCGGAGGTGCTGCTCTTGCTGTGCGGAATCGGCCCGGGGCCGACCGAGGGGAAGGCGGCGGTGGAAGCGATGGTGGCCGGCCGGAAAGGGGAAAGCATGTGCGTGGCTTGCTCGGGTGACAGATTTTTGATTAACAGCGTGGGGAGGCGGCGGGCGGCAAGGGGCACACCTTGACGTGGCCGGCTTGTGGAGGGGAGGGCCGAAGCGGCAGAATTGACGCGGAGCGGCGACTGCCGGCACGAGCACGAACTGCCCAAGCAAACTGAAATGGAGGGAGGAGGAGGCGAGTCCCAGGCGTTTTGTGGAGAGGAAGGGGCAAGCGAGCTTCATTGATGGCGGCATCAATGTGGGGTGACAGAAGAAAACCGGGCGCAGAGCTGCATGACCACTGCGGGGAGGAGGATGGCAGCGACGCGCAGCAGAGCTACGGAGGAGGGGGCAGAGCTGGGCCGATGGTAGGGGCGTACAGAGGCGGGTTAAGCAAAATCGGGGGTGGCGCGGGGATTTGGAGCAGCGGCGCACAGAGGCGGGCCAGCTCGACGCGACGGGAGAAGAGGAGGAAAGAACGGAGGAAGGAGAAAGAAGGCACCAGCGGCATCAGACAGGCCGAAGGCCAGAAAGAAAGAAGGAACGGCTGGCAGGCCAGGAAGAAAAGAGAAACGGGCTGAGAAAATAAGGGAAAGAGAAATGGCCCGGGGAAAGGAAAGAAAATGGCCCGGGCCCAAGAAAGATTGTGGAGATTTTAAGATTTTTTGAATTTTTAATTTTCATATTTATGTTTGTAATTAGGTTTCGAATTTGAAATCTTGGTTCAAAATCTAGGGTTTACAATTTAACTTTAAGGTTTATCAAGTTTCGGAGAAATAATTCTTTTAACTTCTTAGAATTTGAATTTCCGACTATGTGAATTGAAGGGAAGGATTTTATATTGGTTTTAATTTCTATCCTTGGTTTTGGATCTCCAGATTTTGATTCAAATTTGAAATTAAGTCTTCCAAGAAGATTTGAATTTTCTCCATTTAATTTTTAGCTTTGGTCCTTGATTCCATGATTTTGATTTTTATTAACTGGGCTTTCGGCAAGATCCAACTTAAGAAATTCGAATCATGCCAAAACTTTTTGAGACACACGAGAAGATGATTAAAAGATTTTGCGATTTTTGAAATTACAATAGTTCCCTATTGGGATGTTACACTTGAGTTGATTAAAAGTGTTCGCATGTGTTGTGACCACTGAGTGTGTACATTTTGATCCGTGGTCTGAGCCAATATTTGGTATCAGAGCAAGTTCCCATGTGTCGGAGGAGATGCTGGGGGAAGAAAGGAGTGTGTCACCATCCGTAGTGCGAGGCTTGCTGCGAGGTGATCTGTCTGCTTTGCAGGTGGTGAAGAGGGAGAGCATAGTGACGTTGTCGTACCCACAGCTCACCCACACGAACTACACAATCTAGGCGATGAAGATGCATGTCGCTCTTCAGGCTCAAAACGTGTGGGAAGCAGTGGAGCCTGGTGTTGCGAGTACTAGAAGGATTGAATGGCATTGTACACCATCTACCAGGCGGTGCCAGAGGAAGTCATGTCTTCCCTCGTCAGGAAAGACATAGCAAAATTAGTATGGGAGGCAATCAAGACGGCGCACATGGGGCACGAGTGCGTGCGCAAAGCCAAGCTACAAACCCTTAAGAGGGACTTTGAGGGGCTGAAGATGGAGGAAGGGGAGACTATTAAAGAGTTCACTTGTTGGGTGACATCCGTCCTTGCCGGCATCCATGCGTTGGGCAACACCACAGTGGATGAAACTGTCGTTGGGTGACATCCGTCCTTGCCGGCACATATGTTTCATATTACAATCTTTTTATGTTCACTCAAGTTGGCATCTTACACCAAAGGAAAAATCGTAAAAAGTGCACAAATAAAAAGATATATGCTTCAAGCATGCCATGGTTAAACAAAAGAAATAGCACAAAAAGTGTGAAGCTGAAAAGAAGTATGCTTCAAACATGCCACCATCAAAAGAAAAAATGATTGCTACAATGATGGCATCATGAAAAGAAGTACACTGCAAGCATGCCACATGCTTAAGAATTGAGTATGAAGCAATGGGTGGCTATATGAGATTGCTAGCTTGCCTAAATTTAAAGTTTGCTTCACTTTTAGGCTTTTCACTTTTTGGTGTGATGTCTCATTGTGCTCTTTATAATTAGTTTAACCATTATTGAGATGCTTGTCATTGATATAAATTGCTTAATCATGTTGAGAAACTTGTTTTAACATTGCTATATGATAAATGACTTTATATGATCTAGGTAGCTCTACTCAAACAATTGGCTTGGCCAAATTATTAAATTAATTCAATGTGACTTGTATAATCTACAAAACTTCCTGATTTTTACTCTCATGGCTCCTTAGAATTATTCTCTCTCTCTCTCTGAATTTTTTGATGATTACATTGCAAAAGGGGAAGAAATTAAAAGAAAGGGGGAGAATTTTCAATTGCTTAAGGAAAGGGGAGATTTAAAAAAATGTTCTCCAAAGTTGAGGGGGAGTTTGTGTTGAAACTTTCTTTTCGCAAATTCTCTTTTTCCCTTCAAAACTCAATTCTTTGAGTGATTTTTGGGGTGTTGTCAATGTATTCATCACTATGTGGATGATCATGAGTTTAGTGATGATGAATAATTGACAATTTGATTACTTTGGAATTTGCGTTTGTGAAAATTTTGGTCGATTGCAGTCAAAGGTTTTGAATCTGGGTGACTTCGATCAGTTCTGAGTGGTTCCGAGTGGTCTTGGTCAGCTCCGAGTAGTCACAGACTAGTCTGAGTGGCTTTGATCAAAGTCCAAAGGTTCTCGCTTAGTCTGAAGGTAGTTTGAGGTCCGATCAGTTGGTCCAAACTGCTTTGTGTGGGAGGTCTGATCGACCGGTCCAATTGGGAGGCGTCACGACCATAATGACGAGGACATGACCCTTATGGATACAACCATATTTGCTATGCTTGTTGTTCCAATTACAAGAGCTCCTACGCATCACTTAAATTATCAAGTGAGCTCATTTCAAAGAGATTTTACTTTGCTTGATAAAGAACTTATGATATTACATATGAGAGTCTGTTGCGTTTGTTGTTATATACCAAGATTTATGATCAAGATCATGCAACACGTGAGGCTACACATCTGTTAAATCCGAGGACGGTTTTCTATTAAGAAGGAGAGGATGATGTGACTATGCGACAAACACATACGATCATAGCATCCAATATTAAGATTGAACTAAAGGTGAATTTGTTTTTTCAGCTTCAACATATTTTAAATGAGAATATGATGCTACCTGATAATGAAAATATATATTGGGCAGCTATACAAGGAGGATTGCATCAACACTACGAGCTCGTAGTTGGGGTCTACCTAAAGGGAAGCCAATCAGCATATCAAGACCAAGTCCACATCTTTCTCTACTCTTCCTCAAGGCCACCACGTCACTTTTGGTCCAAGTAAAGCAAGAGCTCAAGTTGGATATGTTTTGGAATCCAATTTAGCCTCCAGATCAATTCGAATTCAGCCTGACAGGCCCAACTTTAAATTTACATAATTTTCACATACGGAGTCTGTTTGAGGTCCAAGTGTACTTGTTAGAAATCTTTTCTCGTCCTCTTTCCAACAGATCTATCCTCACCTCTAAATTCCTTCTATGCACTCTGTAATCATCAAAAGAAGGTGTTGCATTACCTGTTTAGGCCAAATTGGGCCTTGTAATGCTTGGGCCCAAGGGGAAGGCACCCCCTCTCTTGGCCTGTACTCTTCACGGACATACAGTTCATATGAACAGTACCATAAATAGTACCACCCCTTATTTCTTAGTTTTGTGCAGCTTTCCCTTCCCTATTTAAGGAGGCTGCACCCTTCTAATTTTCTTGGATTTCGTTTGCTTGGCTTCTCCATTGTGAAAACTATTGTTCTTCGCTTGTGTCAACTAAGCCAACCGTAAAGAATCTCTGCGGAATCCCACCTTTTGAATTCAATATAAACATTTGCAATTTCAGATTTGCTTATTATCTTGTTATTGTGTGTTCTTCGATTGCATGCGGAAATAGACCTTCGTGGTCAGGTCAACCACGTTCTTGGCACGGTTGATAACAACTTGGAATGTGGTTTAGTGATTGCTTGGTGTTATGGTCGTGGCCGGTTGGAAGCCTGCATCGTCAAAATCTTTCTCCTCCAAATCGAAGTTATCATCCTATTGGAAGATCGAGACCCCATTCCTCATCAGTAAATTAATGTTATAAAATAGCAGCGATCATAAAAGCTCATCATATTATTAACCCAAGAGTAATCATATATGTTAATGAGAAAATCAAAATTTCTCACACAACAATTATTGCAACTAAATTAGCAAATGTAAGTGAAGCATTTATGCAATTCAAATCTCTGAAGTTGTAAACTTGCAGTGGTGGCACATATGGGCAAAGCTACAACTTTTAGAATTAAGCATAGTTCATCCATATAATCACATTTCAAACGAGCAATAGCAAATTCATCTTGCAAGGGTAAAGAGATTTGTAAGTTCTTCTATAATTCATCATCTTTATTCAGATTGTCCTACTAGATGGTGCAAAAGAGATGAACACATAGGCATTGAATGAGCACTAAAATTTACTCTCCTCTCATATTGAACAAGATTTTACATACAAGAATTGTTGTCCAAAATAGCAAACTTCAATTCATCCATGTGATCATAAGTTATGCATATTCGATATACAGAAAATTGATTTTTCTACAAATATAATCTCCAATCAAATTAAACTTATACCCAGGGGTGCAAGCACAAAATAAGAATTTTGAACATACAAGTTCAGAAACTTTCTCCATAGCATGTGGCAATTTCATAGGTAGATCCAACATGATGTAACATGATGAATTAGTAAGAGAAATTCTCGTAAAAATTTCTTTATATCTAACCAAAACCATATGATCATCGTATGCGATTAATTCATCACATGAATCACTCAAAACAGCAGGCAATTTATTTAATTTATGACATGGTGCACTCAAGTCAATGCAGTCTAAATTCTCTACTTGAAACATATGCGTGTCAAAATCGCCTTCCACTAAGTCTCTAAAATAGCATGAACAGTGGATAATTGTAGTTCTTCACAAGCATACTCACCATGAGTGATGATAACACCATGTTCTTTACCTTTTTGGCTCTTCTCAGATGATGTAGGTGCATCCATCTCCTCATCATCACTCATCTTATATTCTATTCCATATTTTTTCTTGGAGTTGGAGTCGAGCAAAAAAAATTACTGATGAGGAATGGGGTCCCGATCTTTCGATAGGATGATAACTTCGATTTGGAGGAGAACGACTTTGACGATGCAGGCATCTAACCGGTCACGACCAGAACACCAAGCAATCGCTAAGCCGAACTCCAAGTTGTTATCAACTGTGCCAAGAACGCGATTGACCTGACCACGAAAGTCTATTCCTGCATGCAACCAAAGAACACACAAGAACACGATAACAAGCAATCTGAAATTGCAAATGCTTATATTGAGTTCAAAAGGTATTCCACAGAGGTTCTTTATGGTTGGTCTAGTCGACACAAACGGAGAACAAGAGTTTTCACAATGGAGAAACTAAGCAAACGAAATCCATGAAAACTAAAAGGGTGCAGCCTCCTTAAATAGGAGAGGGAAAGCCGCGCAAAACTAAGAAATAAGGTGTGGTACTATTCATGGTATTGTTTACATGAACAGTACAGCTGTGAATAGTACAGGCCAAGAGAGGGGTGCCTTGCTCTTGGGCCCAAGTATTAAAAGGCCCAATTTGGCCTAAATAGATGATGCAATAACTTCTTTTGATTATTATGATGCACACAAAAGAAATTTGAGGTGACGATAGATCCGCTGGAAAGAGAATGAGAAAAGCTTTCCAACAAGTACTCGTGGATCTCAAACGAACTCCGTATGTGAAAGTTATGCACATTTGAAGTTGGGCCTGTCAGGTTGAATCCAAATTGAACTGGAGGCCAAATTGGATTCTAAAACGTATCCAACTTGAGCTCTTGCTTTACTTGGACCAAAAGTGACGTGGTGACCTTGAGGAAGAGTTAGGAAAGACGTCGACTTGGTCTTAATATGCTTGTTGGCTTCCCTTTAAGTAGACCCCAACCATGAGCTTGTAGTGTTGATGTAATCCTCCTTGTATAGCTGCACAAATATACATTTTCATTATTAGGTAGGATCATATTCTTATTTAAAATATGTTGAAGCTGAAGAAACAAATTCACCTTTAGTTTAATCTTAATATTGGGTGCTATGGTTGTATGTGTTTGTCACATGTTCACATCGCAGAGCAATATGACCACAGCTAAACATCCACGGCGCTATGACCACAGCTGAACGACTACGGCAAAACGACTGATTTCGATCACGTCCGACTTCAATGTTTGAATGACCACGACATTTTAACTATATCTGTCTTCGACCATGGCAACTCAAATTCAGCATTTCGACCACGATAGACTTCGACCACGACAGAACGACCATTGAAGGTAATCATAGCTACAATACTTTTTCATGATCGTAGCTACAATACTTTTTCATGGTAGTAGCTACAGTACTCGATGGTCGTAGACTTTGCAGTCGATAGTTGTAAAATTTGCGGCGGTCGATAGTCGTAGACTTTGCGGTCAATGGTTGTAGACTTTGTAGTCGATAGTCGTAGAATTTGTGGTCGATAGTCGTAAACTTTGCGGTCGATGGTTGTAGACTTTGTAGATTGCTTTCATAGTCGTAGTCTTCACAGTTGTGTCATCATAGTCGTAGATTTTGCAGTCTGCTGTCATTGCCTTTAGCTTTCCGGCCGGTTGTCACCGACCTCACGACCAGTAGTCGAAGGCTTTTGCGATCGGTTGCTGTTGGCTTCATGGTTGGTACTCGTAGATTTTATTTTCAGTACGAGTGCTTCATTTCTTGCGATCTTCAAGTACTTTGAGTACTCGTGTTAGGCCAGCGGGATGACTGGCTGGTGTTCGGTACTTGTTGTCGGAAGAACTCGGTATTCGATGGTTGGTGATCAGTAGTCATAGGCATTATGATCGATTGTCGGAGACTTGTGATATGTGATCGGTACTCGGTAGACGGTACTTGATGGTTCTGGTTGGTAGTGATGCTTGTTTTTTCTGAGTGTATTAAGTGTAGCGATGGAGTTTCCTGAGTACTTGTTATTTTTTTATTTGTCATTGAGATAGCGGTTGTAATGATTAATCTAAGATTATTTTCTGGATTGCGATGAAGTTTGTGGTCGTGGACGACCAGGTTGGTGGTCGTGAATGGTTTGGTTCATGTCTGTGGATAGACAAGAGTGTGTGTGTGTGTGTGTGTGTGTGTGTGCTGGTGTCGATCAAGTTGTAGAGAACTTGTGCCGAAAAAACTTTCTTTGGTCTTTGATGTGCAGGTGGGCATGGAGATGATCATGGTCGGTGACGAAGAGGATTGGGACTAGGATGGGGAAGTCTGAGGTCCAGGCGATCAAGGATGTCACGTGAGGTGGTCGGGCTCACGCTAGAGCACGTGGAGACGGTACATGATGAAGATATATGGGGTGTTGTTCTGGAGGCTTCGTCACATGGTAGGATTAGAGAGTTACGGATAGAGTTCGTAGCTTGGAAGAGTGAGAGTTTGGATAAAACCCGTGTTAGAAAGGGTTTTTGGTCCCTTGATTTTTGGAAGAGATAGAGATTGGTGTTTGTGGTTGATGCGAACACATTTTGGACGTTAGCCCATAAAAACACGGAGAGGTTAAGGGCTAATGTGTGGTTTTTTGATAGGGCTTTCGGAGAGAAATCTTGTGTAGGTTTTGAGAGGGCTTTCGTCGAAAAATCTTTTAGGATGCTTGCGATGGCACTTTGTAAAACTACCAAAATCCAGCAATAAAGATCATCTTGAATCAATTTGGTTTGTGTTTTGTTGAAGATTGCTAGAGATTGTAGGTGGAGTGAAGCATACAACCACATATAAAGGTGTTGATTCACTGCCAAGAAAACAGAGTAATAGATCAAGCAGTTGGGGCAGTCGAGCAGCAAAATGTTTCGACAACGTACGAACTGGTCGCAAAGCAGCACTGAGCGGTCGTAATCTTCATCGAGCCTGTGCACAGTCAAGCGAGCGGTTGAGTAGAGCGTCTTGCGGTCGTATTCTACCTCTGTAAGTTAGATTGCTTTTTTGTTAGTTTAAGGTTTATTACCAGGTGCTAAAAGCAGTAACAATCATTCATTCCCTCTGATTGCTGTCTTTGATCCTACGCTAAAGAAAAGAAAATATTCACTCACTATGAATACTCATTTACTCAAGTCTGAGCTCCTCAACAAAGAAAATCTCACAACGAAAAAGAAATTGACAAGAGATAAAAACCTGCTGCCTGCAAAGCACAGCTACACGGCTTGTAAAGCATAAGCCCCCACACGGTTTCTCCTTTCTTACCAACTCAGCTCTTAATGCTCGCACGTGCTCACCGACCAGCCGACCAAGAAACGAAGCCATGGACGGCAGCGACATCGCCACCGGAGGCGGCGGCCACAGCGGGGGCACGGGCATCCACATCACGGCGCTGGACGGCATCGTGAACGTGAACTCGCTCTTTAGCCTCGCTGCCTTCATCGGCCTGGCGTGGCGCCCCTCCTCCGACGGACCCGGGCTCGCCGACGGCGCCGACCGCCTGGGCGCCGCCTGCGCCGCCGGGGACCGCATCGAGTCCGACCTCGTCTCCTTCCACGTCCTCGCCTTCGCCTGCTTCCTCTTCTCCAGCCTCGTCGCGCTCTGCCTCAAGCAGATCGTCCGCACCTATCCCCAGTACCGCGGCGCCTCCGGCTCCAGCTCCAGCTCCGCCGCCGTCAGCCGGACAGCGAGGATCAACCGGGCGGCGCTCCGGGTGGGGATCCTGGCGTCGGCGGTGGGGTCCGTGTGCGGGTGCGGGTTCCTGATGATGGCCCTGGTCAATGTGGTGCAGGTGAAGCTCGGGCGGCTCGGGTGCGGAGACGGCGGCTCCGCGGCCTGGGGCGCGGTCATCCCGCTCGTCACGCTCGTGCCGGCGGCCATGCTGATCTACATCGGCATCGTGTTCTACGCCTTCACCCGCTAGCTAGCTGAGCCGGATCAAGAAACGCCACCAAAATGGTCACTAGATTCAGATGTTTCCACTACATTTTGTTGTCCTTTAAATCTTGCGCGTGGTGAATCGTGAGAGGGAAACGATGCAACTGAGATGTATCATGTATGTATGTGTGTATGTTTGTGTTCTTGGAGGTCCTAATTGCCTTGGCCGAGCGCATTTCGTGTCTCAGAAGCATGGAAGTTGCAGAAATTGTCTTTTTTTTTTCCTTTTCAAGGCCTTGATCGGTTCAGCTTCTGACTTATTTTTTATTATTTATAAATTTTGTCTTTTTCTGAATATTTGGCTTTTTGTTGAGCTTTTTTGTCGGTTCTTTTTTTCCCGTATTCGTTTGTATTATACATATTGAGCTAACATATTTTTTATATTTTTAAATTTAATTATGTTAAATAAGTCTCTATCAGCTACAGTGTTTTTTTAGTCAGTTACAGTATTTTCAGTCATAAGCTTTTGAGCTCAACCGATCGCCACCTTGACCTGCTGCACAAGAGCATTTGGATCTCAATAACTGGTAGTAATATTTAGTTATTTACTAGGCATCCGTTTTTGTACTTGATGTTGTATGTCTGTCAGGTAAGATCACTTGTCTGTGTACTTGGAGACATCTAGTCTAAACTGTAGTCGTGTGATGTAGCAATTGATCAAGGAAATGACACTGAAGTAGCTCCAGTATATGTAACCCGTATCACCGAAAATGGCGTGGCAAAAATCATGTATGAGCCAGTCCTGGTACTCAGATGTATAGCTGATGGTAATCAAGCAGAAACACTTGTGGCTTGCCTGTCTGTGTACAAGATACATACTTGAGCAGAACAGAGTGTTGTTTGCGAGCTCGACAGACATCAAATTGTTTGGTGATACTTATTTACAGCAGGAATAATGAATAATAGACAAAAGTTCAGTGTTTGCTCACGTCTCAATGCGGACTACAAGTTTACAGACCTCTAGCTACCAGCACTGTCAACACCTCCTCCAATCACAAGGCAACACCCAACATCAAGAAATGCCAGGAAAAGTAAAAGAATTACATAAGAAAATTAGTAACGTTTAGTATGTTTCCTGGGGAAGCAAGTAAAAGTGAAACTTACTAATCAAGCTCATGGTAGTCCATTTGGAATCAGGACATGACAACTCTAGAATGAAATATTAGAAACAGAAAACAGCTCGGACAAATTTGAAAGCCAAGGTCAACGAGCTTTCGCATTGTAGGGCCTGTTTGGCAACAGCTGCGGCTTATGATTTTTAGTTGAAATTTTTGAATTTTGGCTGTTTACGGTACAGATTGCGGAGAGATAGATACTCACTTGCGATTTTAGATAGTACATATGTTGGGCTTTTAACATGTACATTGTTTTACTTATAGACCCCGTCTTGAGAAAATACTCCGTTTGAAAGCTAGGTACTATAGCAAAAATCAAAAGTCACCAGCTTCGGAGGAAAAGAACAGGCCCGTAGCAGCATTTATCCATTAGTGGAATTCAACACAGAGCATTTGATGGGGTACACGAACCAACAGTAAATGAAGCAAACACAATGAAATGCAAATGATGGATCTTCAGAAAACATACTTCTAGCTATACTTCTAGCCGTGGCCGTTGCTGCCACCGTCGAGCGGCGCAGCCTATTGTCGCCTCGGCCGGCGGCCATTTCGGTGCTCTGGCTGGTGCCACAGTTCACCCTCATGGGGTTTGACTGTTTAATAATTTTAAAGCAGTAGAATTGCTTAGATAAGCTAGTCAGTCATTATAATCCTACAATGAAAAAATTGATATCATATGCTTTAATCATTTTATTCAAATAATTTTGTGGCAATAGGCATTGCTGCTGTTTATGAAGTAAAATAAAATGATAAAATAGTTTAGACTTGAGTGGATGGTAAGTTTGGTTTAGTGCAGATTGAGCACGAGAGCTTGTATCGAGAAAGTGCCACCCTAGTTAATTAAGGACCGACATTTGTAATAGTCCAAATTGAGTACTACCGTACAATCACAAGTCTAAATGGGTACGACCTGGCTAATTATTTTGCAATGGCTCCGCTTACATTCCACCAAATGGCTTAATGTGATGTGTCACATAGCGACATTGCCACATGGTGCAAGAGGGGGCTTCTGACTTGGGCAGATTGAACCCATTCAGTAGTGAAACCTTAGCGGGTGAATTCTAGTTGAGTCAACACATTGTAAAAGCCTTATGATAATGACTTAGGCCAGTCTCAGTGGAGGTTTTATGTCCCAGTTTCCAACACACCCATATTTTAGAAACAGTGCAGAAGAGTTTCATCCCCATGAAACTCTCTCTACTCCCATGAAACTTTTATCATCTCTCTCTTCATCAATACAGTGCCATGTCAGCGTATTTAATGCCCATAAAACTCCATGAAACCCCCACTGAGACTGGCTTTAGTCATACACCTTTGGAAGTGTGTCAGATGGGTAGTATAAATTGATTATCTTTTGTGGGTAAAGCTGTACAACCTCTGCAAAGCTAAAACTATTCTAATAGTCGTGCCCACAGTCAAGAGTGGGCAATGTGCACTTTCACATGGTAGATCTTTAGTTTTGGTTTCAAATTAAAAGATTTTGGGAACTTGGAGTGGTTAGAGTACTCAGGTGTGTTTTGGTAGATAGCGCCAGTCAGGTAGATAAAACCTAACTCAGTGAACCTTGGCGGATAGAACCATACTGTCCTTTCTTTGTTAAGCCCTACATATAATTGTATTTTTCCAAGACTTGTGGAGTATTTTGTGTACTCACATGCTACACCCAAACCAATCTCAAAGAATATGAAGATGTAGAAGGAGGAGTCTACAACTACTTCGCGTGTGGATTTGACAAAGGCTTTTCAGAGTTCTAGGTTGCATCTTCCCAGTCAATTGCCTGTGGTAATTGATGGGCCATCATCTAGATTTAGTCGTTGTATCTCCTTCTATAGTTGAGGTTAGTATTCTGACACTGTGGTTATGCCATGATGTATCCTTCTACTCAATGCATTTGCCACAACATTTGCTTTTCTAGGGTAATACTGAATATTCAAGTCATAGTTCTTGATCAATGTGGGGACCCCAGGCATCGAACACGCGAAATCCTCACAAGTGTTCCTACTGGTCCCATGATCAGTAGATAGTACACATATTCATGACATCAAGATCACATCCGTACACATCACATACATTTAATTTACAACAAAGGGGTGAATATATATAAGCGATGCATAATAGTTTGTAACATAAGGCCGACCGGCCAAATAAATAGAAGTATCAAGAGTAAAGTGCAGCAGAAGATAAATAGATATATAGCCGAGTTCAGAGGTATGCCACCATAGCCTATAGGTAACCAACTAGAGTTAGGCCCTAGAAAGACCCATCGTCGAATTCCTAGTGCCGGGGGAAAAATACACGTTGTCAAGTATATATACCTTCTCATTCTCTGAAAAACAATAATATAAGATAGGTTGAGTATATTTTATACTCAACCAGACTTGTAGTGCATCGTAACACACACAAGCATATATATAGTTTAACAATGAATAAGGATCTATCCTATAAATTATTTTCAGCATGAAGCTGTTTTTGTTTACAATATCGACAAGTAGTAATTTGTAATGGAATTGTAAAGAGCATTTGATATATAATGAAATAATATTTATATAACTTTAATAACAGTAAATCACATCTATTTACAGCCCCCCTTGGCTATGAATTATCGAATCGTTTCCCAACCATGGGCATGGAAAATGCGACATGTACATGGCATCATAATTTCTAACGTAATAGTTTTGTAAAAAGAAAGCTATACCCATTGTGGCTGCATCCAAGCATGCTCACGATAGCACGGCTATTTAAATAGTTTTTAATACCCTCAAGAGTTTGTACAACTTTACCCACATGAGATAATCAAATATATTGTCAAAAACTTCACGCTTCCTTAGGCATGTGATGAAATTGATTATCATATAGCCTTTACACCATCTAGTCGTATCTTTGCACCAACCCAATGAAGGAAAAACCCTCACTTAAGCGTGTCCTTCCCCCCAAGTGAGCATTCATCATTGTATTGGCAAGCATTGGTCCTAATGCCATGGTGAAAGGAGACCCTACAAGTAAACTTTCCAAGAATGCCCTCACTACTTCGGCCTACCAAAATGCAAGGTTAGTCCTAGATAATTTAATCAGCTAAAGCCAAAACTCATATAACATATGTGGTTATACAGTTAGACTTAGATGTGTGGCAATAGCATTCGGTACTTAATTAACCTGGGTAAGAATCTCCCCCTATCTACATGCGAGATTCTTTCTCACATTTGATAGTTCATAATATAACTCAGCCACATCAAATCTAGGTTTTTCCATTTTATTTTATAACAAACTAATAGAGCTTGCTCCTGTGGTACAACATTTTGAAATCATCCCTGTCCACATGCAAGTTTTTCCAAAATATCAAACTCAATGAAAACTAGCGCGTAGTTAAGCATCTAGACCATATAATCACTGAAATATACCCAAATTTTAACATTAGCTACTGTCTAACTATGTCCCTAGGCTACAAAGTAAGGATATCAAATTTACAAAAAGATTAAATGCATACAAGCGAATATAACTACCGTACCCACAATATATTAACTTTAGTGAAACACACACACATGCATAACAGATTTTTCAAATAATATATAATAATTAAAATAGTAGGATCAACATGGTCAAAGGGGATGCTTGCCTTGCTCTTATTTCTCAAAGAATGGTTTGAGTGTTCTCAAAGTTGTCCGACGCAACGGCATCTATTCGGTTAAATCCAGTGAATACAAATGAGAGCCAAGTAAATTAAAATGGTGACAAAATTTAAATATTTCTACATATTTTGCATAGAACATGATTTTTAAAAATATTAGAGAAAAAATGACTTACTTTGGAGTTCGTATGCAAAAGTTATGGCCATTTGAATTTTATTCGATTTCAAAAATAATGAGAAAATGAAAATAGCATTGTACTTCTTCTCGGTGGCGACGAAGTGACGGGTGACTAAGGTCGAGCAGGTGAGCAAGAAATCATGGGTGTGCATTCAAAAATAGATGGCATCAACCGCGGCTGAGCAGCGCTGGTGTGGCGCATGTGAGATGGAAGATGAAGTCTACCACTAAGGTCCAGCTCGCCAGCGAGTGATGGTAAGGCGATGGGTGGGGTCCAATCCCATTCATCAATGTTTAAAGGATAGAGAGAAGGCGTAGAGTTAAAAAATGCACTTTGGCAATGGACAAAGGAGAAAGGATTAATTAATCAAAGCGGTTTGGTTCGGCTGACATGTTTGAGAAATTTTTATATGCACCAGATGAGCACTAAAAATTATGAAATCTTTTGTGGAGACTCCTGACATAGTTCATATTGTGTAATTTTTTTAGAATTTTATATGCATTGTATTTTCTTAAAAAAGCTTTGAAGGCTACCGTTTTGTGTATTATGCATTATTTTGATTTAAATAAATTCAAGAACATGTTAAAAACTTTATTTCCAGTGCCATGAATATATTTGTGAGTTTTGAATTGTTTTCTACTATAAATTCTCCTAGGTCATTTTAGGATCATCCTTTCAAATTTGATTTCAAATTCAAATTGAATTCTTTCCAATGTACATTTCTTTTGAAAAATTGTGTTTGCAAACTACTTTCCCAAAGAAACTCCAAATAAAGCCAAGGAAATAATATGCATGCAAAATTTTTTAAATTCCCTCATTTTTTACATTTCCTGAAGTTCAGGATGTTACAATGAATTCTAACTATCTTCGTTGCCTCAAATTCAAGTCTGATTGGGTAAAGATATACTTCAGATTCTTGTGGTCAGAAAATATTTCACAATGTTTTTCCAACAGGTAATATCTCCATTTCTTTAAAGTGTGTACTACGAGTGCTAATTCTAAGTCATGTGTGGGGGTAATTTTCTTCATGAGGTATCAATTGTCTTGAAGCATAAGCCACAACTCTCGCATCTTGCATCAACACACATCCTAATCCTTATCTTGAGGTATCACAATAAATTTGAAAAACCTTTTTAAGATCAAGAAGTATTAGTACTGGGGTTGTAGTCAATTTAATCTTTTATTCCCGAAAGCTTTCTTCACATTTATTTATCCATTCAAATGGGTTGTTCTTCTTGCGAAGTTAGGTAAGAGGGCATGCTATTTTTGTGAATCTCTCTATGAATCGTCAGTAGTAACCTACCAATCCCTAAAAACTCCTAATCTATGTTACTATCTTTGGGTGCTTCTCCTCCATTACTCTTTCACTTTGTCTGGATCAACCTTTACTCTTTCTTTTGTGATAATATGCTCTAAGAAGGCAACTTCTTTCATTCAAAATTCACATTCGGTAAACTTAGCACACAGTTGATGTTCACATAATTTATTTAATGCCAAATATAGGTGTTATTAATGTTCTTCTTCACTCTTTAGAGTATATCAGTATGTCATACACAAAGACTACCACAAACAGATCTAAGTAATCCATGTAGACCTAGTTCATTAAGTTTATAAAATTGCTGGTGCATTGGTTAGACTAAATAGAACTACTGTGAATTCGAATAACCCATATCTTATGATAAAATAGTTTTCTCTCAATCTTACTCTTGGATCTTGAGCTGATGATATCCAGACCGTAAATCTATCTTGGAAAATACTTTAGTTCCTTT
This sequence comes from Dendrocalamus sinicus, assembly GCA_036346575.1. NCBI lineage: Eukaryota > Viridiplantae > Streptophyta > Magnoliopsida > Poales > Poaceae > Dendrocalamus > Dendrocalamus sinicus. Next base: position 17,030,745 of record CM070661.1, on the reverse strand, counting down.
AAGTTTATTAAATGTATCATCAATTCTTGGTGAAAGGGTATTTGTTCTTAATGGTCACAACATTTAATCCTCTGTAGTCTACACACATTCTCAAACTTTTATCCTTCTTTTTGGCAAATAATATTGGTGCTGACCAAGGCGAAACACTAGGGTGGATAGACTCTTTGTCTATTAATTCATCCAACCATTTCTTAAGTTCCTTCAACTCATTTGTTGACATTTGATATTAGGGTTTGGTAATTGGCTCGGTTCCTGGAATCGATTCTATAGCAAATTCAATCTATCTATCTAGTGGTCTTCTGAGCAATTCTTCTAGAAAAACATCTAGGTACTCTTGGATCACTAGTATTTGAGTTACTCCTTCTGCCATCAAGCTATTAATGTCTCCTTCTAGTTCTTCTATCAAAGTATGGTCGGTTATCACTATTACTTTCTCTTCTTCTAAATTACTCGATGTAATTGACTCCTTTTCATAATCCATTTTTGCCTTGTGTTGGGTCAATCAATTTATCCCAAGAATGGCCATTCAATCCTCTCATTTTCAATAGTAGCAAGTCTACTTTAAATCTAATCCCTTGTATCTTTAGGTTTAACTTACTACACCCAAACTGGGATTTCATCCTACTCCCAAGTGTTTGAAACATGTAGGGATTTTGTTAAGGAGCCAAAGACAACTGATTTTTCACTACAAATGCCAAACAAAAAATGAATAGGTAGCTCCAGATTCAAATAAAACCAATGAGAGCTTTGAATGGATCAAGAATATACGAACTATGACGTCAGTAGCTCCTACGGCTTCCTCGGTAGTGATGTGGTTAATATGTATCTGAATTGTTCTTGGAGTGATCCTTCCTCTTCCTGTGGTCTATCCTTCTAATCTTCCCACCTGACTTATGGATTGTAGCATTCCTCCTTGACTGACTAGTGCGGCTGTAATTGTCCTAGAGGTTGCCTATTAACTTTTGGCTTGTGTTTTTGCCACTTCATATGGTAAGCCTCTCTTCGGACATTGGCTTCGATAGTGTCCAGTCTGTCCATATTGGAAACAAGTTACTAACCTTAGTAGGGAATTTCTTTAGTAATGATTCCCTCCATAAGTATGGCATTGCACCATGGTAGGTCGAGGGGCATTGTATTGTGATCTTGGGGCTATAGTAATTGGTCATCTTTTTCGAATTTTTCTTCTTTCTTGATATCTGAATGGTGGAGACATCATCATTCTTCCATGTGGTTAGCTTGATGATGATGATACCATATGTTTTGCTCTTCTCTTCCAGGTGTCCTCTAAGTCACCACTTGTTTCTTCTGATACAAAGAGTTTGTTCACTATAGATGTTAAATCTTTGAAGTCAAGGGCTGAGATGTGAAACTTTAATGGTTTTTGTAATCCTTGAGTAAATCATTCCATCTTCTTCTCCTCTCTATTGGTATCTTCAAGGGCATAGCAAGCTAAATGATTAAACTGATGAAAGTGTTCCATTGTAGAACGTCCACCCTGCTTAAGAGCAAGAAATTTCTAGCATTTTGTAGCAACAACGCCAGAAGTTATGTGGGCTTTACTTACAAGTGACTAACAAGAAATTTAATAGTGGCTAACTTGTGGGACAGGCTAATATTTTATTTCTTTTTTGTTTATTTCCTTTAAAGAAATGATTGGTGTGGCTGACAAGTTGGACTAGAGCACAGTGAGGGTTCACATGTCAATGGCTAAGAGATCTAAAATAATGTCAGTGGCTAAGAATTTAAACCTAGTTTTAATTAAGTTTCTTAATTAGTTTGGCCCACATGTCAATGGATAATTATCACTAATTTAATGAGCATCATTAACCCTAATTAATTATGATCTTAACTAATTACCAAGCTACAATGCTCCCCCTAATTACAGAGGAGGTGCTCATTGTCATGCTCATCACCAACAAGGCAAGCGATGGTGAGCGCCGACAATCCCTAAAATAGGTTGCCGAGACCACAATGATCCTATGGGTGAAGACAGCATGGCCGACAGTGAACCACCGAGGTGGCACGACGGCACATAGCGATGGTGAAGCTTGACCATCATGGTAGCCATGGCTCTAGTGGCACAGTGAGCAATCTAAGGGGTCTGAGAGCATCTAAGGGACATAGAGAGCTCATCGGAGGTGTTGGCGAAACTCAAGGAGGCTCAGAGTGAGCTAGCATTGTTGACCTAGGTTGGCGCGGTGGAGAATCACAACACCAATATGCTAGTATCGATGTCTACCAAAATTGAGGGAGGGCAAAGTGAGAGGGAGGTAAGAGGGTGCTTTACCCACAAGGAATTGTACTATGGCTCACTGGAGAGGCAACGGTGGCAGAGGGGCGATTTTGACTAGAGAGAGAAGACAGTGGTACCGACAAAATTCGTGCAAGGAAGAGCTTGATTGAGTGAAGGGCAATGACGAGGGAGGTGCAAGGAAGCAATGCGAGGCATGGTGTGGCTTTTATAGCCAACGGAGGCGACTAGGCAGCATGGGCAACGCAAGGTGCGAGCAGAGTTACGATGTGGAGGAGCAGTGGCAACTAGCATCACCATGGTGTGGGCACAAGGGTCACGACGGGACAGGGTGCACGCAATAAGGTAGAAAGATAAAGCTAGCAGTGCATGCGGTGGAAGGGCTTTCACGGCCAGTCATTAGTGTGGCAGTTAGGCCCCGTTTGGCACAGCTCCACCACCGGCTCCTGGAGCTGTTTGGAGCCGTTTTGTGCCAAACGGGGTAAAATAAAATAGCTCCACCCAAGGAGTCCTTTAAAATCTGCTGAGATAAAAGTAGCTCCTTGAGTGAAGCTGAAAAAAATAGCTCTACCTAGCTCTACTTGTGAAGTAAAAAAAAACAGCTCCCTTAATGTCAGGAGACGGTGTGGCAGCGTCGAGGCAATGCGGCTGGCTGTGTCATGTGCACTTCAATGCAGCAGGTGGGTGACGGGACGATGGTGATGTGGACGGGACGCACGCGAAAGTGGACAGTGACACGGTCAAAAATTGCGGGAGTGAGCTGGCACAAGAGCGCGGGCGAATCACGACGTGGCCAGGGCGGGGAAGTGAGTGCAGGCTGAGGCATGTGCTTGGCATGGTAGAGGTAGCTAGCGACTTGTGTAGTTGAGATCTTTTCATGCATCCTACGTATTTAAGTTTGCTGGAGGCCATAAAACTTGTAAAACTTAGCCCTAAGGCCCTATTTTCTGCTGAATGTGTGAATTGTGTTTTGTTTAAAAACTCAAACCATGTTTGAGATTATGTCTATGTCTGTGTGCAACTAGTTTCTCGGATAGATTTGCGGACGTGAGGCACCAACTTGTAAATCATCGACGTCCCCACAGGTAGCCTACTTGGAAACGTAGGAATAGAAAATAGGGGAATGCCCACAAACACAGAAAATACATAGGAATGTAGTGACAAAACAGCTAGCCGGAGCACGATGGGAGCAGGCAGCAAGCGCTGCAGCAGACGGTGGTGAGTCGCTTTCGGGACGACTGCGAGCTCTCTGCGTTTCTTGGGAGCACGCAATCGTATGAAGTTTTCCCCTTGGATCAGAGCTCGCCTCAATTTTGTTTTCCTCCGGAAGGACAGGCATTCTTCCCTTTCCTTTGGAATTTGGCTTGCCGATTCCTCCATTCCAAACCAATGATGGAAATCCCTTTCATTCATGCGGTGCCTTTTTTTTAACGTGTAATATATCTGCACAAGCCTTTTATTGACATGTCTGTAAGCTTGACTCTTCCCGTTTACCAAGTGGTTTCAACTCTCAATAAGAATGGTCACGTTCTTTTAAGTTAGATTTATGATTTTTAACTATAATTTATTAGTTTAATAAATAATAATTATTGAAAAAGTTAAAACTAAAAATGCGGTTGAAAAATTAAAAATAACGGGCGAGAGGTGAGAGGAAGAACACCATCCTGGTGAATTTTCCCAGGCAGACTTAGTCAGAGGCCCATATGGAGGAATTGAGATTCTCTGCGTTACGTGGAGTCACTGATGTGTGGGCCCCACGCGACGTGGGCACCACGCGCAGTGACCCAACGTCATCTCAGAGGAACTCGTTCCCATTTGGAGAGGCCTCGCACGGAGAGTCCTTTCCGTCCGGTCGATCCCCAGCCATTTAAGAGTGGGGCATATTTACAAATCACTAGTAACTATAGGGTATATATGCAATTTCCCCATCCCCAGTGGAAAAACTAAGCGCCTCTTCGCTTCGGCGCTTCGCCTTCGCCGCGTGCCTCTCTCCCTCCCTCGCGACAGCCGCCGCCACGCGCGCCCTCCGCCTCCATGCGCGGCCTTCCCTCCGGCGTTACCTCGCCTCCACGGCTCCACCAGCGGCCAGCCGATTCATGACGTGCGTGGCGAGGAACGCTGCGGCCGCGCTGCTTTCGCTGCCTACTCTATCATCTCCGTCCACCGCCGCGCTCCTCTTGAGAGCCCGAGCCCTCCGCGCGAGAGCGCTCGGAGCAGGCTTGGCTCGGGTGCTCCGCGAGCGCGTCTCCGTTCCGAGCTCGTTAGCCAGAGGTCGTTACTTCCACAGTGCACGCGGGGTGTTCGACGAAACCCCGCAGAGGAGCGCGCCCGCGTGGACGGCGGTCATCGCCGGCTGCGCACGAGGCGGCCGGCACGCGGAAGGCATGCGCGCGTTCGTGGAGATGCTAGCCGGCGGCGGTGCCGCGCCGAACGCGTTCGTTCTTGCCGCCGTCCTCAGGTGCTGCGCCGGGCTCGGCGACGTGGAGTCCGGCAAGCGCGTCCACGGGTGGATGCTGAGGAACGGGGTGCATCTGGACGTTGTGCTGTGCAATGCGGTTCTTGATATGTACGCCAAGTGTGGCGACTACGAGCGCACCAAGCGGGCGTTCGGAACGATGGCTGAGAGAGACGCCGTATCCTGGAACATTGTGATTAATGCCTGTCTGCAGAACGGCGACGTTCTTGGATCGATGCAGCTGTTCGATGAATCGCCGTTGCGAGACGCTTCGAGCTGGAACACGATCATCTGCGGCCTGATGCGAAACGGGTGTGCCGCGGAGGCACTGGACCGCCTGCGTCAAATGGCACGAGCTGGAGTGGCGTTCAATAGCTACACGTACTCCACGGCGTGTGCCTTGGCCAGCATGCTTTCCTTGCCGGACCTGGGCCGGCAGCTCCATGGCCGCGTGCTGACAGCTGCACTGGAGAGTGACGCATTTGTTCGGAGCTCTCTCATGGACATGTACTGCAAGTGTGGCGCAATGGAGGCTGCTGTGTCAATCTTTGACCGCTGGTCACAGCTCACCGGCGACATGAACTTTGCATGGAGCACTATGGTCACCGGGCTCGTCCAGAACGGCAGGGAGGAAGAAGCTCTCGAGTTCTTCCGTGGGATGTTGCGTGAAGGGGTTGCTGCTGATCAGTTCACCCTCACCAGTGCAGCTGCAGCGTGTGCTAATGCAGGGATGGTTGAGCAAGGCAGGACAGTGCACGGCTGTGTCGAGAAGCTAGGGCACAGACTGGACGCTCCATTGGCATCTGCCATTGTCGACATGTATGCTAAGTGCGGAAACCTTGACGACGCTTGCAGGATATTCGACAGAGCTCGCACCAAGAATGTTGCTCTCTGGACTTCAATGCTGTGCTCCTATGCGTCGCACGGGCAAGGCAGGATGGCAATAGAGCTCTTCAACAGAATGACTGCAGAAAAGATCACACCAAATGAGATTACCCTTGTCGGTGTTCTATCTGCCTGTAGCCATGGCAGATTGGTCAGTGAAGCAGACCACTACTTCAAGCTGATGCAAGAAGAGTATGGAATTGTTCCGAGCATTGAGCACTACAATTGCATGGTTGATCTCTACGGTCGAACTGGACTACTCGACAAAGCAAAGAACTTCATTGAGGAAAACAACATTAACAATGATGCTATTGTTTGGAAGACGTTCCTGTCAGCTTGTCGACTTCACAAGCATATGGAGTACGCAAAACTTGCTTCTGAAAATTTGGTTCAGCTGGAGCAATGTGATGCTGGATCATATGTTCTGCTGTCAAACATGTATGCCACCAACAGCAAATGGCTTGACACTTTCAAGCTCAGAAGTTCAATGCGGGAAAGGAGGGTGTGGAAGCAGCCCGGACAATCTTGGATCCATCTGAAGAACATTGTACATACGTTTGTCGTAGGGGACGTGTCGCACCCGAGATCAGCTGAAATTTATGCTTACTTGGAGAAGCTGATGGAGAGACTGAAGGAAATGGGGTACACAAGTAGAACTGATCTTGTTGTTCATGATGTAGAGGAGGAACAGAGGGAAACAGCTCTGAAGTTCCACAGTGAGAAGCTTGCCATTGCGTTTGGGATCATCAGCACTCCTCGTGGGGCTCCACTTCGGATCTTCAAGAATCTGCGTGTTTGCGTGGACTGCCATGAAGCAATAAAGTACATAAGCCGAGCCGCAGATAGGGAGATAGTTGTTCGAGACTTGTATCGGTTTCATCATTTCAAGGATGGTAGGTGTTCTTGCGAGGATTTCTGGTAAAAGTTTTGTATTGAGTTTTGACCATTTCTGATGACCAATTGTAGACTGAAATGTAATTGCACATGCATGACCTGTTTTAGAGATTGCGGTTGACTAATACTGTATATGGATTAACCCTTTTATAACGGTTTATGGCTAATGTATATTGGTTAACCATATTAAGCCTTTTGTACCCTCGCCGAAAATATAATAGTTCGTCCATTCCCATGTACTCTCACCAGCCCCAAACTTGGATAATCCTTTAATACGTGTGTATCAACCTAAAAGTACATTAAAACAAAGAGGGAACAATTATACATAGATTTTTGTTTTTTTTGTCTCAACCCTTAATGGAGTTCTGACTCCTCACTGCACTATATCATCATTTCATTGTTAACAGCATCACATGTTCACATGTTCAGAAGCTCAACAATGTACCTCCATTTGTTCTTTTGTTTGTCAACAAGCTTAGTTGTGCTATTTAAGCATCTATTTTGTGACAACTCATTAGTTACTAGTAACCGGGCACGTGCAATGCACGTTTTGCCTAATATATATTGCACCACATATATAAGCCTATCCAAACATAAAAAATGATAGTGATAGTAGATAGTACTGTTAGTCATGTAAGATATGAGGGCATATCCACCACTGGATGCACTCCTATGCATCCTATTCGAAACACAATAAGAATGACCATGAAAATCCCGAAAGAAATGAGTCAAATGACAACATTGACACTATATATTTATCATGCCATAAACTTTCAAATCTAAATTCGAACCAATCATCAAATACATGTAAACATCAGCTACCAATAAATTCTGTTTGAATCTATAATCAGCAAAAAAAGCCAATAATAAGGTTATAATCAAAAGCACAAACATATCATTTACCAAAAAATTCTGTTTGAACCTAGATAAATGTAAATATCTACATCTGAAATCAACACACTGCATTACATCCGTCGTTGAGCTACATAGGACTGACTTTTAACACACATCGTAGATAAGGGTAGTAACAGAAAATGCCCTATCTTGAAACCCATAAAGTATTCGATAGTTCCTTCAACTGTCTTCAGCACAAATAGCCTTTTTTTCCAACATGCAAGAAAACTGTGTGTCATTGTATTAAGCAAGAAAGAGAAAAGTTTTAGTTACGACAACAATGGTACTCCAAAGGCGCGCCTAAACACCTAACGAAAGAAGAAAGAGTAAATTTCATAAAACCTGCGGTTTTGGTTTTGAGGCAAAGGTAATATAAAACGTCAGGTTTTACAATTTTTTCAAAGAACGAAAGGTTTTTGGGCAAAATTTTCAAAAAAAAACCTGGGTAGACCACTGGCCATCCATTTTGCTCCAAAATTTATGCAATCTACCGATACGTAACAAAAATACATTGTATTTTCAAGTATATAGCCACAGACCACAGTACACTCTTATAAGACTCTCTTTCCTCTCTCATCCTAACACTCCCTCACCTCTCTCCAACAGGCGATGGCAGAGGTGGCGATGACCATGCCGTCGACCAAGAAGGAGCCGACACCAACCGGCTACACAAATCATGTTACTGTCATGTAGCTAGTCATCAACTATCGAGTGGTGCTGTGACTGGCTACATAGATCCCGTTATTGTCCTGTAGCTAGTCATTGTGTTGCCTCCTCGGTCGTCAGGCAACGCCGCAACTGGCTACCCAGGTCTTGCTGCTCTCGTGTAGCTAGTCGTTGTGCTACCTCCTTCTTGATTACTGGCGGGCCTCGCACTACCCCCTCTGTCATCGCCGGTGCGAGAGAGAGGCGTATAGAGTGAGTGGTGTACTATGGAACCGACAAATGTCTATATACTAAAAAATACCTTGTATTGGACAGCCGGGTAGTGTATATGTGTGTTTTGAAACATTTTGCTCTAAAACATAAGATTTCTTAAAAAAATTATAAAATCTAAGGTTTTGTATTACCTTTGATCTAAAACCTAGGATTTTCTAAAATTTACTCAAGAAAAAAAAAGACAAAAGGCGGCACCTTAAAGAATAGCAACCAATCGTCAAGAATGGAGAATCGAGAAAACAACCCGCTAGCACAAGCCACTTTCCACTGGCTGTATTCCTCTTTGATATCTGTAACAGGTGGCATATGTGTCTCACGTTCATCTCCTGCCAGATCAATCTTAATGGGAGGATGGTGATAGGAGTTAAGCACCGTTTGTAACTTATTGCTTTTAAATTTTAACTGTTCATAAGAAAGAATACGAAGAGAGACAATCGCATATGATTTTAACTGATATAGTTAAAGTTGGTACAGTGTCTATTATAGTCAATTTCTGTCTTAAAAAGATACACCTTTTGAAAGATATTTAATGCATCAAAAATCGAAAGTCAAAAGTAATAGACACAAAAAAAAATCTCAGCCATCTTTTTTGCCTGTACTCCTTGCTGAGTGGTTAACAACCATTCCTACAGCTTGACTGTAGTAGTTGGCATTAAGCTTTGTTCCCAATCCACAACAGCAACAACTTACCAGAATGTGGTCCATTGTTTCATTTTCCTGCTGACAAAGGACACAAACGTGATAGTTTGTATGCCTCGTCACTATAATCAATCCGGCGCTTAGCAGCGATCTTGCAGCGCTAGCCACACAAAGATGGCCTCGATATTTTGAGCTGCAATTTTTATCTGTATTTTTTAAAATGATGATGGACGATGAAGACACTGACATAAATAATATATATAATTTTAAAATCAAAAAGCCGTTTAAAAAACTACCTTATTTGTTTTGATTTTTAGAGAAGTCAAAATCAAAAACAAACATAAAAAAGAACAGATCGATGATTTGCTCCTTGGGAGAAAGTCTTGTACCTTAACTGGGAGAGATATAAGCTTGTTAGTTATCGAACACCAGATGAGCTGATCGGCAACATTTCTTGTAGGTGAACTCTCAATTACCTGAAATGAGTCAGTTTTTTTTTTTGTGAAATCAAGCAATTATCTGAAACATTTTTCCTACACATCCACACTTTCGAGCTTCTGAAGTAACACATCAAACATTTTAAAATAAGACAAACCTTTGAAAAAAAAGGGAAAAGGCCTGAATCTACACGGATCTGTTGGATCTTGCAATTGAACCATAATTGCGTTTATGGTTTTCCAACAATTGCCAAATTGCGAAAAAAGAACAGAGAAATTGTGCAACACAAAAAGTAAACAGGGAAATTTGAACCATGTTGTAGGGGTGGCCCCCACCTAAACCCAGCAGGCCTGTTAGAAGGTTATAAAGCCCAGAATAGATCATGTGTAATGACATAAGCGCCCCTGAAGGGAATACTCAGATGTAAGGGTATAATTGTAAAAACACTCCCCATGTATATGTGTATATATATATATATATATATGTATATATATATATATGTATATATATGTATATATATGTATATATGTATACATATATATACATATATATATACATATATATATATGTATATATGTATACATATATATACATATATATATACATATACATATATATATATATATATATATATATATATATATATATATATATATATATATATATATATATATATACATATATATATATACATATATATATATATATATACATATGTATATATATATATATGTATATATATATATGTGGAATACAGGCCATGGGGAAGACCCAGGCCATTACTCTTTACACTCTCCACTACCACCTCTCTCTCTGTTTGGTCTGTAACCACAACAGTTGGCGCCGTCCGTGGGGAGGACAGGAGTAAGCCTGAAGTTCGAAGGAGGATGGCACCGAAAAAGGCTTCGTCGACGGCGGTGAAGGGAAAGAAGACGGCGGGGGCGGAGCGTCGCGTGAGTACTAGGGCTTCGGCATCGGCTGTCGCAGGCACGGGTGACGACGCGGGCGCGGTGGTCGAGGACGTCGACGCTCGCGCTGCAGCGACCAACCCGCCACCGCATCGCGACGATCGACCCGCCACGCGCTGCGGCGCGACGATCGACCGCGCCATCGGATCGCGACGACCGACCCGCCATCGGCTGCGCGGCGACCGACCCCGCCACCGCCGCTACCGACAGTTCGGGAGCCCGTGAGGTGATCGTACCCGCGCTGACCCATCCGCTGGGCGCATCGGCGGCCCCGCCAGCGCAGGCGGTGGAAAGCGCCCTGCTGGCGGCCCTCAAAACGTTCCAGCAGGAGCTAGGGGATCTTCGTGGGGCTGTCCGAGACATACAAGAGGCTCGGAGCCAGCAGGCCGCGCCAGTGGTCGCGCTAGAGCCCACGCCGGAAAGGGCGGACAGCCGCGACGCCCCCACATCCAGCCGTGTCCCGCTGTGACGCGTCGATCCAGAGTCCCCGCTTTCGGCAGGACTACAGCAGGCGGCGTGGCCCGAAGACTTCAAATTCCCCAGTGTCATCGAGCCCTACAAAGGCGACAGGGACCCCCGCGAGTTCGTGCGCGTGTACGAAACCGCAATCGAGGCCGCGGGCGAAGATGACACCACAAAGGCGAAGGGACTCCCCCTCGCGCTGCAAGGAGTGGCGCTTTCCTGGTTTTTCACCATAGAGCCAAGCTCCATCTACGCGTGGGAGCAGCTCCGCGACCGCCTTCACAACAACTTCCAAGGAAACTATGTTGAGCGAGTCGACGCGGACCAGCTCTTTGCCGTGAAGCAGAAACCTTCGGAGAAGCTCCGAGATTACTTCAAATGCTTCGCAAAGATACGATGCTAAGTCAAGGATGTTAACGAAACCACCGTTGTCAATGCAGCCATACAGGGCCTCCGCCCGGGCCCCATGGCCGAGTACAACGCAAGGAAGCCGATCAAGACAGTGACGAAGCTCTTCGACAAAATGGAGGAATATGCCAGGGCGGAAGAGGACGCACGGCGAAGACAAGGTGACGACTCTGACACCAACCAGGCCGATGGCTTGGCGAAAACCGAAGACCTGCCGAAGGACGGCTCTGCGAAGGGAACGCGCAAGCAGGAGTCGTCGAAGGACGCGCCTGAGCGCAAGGACGCCCCGCACAGGGAGCCGTCCGGTAGGCCCAAGCGCGGCCAGCAGAAGTCGTGGCGAGGCCGGCAGGTCTTCGATATCGAAGGCGGTTCCGAAGAAAACGCTCCCGCTGGTCGTGGCGGCCTGGGGCGCCGAGGTCGAGGACGCGGCCGTGGCCGGGGTCGCGATGATAGAGGCCATGGGGATTACGAGGACCAGCACCAGGGGCTGTGGTGCGAGGTCCACGGTCGGGGCACCCACGACACGCGTGCATGCGTCTCCATCGCGGCGCTCCGCCAAAGTGTCGCCAGGGATAGGAACCCGGAGGCACGCCCGCCCGTGGTGGCCCACGTCCAGCACTCATACGAAGTCCCCATGCAGATCCAGGCACAAGGGACGCAGCCCCACGAGGGCCAGCTGCGGATCCAGGCTCACGTGCAGCAGCCTCGGGAGGGCCTCTTACAGCTGCAGGCTCCGGAGACAGCCCACCGTAGGGTTATCAATGTCATATCTGGAGGCTCCTCGCTGGAGTTCACCTCAGCACGACAGCAGAAGGCCTACATACGGAGACTACACCATGTAGCGGCATACCCGACGCAGGCACCGCCGGAGTGGGCACAGCACGAGATCACGTTCACGCCCGCCGATGCCCACGGCGTGGATCTTCCTCACCAGGACCCCCTGGTCGTCCGGGTGGTTATAGCGGGGTGCGACGTGGGGCGTGCCCTAGTTGACGGCGGCAGCTCCACGAACATCCTGTTCGCCACAGCCTTCGACCAGATGGGGATCCCCCGAAGCCGCCTCGGCCCACCGGGAATCCCGCTGCAAGGCTTCGGAGGACAACCCCTACGGGCGCTCGGCCAAATATGCCTTCAAGTCTCCTTCGGCTGCGACAACAATGTAAGGGTCGAAGATGCCACATTCGACGTGGTCGATCTCCTATACCCCTACAACGCCATATTGGGGCGTCCAATCATCAACTCCTTCGGAGCGGTGCCACACCACGGCTACTTATGCATGAAGATCCCGGGACCGCAGGCCATCATTACCATCCGTGGCGACCAGGATATGGCTCGGCGCATCGAGCACGGCACCAGATACCCCCGCCGCGACGCTCAACGGCACGCGTAGAGTCGGCACCGCAGCACGGAAACCCACGGCGTCATCCGGCGGCGGCTCGGCAAGCCCTACAGATAGCGCAGCTACTAGAGGCTTCGGCTGCGCCAAAGACAAGTGGTTAGTACCTCCGACCTATGTAATCGCTCACCCGCATAAGCGGGAATGTAATAAAGTTCCGTTTGTCGCCAACCTCTCATCATTGTGCGAAAATACGCGGCGAGGGCGCACGGAGGCCTCGCCTACGCGCGCGCTCCCGGAGTATAAACCAAAGACGCACGTTCGCGTGTGCACTCTCCGTAGCCAGGGGTACGGGTATGAGTATAAACCAAAGACGCACGTTCGCGTGTGCACTCTCCGTAGCCAGGGGTACGGGTATGAGTATAAACCAAAGACGCACGTTCGCGTGTGCACTCTCCGTAGCGGGGGTACGGGTATGAGTATAAACCAAAGACGCACGTTCGTGTGTGCACTCTCCGTAGCCGGGGGTACGGGTATGAGTATAAACCAAAGACGCACGTTCGCGTGTGCACTCTCCATAGCCAGGGGTACGGGCATGAGTATAAACTAAAGACGCACGTTCGCGTGTGCACTCTCCGTAGCCAGGGGTACGGGCATGAGTATAAACTAAAGACGCACGTTCGCGTGTGCACTCTCCGTCAAAGACACGGGTATGAGTATAAACGAAGACGCACGTCGCGTGTGCACTCTCCGTCAAAGACACGGGCATGAGTATAAACAAAGACGTGTGGGGGGACGCCTCTGCACGCACTCTACGGAGTATAAATAAGACGCGGATGTTCTCCCTGCGCACTCTACTGAGTATATACAAGACACGAACCCCGCGCACGCCAGGGACTTCGTCCCTGTGTGTACTCTCCGGAGTATAAATACGACGTGGATGTTGACCCCACGCACTCTGCGGAGTATAAATAAGACGCGGATGCTCTCCCTACGCACTCTACTGAGTATAAACAAGACGCGAACCCCACGCACGCTAGGGACTTCGTCCCTGTGCGTACTCTCCAGAGTATAAATACGACGTGGATGTTGACCCCATGCACTCTGCGGAGTATAAATAAGACGCGGATGCTCTCCCTGCGCACTCTACTGAGTATAAACAAGACGCGAACCCCGCGCACGCCAGGGACTTCGTCCCTGTGCATACTCTCCGGAGTATAAATACGACGTGGATGTTGACCCCACGCACTCTACGGAGTATAAATAAGACGCGGATGCTTTCCCTGCGCACTCTACTGAGTATAAACAAGACGTGAACCCCGCGCACGCCAGGGACTTCGTCCCTGTGCGTACTCTCCGGAGTATAAATACGACGTGGATGTTGACCCCACGCACTCTACGGAGTATAAATAAGACGTGGACGCCGATCCCACGCACTCTGCGGAGTATAACTAAGATGCCAATGCTGTCCCTACGCACTTGGCAAAGCGCAAACGCGGCGCGAATCTTGCGTGGCTGTCAATCGCGCACCTCCCCAGCGCGTCGAGGCTCGCCTTCGTACACCATGGGACGTGTACGCAAGGCGTACTATGGAAACCAACTCCGAGAGCTTCACGAAATACCGACGTAGCGCGCGGGGTACAGGGTACCCCAGAGGCTACCCCCACCTCGGGGTAGGGGGATGGAGGTCCGCCTTCGCACGCGCCAGTCCACGAGACTTTAAACAAGTCGTAGTGCAGAGGTCCGCCCTCGCAAGCGCCAGTCCACGAGACTTTAAACAAGTCATAGTGCGGAGGTCCGCCTTCGCACGCGCCAGTCCACGAGACTTTAAACAAGTCGTAGTACGGAGGTCCGCCTTCGCACGCGCCAGTCCACGAGACTTTAAACAAGTCGTAGTGCGGAGGTCCGCCTTCGCGCACGCCAGTCCACGAGACTTTAAACAAGTCGTAGTACGGAGGTCCGCCTTCGCACGCGCCAGTCCACGAGACTTTAAACAAGTCGTAGTGCGGAGGTCCGCCTTCGCGCGCGCCAGTCCACGAGACTTTAAACAGGTCGTAGTGCGGAGGTACGCCTTCGCACGCGCCAGTCTACGGACTCTAACCAAGTCGTAGCATCGAGGTCCGCCTCTGCACGCGCCAGTCTACGGACTCTAAACAAGTCATAGTGTCGAGCTTCGCCTCCGCCGAGGAACAAGGCCCCGGGAGTGCTCGCGCGACCACTTCGGCTAGGCAGGCGGGGCCCCCGCGCAACCACTGTCAACGGCATACTTCGGATGTGGAGACCTTGTCCCAACACAGCATGACCGCCCGAAGCACAGCGCGCAACGCATATCCTAATTGCCAGCAGATGTATACATCGGGAAAATTTTACAAGTACAAAGGCCCGCCAGCATATCTTCCACTCTAAGCCATTATTCGGCGGGCTCGTCCTTAACGCGCGCTAAGGCCAGGACCTCGTCCGAAGAAGATCGGCCCGTCCAAAAGTTCAGTGACTCCTCGGCCCTTTGCCGGCTGGCGCCGCCGGTTGCAAGGTCGGGCGCATAGCGATGCGTCCCAAAGAAGGAGGCTGCCTGGGCACGAGTCAAATAGTCGGGCCAGAGAACAAGTGCGCACTTTATTCACAAAAAGGGGCAAACATTACAACGCACGCCTACACCTAGCCGCCTCGATGTCGCACCTGCGAGTTCTCAGCCCCTTCGGAGGTCCCAGTGTCACCTTCGTCGCGTTGGGGACCTCGTCCAGAAATTGGCCAAGGCTCCCCTCCCCGTAAAGGGACTTCCGGAGCTCGACCTGCGCGGCGGCCACCCCGGCATAGTCCCAGATCCGCTCGTAGAAGTGCTAGATGGCACGACGAACGGCGCGGACGGCACCGGACATTACTCCAGCCCTGCCGGGCATCTCCAGCTGGGGGTCCTCCATCCCGGCGATGTGCGTGCAACCACGGTGCCGTAGGAGCACGCACACCATGCACGATGCCACGTAGGCACAGTGGTTGCCGAAGGTCGTCGCGGCACCACGCGCAGCGTTGGCGGCATCTTTGATCCAGCGAAGGGTCCGCGACAGCTCCTCCGGGCCGAAGGCGTGGTCCGGCACTTTGGCCACAAGCCCTTGGAGATGGCTTTCCAGCGCTTGCATGGCATCCCATGCAACTACCGAAACCTTGCCAAGCGTCTGGTCATGCTCCGCTAGAGTCAAGGCGAGTTCGCCTCTTTCCTTTTCTAGTGAGGCGATTTGTTGCAGAAGGCCGTCCCGCTCCGCCGCATCACCTCCGCGGCCGACTCCCGCGCCGAAGAGGCAAGTCCCTCGGCTTGCGCCTTCACCTCAGCGCACTCTGCTTCCAGCTGGCGGATGCGGGCATCCTGGGCAGAACGGGCCCCCGCGGCTTCGCGTAGCTCCTCCTCGGCGACCCGCAGCCTATCTTCGAGCACCCTTTGCGCATGAACATAGGCCGTTTGCCGGGCCTACCCCAGCACCAGTGTCTGTAGGGCAAAACGACTTAGCAAGCTCAGCATGGCCAAGCATTGTCGCATAAGTAAGTACTTACCCTCACCCCCGACACCTCGAAGGCGTCCCCGAGACGCTCCACCCCGTAGGTATGAAGCGCCTGCTGGCTGACGCTGACGGCCGCGTCATCCACGATCCCATGCCACGCCCTCAGCGTCTCAGATGGAGGAACGAAGTCCGCGGGACTCGGGCGCACGACGTTCGCACCGCCGGCACCAGGACCTCCATGTCCCAGCGAAGGCTCCTCC
This sequence comes from Dendrocalamus sinicus, assembly GCA_036346575.1. Taxonomy (NCBI): domain Eukaryota; kingdom Viridiplantae; phylum Streptophyta; class Magnoliopsida; order Poales; family Poaceae; genus Dendrocalamus; species Dendrocalamus sinicus. Next base: position 17,014,425 of record CM070661.1, on the reverse strand, counting down.
TCCGGAATAAGCGACACTGCAGGCAAGGACGCAGGTGAGCACCGCAAGGCACAACGAAGGATACACCGGGGTAAGCTAAGCCACCTTACCTTCAGTAGCGGAAGGAGGGCTTCGGGGGCCCGCCCCCCTAGTCCCAGGCGGGGGAGCGGCTGCACAAGTCCCCGCGGAAGGCGTGGTCCCGCAAGAAACAGAAACCTCCGCGTTCAGGGCCGGCGCCGACCGTTCCTGCGCGGCGGACGGCGTGGCCTGGGGGGCAGAGGGGGCGGGCACCGCGGGGACTTCGGCATGCGCATCCGAGTCCCACAAGCTCCCGATGCCCGTCGCCACGACGAATCCCCTCGTCGTCCGGTGGAGCTCCGGCCGCAGACACGGCCGCTTAGCCGGAGCAAGCGGCGACGACGCCGCCCCAGCAGCCGCTGCCGGAGAGGTCCCCGCGGCTGCAGCGCCCGGGGGCAAAGATCCCGCCGTGGCAGCTTCTGCGGGGGGCACCTCGGTTTCCGCCGCTGCTGTCGAAGGCTCCACCTCAGCACCACTGGATCGCACAAATTCTGTCTCGGCGACCGCGGCGGGTGATGAGACTTTCCCTCTCCGGCTGATCGTTGCAAGCCCGCCGTCCAGGGCACCCGTCGAAGATCCTTCGCCCCCGGCGTCCGAGCCATCCAAGCCCGAGTCGGCATACTTCGCCGAATCCAACTCCGCGTCTGCCGCGCCCTCGGGAGCGCTAGCAGCAGCGGCGGCAGCTGCCGCACCAAGCACAGCAGACGCTCCACCTCGGCCCCTCTAGCGAGACGGCGCCTTCCTCCTTGGTGCGCCGTCGTCCGGAGCAGCACGATCTGGCACGGAAAGGCCTAGGGCCTCGCACACGCGGCTTATTCGCCCCAGCCCCGCCTCGGCGGTAGCGGATGCGCGCTGCTTGTGCTCCCTACCGGTATACGGCACCAGGAATACGCGCGCGGCCTGCTCCGCATCCTCCAAGCGAATTCCTAAAGCAAAGCAGGAGATTAGACCAACATGTAACGCATTTCGCGTGAACAAAGGGGAGATACGGTCGAGGCTTACGAAGACCGGAGGGTGCCGGCAGCGAGTAGACCCACGGCAAAACATTGTCGTCTCGACGCTTCTCGGTGGCAAGGCGCCAGTCACGGGCGAGCGGCGCCACGCCGTACATCACGTACTCTTCGGCGAGGTCGCGCATGTTAAAGCGGGCGGCCATGCCTACGAGCCGCCGGGCCCTCCGCTTGTCCTCATCGTCGAGCGTCTGACCGAGCGAGGTCTTGAACGCGATCGGCCGGCCCGTGCACTCGAGGCCGCTCCCGCTCTCCGCACGGTGGTAGAATCACCGCTTCATCCAGTGAGACTCCCACTTCCCGCGAGTGGAGTTCGCAGGGAAGAGCTTGCCGCAGGTTGACCGAAGAATAAAGGTGACGCTGCCGAAGCTTGACAGCATCCCGTCCTTCCGCTCCTTGGGCTGGCACCGTGCCTTGTGCAGGTAGGCGAACAACGGCACCGCCAGACGCCCCGAGCGCAAGGCCCAATCAGACACCGCGAGCCGACACGGCGCCGAGTCGGGCTTGCACCAGCTCCACTCGGGTCCGCAAAGACGCCGCGCCACGATCGCCACCGCCGGCCCGAAGGCGACGAATACGAGCGCCTCCGACCTCTCGGGGCGCGGTTCCGTCTCATCGGCGGCGGGCAATCGTACCGCCTAGCGCTCGGACAGCTTCCCCGGGCGCAGCAGCGCTTGGATCGTCTTCTTGGTCACGAGCGAGGGGCCCAACTCGCCGGAGAACGTGCCTTCCTTCTCCGCCACCAGCCACCACTTGTCCGCCGCCACCGGGTCGCATTCGCTGAGCGAGTACTTCACCTCTAGCGATGAAGATCGCCGGCGAATGCCGCAGGCACTAGCCGCCTGGCCACGCTTGCCACTAGAGGCCATCGCTTCTCGCGAAAGGAGTATAGCGGCGAAAACACTACGGGAGTATGGAAGGCGATGCAAGCAAAAAGGGGGGCGTAGACTGCGGGGGCGCGGTTACAAGGGCTATTTCAAGCCACCTCGTCCCGATGCCGAAGCGTCGCGACGGTCCGCTTACCGGACGCGACTGCAGTCGTACAAAGGCCCATCCCGCACAATCTCCCATAACCGAAGACGAAGGGGCGCGACCACAGCGGTAAGGACCGTCAGGGCACGACGCTCCAGTGGCCTCCCGCCGCGTGCCAACCCCTGCACGGGGTAGCTGGAGCACATGAGGCCAGGCGTCGACACGACTCCAGCCGCCATTAAAAGCGCATTAATGGGCCATGGGATCACAACAGCTTCGGCGGTGCGCCATTCCTCGCCTGCCCTGTGTCCCCCTTCCCTAGGGAAGAGGCGAGCAGCTGCGATCACGCAACCGTTCACATCCCGCCGCGCACCAGTTACAAGCCGCCGCGTGCCCTACACGCGCCGAGGCGAGTCGCACGACACGACAACCTAGCTCTGGCAACCCGGGGGCCGGCGCGATTCCAGGAACCTTTACAGTGCATGACCGCATCGAGAGATCGCAATCATCGCACGCATGGCGGTGTTCGCGCTGCGAAGTTGCAACTCAAACCACCGCTGAGCCTCTACCGCGGCAGGCTCCAGTCCCGGCCTCGGCTTTAAGGATCGCGCGTCTACTTCGGCTAGGCGCCACCTCGCGCCACCCGCTCGAAGGTAGGACGGCGCGCGCGCGTCTACTGGGCTGGCGCCACTCCGCGCGCCACCCGCTCGAAGGGTAGGGGACGGAGCGCGCGCGTCTACCGGCTGGCGCCAGCTCGCGCCACCCGCTCGAGGGTAGGGGACGGAGCGCGCGCGCCTGCGCCGGCTAGCGCCCCTCGCCGCCACCCGCTCGAAGGGTAGGGGACGGGCGCGCGCGCGCCACCGGCTAGGCGCCAGCCGCTGCCACCGCTCAAGGGTAGGGACGGAGCGTCCGCGCGTCTGCTTCGGCTAGGCGCCCGGCTCCGCCGCCACCCGCTCAAGAGTAGGGGACGGAGCGCGCGCGCGCCGGCTAGGCGCCCGGCTCGCGCCGCTGCTCGGCGGGTAGGAGATGGAGCGCGCGCGTCTTACGCCGGCTGGCGCCCGGCTCGCTGCGCCCGCTCGGGTAGGGGACGGAGCGCGCGCTGCGCCGGCTAGGCGCCAGGCTCGCCGCCACCCGCTCAAGGGTAGGGGCGGAGCGCGCGCGTCTGCTGGCTGGCGCCAGCTCGCGCCACCCGCTCAAGGGTAGGGGACGGAGTGCGCGCGTCTATTTTGCTGGGCGCCAGCCCGCCGCCACCCGCTCGAGGGTAGGGGACGCGCGCGCGCCTCACCGGCTGGCGCCAGCTCGCTGCCACCCGCTCAAGGGTAGGAGATGGAGCGCGCGCGCGCCACCGGCTAGGTGCCAGCTCGCCGCCACCTTCTCAAGGGTAAGGAGGCAGCGCGCGCGCTACTTCGCCAGGCGTCACCTCTGCTGCCACCCGTTCGAATGGTAGGGGACGGAGCGCGCGCGTGACTACTTTGGCTTGGCGCCAGCTCCGCTGCCACCCGTTCGAGGGTAGGGGACGGAGCGCGCGCCGTCTCGCCGGCTAGCGCCAGGCTCGCGCCACCCGCTCAAGGGTAGGGGACGGAGCGCGCGCGCGTCTCTCCGCCAGGCGTCACTTCGCGCCACCCGCTCAAGGGTCGTGGATGGAGCGCACGCGCGCGCGTCTGCCAGCTGGCGCCAACTCCGCGCCACCCGCTCAAGGGTAGGGGACGAGCGCGCGCTTGTCTACTTCGGCTAGGCGCCGCGCCGCCACCCATTCGATGCGTAGGGGACGAGCACGCGCGCGTACTGCCGGCTGCATCAGCTCCGCGCCACCCGTTCAAGGGTAGGGAAGGAGCGCGCGCTCGTCTACGCCGGCAGGCGTCGCCGCCGCCACCGCTCGAAGGGTAGGGGACGAGCGCGCGTCTACCGGCTGGCGTCGGCGCGCTGCCACCCGTTCGAAGGGTAGGGGACAGAGCGCGCGCTCGTCTACTTCGTCTAGGCGTCAGCGCCGCTGCCACCCCTTCGATGGGTAGGGGACGGAGCGCGCGCGCGTCTACTTCGACTAGGCGCCAGCTCCGCTGCCACCCGTTCGAAGGGTAGGGGACGGAGCGTGTGCGCGTCTACTTTGGCTAGGCGTCAGCTCCGCTGCCACCCGTTCGAAGGATAGGGGACGGAGCGCGCGCGCGTCTACTTCGGCTAGGCGTCAGCTCCTCTGCCACGCGTTCGAAGGGTAGGGGACGGAGCGCGCGCGCGTCTACTTCGGCTGGGCCTCAGCTCCGCTGCCACCTGTTCGAAGGGTAGGGAACGGAGCACGCGCGCGCGTCTTCTTCGGCTAGGCGGCAGCTTCGCTACCACCCGTTCGAAGGGTAGGGGATGGTGCGCGCGCGTCTACTTCGGCTAGGCGTCAGCTCCGCTGCCACCCGTTCGAAGGGTAGGGGACGGAGCGCGCACGCGTCTACTTTGGCTAGGCGTCTGCGCCGCTGCCACCCGTTCGAAGGGTAGGGGACGGAGCGTGCGCACGTCTACTTCAACTTGCCGCCAGCTATGCTGCGTCGACTCCGGCAGCGTAATACGGGCGAGTCTCCGCTTTAGCTGAGAAACTCTGCCACCCGCCTCGGTCCTGCGTCGGGATATAACGGCAAACCGCCACAAGCCAAGCAACATTGGCGGCAGCCTCGACGAGAGTTTTGCCTCCGGGGAGGCAGTGCATGCGGCTACTCCGGCTTCAGAGCTCATACGACAACCTCACGACCTAAACCAGTAGGTATCCAGGCAGCTGGGTTTGCCGTATTTTGGGAGCGCAAGGGCTGATGTGCGGCAGGTTTCGACAGGTTCTCACAGACAGATAAGCTTCAGTACATCAACGTTCCCTGATGATAGCGCCAGTTGGCACAATCAGCGGATGCAGATGAACTCAAGCATATCTGTCTACGAGAACAGGTCAAATCTTGCCATCTTCATACGAGAGCACGACGTGCGCGTACGAGGCCGTCTCCTCGATCGCCACACCAACCTGGCCGCAGCTGCGGCTTCGGCATGGACCTTGACTTCAAGGAGTGGACCCGCGCGCACGAACTTGCCCGTTGGCACCTCCCACACATGGCAAAACTGAAGGTCATGTCGCGCAAAGTTTGGCTTGTTCTCCTTAACAGGCCACCTTCAGTGCATCAACATTTTTTAAAGTGATGCGGACGGGCTCCATCACGAACCCCGACTGAAGGTAGGTCTGTTAAGAAGAATAGGGCAAGCTTTGCCGTCGTATGCAGAAACGCAGCGCGAGGGCAGGAAGTGCGACTAGTTACCCGTAACAAACGCTAACCAAGCTCCCAAGAAAAATGGACCTCCGTCTGTACATCAACATCCCTCAAGCCGCTCAGCGTCGCTAGGGAATGTTGATGCACGGAAGGGGCCCATTTTAGGGGAGCAGCTTCTACCCAAAGACATGCAGGAACAACGCCGGACCAGCGCCGTATATATACCCCATCAGCAGGGGAGCCAACCGGCGGAAGTCCAATCGGCAGGAGTCCAACCGGCGGAAGTCCAACCACCGGAAGTCCGTCGTCACATTAAATGGCCACGACGCCTCAAGGCCCGCACCGCGCCAAGCACGCTTCGCCACGTAGATGGCCAGAAGAAGGAGCGTCGCAGCGCGTCCGCTATTACTTAACGTATGTACGGCGGCTCAGGGGCCCGCTACGCCTACCTATGCCGGCGCAACGCCTCCGACTCGGCCCGGGCAACCCCGACCCCGCCACAGCAGGGGGACGGAGCGCGCGCGCGCACCTCCTTCGAACAGGCGCCAGCTCCGCTGCCACCCGTTCGAAGGATAGGGGACGGAGTGCGCGCGTCTACTTCGACTAAGCGCCAGCTCGAGGCGGAGCGCTCGCGCGTCTACCTCAGCTGCAATCCATGCATCGGCTTCGACTACGGCCTCAGACCCCGGGACCCGCTGCACATCAAAGCTCCGCAAGTTCGGAGAAGTTCACAGGCCGCAGGGACGGAGGGGGCCAAAGGACTCGGCAACATGGCTTCGGCCCTGTGAAGCCCTTCACCATGAGAGGCTCCTGTTGTAGGGGTGGCCCCCACCTAAACCCAGCAGGCCTGTTAGAAGGTTATAAAGCCCAGAATAGACCATGTGTAATGACATAAGTGCCCCTGAAGGGAATACTCAGATGTAAGGGTATAATTGTAAAAGCACTCCCCATGTGTATATATATGGAATACAGGCCATGGGGAAGACCCAGGCCATTACTCTTTACACTCTCCACTACCACCTCTCTCTCTATCTGTTTGGTCTGTAACCACAACAAACCATAATAGTGCCACGTTGCCAAAAGGTGAGAACAAATTGCAGCAATCATCTAGATAACGGCCAGGTTCTTTTTAGTTTTGCCTTTGGCTTATTACTTTCTGCTATAGTAACTAGCTTTTAAACGATGCATCCTTTCAAGACGGGGTCTACAAGTAGATTTAGTAGATACTGTACTGAGTTTAGGTATGATTTTATTTAAGTAATGCAGCAAAATACAAACGAGACATAGTGGGACATTTTATGTTGATATGGTGTCAGTTGTGCTTTCAGCATGGCTCAATATTGTGTATTAGGCTTGACGTGAGAAAAATTACAATGAGCCCTTGGGTTTTATCCTCTCCATTAGTTAGACTCAAACCATCCCTTATTCTCATGAAGAAAGCGAGCGAGCTGCCTAGAAATGGTCCAATGATCTGGTCGGCATGCACAAATGGCAGTACTAGTACTTTGACTACCAGGAGTAGGGTCGCCTACATACGATGAGTTGTGGGGCTTAGAGAGGAGACAGACGAGGTGAAGAGGCACAGGAGGTGCGGTCGTAGGGGAAGAGGGCGTTGGGGGGAGAGGGCGCGGAGGGAGGGTGTTGTAGGCATGGGCCACATGGGTGGTGATGGTGCGGGGAATCAATCGAGGGACAGTAAAACAAAGTTGGAACTTCACTAGAATCAATTGAGAGATAACTCCATTGGAAGTTCTTCTCGTTACAACTTTTTGAGAAAAGATAGCTATTTCAGTAATTAGGCAAACTCACATTACAATCATTCAGAGGAACTACACCTAGCCAAGATACATAATTTTTGACAACACAACCAACCTTCGCTAAAAACATTGATTAGAAATGATCTTATTCTATGAGCAATTATCCAAAAAAGTGATCTTGTTTTGTTAGCATGCCGGAGGGGGTTGGGAGACAACCGCATGCATGAAAACTACACGATCTCAAGCTTCTCTTTTATACCTTATTGCATCACTTAAATGAAATCAGTGATATAAACGAGCAAATTTATAGTTATGTGATCTACCTCTCTTCATCTTATAAGTTTGTACCTATGATGCATTTTACTCTAAAAAGATTATTATGGAGGATGGGAGGATTACGTGTGATTATGGTGCTTAATTATCATTATTGACCTATGTTGTAGGGTTGGCCCAGCCCCCCCTTAACTGGGCCTTGCAAACAGGTGCAATAGAATAGGGGTATGGGTATAGCGGAATATACGGAAAACTTTACGGAGTATAAAAATCAATCGCATAGTGGCCTCATGCCTCGGCGTACTCTACAGAGTATAAATACATCGCACGGTGGCCTTGCCTTCCGTGTACTCTATGGAGTTGTAACATCCCAAAATTTTGAATTTGAAAATGTGAAGCTTTTTCAATTAAATTGGTAATATATTTTGTTTGAATTTGGATTTTATGGTATTTTTCTGGAATTTGGTAAAAATAAAAATTTCAAGAAAGGAACAAACATGTTCAAATAATAGAGAATTAAAAATTAAAATACGAATATGAAAAGATGATCCAGTATAAGAAGAGAGAAACCTGAGTCAAAAATATAAAAGTTTCATTTTGAAAATAATAGTATAAAAGGGCAACAAAAATAAAAATATAAATTGTATACAAATATGTATACAAAATGAATATGCAAATAATATATATATTAAAAAATGGAAATAAATAACAGTATAAATAAATACTATATATATGGGTATATATATACTTGTATACATATACATATGTATAAATATACACTAAATAAATAAATAAATCGGAGGGAGCCAGGCCGGCCGAAAGCAGCCCAGCTCCACCCCTCTCCTCACTGCCGCGCGGCCCGACCCAACCCCCGCTCTCTCTCTGCCGGCGGACCCGTACCCCTCCTCCCTTCTTTCCTCCCTCCCGTATTCTCCCGACCGCAGCCAGCACGCCGCCTCCTCCTTCCTTCGTCTCCGCCTCCTCCCTGTTCTTCCGGCGCGCCGCTCTGCCGCACGGGCCCCGCGTCTCCGCTCCCTGCCCGTGGACCTGCGCCCCGCCCGCATCCTCTCCTTCTCTTCCTCTGCCGCGCGGGACCACCCTAGCTCGGCCGCGCGTCGTCTCCTCCCTCCTTCCGCCGTGGTCTAGATAGCGCCGCCCCCAGGTAAGCTTGGCCTCGTCCCGGTTTCACCTCGCCCAGTTATCACCCACACTCACCGCCTATAAAGAGCCGAGCTTCCCCTTCCCACTCCTCCTCCTTTTCCCCGCCCGAGCTTGCACCGGCCATCACCATTTTCGCCGCCGCCTCCACCACGGTTGACCCCGGGCCAATTGCGCGCTGTGGGAGCAGCACCTCATCACCCTGAAGCCCTTCCCACCGTCGTCCGGAGCTCCCCGCCGCCCGAACTCTCCGGCCACGGTGAGCCTCCCCACGCCGCCCACGGCTCCCGATGCCGGCGCTCCTCGTCGCCTCCCCGCCACCATGGACGGCATGGTAAGGTTCCCCATGGCTCACTCTTGCTCGTGCTCACCTTATTTTGCTCCCTCTCCCTTCTGGCCGCCGGCGTCCCGTTCCCCCTCCATCGCCGACCGCCTAGCACCGCCACTGCCCGCTCGCATTGGCGCCACCCCGGCCGAAGATGCCACCTCCCCGAGCTCCCTCATCACCGGAGGAACCCATTTGGCCGGTCGCCGTCGCCTCCCCGGCCGCCCTTCGCCATCGCCGCCTCTGCCATACCCAGCGCCTTCCTCTTCCCCTGCTCTGCCCTCAGCCAGCCGAACGCCCCCATTTCTCTGTGTCTGTCAGGTGGGCCCAACCAGAAAGAGTTGCAATGCTTACTACCATTTTGACTAATTGGTAAACTCATAAGTAAAGGGATATTAAGTTTGCATGTCCAGTAAAGATAAATTGGGAACAAGGGTATAAATGAGAACCTTACTTAAGAGTTCATAATGAAAAGATGTATAAGGCCAAATTGGAAACTTAACAATTGGTTAATGTATTTATATGTCAATTAATATTAATAAGCTAGTCCTCATATACAAGATTAATGCAATTGAACAAAAATTTAATATGGGTTGGCTATATGCCAATTAAGGTTAATAGATTAATCCCCATATACTACTAAGACGAGATCATGCATAGCCTATTTTCAGATGACAAGAAAATCGACTTGGATTAAAGGGGGTTGCTGTTAAAATCTAATTTCAGAAAACTAATTAAAGGAATCCTCTTTTATACATCAAAAGTGTTAGAAATTTAATACTGATAATTAAAAGTTGCATGTTAATAGCTAGTACTCCTTTAATCTTTTGTATTAGGTCTTAATTCCTAACTTAAGGTACAGTGAGATATTAATTGGGAAAAATCAGAAAATTAACCCATAAGTACTGCAAAAATCTATTTAGTGTATAAGGGATGCTTCTTAAACATTTAACCATGGATTAAACATCACATGTTAGTAAATAATATGCCTTGAATATTTATTTCAAATCTTTAGTAACTAAAAGACTTAATAGGAATGTGTCTAAAGATGTGCTCTCATGAAAATGATAACTTAGTAAATAAAGAATTAGCCATTGCAAGATACTAGATCATAAACCCATGTTTTTATGCCCTTGCAATTAGGAGATCCCTTTTGACTATTAAATGATTTGAAACATTAAGCCAACAACTTTTATCAGAATGTAAACAAGATAGTTTAAGAGTTAATATTTGACCAATTACCGCATTTGAGCAAATAGCATAGCCGGAGTAATTATTGGGGTCTAATTACCATTTAATGGCATTGGTAAAATATAGTTCTGTCAATGTCTAAATTTAATAAGGATCCTAATTAAGATATATGTATGTGTATGTATGCCGCAATTGTAATAAAGTAACCTCTAGGTCATCGGGTGATTAAAAGTAAGCTACCTAATATAGTTACGTAAATAGTAGTTATCACTAGCGAGCCATTAACAAATAAATTTTAGTGTTAGATCTTGCTAAATAGCAAACCCAGGAATATAACCTTATAAATCAAGCCTTGCTAGATAAATAAATAAAGCTAAGTCTAATAATAATAACAAATGTATAGACAAAAGGATAACGGTGCCACCAATTAAACCTCAACGTTAGATTTAGTAAATAATATTGTCAAGCATGATTGAGTATAGCAAGCAACGACCCGTATAGGTAGATCCTAATTTAGATTAAATTAAGCCTAGCAATAACTGAGGATACATAAAATGTTGAGCCATAAAAATGCTATAAAACCGGACTCCAATATTTAATTGGTAAACTAAAAATTATATACATCTCTATATGTAACATATACCCTGAATATGAGCGCTCGACAAAATAAGGCTAATATAAATTTGTGTACCTATTCATAGGTCTAACCTAGCTCATGAAACTTTCTTGATAAATACAAATTGATAAAAGAAATTATTAATAAAAAGGTCAAGCCTCGCTTTTCCCCAATCGGCCATGTATGGCCACCTTCCCTTCCCAAAAGCAGATAATTCCTGTAGGTACATCTTCACTTCTGATCCCTCGTATTTCTAAAATTTTCCCTCACGGTAAAGCATTCAGACAACTCGTCCTCCTGCTCAAACCCAGCTACCGCTGTGCCTACAACACATCAACCTAAATCATCCTTCTATTCTCCAACCATAATAAGTGCATAATTTAAAGTAAATCGGGTATTTAAAGTGATTGGATTTATTTGGATCTCTTGAGTTATTTGTTTTATTTGGATTCAATCGCTTATCGCATAGTTAGAAACTGGAGTCCCGGAGAATCAACGAATCAAGCAAGGTCACGTTCAAAGTGAAGATAACGACCAGAAGCTCGACAGAAACCATTGCGTGAACTCAAGAACGCGGCAAACCGCGCCAGGCGAGTCAATACTTTGATCATGTTGAACCTACATTTCTGCAAATTACTTTGTTTTAAATTAACAAATTGCATGCTGTTAATTATATGCAAAGACATGCTAAATTTAATATTCTAGATATATGCCACTGTTTACTTTGAATAATATTACACCCTCTATTGAATATTTGAATGTGTGAACCTTGTCGCCCTAGCAAAAATTATAATTATAACATTTCGAAAATAAGTCCCTAATAATATGCTACGCTTAGTACTGCATTGATATACATGGGGCACTGAAAATGCTCCAAAACATCATCAACATGTTTAATCATGAGAACTGGTTTGGGCAGTCATAGTGGGAATGACTGGTATATCTGATATGATTATTTTACAATCCCAAAATCCCCAACTTGCTTTAATATCTGGGCGGATTGGTTCGAGGGTGTGTATGTGTGGTGCAGTGGAAGCACAAAATTGGGTTAGTGATAGACCACCCAGATACCATTAAGGACTGAATCTTGTCATGACCTCCCTTGTAAAACAGTGCAACCACAAGTCCGTAAAGTACGACTTGGCTAAGTAAATTTGTCGAAGTTCCGGACTCATCTCACTGGTAGGGGGTTGAAGGGGTTACGCTATGGCAAGGGGGCCTGAAGGGACACCAGTGGAGGGTGAAGTTTCCCAGCTGTCCTACGTTGCGGAGAGGTAGAAGCCGGCTGCGTAGTGGCTGGGGGAAACATCCCGCGCACAGATGGGACCCACCGCAAGTGGGCAGTCTCCCATAAATGTGAGATGAGAAAAGGGCCTAGATACTTTGAAAAGTCACTGTGATGGTCTGCTCAACCACATGTCTAAGGTATCATGTGGGTCAACGAGTTGATTGTCTCTTGTGGTGAAAGTGTACAAACTCTGCAGAGTCAAAACTATTCGAATAGCCGTGCCCACGGTCAAGGGTGGACATGGGAACTTAACATGATATAGTTCTGTTTACAAAATATTTGAAAACTGGGAATGAAAAAGTGGAAGGACGATGGACTGCCCTGATTTGGAATTGTCCTGGGTGTCATCCCAGTGGTAAGTTAAGCGGCTATAACGCTGAATAAATTGCTATATGGTGCAGATGCCATGTAATGGTGGATGGTTCTGGATCGATATTAATAATGCATTCCTTGTACATTATGATTTGTTCCAAAATTGCTAAGTCTTAGGGCTTTTTAATTAATTGTATTCAAAAGCACTCCTTGCAAAATAAAATAACCCCAGCCTCTCCTTTGATTAGCCAAACATGATAAATACTGCATTCTGTGTGTTGGCTCGCTGAGCACGGGGTCGGAGTGCTCACGCTCGCTTTTGCGACAAAAATCCAGAATCAAGGATCAAGTCACCTCGCCTCAGCAACAAGATCGGACAAGATGGCAGAGAAGATGAGGATGTCAAGGGCTAGGTCGCGAACCTCCAGTTGGCTGCCTGTGGGCATGTCCTGAAGGTCCCACCTGTGTGCTTCGTTCTTCCGCTGCTGCAACTCTTTGAATTTTCGGCCTAATCGGCCCATGAGTAAGTTTATTATTTTAATTATGCTTCTGCGTGATATGTATTTTGATATTCATTACTGTAACTGTGAGCACTATCTACTGATCCAGGGAATAGTGCATCTGATCACAGAGGTATCCGGATATTAATATCTGGGTCCCTACAGGAGTATAAAGCGTGAGAACTTTGCCATCCTGGGCAACTCTATGGAGTATAAAAAAACACGATGGCCTCGCGCCTCTGAGTGAACTCTATGAAGTATAAATAGTCGCGCGGAGTCAAGGGTCACCCCGTGAACTCTATAGAGTACAAATACCCACGCAGAGTCCACAACCTCCACGTGAACTCTACGGAGTATCAACAGTGGCAAGGGATGAAGCATGCATGGCAGTGTGAGCTTTGCGCACTTTGCGCATCCCACCAGGGAGTCCCTGACAATGGCAATAACCCTGGTGAGCCTCGTGCACTTCACATGCCCCACTAGGGAGTTTGCCACGCTAAGGGCATCGAACTCCTGTCCGACCGCCTCAGGGTTGAGACTTCATCGATGCTCGATCACCTCATGGATGTGACTCTGTTGACATTTGTTCAACCACCTCGGGGTCGAGACTTCATCAATGCTCAACCACCTCATGGTCACAACTCTATCGACGCACCCCGAGTATTGGGGGACGGAGCATGCGTTTCAAGTCTTCGTCCCACCGCCGACTTCATCGACGCTCATCCGAAGGGTGGGGGACGGAGTGCACGTGCTTCAAGTCCTCGTACTGCCCAACTACGTCGATGCCGACGACCACGTCACGAGAAACGTAGTCGTGATGCATTCTATGACCACCTTGTGGTCGCGACTACGTCGACATTCGTTCGACCGCCTCGGGGTCGAGACTTCGTCGACGTTTGACCACCTCGTGGTCATGACTTCATCAACACTCATCCGACCACCCCGGGGTCAAGACCTCGCCAACGCCTATGACCACATAACAAGCGACGTATTCGTGAGGCACTCTATGACCACCTCATGGTCGTGCCTCCGTCGACATTCGTCTGATCACCACGAGGTCGACACTTTGTTGATGCTCAACCACCTCATGGTCGTGACTTCATCGACACTCGTCTGACCACCTCAGGGTCGAGACCTCATCAATGCCCATGACCACGCCACATGCGATGTAGTTGTGACACACTCTACGACCACCTCATGGTCATGACTCCATGACATTTGTCCGATAGCCCCAGGGTCGAGACTTTGTCAATGATTGACCACCTCGTGATCACAACTCCATCGACGTGGATCTGAGCATTAGGGGATGGAGCACATTCTTCAAGTCTTCATTCCACTGCGACTTCATCGACGCTCATCTGAAGGGTGGGGGATAGAGCACGCGCACTTCAAGTCATGTCCAACTGCCTCAGGGTCGAGACTTCATTGATACTCACCTCGTGGTCGAAACTCTATCCATGTGTGTTTGAGCGTTGGGGGATAAAGCGCACGCTTCAAGTCTTCATCCCGCCACCAACTTCGTTGATGCCCATCTAAAGGGTGGGGGACGGAGCATGCACGCTTCAAGTCCTCGTACCGCACTGACTATGTTGACACCCATGATCACGTCACGAGCATCATAGTCATGAGACATTCTATGACCACCTCATGGTCGTGACTCGTTGACATTCGTCCGACTACCTCGGGGAGGAGACTTCATCGACGCTTGACCACCTCGTGATCGCCACTTTGTTGACACTCGTTCGACCACCTTGGGGTTGAGGCTTAGTCGACGCTTGACCACATCATGGTCACCACTTCGTTGACGTGCGTCCGACCACCTCGGGGTCGAGACTTTGTCGATGCCCACGACCACGTCACGAGCGACGTAGTCATAAGGCATTCTACGACTACCTCGTGGTCGCGACTTCATCGGCATTCGTTCGATCGCTTTGGGGTAATACTTCATCGACGCTCGACTACCTCGTGGTCGCAACTCTGTCGATGTGGCTCCAACGTTGGGGGATAGAGCGCTGGCCCAAGTCTTCATCCACCCGCCAACTTTGTCAATGTTCGTTGGAAGGGTGAGGTACAGAGCATGTGCGCTTCAAGTCTTCATACCACCTCCAACTACGTCGATGCCCACAACCACATCACAAGCATCATAGTCGTGAGGCATTCTATGACCAACTCATGGTTGCGACTCCGTTGGCATTCATCCGACTACCTCGGGGTTGAAACTTCATCGATGCTCCACCACCTCATGGTCACCACTTTGTTGACACTTGTCCGACCACCTTGGGGTCAAGGCTTAGTCGACACTCGACCTCATCATGGTCACCACTTCATTGATGCACGTCTGACCGCCTCAGGGTCAAGACTTCATTGATGCTTGACCACCTCATTGTTGTGACTTCATTGACACTCGATCACCTCGTGGTCACGACTCCGTCAACATTCGTCCAATCGCCTTGAGGTTGAGACTTCATCGACGCTCGACCACCTCATGGTCGCGACTTCGACAACACTCATTTGACTGCCATGGGGTCGAGACTCTGTCGACGCTAGTCCAAACTATGGGGGACAAACCGTGCACTTCAAGACTTCGTCCTGCCGCCGCCTTCATCGATGCCAGTCTGAACAGTAGGGAATGGACCGTGCATTTCAAGTTTTCATTCCACGTTAACACCCATCCAACCACGTTATGGTCGTGAGTATGTGCGTTTGACCACCCCGTGGTCATAACTTCGTCTGCCCATCTCGTGGTCATCACTTCATCCGACCGCCCTATGGTAGTGACTTGGTTCGACCATCTCATGGTCGGGGCTCCACCAACCTCGTCAACGCTCGTCTGACCACTTCCTGGTCGTGACTCCACTGACTTCTTCGCCACTAGTCTGAACAGTGGGGGACGGACTGCGCGCGATAAGTTTTTGTCCCGCCGCTGACTTCATCATCCGACCACTTAGCGGTCATGACTTCATCGACTTTCGTTCGACCATCTCATGGTCGTGACTTCATCTGACCACCTCGTGGTTGTAAATGCCTGTCCGACCACCTCATGGTCATGACTCTGTCGACTCCTGTCAAACCTCCTTGTGGTCGTGACTACATCGACACCCATCCGACCACCTCGTAGTCGTGACTTTGTCCGACCACGTCGTGGTCCTGTCCCCACTGACTTCATCGATGCATTTGACCACCTTGTGGTCATGATTTTGACAACGCGTCTAACCATCTCGTGGTCATAGACGCCCATCCGACTACCTCGTGGTCATGATTTCGTCGACTCTCGTCAAACCACTTCGTGGTCGTGGCTACATCGACACCCGTTCGACCACCTCATGGTCGTGATTTCATTGACACGTCTGACCACCTCCTAGTTGTGACTTCATTCAACAACTTTGTGGTCCTAACTCTATGACTTTGTCGACGCATTTGACCACCTCGTGGTCATAATTTCATCAACGTGTCCGAGCACCTCGTGATCGTAGATGCCCGTCCGAGCACCTTATGGTTGTGACTCCGCCGGACCAACTCGTGGTCACAGAAGCCTATCTGACCACCTCATGGTCGTGACTCCATCCGACCACCTCATCATCGTAGTCGCCCGTCCGACCACCTCGTGATCGTAAATGCCCATCTGACCACCTCGTGGTCCTGACTCTGTTGACTTCATCGATGCCATCATGACTTCGTTCAGCTATTTTGTGGTCATGACTTCGCCGACTTTATCACCGCTAGCCCAAATGGTGGCGATGGAGCATGTGCATTTCAAGACTTTGTCTCACCATCGTCTTCATCGACGCCAGTCCAAACGGTGGGGGATGGAACACGTGCTTCAAGTCTTTATCCCACCGTCGACCTCATCGACACTCGTCTGACCACCTTGTGGTCGTAACTTTGACTACGTTCGACCACCCTGTGGTTGTCACCTCATCCAACCGCCCCATGGTCGTGACCTCGTCTGATTGCCCCGTAGTCATGACCTCATCGAATAACCCTGTGGTCATGACTTCGTCCAACCACTTAATGGTCAGGGCTCCGCTAACCTCGTCGACGCTCGTTTGACCACTTCTTGGTCATGACTCCACTGACTTTGTCGCCACCAGTCCAAATGGTGGGGGATAGAGCATGTGTGTTTCAACACTTTGTCCCATCACTGACTTCATCGATGCCGATTCGAACGGTGGGGGACGGATCGCATGCTTCTAGTCTTCATCCCACTGATGACTTCGTCGACATTCGTCCGACCACCTCATGGTCGCAACTTCATCAAAGCTCGACCACCTCGCGGTCGGGACTACATCGACATTCATTTGATCGCCTTGTGGTCGCGAATTCGTAGACACTCGGTCGAATGCCTCAGGGTCGAGACTTCGTCGACGATAGTCTAAAGGGTAGGAGATGGAGCGCACGCTTCAAATCTTCCTCCCGCTGCCGAATTCGTCAACACCCATGAATATGTCATGATCGACGTAGTCGTGAGGCATTCTATGACCACTCGAGAATTCGTCAATCAACACTCATTCGACCGCCTCGGGGTTGAGACCTCATCAACGCTCGACCACCTCACGGTTGCAATTTTGTCGATGATGACTTCATTGACGCATGTCTAAGCGGTGGGGGACGTAGCATGCACTTTGAGTCTCCATCCCACTGCCAACTTCATCGATGACAATCCAAAGGGTGGAGGACAGAGCACGTGCTTCAAGTCTTTGCCCCACCACCGACTTCGTCGACGCTCGTCTGAAGGGTGAGGGATGGAGCACGTGCACTTTAAGTCCTCACCCCACTGCCGACTATGTCGACACCCATGACCACATCAGGATCGACATAGTCGTGAGGCATTCTATGACCTCGTGGTTGTCGCTTCATCGACGCTCGACCACGTCATGATTGATGCAGTCATGAGACACTTGACGGGACTGAGACGGCTTTGTCGTACGACTTCGTCGCCCACGTCGGAGGCTTAACCTCGACAAGGCGACTTCGGTTACGTTGGGGGACTTCGCCGCTCTCCTCGTAGACGTCGCTTTGGGGGGCAGCCTAACCCATGACTTTGCCTCTATGTGCCGCCCACATTAGAGACAGCACCTCGACGGGACGGCCACAGCTTTTGTGTATGACTTCATTGCCCGTGTCGAAGGCTTGACCTTGACAGGGCGGCTTCGTCTGCATTGGGGAACTTCACCACCCTCCTCGTAGGCGTCGCCTCGGAGGGGCGGTCCCACCCTTGGCTCTGCCTCCATGCTAGGTTGAGGGACTCTATTACCACATTAGAATCAATGAGAAGAACCCTGTTTTTGCATGTTTACAGCATCCAAACTTTAGGGGCTGGAGCAAGCACTTGTATCAGCTCGCCCCTCAGGACCTTCGTGCTTGCTGCCGGGGGACGGGGGCCTAGAGGTAGTTGGTCACGTCAACTTGCCCCCTTGAGACCTCCATGCTTGCCGTCAATGGAGTATTGTTGTAGGGTTGGCCCAGCCCCCCTTGACTGGGCCTTGCAAATAGGCCCAATAGTATAGGAGTATGAGTATAGCGGAATGTACTAATATACCCTCATAATTTGTAATTATTAAAGGGTGAGATGGGAATTTTCTGTCCTATCCTATTCATGTATATAAACCCCCAAAGGGGGTATGAGAGGGTCGATCCACTCATTTTACACTAGCACACTCTCTTTGTCGGTTGGCTCTAGCTCCCTTAATTCCATATCACCTAAGAGAAAAAGGGGTCCCTGTACCCACTGTTATGCTCATACACTAACAATCTAATTAAGATATGGCTAAAATTTGTCATGAATATAGAATATGATAGAGTATTTTACAATTAAAGCTGTGGAGTAAAATCTACATATGGGCCTGTTATTTTTGGTTTCAACTTATGACGTATGGCTACGGTTTATAGATTTTGGTTGTTCGAAAGAGAGAAAACAGAGACAAATAACTCACATGTGGTTTTGGCCAATATAAATGAAGTCGCTACAGTATGTATTATAATTAACTTATAAACTCTATCTTAAAATTATAATCTGTTTGAAAGTTAGTTACTGAAAAAAAGCCGAAAAATAGGTTCTATAGACTGAAATGAAAATGATCAAACAAACGGATGGCTGGGATCAAATGTGTTAAGCATATGTGTGAACACACATTTTTTTAACTCGTACTTTTTTATATGAATAGAGAAAAGGGAGCATAACTGGTAAGTTACATCAATTGTGGACTTGTAAGTTACATCAACTGTTGACTTGTCTTGTTCAATCAAGTTAGCATTTTCTTGTTCAATCAAGCTAGCATTTTTGTTCTTTCACGAAGCATATTTATAGGGTGACTTTTTTGAACGTGGGTTATGATTTATGGCTATGATTTATAATTTTTTATTCTAATATAAGCGTTTGTGCAAACGAAACGAATCTCGATAAGTCGTTTCGAAAAACTATCCCGATAAATTGTTTCATAACGGTGATAGAAATCATCATATTTATTTGTTCGGAGGAAACTATAAACTAAAAAGAAGGAACATTAAAGTGATGCACTAACTACCTTATGGCTTAGACTTATGGCTATGGTTGTGGTTTTTGGTTAAAATTACACTGTAGTAGCTATTATCTTTTCTGAAAAAAGAAAAAAATTGGGAAAATTAAAAAAATCATTATATCATCACGGACAATGTAAAAAAAAGAGGGAAAAGGTCTAAATAAGCCTAAATTAAAAACCGATGTGTTCTAAGTTGTTTCTAGCTTAAATAAACCAAAAGTCAAAAAAAATAGAAGCTAAAGTCGTTTAAAGTGTGTACAAAGTGGAACAACACACATTGCTATATTATTATTTAAACCTTTGTTCAATTTTGAGTTGCATACTTACGCAATTAACCAAACAACATCTCGTATTAGCTTTGTATGGTCTCATGCGACCAACTAAACAACACCTTAATGACCTGACAAAACAAACCAGGTTCCCCGGCGGCGCCCAACAAATCACTGTCGAAACGAAGCATCTGTCGCCAAGAACACTGTGTGTGGGCCATTTCCATCCAGGGCGGCTCACGGTACGAATGGATGGAGGGCCTAAGCTGGATTGTCTGCTATGGCGTCCCACGCTAGTTAAGCCATTTTTGGTGTGTTTTTTAGTATCAGTAAACTAGGCTCCACATCATTTTTTTAAGAGGAGAAGTGTTTAGGGTTAGAGCAGTTTAGATGTTAAAAGAAAGAGAATGGTAATGCTCACTTTAGCGTCATTGCACCTCAAGGAATAAAGATGCCACCGAGTCTGGCCCTGTTTTTTGGTTTTTTTTTTTACCTTTTGACTTCTATTTCTCTGAAATCCAAAATAAATAAGACAGTTTTTTTAAATAATTCTCGAAATCATTTCTCTAAATGATATCCCGAGCCTAAAATCATGTATACCATCAGCGTCTCCGTTATCTCAAAAATACAAACAAAAAATATTAGATATAATCAAAAGCTATTAACTGTAGTCAAAAAAAGACAAGAACAAGGCCATATACCATCGTGCCGATTGCACAGACCTAAGGGCATGTACAATGGTATGAGCTAGTTACTAGCTCTAAGATAACTTCTCCAATGATATTAACTTTTAGCACATAGCTCATAACATGAATAGTCCCACATGACATCCTCATATAATCTTGGAATGTGTGTATGAGACTAGCTCTTGATCAAGAGCTAGCTTTTCTCTCTCTTCTATTAAAATATGAAATAATATGTTTAGAGTTAGCTCATAAATCATCATTGGACATGCCCTAACAAGCCCCACCTGTGAGAAGGGAACTTGTTTACAGGAGGGTCGGATCATTAAACCGCCAATTATTAGCATTTACAACCCATTCAAACCGAACTGTGTACAGCCCAAATATCTGCTCGGAAGTCTGGTTTTAGACCTAAAACCGGTGGAATATACAGGCCAATAAATTATCTTTGTTGTGCTAAAAAAGGTTCTTTTTGGCTGCGGCTTTGAGCCCTAACATTAACGCTTATGCAAACGAATCGAATGTCGATAAGCCGATAAGTCACTTTAAAAATACTATCTTGATAAGCTGGTTCAAAACAGCGGTAAAGAAACTATCCTATTTATTTATTCGAGAGAAACCATAAGCTATAAGTTGAAAAGAACAGGGTAAAGACTACATGGATGGCCTGTTTTTGTATGAAGGTGTAGTTTGGCCGAGCTTGGTTTCTCTCTTTTGGTTTTGAAGTCAGGTTTCAAGAGAAACTACGAAATTCTGACTTTAAATTTATAGTTTATTTTTAACTTGACTTCAAATTCAAATCTGTAGTTCAGTTGTGAGCTTCAAAGCCCACACAATCGAATAGGAAAGGATGTCATGAGGTCCCGTTTTGTTCTGAGGAATATTGCATCAACAGCAATAAGGGAAACTGGAGCCCAAAACCATGGTAAGATCACCAATGATGAGCTCCACCTCAACCACCATGGCGGCCATAAGGTCCGGCTCCCAATCATGAGGTCCTCCAGCCATCGCCACGCTCCACTCCCCCAAGCGCGCCACGCCACTGGCCGGTACCCCCACCTCCATACACCAGGTATGAATCTATGATCTCTGCCTTCGAATCTGTGCCCTGCTGCTGCCGCCCCCTCCCCACGACGGTGATGCGCCCTCCGCCAGTCCGCAGTCGATGCAAATTTCTACTGCGCAAGCGAGGCGGACAGTCAATCACTAACTCAACGAATGGATCGCTCCATTGATGATAAGTAGCAGCTCGTCGTCTCCTCCCGCCATCCATCGCCTTCCTCCTCCCGCATCTTCGCCTCCCTTGCTCAACAAAGCTTGAAGCTTTTCCTTTTCCTACCAACCATCCATTTCACGGGTGAACCAGATGCTTTCTGCCGTCTTCCTGATGCTCTATGTTGTAAAATATGCAGTTTTAGCAAATATTTAGATTTAATTCTAGCAGTAATTAGAATAATTAAAGCACAATTCAAGCAGCAGTTAATTGACACAATAAACATATAAATATGTAGATCTTCCATGTCAATAAACCCAAACAGTATGCTCATATAAAGAGACAACAAAACAAATAAAATCAACATAGTGCTCAGATTTAGAGTATTTATTTTGCTCTCAGATGACGTGTTGCTCAAGATTAAGTCTTGGCCCTCATGACAATTATGTCAAACTTTAATCACTAATTGAGTATGATAACCAATCAATCAATTGGCCTTGAGTTAAGGCTGACATGTTGAATATATCCTATTCATACAACTCATGAAAGCAATGTCTACCGACTTACAACAATTGAAGCAATTGACAATCAAGTATGACAGTGAACAATACACTGAACAACTAGTTGAATATCACATTGAACAAGATGTAGAACTGAATCAACAAAGTGAATTACAGGGAATAGCTAACAATAAATCAAGTGTTGTCAGACCCAGATTTTTCAATCCGAATCTTACTGTGTTTCACTGCACTAATCCCTGAATCAGTAGTTAGTGCACACAGGTACATTGCTGAATCATTTCATACATCGCATAATCATCCATTACATTACATAGATTGAAATACACCACGTCGGGTGATAGTTTACAAAAGGGGCCGATTTGGCCAATTGTCTTTATTACCAACACGCACAGCGGAATCATAGCAAAAGCAAACCCAAATCCACAAGCAAGCGACTAGAAGGGTATTGTGTGCATTATATGTCGCCGGCTAACCAGTAACATACGTGCACATAACGCCAGAAGTCCACTTGTCCATGTCTAATCAACGAAGCCTACGCCTTAGTTTCCTTCGTCATTCTTCTCCTCCGTAGCGGGAGCTTCCTCGTAGGCGTAGTGGTCTTGCGTTCCTGCTTCTAAATTTTTGTCGCAAAAGCGAGTATGAGCACTCCGACCCCGTGCTCAGCGAGCCAACACACAGAATGCAACATTTAACATGTTTGGCTATCAAAGGAGAGGCTAGGGTTATTTTATTTTGCAAGGAGTGCTTTTGAATACAATTAACTAAAAAGTCCTAAGACTTAGCCATTTTGGAACAAATCATAATGTACAAGGGATGCATTATTAATATCGATCCATATTCCATCCACCATTACATGGCATCTGCACCATATAGCAATTTCTTCAGCGTTATAGCCGTTTAACTTACCATTGGGACGACACCCAGGACAATTCCAAACCAGGGCAGTCCATCGCCCTACAAGTTTCCAACCCGATTTTCAATATTTTGTAAACAGAACTATATCTAGTTAAGTTCCCATGTCCGCCCTTGACCGTGGGCACGGCTATTCGAATAGTTTTGACTCTGCAGAGTTTGTACACTTTCACCACAAGAGATAATCAACTCATTGCCCCACATGATACCTTAGACATGTGGTTGAGCAGACCATCACAGTGACTTTTCAAAGTATCTAGTCCTTTTGTCATCTCACATTTATGGGAGACTGCCCACTTGCGGTGGGTCCCATCTGTGCGCGGGATGTTTCCCCCAGCCATTACGCAGCCGGACTTCTACCTCTCCGCAACGTAGGACAGCTGGGAAACTTCACCCTCCACTGGTGTCCCTTCAGGCCTCCCTTGCCATAGCGTAGCCCCTTCACCCCCCCTACCAGTGAGATGAGTCCGGGATTTCGATAAATTTACTTAGCCAAGTTGTACTTTACAGACTTGTGGTTGTACGGTTTTACCTGGGAGGTCATGACAAGATTCGGTCCTTAACTGTATCTGGGCGGTCCATCACTAACCAAATTTTGTGCTTCCACTGCACCACACATACACACCATCGAACCAATCCGCCCAGACATTTAAGCAGGTTGGGGATTTTGGGGATTGTAAAATAATCATATCAAATATACCAGTCATTATCCCCATGACTGCCCAAACCAGTTCTCATGATTAAACATGTTGATGATGTTTTGGGCATTTCAGCGCCCCATGTATATCAATGCAATACTAAGCGTAGCATATCATTAGGGACTTATTTTCGAAATGCTACTGTTATAATTTTACTAGGGCGACAAGGTTCATACATTCAAATATTCAACAGAGGGTGTGATATTATTCAAGGTAAACCATGGCATATAACTAGAATATCAAATTTAGCATGTATTTGCATATAAATAACAGCATGCAATTTGTTAATTTAAAACAAAGTAATTTGCAGGAAATGTAGGTTCAACATGATCAAAGTATTGACTCGCCTTGGTCACAGTGGTCGGGTGCTTGATTATCCGGGGCTTCTAGTGCTGCGGCCTCGAGTTCTTCCTCTTGAGCTTCGTAAGCTATTGTAATCGTGCGCGAAAATTTGGATAAAAAGAAAGCACCAAATCAACAAAATATCACCAGAAATTCAAATGGACTCTAAAAATTATGATTTGAGTTCCATTGGATAGATCTTGAATTTAGACGAATTTAGAAATTTGTCTCACTCAATTTGCAGTTAAAATGAAAAAGTTATGATCATTTGAAGTTCTCAGTTCAGTTAATTCCAAAAATTACTAAATTTCTGACAGTGGGTCCCATATGTCATTTTCTTTTTATTTTAATTCTTTTCTTGCGGTGCCACTGACAAGTGGGGCCCAGCTACTGTTCAGTGGGGTCCACCTGTCAGTAGGGTCTCGGTGCAGATGTGCCACTGACCGGTGGGGCCCACCTGTCAGCGGCGTAAATTAAAAGAAATGCTCGACCGCAGGCGCGGAGCCAAGGGCTCGAACGCGCGCCGCGGGAGCGGGAGGGAGAAGAGACGAGCGCTGATAGCCAAGTGGGCGGGGAGGCTTTGCCTACCCCATAAGGGCAACTTACCCTTTTGAGGTGGCTCGCGGGGGAGGCCGGGCAGAGGAAGAAGAGGACGGCGGCGCCGGCGGTGAGCGGTGGTCGGAGAGGGCCTAGGGTTGCGTGATATATAATCCCCGGGCTGCAGTGGTGCTTCTGGGGAAACCGGCGAGGGTGATGGGGCACGGTGGCGGGCCGGCGGCGTGCGAAGGCAGAGGTTCGGGGATGCGGTCGTCGCCGGCGAAGCTCACGCGATGGGAGGTCCGGTGAGGAGGGTATTTAGCTTCGCCTTGCTCCCGCGAAGCTCTGGGAGCAAGGAATTGTTCGGAGGCGGCCGGAATCGGCGGTGGCTCGGTCGCCGGAGCTCGGGAAGAAGGAGGGGCCGACGGCGATTGGGAGGCTCTCGGACCAATGGCTCACAGGGGAGGAAAGAGGGGAGTAGGGCGGCGCGTTTGCGATCTCCAGGTGGGGCTTTTATAGCCTGGGGAGAGGCGCGCGGCGAGAGCAACATTCGGCCCTCCGCTGTTCACGCGGGGCAGGGGGAAGGAATGCGATCCTCTTCGGGATTTCGCAGGGAGAGGTGGCGGGAGAGGTGCGTCCCCCCTCCTGTTGGTTCTTTGAACCTTGCCCTGAGGTGAGAGAGAGAAGGAGGAGGATTTGCTGCGCGGAGGGAGTGAGCGCGAGGGGGAGCGAGCTGCGACGCGTGCGCGGGGGAGAAGAAGGAGCCGGGGGAAGAGGAGCCTGACGGCTTGGGCCCACCGGCCAGCGGGAGAGGGCGCGATCGGGGGTGCGGACCCGCGTGGCAGAGGCGTGAGGCGCGCGGTGTTGGGCTGCGGGGCGCGGCGCTGGCGCGTTGGGCACAAGGTCCACGCCGACCGCGTGTGGAGAGAGAGGTGGGCGGGGTGACGGCCGCCCTACTGTGTTATCATTTTTATTTTGCTCAACTCTTTTATTTTGCTTTTGTATTAAAAATTGCATGTATATACATTTCCATTTCTCTCGATTTTTGGTATATGTACACATATATTTATTTACTTACTCTTTCATATAATATACATGTGTATTTATATATATATATATATATATATATATATATATATATATATATATATATATATATATATATCTTTATATACATTGTTATTCATATGTTTTTGCATATATGTATAAATGCTAACCTCTTTTAATTTGTTTGCCAAAAATTTGTAGGGATGACATCTCATGCTTATTTACATTTTTCCTTTGTTACTTTATGGATCATCTTTTCAGATTCTTTATTTGATGCTCATGTTGTATCATTTTATGGGTGGATTTCTTCCCTCTTTTACTTTTAAAATTCCTTTATATTTACAAAAAGCCAATAAACTCCAAATTCAAATGTAAAGCAAATAAAATAATCCAAAAAGCTCCATAATTTATTATTTATATTTTCCAGGACGTTACAAATCTACCCCCTTAAAAAGAATCTCGACCCCGAGATTCAGCCTAACTAGTGAATAGGTCGGGGTAATCTTGACGCAGTTTATCTTCTCTTTCCCATGTAGCTTCCTTCTTGGAATGGTGACTCCATTGCACTCTACACATGCGAATGATTTGAGTCCTTGTCTTTTTCTCCACAGTATCCAATATTTTGATGGGACGCTCTTTGTAGGTTAAATCTTCTTCAAGCTCAATGGCTTCAAGTGGAGTTTGATCTTCTGGTACTCGTAGACATTTCTTGAGTTGGGATACGTGGAAGACATTGTGTATATCAGATAGATTTTGAGGTAATTCTAACTAATAGGCAACTTCTCCTTTCTTGGCCACAATTGGAAATGGTCCCACATAGCGAGGGGTAAGCTTGCCTTTGACTTTAAACCTCTTAACTCCTCGTAGAGGTGACACCTTCAAATAGACATAATCCCCAACCTCAAAGGTCAATGGTCTTCGTCTTTTGTCTGCATAACTCTTCTGCCTAGACTGGGCTGCCTGTAATCGATCTCTGATTAGACGAACCTTCTCTTCAGCTTGTTTGAGGATGTCAGGTCCAAATATGATGTTCTCCCCCACTTCTAACCAATATAATGGGGTTCTGCATTTCCTGCCATACAAGGCTTCAAAAGGTGACATCTGTAGGCTAGCCTGGTGACTGTTGTTATAGGCAAACTTAGCATATGGCAAACATTTATCCCATTCCTTGGAGAAGTCCAGGGCACAAGCCCTAAGCATATCTTCCAATATTTGATTCACTCTCTCTGTTTGGCCATCCGTCTGAGGGTGATAAGCGGTGCTGAAATTCAGGTGAGTGCCCAGAGCCTCATGTAGGCTAGCCCAGAAATGCGAGGTAAATTGAGAACCTCGATCTGAGACTACCCTTTTTGGCATACCGTGCCAGCACACGATGCGGGACATATACAGTTCTGCTAACTTGTCTCCCTTGTAAGTTGTCTTGACAGGAACAAAGTGGGCGACCTTGGTCAACCTATCAATTATAACCCATACAGAGTCATATCCTGACTTGGTTCGTGGGAATCCAGTGATGAAATCCATTTCGACTTCTTCCCACTTCCATTGGGGTATTTGCAATGGCTGTAGTAATCCTGCAGGTCTTTGATGCTCTGCCTTCACTCTTTGACACACATCACAGCATGCTACATGTTCTGCAATGTCTCTTTTCATACGAGGCCACCAACAAAATTGTTTCATACCTTGATACATCTTGGTGCTCCCAGGGTGGAGGGAATATGGAGAGCTATGGGCTTCCCTCAATATCAGATTCTTAAGATCTTTGTGATGTGGAACTACGACACGGGTTCCATATCGTAGAGTACCCTCATGGTCAATTTTCATGTTGGGTGCCTTCCCTTCTTCCATTAATCTCTTCCATTTCAAAATGGCTGGATCATTTTGCTGTGCTGTCATGATCATTTCTTCTATACTTGATTGGATTTCCATGGCGGCTAGAGTGCATGGCTCCACTATTTCCAAATTCAAAGCCTTTAATTCCTTGTAGAGCTCAGATTGATGTTCTCGTACCATAAGATTATTGCAGTAAGCCTTACGGCTCAATGCATCTGCTACCACATTGGCCTTCCCAGGGTGGTAGTGTACACTCAAATCATAATCCTTAATCAGTTCTAGCCATCTTCTTTGTCTCAAATTAAGATGAGGTTGTGTGAAGAAATACTTAAGGCTCTTGTGATCTATATATACATTACAATGGTTACCAATCAAGTAATGCCGCCAAATCTTCAATGCATGAATCACTGATGCTAATTCCAGATCATGAGTGGGGTAGTTAGCTTCATGGGGACGGAGTTGTCTGGATGCATATGACACAACCCTGCCTTCTTGCATTAGTACGCATCCAAGCCCTTGATGAGAGGCATCACAATATACCTCAAAATCTTTGCGTACATCCGGTAGAACTAATACAGGGGTCGTGGTCAATCTTTTCTTCAACTCTTGGAAACTGTCTTCACAAATCTTGGTCCACTCAAATTTTTGTTCTTTCTTTAGTAACTGAGTTAATGGCCTGGCGATGCGGGAAAACCCTTCGATAAATCTTCTATAATAGCCGGCCAAACCAAGGAAACTTCTCACTTCCGTGATAGAGGTAGGCTGCTTCCATTCTGTGACAGCTGCAATCTTGGCGGGATCAACAGATATTCCTCCTGCTGACACTATGTGGCCTAAGAAACTGATGTCCCTCAGCCAGAATTCACACTTGCTGAATTTGGCATATAGCCGATGTTCTTTTAGCTTCTCTAACACTAGACGCAGATGTTCTGCATGCTCTTCTGCATTTTTGGAGTATATAAGGATGTCGTCGATGAAGACCACGACAAATTTGTCCAAATACTCAATGAATACCTTGTTCATCAAATTCATAAAATAGGCTGGGGCATTGGTTAACCCAAAAGACATGACCATAAATTCATACAGTCCATATCTAGTGGTAAAGGCGGTTTTGGGTATATCTTCTGGCCTGATCTTCAACTGATGGTAACCCGATCTCAGGTCAATTTTTGAGAATACAGTGGCTCCACCGAGCTGATCAAATAGATCATCAATCCTTGGAAGGGGGTACTTGTTTTTGATGGTTACTTCATTTAAGGCTCGGTAATCCACACACATTCTTGCGGTACCATCCTTCTTCTTCACAAACAGCACTGGTGATCCCTATGGTGATGAACTAGGTCTGATAAACCCCTTTTTCTGCAACTCCTGAAGCTGATTCTTCAATTCTTCCAACTCTTCCACCGTCATCCTATAAGGCCTTTTGGAGATTGGAGCGGCTCCCGGCTTTAAATTGATAACAAATTCCAGGTCTCTATCTGGGGGCATGCCTGGCAGTTCTTCGGGAAACACTTCGGGATAGTCTTGCACTACTATCATTCCTTCTAGGGGTACGTCCTCACAATGATAGATTGCACGTCCCCACCGGTATGGTCGGTCCACTTTTATATTTATGGTCATTCCAGGACACTTGACCACTTTCACTATTCTGGTGGCACACTCTAGGACTCCTTGATTTTTAGCTAACCAATCCATTCCTAGTATGATGTCTAGGGTCTGGGAGCTTAATACTATCAGGTCAGCAAGGAAATCACATCTCTCCATGGTAATGGTCACCTCTGGGCATACTAGGGTAGCAGTAATTGGTCCAGCTGGTGAGTTAAGCACTATTGGCTTCTTAAGGTTATAAACAGGTAATCCCAATTTATCAGCATACCCCTTAGATATAAATGAATGTGAAGCTCCTGAATCAAATAATACTTGTGCTGGGATAGTCTTGACAGAAAACGTACCCATAAGAACTCCAGCGGCTTCCTGAGCTTCTTCAACCGTAATATGGTTGACTCTGCCTCGGTTTGGTGCTGCAGTGTTTTTGCTGGCTTGAGAGCTCTGCTGTCCCCTGCTAGGAGCTGAAGCTTGACTGCGGACAGTGACATTCTGCTTATGTGGACATCTGTTGGCAAAGTGTCCCTTCTCCCCACAGCTATAGCAATTAAGATTTGCTGCGGGGTTTGTACCACCAAACTGTCCTCCTGGGCGTGATGTTTGAGACATACTTCCACCAGTTCTAGGGGCTGGGGTTGAAACACTAGATTGATTGGACCTTGAGAATGAGGGGTTGTTGAAGAACTTTTGAATAAATCTTCCTTGCGGCCGTTGAGTTGTCATCTTGCGCTTACGACTGGCCTCAAGAACTTTCTTCTCATTTTCCAAGGCCAATGCCTTGTTTACTAGCTGATGAAAGCTGGTGAAGTCCTGGGTGATCAGCTGCACTCTTAGTTCATCCTTCAATCCCCCAAAGAATCTGTTGATCTTTTCTTCCCCTTCTTCTATATCCTTCTGGGCATACCGGGCCAGCTGCGTGAATTTTGTAAGATATTCACTGACAGATAAGTTCCCTTGCTTGAGATTGCGGAATTCATTTTTCTTTATCCGCATTATCCCAGCTGGAATGAAGTTTTCTTTGAAAGCCTTCTTGAATTCTGACCATGGGATAGCTTCTGTGTCACCCTCGGTGGTAGCATCTTCTTGGCCTCTGGCAGCTACATAATTTTCCCACCATGCTGCTGCGGCTCCTTGCAATAGGTGGGTGGCAAATATAACTTTATCCTCTTCTGCGCATTTGGCTAAGCGCAGCTTTCTTCCGGTATCTCGAAGCCAATCTTCGGCTTCAAGTGGTTCTTCTGCCGAGGTAAATGCAATTGGTCTTGTCCTTTGGAAATCTCCTAAGTCAGCTCTGTGCCCACCAGAACTTCCTTGCTGTCCAGCATAAATGGCTTGTAAAATCTGAGTTTGTTGTGCCATTACTTGGGCCATTGTGGGGTTAACTGGGGGGTTAGGGAGGTCAGCATCCTTGTTCTGATTTTCTTCGGGTGGCACGCCTTGGTTTGAATCTACTTCAGCATGCTGAGGGTTAGCATGGGCCCGAGACCGTGTAACCCTTGGACTAGACATCTGCAGTTACAACTTCATAACTCAATACTAATACTACCCTTGAGAAAAGAAAGGGTATCCACCCTTGTTGCAAAAAGAATCAACAAGACAAACGACAAAAGAACATTCCACATAAGGCCTTATGCCTGGCCATTCATTATCTTACAAGCATTCACATAGCCAGCCTCCCAGGCTGGGCTTACAACAATATACTAGTTAGAGTTCATAGGGCCGCAACTACAAAATAACAGGGCTGATGCAACATCTAGGATACAAGCACGGCACAAGTACAACGACACTTCCACTACTACACCGCGTAGCCATCATCACTGATGGAGGGGTCATAATTTGGCGACCGGGAGCGGGACCGACTGCCACTAAACTCCGATGGGTCAGAATCATCAGAGTCCGTGGGAGCACGTGGGGGGCTGCGGCTTGGTAGAGGCCTTCTCTGTCGAAGTGCAGACTGGAGCCCTGGTGGTCGCACACTCTTGCGTGCAGTCAGTCGGGTGCGGGGGCCTGATCCCACTGAAGGAGGTGCCGGTGCTGCTAGGGGAGCGGAAGCTTGCTGGAGCTGTGCCTGAGCTGCTGTGGCCTCTGCCTTGGCAGCTGCCAGTGCCTGCTGGCACTGGGCAAGTTGGCCACGAAGGGTTGCCACCTCGGTATGCCGGGCGACTAGGTGCATTCGGAGGGCGGTCATCTCCTCCAATGCAGCAGTATGGGCCGCTCCCATGGCCCTGGTGAGATCCACCTGATGGGTGAGCCTCGGGTCATTCTCATTCACTGGCAGGTAGGTCTCATTGTGGCGTACTCCTCTCTGCGTGAGGGGTAGAAGCAGAAGGGTGTGCGGCGCAGAGAGATCTGGTAGATGTCGTAGAGTCGGGCGGCGGCGAGACGTGCAGCATCCTGGAGTGCCGCGGATCTAGTGCTTCTCGGGTGCTCTATTTGGAAGACGTGAGGTGGGTCATGTTCGCTCTTCGGGTAGATAAACACTTCAAACATCCAGCAGTACACCCCTCCTGCAGTCGTCTGGCGCCCACGATAAATGGGCTGCTCCGGGTATTCCAAGTAGTGGAGAAGCTTGCGCAGGATTCTTGCGAACACGCCCTCGTAAACTCCATGGGCGACGTAATCCCAACTACCTTCCTCTCCTGCCATCTGTAAATGCAATTACTTTGCGTCAGTAATGTTTTAAAAATAGTCAACTGAAAGAGTAAAGTAGAGCAGAACTAGGAAGGGTACGAGCAGCAATAATACGCTATATTTTTTTATAAATGCTTTTTATATACTTTTAAAATTACCACCCTAAGGTTCTTCTAACGACCATTCTACGGCTTTTACCCTGCAGTCGTATGCTCTGATACCAGCGCTGTCAGACCTAGATTTTTCAATCCGAATCTTAATGTGTTTCATTGCACTAATCCCTAAATCAGTAGTTAGTGCACACAGGTACATTGCTGAATCATTTCATACATCGCATAATCATCCATTACATTACATAGATTGAAATACACCACGTCGGGTGATAGTTTACAAAAGGGGCCGATTTGGCCAATTGTCTTTATTACCAACACGCACAGCGGAATCATAGCAAAAGCAAACGCAAATCCACAGGCAAGCGACTGGAAGGGTATTGTGTGCATTATATGTCGCCGGCTAACCAGTAACATACGTGCACACAACGCCGGAAGTCCACTTGTCCATGTCTAATCAACGAATCCTACGCCTTAGTTTCCTTCGTCATTCTTCTCCTCCGTAGCGGGAGCTTCCTCATAGGCGTAGTGGTCTTGCGTTCCTGCTTCTGAATTTTTGTCGCAAAAGCGAGTATGAGCACTCCGACCCCGTGCTCAGCGAGCCAACACACAGAATGCAACATTTAACATGTTTGGCTATCAAAGGAGAGGCTAGGGTTATTTTATTTTGCAAGGAGTGCTTTTGAATACAATTAACTAAAAAGTCCTAAGACTTAGCCATTTTGGAACAAATCATAATGTACAAGGGATGCATTATTAATATCGATCAATATTCCATCCACCATTACATGGCATCTGCACCATATAGCAATTTCTTCAGCGTTATAGCCGTTTAACTTACCATTGGGACGACACCCAGGACAATTCCAAACCAGGGCAGTCCATCGCCCTACAAGTTTCCAATCCCGATTTTCAATATTTTGTAAACAGAACTATATCTAGTTAAGTTCCCATGTCCGCCCTTGACCGTGGGCACGGCTATTCGAATAGTTTTGACTCTGCAGAGTTTGTACACTTTCACCACAAGAGATAATCAACTCATTGCCCCACATGATACCTTAGACATGTGGTTGAGCAGACCATCACAGTGACTTTTCAAAGTATCTAGTCCTTTTGTCATCTCACATTTATGGGAGACTGCCCACTTGCGGTGGGTCCCATCTGTGCGCGGGATGTTTCCCCCAGCCACTACGCAGCCGGACTTCTACCTCTCCGCAACGTGGGACACCGGGAAACTTCACCTCCACCGGTGTCCCTTCAGCCTCCCTTGCCATAGCGTAGCCCTTCACCCCCCCTACCAGTGAGATGAGTCCGGGATTTCGATAAATTTACTTAGCCAAGTTGTACTTTACAGACTTGTGGTTGTACGGTTTTACCTGGGAGGTCATGACAAGATTCGGTCCTTAACTGTATCTGGGCGGTCCATCACTAACCAAATTTTGTGCTTCCACTGCACCACACATACACACCATCGAACCAATCCGCCCAGACATTTAAGCAGGTTGGGGATTTTGGGGATTGTAAAATAATCATTGACTTGATCGTGCAAAAATAGCACACCCGCAAGTGCACGGGCTGCCACTGAAATAGCGGCGAGTGTCGTGTTCTCCACAGGGACTAGACTGAGACTACCGGTGCTCAGCTAAAGCTAGGTCAAACAAAACGGGGGAGGAAACTAAACCTAAAACGACTACTAAGCTAGACGAACGAACGAACTCTAATTCGCACGGACGAAACGACGAACGAACTAAAGAACGACTGGACGAACGACCGTACGAATGGACGCCGTACGACCGAACGAACAACACGACGATAGACTAAACGAACGACGCACGAACGACAATGACGACTGCACGAACGAATACGACTACCGACCGACAATCTAACTAACTACCGACCGCGAGACAGCAAAGGGAAAGTCGAGAAGCACCGGGAGAGTCTAGAAGCAAGGAGAGAGTCGAGAGAGAAAGAGAGGGAAGACGGTCGACAGCTAACTAAACGACGACGGTACACGACCAACACTAAGACTACGACAAACAAGCGCACGACTTAACGATCGAACGGCCGCTGAGAGAAGCAAAGGGGGAGGAACTAGAAGCAAAGAGGGAGTCTAGACAGCAATGGGAAGGGGGACGGTCGCTGAATAGCTAACTCGCGCAGCTTGACATCACAGAAACTAACATTGGCATCTAACCTAACAGCGCATTGATGCTCATCAATCTAACACAAATAACTACAAAGCAAGGACTGCAACAATAAGGCTAACATTACAACAATGCCCAAACAGATCACACTGATCAATTCTGAAATTGCTAAACCATTGCCAACAGAACACAAATCACAATCACAAATTAACATTCACAATGCAGTTAAATTGAGCTAATATGAACCAAATCTGGACCAAATTAACAAAGCACAACCACATGCATACATCACGCTTCAATCACGATCATCATCACAGATCACAATTCACAAGTTAACAATGCACAATTAATGAATTTAGTAGTCAACAATAAGCAATTATTGAGTAGTAATTATGAAAAGTAACAAGAGAAGAAGAGGAGGAACCGAGATGAACCGAAGGAGGAGACGAGCGAGGAGACCGAGAAGGGGTTGAAGAAGACGATGCTGTCGGTGGAGAGGTGATGCAGTGGTCGCGGTAGAGGAAGGAGAGATCGGCGGCACCGTAGAGTAGCAGGGGTCGGTGAAGTGGAAGAAGCCGGAATTGGGGAACATGTGGACGCCGTTGATGTCGGTTCGGTGGTGGCCGTAGAGCGGCGGCTTGGTGTGTCGGTGGGGGCACTTGGGTGAAGAGGAAAACCGGGGAGAGGATGCAGGATGCGGCGGCGCTGAGGTAGATCTAGAGGAGCGGCGGCGCTGTGGAGTAGAAGGCGGCGCAGACGGTGGAGGAGAAGCGGCGGTAGAGGAAGGTGGCCGAGGGAGAGCAAGACGGCGGCGGCGCTGATGTGGGAAGGAGCGGCCGAGAGAAGAGGGCTGGCGATGCGCACCGGATGGAGGGAGGCGCGGAGAGGTAGGGGCGGCGGTAGAGGAAGGAGACAGGGGGAGCTGCAGAAGGGAGACGGTGGCCGGAGGCGGAGAAAGAAGGGGCGGCGCCGAGAGGGAGCAAGTGAAGGGAGGCGCACGGAGCGGCGGTGAATGGGAAGGAGCCGAGGAAGAGGCGCAGAGTGAGGCGGCGCTAGCAGCCGAGTTGGCGGCCTCGCCGTGGCGGAGAAGAGGAGATGGATTGGGGGAGAAGCAGTGGGGGCTACGGGAGAAGAGGATGCCGGGCTCTAGGAAAAAAATGCGGCGGCGGCTAGGGTTGTGGTCGGTTGGGGTTTTTGCCATTTTCTGATTTAGTCCTCCCACTTTCTAGGGTTTACACATTGGTCCTTCTCCACTTCTTCTCTTCGCTCGCCCTCCAGAGTCCGATTTCATCGCGGTTTGATCCCACGCATCCATGACGACACGCACAGCGGTACGGAGCAGTCCCGAAAGTCCAGAATTGTCGTTTATGCGCCTAGATCGCGCCGGCCTACGGAAAAGTATTTAAAAATGTAAAATGGTCCATTTTGAGCAATTAAATATGGGAAAACGTGTAAATGATGATAAATGGTCCTAAAATGCGAAAAATAATGGGGCAAAATGATGGGTAAACGAATGCAAATATGACGCATGTCAATCATATCAAATATACCAGTCATTATCCCCATGACTGCCCAAACCAGTTCTCATGATTAAACATGTTGATGATGTTTTGGGCATTTCAGCGCCCCATGTATATCAATGCAATACTAAGCGTAGCATATCATTAGGGACTTATTTTCGAAATGCTATCGTTATAATTTTACTAGGCGACAAGGTTCATACATTCAAATATTCAACAGAGGGTGTGATATTATTCAAGGTAAACCATGGCATATAACTAGAATATCAAATTTAGCATGTATTTGCATATAAATAACAGCATGCAATTTGTTAATTTAAAACAAAGTAATTTGCAGAAATGTAGGTTCAACATGATCAAAGTATTGACTCGCCTTGGTCACAAAGTGGTCGGGTGCTTGATTATCCGGGCTTCTAGTGCTGCGGCCTCGAGTTCTTCCTCTTGAGCTTAAGTAAGCTATTGTAATCGTATGCGCGAAATTTGGATAAAAAGAAAGCACCAAATCAACAAAATATCACCAGAAATTCAAATGGACTCTAAAAATTATGATTTGAGTTCCATTGGATAGATCTTGAATTTAGACGAATTTAGAAATTTGTCTCACTCAATTTGCAGTTAAAATGAAAAAGTTATGATCATTTGAAGTTCTCAGTTCAGTTAATTCCAAAAATTACTAAATTTCTGACAGTGGGTCCCACATGTCATTTTCTTTTTATTTTAATTCTTTTTTTGCGGTGCCACTGACAAGTGGGGCCCAGCTACTGTTCAGTGGGGTCCACCGTCGGTAGGGTCTCGCAGATAAAAGCATCGATCGGTGGGGCCACTGTCGTGGCGTAAATTAAAAGAAATGCTCGACCGCAGGCGCGGAGCCGGGGGCTCGAACGCGCGCCGCGGGAGCGGGAGGGAGAAGAGACGAGCGCTGATAGCCAAGTGGGCGGGGAGGCTTTGCCTACCCCATAAGGGCAACTTACCCTTTTGAGGTGGCTCGCGGGGGAGGCCGGGCAGAGGAAGAAGAGGACGGCGGCGCCGGCGGCGAGCGGCGGTCGGAGAGGGCCTAGGGTTGCGTGATATATAATCCCCGGGCTGCAGTGTTGCTTCTGGGGAAACCGACGAGGGTGATGGGGCACGGTGGCGGGCCGGCGGCGTGCGACGGCAGAGGTTCGGGGATGCGGTCGTCGCCGGCGAAGCTCATGCGATGGGAGGTCCGGTGAGGAGGGTATTTAGCTTCGCCTTGCTCCCGCGAAGCTCTGGGAGCAAGGAATTGTTCGGAGGCGGCCGGGATCGGCGGTGGCTCGGTCGCCGGAGCTCGGGAAGAAGGAGGGGCCGACGGCGATTGGGAGGCTCTCGGACCAATGGCTCACAGGGGAGGAAAGAGGGAGTAGGCGCGCGTTTGCGATCTCCGTGGGGCTTTATAGCCTGGGAGAGGCGCGCGCGAGAGCAACATTCGCCCTCCGCTCCTCACGCGGCGGGAAGGAATGCGATCCTCTTCGGGATTTCGCATGGGAGAGGTGGCGGAGAGGTGCGTCCCCCTCCCGTTGGTTCTTTGAACCTTGCCCCGAGGTGAGAGAGAGAAGGAGGAGGATTTGCTGCGCGGAGGAGTGAGCGCGAGGGGAGCGAGCTGCGCGGCGCGTGCGGGAGAAGAAGGAGCGGGAAGAGGAGCTCGACGGCTTGGGCCCACCGCCAGCGGGAGAAGGCGCGATCGGGTGCGGGCCGCGTGGCGAGGCGTGAGGCGCGCGCGGTGTTGGGCTGCGGCGCGGCGGCAAGCGCGTTAGACCACGCGCGCGCACGACCGCGCAGTGGAGAGAGGGCGGGCGGGGTGACGGCCGGCACTGTGTTATCATTTTTTTATTTTGCTCAACTCTTTATTTTGCTTTTGTATTAAAAATTGCATGTATATACATTTCCATTTCTCTCGATTTTTGGTATATGTACACATATATTTATTTACTTACTCTTTCATATAATATACATGTGTATTTATATATATATATATATATATATATATATATATATATATATATATATATATATATATATTTATATACATTGTTATTCATATGTTTTTGCATATATGTATAAATGCTAACCTCTTTTAATTTGTTTGCCAAAAATTTGTAGGGATGACATCTCATGCTAATTTACATTTTTCCTTTGTTACTTTATGGATCATCTTTTCAGATTCTTTATTTGATGCTCATGTTGTATCATTTTATGGGTGAATTTCTTCCCTCTTTTACTTTTAAAATTCCTTTATATTTACAAAAAGCCAATAAACTCCAAATTCAAATGTAAAGCAAATAAAATAATCCAAAAAGCTCCATAATTTATTATTTATATTTTCCAGGACGTTACAAGTGTACCGATTTAACATGAATTGTGTGACATAATACCCAGAAGAGGAGGTGACTTAAATAGAGGAAACATGGATCTATAAAGCGGTGGCTGTGAACGGCCACTCACGAGGAGCCAGTGCCCTCGCACCTCCCGCGCCGCTCCGATTCTTGTGCCGAGTCAATAGCTGAGAGCAACCAACAGTTGAGAGAGTAAGAGTAGTCAAGGAAGCCGATGTTGCCTTATCTCCTTGCTCTCTCCAACTGATAGGTGGGTCCCTCTTCTAATCTTTTTATTTTCTATTTCTTCTTTTCTCAATTGAGAAATTACCAAATAGCCCTCAAGGATCCAACAATTCCCACCAATTTATCAATTTAACAAAAGATGATCTATGTCTTGTTTAATATACAGTTGTATGACGATAGGTACCTTGCGGATTTGAACCCAAAGTCTAGTAACAAGGTTACGACTCTGCACAGACAAAAGAGGATTTCACCTGAACCAATGCCTTGGTGTGAGACTTTTCACCCAAGTTACATTTTGTACTAGGCAGTTGCCCTTTTCCCTATTGGCTTGGGACATTACGGTTATATTCCTGTATCTAGCTCATAAGTCTAAGAAAGTAGTATCTTCCTTTGATCGCGACCTCACTATCATATCTAAGTAGGTAAATTCTTTAGGAAATCATGTAGGACGATTCCCAATCCCACATAGGTATCAAATTCATTAAGAGCTATTGTTCAACCTCCCATACAAAAAGAGCACTGCAGCTAATGGGACTCTTTAGTTATGCTCTCTATCCCCACATAGTTTGTTGTCCTAGATCCTAGTTCACGGGATCTCTGATCTGCTAGGATAGGTTACCACCAATGTGAGCCTTTGCATGGGTATGAGTCTCATTCCTTTTGATGCTGCAAGGATGGCCTTCCGCGCAAATCCTTTGGTAAAAGGATCTACCAAGTTCCTTTCAGACTAGATGTATTTCACAGAAATAACACCTATCTTTCTGGTATGCCTTATCAACTTAAGTCGCCTCTTTATATGTTTTGAGGATTTCATATTGTCCTTCCTACTCGTAGTCTTAACCAAAACGGTTTGGTTATTGTGGGACCCGGAGTAGAAACTTCCGGACCCCCCTGTGCATTACAGTACTAGTCCCAGATCAAAGCTAGTACACACAGATAACCAGAATAAAACGGTACATTGTCATCCACGATTTATTACAATAATCGAGATTACAGACCTCGAAGCCTTTATTACAAATGAGGTTTTAAGACCTCACACCAAACAGAAAATTACAGCGGAAGCAAAAAGTAAATTAATCGACCCATCAATCTGCCACAGGCAATTGACTGGGGAAACGAATCCTAAGCATCCGGGAAGAATCCACCGTATCCACACTCGGCACAGAAGTCGAATTCTCCAGCTTGAGCTTCTTCATCCTCTGTTATTATATTTATAGAGCAACAGGTGAGTACAAAATGTACTCATAAGTCTTGGGAAAGATGCATAGATGCAAGGCTTCACAAAGGAAAGCTATATGGTTCTTTTGCAAAAATCAGCATTTTATTTCAAATCTACATAATTACTTCAAAAGCCATTTGATAAACATCTTGTTTTTCATAAATGAATTTAGATAAATAACTTAGTGAAGGTTAAACCACCAACACTAAAATTTTAGGCTATCGCCAACTTTCAAAACTCAAAGTTAAACCACGATCGTTACACCACCCGATTTAAATCATGAGAGTTATACCACTCCCAAGTTTGACAAACCATTTTATTTTGAAATCAAAATCAAACTTCTACCATGTGAATGCATTCCTTGTTCGCCTTGACCGTGGGCACGGCTATTCGAATAGTTTATTACTCAGAGTTTGTACACTTTACCCACAAGAGATAAATTATCTTAATAGTCAACATGCTTCCTTTGGCATGAGACCCGGATGAAATATCACAAAGCCTTTCACCTACTCCAAGATAGCTAGATACCACCCGCTAAGGTTTCACCACAACTCGAATCCACGAGTGGAGCCCTCTTGCGCCGTATGAGTACATGAAACCCTGTCCCTCACTATGAGTAACCAGACACCCGGCACTCAATACACCACTGGTGATATCTAAACTACACCTTTATAGGTTAGTTAGCTAGGTCGCACCCATATAGACTTGTGGTTGCACTGCTTTGCTCGGTTTGGACAAACACAAGCGTCGGTCCTTAAGCGACTGTGGTGGTTCATTCACAATACCAAAAATTCTCATGCTAACTGCACCAGCCAAACCTTCCATCCACCCTTGTCAACTTTTCCCTTTGAAATTCATTTTTAATTTTAAATTAACAGTGGTAACATCCATTACCACTTTTCAAACAAATCATTTAACCATGGTAACATCCATTACCAATGTTCAAACAAATCATTCATCAAAACATTTAGCAAACATGCTACTCATTTGAGCATTATTACATTGATTTGCTACGCTAAGCATTTGCTAGTATTTACAAATTCAACAGATGTAATACTAACTCATTATTGAGTCAAAGGGATATCCTAAGTTGACAATGGTACAAGTTAAACAATTTTCAATGGAAGGTATAACAAATTGGGTATTTAACTAAATTTTCTAAATCAAATTATCACTTGATATAACATAAGCATGCAATAATTTAAAATAACTACCTAATCATTTTATAATTCATTTGAGCAAGTTGATCAAAGAAAACTTGCAAAACATAGGATCAAAATGATCAAAGGAGACTTGCCTTCCTATGCTGGGTTGAAATTTTCCGGGGCTTGCTCTTGAAGTTACTCGGACAAATCGGTCTCTACACGTAAACCAAGAAATCCAAATAAATAAAATAAAATAAAAATTCAAAAATTGAAACTAAATATACCAAATGAAAGTTTGGAATTTTAGATGAATTTAGAAATTTGAATGGATCAATTTGGAGCTAAAATGGGCAAGATATGGCTGTTGGAAGTTTGAAATCCGAGAAAATGGAAAAAAAATAATTTCTGGAATTATCTTTTAACTGAAAATGAATTATGACGTCAGCATGGATTTTCTGGGAATTAATTTACAAAAGTAAATTCTAATTATGACGTCAGCAAGGGAATTAAAATAAATTACGAGGTCGACATGTGGGGCGACCACGGTGGACCAAGTCCACGACCCACAAAATTGCGACATGGCGCATCAAACCGACACGTGGCATGCCGGCGTGGCGATCTTGGCGACGGGACGGCGGCGGTTTTGGTGACGTGGTCGACACGTGTACGCCACGTGGCATGACACGCCGCCCGTAGTGACGTGGCTCTACCGAGCCGGCGACTTCGCGCGCGCGCGCGGCGAAAATGGACGGTCGGATTGAGACGTGTGGCGAGATCCCAGCGCTGGCTCGAATCTGGATGAGCGGCGGTGATGGCGCGGCGGAGACGCTGGTGCCGCGCGATGGCGACGCGTGGCTCGGCTCATCATCGCGCGAGGCGTCGCGCGACGCGACGCGCACGCGCGCGACGACGAGTTGGGCGGCTGCGATGGGGACGCGTGGACACATCCCGCCGTCGAGAATGGCCGCGGAGATGAGACGGTGTGGAGGCGGGACTCGCCGATCGCCGACGCGTGGGCGGGGCGTCGCCGGCGCCGTCGCGAACGCGAACGCTGCAGCGTGGCGCGCGACGCGGCGTCGCGGACCGAGGGAGCGGGCGTGCGGGGCGCGGTGCTGGCGCACGAACCGAGGGGCGGCGCGGGCGACCGAGGGTGCGGCGGAGACTCACCGACGGCGACGGTTTGAACGGCGACGACACGCACGCGAGAGAGGAAGAGAGAGGGAGAGTGCGAAGGGGTGAGAGTGGTGGCCGGGGCTCGTTTTATACGCGACGGAGCGGTAACGGAAACGCGGCTCCGGCGAGTAATGGCGGCGGTTTCCGGCGCTCCAAACGGCGGAAAAATCATTGAACCGAGGGGAAACGGCCGTTAGAGGTTGCGCACGACCAGACGGTGCTTCGGGGCCATTAATGGCGGAGAGAAACGGACGGAGAGGCGAGCGGGCGAGCTCGGCGGCGGCGCAATAATGGCGACGACGCGCGAGAGTAGGAAACGGTCGCGCGGGACGAAGGCGGCGACGTGGGACCCACGGCAGTGACCTCGCAGACCGGTGTCTCGACGAGTGGGACCGCTTGTCGCGCAAAAACAAAAGAAACTCAACCTCGCGCGAGCGGGCTCGAACGTCGCCGAGGAGCGGGAGGGAAGAGAGCGGCGGTGTAAACCCGATCAAGCGGGAGGCATTGCCTACCCAATAAGGGTAGGTAATCCCTTTGAGGATTAGCTGCGGAAGCCGACGGATGTACGACACGTGGCGCACGGAGAGGAGGGAGGCGGAATGGCGCAGACGGCGGGGATCGGTCCATGGAGATGGATTTGATGGATGGTGACAAGTGTCACCGAGGAAGGGTTTTGATATTTAAATTTTTTTATATATTTCAGAAATCAGTAGGAGGCTTTAAAATAGTCGAAAAAATACCAAATAAATTCCAAAATTGCAGAAAAATTCACATAATTCACTGATAATGTTTTGAACATATGAAAATATTTCCAACCTATTTTGATATTAAATTTTTATTTTTAAACAGAACTTTATATTCTGAAAAATCCAAATAAATTGAGATAATTAATTTAAAATTATTTCTTCCAAATAAAGCAAAATTGGGATGTTACAAACCTACCCCCTTAGAAGGAATCTCACCCCTAGATTCTAAGGACTGAAAAATAGATCGTGAAGTCCGTCAAGATCCTCTTCACGCTCCCAAAGTTGCTTCCGATTCGGATGATTATTCCACCGCACTTTGCAAAATTTGATAGTCTTGTTTCTTGTACAGCTCTGCTTCTTCTAAAATCTTGACAGAAATTCGGATACGCCAAGTCTTCTTTAAATCCACCTCTTCTAAAGATATTAATTCCTCCGTACTCTTAAGCACTTCTTCAATCGTGATACATGAAATACATCATGTACATCTGACAACTGAGGAGGAAGCTCTAACTGATATGCAACTTCACCTCTTCTGGCTATAACTAGAAATGGTCCGATATATCTTGGAGCAAGCTTTCCACTGACCTTGAAACGTCGCATCCCTTTTAAAGGTGACACCTTCAAATACACATGATCCCCTGGTGCGAATTCCAACATTCTGCGGCGATTATCTGCATAACTCTTTGTCCAGTGCGTGCTACTTTCAATCGGTCTCGTATAATCGAACTTGCTCTTGGCTAGCTTCAAGACATCGGGTCCGAATACTTGACTTTCTCCGCCTCTCGACCAATATAATGGCGTTCGCATTTCACGCCATACAAGGCTTCAAACGGAGACATCTTCGATCGACTGATAATCTGTTATTATAGGAAAATTCGCGTAGGGTAAACTTTGATCCCAATCGACTTTATTGGCTAAAGCACACGCTCTTAGCATATCTTCCAATATCTCGATTCACTCGCTCACCGGCCATCTGTTTGAGGATGATAAGCGATCTGAAATTTAAATTGGTGCCCAAAACTTCATGAAGTTTCGCCAAAACCTTGAGGTAAATTATGTTCCTCTATCCGATACGATCCTCTTTGGAACTCCATGCACATACAATTCTTGACATATAGAGCTCGCCAATCTATCTCCCGAATAGGTAGTCTTTACAGTATGAAATGTGCAACCTTTGTTAAGCGATCCACTATAACCCGATTGAATCATACCGACTTGGTTCTTGGTAGTCCCGTTATGAAATCCATTCGATTTCCTCCCATTTCCATTCAGTATCTGCAGAGGTTGCAAAAGACCGCAGGTCGTTGGTGCTCGCTTAACCCTTTGACATATATCACATAAAGCTACATATTCTGCAATTTCTCGTTTCATACTGGTCCACCAGTAACTTTCCTTTAGATCTTGGTACATCTTTGTACTTCC
Source organism: Dendrocalamus sinicus (assembly GCA_036346575.1). Taxonomy (NCBI): domain Eukaryota; kingdom Viridiplantae; phylum Streptophyta; class Magnoliopsida; order Poales; family Poaceae; genus Dendrocalamus; species Dendrocalamus sinicus. Next base: position 16,970,872 of record CM070661.1, on the reverse strand, counting down.
GGGATGAATGGAATATCCTGATTCATGAGCTTCCTTTAGAATTAAATCTTTTATTTCCTTTCTCTCCGGTACTAAAATCCTTTTTCCAAACCAAAGAATTCCTTCTTCATCTTAGAGAATCCAGTGCTTTGCCTTTCTTCATGTTATCTTTTATTTCTTTAACATACTCATCTTCTTTACGAGTGCCTTGATCCGATCTTCTAAAGTGGGTTGAACCTTTAATGTAGACAGAATTCCTTCATTTATCACTCCCAAATTGAGGCGCTGAAATTCTTCACGAAGAGTTGACTGACTGTCTTGAATCAACATATTGCTAACATGGATCTTCCGACTTAAAGCATCTGCAACTACATTGGCCTTTCCTGGATGATAGTGTATTCCCACATCATAATCCTTTATCAGTTCAAGCCATTTTCTTTGTCTCAGATTAAGATCAGGTTGAGTGAATATATACTTTAGACTTTTATGATCCGTATATATTTCACACCGATTACTAATTAGATAATGCCTCCACAACTTTAGAGCATGCACTACAGCAGCTAGCTCTAAATCATGAGTGGGGTAATTTTCTTCATGAGGTCTTAACTGCCTTGATGCGTCACAATAAACTTCAAAATCTTTTCTAATATCTGGTAACCGCAGAACTGGTGCTGAAGTTAACTTTTTTTTTTAACTCTTGAAAACTATCCTCACAGGATTTACTCCATTCAAATTTCTTCTCTTTCTTTAACAGCTGGGTTAAAGGTCTGGCAATCTTGGAAAAGCCTTCAATGAATCGACGATAGTAACCACTAAACCTAAAACTTCGATCTCGGTTCTCGCCTTGGGTGGAGTCCAATTTAATACATCCTTAACTTTTCCAGATCTACGGATACTCCTTCCGCTGAAATTACATGTCCCAAAACTCAATTTCCTTTAACCAAAACGCACACTTGCTAAACTTGGCATATAATCGTGTTCACGAGTCTTTGCAATACTATCCTTAGATGATCCTCATGTTCTTTATCGCTTTTTGAATAGATAAGAATGTCATCTATAAAGACAACAACAAACTTATCTAAATAATCCATAAATACTTTATTCATCAAATTCATGAAGTATGTCAGGGCATTTGTCGATCGAAAGACATCACAAAGATACTCATATAGTCCATATCTTGTGGCGAAGGTCGTCTTTGGTATATCTTCCGGTCTAATCTTCAATGGTGATATCCTCGACCAAGATCAATCTTGGAGAAGACACTTGATCCTTTGAGTTGATCGAATGATCGTCGATCCGGTAAGGGATACTTATTCTTTATAGTTACTTCATTTAAAGCTCTATAGTCCACGCACATACGCCGACTACCATCCTTCTTGTTTACCAAAAGTACCGCTCCCCAAGGTGAAGAACTTGGTCTAATGAAACTTTTCTCTTGTAATTCTTGAATCGCCTCTTGACTTCAAATAAATCATCACCGACATCCGATAAGGTCTTTTGATATTGGGGTCGTACTGTGCAAATGCATTTATAACAAATTCAATCTCTCGATCCGTGGCAATCCCGCAATTCCTCGTGGAAAACATCGGGGTATTCGCAAGCTACCGACACATCCTCCAACTTTTTCCCTTTTAAGTTGGTTAACATAATGTTCTTCTTTGAGCGCATAACCGCCTCATGTCTTATCCGAATTCGCCGAATTGGTAAGACTAATGGCACGATTGGCACAATCTATCCGTCCTTTATACTTGATCAACCAATCCATACCAAGTATTATATCTATGCCATCGAGTCTATTAAAATAAGGTTCGCTAGGAACTTTACTCCATTTATAATTATGGTTGCACTAGGGCTAACCAATTTAGTCCTCAATTCTTTTCCGTGAGATTGACTATCATAGGTTCTTTAGCAAACAAATATTCCAATTATTTCTTTCAGCAAAAGCTTTTGTTACGTAATGAATGTGTAGCTCCGTAATCAAATAATATAATTGCCGTACTGAATTAACCAGAACTTACCGTAACTACGTCCGTGCATCTTCCGCCGCTTCTACGGTGACATGATTGATACGCCCTCGTTGAATGGTCAGGAGTCCGAGGTGTCCGAGGGCTTCCACGCCCTGACCGTAGTTGGAGCTCTTCTTTGGTGTAGGATCCAGTTGAAGCGACCGGGTTACCGCTGACGCTTCAGGCAAATCTGCGGCATAGTGTCCCATATTTTTGCAATTGTAGCATTGCACTCCTGCAGCTACATTTCTATTCTGCGTTGTTGGGCTGCATTTCCAGTTCTAGGAGTTTGAGGCAAAGGGCGAGGCGCAGAATGGGTGTCCTTGGATAATTATGCATCAAGGCCGTTGTACCGTTGTTGAGTAGGGCGTTGACGGAACCGCTAGCAAACCGTTGGGCTTGAAACTTCCTTTTCCGGCATCAAAAGTCGACGGGGCATCTTCTTGTACTAAAGCTTTGTTCACCAGATGTTGAAGAGTAGGGTAGTCATTGGAGACTAATCAACTTTGAGGTTGGGGTCCATTCCTCCCATAAACCTCCGGATCCTTGCGGCATCGGGCGCCACATCTTCCGTGCATATCTTGATAATTGGATAAATTTATTTCGATATGCGGAAACACTAAGGTTTCCTTGTTGTAGCTGATGAAACTCCTTCCTCTTCATTTCCATAATACTCATAGGAATATGAGCAGATTTAAAGGCTTCCAAAAATTCTTCCCATGCAATATTCTCGCATCTTGATGTGCGGCACAATGAGTTATCCCACCAATTAGCAGAACTCCCTTGAGTTGGTGGGCGCGAAAGAACCTTCTCATGCTCGCACATTGAGCCAAATTGAGTTTCCTTTCTATTTCTTTAATCCAATCATCCGCCTCCAAAGGGTCAGCAGATCCTCGCAAAGGCCTGAGGTCGGGTTCTCATAAATTCCCCAAGTTTAGACCGTGGTCATTGAACTGGTGCTTGCTGGACTTGTTGGACTTGATTTTGGGCCAAAGCTTGAAGTAGTTGCAACCGCATGGCCATCATCTGCTCCATGTTGGGAGCTTGAGTCATGCGGAGATGGAATGTTGTCTTCTCGTTGAGCATTGGGGTTACTGACACGCCTCGGTTGCTCCTTGTGTTCACCATCCAAGTGGTTTCGGGGTTAGCAAAAGATAAGAGGGAACTAGCATAGATAAGAGGTTAGGGAAACTAAATAACATCCCAAGCCAACACACAAGAAGAAACCAAAGAACCACTTAGGAAAACTTTATTGAAATCAAGATAATTTTATGAATGGCTGCACCACAAGTGCACATAGGCTTGGTACACCCATCCAACACACCAAAATATGATAAAGCGTTCTAAAAACGTGGACATTTATTTGGGTACTACGACTCAACTAACTACTCATCCTCCACGATGATGCGCTCCTCCGATCCTCCTCGGGTCCTCCTCTCAATCCGATAAGTGTCTCTCGCCCACAACCACGGCAGCTTGTTCGGCGAACGCGACCGTGATCGACTCGATCAAATCGAAAACCGAGCGAGATAGCCGGCGCCCTCGCTAGATCCTCCAATATCAACGCCGGTGGCGGATCGAGCGCCGCACACTCTTCCTCGCAGAAGCCTAGTGCGAGGTCCCGTAAATCGGACCGGAGCAGCAATGTGGGCTGGTGGAGTCGGTGTAGTGGTAGCACCAAGACGCTCTACCGCCCTCGGCAGCAGTCCTAGCTGAAACGGCGCCGGCGTGGGCAGCCTCACTCTGCAGAGCCGGGCTCGAGAGTGTCGGAGTGGTCGAGCTCGACGTAAGCAGCCTCCAAGAAGTCCGATCTCCCGCCGAGCTCGCGTAAGTCGCTGGCCGCCAGTGTGCCGCACTCGTGAGACAAGCGCGGTCGCCCACCACCACCGGAAAAGCTCGATGAGTCCGCCCCGCTTCGCCGCCGGAAGAAGCAAAAAGGTGATCGCCGTAGCTCCTCCTTGTGCCTCCCGCACAACTCCGAGATAGCCAATCGTGCCGCATCCCCGATCGCATCTCGAGCGTAAGGTCCGTGGATACTCAATATGACGCCAATCGATCAATCCTCCCGCCGAGCGTAAATGAACACCTCCATGCTCCAGAGTCCGTGCTCATCACTCGTGTGTTCCGCCTCTCTGAAAATAGGTCGTTGGGTGTACTTCGATGCTGCATTAGCTGCCGTAGAAGAGTCGCAAAGCTCCTCGCTCTCGCCATGAGAATGGTGATCCCACGGCCGATGACGATGAACCCGCCATCTACAAGTTTGAAAAGAGGAGAGATCAAGAAAGATTTTTAAATAGTGAAAAGGAGGACAGAAACAAGATACTAAGTAAGAGAGAGTAGAAGCAAAGAAGCTTATATATTTTTAATATATTCTTTTTAAACATAAGTCCTTAAAACCTCCCAAAACCTAGGGTTCGTCCTACACACCAAGATGGCTCGATACACTTCTGTGGGACCCGAGTAGAAACTTCCGACCCCACAGGCATTACAAGACTAGTCCCGCATCAAAGCTAGTACACACAGATAACTGTAATAAAACGGTACATTGTCATCCACGATTTATTACAATAATCGAGATTACAGCACTCAAGCCTTTATTACAAATGAGGTTTTAAGACCTCACACCAAACAGAAAATTACAGCGGAAGCAAAAAGTAAATTAATCGACCCATCAATCTGCCACAGGCAATTGACTGGGGAAACGAATCCTAAGCATCCGGGAAGAATCCACCGTATCCACACTCGGCACAGAAGTCGAATTCTCCAGCTTGAGCTTCTTCATCCTCTGTTATTATATTTATAGAGCAACAGGTGAGTACAAAAATGTACTCCGCAAGTCTTGGGAAAGATGCATAGATGCAAGGCTTCACAAAGGAAAGCTATATGGTTCTTTTGCAAAAATCAGCATTTTATTTCAAATCTACATAATTACTTCAAAAGCCATTTGATAAACATCTTGTTTTTCATAAATGAATTTAGATAAATAACATAGTGAAGGTTAAACCACCAACACTAAAATTTTAGGCTATCTGCCAACTTTCAAAACTCAGGTTAAACCACCTAATCTGGTTACACCACCCGATTTAAATCATGAGAGTTATACCACTCCCAAGTTTGACAAACCATTTTATTTTGAAATCAAAATCAAACTTCTACCATGTGAATGCATTCCTTGCCCGCCCTTGACCGTGGGCACGGCTATTCGAATAGTTTATTACTCACAGAGTTTGTACACTTTACCCACAAGAGATAAATTATCTTAATAGTCAACATGCTTCCTTTGGCATGAGACCCAGATGAAATATCACAAAGCCTTTCACCTACTCCAAGATAGCTAGATACCACCCGCTAAGGTTTCACCACAACTCGAATCCACGAGTCTGAGCCCTCTTGCGCCGTATGAGTACAAGAAACCCCGCCCTCACTATGAGTAACCAAGACACCACGGCACTCAATACACCACCGGTGATATCTAAACTACACCTTTATAGGTTAGTTAGCCAGGTCGCACTCCATATAGACTTGTGGTTGCACTGCTTTGCTCGGTTTGGACAAACACAAGCGTCGGTCCTTAAACGACTGTGGTGGTTCATTCACAATACCAAAAATTCTCGTGCTAATCGCACTCACCAAACCTTCCATCCACCCTTGTCAACTTTTCCCTTTGAAATTCATTTTTAATTTTAAATTAACAGTGGTAACATCCATTACCACTTTTCAAACAAATCATTTAACCATGGTAACATCCATTACCAATGTTCAAACAAATCATTCATCAAAACATTTAGCAAACATGCTACTCATTTGAGCATTATTACATTGATTTGCTACGCTAAGCATTTGCTAGTATTTACAAATTCAACAGATGTAATACTAACTCATTATTGAGTCAAAGGGATATCCTAAGTTGACAATGGTACAAGTTAAACAATTTTCAATGGAAGGTATAGCAAATTGGGTATTTAACTAAATTTTCTAAATCAAATTATCACTTGATATAACATAAGCATGCAATAATTTAAAATAACTACCTAATCATTTTATATTCATTTGAGCAAGTTGATCAAAGAAAACTTGCAAAACATAGGATCAAAATGATCAAAGGAGACTTGCCTTCCTGTGCTGGGTTGAAATTTTCCGGCTTGCTCTTGAAGTTACTCTGACAAATCGGTCTCTACACGTAAACCAAGAAATCCAAATAAATAAAATAAAATAAAAATTCAAAATTGAAACTAAATATACCAAATGAAAGTTTGGAATTTTAGATGAATTTAGAAATTTGAATGGATCAATTTGGAGCTAAAATGGGCAAGATATGGTCATTGGAAGTTTGAACTCGAGAAAATGGAAAAATAATTTACGGAATTATCTTTTAACCAAAATGAATTATGACGTCAGCATGGATTTTCTGGGAATTAATTTACAAAAGTAAATTCTAATTATGACGTCAGCAAGGGAATTAAAAATAAATTACGAGGTCGACATGTGGGGCCACCACGGTGGACCAAGTCCACGACCCACAAAATTGCCGACATGGCGCATCAAACCGACACGCGGCATGCCGACGTGGCGATCTTGGCGACGGGACGGGCGCGGCGGTTTCGACGTGGCGTGGCGAACGCGTCCGCCACGCAGATGACACGCCGCCTGTCGGCCGACGTGGCGTCTACCGAGCGGGCGACTTCGCGCGGCGGGTCGCGAAAATGGACGGCCGGGATTGAGACGCGTGTGGCGAGATCCCGAGCGCTGGCTCGACCGATGAGCGGCGTGATGGCGCGGGCGGAGACGCTGGTGCCGCGCGATGGCGGACGCGCGTGGCTCGGCTGCGCGCGAGGCGTCGCGCGGACGCGAACGCGCACGCGACGACGCAGTTGGGCGGCCGCGATGGGGACGCGTGGACACATCCCGGCCGCCGGAGAATGGCCGCGGAGATGAGACGGTGTGGGGCGGGACTCGCCGCTCGCCGACGCTGCGGACGGGCGCCGCGACGGCGCCGCGAACGCGAAGCCGCGCGCGCGCGCGAACGCGCGCGGCGACCGAGGAGCGGGCGTGCGGGCGCGGTGCGGGCGCGCGAACCGAGGGGCGCGGGCGGCCGAGGGTGCGGCGAAGACTCACCGACGGCGACGGTTTGAACGGCGACGACACGCACGCGAGAGAGGAAGAGAGAGGAGAGTGCGAAGGTGAGAGTGGTGGCGGGGCTCGTTTTATACGCGACGGAGCGTAACGAAACGCGGCCCGCGAGTAATGGCGGCGGTTTCCGCGCCCAAACGGCGGAAAATCATTGAACCGAGGAAACGGCCGTTAGAGGTTGCGCACGACCGACGGTGCCGGGGCCATTAATGGCGAGAGAAACGGACGAGAGGCGAAGCGGCGAGCTCGGCGGCGCGCGCAATAATGGCGACGACGCGAGAGTAGGAAACGGTCGCGCGGGGACGAAGGCCTGACAGGTGGGACCCACTGGCAGTGACCTACGCAGACCGGCTGTCTCTGACGAGTGGGACCCGCTTGTCGCCGCAAAACAAAAGAAACTCAACCTCGCGCGCGAGCGGGCTCGAACGCGCCGAGGAGTGGGAGGAAGAGAGCGGCGGTGTAAACCGATCGGGCGGGAGGCATTGCCTACCCAATAAGGGTAGGTAATCCCTTTGAGGATTAGCTGCGGAAGCCGACGGATGTACGACACGTGGCGCACGGAGAGGAGGGGAGGCGAATGGCGCAGACGGCGGGGATCGGTCCGGCGAGATGGACGGATGGATGGTGACAAGTGTCACCGAGGAAGGGTTTTGATATTTAAAATTTTTTTTTATATATTTCAGAAATCAGTAGGAGGCTTTAAAATAGTCAGAAAAATAGCAAATAAATTCCAAAAATTGCAGAAAAATTCACATAATTCACTGATAATGTTTTGAACATATGAAAAATATTTCCAACCTATTTTGATATTAAATTTTTATTTTTAAACATAACTTTATATTCTGAAAAATCCAAATAAATTGAGATAATTAATTTAAAATTATTTCTTCCAAATAAAGCAAAAAATGGGATGTTACAGTTATCTAGTAGCTCAATATGGTTGGAATCAGTTTTTCCAGTACAGGTAGGTCAGAAAGGAGTTCTCTGATCCATTCTACCTCTACAGCCGCTCAGTCAAGTGCTACCAACTCAGCCTTCGTGGTGGATCGTGCAAGGATAGTCTGTTTGAAGACTTCGATGAAATAGCCCCATCTGCTAAAGTGAATACATATCTATTAGCATTCATATCATCCAAGTCACTAATCCAATTAGAATCATTGAATTCTTCCAAGACTACCGGATGGTCAGAATAATGTATTCCAAAATTTTGAGTCCCCTTTAAGTACCTAAGTACCCTCTCTAGTGCTATCTAATGATTATCTCATGAATTGGCCATATAACGACTCAATCTACTTACAGCATATGAGATATCTAGTCTCGTTGCAGTAGTTAGATACATTAAGGACCCCAATTATTTGACAATATTTAAATTGGTATTTTTCATGTCCAGTGTTTTTATGTAACTTAACATTTGGATCATAGAGTGTGGCCACTGGCTTACAGTCCATAAACCCAAATCTGGCTAGGATTTTGTCCATATAATGGGTGTGGTGGTTACAGACCAAACAGAGAGAGAGATGGTAGTGGGGAGTGGGAGGATGTAGCGTGTAATGTCCTCCCCTCTCCATGGCTGGCGCTTTATATATATATATACATGAGGAGCGATTTTACAATTATGCCCTTGCATCAGGTTATCCCCACTAGGGGTATTTGAGTCATTGCACATGTTCTACTCTGGTCTTTATGGTCTTCTAACAGGCCTGCTGGGTTTAGGTGGGGGCCATCCCTACAACAGGAGCCTCTCATGATGAAGGGCTTCACCGGGCCGAAGCCATGTTGCCGAGTCCTTTGGCCCCCTCCGTCCCTGCGGCCTGTGAACTTCACCGGTTTTGCACAATGTTAACGTGCTTCGGGGTGTCTGTAGCCGAAGCTGCGGGTGAAATCGTAGAGGTGCGCGCGCGCTGCTGGCCTTGCCGCTTGGAGGCTAGCGTGATCATGCGGACGGGTAGTGCGCTTTTAATGGTGGTTGGCTTATCAGGGGGCGGGCTGTCGCCTCGTGTAGTGGGCCTTCTCGCGAGTGGAGCATGTGACGGTTTTCGACGTGCACGCGGTGGGCTGCTGACGGCTGCACTTATGCACCATTGGTAGTCGAACCGCTCGACATCCCCCGTTTGCGCTTCCGTCGGTTGGCATGCCGGCGGTTGACGCCCCTCCATGCTGGCGACTCTTCGCCTGGTGAGGCTGGGTATAAATATGTTGGCGTTAGGGCGCTCCTCGAACATCCCGCGCGCGCCCGCACTGCTCATGGTTAACTTCACATAGGCCAACTTTTGTTCATCTGCGTTTGATGACTGCGTCGACCGACGCTAATGTCAGCGAGCGCTGGTGAACAAAAGATGTCCTATTTATGGGAATACTTCCCGGCTTGATGCGGAAATGGCAAGGCGTGACCTGCTCTCGTAGACAGATGTGCAGTCATTCGCTTGTTCTGACTGTACGAACGAGCGTATGTTGGTGTGGCGACTCATATCTGTTTACGATAGCAGGCCTGCTTTTTGCCGCAAATTGACCTTTGTAATCTCGAGTTACTGTGGTCGCATGGGCTGTTCTGCGTTCTTAAACATCTGTTGATACCACGCGCGCTCCGTCCCTCGTCCTCCGATGGGTTGGTACGGGAGGCGGCGTACACCCGAGGTAGGCGCACGCGGGCCGTCCATCGTCCTTCAAACGGGTGGGAGCGAGCCGCGCTGTTGAGGTAGAGGCGCGCGCGCTCGCCCCTACCTTCGAGCGGGTGGCGCGAGCCGCGCCAAGTCGGCAGAGCGCGCGCGCTCCGCCCCTACCCTCGAACGGGTGGCGCGAGCCGGGCGCCTAAGTCGGCGAGGCGCGCGCGCCGCCCCTACCCTCGAACGGTGGTAGCGAGCCGACGCCTGTCGGCGCAGGCGCACGCGCTCCGTCCCCGACGCTCGTCCTGCCCAAGGGCGGGCTACCGCGTCATACTATGCCTTCCCATGAGTGGGGCACGCGGCGGCTTATAATTGGGGCACCACGGTATGCCAGGGGTTGCGTGACCGCAACGGCTTGCATTGACTGTCCTTGGTTCTACGGTTGCGTGCGGCGCGTACCGCCACGACGCCTCGGTCTCGGTTATGGGGAATCGTGCGAGACGGGCTTCTGCCCCACTGTGGTTGGGCCCGGTATGCGGACTGTCGCGACGCTTCGAAGGCGGCCCCAGGGGTGAGGTGGCTTAAAATGGCCCCCCGTAACCGTGCCCCGTACTTCTGCGCTCTCCTTTCGCCCGCATCGCCCCTTACGCCCCTTTTTCAATCCGCTGCGGCCGCACTGTTTCCTCCGCGAGAAGTGATGGCGCTTGGCGACAATCACGGCCCAGCGGCGAGTAGCGGCGGCGTTCGCCAGCGGTCATCGCAGCTGGAGGTGAAGTATTCGCTCGGCGAACGCGATCCGGCAATGGCGGACAAGCGGTGGCTGGCAGCGGAGAAGGGGGGCTCGTTTTTTGGCGAGCTGGGTCGCTCACTTGTGACCGAGAAGATGATCCAAGGGTTGCTGCGTGAGGGGAAGCTATCTGACCGCCAGGCGGTGCGATTGCCTTCCGTCGACGAGACGGAACCACACCCTGAATTGTCGGAGGCTATTATGTTCGTCGCCTTCCTAGACGCAGGGCTCCGCATCCCAGCGGCGACGATTGTGGGCGCCGTGCTGCGGACCTTCGAACTGGAGCTGGCGCAGCTGACTCCGAACGACGTGGCCCGGCTCGCCGTATACAGCTGGGCTTTGCGCTCAGGAGCGTGCTGGCCCAGCTCTTCTTTATTTGCCTACCTGCACGAGGCACGGTTCCAGCCCAAGGATCGGAAGGATGGGACGCTATCGAACTTCGGTAGTGTCAGCTTCGTTCTTCGGCCGGGCTGCGCCAAGCTTTTCCCTGCGAACTCCACCCGCGGGAAGTGGGAGTCCCACTGGATGAAGCGGTGGTTCTATCATCGTGTAGAGAGCGGGAGCAGCCTCGAGTGTACGGGACGGCCGCTCGCCTTCAAGACCTCGCCCGGCCGGACCCTGGACAACGAGGACAGGCGGAGGGCCCGGCGACTCGTAGGCTTGGCGGCCCGCTTCAACATGCGCGTTCTCGCCGAAGAGTTCGTGATGTACGGCGTGGCGCCGCTTGCGAGCAGTTGGCGCCTTGTCGCTGAGAGGCGTCGAGAGGACAACGTTGAGCCGTCGGTCTGCGTACTGCTGGCGCCCACCGATCCTCGTAAGTGTCGATCGCCTCCTTCCTGTTCGCGCGGAGTATACTATGTATTCACCCCCGTTTTGCCTTTGCTTGGACTTAGAGATTAGTCTGGAGGACGCAGAGCGGCTTGCGCGCGTGTTCCTCGCCGCATAACCGGCAGGAGCATGAGCGCGCGCGCGCGGCATCGCGCGGCGGGCGGGCGATAAACCGCGTGTGCGAGGCCCTGGGTCTTGCCGTGCCGGATCGCCCTCGTCCGTCTCCGCAGCATCGGGATGTCGGTGCCGCCAAGGCGAAGATGCCGTCTCGCAAGAGGGGCCGAAGCGAAGCGTCTGCCGTGCTTGATATAGCAGCCGCCCCTGTCGCTGCCGCCAGCGCGGCAAACGCGGAGTCGGATTCGGCAAAGTATGCCGACTCGGACTTGGAGGCTGAGGATGGTGGTCGTCGAGACAGAATCCGAGCCGGGCAGCAACGCCGAAGCAATGGCGTCGGCTGTGGTCACGTCTCCGATCACGGTCGCCCCGCCGCCGGAGGCGCAGCCTTCTGCCCTGGCCACTACGACGCCGGAGGGGCGGCCTTCGGTCCTGGCCGCCGCGACACCGGAGGTGCAATCTTCGGCCGTGATCGCTGCGACGTCAGAGGCGCAGCGCCGCCTCCTCCGGCCGACGGGCCGGGCCTCCGCCAATGGCGGTAGCCGAAACCGGGATGCCGCTCGTAGAGGTTACCACCGCGGGGCCTTCGTCCCCTGGTGCGGCATCCGCGGGAGCTACTCCCGCAGTGGTTACCGAGACGGGGCCGCTGCTGCCTGCTCCGGCCAAGCGGCCGTGCTTGCAGCCGTGGCTCGAGCAGACGGCGAGGGGGTTCACCATGGTGACGAGCGTCGGGAGTTTGTGGGACTCTGACGCCCATGCCGAGGTCCCTGCGGCGCCTTCCCCCTGCACTTCAGGCCACGCCGTCCACCCCGCCGGAACGAACTACGGCGGCCTCAACCGTGGGGGCCTCTGCTCCTCGCGGAACCGCCGGCCCCTACGGTCCTCCGGCAGCCACTGAAGGTAAGTTGACTTATCCTGGTATGTTTTCTGTTGCTCCCTGTGGTGTGCTCACGTGCATCCTGCTCGCAGCTGCCGCCATTCCGAGGAGGAGCCTGCCGAGCATGGAGGTTCTGGTGCTGCTGGGACGAACATCCTGCGCCCTGGCCCTGTGGACTTCGTTCCCCCGCCGGAGACGCTAAGGGCGTGGCACGGCATCGTGGATGACGCTACCGCCAAGATCGTGCGCGAGCACGCCTTTGTACGGTGGATCGCCTCGGGACGCCGAGGTGTCGAAGTGCGGGTGAGTACATGCCTAAATGACCACGCTTGATAACGCCGGGCTTGCTGAACCGCTTTTTCGCCCTGCAGACGCTGGTGCTGGGGCAGGCCCTTCAGACGGCTTATATTTAGGCGCAAAGGGCGCTGGAAGATAGGCTGCGGGCCGTCGAGGAGCAGCTGCGTGAAGCCGCGGAGGCCCGCGCTGCCCAAGATGCTCGCGCCGCCCGCCTAGAAGCGCGCGCGCTGGCGGCGCGACGCTGGGAACTTGCTGCGCGCCGCCCGAATCCGTTATAGAGGCAGCGCAGCGAAAGTTCGCGATGGAGCGGGACGGCCTCCTGCAGCAAGTCGCTTCGCTAGAAAAAGAGAAAGGCGAACTTGCCTTGCTTCTGGCGGAGCGCAACCGAACGCTTGACGAGGCTTCGGTGGTTGCATGGGACGCCCGCAGCGCCGTGCCGGGCGCACTTCGACGGCTTATATTCAGCGCAAAGGGCGCTGGAAGATAGGCCGCGGTCGCCGAGACCAGCTGCGTGAAGCCATGAGGCCCGCGCCCCCAAGATGCTCGCGCCGCCGCCTAGAAGCGAGTGCGCTGGCGGCGCACATCGGGAACTTGCTGCGTCGGCCCGGGAATCCATTATAGAGGCAGCGCAGCGAAAGTTCGCGATGGAGCGGGACGGCCTCCTGCAGCAAGTCGCTTCGCTAGAAAAAGAGAAAGGCGAACTTGCCTTGCTTCTGGCGGAGCGCAACCGAACGCTTGATGAGGCTTTGGTGGTTGCATGGGACGCCCTGCAGGCGCTAGAGAGCCATCTCGAGGGGCTTGTGGCGAAAGTGCCGGACCACACCTTCGGCCCGGAGGAGCTGCCGCGAACCCTTCGCTGGATTAAAGATGCCGCCGACGTTGCGCGTGGTGCCGCGACGTCCTTCGGCGACCACTGCGCCTATGTGGCGTCGTGCCTGGTCTGCGCCCTCCTACGGCACCGCGGCTGCACACACATCGCCGGCCGAGGATCTCAATCGAGATGCCCGCGGGCCGAGTGATGTCCGGCGGGTCCGCGCCGTCCGTCGCGCCGTCAAATGCTTCTACGAGCGGATCTGGGACTACGTCGGAGTGGCCGCCGCGCAGGTTGAGCTCCGGAAGTCCCTTCATGATAAGGGGAGCCTCGGCCAATTTCTGGATGAAGTCCCGCAGCGCGACGAGGGCGGCGTCGGGCCTCCGAACTCGCCAAGGCTCACAGTCTTGGCCGAAGTAGCTAGGTGCGGGCGTGCGTTGTAATGCCCATCCCTTTGTTGAATGAATCAAAGTGCACACTTGTCTCCCGAGCTGACTTTGACTTGTGTCCCGAGCAGCTTCCTTGCTGGGGGCGCCTGCTTGCGTCTGGCCTTGCTACCCGGCGGCGGCTTCGACGATGGCAAAGGGCCGAGGATTCGTTGAACTTTTGGGCAGGCCGACCTTCTGCGGGCGGGTCCCCGGCTTTAGCGCGTATCAAGGACGAGCCCGCGGAGTAGTTGCCTATCGCAGTAGGGATGCCGCCGGGCCTTTGTACCTTTGTGATTTTTCCAATATACATAAGACTCTCCGGCGTTTTGGGATATGCGCTGCAAGTTTCCCTCTCGGGTTCACTAGCATGCCACGCACTGCGCGGGGGCGAGGTCACTCCGCTCGAAGTGCGCCGCTGACGAAGTAGTTGCGTGGGGGCTCCGTCCGCCCAGTCGAGGTGGACGTGTTGACGCTCCCGGGGCCTTGTGCGACGTCCACCAGGGTTGGCGTATTAGTTGCCTGGTAGGATAGCGTGTATAGAGGCGGACCCCGATGCTGTGTCCGTCCGCAGTCCGTAGATTGGCGCGGGCGAAGGCGAAAGCGCGTGCACGTTGCGCTCTCCTGCCCCTTGCGGCGGGGGTAGCCTCTGGTGTACTTCGCGCTCCGTCCCCTACCCTTCGAACGGGTGGCGGCGAGCCGGCGCCACGCCGACGAGAAACGCGCGCGCCCGCCCCTACCCTTCGAATGGGTGGCGCGAGCCGGCGCCGTCGGCGGCGCGCGCACGCGCCCGCCCCTTCGTGCATCCCCATGGGAGCAGCCTCTGGTGCGCTTCGTGGCGCCATCTGGCTTGGCGGGGTGCGCGATTAATATCCGCGTCTCCGCTCCGCCGAGCGCGCGGAGGGCACCTGCACTTTATTTAGACTCCGTAGAGTGCGCGGGATTAGCGTCTACGTCTTATTTATACTCCGGGGAGTACGCATAGGGACGAGGTCCCTGGCGTGCGCGGAGTTCACGTCTTGTTTAGACTCCGTAGAGTGCGCAGGGAGAGCGTCCGCGTCTTTTTTTTATAGTCCGTAGACTCGCGCGTGCGGAGGTAAACCTCGACGTCACGTCTTTTTTAGAGTCCGTAGACTGGCGCGTGCGGAGGTGAACCTCGATGTCACGTCTTATTTAGAGTTCGTAGACTGGCGCGTGCGGAGGTGAACCTCGACGTCACGTCTTATTTAGAGTCCGTAGACTGGCGCGTGCGGAGGTGAACCTCGACGTCACGTCTTTTTTAGAGTCCGTGAGATCGCGCGTGCGGAGGTGAACCTCGACGTCACGTCTTATTTAGAGTCCGTAGACTGGAGCGTGCGGAGGTGAACCTCGACGTCACGTCTTATTTATACTCCGTGGAGTGCGTGCGAAGGTGTCCCCCCGCACGTCTTTGGTTTATACTCAGGCCCGTCACCTTTGGCTACGGCGAGTGCACACGCGAACGTGCGACTTCGATTTATACTCGATCCGCACTGCTACGACGAGTGCACACGCGAACGCGCGCCCTGGTTTATACTCGTGCCCGTCACCTTTGGCTACGGCGAGTGCACACGCGAACGTCGACTTCGATTTATACTCACCCGCACTGCCACGGCGAGTGCACACGCGAACGCGTCGTCTTTGGTTTATACTCGGGCCCGCCACCTTTGGCTACGGCGAGTGCACACGTGAACGCGTCGACTTCGATTTATACTCGATCCGCACTCACAGCTACGGCGAGTGCACACGCGAACGTGCGTCTTTGGTTTATACTCAGGCCCGTCGCTTTTGGCTACGGTGAGTGCACACGCGAACGTGCGACTTCGGTTTTGGGGGCCCAAAGCGCGCGCGTAGGTCAGGCCTCCGCGCGCCCTTTGCCGCATTTTGATGCATAATAACCAGCAATGAGCGACAAACGGTAAACTTTATTGCCTTCCCATTTGCGCGGGTGAGCAATTACAAAAGAGGGATAGACTAACCGTTTGTCCCTGGCGCGGCTGGAGCCTCTAGTGGTCAGGCTATCCGTAGGGCCCGCCCAGCTGCCTTCGAACGACGCCGTGGGACTTCCGCTCGGCGGTGCCGACCCTAACATTGTCGCTGAGCTTCGCGATGCGGATACCTGGTACCTGGTTCGATGCGCCGGGCCATATCTTGGTCACCACGGATGGTAATGATAGCCCGCGGCCCCGGAATCTTCATGCATAGATAGCGGGTGCGCGCACGCGCCAAGGAGTTGAGGATTGGGCGCCCTAGTATGGCATTGTAGGGTACGGAGGTCAACCACGTCGAAGGTAGCATCTTCGGCCCGCACATTGTCGCCTTGGCCAAACGAAACTTGGAGGCATATCTGGCCAAGCGCCCGTGGGCTGTCCCTCAAGCCTTGCGGGGAACTCCCGAGGCCCTAGACGGCCGAGGATCCCCATCGGTCGAAGGCCGCCGCAAACAATACATTTGCGGAGCTACCTCCGTCTACAAGGGCACGCCCACGCCGCATCCGCGATGATGACCGGATGATTAAGGGGTCCCGGTGAGAAAGTCGCGCCGGGCATCCTCGGGTGTGAACGTGACTTCGCGCCGCGTGCCCATCGGTGGTGCTTGCGCGGTACGCCGCCACGTGATGTAACCTTCGCGATAGGCCTTCGCCGCCGCGGCCGAGGCGAACTCCAGCGCAGAGCTGCGGATATGACGTTGATGACCTGCGGTGTGTTGCCTCCGGCTGCAGCTCGCAGGAGGCCCTCCCGGCTGCCGCACGTGAGCACGATCTGCGGGGCCTTCTGGGCTGTACCCCTTGCCCCGAATCCGCATGGGGCTTCAGACGGAGCTGGACGTGGGCCACCACAGCGACGCGCCTCGGGTTCCTATCCTAGTAACGCTCGGCGGGCGCCGCAATGGAGACGCACGAGCGTGTGTCGTGGGTGCCTCGGCCGTGGACTTCACACCACAGCCCATGCTGCCGGTCGTTGTAATCTCCCTGGCCTCTGTCATCGCGGCCCCGGCCGCGACCCCCTCGGCCTCGGCGCCCCCGATTGCCACGACCCGCGGAGACGCTTTCTTCGGAACCGCCTTCGATGTCGAAGACAAAGTGGCCCCGTCGCGACTTCTGCTGTCCTCACTTGGACCTATTGGATGACTCCTTATGCGGGGCTTCACTGCGGTCGGTTGCGTCCTTGGACGACTCCTGCTTGCGCTTGCCCTTCGAAGAGTCATCCTTGGGCGGATCTTCGACTCTTGTCGAGCCACCAGCCTTGTTAATATCGGAGTCATCAGCCCGCCTCCGCCGGGCGTCCTCTTCCGCCCTGGCGTACTCCTCCATCTTGTCGAAGAGCTTTGCCACCGTCTTGATTGGCTTCCGCGCGTTGTACTCGGCCATCGGACCCGAGGCGGAGGCCTTGTATGGCTACGTTGACGACGGTGGTCTCGTTAACGTCCTTAACTTGGCAACGTATCTTCGCAGCGCTGAAGTAGTCCCGAGCTTCTCAGGGTTTCGCCATCGCGAAGAGTTGATCCGTGTCGACTCGCCGACGTAGTTTCCACGGAAGTTGTTGTGGAGGCGGTCGCGAGGTGCTCCCACGTAGATGGAGTTCGCTCTATGGTAAAAACCAGACAGCGCCACTCCACAACGCGAGGGGAGCCCTTCGCCTTTGTGGTATCGTCTCCCCGCGCGGCCTTGATGGCGGTTTCATACACGCACACGAACTCGCGGGGGTCCGTATCGCCCTTGAACGGCTCGATGACGCTGGGAACTTGAAGTCTCGCCCATTCCGCTGCTGCAATCCTGCCGAGCGGGACTCGGATCGACGCGTCGCAGCGGGCGCGATCGATGTGGGGCGTCACGATCGCCCGCCTCTCGGGCGTAGGCTCCGGCGTGACCACTGGCGCGCCCTGCTGGCTCCGAGCCTCTTGCATGTCTCGGACAGCTCCGCGAAGATCTCCGAGCTCCCGCTGGAACGCGTTGAGGGCCGCCAGTAGGGCGCTTTCTACCGCAGCTGCGGGCGGGACCACTGGCGCGCCGGCGGGCGAGCCGGTATGGGA
Organism: Dendrocalamus sinicus; assembly: GCA_036346575.1. Classification (NCBI taxonomy): domain Eukaryota; kingdom Viridiplantae; phylum Streptophyta; class Magnoliopsida; order Poales; family Poaceae; genus Dendrocalamus; species Dendrocalamus sinicus. Next base: position 16,952,965 of record CM070661.1, on the reverse strand, counting down.
ACTATCGCCTCCCGAGGTCCCAGGCTGCCGGCCGCTTCATTACGGCTACCACCAGCCATCTGGTCCGCGCTACCGGCGAGCGTTGCGGTGAGGGTGGCGGGGTCGGTTGCCGTCGTGGTCGCGGTGGCGGGGTCGGTTGTCATCGTCGCGGTGGCGGGGTCGGTAGTCGTCGTCGTGGTGGCGGGGTCGGTTGTCGTCATCGCGGTGGCGGGGTCGGTAGTCGTCGTCGCGGTGGCGGGGTCGGTAGTCGTCGTCGCGGTGGCGGGGTCGGTTGTCGTCGTCGCGGTGGCGGGTCGATAGTCGCCGTCGGGTGGCGGGTCGGTGAGTCGTCGCCGCGGTGGCGGGTCGGTTGTCGCCGCCGCGGTGGCGGGTCGGTAGTCGCCGCCGGGTGGCGGGTCGGTAGTCGCCGTCGCCGCGACAACGCCGGCGCGCGCCATGGCGGCCGACGCCGAGGCCCCAGTGTTCAGCGCCGCTCGACCGACCGTCTTCCTTCCTTCGCCGCCGATGAAGCTTTTTGGTGCCATCTTCTTCTTCGATCTTCGGGCTTGTCCTCGTCCTTCCCCACGGACGGCGCCAACTGTTGTGGTTACAGACCAAACAGAGAGAGAGATGGTAGTGGGGAGTGGGAGGATGTAGCGTGTAATGTCCTCCCCTCTCCATGGCTGGCGCTTTATATATATATACATGAGGAGCGATTTTACAATTATGCCCTTGCATCAGGTTATCCCCACTAGGGGTATTTGAGTCATTGCACATGTTCTACTCTGGTCTTTATGGTCTTCTAACAGGCCTGCTGGGTTTAGGTGGGGGCCATCCCTACAACAATGGGATTGTGAAAAAATAATCCCATTCTCACCCATTATTAGCTTGATATTTAAGGCAATATCAGCTTCACCCAGATCTTTCATATCAAAATTCTGATAGAGGAAAGATTTTGTTTTATTGATTACATCTAAGTTGTCCCAAAAGCAATAGGTCATCTACGTATAGACAAAATGACACATTCGCCCCCACTAAACCGATAGTAGACATATTTATCGGCTTCGTTTATACAAAAACCGACCGAGATCATAGTACTATCAAATTTCTCATGGCATTGCTTGGGACTTACTTTAGGTCATACAAGGATTTAAGCAATCGACATACTTTCTTCTCTTGCCCTTCTACTACAAAGCCATCGGGCTATTGCATATAAATCTCCTTATCCAGCTCTCCATTTAGGAAAGTGGTCTTTACATCTATTTAATGTACTTGGAATTTGTATGTGGCAGCTAGTGCTATAAGCACCTGAATTGTGGGTAAATGAGCCACAGGAGAGTATGTATCAAAATAGTCTTCTTCCTTTTGCGTAAAACCTTTAGCTACTAAACAGATGTTGTACTTTTATATAGTATCGTCAGATCTATGTTTTTTTAAAGATCTATTTGCGGTCTATTGGCTTGTATCCAGATGGTTGTGTAAAATTCGTTGTACTCCAGCTTTTAGAATTACTTGAAGATGCTGAAATTTCAGGTGTTGCCTAATCCCTAGTTTTTTGCTGGGCTGTGTAATTTTGCTTAATAATGACAATGGAAAACCTCTTAGAGGTTAGAGCAGTAGCCCAGTTTTGGCGATTTTGTAAATTGGTATTGTTTAATTGGTCCTGCTGTTCCATTTACCTAGTCTGGCTGAACATCCATGATCTTGGGCCCGCGCGGTTACAGTCCGACGTACTCACCCGCAGCCGCCTCAGAGCATCTCCAAGAGAGACTTAATATTTTATCCTCTAAAATCTCATATTGGGAGTCTTCCAAAAAAATTGTCCTCTAAATCTTTCCCCTCCTTCAGCAGCTCCTCTAAACTTGGATCCCTAAAATTACTATCTAGGCACTGTATATTTGATGGTGATCCACCTCAATTTTAGAGTACCAAAATTATTGGGTGTGTTTTAGAGTATCTGTTGGAGCTTGTTTTTAGCTTTCATACCCAATATTTTAAGATAGAGGGTGAGAAAGAGCATCTCTTGGAGATGCTCTCAGGGAAAGAAACATTGATAGTAACAACAGGTAATTGATCATATACCCTCCATTTAGATGGGAATTGAGCATTTATCCTTTTGATCCACGTGTCAGTGACTTATGATGACTTCACATGTCATTGAGATGTGAAAGGTAAATCCTCAATTTTCCAACTAAAGAGAAGGTATATGATCCAATCTCCCTAGTAACAATGGTAACAGGGATGCCGATGATCTGACCGCGACATGGAAGTCATCGGCGTCGCTGACGAGCGCGAGAAGCTACAACAACAAAGACAACAATAGCTGCGCCGCGAGGGGTTCTACCGCGATACCAGATCTCGATGAGTCCGCGCTCACTGCGTTGATCTCCCTGGTGCGGGAGCCGTGAAGCGGTTCGTGAAGGACAAGGGCTTCCGTGCATGGCTGTGCGGCGGCTGCACGTCGTGCCTCGGCGAGTCCAACCACCGGCCATCCTGGACCTCTGCGTGCTCGTGCAGATCGTGGAGAGGGCTACGAGAGAGGGCCTCCACCCGTGTGACCTGAAGCGCGCCTCCCTAAAGCTCCACGCCATGGCGTTCCTCGCCCCGAAGGAAGCGGACGCGGTGACCGCGGCCGGCATCCCGTACCAGCGTCTCCTCGTGCGCGTGGGTTGTGTCCCCATTCTCCAGAAAAATTTTGGCTCCGCCACTGCAATTAGGAGATAAAAGGTGGAAGGTAGGGTCTTGCCTCCAGAGTATTGCTGTGGCAGCAGTTTTGACCCAACCAAGGACCAAAACAAAATATATAATCAACACAAACATGTGTACTCTTCAACCAAATACTATAGAGAACCGAAAGATCTAACAGTAAGCAACATCTGGAAACTAACAGTTAACAATATTTGAAAACCAAGTGAAATCTGGCATGTCAAAATATAAGGAAAAGTAATAAAAACTTAATCTTAACAGGGCATAAAACACTCACTGGAGAATCCCAGTCCACTAGGACTGTAAATAAGGCCGCACATCTTTAAAGACTCCAAGATATATGCCAAGCAATCAAATTTGTTATCTATTCGTGGGCAAGCCAACAGCAAAATGCCAAGAATGGAGCCACCGCCCGGCGAGTAGTCGCCTGACAACTCCCCGGGCAAGCCTAATTGTTTTAACTGGAGTTAGGAAAAATCCTTAAAAATGTAGTCACATAATAACCCTTACATCTGGACCCCTACCACTTATCATTTATGTTGGGGATATTTATACGATGATTTAGAAGCTGACACCAAAGAATGTTGCCTATTTTAAGGGTGATTCCTGAAAGCATTTTGCGAAGTAGATTCTGTAATTAGTCCTGATAATAATAATAATAATAATAATAATAATAATAATAATAATAATAATAAAGTAGAGTATTCTTCATTTTATGCAAAAAAACAAAAGGTATAATAGTGAATGTTGGACTCTCAAGCCTGTGTGTTGAGCATTGTCATTGTCTTAAAGGAAAGTGCATGTTGTAACTAAGTGGCATTTGAAAACCTTGATTGTAGGTCCAAATGTGTTTCCCATGATTGTGATTATGTAACTAGGAAAAATATTAGAGTTGCAGTTGTCAGAATGTTGTAAGTTATGAATCTTAGGTGAATTGACAAGTGAGCATTTCCAGACCTCCACCTCCAGTACAGCTAGAAATGTGAAGCATGCATAGTTCACTAAAACATTCACTATTTCTGTATACATGTAGTGCACGGATTCCTAAGCTCTTGAAATTTCAGTGGTTAGAATTACTTCAAAGAAACTGAACTCTATTTTTTTCTAGTTGTTATTGTCTGTCTAATTTTCAAAGGAAACCTTTTGTTCAGGAGTCCAATGTTGGTGACCTTGCAAAATGGGCATGATTAGTTGAGGGTCTGACAGATTTTGCCGTTCCATTTACCAACCTGGCACAACATGCCTGACCTTGGAAATTTGATCTTGGCTTGCCCATGAGTGCATAATGGATACTTATAATCACCAAACATGCGTGGTTGGAATCTTGAGACATATAAACAGTCATTCCACAATGTTTGTAAACATAGCTCCTGTAGGAATTTTTTTTCAAATTTCGAAACTAAATCCGTGTTACTTAGCTTAATGTGTAGATATGGTATACTGTGAGTTTGATTGCAAACATGGTTAACTGTTAGCTTACACAGCATGCATTCATTCTTTGATTATGTTCTTGATTGGACAATACTATTTTGGCAGCAATACTATTTGGTGATTCCTCCTATAACATCTTGTATGACCACAACCATTTTCTGTTATGCCCTGCTTTCTCATGTTCATTTACATCCTACATCAGAATCTTTTTTATGTACATAACCATTTTATTATTGTCGCCAGGTCTTCTCGCAACGTGGTTGTTCAGGGGCAGCTTCTCATTCATGCTGGGATGGGATGTGGTGTCTATGTAGCTCAGAACTACAACGTTCCAAACGTCAAGAAGATATTCAACGCATATGTTTTCCTGGCAAAAGCACATCGAGGAAACATACCGTGAGGCAAAGAAAGACGACGACCGATCGTTTCCATGGGTTTTTCTTGTCACGCCCCTGGGAAAGTGAAGTATAGCTCTAACATGGTACAGAAACGTGATCTTCGTAAGGCAGTTTTGATCGTCAACATTCGTTGAACTATAATGGCTTATCTCGGTTAATTGCGAAATTATGCTGATGCAACAGTTTTGGGGATTGTTAGGACAAAGCATAATTCACTGAACGTCAAGGCAAATTCACTTATCCTTTTTCTCGAAGTGTGGTGCTGGATAATTCTGCGCTCTTATAATTTATGTTTTTTCTGTTCCTTCTTATAATTCTGCGCTCTAATTGCTACTTCATGAGGACATTGTTGCTTGGGCATGCCATTATGTGGTGTTCAATTGGGAATATGGCATTGCATATTGAATTAGGAGTATGCTGATGGATATGCACGTTGAGTCGCCGATATGGAGATGGCGTTAGTTAGGACGATAGCTTGGATGGGATACTCAGCTAGGATCTATCGTCGAGATTCACGATCTAATATCATGTCACAGCAGAATTTTGTTGGGGTTAGTGGTCTCAGATCTGGTGAGACGTGGGCAGTGTGATTTCCCTAGCTAGGCGGGCCTCTGCCAAGGCAATTTTAGGCCCCTTTTTTTACTTATGAATTATGATTTTTTCTGAATAAATAAATGGAACAAGTTTTCTGTTGTTTTTTTAAAGCGGCATATCGTTATAGTCTTTTCAAAACAGTTTATCGGCATTTGATTTATCCACATATATACTCATACTAAGACCAAAAACTATTAGTCACAGTAAAAAAAATCCACTTATACTCGAGATTTTGATTGATATTATGGGTCTGTTCTTTTTTGGTACGGCTTGTGGCTTTTGGTTGTAATTTATGACTTTTGGGCTGTTTATACGAAAGATTATAGAGTAACAGAAACTCACGTACGGTTTTTGCCAATATAAATGAAGTCGGTACAGTATGTACTACAATTAACTAGCAGACCATATCTTGAAAAATCACTTCATTTAAAAGTTAGTTACTATAGAAAAACCAAAAGCTGAAAAAAAACATGCCCTATATATATACCCCATTACCCGCAAGTTAACATGCTTAAATTTATACGTTTTCTTTTTTTGGTGGGAATGGCTACCATGTAAACAAGTTTAGGCCCTATTTAATCTCAGAAAAGAAGTTTAGACCCTATTTTGGTCTACTTTCTTCTCCGAGCTTTAGGCTATATTTACAACACGAGAATTTTTTTTTTACAATTCGTACAGGAATTGAATTTGTTTCGTGTGAAAATTCTACAAAATTTACGTGCAACTTACGCGTTCCAAATATAACCTTAGCTCCTCTCTATTCGGACCAAATGTCTTCACAATAGAATGTACTATCTATATGACCCTTGTACCAAGATCCGCCGCATTTTGCACGCCTACTTTTCTCTCTAATTAACCCGAAATCTCCTTAGATTTACAAGTGAATTGAACTGCTCTCCAAGAACTCCGGCAAAATTCGTGTGAAATTATTGGGAACCTTCTCGTATTGCCGTAGGAATTAGCCTGCTTGGAAAACTTCCGGTAGAAATTGAAGCATTTGAACAGGCAGTGTAAGGCCTCGTTCGGTTAGACTGAAAAATAATAATTTATAGTTGAAATTACACTATAGTTGAAGATGACTTATTTGGTATAATTAAATTTAAAAATAGAAAAAAATATGTTAGCTTATCATGGACAACGCAAATAAATATGGTTAAAAAAGAACTGGTAAAAAAACTAAAAAAAATCAGAAGTTCAAATAAAAGATAAAATTTATAAATAATAAAAAATAAATCAGAAGCTTAAACGGGACGTAAAAGTTCCACATCGATCCGCGGTGAAAGTGAAAGCCGGAAAACACGCCATCCTTGCTGTTCCTGGATGGTACACCGCCGTGTCACCGTGTACGTAAAACACCGTCCGTTTAAAGTCCACGGTGCACCAGTTCCACCACCAACACCACCACCACCACCATCTCGGTGCCTCGCCACCGTGTTCTTCCACCTGCGCGTCCAGACCGCCGCCTCTCAACGGCACGGCGAGCAGCGAGGGGAGCCGAACAGGTAGACCGACCGCTCGACTCCAATCGTGGTCGATCTGGCCTGGCCCCCCTGATCTGATGGCTGTTTGTGGTTGCTTGCTAGGGTTTGTCCGCGTGGGAGGGAAGTTCTCTAGGGATCGATGGCGGCGCCGCCGGCGAGGGCTCGGGCCGACTACGACTGCCTCATCAAGCTCCTCCTCATCGGCGACAGCGGTCAGTCCAGCCATCCCCCACTCCCCTCCCCTCCCGCTCTCCCGATCTGGGCGAGATCTGATTGGTTAGGGCCAATTCTGGTTCCGAGGTTCTTGGTCTGGGTTTGCGTGGGGGATCTGGGAGGGGATTGCGGGTGTAGATCGCAAGCCGGTTTGGTCGACTGACAAGGCGCTTCACGCTGAAAACCGTGCTGTTTCGTCTGTGTGTGCGCGGGTGAATCGGATGCTTATTGAGTTGGATTCTTACATTTCCGACGGTTCATGCGGTGGCGCCATAAATTGTGTGTAGAAAAAATTCTTACTGATGGGTGATGGCTGGTTGCTACTACATGACCCATGAGAATAATTTCATGAGTACGCTGACGAGTTCTCGACGTTTTCGTTCGGGACCTATTGCACGGTTGATTCTAGTGGTAATGGTCTAATCAGGGAACTCACGGATGCTAATTGGACAAGTTTCTGTTTCCTTTGTGATAGTCAGATTGAAGCTTTGATCATCTATGCTCGGATTGACTAAAACTTCTTGTGCAAAAGTTTTGGAAACTATTCATATTAAGGAAAATCGATGTTGTCTTGTACCATGGTCTATGTTGCTCGGATACCCCGATACGGATATGGATACACGATCAAGATTCGCCATTTTCCCAAAAATACCGATACGGCGATACGTTTATATATATGTATAATCATGGATGGAAAGTCTCAATCATGGATCAAGCTTGGGCACCATGGTGCCCTTGTGTGTGTGTATCCATGATTGAGAATTTCCATCTATGATCAAGACTTTCTATCTGTGATTAATTCAGCATACTAAATCAATGAATTCTTTTTAAAATCGATGCCTTTTTGAATTAATGAATGTTAACGGGTTTATGTGATATATTATATATCATTGTGCTTGCACACATCTAAAAACAATTCAAAGGCACCATGTTGCAAAGAACATGAGAAGTCATGTAAGTAAATGGAAAGCATACACATTACATATTTAAGTAAATGTATATGCTAAGGTAGTATCCTAAAACTGAAATCTAAAAGGTAAAGGGCCTTACTTGGGATTTAGTGAGTGTACCAAGCATGCAAGGGGGTATTACCTTTTGCCCATCGAGAAACCAATATCTCTTGCACAATATTATAAAAACTAGGCTCCTTATGGGATTCTTTCCCTTCATGGTGATAAATTGTAGCTTTCACCTTCTCAATCATTGTATTCCACATCTTATAGATTAAATGAAGGCATGATTTGTAGGTGTCAGTTGCTCGTATCATAGAATAAATAGGCTTAGTGAAATCAAGGATGTATTGCACCTTATCCCACCACACATCATTTAGAATTTTATCTTTGACAAATTGTGCTTGCCCCACATTGTCATCCCTATATGTACTCCACTTTTCACTCACTACCATCAACATAAGATTTTCTTTGATCAAACAAAAGCTCTTCAACATCACAATAGTAGAAGCAAATCTCGTATCAGCAATGGCAAGAAATTTCAACTTACTGAACTCATTGAACATAGACAGCCTCATGGAATGATTCATGATGAACTTCTTTATAATATTAGCATCTGCCTACATCTGGACTGTGCATTCCCTCCTGCACCATTTCCAGTCTTCTGTAGCAACTCAACATACCTCTAAAGCGGCTTCTTTTCATTGTCAGTTGGAGGTACCACATGAGCAGCATTTAAGATGTTCCTAACCAAGGCGGTTCCACTGGATGGGGTAGGACACGCACTGGTACCAGTGCTACACGACGCACTCGAGCCTCTGAATCCACTACCACCAGATGCCATGTTCTGATCTGAACAACAGGACAAAATATAGCTAATAAATACTATACACGAATAGGCACAAGCACTGGTGAATAGAAAAAGACATAAGTAGCATTTTGGATTCTTAGAAAATGGATAAAACTTGCACCATTTTGGTCTAGTGTGTGCAACATTTCCTGATAAGTGTGACCATTTGAAGCAACCTTTTATGGCGCACAGATAGCAACGTTGTTTATTTGCTTGTGAAATACAAGAAGAAAGACTCGATCCCTCTCCACTAGTTTGCTAGGAAGCAGCACGTGATGTTCACTGATACTACTAAATCTTGAAATTTCATGGCAGGATCAGGCTCATCTTAACGAGTGCACTACACTCACGGTCGTCTCTGTGTCAGCCCCCAAAAAGTTCAGAGATGAACAACATCTCCATGGAGAATATGCATCGAATTATCTAGGCAATCTAGCCCAACCAAGACCCAAGACGAAACCAAACAGATCATGCCATCTTTTTTCCAGAGGCGCAAAGCGAAAACCACCTACAATGGGCGCAGACATGCAGGAAAAGAAATGGATGGGATCTCGCGGAGAGATTCAGTCGGTCACATCACAGATCAGGGGAAAGAGAGCGAAACGGAACAAGGCTAGGCGAGATCTTACCGAGGAGATCGAGGGCGGCGGGTGGGTGATGCCCGAGAAGAAGAGTGGCGGCGACGACGGCGAGGGATTGGGAGGTGTGGAGGCGGCAGCGGTGGAGACGGCATGCCGAGGCAGCGTGGACTCCTTCACTTCCTCCCGCCGACTTGTGAGATGCGGTGTGGGGAAGATTGGACTGGATCTGGATCGGTAGTGCGAAGGGATGGGTTATTAGGTTAAACGTATCATAGAAGTATCGATGAAGTATCGTGAATAATTTTCTTTTTTTGAATAATCATAAATTCAGGATACATGTAGGATACGTATTAGAGTGTATTGGGGCCGTATCTGTATCCTGTACAGTAACCAATACTGGTACGCAACTTTTATGAAGTATCCGTGTAACGTAGCCCATGGTAGAGCACATCAAAAAAGCACCTTTTTTTGGCATACTTGACTACTTGTTGTAGAACTGATTTCGAAAGGGGTGTTTTCATGAATCTACTGCAGTTTCAAAATATCACTGTAATACTTGATGTTCCAGTATCCTTGCTCAATGAACTAAAGCTTAGGTTTGATGAAGGTGCCATACTAGGATTTTTGGTCAAACGCTCCAAAAGTCATTGTATTTTTGGAGTTTTACTTTCTTGCATAATAGCATTGCTGTCTGTCATGGTCTCACCGTGTGTATCTCTGGTACCTTTTGGACACAGTTGGAGGCCACATTTCATATAATTGCACTTCATGTTTTGAAATGCTGATCTCGTATTCAATGGCATACCATTCTTCCTGCTTCTGTAGGCAAGTAATTGTCTGAACAACTTGTAGAACCTGTGAAAATGGAAATGCTGAAGTTGTTGCTGCATGATAAATTCTGTGAAGATGACACCTTTTTGGTTTAACCTACAGAAGCTTTAGAGCCAGAATTTACCTGGCTCTGTCAGTGAATACCATCATTCAATTATGGATTAATCATATGTGGCCCTTTTCTCAATACATATTGCTAAACTGGACTTTCTGGGAGGACATTATAAAGAAATACAGAGGATCTTACTTGTTTGCTCTGCTTGGAAATAGTTTTGCTCGTCTTCCTTGCAAATATTTACTGAATACATATTGTTTGGTTCTTTGTAATTCTCTGTGGATGTTACTGGCTGCTATGGTTGCTTAACCTAGATCTACAGTAATTTTATTACTTGCCCTTCCATTGATCATCTTTGCATGAAATAACAGCTTGCAAACAATGCGTATGGCCAGGATTGATGTGCTATCTGCATTATCTTTTAAACCAGAGTACTATTAAGATTTAGATAGTTACTTTTTTTCAATCATTGAGAAGGACCAAGATGGTTGGCTTGTGTGCTGTACTGCTGTGTATGTTTTCTAGTGGGAAATGTGAAATGAGATTTTTTTTTCTTAATGCATGTCTTCTCTATATGTTGGTGTTGGCTTTACAGCTACATTTTTAACTTCATCGGGTTATTTTTCATGTATTCACGATTGTGCTTGTTCTAAACAGTCATTAGGGCTATGTATATTTCTGATCTTGCATAAATAAGTAAATAACCTAATTTACTTGAAACAATCTTTGTATAGGTGTTGGGAAAAGCTGTCTCCTTTTACGGTTCTCAGATGGTTCATTTACAACTAGCTTTATTACAACCATTGGGTAAGTGCTGTAAAATAATTGCTTTTGAGTGGATTATTGTTGTATGAATGGTGTTATTACAATGTTTCTAAAAGGTTTTCTTTTGTGTTCATGAAAAAGGATTGACTTCAAAATAAGAACAATTGAACTGGATGGTAAACGGATTAAACTGCAAATCTGGGATACTGCTGGCCAAGAACGTTTCCGAACTATTACAACTGGTATGCTTGTTTATATTCAGTTAAAGATAAGTTGGTTTTCAAACTATTATGCGGATAAACTGTTCTGAATCTTATTAATTTCTTCAATGCAGCCTACTACAGGGGAGCGATGGGTATTTTGCTTGTTTATGATGTCACTGATGAGTCATCGTTCAATAGTACTGACTCTTCCACTTCAGCTAATCCTTTGATATGGCACTTCAGCTTACCCTTCTGATCTTGGTGTTGTTATTGACAGATATAAGAAACTGGATTAGGAACATTGAGCAACATGCTTCTGATAATGTCAACAAAATTTTGGTAGGCAACAAAGCTGACATGGATGAGAGCAAAAGGGTATGTTCTGTTGTTCTTGATTGTTTCTCTCATAATTTCTGTCAAGCTCCTCTTATGTTCTTATTAAAGATTGTAGTTTAATTTTCAGATTTGAATGTATAAATGGGATCTTTCTGGTGCTAGTGTTTGCATTAGTTTCAAACTACAGTAGATGTTAATGTAATGTACCTAAAATCGTCATCATGTGTCCTATTCCAGCTCTCAAACTATTAAGTTGGACATGTCTTAGCTGTTTTAATTAGTCTATTGTCTTAACATAGGCTGTACCGACTTCAAAGGGGCAAGCACTCGCTGATGAATATGGCATCAAGTTTTTTGAAACGGTTAGTTGCTACATGGAAATTGGAACATCTGCCATGATATCCCTGCATCTATTGTAATAGTATAGAATGAACCGTTGCTTGATGTTTATTCCTCATATTCTACGTGTTTTCCTGTTGATTGTCGTTTCTGCAGAGTGCAAAGACAAACCTGAATGTGGAGCAGGTTTTCTTTTCGATAGCAAGAGACATCAAGCAAAGGCTTGCGGAAACTGATGCAAAGCCTGAGGTACAACTAAAGTGATTTTTATTCCCTTAACTAACAACATACTACTTCTGCAAGGTTGCTTAGCATACTCTATATTGGTTGCAGGATCGTACCATCAAGATTAACAAACCAGAGGGCGATGCTGAAGCTTCAACGTCACAGAGATCAGCTTGCTGTGGATCCTGAGTGGGTTATATCGTCGCAAGGAAGATAAGATAGTGATCATACCATGCTAGTAATTTTTATCCTTTTACCCCTTTCAGATGCTCGTTGTGCCCCTTTTAAGTTAATTGCAATTGCTGGGATTCAGACATCTGGGTTCTGTTGAGACAAATGCTAGTCGCAATACTGGTAGAAAAGTAAATATGAATGACCACAGGTACTCCTACGCTGATGTTAATGATTTATGGAAATGGGAGATTCAGGGAGGGAACCAGTCCAGTTCGACATGGGTGGGCATACTTTGCTCATGATAGCATTGAGAATGTGTTACTAAGGGCCTATTTGGATAGGGGGATTTTAATTCAAATCCTTAGGATTTAGTACAAATTTAAACTAAATTCAAAAAATTCCCGAAGAAATCCTCTTTTTCTAAAGTACCCCTTATAACTTGTTAGCGTTTTTTTTTAAGATGGAACAGTGGGATTCAATTAAGGCCCTATTCTAAACAGTTTTGGCTTTTATTTTTTAGAAACCGGCTTTTGAACGGAATGGTTTCATAAGATGATTTCTATAAGCTATATGTAATAGTCATTGCAAGAGCTGTTTTGAACGGAGTGGATTCTCAACTCAACTATCCTCACTCTCTTAATATTTCTCGTAATCAGTTAAAAACTATAATAATTTTTCTCATTTTTCTTATATTTTTTAGTTTTTAAAAGTTGCTTTTTGACTTTTCTATAGTAACTAGTTTTTAAATGGAGAATTTTTTCAAAATAGAGTCTACTAGTTAATTATAATACATATATGGGTAAAAACCGCATGTGAGTTTCTGTTACTCCGTAATCCCTCGCACAAACATCCCAAAAACTACAAGCCGCGCTAAAAATCACAAGCCATAGCAAAAAAGAACAGGCCCAGAAGCCATTCGCTCTCGTCCCCATCAATAGACCTCCCTGTCCAAAAGAAGGCTGGCCGGACTAGTGGCAGGGGATTGTAAAAAACAATTCCTGCAATAGTTACAATGTTCACATCTTTATCTTTTACATATCATAGTTTTCTTCCATGACATCATCATGTATTATGCCCGGGGAAGCGCCCCTAGAGAAGCTCTTCACCTCAGCTCTTTGCGAAAAAATCCTTCGGATTTTATGAAATCACGTTAAGGTTCTTAGTTCTTGCAAAAAAAACCTCTACCATGTTTTTTTCCTGAAAACCCCCCTCAACTTCTTCGAAATTGCGTACAGGTCCTCGTGTTTCCATGAAGGCCCTCCTTTTGTAGGATAGCACCGAAATTATGCATAGGTCCTTGATTTTATGCGGAAAAATACTTCACTTTCTCTGAAAATACGTACAGGTCCTCGCTTCTTCAGATAATCCCCTTACGAATTTTTGTCTCTTTTACTTTGGTTCATATGGTAGCTAGCGTAGCGTGGCGCCGCGCTTATGCTGCTAGTTTTTTAGATCTACGGACGGTTTGAAAAACCATTTTCGTCTAGTTTGCTAGAAATTGGCATGTTCCCACTGGTATTCCGAGAACTTGTTGGGCTTGATTCGGCAGAGTTTTGGCTTTGGTTTTTTACTTTTTGATACATTAACTAGCTTTTAAAGAGGTATTTTTTAAGACGGGGTCTACTAATCGATTGTAGTACATATTGTACTGACTTCAGTTATACCAGCCAAAATCGTTTGCGATTATCTCCCTCTTTATAATCTCTCTTGCGAACAGTCATAATTTAAAAATTTAAGTTACAAGCTATAAGATACAGTCTAAAAGAACACACCATTTCTCCTGCATTTGCTTTGCAAATTTCTTAGTCCTTGCGTTCCCAAAACCATATATATTTCAAAACAAAATAGGTGTACTTTGGAGTAGGGCTAGTTTTGCAAACCAGCTATAATTTTGCATAACAAAAACCCCGAAGCAAGTTTAGATAACCGACGGTAACTGGTCGTTTAATGCTGGTAACTGAAAAACCCGAGTTAGATTTTCGAAAACCACCTGGTTTTGGAAATTTTGAGTGTTATTTCATTAGAATTTAGGAAGTAATGCTATTATAAGATTGACGAAACAAAAAATGTTAAGGAAACACAATGAGAAAAATTGAAAAAAATTCATTGTGAAATGTGAAAACTAGTGGTTAGCTATAGTGTTACTGGAGGCTCAAAGTGAGGGAAAAAAGATACTCCATTGGTAAACCTAGTGGCTATCCTGATGACTCTTTCAGAAAATTAAGAATGTTACCCCACCGTTCAGGGCCTTTGGGACCGTTCCCTGAAAGCTTTGGATGGCTTGGATCAAGTAGGCGATAAATACGTGAATTTACGGTTATATATTGAAAAGACATCAATTTCTCATCCGATGTGATCTTGAGCAGACTTGCCCAAATAGGCGGCACGGCAAGGCAAAGCCCGGGCCCGACACAGCATGGATCCATTGGCATGGCCCGTTTAGTCCGTCAGCCAGAACGAGCTGTGCCGCGCAGGTCCGTGGGTCGAGACAACTGCCTAGGCACAACCTAGGGGGTTCATGTCGTGCTTGGCCAACAAGTGGCCCGTTTAGCCCGATGGGCCAAAGTGGCATGGCACGTCCGTTTCCGGCTAGCCCATTCGCCCCAAAAAAATAGCAAAAAAACTTTATAGTTCAAAAAAATTTGTAGAATTAAAAAAGATAATAAATTATAGAAATTGTACAAAAGGCACATTAAATTATAGAAATTAGAAAAAAGACATAATAAATTGTAAAAATGTAATAATGAGCTTTATTAATGTTAAAATGGTTGTCTCATTAAAAACTTTGCCAAGTAAAAGCTTAACTTGAAAAACCTTGGGTAAAGAAAAAAAAGTACAGCCTGTAGCTCAGTATTATAGGTGAAAAATCATAAAAAAAACATAATGTATACATGGATGGCGGCACGGCAAGGCAAAGCCCAGGCCCGACACAGCATGGATCCATTGGCATGGCCCGTTTAGTCCGTCAGCCAGAACGAGCTGTGTCGCGCAGGTCCGTGGGTCGAGACAACTACCTAGGCACAACCTAGGGGGTTCATGTCGTGCTTGGCTGACACGTGGCCCGTTTAGCCCGATGGGCCATAGAGGCATGGCACGTCCGTTTCTGACTAGCCCATTCGCTCCAAAAAGATAGCAAAAAACTTTATAGTTCAAAAAAATTTGTAGAATTAAAAAAGATAATAAATTATAGAAATTGTACAAAAGGCACATTAAATTATAGAAATTAGAAAAAAGACACAATAAATTGTAAAAATGTAATAATGAGCTTTATTAATGTTAAAATGGCTGTCTCATTAAAAAATTTGCCAAGTAAAAGCTTAACTTGAAAAACCTTGGGTAAAGAAAAAAGAGTACAGCCTGTAGCTCAGCATTACAGGTGAAAAATCATAAAAAGCATAATGTATACATGGATGCTCTAAGAATCGTCGGCGGTGTCGTTGGCGTCTTGACTGTCTTCGTCACCATCTACATAGAGATTATTAAACGCGTGTTCCAACTTCGTATCCACCACGCAATGTTGAGCTCGCACATTAGCTTATTTCCAATCTTTCACTGTGAAAAGTACTTCCACCATCTTATTCATGAGTCTTATTCTTCTGTCCTCTAATATTCTTCTAGAAAGATCGAAAGCAGACTCAGAAGAAACCATGGAAATAGAAATAGTTAACACATTCTATGCTAATATGGATAGCATCAGATATATTAGCTTGTGCTGCACCACCAGTCCAAAATGTTAAAATTCTTTGTGTGATGAGGCATGGGACCGCTCTCCAGAAAGACTGATAATTCCCCGTAGGCCCTGATATGGATTGCTCCACCACTTGATGATGTAGAGATTGATCTTCTAGAGGAAAATATGGCGCCCCACATATTTGTCTTCTTACTTGTGGTGGGTGTTAGTGGCGGTCGTTGCAAGCAAACTCCCTGAAACTTATGCTCGTACTTTTGGTAAACTTCAGACAATTATGAACAGACAGTTGTAAAATAGTTAGAATAATATATCCCTATAAATCACCTATAATTGAAATAACATTAGTGAATTCTACAATTTTAGCTCTTGGATCTAAAATAAATGAAAATGTGTATAAGTACAGAATTTCATTCTAATATTTTAAATATTTGGTTTTCATAGCGTACAGAGCCTCTCGTAACGCTACGTCATTTTCAAAATTATTCAAGTGAATGACAATCGCAAGAATATGATGAGCAATTACCGGAGATGTTAGATAGTACACTCTGAATAAAGCAATAATGGATTCATAAAAGAGAGTTCTAGAAATGTTAGTAATTTCTTAGCAACAAACCGGTGTGGCTCAATCGGTAGTATGTTGCCTGTATGCCTGTGATAGTGTGTGTATAAAAAATAAAAAATATGGACTTATAGGGTAGAAGATTTTTTAGCATGAGATAAGTTGAGTTTCACCTTAGCGGCATATCCATAATGAACTTTCGTGGACGTGCACCCATCGCAATACAGTAGGTCTTATTTGTTGCAATTCTTTGGTTACAAAATAAATTGCATCGTGAAAAACTTGAAGGTATGGATTCAACCTGTTCAAACTAGTTTTAACTATAAGATTAATAATATGACAGGTGAATTGCTGATATGGACAGAAAGATTCGACGTTGTACCAAATAAGGGAGTAAGAGTATCCATTGCCCTAAAGTTTACTGCGGCATTATCCAGGGTAATTGCAAAAAATTTATTTGTAAAACCAAAATCTTCTACGACTTTGATAATACATTCTGTTATATTCTCATCCGTATATGCTACGTCAATTAGTTTGAAGCCTATGGTTCTCTTTTCTAATACCCACTTATCATTTATGTAATGAGTGACTAACTAAGGTAATCCTCCCTAGAATGACCACTCCATATGTCTGAGGTCAAGGCTACCGAAGATATATAGACTCCAAAGAGTTCTTTAATTTTTTACAACCATTATTGTAGTATTTAACTAAATTTCTAGTGGTTGTTTGTCTAGAAATGTGAGTAAATCTAGGAGTATAATTAGTTCTGATGTACTTTTTGAATGCATCTGACGCACCAAAGTTTAAAGAAAGATCTTGCGATACAATTAAACAGGCTAAAGATTCTTGAGCTATCTTGAGATTATAATCCCAGTTATGTACCGTACCATCGAGGTTGTATATTAGCTGTGTCTGCCTTATGGTGATGCCTTATTTTTCTTTACATCTTTGGGTACATATGTGTAAGTGCTCGGTTCCACCTGTAGACTTTGTAGACAGTTCATGACAACATATTTTGCAAACAGCAACTCTTACCTGATCTTCGGATGGCAATTGCTTCATGACCTTGTCGAAATCTCCCCCCACGTTTGACATGCTGGGTCTAGACCTCTTTGCTCCAGTGCTTGTTAACGCAGAGGCACTGATAGAGTCTGACGATGATACAAGCATGGTTTGCTCGGCGGCGGCGGCCTTAGCCATTTGAAGTGGAGGCGGAGATGTCTTGAAGGATGCAAGATCTTCTTGATCAATTCCGTACTCACTCATAACAAATTCGTTAAAAAGTTCCATGAAGAAATGTAGAAATACAGAAAATTGCAAAATACAAATACAAAATTAAACTATTACCTATTATATCACAATAAATAGAAATAAGAACAATATAAGAATATGAACATTAGTATTTTTACGTCTTTACTTGACTGTATGCTAGATTTCGAATTTTCAAATTTTTGGCAAAATTATTTCAAATGTTGCCAAATTATCAAAAAGTGCTTTGGAATTTTCACAAGAGAATGAGGAGAGGAGATTGCTGATTTGAGTGTGGATGAATGAGGGAGTATGCTGCCTATTTATAGAATAAATTTGATATTTTTGAAATTTTAAACTCATAAACGACCCTTAAACAGTTATAATTTTAAAAAATTGACCGTTATCGTACTAAATGGGCCGTGTCCATCGTGCCATGCCCGTGCCTAATAATTAACCTTCGTGCCTAATGGGTCGTGGCCACGGGTTACATGTGCTAAATGGGCCAAATCATGCCGAAGGGCCACGCGTGCCGAGTGGCCGTGCAGGGCCGACCGTATCGTGTCGCAGTGGCGTAGCCAGGATTTGTAGCGATGGTGGTCCATTGTCTAAAATTTATTTAACCGCTATAAATTTAACATGTCGGTACACAAGTATATGAATTACGAAATGCAATTAAGGTAAAAAGGACATACGAACTTCATAAAATAGACGAATATAGCTTTCTTAACATAGAATTGAAATATTACATACCCATAGTAGTTGAAGAACAGTACGTCACTACTTCTTCTTCTTGTCAGGCCTGCGCCTTCTAATAGCCATGAAAGTGTTGATGATCTCTTCTTCACTCAATTGTAAGAAGATATCCCGCTCAATTGTAATGAAAGTGTTCGTTTTGATTTCAGGTAATATATTTGAACAGTGAGCATATCGTTAGATTACATGTAGATACTTATAAATGCAAATGATATAACTAGAACTACAGATAGGTACTTCTGAATGTAAATGTATACTTGCATCTGGTTTGGTGTCAACCACAATACCAAGAACTGTATCTTCTACAGAAGGTATATACTAAAAAAAAGAACAAACATCACATGAATAGGCATTGGATTAACATAGCCCAGTCCACAAGAGCAGAACTTTTAAGCTGTCACATTAGTTTGGTAATTTACAGAGCAAGGGCCAAACATATTCTGTATATCTAATCAATTGGCGTACTACAGCCATGGTAATCACATAGAAATAGCGACGGAACTATCCTTCAGTTCAAGTGTTCAACCATGAGGTGTAAAAAAAAAATGGCCACAGAAAGCAATTCAGTACTTGGCCTTAAAAGTTAAAACAGCATGTCTTAGCTACACTATACACAGCGAGCATATTTGATTAAGAGTTTCAAATTCCCACTACAGTCTACAGCGATGATCCATGGATCCTAATATTTTTTTTCAACCAGACATCAAATTCGCACGTCTGAGCTCCAACAGAGGAACAATGTCCACAGACCACAGTGTAAGCATCTATCAGGCATCAGCGCAAACCAGGGGACTCACCCTCTTCTGGGAGCTCTCGAGCCTTGCCGTCGCAGTGTCGGCTGCGTCGCCCGCCCCCACGCCCCACGGCTGCACCGCAGGCGCACGGCCGCACGCGCACGGAGAAGAGAAGAATACGAACGGGCGCAGACGCGCAGTGTGACGTGAATACGCTGAATTCTCCAATCTCCAGTGCAGACAGACTCTATCAAATATCAATGGGCTTTGGTTGAAGTGGACCGAGCGCAGGGTGGTCCGCAGCCCACAGGGACCACCCTGTAGCTCCGCCCCTGTCGTGTCATGTCATACCGGCACAGTAGGCTAAGATAACATCTTAGGCATAGCCCATCCCTTCATACCATGCCAGTCCAATCTGTCAACTTTCGTGTCATGCCGTGCCTACATTGCCGGGCTGTGGGCGGGCCGATCTATTAGGCACCGCCCCTTTCGACACTGCTAATTTTGTGTCCGTTTTCAATTGAGTAGCCTCAAAAGACGTGTCTTGATGCCTTTACTCGGATGTGCATCCCTACTCGAGAGGCAATACTCCACCAGGAAATAATGACGTTTGTTTACCAACAGTTTTCGGAATGCAACCCGGCTCTACTCTTGCACTATCTAATGTTGTTAATGCTATTATTAGACTATAGCAGTAATCTAATATAAGGGTTTTGTTACAAGTCACATCTTTAGATATGCTTACAATCGCGAAAATTATTACTATAGTTTACGCTGTCGTTACTACATATCGCAAAGCCCATTTTTGTAATTCAATTGTCTAAATAAAGGCCTCGTCTCCGACCTCCTTCCATTTGCAAAACATGTGCTGCTTGCTACCTCTAATTTTAGCATGCAGATTACTCAAATAAAATCATCCAATCTAATTTTACATAAGCAAAACCACCTAATTTTACACGGCCTCTACGCACACTCGCCTCCGCCCATCTCACCTCTGCCTCTCGTATTTGAACCCCTAATCAACCAGCAACATTAAATTACCTGCCTAATTAACCAATAATAACAGAGCAACTACGTACACCACTAGTCACAACAATGGCCAAGCCGGCGAAGAAGCAGGCCACCTTGCTGGCGACCCTGGCCGCGGTGAGTCTCCTCCTACCCCTCATCCATATCGGCGACGCCGCCGCCGTCCCGCACGACGCCGAGCGCGTCGCTGTCCCGCGCGGCCACAGCGACCAGCTCAACAGGCCATCCTTCATCAACTACGACGACCTGCTCAAGGACGGCGTGCCTGACCGCCGGGGGCTGGACCGCCCGCTCGCCATGGCCACCAAGTTCTACCAGCACGGCTGCCAGGCGGGGGAGAGGTGCAGGGGCAGCAGGTGAAAATGATCGGAGGATCATCCGTAGCTACTCAATTGCACGTTACTATACGTATAGCTTCTTCATCCATGGATACCTGCAAATCTGCGTCACAACTAATTCTAGAATCCTTCTCTCTCTAATTGTACCTTGATGATATATATATACACACACACACACACACACACACACACACACACACACACACACACACACACACACACACACACACACACACGTCACTATACCACAGCCAATCTGTAGCGACTCCAAATCAGTCGCTATAAGCCGTTATAGCGACCGATCATCGGTCGCTATACATTTATAGCGACCGATGTATAAGTCGCTGTAAGTGGCGTCGCTATAAGTCTATAGCGACCGATAGGATTTATAGCGACCGATAGTTGGATGCTAGTATTTATACCGACCGATCATCTGTTACATGTTTTAGCGACCGATGGTTTGATGATAGCAAACTTTTTAGCGACCAATAATCAGTAGCTATGAACTGGCACAATTATATATAATATTAATTTCGTATTAACCAGACTTCAAACCTAATAAACATCCATAACATGTCACATTATTCATCAACCACATACATATGTAATCCATAGCTGCCCACAACACTAACCACATTATATTAGATAAAGGTATCTCTCAAGTCTTCATTGAAACCAACATTTAGCAATACATCAATTAGTTCTATCATCTTGATCCATGACAGGTCATCATTACAAAAGGAAAAGCACACATACAACCTAGCTAGGTCAAATGGCAGGCACAAGTCATATGTTTGCTTGCACAATCTAACTAGATTCACTACAAAATGCCTCATCTCCATCTTATCAAAAGCAAAATGTCATATGTTGGCTTCCTGGTGACATTATCCAGCATCATGTACACCTCCAAGGCCTCCCTCCACCTGAACACAACAACACAGTATAAGACAGGCAACTAGTCTGAAAATTTAAAGCTTACGCCAAATGTGTTGAGATTGCATACAATTTGTCAGAATCTAAAATAGATCTACGCAACCTCCTGCAAATCATACATAAGAAAGCATTGTTTATATACAATTTGTAAGAATCTAAATTAGATCTATGTAACCTCCTGCAAATCATAAAAAAGAAAGCATCGTTTATTTGTCAACTACTTGCACCAAAGAATTAGTTAAAACACAAGCGAGCACAAAGTGTAAGGCACCATGTAGATAGCGAGCACAAAGTGTAAGGCACTCAGTAAACATAGACCACTCCATAATTGATCCCTCAGGGTGACTTTTTGTATGAACAGAACCCTTTAATCTCATTAGATATCTACATGCAAAAATAAAAGGCAAAGCAAACTGATAATGTTATAAAACAGTAGCTACGAAATTCTGTTAACTATGTTACAATATTTATATGACCAAGAAAATTACCTCTCTACTGGCCACATGCTACTAAAATGGACAGGACCAGCTATTCTTGCTTGAGCAGGAAGATGTACCATCAAGTGTACCATAATATCGAAAAATGATGGAGGGAATATAGCCTCAAGAAGGCTCAAGGTTTCAGCTATATCAGCCTCTAGACTATCCATATCACTTCTTCGAATGACAGGTGAGCAAAGCTTCTTGAAAAAATTACTTATACGAATCACTCCTGCACTGACCATTTCAGGCAATATTTTTCTCACAGCAAGGGGCAGCAAGTGTTGAAGAATAATGTGGCACTCATGACTCTTTAGCCCAAATATTTTTTTCTCATTAACATGGATGTTGTGTCGTATATCAGATGCATAACCATCAGGAAACTTGACCCCTTTTAGTATTTGACAAAATAATTTCTTCTCATCGGGACTCATTGTGTATGGTGCAGGTGGTAAATAAAATTGGTCATCAACTTCAACAGGGTGAAGATCACTTCTAATACCTAGAGCTTGAAGGTCCAGACGAGAATTCAAATTGTCCTTGGACTTTTCAGTGGTGCCCAGGAATGTGTTAATTAAGCTTTCACTCACATTTTTTCCTATGTGCATGACATCAAAATTATGTCGCAGCATCAAATCTTTCCAATATAGAAGTTTGAACCAAATAGATCTCCTTTTGAAAATGACTAAGGGCTCCCCTTCCTTCCGTCTTTTTCTTGCTGGTTGCTTCCCAGATGGATCCTTGCCAAAACTTGTACTAAGATCCTTAGTGCAGTCCAAAATTTGCTCCCCAGAAAGTGGTGTAGGTGCTGGCCTAAACTCAGTTTTACCACCAAATTTATCAGCATCAAACCTAAATGGGCGGTTTTCATCCAAGAATCTACGATGATCCATATAGCAAGTCTTCGTACCATTACGAATTCTAAGTGAACATGTAAATTGGTGGCAATCAGGACATCCTGCTTCACCAGATGTGGTAGACCCAGACACATAACCTAAACCTGGGAAATCTGAAATAGTCCACAACACCGCCGCCCTCAACTTGAAGAACTCACCCCTTGAAGCATCATAGGTTCTAACTCCATTTTCAAACATATCTAACAAATCATAAATAAGTGGCTGTAAAAAGACATCCATATCACTACCCGCCACGTTCTCGGGAATGAGCAAAGAAAGGATGAAATTTGACTGCTTCATGCACATGGAAGGTGGGAAATTGAGTGGAATACAAATACCAGGCCAAACACTATAGCTAACATTGTTCATTCTAAATGGATTAAACCCATCCGTGGCAAATGCTAGACGGATATTTCGACTATCTGCAGAAAATTCTGCATGCCTCTCATCAAAGTCCTGCCATAGAGGTGAATCTGCAGGATGCCTTAGCAGACCATCCTTTTTTCGGTCTTCATCATGCCATCTTGTTAGACTTGCTGTTTTAGAGGACAGAAATAACCTTTGGAGTGTTTTCTTTATAGGAAAGTAGCGGAGAACCTTCTTAGGAACCTTATACACATGTCTCCCATCTAGACTCTTCCTATCTGATTTCCATCGAGAAACCTCACATTTTGGACACTCATTTAAATCCACATTCTCTTTCCAGTAGAGAACACAATCGTTTGAACAAGCATGAATACTGTTGTAACCAACTCCAATGGATTTCACCAATTTCTTAGCTTCATGAAAGTTTGTAGGTAGATTTGAACCCTCAGGGAGTGCATCATTAAGTAGATCTAGTAGTAGGTTCATAGATCTATCAGACCATCCTCCAAGGAGTTTGATGTGGAGCAATCTAATTAGGAACCTTAGCTGTGTATATTTCTTGCAATTTGGGTATAGCTCTTTGCTATTTTCTGCTACCAACTTTTGAAGGGCAACTAGTTCAGGACAAGTCTCCAAAGTTGAACTATTGTCTTCAAAATCTCCTCTATCATCTAGACCGGCAGCTAAGTCTCTAAGCAAATCAGATATTTCATTATCCTCACTAGAATCCTCTATGACCTCAACAGCATCACAATTCCCATGATTCACAGAAGAGCTAGCTTCTCCATGTAAGTTCCATGTTCTATACCCTTTTAGAAACCCATCACATATCAAGTGCTCACGGACTTCACTTGCCTCTTTCCAAAATGAGTTTACACACTTTCTACAAGGGCATAATATCTTGCTGCCTACTACAGAATTACTAAAAGCAAAAGCTAAGAAACCATTCACTCCTTGCAAATATGTCTTGGTATGCCTATGTGAAAGTTTTAGGTTAAATACCATTTGACATGTATATATAACTTTCAATATTTGTAAAGTAATTGGTTTTTACCTAGCATTATCATCAATCCATGTTTTATCCATGTTCAACCTTCACGCAAGACATCAACCAGATTTCAATATGAAATAAAAAACATATCATAAGCACTGATATAGTCGCATACTTCCACAACATGAAAAAAAGAGAGCAACAGCTGGGGAAACATAAACCTACCGATACAAACAAGTAGAGCTGCTGCCAAGAGCACGTTCAAATGCCTTCCCAAGGTGTCCAACTACACGTGGAGCAGCTGCAATTACAATATGGTGAGGTCAGACTTGGCTATTCCTTGAAACAATAGTAAGTACAGATAAGAATGCAAAAGTTGGTCCAATGATAAATGATGCAGCTCTGTTCATGTAGATGAGAACCCAAAAAAAGGGTAAAGAAATGGAGTGCTCCTAATTGAACCAGTAGTATTGGTTCTGAAATAAAAAGAAGGATCGATTAATTAGACAGAGCTACTCTACTTCAGTTTGCCCTACACTTCTCATTCACTGACCAGTATTTTTCATTCTCGCTGTTATTTGTATCTCAGTGTCTCACCAGTCAACAACCCCAATGCCATTCAAAACATCACTAGAAGATTAGTATAAACCTTATAGTCCTTTGGAAAAACACATAAACAAGAAAAGCCGCGACGACGGGCCGGGTGGGGACGACGGCTGCGGCGGCTCGGGCGAGTACGGCGATACCGGCGAGCGCGCAGCGGGGACGGCGGCCTGGACGACGGTGCCGGCTCGCTAAATCGCGCAACACAAACAAAAAAACGAATCAGAGAACTACTACTAACATTGGCATAACTAGTACTACTAACCTAATGCCAACAAAGACAATCTAACACAGATCACAACTCACATGCGTAGTAGACATCTAAACAGATAACATATAACATAGCTAAACAGATATCACAAGTGGCAAAAACTACTAACAACTAGCTAACAACTAACCACTTTACAGAATAAAGGCCATATCACCATCACACATAGCATGACTTAAACTACAAAACATAGAGCAATCTGGAACAATTTAATAGAGCACGATAATTCAACCATCGATCACAAACATCACAAAGGCAAAATTAACAAACATCACACAGATCTCATATTACAGTCAACATCAACGAGCAAATGGTAATTATCACTTAACAGAGCAATAGAAATGAAGAGTGAAGAAATAAAGGGAAGAAAAAATCAACCGGAGGAATAAGAGCGAGGCGCCGCCGCAGTGAAGTGGAGAAGTTGCAGTCGGTGAAGAAGCCGGCGGTGGAGTTGGAGCCGTGAGGAAGTCGGCGCGGTGGAGGTGATGAAGTGGCGGTGGCGCTGTCCCGGCGTGATGCGGTGGTAGTAGGCTGGCGACGGCGCATCCGGTGGATGAGAGGAAGAGGAAGGCGGCGCTTGCGGGTCTGGTGGAGAAGGCACTGGAGGTGAGCAGCCGGCGAATGGAGAGCTAAGGGGAGGGAGGTTGCGGCGGCGGCGGTGAGGAGCAGCGTTTGGTGGCGGAATAGAGGGGGCGGTGCTTGGTGGCGGAAGGAGATGCGGTGGTGAGATGGCGGCTGGTGGAGAAGCGGGGAGCGCACGGTGGAGGCGCGGATGGAGATGCGGCGAGGTGGCGGCGGCGCGCACGGAAGAGTAGAGCGGGAGAGGAGAGCTTGCCGACGGAGGGAGGCGGCGAGCTCGCGGCGCGCCAGTGAAGAGATGAGATGCGGCGCGGGGGCGGAGCTCGCGGCGACGGCGGGGGGCGGAGCTCGCGGCGCCGGCGGGACGGAGCTTCGCGGCGCCGGCGGGACGGCAGCGCGGCGCGCAGCCGGACGAGATGCGCGCGGCCGCGCGGCTGCTTGGTGTGATAGGGTTTGATCGCCGGCTGCCCGGCGGGTGGGTAAGTCCGGAGGGTTTTGGGTGGCGCGCGCGCGAGTGGGTGGCTGGCGCGCAAAATGGAAATGGGCTATAGCGACCAATCGCTTGACTCTGGCATTTGTTTTTACCGACTGATTGTTTGATGTAAGCGGCTAAATATATGTAGCGACCGATGTTCCGTCGATACATGTAAAAGTAGCGACCGATGATTTGTTACAAATTTATAGTGACCGATGGTTGGACGTTAATATTACGTTCTAGCGACCGTTATCTGACGCTACAGATTGGTTGTGGTATAGTGCGTCTGTACCTACGTACGTACATACGTGTGATTTGTTGCCATTGTTGCAGTTAATATACACATTGATGTTGATGTTATTACGAGTAGAATGAAGACCAGTAAGGGCATGTTTGGGACGCATGGATCTGGTAGGAAATTAAACAAGTAATTTTGCAGGATTAGATAGGCAATAGAAAGGGTAAATGGTGTCTTAAAATTTTTTCCCAAGCATTCATTTACCTCATACTCTGATAGCTACAAAGTTATGAAGATTAAGGGTGGAATTCTACTTGAAAACTAGAGAATCACTAAGATGAGCCTGACTTGATTAGAAATCAATGTGGTCGGATTTCGATTATCAATCAGAAATCAACGTGGTCAGAATTCGACTATACTGGTCGACGACCAGAGAGCGGTCGAAAACCAACGTAGCCGAAAAACAACGTGGTCAAAAGCCAGCGTGATCGAAATTCGACTCGAGTGGTCAATGACCAGAGTGGTCAAAAACCAATGTGGTCGAAGCCAAGTAGTCGAAGGCCAACGTGGTCGAAATTCAACCCGAGTGGTCAACGACCAGAGGGTGGTCGAAAACCAACGTAGCCGAAAAACAACGTGGTCAAAAGCCAGCGTGATCGAAATTCGACTCGAGTGGTCAATGACCAGAGTGGTCAAAAACCAATGTGGTCGAAGCCAAGTAGTCGAAGGCCAACGTGGTCGAAATTCAACTCGAGTGGTCAACGACCAGAGGGTGGTCGAAAACCAATGTGGTCAAAAATTAATGTGGTCGAAACTAACATTGTCGAAGATGAACGAGTGGTCTAAAATCAACGTGGTCAAATCAGGCTGAAATACGACTAGAAACAATATGGTCAAAAACTTGAATGTGGTCGAAAACTCAGAGGAACAGAGAAAGAGTTGAAGGAACGCGCGTAGGCTACGATAGCAGAAAATAAAAAATTTCTACCGCGCACACCGGACATCATGCTAAGGAGGGATCATAGATCGTTACCACTAGACGCCAGCGCAATGAAGAAGAGTTGGAGAAGCCGATCCAACCACGCGTCGAGGTAGTAGTGGAAGTAGCCGATCGTCCCAACAGATCGTCTCCTCCACGCGATCAACCACACCACGAGCAGATCCAATCTGTAGTTTGTTGATGCCGATCAACGCCGCAACGAGCAGCGCCTCCACCGGTATCCACACGCCCGGTCGAACGCCGATCGCGAGTGTACCAAAGACTCGCAAGCGGCTAGGGTTTGGCTCGGGAGGTGGCGGCTAGGGTTTTGCTCGTGAGGAACGAGCGTGTGTACATCCTCACCCCCACCTCCATATATATAGACCTCCTCACTTGGGCCTCGTGGACCGAGGCCCAATAGTGTGTCTATCCGGATCTCTATCCGAATTGAGCCCACATCCGAATCACATTCGAATTAGTGTTCCAACCCGTTAAGTGTGCGACCAGAGGTTCACGTATACTTGGTTGCGACCGGAAACGCCTTTCCGGTCACCACATTAATAGTGGCCTCTAGCAAGACATATTAACCCCAAAGTATACGTAAAGATCATATCACTGAACTCGTAATGTTCTCATGTACGAATCCCTTTGCCTCACGATATAGATTAAGCTCAAGGCGAGACTGTGTCATCCTCTTAATAGCTCAATCACTCTCGATTCCGTGATGGATTATAAACTTGTGATTGACTCCTCAATCACATTGGCATGGCCATGCACTTTCATAATCCATTACATCGAGGGCCCGAGATATCTCTCCCATAAGGAGGGGCAAATTCTATCTTGATCATTCACATCCCACTACATGTTTCACAAAGAAACCCGAAGACTACTTTTATGACTACCCGATTCACGGAGTAGTGGTTAGTAGTCCCAAAATAGGCTACTACGCATGTTGGGAACCATGATGATCTCAAGTCTAAGGATTCTACATAAACACTACTTGAGACCAACTAATGACACATGGAATCTCTGCAGTTGTCTCATGGCGGGTCTATCCAACATATGTTCACTAACACATGTCCATATTATTGATTTGGTATCTCCATACCATGATCCATGAGACATGATCATCAATCAATACATATGTTGATCTTTGAATCATATTTGTTCCTCATATGATATATGATCGGGATCATTTAGAAATAGCAACATTTTGGCATTAAGAGTCTCATGAATAAGTCACATACTCATTGATCAATAATGATAATGTCTATTTCAAGGAACAAAGTAATGCATCATAAACATAGTATGTGATATATTCAACATCTCCATGTTGCCTCTAGGGCATATCACCAACAGCTCCCACTTGCACTAGAGTCAACCATGTAGGTATCTAATACCCATTGCCCTAGTGTGAGCCTCATGCTTTGGTGAGGAAGCGGCTTTGTCAACGGATCTGCAATGTTCAAATCTGTTTGTACTTTGCATATCTTCACATCGCCTCTCTCCACAATCTCGCGGATGAGATGAAATCGCCGTAGAATGTGCTTGGACTTCAGTGCGATCTAGGCTCCTTGGCTTGCGCAATGGCCCCACTATTGTCACAAGAGAGGTCCATTGGGCTGGAGGCACTAGCCACCACACCAAGCTCGAAACAAATTTCTTGATCCAAACAGCCTCTTTAGCGCCTTCTGAAGCTGCTATGTACTCGGCTTCGTTGTAGAATCAGCAACCGTCTCTGCTTGGAACTCTTCCACTCACCGCACCGCCATTCAGGCAGTAACACAAATCCAGATTGCGATCTAAAATCATCTTTGTCGGTTTGGAAGCTAGCATCGGTGTAACCATTTACAACGAGCTCTTCCTCACCCCATAGACGAGGAACACATCTTTAGTTCTTCTCAAGTACTTCAAGATGTTCTTTACGGCAATCCAGGTGACTTTCACCGATCTGACCGGTATCTACTTGTAGCACTTAAAGCATACGAGACATCCGGACGTGTACAAAGCATGGCATACATAATGGATCCCATAGCCAAGCATATGGAATCGCATTCATTTTATCCCGCTCATCGTGTACTAGGACACCGACTCTTGCTAAGATTTATACCATGTGACATAGGTAGGAAGCCTTTCTTGGAATCTGCATGTTGAACCTTTTCAACACCTTGTCAATGTACGTATCTTGGCTTAATCCAATTAGCCTTCTTGATCTATCCCTATAGATCTTGATGCCCAGAATATATGCCGCCTCTCCTAAGTCTTTCATAGAGAAACTATTTTTCAATGAAGACTTAATAGATTCGAGCATAGGAATGTCATTTCCGATCAGTAATATGTCATCCACATATAAGACCAGAACACGAGTGCGCTCCCACTAGCCTTTTGTAAACACAAGGCTCTTCTTCGTTCTTGATGAAACCAAACCCTTTGATTACTTCATCAAAACGAATGTTCCAACTCCGAGATGCTCGCTTTAATCCATAAATGGATCTTTGCAGCTTGCATATCTTTCCACTGATTGCGGATCGACAAAACCCGTGGGCTGTGTCATGTACACATCCTCACTCAGATTTCCATTAAGGAAAGCTGTTTTGACATCCATTTGCCATATTTCATAGTCGAAATATGCAGCAATCGCTAGAATGATCCGAATAGACTTTAGCATTGCGACGCGAAAAGTTTCATCATAATCAACACCTTGAATTTGTTTGAAACCTTTGGCCACCAATCGCGCTTTATAGATGTGAACATTTCCATCTATGTCTATCTTTTCTTGAAAATCCATTTGCACTCAATGGTTTTAACACCATCAGAGGATCAACTAAGTTCCAAACTTGATTACTGTGCATGGATTCAATTTGGATCTCATGGCTTCAAGCCATTTCTCGAGTCCGTCCCACCATCGCTTCTTCATAGGTCTTAGGCTCATCGTTATCTAACAACAATATGTCCCGTTGTTGAGTAGTCAAGAACATGTACCTCTCGGTGCACGACGTGACCTCTCGACCTCACGTGGTGCGGTGTGTCCACAACAGTTTCTTCAACGCTTGTTCATCCTGTTGTGGTTCTCAGAGGAGCTGAAACGTTTTGTGTTTCTCGAATTTCTTCAAGTTGCACCGTGCTCCCACTATCCCTTCTTGAGAGAAACTCTTTCTCTAAGAAGACACCATGCCAAGCGACAAACACTTTGCCTTCTCCTTGATTATAGAAGTAATATCCTTTTGTTTCCTTAGGATACCCGATAAAGAAGCATTTATCAGATTTAGGACTGAGCTTATCAGATTGTAAACGTTTTACATAAGCCTCACATCCCCAAATCTTAAGAAAAGACAAGCTAGGACGTTGTCCCGTCCACATCTCATATGGTGTCTTTTCTCTCGATTTTGATGGAACCTCGTTTAGTGTGAAAGCGGTTGTTTCAAGAGCATACCCCAAAAAGACAACGAAAGATCACTTTGGCTCATCATGGAGCGCACCATATCTAATAAGGTGCGATTTCTCCGTTCAGATACCCCATTCCATTGAGGTGTTCTGGCGGAGTCAATTGTGGAACAATTCCACAATCCTTCGATGATTGCCAAACTCATGGCTCAAATACTCGCCTCCACGATCGATCGTAGAAACTTGATTGTCTTGCCTAAATGATTTTGCACTTCATTTTGGAATTCTTTGAACTTTTCAAAGGATTCAGACTTATGCTTCATCGTAGATATACCCATATCTACTAAAGTCATCGATAAAAGTTATGAAGTACTGAAAACCCTCTCGGCTATTGAGCTCATTGGTCCACATACATCGAATGTACGAGTGCCAATAAGTCACTTGCCCGCTCACCTTGACCGGTGAAAGGTGCCTTTGTCATCTTGCCAAGTAAACAAGATTCGCATGTCTCAAATGATTCAAAATCAAATGAGTGCAGAATACCATCTCTATGGAGCTTCTCCATGCGTTTCTCATTTATGTGACCTAAGCGACAATGCCAAATAAACGTGGGATTTAAATCATTCGAACGTTGCCTCTTTGCATTAATGTTATAGACCGTGACTCTTCAAGAGTAAGAACATATAACCCATTCACCAATGGAGTATGACAATAGAACATATCTTTGAAATAAAGAGAACAACCATTGTTCACAGATCTAAAGTCATAACCTTCGCTTGCAAACATGAAGCGAAATAATGTTCTTGGAAAGAGATGGAACACAATAACAATTATTCAATTCCAAAACTAATCCTGAAGGTAAAGACAATGGCATGGTGCCAACAATGACCGCAAAGAACTTTTGCTCCATTGCCAACGCGAAGATCCACTTCGCTCCTCCTCAAACTTCTACTTCTTCTTAGCCCCGCAACGATTTGCATAAGTGAGCAACCGATCCGGTATCAAATACCCAAGAATCAGTGGATGAAGTAGCAAGATTGATTTCTATAACATTTATACCGGAGGAAGTCGTACTTCCTTCTTCTTCTCAAGATCCTCCAAGTACTTTGGGCGCCTTTTCCAATGCCCCGATTGCTTACGAGAGTAACAATCTGCATTAGGAGCAGCGCCCTTCTTGACTTGCTTGGCCTTAGAACCGCTCGCGATCTCATCGGAGCTAACTTTCTTTGACCGCGCCTTTCTTGACATTGGGCTTGCCCTTGCCTTTCTGCATCATCATCACATGATTGCTGCTTTTCTTAATGCTTTCTCGGCAGCTTTTAGCATCCCATGCAACTCGCCAAGGTCTTATCCATGTTGTTCATGTGATAGTTCAATATGAATGGCTCAAAGCTCGGGGAGCGATCGAGAATCACATCGTAGCCAACTCTTGGCTAAGGGAAAACCAAGCTTTTCCGGACTCTCAATGTAGCCAATCATCTTAATCACATGAGGGTCGACGGATTCCTTCTCGCAAGCTCGCACGCAAACAAGGACTTTGAAGTGTTGAACCTCTCACCCTTGCTTGGTTCTCAAACATACCACGCAACCCCACAATGATATTGTAGGAATCTGTGTTCTCATATTGCTTCAAGCTCAGAGGACATTGTGGCAAGCATGAGACAGCTCACATCAAGGTAATCATTCGTTTGCTTCTCATAAGTTCTCCGTGCAGCCGCAGAGCATTATCGTGCAAGTCATCGTGGTAAGGAGACTCAAGGACATACTCCTTGCGCTCTTGCTTGAGAACAATTCTCAAGTTGCGATACCAATCCATAAAGTTTGTTCCATTGAGTTTTTCTTTCTCAAGAATAGATCGCAAATTAAAAGAACTGGATGCGCATTAGTTGACATGATCTACAACAAAGAATATGCAAAGTTTAGCACTATGTTTATGTTCATCTTTTATTAAACTATTTAACAAAAGACTCCCACTATGTGTTTTGCAACAAAACTCCTCTAAGTTACATAGTGGGTCAAGATCCTCATTTCACCAATTCCTAGTGAGCTTTGGCATCACGGCTAGAAAACTAGTGACATGGGTAAGCAACACCTTGCTAATCACATCCCTATGTGACTCTTGCTTGTTGGGTGACATCAATATGCCCTGCCCCAACCTATGCCCCAAGGTCCAAAACTGTTTTGATAACCTTGTTAAGTAAACCAAATGCTTCCGCATGTAGATGTCCAACATCTACCCCAAATAATGATGATAACCGACGGCACTCTACTTTGGTAGACCTACCATGCGGTGATCATTATCTTTGGTGCAACATATGGAAGGGCATGAACACCTAATTTTATGAGGGATTCTATCCTACCAAAGCAACATATCACAAAAACATTGCATAAGAATAAGATAGATAATATCACGAGATAAACACATTTAATCGTGAAGTAGTATGGCCCAAAAATGGTGATCTCCATCTCCATGTAGGTGTAGACGATCTCCATCCTCCACAACACTCCTTTAGGCCACCATGCTTGAAAGCTTGTAACCTCAAAACTAGGCTACTACCTATAATAGCTAGAAATTGAAGATTACAAAGATAGATTCAAGCATTAAGGTCGACACGCAGTCGTTAAATACAATATAGACAGCTAACAATAGCTGAAATAATCATGACACGCAGCCACGAACGAATGTTACATGCATCACATACATCTCATACATTCCAATAAGATATAGGGCCATACTATTCACATCATTCTCTGCAAAAACAAGTTAGACGTAGAATCGTATTCTACCTAACGATGTGAACCCATGACGCTATACAAGGCGGGTGCGCGACGGCGTCCCGCTGCCGGTCGGCGGGCGGGGTCGAGGGGGCGGGCGCCTCGCGGGTTTCGAGGCAGCGCCACTGAACACCCTACGAAATTTACGATCCAATCTATGAAATCGCAATGGAAAAACTATTCGCACAACCACCTTATGCCGATCCGAGACATTCTCTAGGAAGCTAGTTTTTCCACCGGCCGAGGCCATCGATCCGTAACCTACTAGTATTCGACATAACCACCTTATGCCGATCCGATACATTCTCTAGGACACTAGTTTTTTTTTTCATTGGCCCGAGGCTTATCAGATTCATATCCTACTAGTATTCGACATAACCACCTTATGCCGATCCGAGACAATCTCTAGGGCACTAGTAGTGATACAATCTGCGCCTCATCTAACCCCGATTCACCGATTGATCTCATCAACCCGTGCTACCATTGATTCATCACATGAACCGATTGATCTAGACTATAATAGATCCAATCTACTACAACCGCATATCAACATATGCGCTGATCCGATCGCAAACTAAGCAAGATGGCTCGATACCACCGAAGGAACGCGCGTGAGGCTACGATAGCGAAAATAAAATTTTTCTACCGCGCACACCAGACATCATGCTAAGAAGGGATCATAGATCGTTACCACTAGACGCAGCGCGCGTGAAGAAGAGTTGGAGAAGCCGATCCAACCACGCGCGCGAGGTAGTAGTGGAAGTAGCCGATCGTCCCAACAGATCGTCTCCTCCACGCGATCAACCACACCACGAGCAGATCCAATCTGTAGTTTGTTGATGCCGATCAACGCCGCAACGAGCAGCGCCTCCACCGGTATCCACACGTCCGGTGGAACTCCGATCGCGAGTGTACCAAAGACTCGCGAGCGGCTAGGGTTTGGCTCGGGAGGTGGCGGCTAGGGTTTTGCTCGTGAGGAACGTAAGCGTGTGTACATCCTCAGCCCCACCTCCATATATATAGACCTCCTCACTTGGGCCTCGTGGACCGAGGCCCAATAGTGTGTCTATCCGGATCTCTATCCGAATTGAGCCCACATCCGAATCACATTCGAATTAGTGTTCCAACCCGTTAAGTGTGCGACCAGAGGTTCACGTATACTTGGTTGCGACCGAAACGCCTTTCGGTCACCCATTAATAGCGGCCTCTAGCAAGACATATTAACCCCAAAGTATACGTAAAGATCATATCGGCTGAACTCGTAATGTTCTCATGTACGAATCCCTTTGCCTCACGATATAGATTAAGCTCAAGGCGAGACTGTGTCATCCTCTTAATAGCTCAATCACTCTCTCGATTCCGTGATGGATTATAAACTTGTGATTGACTCCTCAATCACATTGGCATGGCCATGCACTTTCATAATCCATTACATCGAGGGCCGAGATATCTCTCCCATAAGGAGGGGCAAATTCTATCTTGATCATTCACATCCCACTACATGTTTCACAAAGAAACCCGAAGACTACTTTTATGACTACCCGATTCACGGAGTAGTGGTTAGTAGTCCCAAAATAGGCTACTACGCATGTTGGGAACCATGATGATCTCAAGTCTAAGGATTCTACATAAACACTACTTGAGACCAACTAATGACACATGGAATCTCTGCAGTTGTCTCATGGCGGGTCTATCCAACATATGTTCACTAACACATGTCCATATTATTGATTTGGTATCTCCATACCATGATCCATGAGACATGATCATCAATCAATACATATGCTGATCTTTGAATCATATTTGTTCCTCATATGATATATGATCAGGGATCATTTAGAAATAGCAACATTTTGGCATTAAGAGTCTCATGAATAAGTCACATACTCATTGATCAATAATGATAATGTCTATTTCAAGGAACAAAGTAATGCATCATAAACATAGTATGTGATATATTCAACATCTCCATGTTGCCTCTAGGGCATATCACCAACAGTAGTAGTCTGCTTTCAGTACAGTTTCAAAACGAAAAATGATGGAACTTTTGGTCCGTAGATCCAAATGATACAAAACTTTGCAGGGATCTTCTCTAGGGTATTGTGAACCTATTCTAACAAACGATCATGAAAATCATGGCCAAAGTTGAGAACTTTTCAGTTTGTTGGAAGGTTCCACTAAAATCAAGTCAAAATCAAAATCAGTTAATACAACTTGTTCGTGGGTGGATGATGACCAAGATAGGTCTAGATGTATTTCCATATATCACAGTAAATTAGAAACCAAAGAAATTAACTCAAATACGCTCGGATCAAGAAATCACACTTTTAGCCCAAATTAAGCAAAACTGAGTTTTCTCGATAAACTTGCTATCAAAATATCTAGATGGGTGAAGACAGATTTCCAAGGTAGTCTCCATCTCTTACACATCCTTAACATAGCAAAATCAAGAAAAGGAACAGGGAAAGAACAAACCAACCAAATCAAGATGAAATCAATCAAAACATGATGGATCCATAGAGATACACAAAGATTGATATATCGCTTACTTGATTTAGAAAGTTTTACAGTCACTCCATCTTAGAGAATAAAGAGCACACCAAGTGCTCCACTTTCAAACCCTAAATCTAAACAAGAGAGCACATGAGAGAGGAGTTGGATGATTAATCTTACATGTCTCCATCCCAACCCCTTTTATAGGTGGGGCAACCAGCCATCGACACCCCTTAATGGATCCTATCCACTATTACAATGGGGAAACCCATTAACCCCACACACATGGGTTTTACTTTCACAAGTTTACTTATGCACACTTTTTAAAGCGTATAAGTGCGCATCTGCTAAATTCTTAGTCTTGATCCATCTTGATCAAGTTAGCTCCACTTTGACCTAAACCACTCTCCAATGCATCGCCCATGCACCGCGGTTTTAATCCAAGATAATTTATGATATTTTGGTCAAACTACTAAAATTCCTTTCTTTTACCTAGCCATCGCCAACCACTGCAAGCAACTGCCATGATTTCCACGTGTAGGTGCACCGCTAGCTCGCCACGCGTCGCAAAGTCTCTTCCATTCCAATTCTACTAAACATCGGGTCACTTAGCCCATGCAAGCTACATGGTGCCTTCCCGCCGTTCGAAGTCGCCTTCAACATTTCTCACTTTTCTCGTGCCATATTTGAGCTCACCGTCTCACCCGACATTCTTGTAGGGACCCAGATTTTATAATCCGGAATCTATTGTGTTTAGTTGCACTATTCCCAGGATCAGTAGATAGTGCACACAGTTACAGTAATGGACATCAAACTACATATCATGCGAAAGCATAATTAAAATAATAGACTTACTCATGGGCCGATGAGGCCGAAATCATTAAATTGCAGCAGCGGAAGAACGAAGCACACAGGTGGGACCTTCAGGACATGCCCACAGGCAGCCAACTGGAGGTTCACGACCTAGCCCTTGACGACTTCATCTTCTCTTCCATTATAACCAAAAGTATTGCTGAAGCGCAGTGATTCGATTCCTGCTTCTGGATTTGTTATGAAAGCGAGTGTGAGCATACTAACCACCGTGCTCCGCGAGCCAATACACAGAATGCAATAAATAGTATGCATGGCTTATCAAAGGAGAGGCTCAGGTTATTTTATTTGCCAAAAATCACTTTTGGTAGCATTATTATTATTTAATCATAGTGTTATGGTTGCTATGTAAACTCTACACAACGATTACAATAATTGACTTAATCCACGAAAGACACACTTTCCTTACTGATTGCTGTCTAAGACTCCAAACAGCGAGTGTCATCATTACTTAATCCACCAAATATTCTCTTCCCAAGTTGACTACCGTCTAAGAGTCCAATCTGTGAATGACATCATTTAATTATTCCATCGATCATACACTTTCTGTATTAATTAATCCACTGAACTCACACTTTCTATATTCAGTGCTGTCTAAAACTCCAAACAGCAAATATTATCAATTATACAATCCACCAATATTTTTTTGTAGTCCAAATTCCTAACAACCCATTCCTTTTTGCTTTTGATCCACAACCACAATTTGCTCTTCTAATAATCAACCTTATTTAACTCTAACTAGTTCACTATTATACCTCCACCAAAAATTCATTGATCAAGTCTACGATTCACTAGTATTCATCCACCAAGAATATCATTAATAAGTTTACGATTCACTAGTATTCATCTACCAAGAATATCATTGATCAAATTTATACTCCAAAAATTGATATCATACCTCCAAATTCCCAAAAATTCAATTCATCCATCTAGTAATTGATCAAATCCTATTAATCCCATTATTGCCATCATCTCCCAAGAATTTATATTAGTTAACAGTGTTGTAATCCAACAATTATTTTCACACTCCCTAATTCTCCAAAAATCATTTAAATCATCTATCTAACCTACATACTTATTTAGACTCCACCAACTTATTTCTCCCAGTATCCATACTATCATTTTCCCTCTTTATGATCGACATGAGCCCACCAATATCTTTATGTTTTTACCACAAATATCCATCTCCTTTACTCATGACTTTATATATTTCATCCTATATTTTCTTTTCATTTTATAAGAAGGGAAAACATTTTATTCTTGAAATATGATACATAAACAAATTTCCTAAGACCTAGCATTTTGAATAAAAAACATAATGTGTAGAGAATGCAATAATAATAGCGATCCAGATTTCATCCACCGTTACATGGCATCTGCACCATATAGCATCTTTCAGCGTTATAGCCGCTTAACTTACCACTGGGACGACACCCAAGACAAT
Source organism: Dendrocalamus sinicus (assembly GCA_036346575.1). Lineage (NCBI taxonomy): Eukaryota > Viridiplantae > Streptophyta > Magnoliopsida > Poales > Poaceae > Dendrocalamus > Dendrocalamus sinicus. The sequence goes on along the minus strand of CM070661.1, from coordinate 16,914,726 downwards.
TCAAACCAGGGCTTTCCACTGCCCTTAACTTTTTCATTTCCACCCACAAAGTTTTTGAAATAGAACTATATCTGGTTAAGTTCCCATGTTCGCCCTTAACCGTGGGCACGGCTATTCGAATAGTTTTGACTCTGCAGAGTTTGTACACTTTCACCACAAGAGACAATCAACTCGTTGCCCCACACGATTCCTTAGTCATGTGGTTGAGCAGACCATCACAGTGACTTTTCAAAGTATCTAGTCCCTTTTGTCATCTCACCCTATGGGCCGTTCCCACTTGCGGTGGGTCCCATACGTTGCACGGGATGTTCCCCACGGCTACTAGCGTTATTCGGGCTCCACTCCCCTCAGCGCTAGTACGTCTGGAAAACGTCACCCTCCACCGGTGTCCCTTTAGGCCTCCGCTTGCCCTTGCATATCCACTCCTGTCCACTACCGGTGAGATGAGTCCGGGGGTTTCGATAAATTTACTTAGCCAAGTTGTACTTTACAGACTTGTGGTTGTACTGTTTTACACAGGAGGTCATGACAAGATTCAGTCCTTAGGGGTATCTGAGCGGTTCTACCACACTCCATAATTTATGCATCCACTGCACCACATTCCAGCCCCCAAACCATCCGCTCAGATTTTTAAGCAAGTTTGGGATTTTTGGGAGCATAAAATAACCATATCAAGAGATACCAGTCATTCCCACCATGACTGTTCCAATCAGTTTCTCATGATTAAAAATGATAATGATGCTAAGGGCATTTCAGCGCCCTCGAAAGTCTAAGCAATACTAAGCATGGCGTATAATTACGGACTTATTTTTGAAAGGTTACTATTATAATTTTACTAGGGCGACAAGGTTCACATAAGCAAATATTCCAAGGAAGGTATAATATTAATCAAGTTAAATAAAGGGCATATAACTAGAATATTAAATTAAACATGTATTTGCATATAAAATAACAGCATGCAATTTGATAGTTTAAACCAAAGTAATTTGCAGAAAATGTAGGTTCAACATGATCAAAGTATTGACTTGCCTTGTGCGGTTTACCGCTGTCTTGAGTTCACACAATGCTCCCTCTTGAGCTTCTAGTCTTTATCTTCACTTTGCTCTTGATCTTGCTTGATCCGTGAAATCTTCGGGGCTCCAGTTTCTAATTACACGATAGACGACCGAATCCAAATAAAAGCAAATAACTCAAAAGATCCAAATAAATCCGAATAAACTCAATGGGGTTCTATTATGAGTTAATGCGTGATTTGGTGATTTGAGGTAAGGTTGGTAATAGCATACGATAACTTGATCTTTTCATTACGAACTTCTTCTACTATTGTTATATTTATTAAGAAAGTTCCATGAGTTAGGTTAGACCTATGAATTTATGTGCGAGTTTACTGAGCATCATTTTGTGGAGTGCTATTGTTCAGGGCATAGAGTATGTACGCAATGTATGAAATTTTAACTTACCGAATTAACACCAGGGTTCGGGATTTATAGCATTTTATGGTGTGATATTGTATGTGCACTTAGTTGTTACTAGCCAAAATTTATTTTGATTTAGGATCCATTTACACGGGTCCAAACTTGTTATATGCAACTATGCTTATCATATTACTTACTAAACCTAATGTTAAGATTTAGTTAATGACACCTTTGTTGCTATTAAACTTAGCGTTATTTTTAGTCGAATCTATCAGGGCTTGTCGTACGGGTTCGTATACTAATATAGCTACTTAATTAAAGCTACCATGGAGTTTTGTCTAACGATGGTGTGTTGAATGCTAGAGCATATGTTATAATTAAGTGAAATCTTTACTAAGTTTGAGTATCTACCATAGTCATTTTATGTGGACTATTAATCCAAATACCGATTCTTATTTTACTGTCATTATTAACTAAATCTAGCATTGAGATTTGTTTATTTGGTGATGTAGGAAGGATGGAGTTTATATTATAAATCATGACCTTCCAACCTAAATATGTATTTTTTAAAATGGTTTTGGCATATTACTTCATTAATTTTATGAAGCTGTTTGATTTTGTCTTTTAATTAAATCTATCACTGAGATGAATGGCTACATGTTAAGTATTAGGGCATAAATTTTTAATTACCAGTAAGGATAATCTTTACTTTAAGGTCTCGCTTTCATAGGTATACATAATATCCAATATCTTTGCGAAATTTTGAATAATTAACCAATGTCAACTTGTATTGATACCCTTAACCCAAAACTTAGATTTAAATTTAGAACATTATTTACTTATATAAAACTTTTAGTCTATTATTAAATCTCAATAACCGTACTTATGTCTCAATTAATTTTATTACATTCCACTGATTATTTCCTAGTTTTTCCCAAAATTTACTAATTAAAATGGGCTGAGGAAATCAAATTAAAGAAAAGTGCTAAAAGGGGTGCGGCCGCCAGGGATCGAACCGGGGACCTGGGGAATCTCTGTACTCAGCGCTGGCTCAGCAAGCCAGAGGGGCTTTAGGTGTTTCGTGAGTAAATGGGGGAAGCAATATTGATAAAGCGGTGGGGGCTGGGAACTCAAGCTGAGCAGCCGGCCGGCCAAAACAGAGCAGGCGGGCGCACGGTTGGCGGCGAGAGCTCCGGCGAGAGGAGTTCGGAGGGGCGGAGTAGTTCGGCAAAAATAGGTTCCCGGGGAGGTGTAGATGCCGGTGGAGAAAACGGTGCGGCTCAGACGGCGCGGGTCGGTGGGGCGGCGGGTTGGGCGGCCGGCGGTGGAGGTGAAGAGGGGCGGCGGCGCGGGCATGGAGGAAGGCAAAATTGGCCGGTTTATGAGCAATAGGGCGTTGAGGGGAACTCACCCATGGAGGCGGCTTGGCCGAGGATGCACTGAGGCGAGCCGGTGGCGACGGCCAGTGGTGGTGTGCGGAGCTTCACGTCACCGGCGGGCCACGGGCGATGGGAGTCCCGGGCGACGGTGGGGGCAAGTTCGCAACACCACGAGGAAGCTGCGGTGCGGCGGAATTGATCGGGGGCGGTCCTAATTGGCGGGGTGGCGGTTTGCCGGAATTGGGGAAGAAGTATGCGGCCGGCTAGCTACGAAGTAAGGGAGTTCAATTCATTGCGGCGTGAGCACAAGGGAGAGGTGGTGAAGGTCTCGGAGGCGTGCTGGGGTTCTTATAGCATGTGCAGAGGGTTGGCGACAGGGGAGCTCCACACGGCGGCATGGCGGCAGCGTGTCTTCGGTATGGCTATAGGGCGCGGGCGTGCGGGGCGCAGGAGCATGGCGCGGCGACGTGCGGTAGCAGTGCAACGTGCGCGGGACAGGTGCCGCTGCTCAGCTGGTCGCTCACGCCGTGTCGCGCGGGTTTGACCGAAGCAGAGAAGAGGAGGGAGGCGGGGCCCGGGCGCGCGGAGGGGAAAAGAAGGGGAAAAGAAGAGGAAATGAGGGGAGGAGGGAGGAGCGGTCCCGCGCGGCAAGAACGGGGATGGGGCCCGCTGTCAAAGATAGAGGGGGCAAGGTGCCTGGTCGTCAGGGAAAATAGAGGAGGGAGAGAGAGGAGGGTAAAGTGGGGTCCACCTGAAAGTGACAGAGAATTGCAAGATGTTTAAACTTAGTGTTGAGATTTCTGATTTCTGATTTTTGCATGACATTTAAGCTTTAAACTATTAACTATTAACTGAGGGTTTCTTTTTATTATTATTATTATTATTATTATTATTATTATTATGTTGTGTGTGTATATATATGGTTTCACTTATTGTTACTTTGCTGACTTACCTAGTTTTGCATGTATATATATATACTATTCCCTATATTACCAAACTCTTCCTTGCACAACTAGGATATATACATATACATACACACACACACATATATATATATATATGTATATGTGTTTGTATTTTATTTATTCACTTTTTATCGCTATTTATGTCATGATTTCCAAAATGAGATTTTATATTTTAACTCAGGTTTCTCTCTCTTTATGCTGGATCATCTTTTCAGATTCGTATTTAAAATTTTAGTTTTCCATTATTTGCATATTCCGTTATGGCCTTACTAATGTTTGCCTTTATCTTTTATGAATTCTTAAATATTGGAACCTCATCCAAATTCAGGAAAAATTACCATTAACTCCAAATTCAAATAAAATATATTGCAAAAATACTTCAAAAGCTTTATATTTTCAGATTTAAATTTTTGGGATGTTACAAACCTACCCCCTTAAATGAATCTTGACCCCGAGATTCCGGTAGAGTAGACAGAATGAAGGTGGGTTATATTGGCTGCATTGGGTTTCGGGGTGTTGCTCAACGTATAGATCTCTAGCCTCAAGAGAGATGAAAATCTGCACAACAGGGATTAGAACTTGGAGAAACCAAAAGGGAAGAGAGAAACCTTGTTCTCCTGGATAGGTCGTAGACTTCCAATTACTTGCTCTCGATGTTGTTGTCTTCATGTTATCGTAGAACGGAGTAGTCACATCGTCTATTGGGCCTATGGTGGGTGTAGAATTCACGTTAAGGGGGTGGGCAGTATTGGCCTATGCCCTAAGGATTAGATGGTCTAAGGGATGCCGATGCAAAGATGGATACATTTATATGGTGGTCTTTTGTCCTTATCACTATAAGACTTCCGATTCTGCAAATCTTCTCATGCTGGTTTGATTAGCTCTGAGTCCAGGTTGTTGCACCTCCAAAACATACATCGTGGTAGTGCTTCGACATTCTTGTCTCTTAATGCTACCCCCTTAAATAAATGACAATTGTCATTATTCATCTATTGTATTCTTAGTTGTCTTGATCAACCACAGATTTCACGAGCACTTCATGGGGGCAAGGGTCTTGTCCTTCGCAGAAACAGGTGACCTTGCTCTGTGGGCTCTCTCCTGGCGGGTGGTCTTCTTCATAGTGATATTGTTTTCCTTAAATACTGGAAAGTTGAAAAGTCTTCGCTTTTTCTTGATTATCTTGATTTTGGGTTACTTGTTATTTCGTTCCTTTGGATCCGATGGGGTTTTCAGCAAGAGGTGAAAGGAAATAGCATGAGGTAAGGATAGCATCGTGGGAATAAGGTAATCCAAACCCATTCTAACTTTAAAAGAGCACATCCAGGGAGCTGGAGTGATACTGAGCCACATAAATTTTAAAAGCAATCTTTTCCTGTGACTGCGAAATAGGGCGCCCGAGGGCAAGAAGGTAGTGCACAGGGCTCAACGAAAACCTTGCGACAGTACAACGTCTACTCGGGAAGCACACATAAGAAGCACAGGGTTCATCTGCATAGTTCGTTTAAAATGAAACCACCTAATCTTCATGAATATCTTCAACGTTTCTAACCTTAATTTTTTGGAGTAAGGGTACGATAAGAAGAGCAAAACTTTAAATCAATAGAAAGAACAGGGAAGTATTTGGGGGTAATTTGGTTGATATTAGCACTCACTCTTTGTGTTATTGTTTTGAATTCGGGGTAAGAGAGCTTTAGAAGTATAAATGGCTAGGACAGCATTTAGATGAGAGAGAATCATCTAAGGGAGATAAGAAGGAGCAGTATCACTTATATTTTTGGAACTAATATTTTAAAGAAACATTTCTAGTCATGAAACAAACGGCCAGGCTAACTAGGTCACGACCTGCAGTCGATATGCTCTGATACCTTCCCTGTAGGGATCCAGATTTTATAATCCGGAATCTACTGTGTTTAGCTGCACTATTCTCTGGATCAGTAGATAGTGCACACAGTTACAGTAATGGACATCAAATTACATATCATGCGGAAGCATAATTAAAATAATAGACTTACTCGTGGGCCGATTAGGCCGAAATCATTAAATTGCAGCAGCGGAAGAACGAAGCACACATGTGGGACCTTCAGGACATGCCCACAGGCAGCCAACTGGAGGTTCGCGACCTAGCCCTTGACGACTTCATCTTCTCTTCCATTATAACCAAAAGTATTGCTGAAGCGCAGTGATTCGATTCTTGCTTCTGGATTTGTTATGAAAGCGAGTGTGAGCATACTAACCACCGTGCTCCGCGAGCCAATACACAGAATGCAATAAATAGTATGCATGGATCATACACTCTCTGTATTAATTAATCCACTGAACTCACACTTTCTATATTCAGTGCTGTCTAAAACTCCAAACAGCAAATATTATCAATTATACAATCCACCAATATTTTTTTGTAGTCCAAATTCCTAACAACCCATTCCTTTTTTGCTTTTGATCCACAACCACAATTTGCTCTTCTAATAATCAACCTTATTTAACTCTAACTAGTTCACTATTATACCTCCACCAAAAATTCATTGATCAAGTCTACGATTCACTAGTATTCATCCACCAAGAATATCATTAATAAGTTTATGATTCACCAGTATTCATCTACCAAGAATATCATTGATCAAATTTATACTCCAATAATTGATATCATACCTCCAAATTCCCAAAAATTCAATTCATCCATCCAGTAATTGATAAAATCCTATTAATCCCATTATTTCCATCATCTCCTAGGAATTTATATTAGTTAACAGTGTTGTAATCCAACAATTATTTTCACACTCCCTAATTCTCCAAAAATCATTTAAATCATCTATCTAACCTACATACTTATTTAGACTCCACCAACTTATTTCTCCCAGTATCCATACTATCATTTTCCCTCTTTATGATCGACATGAGCCCACCAATATCTTTATGTTTTTACCACAAATATCCATCTCCTTTACTCATGACTTTATATATTCCATCCTATATTTTCTTTTCATTTTATAAGAAGGGAAAACATTTTATTCTTGAAATATGATACATAAACAAATTTCCTAAGACCTAGCATTTTGAATAAAAACATAATGTGTAGAGAATGCAATAATAATAGCGATCCAGATTCCATCCACCGTTACATGGCATCTATACCATATAGCATCTTTCAGCGTTATAGCCGCTTAACTTACCACTGGAACGACACCCAGGACAATTCAAACCAGGGCTTTCCACTGCCCTCCACTTTTCAATTCCCACCCACAAGTTTTTGAAATAGAACTATATCTAGTTAAGTTCCCATGTCCGCCCTTGACCGTGGGCACGGCTATTCGAATAGTTTTTGACTCTGCAGAGTTTGCATACTTTACCCACAAGAGACAGTTTACTCGTTGCCCCACACGATTCCTTAGTCGTGCAGTTGAGCCAACCATCACAGTAACCGTTCAAAGTACCTCGCCCCGTCCATCATCTCACCCGATGGGCCACTCCCACTTGCGGTGGGTCCCATACGTTGTGCGGGATGTTCCCCTCCTATGCGCCAAGCAGCTGACTCCCCGTACTGCTAGCACGCCGCAGAAGAACTTCACTCACAAAGAGTGTCCCATTCAAGCCGTCACCCAGAATCGCTACTTGCACCACCACTTCTCCACCGATGATGATGACTTTCGGGGTCCGGTAAATTTACTAGGCCAAGTTGTACTTTACAGACTTGTGGTTGTACTTGTTTTACACAGGAGGTCATGACAAGATTCGGTCCTTAGGGTTATTGGGCGGTTCTACCACAAACCACACTCTCGTGCACCCCTGCACCATACCCCCGAACGATCCGCCCAGATAAATAAGCAAGTTGAGGTTTTGGGGAATTTAAAATAACCATATCCAACATACACCAGTCATTACCACCATGACTGCCCAACCAATTTTTCTCAAGATTAAAAGTGTTGCTTGGGCGCTCTTGCGCCCCATGAGTATCTAACAATACTAAGCATGGCATATAATTACGGACTTATTTTTGAAAGGTTACTATTATAGTTTTTGCTAGGGCGACAAGGTTCACAAATTCAAATATTCCAAAGGGAGGTGTACTATTAATCAAGGTAAACAATGGGCATACAACTAGAATCTTAAATTAAGCATGTATTTGCATATAAAATAACAGCATGCAATTTGATATTTTAAACAAAGATAATTTGCAGAAAATGTAGAATCAACATGATCAAAGTATTGACTCGCCTGGCGCGGTTTACCGCGGCCTTGAGCTCACTCAAAGCCCTCTCATGTGATGGGCCTGAATTTCTGGTCTTCGTCTTTATCTGGATCTGGATCGTACTTGATTCCCATAGATCTTCCGGACTCCACTCCTAATTACGCGACAAACAACTGAATCCAAATAAAAGCAAATAACTTAAAAGATTCAAATAAATCCAATTAAGCTTAATTTAGCTTGATTGTGAGGTAGTAGGTGATTTGGGGTGACTCGAGACAGAGTTGATGGGGTGCAGAGCGCTGACGGAATCAAAGTAGTTGGAGTGAAGTGGGAAATGGGCAGGGAATATATCAAAATGGATTTCCAGGATGGGTCATGATAAAAGTATATTCATGAGATTATTTCATTTACAAACGACCTAGGGATTTTTAGTAAACATGCCAACCTGAATTTAGTTAAAGATGCCCCTTTGATTTAGGTATCGTTGATATTTAATGTACGTTTTAGTTACCATTATAGTGTTATTATTATTGTTAATGTTGTTATTTAAATTTGCTTATCTAGGGCTGAGCACGCCATATCAGGTTATACTTTAATACCAATGGTCGATTAAATCTACGGTTGTGGTTTATTTATCTATGCCATGCTTGTGATGGTTACTATTTGCCTTGCTATATTGGGTGGATTACTTTTAACAATCCGATGAACTAAGGGTTTCGATTTGGGTCAAGAGATGGAAGATACCATTTAGGTCATTCGGGCTTTTAGAGGGATTTTAAAATTTGCTATCCGAGATTCCATAGTAGAATTTTGGGAGCGTTAAAATTACCTTTGTAAGGCTTCAACTACGCAACTTTAATTATGTAGGATTAGACTTTTGGATATTCTGGGTTTATAAAAGAGAGACTTTTAATTTGACTCACATATTAGAGTTCAACATCCATACCTAATTGATCCATGTCGATCTCTTGTCATCCAAGGATAGACCATGGGTAATCTTGTCTTAGTGTCTCATGGGGATTAGTATATTAACCTTAATTAGCCTATAGTTAAGTTTTAGTTCGATTGCATCAATCGTTTCCATTACGAATTTACAAGTAATTCCTTTATTCTTATTCTCATGCACATTGTCTTTACATGCAATTAACAAAACTTAAATGTGTAAACTCATTTCATAACCCTTTTAGTTTAATCACACAATCAACATTTTTATTCCCATTTTCATGTAAAAATCATAGTTTAAGATTGTTCTTTGAAGAAAATTGGGAGGAGGCAGGTGATACCCATTAGCTTGATGCTTATTTAAAGTGGGGCCCATATGTCATAACAGAGATAGAGAGGAGACTACCTTCGGCTGAGTTGACAGAGAGGGAGCAGAAGCAGATGAAACAGGGGAGGTGGGCCGAAGGCATGGCGGCGGTGATGCCGATGGGGAGCGGTTGGGAGGCGATGACGACGGCCACCAAAACGGAGTCCCTGAGCGCCGACGAGGCACCAGGGGTACTGGCGCCGGCCGGGGGGAAACCACAGCTTGCTAGCGGCGGTGCCAGGTGGCCGATAGAAAGGGAGAAAGGGGCGCCGGCCGCCGGAGGAGAGGGGGAAGGAAGGGAGGCGTGCGCGAGCATGAGCAAGGTGGTAGAAACTCACCTGAGCTGCCGGGGCAGCCGGAGGGAGGCCAAGGCGGCCTGGCATCGTGCGCGGGCGGCAGTGCGGCCGGGTCGCCGTGGCAGGGACTCTTGGGCGGCGGAGGGCGGCGGCCAACCACCGGGGTGGCATCGGGGCACCGAGGGGCAGCTCCCGCCGCGAGGAATCGGCCGGGGGCCGATCGAAGGGGAGGCGACGGTGGAAATGGCGAGGGGCGGCGACGGCAGTGTGGGAGCACGCGCGGGCGAGGCGAAGTGGGGAAGAAAGGAGAGCGCGCAGGGGTCGCAAGGGAGAGCGCGGAGCTTCTTATGGCGTGGAGGAGAGGAGGCGCGGTGCAGGCTCTCGGGCAGGGACCGGGCGGCAGAGAGGACCGGCACGGGGCTCGGCGCTGTGGCTGCCGCACATGATGGCATGGCAGGGCGCCTGTGACCGAGCAGTGGCAGCAAATCTTGAGAAGGATTCGGCACATGGGGAGAAAAGGGGAGAGGGCGACGCGGAGAGCTCGTGTCCACAAAAAGAAGGAAGGAGAAAGGGAAAAGAAAGTAAGCGCAGGCGCTCGGGGGGAAGAAAAAGGAAGAAGAAAAGAAAGAGCAGGCAGGGGGCCGGCGGCAGGGGAAAAAGGAGAGAGAGAGAGAGAGAGAGGGAAAAAGAGAGAGGTGGTGGGGGCCACTTGTAGGAAAATGAAGCAGAGAGCAAAATGCTAAGGATAAATGTGAAATTCCAACCAATGAGCAAAACGCTGACGGTAGATTTGAAATTTCAAGGTTAAGCTTGTAATTTGCATCAGGGCTTGCGAGCTTAAATTTTTGGCATGAGCTGTGAAATCGCGAATTTTTACTTAAGCTTTGTATATACATAAGTTTTGAAAATTCAACCCTAGATTTTGTTGACCTGAATTTGAATTCAAGATATTGGTACTTTGAATTCATAATCTGCAATGGCATTTTCTATTCTTACAATTTACAACATTATTATTTGCATTTGGGAGTACTCTTGATTATTAATTTGTATAGCACAAAACCCAAAAAGATTTCAATAGATACTCAAAAGAAACTTAAGTGCTAGCAAATGCAAGAAAAATTTTAAAACCTCCACATTTTTGATGCACGCCTACTCTCCCCTTCCACTGGCCCGTCCCACGCAACTGGGTGTTGGGTTGAAAACACACCGCTTCAAAAGGGTCAACTCTAGTTGTCCATGTTCTCCTTGAATTTATGTATATGCTAGCAACTCGTATGCTATCAAACACCTAAACATATATGGGGGCTAACTTACCAACATGAGCTACTCTAGGTCACTTAATTTTCCCAAGGGCCTGACAAAAAAAAGAATAAAATGTAATTGATCATTATTTGTACAAGAAATCACACCTTTGCTATCAATTTAAAAGTTGGAGAATTGAGTCTGCTGAAGAAATGGATATAAATGATCTAGTGTCACAAACCTATGTCTTTATGGCTTGTGTATTTTCTCCGCTTGTAGCAACTTATGCGGTACGGACAAGAATTTTCACTCATATCATCTCATGTGGAGAACTCACTATTAGAAAATCACAGCTACCACTCATTGTAGGGAAGCTCCTACAATCGAGCACCACCAGCACTACCCCTAAACACCCTCTCTTCCACCCATCTCTCAACTCATGAGACATTATAAATCAGTAACCCTCAGAATCTTGTCAATTCACCAACAACAAATTAAAGAGGGAAACAAAATTGCATGCCCATCACTCCAATTCAGCATGGCCAAACCTAACTCGCACTGACCGTCCCGGTCTGTCCTCGTGGCTCTCCTCCTCCCGGCGCCGTTCAGAGGCGCCTCGACCACAACCACATAAGCTACGGTGGCCTGAACGCTGACCACGTGCCCGGCAAGCCGTCACTCAACCGCCCCGACGCCGCTGCCAACAAGTACAACCGCGGATGTGAGAAGGAGGAGGGGTGCAGGGGAAGAAGACCATGAGCAAGAGCTAGCGTCCCCTTGCATTGGCTTTGAATATTGCATGTTTGATTCATATTAACCTCGTGGATTAATTGTTTCTGATGATAGCTATACTTTCCCTAAACCAGACCTATGAGGCATAATACGAATAGTTTAGTCTCATTTGGTTTATTCTATGTTCATGTCACCAATAAATAAAGTTGAGAGCATACTTTGGAGGACTTACATACTATGTTCTGGTGATTGTGATTGACCGTCGGCAACACGACCACTAACATAAAACACCTTTTGACATTTTGCCATGAGAAGAGTTGTTTCATTCCAAATATGATATACCCATAAATATTAGGTTAAGATAGTGTTACCTTCTAAAAGATCATATACGAATTAGGTGACCTATTACCTGTGGACCCATGGTGATAGGTCACCACTTAAGATCCTAACCATCATATCACAAGATGGACGTCCAATAGATCAGGTGGTGTACCAAAAATTTTCATTAATTATTAGCAATTCTCTAAAGGATATTTATTATGGAGGCAACACCAATTGAATTCGTGAACTATAGGTTAAACAAATTAATTTTTGAAATGATATGACTACACTTCATTAATTCATAGCACCTTCATCCATAGAAAGGGTCATCATAGACGGATCAAAACCGTCATTACAGACGGTTTCTGACCCATCTGAATTTTTATGTCTGTGATAATAGGTGGTTATCACAGATGACTCTCAAACCGTCTATGATAAGTAACAACACAGACAATTTTTCAAAAAAAACCATATGTGATATGTCAAATATTTGACGAGAATCATCTGTGATAGTCTATTATTACAAACGGTTCTAGTTAATAACCATCTGTGATTATGTTCTACGTCGGGTGCATCCTGGGCTGCTTCCGCGGTCACATGGTTGAGATGCCCTCTGCTCACCACTTGTGGAGTCCTTGGGGTTTGTGGTGCCCCACGGCCTTGACTCTGCGATCGGAGCTCTTCTTTGGTGTAGTCCCAGTTGAAACGAACTGGAGTCATTGCTTTGGCGTTTCGAGGCGATTCTTGGCATAGTGCCCCATGTTCTTGCAGTTAAAGCACTGCACTCCTGCTGCTGAAGTCTTGTTCTGCGGGGGTTGGCCACCATTGTTTGCCCGGGGAGTTTGTGGATTTGGGCGGGGTCCTGAAAAGGGAGTCCTCGGCACGCTTGACTCTGAGAGCTTGTGAAAGTGAGGTGCGTTGGGGCGGAATCGAGAGCTGCTTGCTCCTTCTTTGGGCTTGAAACTTCCTCTTCCGATTTTAAATGCAGCGCCGAGCATCTTCTTGGACAAAAGCCTTGTTCACTAGGTGCTGGAAGGTTGGGAAGTCATTGGACACCAGCTGCACCTTGAGGTTGGGGTCAAGTCCCTGCGTGAACCTCCAAATCTTGGTCGCCTCCGAGGTGACCTCTTCAGATGCATACCTGGACAGTTGGGTGAACTTGTTCAGTACTGGAAACTCCGAGGTTTCCTGCTGCGATTGGTAGAATTCTCTCTTCTTCATTTCCATTATCCCAGTAGGGATATGGGCAGTGCGGAAAGCTTCGACAAACTCCTCCCAAGTGATGGCTTGTGCATTTTGATGGGCGGCGCGGTAGTTTTCCCACCAGTTGGCAGCCATTCCCTTGAGCTGATGAGCAGCGTACAACACCTTTTCATTATCGTTGCACTGAGCTAGGACCAATTTTCTTTCCACATCCTTGATCCAATCATCTGCCTCCAAGGGATCCACTGATCCAGCAAAAGTGGGAGGCCTTGTCCTCATGAATTCCCCCAATCTAGACTGGGGTGCCTGGTTGGGTGCCTGCTGGGCTGGCTGCACTTGGTTCTGGGCGAGAGCTTGAAGTAACTGCAGCTGCATAGCCATCATTGCTCAAGTTGGGGGCCTGAGCGGGAGGTGGTGGAATGTTGTCCTCCGGCTGGTTGTTGGCGTCACGGCTGCTGCCAGGGTTGCTCCTCGTGTTCACCATCTGAAGCGGTTTAGGTTAGCAGAAGGTAAGAGGGAAATAGCAAAGGTAAGAGATTAGGGGAACTAAACCACATCCCAAGCCAACACACAAGAAAGAACTAGGAACCACTTAGGAAAAACTTTTATTAAAATCAAGATAACTCCAAGGATGGCTGTACCACAAGTGCACACAGCACAGTGCACCCATCTAGCACACCAAAACATAACAATAAGCGTTCTAAGGACGCGACATTTTATTTGGGTACTACGGACTCAAAAGACTACTAATCCTCTCCAAAGATGCTCCTCGGGGTCTTCTTCCGGTCCTCTTCGGATCCTCCTCCGGTCTTCTGGTGCTCTCTCACGTGATGACGTGAACAGTCACACTCGGCGAGGCACGCGTTACGATCGAGGCGATCGATCGAGAACGGAAGGAGAAGGCTTGCGCTTCTTGAGAGTAATGACAGTGGCGGATCGGGTGTCGCACCTTCTTGCGTCTTGTCATCCCGATGCGGAGTCCCGAGTCGAGCCGTGCGGGTTGTTGGGGATGACGGTGATACTGGAGAAGATGGCGTATAGTCAACTACGGGTGAAGGCGGCGTGTAGTTAGCTGCGGCCCGAGACGTCCCAGCTCAAACTCAGCTGCTCGCTCGAGAAAGCGTGCGCAAAGTGTGTCCGAATCTTTGGTAGCTGGAGGTGAGAAGCATCCGGTTGTCCAATCTCCTCCCGAGCTCTAGCATAAGTGATCGCCATGGCTCAGGTGAGCTGCACTGATGTGACGATCGAGGATCGTCACCGGAATATCAAAGGATCTGGATACCTCTGTCTGGCGAGGTTGATGAAGAAGCAAAAGGGGACGATGTACAGCATCTTTGTGCAGTGGCACAACTCGTCAATGGCGAGCGTCTTTGCGTCTGGGACAACATCGAAACAATGGGGACCGAGGGTGCTTGATGGGGTAGGTGTGGGACTTGAATTCCTCTTCCGTGCATACAGAATACCTCCATCGTCCAAGAGTCTCGATCCAGATCCGCGTCTTCCGACCCACGAAGATGGGCGGTGGACGGTACTCGGACATCGCATCACCGCGGAGAAGGCTAGCGAATGCTCCAAAGATCCTCTCCATGTGAGTAGTAGTCCCACGGCAGCGGAGGATGAACCACCATCTACAAAGTTGAGTGAAAGAAAAGATTAGTAAAAGTTTTAACAAATGGAGTTGGAGACAAGAACGAGATTCTAAGTAGGAAGAGAGTAGAAGCAAAGAAGCTTACACATTTTAATATACTCTTTTTATAAATATAAGTCCTTATGGTTTGCCATTCCTAATCTAGGTCACGTCCTCTGATCAAATTAGCTCGATACCATCTCTGTCGGGACCCGGATTTCGAACCGGACCCTCGTGTATTACAAAGACTAGTCCCGCATCAAAGCTAGTGCACACGGTCAAACAGAATGGAAAACATCACCATCAACGATTTATTACAATAAATAAAGTCTCGACCACCGGTCTCATTATTACAAGGGAGGTTTAAGACCTCGCACAATCAAACACAGCGGAAGCAAATAAAACTCGAGGACGACCCATCAATTCGCCACAGGCAATTGACTGGGGAAGCGCGACCTAGTCCTCCGGGAAGAATCCATCACCGCCACAAGCGAAGCAGTAGTCGTAGTCACCTTCTTGAGCTTCAACTTCCTCTGAGATTTTATTTTTTAAATGTAGCATGTGAGTACATAAAGTACTCCGCAAGTCTTGGGAAAAATGCATAGATGCAAGGCTTAACAAGGAAGGCCATATGGTTCTTTTGCACAAAGCAATATTTAAAATCTCCATTACTACTAATTATTTTCGAAGGCATCACTTTAATGAAGTAAATGTTTTAACAGAATTAACTTTCTAGTGAAGGTTCCAACTACCAACACTAGCTAACCAATTACCAATGGTCAAGTTTTAAACTGCGGGTTCCATCCACCCTCTCTGGCTCCATCCGCCAGGATTCCCTTCCGAGAGTTCCCTCCACCCTCGGAATACAAAACTTTTGATTTTAAAACAAAACCAGAAATCTACCATGTGAATGCATTCCTTGCTCCCCTTGACCGTGGGCACGGCTATTCGAATAGTTTTACACTCTGCAGAGGTTGTACAACTTTACCCACAAGAGATAAATTATCTTAATAGTCAACATGCTTCCTTTGGCATGAGACCCAGATAAAATATCACAAAGCCTTTCACCTACTCCAGTATAGCTAGAGACCACCCGCTGAGGTTTCACCGCAGAAGGGTTAAATCCGCCAATCTGAAGCCCTCTTGCGCCATATGAGTACAAGAACCTGTCCCTCACTATGAGTAACCAATGCATACGGCACTCAATACACCACTGGTGATATCTAAACTACACCTTTATAGGTTAGTTAGCTAGGTCGTACCCATATAGACTTGTGGTTGTACGGTTAATGCTCAGTTTGGACAAACACAAGCGTCGGTCCTTAATTGACTAGGGTGGAACATACACTTATCAAGTTCTCGTGCTTACTGCACCAACCCAAACAGCCATCCACCCTAATCTAAACCAACTTTCACATTTTTATTTTATTTTTAAAATCACAGTGACAACTCCAATTGCCACTTCACTTTCAAACACAAGGATTTAATAATAAATCATAATATCCCAATTTTCAAGAGTTTCCAAAGTTATTAGATAGCATGACTAAGCATTATACTACCATACTAACATCAACAAGTAATTAAATACTCTCATTAATGAGACAAAGGGAGTTCTATGGTGACAAGAGTACATGGCATTCAATTTCAATGGAGGGCATAGCAAGTTGGAATAACTAGTTCCTAAAGACTTGAACTAGTGACTTTATGTAAATAGCAATGCACATAATTTAAAATATTTTAAAAACATTTCAAAAGCATAGGCTCGAAATGATCAAAGGAGACTTGCCTTCTTGCAGGGTTTCTGGGTCTTCTTGCTGCTGTGAAGAGGGATCGTCGACAACGTTGGAATCTACGCGAGGAAAGACGAAGCAACAAAACAAATAAATACAAAAGAAAATTCAAATAAAATCCAAAAAATTCAACAGAGGCCATAGTTGGATAGATTATGATTTTAGATGAATTTAGAAATTTGAATGGCTGGAATTGGAGTTAAAATGAGAAAGTTATGCTCATTTGAAAATCTCAGATTTGAATAAATCGAGAAATTCGGAAATTTCTGACAAAGGGCCCATCGAAAATCAAATTTTAATCTTTTATTTTAATTCTGAGAGACTGACAGGTGGGACCCACTGACCAGTACCCTCTGGCGGTCACTGACATGTGGGACCCACTGGGATCTGGACCCACTTGTCAGATGCTGACACAGGCGGAATAATAACGAAAAACTCAACCCAGCACGCGGAGCCGAGGGCTCGAACGCGCACCGGGGAGTCGAGGGAGTGCGCTGCTAACCAGAGGGGAGGGGGAGGCTTTGCCTACCCATATAGGGCAATCAAGCCTTTTGAGTTACCTGCCGGAGGGAAGGCCGGGGAAGGTGGCCGGAGGCAGGGTCGTCGGCGGCGAGTGGCGAGGGTTCGGTGACGCGTGAAATGCAAACCCGAGTGGAGACGAATCCAACGGAGGTTGGCGAGCTCGGGGGCGGGCGGAGGTGGCCGGCGGCGAGAGGAGGCGAGCTGCTCGGGTCGCCGGTGCGGCGGCGCTCGGCGTGGAGGCGCGGCGAGGCGTCGGGAGGATCGCACGCCACGGGGGTGCTCGAGGTAGCGGCGCGAGCCGGGAAGACCGAGGTGACGGCGACACTCACCGGAGCACTTACCGGACGCGCGCGGGAGCTTCGTGCGGCGGCGCTCGGGGCTCAAAGGGAGAAGTGGAGCGCTAGGAGGTGGTGCGGGAGAAGGCGGGCCAAGGGGGCTTTATAGGGCGGAGGAGGGGACACGGCGCGCAATCGCTCGCGGTGTGTCGGCCGAAAAAGGAAGGAAAGGGGAGAAGCGGGAAAGAGGGGCGCCGATGGAAGGGGAGCCCGAAGATCGGGATCTGATGCGGCGGCGTCAGGGCTTCCAAACCGGAGAAGACAGAGGAAAGGGCGGATTCGGCTCACGATGCGGTCGGCGGCGAAAGGAAAGAGGGGGAAGAAAGGAAGGCGCTCGCGGGGAGACGACGGCTCGACGTCTTGAGGCCGGGTGGCAGCGGGAGCGGAGGCGCGTGACACTGACGGGCGGGGCCCGCGGGTCAGAGAGATGAGGGAGCGGGGTGTGGATGGCAGCCGCGTGGCCCGAGGGCGGATCGGGCGGCGGGGACGAGTTAAGTGGGAGGGAACGGTGGATCGATGCCGGGCGCGGGGACGCGGCTCATCCGAGCCGTCCACGCGTCGGGCGCGGAGGAGGGGAAGGCGGGCCGGTGGCCGGCCCACGCGGCGAGAGAGGGAGGTGCGGCTGGATTAGGCCGAGCGCGACGTGGGCGGTCTGGGCCGCCCACGCGTCGGTGGAGGGAGAGGGAGATTTTATTTTTTTAGAATTTGATTTCTAATTTCAGAAAAGGCTAGAAAATTATTTAGGCCTCAGAAAAATATGAAAATACCTCCAAAAATTCCAGAAAAATTCACAGAAGCTCCTGGACATATTTTGGACTAAATAAAATTATTTCCAACTACTGTTGATATTTAATTTTCATATTTTGAATTACTTTTTAAGCTCTAAAAATAGTTTTTAAATTCCAGAAAATCCAGAAAGGCAAATAAAAGCCAAGTAAAATCCAATTAACTTAAAATAATTTATTTGAATTTAAATTTTTCAAAAAGCCAAATTTTTGGGATGTGACAAACCTACCCCCCTTAGAAAGAATCTCGACCCCGAGATTCGGATGGACTGGGAAAAAGGTCGGGGAACTCTTCTTTTAGATCCTCTTCACGCTCCCAAGTTGCTTCCGATTCGAATGGTTACTCCACCGCACTTTACGAAACTTGATAACCTTGTCGCGCGCGTCTGCGCTCTGCTTCCTCAATACCTTGACCGGATACTCGGATAGGTGAGGTCCTCCTTCACGTTTATTTCATCTAGAGGCATCTGCTCTTCTGGAACTCTGAGACACTTTCTTAGCTGAGACACATGGAAGACGTCATGCACCTTTGACAGCTGAGGTGGAAGCTCCAACTGGTAAGCCACTTCTCCTCGTTTCGCCACAACAGAAAATGTCCGATGAATCGGGAGCTAGCTTTCCATCGACTCCAAAACGTCTCATTCCTTTGAGAGGTGACACCTTCAAATAAACATGATCCCAGTGCGAATTCTAAGCTTCTACGTCGATTATCCGCATAACTTTTACATGCGGTTTGTGCTGTTTTTAATGCATCTGGATTAGACGAACTTGTTCTTACGCTTGCTTCAGCACATCTGGTCCAAACACTTGTCCTTCTCCTGTTTCCTTCCAATACAATGGAGTCCTACACTTCTGCCGTATAGGGCTTGAAGGAGACATTTGCAAACCGGATTGATAACTATTGTTGTAGGAGAACTCGCATAGGGCAAACTCGATCCCAATTACTCTTGTTTGCCAAGTACACAAGCTCTCAACATGTCTTCCGTGATTTGATTTACTCTTTCTGTTTGACCATCATGCATGGGTGATAAGCTGTCTCAAGTTTAAGTTTGTGCCCAAAAGTTCATGTAGTTTTGCCAAAATCTCAAGTGAACTGGGTTCCTCGATCCGACACAATCTTCTTTGGGATCCCATGCAAGCACACAATTCTTGACATGTACAACTCGCAAGTCTATCCCGGTGTATGTGGTCTTTATCTTTGGAATGAAATGGGCGACTTTTGTCAAACGATCCACTATAACCCAAATTGAATCGTGCCCTGTTTTGGTTCTTGGTAATCCAGTTATAAAATCCATACCAATTTCTTCCCATTTCCACTCAGGGATCTGCAATGGCTGCAGAAGTCCCGCAGGTCTCTGGTGTTCAGCTTTAATCCGTTGGCATACATCGCACAAGGCTACGTATTCTGCAATTTCTCGTTTCATACTTGACCACCAATACCTTCCCTTGAGATCTTGGTACATCTTGGTGCTCCCAGGATGAATTGAATATCCAGATTCATGAAGTATGCTGGGGCATTGGTTAGACCGAAAGACATCACTGTATACTCATACAATCCATAACGGGTGGCAAATGCGGTCTTGGGTATGTCCTCTGGTCTTAACTTCAATTGGTGATATCCTGATCGAAGGTCAATCTTAGAGAATACACATGATCCTTTCAACTGATCAAACAGATCATCTATTCTTGGTAAAGGGTACTTGTTCTTAATAGTCACATCATTCAATGATCGATAGTCCACACACATGCGAAGACTACCATCTTTCTTCTTTACTAGCGATCTTGGTGCTCCCAAGGTGACGAGCTTGGCCTTACAAATCCTTTATCCTGCAGCTCTTCAATTTGTTTCTTAACTTCCGCCAAATCATTTGCGGACATCCGATAAGGTCTCTTGAAATTGGAGCTGCTCTGTACTAGGTTGATGACAAACTCTACTTCCTGTGCAGCGGCATTAGGGCAAATCTTGGGGAATACATCCGGGTACTCACTCACTATAGGTACTTTTCCGAGTCACTCCTTTACACTCGCTCAAA